>JAOEGL010000010.1:5095000-7495000 GCA_034509955.1 Urosaurus nigricauda
TGGAAGACTTCACATGATAAGTTTTTTTATTTTTTGGTGATAAATTTGGGGAACCCTATTTTGATCCTCACTGTGAGGGTTTGGAAGATCCCTTTGATTCTTATACAGTATTGGAGAAAGCAGTGAATTTTGGACAGCCTTTCTGATACTTCTTTAGAAGTGAATTTGGGGGGACCACCCCAGGCCTTTCACCCCAACTTTGCCCTCTCTCCCCTAACTGCCTCCTATGTTGAAGCATGGTTTCTTGTTATTGTTGTGTCCCTTTAAGTCATATCCTTCTAATAATAATAATAATAATAATAAATGTATTTGTATCTCACCTCTCCCTGTGTTGGATGAGGCAGGTAACAAGAAGCAAGAACAGCAAAAGAAAAGAACCTAATACAATACAATACAGCATAAAAACAATAATCTAAAATAGCAATATTTAAAAGCATTGAATTAAAATTCACGATAAAATCAGAAAAATCTGATGGGGGCAACGAGGCAAATGGACTATTAAAAAGTCTGAGGAGGTCAGTTAGGAAAGGCCTGCTGGAAGAGATCCTTCTTTATTGCCTTCTTGAAGGCCTCCAACGATGTTATATGGCGGATCTCCTCCGGCAGGTCATTCCATATTTTTGGAGCGGCAGCTGAAAAGGTCCTCTGGGAGGTTGCCACCAGCCTGGTTTTCTTTGGCTGCAGTAGGTTCCTCCCAAAGGACCTGAATGTGCGAGAGGGATTGTATGGGAGGAGGCGTTCCCTCAAGTATGCTGGACCTAAGCCATGTAGGGCTTTATAGGTAATAACCAACACCTTATACTGTGTCTGCAAGCTAATAGTCAGCCAGTGTAGAGATTCTAAAATTGGTGTACTAGAATCAAATTTAGAACTCCCTGTAACTAATCTGGCTCCCATGTTTTGAACCAGTTGCAGCTTCCGAACATGGCATGAGGGTTGCCCCATGTACAGCGCATTGCAGAAATCAAAACGAGAGATTACTAGTGAATGTGCAACCATTTCTAGCCTCTTCCGTTCCAGGAAGGGTCGCAGCTGGCGTATCAGCCGAAGCTGATAGCAGGCACTCCTATCAGCTGTTGCATCAACCTGAGATGACAGGCAAAGCAAGAAATCCAAGAGTACCCCCAGGCTACAAACACAGTCCTTTAGGGGAAGTGTGACCCTATCCAGGACTGGAGGACTTATCTCCGCACCCAGAATAGGATTGCCTATAGCGGGTACCTCCATTTTGTTTAGATTCATTACTGACTTCAGACAGTCATTCAGAGGGGAGATGCCATCCTTGGTCACTGAAGCAGTCCGAGACATGGAGAAATATATTTGGGTGTCATCAGCGTACTGATAACACCCTGTCCCATGTCCCCAAATGATCTCACCCAGTGGCTTCATGTACATGTTGAATAGCATTGGCGACAGTATCGCGCCTTGAGGGACGCCTGACTTGAGCTCCCCCTTGGCCGAACAACTGTCGCCAAGCGACACCATCTGGAGCCTGCCTGAGAGATAGGACCGGAGCCACTGCAGAGCAGTGCCCCCAATTCCCAATTCTTTCAGATGCTCCAGAAAGATACCATTATCTATGGCATCGAAGGCCGCTGAGAGGTCCAAGAGCACCAACAGGGCCACACTTCCCCTCTCGATGCACAGACGGAGATCATTGACCAAGGCGACCATGGCAGTCTCCACTCCGTATCCTGAGCTGAAACCAGTTTGAAATGGATCGAGATAATCATTGTCATCCAATACTGCTTGGAGTTGGTGGACAACTGTCCTCTCGATCATAGAATCATAGAATCATAGAGTTGGAAGAGACCACAAGGGCCATCCAGTCCAACCCCCTGCCATGCAGGAACTCCAAATCAAAGCATCCCCAACAGATGGCCATCCAGCCTCTGCTTAAAGACCTTGCCCAAGAACGGAAGGAGAGATACCGGCCGATAGTTTGATTTTTCCAGGGGGTCAAGGGAAGGCCTTTTAAGGATAGGTTTAACCACAGCCAGTTTTAAACTGGCTGGAAAGTGGCCTTCTCAGAGGGAGGCATTAATTATTAATCTCAGCAAATTCATAGTTGCCTCTCCTCCCTGGATGGCCAGCCAAGAGGGGCAGGGATCAAGAGGACAAGTGGTCTTTTTAACCTTTCCAAACAGCTAGATAGTCTCAAAGGTGCTCTAAGATCTCTCTAGTCTCAAAGGTGCTCTAAGATCTCTCTATGTACTTCTTCAGAAGAGGTTTGCCATGACCTTCCCCTGAGGCTGAGAGAATGTGACTTGTCCAAGGTCCCCCAGTGGGTTTCATGGTCGAGCTAGGAGTCGAACCCTGGTCTCCAGAGTCGAAGTTCAACACACAAACTACTACGCCACCTTGGCTCTCATTCCCCGTCCGTTAAAACTTTCCAAGGTGCGATAGCCCCACATCTTTTCCCGAACTCTCCCAATATTTGTTTTGGGGAGGGTCTTCTACCTTTCCTTTCACTGAGCCCCGCTCTTCCAGTTTGATTGAGAGTTCCTGCATGGCAGAATGGGATTGGACTGGATGGCCCTTGTGATCTCTCCCAACTCTAGGAGTCTTTGATTCTATGAAATGCAATGCCAAAGTACCCCTTAATTTCCAATAATATCTTCCCATCCTCTTCTTTCCCCCCAACATTTTGCATCTCTGTTTTACTTCTGTCCCTCCAATTTCTTTCCTGATTCTTCTCCTCCAGATCCCTAAGTCACTTTGGTTTTCTTGCTCTGTCTTCCCCTGATATGCTGATGGGGAGATATCTGATCCCATCTTATCCATGCTCTTGGATTTGACTTTCCTCCTAACTCTGTTCTTTCTTCCTTTGTCAAACACTTTCCCTCGGCCCCGGGTACTTCTTCTCCCCCCGAAATGCTGATATCTTGATATTTTAGCCTCCCCGCTCCCATTAAGGAAAAGAAATCAAATTTCTTTTACCCTGGATCCTTTCCTCCCTTCACTTTTTCCTTGGCACTATCTCACACCCTCGAGATGGAGATCTTGCTTTTGTGTTACTTAGCCCTTTTTTACCCAGAATCCTGTGCCTCACTTGCTCTTTTTTTACCCAGAATTCCTTTCCCTCCCCAGCCAGTGGTACCATCTATGTCAGACTTGAGAGGAGGACAAAATCAAGGCCCCCACTTTATCGACAGAAAGAGCAGTGTATGGCAGTGGAAGAAACTCCCTCAGAGAGTGGTGGAGTCTCCTTCTTTGGAGGTCTTTAAACAGAGGCTGGATGGCCATCTTTTTTGGGGGGGGGGGGGTACTTTGATTAAGAGTTCCTGCATGGCTCAATACTATAGAAATCTGGGAACTGTAATTTGTGCTGGCACCAGAATACTAACAGAGAAGGCTAAATGTCTTACAGAACTACAATTCTCAGAATTCCATATCATTGAACCATGACGGTTAAAGTGGTGTCAATCTGGGTTATTTCTTTAGTGTGGATGCTTCCTGAATGTTCTTCCTTTTTGCTGCTGTTTGGCGCTCTGTTGTGCCAGGAAGAGTTGAGCGGTGCCCACGGCTGAGCCCCTGAACTTGTTTCCGTCACACGTGGACTCATGCATGTGGAATATGCAAACTGAGCGCATAGGAAAATGGTACCTCTGGACCTGTACAGAGTGCTTTTTAAAAGGCAACTTGAGATTAGAAGCAGGGCGTTCAGAGCTGGCAGCGGTTGAGGACACACACCCTAGCATTTTCTGCTTTAGAAGAAAAGCGTTTTGTATCTGTGCCTGCTTTCTACTAGCAGCTTTTCTGCGGTTTTGAGAGTTTACTTGAGAAATGGTGGGTCAGAAGGTGGAGGAGAAAGAAGCAGAAGCAGGGAAAAACAAAAACCCAAGAAAGTGATGCCAGCCATCTGGACAAAGAAACCCCCTATTTGGGTATTTCCTTTTTGTTTCCATTCTCTGGGTACTCTGTCCTAGCTTCCTTTCCACCTAATGCCTTAAAATATATACAAATGGATAGCATAAGTCCTCATTTTCTTTGTCTCCCTGCTCAGAGATTGACTGATGGCTACTGTTTACTCCCCAGCAGGTTCTGTTTGCAAAAATCGTGCCTCTTGCTCATCGGCAGTGAGCATTAACCCCTTCCAGGTGACCAGATGGCAATACTATTTACACTTAGAGAAGAGGGTAAAGAGGGAGAAATGTAAGGTACAGCACTTAGGCGGTAAAAATGAAATGATGGGGGAACACTTGGCTTAAGCACAGTACATTTTAATGTATTTTAATATGTTGTAACCCGCTAGATTCCTAGTGATTGGGCGGGCTATAAATAATAATAATAATATTACATGTCAAAGGGATATTGGAGTCCTAGTAGACCACGTGTTCAACATGAGTCAGTGTGATGCAGCAGCTAAAAAGGCCAGTGCGATTCTAGGTGGCATCAATAGAAATATAGTGTCTAGATCGAGGAAAGTAATAGTTATCACTATATGATGTTTGGCCGGGCTTCTCCTGGAATCCTGTGTCCAGTTCTGGCAACACAAATCAAGAAGGATATTGAGAAGTTGGAGTATTTCCAGAGGATGGTGACCAAAATGTTGAAGGGTCCAGAAACCATGAAGTTCTATGAGGAGTGACTTAGGGAGCTGGGAGTATTTAGCCTGGAGAAGAGAAGGTTAAGAGGTGATACAATGGCCATGTTTAAATATTTGAAGGGATGTTGTATTGAGAATGGAGCATTGTTTTCTTCTGCTCCAAAGAATCGGACTCAGAGCAATGGATGCAAGCTACAGGAAAAGAGATTCCACCTCAGCATTAGGAAGAACCTCTGACAGTAAGGGCTGTTCGACAGAGGAACACACTCCCTCGGAGTGTAATGGAATCTCCCTCCTTGAATGTCTTTAAACAGCGGCTGGATGGCTATCTGTTGGGGATGTTTTGATTGTGAGTTCCATCATGGTAGGGGGTTGGACTGGATGGCCCTTGGGGTCTCTTTCAACTCTATGATTCTGTGACTTTATTGTGTCCAGTTCTGGGCTCCATAATTCAAAAGAGAAGCTGGAGGAGAGTGTCCAAAATGGTGAAAGGTCTGGAAACTATAAAGCCCTATGATGAGAGACTTAGAGAGCTGGGGATGTTTAGAATACAGAAGAGAAGGGTAAGAGGTGATATGACTGCCATGTTTAAATATTTGAAGGGGGGTCATATTGAAGATGGAGCAAACAGAGACTGGGACACGGAGTAATGGATGCAAACTGGTGTAAGGTTACTGTGTATACTTTTTAAATAGTTTTATCTTTTTAAATTGTATTCTCCTTTTTTAAACAAGTGACTAGTTTGAATATTGTAATATTTCAGTGGCCACTTTTATATGTTTGCATGCAGTGTGGATGCACCTGGGCTTTTGGAGGCCTCTCTAGTATCCTAGTCCTTAGTGTGGTTTTGTGAACATCTTTACTACCTTCTTCTTGTGAACAGGAAACAAGATAGCTGCGGTCTGTGTTTTAGATAGAAATAGGACAATCTGTCAGTTCTCGGTTTTGTGGCATTTCTCAAAACGCTTGTTTCATCCTATCTCAGTTCCCTATCAAGTTGTAAGACTTCTCTCTCTTCTTGCATGAAAACTTGTGCATACACTTTTGCACACGGTTTTTCTGATCCGCATACTCTCTGTGCCTTTATCACTAAATTATATTTGTGTTCATTTTTTTCATTGCAGCCTTTTTACTCACAAACGATTCTTGAGAGGCATAGAAGAGTTTGCACATCTGTTTTACTCCCTGAAGCACGCGTTTGTATGGATTTCTGCAGCTGGATGTGTGTTGTTGGGTATCTTGAAGTCATTCATGGTGACCCTAAGGCAAACCTGTTGTAGGATTTTCTTGGCAATATTTGTTGCCCTACGCTTCCCTTCTATTCCCTTGAGGCTGAGAGTGTGCAACTTGCCCAAGTTACCCAGTGCGTCTCATGGCTGAGTAGAAATCGAACCCTGGTCTCCAGAGTCATAGTCCAACACTCAAACCACTACACCACTTTCTATCCCATCAACTAGCCCCAGAATACAAACGGAATATTTCCGAAGGAAAATACAAACCCAACAGGTCTGTTTTCCATCTTTAGTTTGAAAGAGAGAGCAAACCAGCATGGATTGAAAATCAGAGTTGGGGAACTTGTTCTCCAGACGTTTTTGAACTCCAGTTCCCATTAGCCCTGGCCTACCTGGTCTGTGGTAATAAGTAACGGGTTCAGAAGTATAATAGTAAATGTGGTACTACAGGTTCCAAATCATGACTCTCTATAGTGACATTCCCAAGGAAAGTCCAAAAATGGGGACGGTTGTTTTGACCTCTATATTAATCCTCCCTAGCAGTTTTCATATTGATCAGAGACTGGTCTTTTGTGAATCTTATGGCTCTTAAATACCCACTCATGACCAAATACTTTTTTCCAAAATACTTTGGATTACAACAAGAAAATCTCATGTCACATTAACACAATCCTTTTCCTCTCTATGATTCTAGCTCCTGTTTGTTTTCCCAACCTTAGTAGTCGTAGGTAGATTGCTCTTGAATACAGGGGCTCTATTTTAACTCTCATGGTAGCAGCTCTGTCAGGGTCATCCACTCACCATTTTTAATGATTTTATACTATTGTATTTAACTCTTGTTTTTACGTTGCTTGTATTTTAAGATGTTGTGCCCCACCTTGAGCCTTGAAGAGAGGCGAGAAAGAAAAATGATGGTGACGACGACGATGACGATGTTCTGGCAGCCTTTATAGCAGTGGTTCCCAAACCTTGGTCCTCCAGGTGTTTTGGACTTCAGTTCCCAGAAACCCCAGCCAGCTTGGTCAACAGTAAGGAACTGTGGGAGCTGAAGTCCAAAACATTTGGAGGATTGAAGTTGGGGGACCGCTGCTCTATGGTAAGAATAATGCTTTCTGAAGAACTCCTGTGCTCCAAGAATAATCCAAGTTGAATTAAATAGGAATTATTCCAAGGTAACTTACATATGAAGAGCCAGAGTGGCGTAGTAGTTTGAGTGCTGGATTATGGCTCTGGAGACCAGGGTTCGAATCCCTGCTCAGCCTTGGGTAAGTCACACTCTCTTAGCCTTAGAGGATGGCACTGTTAAAGCCCTTCTGAAAAAAAACATGTCAAGAAATTACTTGGGTTTTCTTAGAGATGCCATAAATTGGAATTGACACACAACAACAACAACTACATGTAGTGTTGGAGCCTTAGTTTCGTACGAGCAAAATGCCAGGTGCATCTAGTGCCTAAACATTTATTTTCAAGAAAAGAAAGACAAGAAAAGAGAGAAAAGAACATTTATTTCACTTGTTCTGGAAGAGATAATACTTCATAGGCATCCCTGCGCTCCATTCACCCACAGGCCTTTCCCCCCACCTTTTGGAATTAAAAAATAATCCTCGGAAAATAATACGGAAAAAAAGGTTTTTTGCTTGAATTCCTTCCACTCCCACCTTCATATCTTTTTTTACTGAACCCTTCTTTTTACCAGTTGCTCCACTGATCAGGGATTACTCTCCCATGCAGGGTTGTTGTGAGTCAAAATGGGGAAAACCATGGAAGCTAAGATCTGTGGGGGAAGAGTTAATTATAACTAATCTGAGGATAAGACAGCATTAGAAATAAGCCAGTTAAGTTAGTGAGCTGCAAAATGTTATGTTAGCCTGCTGTGTTGGCAGCAGAGGTGGGATGGAGGACTATGCCTGCATCCATGCTGCTGAAATAATCCGGTTTGAGACCACTTTTGACTGCTATGGCTCAATGCTATGGAAGTCTGGGAAGCGTAGTTTGTTGCGGCACCAGGGAATTGAGCCACGACAGTTAAAGTGGTGTCAAACCAGGTTATTTCAGCAGCCTATGAAAGTCTAAAATGACCAAAGTGCACCATCCGTCTCAGACTTGCCAGGTGCCCACAGAGCTAAAATGGGAGCTCAGGAAGGGTACAGAGAAAGCATTTTCGGCCCATTGCACAAAATGGAGAGGCTGGTATTGAACCATGGCAGTTAAAGTGGTGCCAAACTGGATTATCCTACAAAGCGGATACAGAATATGCTTCATTGTTGTGTGCAGAGGAGGGGGCTACTAGGCTCTGCTAGCACTTTTGTTTTTCATGTAGGGCACAGAGTAGGGATGCCGGGTTTTCTCATTTCCTTGCTCACCTGTACACTGCTCCTGGTCACCTATGGCGATCATGTGAATGTCCATATTCACAGCTGAAATAAGCAGAGGGAATATTTATTGGTACTTGGCAGCGAGCCTGTCTGCCCATAGTGGGCAAGGATGGGCTTTTGTGGCCTCTAGATGTTGTTGGGAGAATGTAGTGTGGTGTAGTGCTTTGAGCATTGGACTATGACTCTGGAGACCAGGGCTCGAATCCCAGCTCGGCCATGAAACCCACTGGGTGACCTTGGGCAAGGCACACTCTCTCGCCCTCAGAGGATGGCAAGGGTAAACCGCCTCTGAAGAAACTTGCCAAGAAAACCTTGTGATAGGTTTGCCTTAAGGTTGCCATAAGTCGGAAAATACCTGAAAGCACACAAAACCACACTGAACCCCAAATTCTAGGATTCCATACTATAGAACCATGGCAATTGGTTGACGTTGTCGTAAGTCGGAAACTACTTGAAGGGACACAACAACAACAACAAGCTATTGATCGTGGTGACTTTTAAGGGGATGTGTTTAGCTTTTATCCTTTTCATTATTTTAATACATTTAAAATGGTTTTAATTTAGAATTTTTAATGGCATTGTTTATTGAATTTTTTTAAAGATCCCGTATCAAATAGGTGTTTACTGTACCTTGTTTTAATATGTTGTAAACCACTTTAGGTCCCTTACGGGGAGAAAGGAGAGGTATAAATTAAATTAATAAATGAATGAAAGACATCCTAGTTGTGATGTGGTGTGAGTATGTTGCAATATGTCTTATTTCTCCCTTTCTTATTCATTACTGTCCCCTCCACCAGTGTCTCCCATGGGCCTGATCAATCCCCAGCGAATGCCATGGAATTTTGCGCTAAGAAGCAGCCCCCCGGTAAGACCCTGGGTTTTTTGGGGGGAATTTGGAGGAAAATTTATAATACTAGAAAGTGATTTGTTAAAAAGGATCTACAGTGCCCTGCTTTTACAAAGTAGCCAATTGACATTACTCATACAATGGGCCCTTGGTATCCAATAGGGTTTGGTTCAGGGATCCCCCATGGATACCAAAATCTGTGGATGCTCAAGTCCCATTAAATACAGTGGCACAGTAAAATGGTGTCCCTTATATAAAATGGCACTTTTTGAAATATACAGTGGGCCCTTGGTAACTGACTGGGTTTTGTTCCAGGACCGCCCTGTGGATATCAAAATCCATGGATACTCAAGTCCCATTAAATACAATGGCACAGTAAAATGGTGTCCCCTATATTAAATGGCAAAATCAAGGTTTGCTTTTGGGTATACATATATACATATATATATATATATATATATATAGAGAGAGAGAGAGAGAGAGAATATTTTCAAGCCATGGATGCTTAAATCCATAGATAAAGAGGGAGGGCTGTATATATTTTCTGAATATTTTCAAACCATGGATACTTGAATCTCTGGATAAAGAATCTGTGGATATAGAGGGCCGATTGTATATATTTCCTGAATATTTTCAAACTGTCGATAGTTGCATCCGTGCATAAAGAATCCATCGATACAGAGGGCCAACTGTATATATATATTTTTGACTATTTTCAAATTGTGGATACTTGAATCTCTGGATAAAGAATCTGTGGATAAGGAGGGCTGACTGTATATATACTGTGAATATTTTAAAACTGGATTGTTGAATCTGTGCATAAAGAATCCGTGCGTATGGAGGGCTGACTGTCTATATTTTCAGACTGTGGCTGGTTGAATTTGTGCATGTGGAAGGCTGACTGTATATATAGTTTGTGATAATTTTCAAACTTGATGGTTGAATCCATGGATAAGGTGGGCCGGCTGTATATATTTTCTGAATATTCTCACGCCGTGGATGGCTGAATCTGTGCGTAAAGAATCCGTGGACACGGAGGGCCGGCTGTGGGAGAATAACTTCATTGCATTCCTCCTTGCTTGTCAAATCCTCAGAGAAGGGAGATGAGAAGAAGATGGGGAATTAAAATGAGCATAAACAAAGTGAAAAGGGATGTTTTGGGGGTTCTTGTTTGACCATTTGGTGATGGAGACTTTGATGTGCACATCTGGACAGAGGAAGGGAATGGCCCTATATGTGTCATTGTTTAGACCTCTCTGTTTTGGGTCTTAGTTGGGGGGGAATGGGGAAGGCCTCAAAGAGAGAAGTCCTCCCCCCAGTGATTCCCCCCCCCCACAGCAGTTGCCTAGCCAACGCTGTCCCAGCTCCTTATTGGACACGGTGTGACGGTAGGCGGGCTCCTAGATCGTGGAGTTTTTTCCTGCAGAGAGTGGGTGGGGGGGGTGCAGGCAGGAGGATGGGGGAGGCCGGAGGATGAGGAGGGGGGCGCAGGGGCCTTCTGGACAGGGCCCCCCTCCCCATACACACAGGCTCACACTCCTGGACCTGGACCTGGACCAGCAGTTACCATGACCATCCCTAAGGAGATGCCCGAGAAGTGGCCCTGGGTTGCCGTGGCGACAGACCGCTACAGCCAGCCACCTGGGGGGACAGGTATTTTCTCTGCATGTGTGGATGGATATTGGGGTGGGGGGGAGAATATGTGGAAGTTTATTTTTTGGGGGGGGGGGGTTCAATTGCAAACCCAGGGCTGGCCTTCCCATCCTTGTCCTGCCACGACCTCCCTTGAGATGCTGCTGGCATTGCGGCTGTCTCTGAACATTACCTCATACTGCTCCTTCCCTTCTGCTTCCTCTCTTTCTCCTTTCCCATACACACACACACAGACACACACACACATATGCATGCCGGCTGTCTTATCCGAAAAGACCCCATCGCCACCCCCTTATCTTGTCTCTTTCCGCAAGTGACCTTGCTCAAGAGCCTTGGGAAGGGGGAGAGAGATAGGCAAGGTCACCCCATTGTGGAGCAAAGGGCTTGGAAAGATGAAGGGGCCTTGTGTGAAACCCAAAATCAGGAGCAGTTTTTCTGGCCCCCCTCTTCTCTTCCTCTCTGCCCCCCTTTTCTGCTTCTTCTCCTATCATTTGGTGCTGTGGTGGGGCAGGCAGAAGAAAAGTATCACTGGGACACATTTATTCTAGGAAGAACATAATACATATAAATAGATTTTTAGACAGCTGGATCGTATAGATATACTGTGGCTCTTAATGTGTTAGATATAATAAAAGTTGAATAAAGGAAGTGAGCAGCACTGTTTTCAGGTAGAACCTGGATCCCAGAAGGGTACCATTAATAAATAAATGTGTGTGTGTGTGTAATATTGTGATGCGCTTAGTATGAAACATTTTTGCAATTTCCATTTAACTGTGTTATATGTTTTAGAGCAAACTGCGATTGTAAAAGCTTAAAAGGTTTTAATCGTTTTAAATTTTATGGCTATAATCTGTCCGTGGTTGTCTCAAATAAACTGTACTCTCTCTCTGTATGTGTAAATATGTGTATTCTTAAATATAGAAACAGAAATACATCACACTTATTTATAGAAATATAGAAATATATATAGATCAAATGTTGATCGAAGCTAATGTAATAGAATCCAACATACATTCATTCATAGAATCTAACATGAATCAAATGTTTATAGAAATATATGTGTAGATGAAATGAGTAAATGAAAATAATAGCATATAAGCATCCTTGCATATATTGGGACAGTGTATAAGCAGCTCTTTTGGTCAAACTCACAACAGGGCAAACTGATGCAGAGGGGTGGGTTGGGTATGGGGGGGAAAGCACAATGGGGTCTTGGGATAGAGATTGCTAAAGCTGTGAGATGGGGGGACTTGGGTACGATGGTTTCTTTGGGGTGAGAGCAGCATTGATCCAGATCTCATTCTGTTTCAGAGGAGGAAAGGCGGGTGAAGGCAAACGCACGTGAATATAACGAAAAGTTCCAATATGCGGTGAGTTGTGGGTTGCTGTGTTAAAGAGGGTGTAGAGTGACCCATATTTCCAGTCATAGCTGGGCAAAAGGACGATTTGAAATGGAAGACCTCTGTACTGGATATATATATATATTAACATCTCTGTTGTGAGCCTGGATTTGTAGTTGGTTACCATCCTGACAAGGGGGACCCTAAACTATTTTGGGTGGGAGGCAGAGTAGTAGTTACGGGAAGCGGGCAAGCGGGCGGTCCCAGAAAATGCTTGTATGTGTGGTGGAGGTTTTTTTTTTGAAAGGAAAGCTGTTTTTCCTCTCTGTAACGCTCTCATCCGCCAGTCTGACTCAGCTTCACCCCTTGTATTATCGTCTGGGGTGTGTCTGTGAATAACTTCCCGTTGAGGGAGAAGAGCCAGCCTGAGGTTATAAATAGAGCAGGAGAGGAGAAGGCCAAAAACAAAACAATACACCATCAGAACCCCGGCACAAGCAGCCAAATGGATATGCTAGAATTGGGGGCTAGGTTTTCTCATTTTTTTAAAAAAAAAATTGGGCAGTTAAAAAGGGCTGAGATGAAAGCAAGAGAGATTTTGAAGGAAGCGAAGAGGGTGGTGTCAATGGAGGTAGTTGGTGGGGTCAGAGAGTGATGGCTCACTCTTACGCACATCCTACAACTTTGTCCTACAAATTCGTCTGAGGAAGTATGTACTCGACTATAAGTCGACCTCATATATAAGTCGAGGGCAGGTTTTGGGGGCTAAAATTATGGATTTTGATATGACCCATGTATAAGTCGAGGGTAAAATTTAGGGGCATGTGACAAAGGATCTATAGAATGAGCAAAGGAAAATGATTCCAAAGAACATAACAAAAATTTTTGACTAAAAGTTCTAGGCTTATACAGTAAGGCTATGGAGTTCATCAGACGACGGAAATTAGAAGTATAATCTAATGGCAATCCAAACGCCATCACAGGGTTTCATGTTATTGTATATTAAAGCATCTCACGCAATTTCGGGCAAAAGGGAAGTCATTTTCAGGTAATGGGAAGTCATTCTGAACGCATTCTGAACACAATTGGAATTCATGTAAATCCGCTAAACTAGTGAATTCACGTGAATTCGAATTGACTCCAATTGGCTCCATTCAAAATAAAGAGACATTCCTCCCGTCTCATAAACTCCTGAGAAAGCTTGTGCTGCCAACTTCTTTCTTTCAGTTTCAAAGGTGCTACAGGATCTCTCTGCACACTGATTTTACAGGCTAACATGGCGCTGTCTTTGAATTCTACATGCTACAATTGTGTGCCCTTGCTTTTGTCATGCTACCCCTTGACTTTGTTTTTAAATCTGTTTTTTAAAGCATGTTTGTAGCTGTATTTTTGGTTGGATATTATCTGAGAACCCAGCTAAGAAGAAAAGTGGTAAAGGAATGCCATGTGTGCGTGCATAAGTTTAATTTTATGTTTCCCCCTCTTTCAGAGTAACTGCATCAAGACATCCAAGTACAATGTGGTTACGTTCCTTCCCATCAACCTCTTTGAGCAATTCCAGGAAGTGGCCAACACTTACTTCCTCTTTCTTCTTATCCTCCAGGTGAGGCTTTTTGGATCATCCTTTTTGGATCTCTGGCTTAGGACTTGTTTGGATTCCTGGTTTAGGGCTTGGGCCATGTTTTTATTTTATTTTAATCTGGGTCGCAGGGGAAGGCTCTATGGAAGTGCCTTGCCTTCACTTACCTGCCTTCATTTACCTGCCTTCACTTACCCTCCTCCTGTGTCTTCCTCCCTCCCAGCTGATTCCGCAGATCTCCTCCCTTTCGTGGTTCACCACCATAGTGCCTTTGGTTCTCGTGCTTACCATCACGGCGGTCAAGGATGCCACTGACGACTATGTGAGCAATATTTCAGGGTGGGGGATGAGGGACAGATAGGATGGGGCAGCGGCAGGATGGGAGGAGTGGCAGTGGGATTAAGTCTGGTGATCTGGACCCATATTAGGGATCGCAGGGATACAACTGTTGTGGGAGGGAAGGGAATGTTGTTACTCCAGCTTAATTCACCCAAGGATGCATTTTGGGGGAGGGCTAGAAATCCCAGCGTGGTGTTGGACTATGACTGGAGATCATGGTTTGATTCCCTACTCGGCAATGGAAACCCACTGGGTGACCTTGGGCAAGTCACACATTTTCCAGCGATGGAGGTGGGAACATCCTATATCCTGGGTTGATTCCGTCTCATTGATCCAAGTAGGCACCTACTTGGATCAATGAGACGGAATCAACCCAGGATATAGGATATTCCCACCTACATCGCTGAAAACGAACATATCACAGGTAAGACCCAATGTTCCTGTCTCAGAAAACCCTGTGATAGGTTCGCCTTAGATTCTCCATAGGTCAGAAATGACTTGAAGGCATAATACAACACAAACAAGAAAACCTTGTTGCATTGCACCTTCAAGTGCAGCATCATGTTTAGTCCACTCAGGGCTAGATTAAGATGTACATTGGCCCTAAGCAATGTCAGCTATAAGGGCCCAGCCATTTAATTCTCTCCCTCCCCCCACCCCCGGGATGTATGTTATGTATAAACTGAAACAGTTTAAAAGGTGTTTGTGCTTCCATGTGTATTTTGAGGCCTCAGGCTTATTGTATTTTGTGGTCTATGGTCTTCACATGGCCCGTCGTGGCCTCTTGGGTGGCCTCTGGACCTCCCTTGAACCCTCCACTTTGCAAATAAAGTATTTTCAGAGCTCCCAGATGGAGAAATCCTGTTTCAGAAGGCTCCAGAGGCTGCAGTTCTACGTTTTAAGTTTGTTTTGATTTCCCCTACACCCATTTGCTCACAGTTTGAGAACAGTGGGTAAAGGCAGCTCATGAAGGTCTGGAAAATGGAGTCAGTTTGACCCCTGGATCCCCCATGTCTAGCCACCCCTGATTCAAAGTCGTTTCGTAATGTTGAGGCCCTAAGCTGTAACGTCCTTCGCTTCTACATAAATCTGTGGCCATTTCCCACAGTAGCCAGTTGGATGTCTCCCAGAAGTCTACATCAAGGGCCTAAGGCAATCACTACCTGTTGTGGCTTTCCATTAACCAGTCCTTGCAGTTAAAATGCCTCCGAATAAGGGACAGTGTCTGGTCGGAGAGCCAGTTCAGGATTCTCACCCAACCTCTTTGAGCCAAGAGCGTGGTTAGGATTCCTGAGAGAAGGGTTGAACTGGTTGTTAGTGGTGTTTGCTCTTCTCACCTTACACTGAGCACGGCTGTTTTTACTGCAGTTTCGTCACAAGAGTGACAACCAGGTGAACAATCGCCAATCCCAAGTGCTGATCAATGGGATGTGAGTATTACTCTAGTTGCTATGGATCTCTTGGGGTGGGGAGCTGTTAATATTGGGATACTCATCACAACTTCCTTAGAATGGGACAAATAATAATATTTATTTATTTATTTATTTATTTATACCCCACTCTTCAGCCCTAAAGGCTATCAGAGTGGCTTACAATTATTATTTGAATTAGACAGATGGAATGGAGGGGGGAGATTGATGGTTTTAGTATTATTTAACCACCCTAGAACTGTCTTTACTGAAAGGAATAAATAGATTTGTAAATAAAATAAAAACTGAGTACTTCTGCTTTAGAGCAGCTGCATAGTGTAGTGGTTTGAGTAATGGACTACAAATGTGGAGGACCAAAGCTTGAATTCCCACTTGGCTATGGAAACCCATTGTGCAATACATACTCTTTCATCCTGAAGGTAACAGCAAAACTCTGAATAAATCTTGCCAGGAATACCCAAGGATAGGATTGCCATAAGTCAGAGTCAGCCCAGAAGCACATAACAGCAACCGCAAGCTTCTCCTTATGGCTTGGGGAAGCATTGCTGGGGTCTTTTCCCTTCCAAATCCCCGACTCACATCGCTTCTGCTATATTAATAAAAAACTGCTTCACATTTATCTAGGACATTTTGAGCCTTTCAGAGCATTTTGCTGAGTTTTATGCAGCAATCCTGTAAGGTAGGCCAGTTAATTATGACATGTAGTGGTAGGGCTGCAGGCTATTTTGGGTTAGTATCTCTCCACTGTGGTGGGTCTGAGAGCCCATTTTCCGACCCTGGGATGCTCCAGGGAGGAGTGACTCCTGTGGACAGAGTAAAACCAAACCTGACAGAAAATTAATTTCTGATGCTGAATAAATGGTTAAAAAATGTAGGAGGAGATCTCCAACCTACTTCAAAGGCGAATTGGCCACTCTTAGTAGCTTCCGGGAAGCCGAGGGCCACAAAATTGGCATTAGGACTCTATTTTGCCCATCCGTCATGGAAGGATTCCTGAGACAGTTTCCGTCATGGAAGGATTCCTGAGCATGCAGTCCCCATGCTACTATTATGGCCCTGAAAGCCCATGAGGACTCAAAATTTTCTCCATTACCCTCTCAGGGATGTGGGAGTATTTGTGTCACTTTTTAGGTACCCAGCCTTTTACCATTATTCACCCCTGGTTTACATTAACAGTTTTGAATTTACATTCCTTGTGCAATGAAAACATAATGAGCCAGACCAAGGTCTTTGTAGAGCAGTGTGTTTCTGACAGTGCACAACCTGCTGCTTCCAGGTCTTGAGACCTTCTTTTTCCCTGAGTCTGATTTTTAAAGGAGGACTGCCTCTGATCTAGGAGGCTGTATTCTACCTTGACTTGGCTTCAGTCCTACCATTGGATTAGAGCTACAGAATCAGTTGGCTTTGCCTAAGTGTTGCTCATAATTCAACAGAGTTGGCCCTCTGTACCCACAGATTCTTTATCCATGGATTCAAGCATCCACGGCTTGAAAATATTTTTAAAAATAAATTCTAAAAATCAAACCTTGATTTTGCCCCTTTATATATGGACACCATTTTACTGCTCCATTGCATATAATAGCACTTGAGCATCCACAGATTTTGGTATCCCTGGGAGGTGTCTTAGAACCAAATCCCCAAGGTCCCACTGTATATACATTCAGACTTCTGTAGTTGGGACTATGCATAAGACTGAGGCCCTTACATTCACAGACCTATTCATGAGATCATCTAAAGCCAGGATTTCCCCACCCCATTCTGACTATGAGGCCACACTAGCTGTCGTGAGAGGAGATTGAATTCAAAGACAGAGCTATGTTAGTCTGGAAAAACAGTATACAAAGGGATCTTGTAGCACCTTTGAGACTAACTGGAAGAAAGAGTTTGGTGGCATAAACTTTTGTCGGATTGATCCTACTTCTTCAGATGCAAACATACATCCTGAGGAAGCAGACTCAAGTCTACAAAAGCTCATGCTACCCACTTCTTTCTTTCAGTTTATCTCAAAAGTGCTCCAAGATCCCTTTGCATGAGAGGAGATGTAAGTCAGCCGTCTCATGCCAAGTCAGAACATCCATCCATCTTAGCTCAGTGCTGAGTGTCAAGATCATTATTGCTGGCTGACAGCAGCTCTCAAGGGTTTCACACAGGATTCTTTTCCAGCCCCAGTTGGAGTTACAAAGGATTGAGCTTGTGACTTTCTGCATGCAAAGCGGATGCTCTGCTACTCATCTGTAGCCCCTTTGTGAAACGCTAGAGCAACACGGTGGGAAACTATCAGGGTTCATTGGCCCCCAATGATATTTGGGAGGGCATCACTTACCACCCACCCTGTGTGAAAAATATATACAACTGGCCTTCCATCTCCACAGATTTTTTTATCCATAGATTAAACCAAATAGAGCATGGAAATATTAAAGATATTTTAATGGCAGGGGGTTGGACTGGATGGCCCTTGTGCTCTCTTCCAACTCTGTGATTCTATGATTCTATAATCTAAATTCCAAAAAGCAAGTCTTTATTTTGCTATTTTATGTAAGGGACATCATTTCAATATATCAATGGGACTTGAACATCCATGGATTTTAGTAACCACGGGGTCCTGGAAACAAACCCCAGTGGACACTGTATTTCTTTTTTTAAAAAATGCCCTCCAAGTGGCCTTAAATATTGCCCCCCTAAGTAATGTTAGGCCCAAGAGGGCCATTTTTCTAACAAGAATTAACGAAGTTGATTTCTAGGTCACCTCCTATTAAAGGCCTCTTCTGTGCCTAAAGTGACCCAAGGGCAAAAATGCAGTGGAATTGTCCTTCCCCATGCCTCCTAAAGATTGTTTGGGGATACTTTGGGGCAGTAAAAGGTTTTTTGGGGAAAAAAAAAACATTCAGTGGGCCCTGCGGTTGTTAGCCTTGCCTCTGGTTAGAGGCTCCAAGGCCAGGACCTCAGACCATGATTTTACAGAATGGAAAAAGTTATGTGGAAGAAGGTGACCTTTCCAATCTACCTGAAGATATCAGAGGTTAAACTTTTAATCTTCTGCATGCAAAGCAAGTGCTGTGACACCAAACTACTACCTTCCCATCCTTTTGTGTGAAATAATGGGGTCTTGATCATCTAACTGTGTCTTTCCTGCTTACTCCTCCTGTAGCCTGCAGCAGGAACAGTGGATGAATGTTCGGGTCGGTGATATCATCAAGTTGGAGAACAACCAGTTTGTGGCTGTGAGTCCTTGCAAAGGGGCAGTATGATGCTTTGAAACAGTGGTGGTGAAGTGGGAGGTTGTTTCTTAGGTATCTTTTAATCCCTGGCCTGCTGTTTTGTTGAGGTGTCTGCAGAATCATTACTGTCATCTTGACAATTTAACTTTGGTTGCTTTTCATGCTTCTACTGTGTTGTCTTGTTACTGATCTAAAACCCCTTTTTCAGGGCTGGAGAAACCTCTAGTCTGTCTAGTAGTCACAGAAAGAATATTCATAATTATTTTTCCTCATGTCAAAAAACAGATTTACTGACAGATGGGAAACTGCTGGGCAAAATAATAAACCAGTGCAATTTTCCTCTGGTATTTTATCATCCCAAAGTGTTTCATTGATGTATTTTCTCTCTTGTCTCAAGAGGTATTCTCCTCATATTTGAACATCCCAGAGTTTTGTGGAGGAATTATTCTATGAAAGAAAACTTTTTGTGGGCTGATACAGTCTGTGCGGCGCAATTAGGATTAGGGAGGGCGCAGCATCTACACCCTCCCTAACCCTAGCACTAGCACTTAAGGACACCGCCATTTTAAAATGGAGGCGTCCATACGGGCACACCATCAAAATGTCATGGCATGCGCAACGTTTAGATATTGCTGCACGTGCCTGACATAATGGTGCCGCGGGAGGGCGTCAATGGTGCCCTTTCCGTGGCTCTAAAAGGAGCTTGAAAACTGAGCTCCTTTTTTGCTCCTGGTCCTTGGCGCAGCCTTTAGACGGCCACACCAAGGACCCTGAGGGGAAAGGGGTCCCTTTCTCCCCTCGGAACCACTGTTGGGCACCCTGCTTTCAGGCCGCGGAGAAGCGGCAGTTTGCCACTTCTCCGTGGCCTGGAGGAGCAGTGGGATGGGGCCTCTGGGGCTGCTGGTAAGGCAGCCCTGGCCCCATCTCGCCGCTTCTCTGGGGGGTTACAGACTGCCCATTTTGGGCGGTCTGTACTGCCCCTTTGTGTGCAAAACCACAGTTTTCTGTATGGAAAATGTATTTCCTGCACAGAAAATGGATCTCCTGAGCTCAGTAAAATGCATGCACAGGAAACCTGTTTTGTGCACAAAAAATAGGTTTTCTTTGATTCTAAAACCCCCCACATATTTGTCTTTAGAGAATACTGTAATTCCTCTACAACACTAGATCATTTGAATATGGGGAAGATACATCAAACAAACACTCTCTTGCTCCTGCAGCAAAACCTCTAGGGCAGCCAATTTACTTTTTAAGCGGGCTGCAGGGGCCAATATTTAACATTTTTTAAAAAAAATCACCATGCTTTTCAAAACTAGAAGTGGACATCCAGCCATCTTGGGGTCAGGTGAAGGAATTGTCATTTTTGGCCGTCTGTACAAGCCTCCTAGAGGTTCCCAGGGGCTGAAAATTGCCAGCCCCTGTTATGGATTTGGGCTGCTTGAATTGAGTCATTCTGTTTCTGCTTTCTCTCTCTCATCCTACCCCAATATTTGTCTCCCAGGCCGATCTGCTCCTTCTGTCCAGCAGTGAACCTCATGGGCTGTGCTACATTGAGACATCAGAACTGGATGGGTGAGTGCTGCTATGGTTTTGCCCCTTCTCCATTAATAGCTAGGTGATTTCACAGGCTTCATGTTCTGTCTTGGATTGTGATTCTCAAGTTTCTCCTGAACTGGATTGTGGAGCAGGACATTTCCAGAGCATGGGAACCTTACTTTTTCGGATTAAAGCTTCCATGCCAGTTGGAAGAAGCTGGGAGTTGTGGTCAGGAAAAGTAATATTTTCCAAGCTTGGTATATTGCAGTGGATTTTTCTGTTCATTTGGAAGGGATCCTTATGTTGTGTCAAGAGGTATTTGTCTCTAAGGGAATCAGGGCAGTCTAAATCTTGCTGGTGATTTCCAATTAGACCCACTGAATCATTAAAGAATATGGCACTACATAGGTAAGTCCTACTGATTCAGAGGATCTGGGACTCAGGCAATAGGTCCCAGGTGGTCTTCCACAGGAGGGCCGACATATTACTTGCAGTTGAGTTTGAACATTGTCTCACAATCAAGACACATCTTTGAGACAATTGCCAAGATCCTACATCAGGTGAATGGAATTCTGTGTCCTTCTTCCACTTGGCTGCTCTCAAGCCTCAAGAAAGAGCTGCCACTGTTGTTGCTTGCTTTTGCAAGAGAATAAAGGAGAAGCAATAGCAAGTACATTTCTATACCGCTTATCAGTGAACTAAGCTCTCCCTAAGTAGTTTACAATGTGTAAGCTAAGTGCCCCCAACAAGCTGGGTACTCATTTTAGCAACCTGAGATGATGAAGAAGCAGTTGGTCTCAGCCTGGAGGGGGAAAGAAAGAAAGGTTCATGCACAGATGGTGGACACCTTTCTTTTCCCTCTCCTTGGAGACCAGGCAAGCTGCACCCTTGCCTTCTGAATTGTCTTCCTCCTCTATCCATCAGTTGAAGTGGTGAACAGCTCTCTTGGTGTTGGTGCTGGAGTTGGCATGAACTGCCCCCTCCCAAGCTTCTTGGTCTCACCCAGAGTTAGGAAAAGTTCTTTTTTTGGATCACAGCTCCCAAGATCCTTTAACCTGTTTAGCTCGAGAGTTGGCCAACTCAGCTATACTCATATATTCATCTAGCTAGCCACTCCAGGATGCCGTTCTGCAGCAGCGCTATTTAAAGTGGTGGTGTATGGATCAGTGCCAGTCCCTGAGCTGCTGGCGGCTGGTCCCTGGCATGCTCCCAGGAAAGAAACTGGGGTAGCCAGTGGCCACAATATGGAACCACTATCTGGCAGATCAGGGAGCTTGAGATGCCCTCTCCTAGAGATCTCCCTGTTCTCATCCATAACAGCTTTTCTTGCATTTTTGCAAATGACATATGTTGGTGGACAAGAGCAAAACCTTCTGGTTCAGAGCAGTCTATCTTTCAATACCAGTTGCTGGTGGGTGGATTGGAGAAAGACAATAGAAGTCTTCTTGGCTTTGTGACGTCAGAATATTTCCTCTGTTCTTACCCTTTTGGTCATTCTTCAGTGAGGGTTCAGATGAAAAAACGACTAGGACTGAGCTTGAAATCTTAGTTTTACAAAATAAACACATGAGGCCTTGTTCTTCCCCACCACCATTGCCTTCTCCTTTTGTGTCCTGTCTTCTTAGATTGTAAGCCTGAGGGCAGGGAACCATCTAATAAAAATAATAATTGTAAGCCGCTCTGATAGCCTTTAGGACTGAAGAGCAGGATATAAATAAATAAATATTATTATTGTTTGTTATTTTTCTGAACTGCTGCATTAGGCATTATTCATTATTTTAAGTGTCATACATTTGTCACCTGACACCAACACTTTATTTTTAGTTACATGTTTGTCATTGATATTGCCTTCAGCAGTAGAACAATATAATTATAAGTATCAAGTAAGCACAAAAAGTAACTCCGTACCATCTTATTTATTTATTTTGCATCCTGCTTTTCTGCCACAACCTCTTAAAAGCACAATGTAACTAAAAACCCTTAGTACAATTGCTAAAAGGCAATTAAACCAACTTCTGTTTTAAAAACACAAGTGAAAAGCAGTTTTAAAAACACATTTAAAACATAATAAAACAAAAACACAACACCCTCACAAAGAGCTCCATCTGCATATCAACATATTATGAAGCAAATGCCTCCCTAAATAAAAAGGTCTTCACCTGCTGAACGAACCACAGCAAGAAGGGACCAGGGAATGAAACTCCACAACTTGGGAGCAACCACAAAGAAGGCCCTCTCTGTGATGGTGGTGGAACAGAGAGAAAGCCTTCCGCTGCAAATCTTAAGCTTGGACTGACTTCTATAGAGGGAGATGCAGTCTTTCAGATAGTCTGGATGCAAGCCATACAGGGCTTTAAAGGTTATAACCAGCACTTTGAATTTTGCCTAGCTTGGCAGCTAGCAGTTTCATTGTTTCAGCATTGTTTGCTCCAAATAACCTGCCCCAGTCAGCAACCTGGGCACAGAACCTGGAGAAGTTTCCAAACTGTTCCCAAAGGCATCCCCACACAGAGTACACTACTATAATCCAAATAGGATTGTTATGTTGTTGTTGCGCTAATTCTCAAGAAATCCTATCGTTAGGCAGCTAAAGACATTTTTATTTAGGCAGGGTTTTGGTGGGTAATGTGATGTGCTGTTTTAATATCCAGTGATTTTTGCTGTTTTTAACTATGCTGTTTTTAATCTACGTTTTAATGTTGATATTGATAAATTATTTTTAACTTTTATAATCAAATGTTTTAGCTCTGTCTTTTTTAATATATTGTAAGCCGCCATGATTCCCGTTGTGGGAAAAGGCGGGATATAAATCCTGGAAATAAATAAAATAAATAAATATAGGTTGTGATTATCCCTAGAGCAGTGCATTACAAGTAACATTATTTGTTGTAATGCTTTTCTTCCAGGCTTTGGGCCATTGGTCTACGACTAGGATAGGAACTGTGGAACTTTCCAGATGTTGCTGGACAACAGCTCCCAGTAGCCCCAGTTAGCATAAACAATGATGAAGAATTCTGAGATTCTGAGTCCAAATGACAGCTTGGTGGGCAGTACAATTCCCATCCATGGTCTACCACTCAGGGATTCTGATATATTTGTCTTCTCTTCTTCTCCTGTGCTTAACACTGCTTCTTTCTCCAGGGAAACTAACATGAAAGTACGGCAGGCCATCCCTGTGACGTCGGAGCTGAGTGACACCAGCAAACTTGCACACTTCGATGGTGAGTGGGTTGGATGCAGGACTGGACATGGAATTGCATCCTTGCAGGCCTTTAAGCAAGGCCAAATGACCAATTTGATAGCTGTGGTATTCTCTCAAATACACTTTGTTTAATCTGATTGTTGTGTGTGCATCTGCATCAGAGCTTGGGAAAGCAGAGTTATGGCGTCAGTACACCAACCCTTTGATTCCAGCTTCATTTTTCTACTGTCCAACTCCTTCATCAATGTCAAATTTATATTAATTAGTAAGAACTCTCTCTGTCACATCCTCACCAAACGTTCCTATGATGATGCTGGGACCAAGAGAACGCTCTCTCCTGAGAGTCTTAAAACTCAGCCAGGCTCATAATATGTAACTTGCTTTGTTGTGGCTCATCAGAATTGGAGACCCTAAACAGAATTGGACGCCCCAAGAAGGAGTCTTAAGTTATGGCGGAAATCTTGCATGCCTTGATAGCTTCCTCTTTGCTCCTTTTAATTTTAGGGGAGGTGATCTGCGAACCACCTAACAATAAACTAGACAAGTTCAGTGGAACCCTGTACTGGAAGGAGAGCAAGTACCCCTTGACCAACCAGAACATGCTGTTACGCGGCTGTGTCCTTCGCAATACGGAGTGGTGTTTTGGACTTGTCATCTTTGCAGGTGGGGCATTTCAACAGTGTATTTAAGAACAGTGACCATTCCTGTTATACTTGGTCACACCATTGGTTCATCTCCCTTTGTACTGTTTACATCAGAGATGGGGAACTTTTGACTCTCCAGATTTTTTAGACTACCATTCTCTGAAGGAGTGCCTCTCCCTACATATGCCCACTTAGTGTCTGCTGTCTGCTTGCAGGGCCTTCCTCTGCATCCCATTTATCAGGGCACTATTCTCTTGGAGAGTGTGGGAGAGGGATATCTCTAGTTTCGTCCCCTGTTGTGATGTGCCCCCCCCCAAAGGCCCAGTTGGTATCCACATGTGTTAAGATCACCAGGTTTTCAGAATAGCAATAAGCGGCAGTTGAAATTCAGGACTGACAGTCTGGAATGTGTTCTACCTAATAGTAACCTGAACCTCATATTTGGTTAGATTTACAGAACATCTGCACCTCTTATCGCTTGTCGTTGTTGTTTGCCTTCAAGACATTTCTGACTCATAGCAACCCTTCGCACTCTGAAATACAGAAATTCTGATGTCCCTCCCTAAATAAGGGAGAAGCATTCCAGGCTTCAAATAAGGGACATCCCTTATAATAAGGGGCACGTGGCAAACCTAACACACATGCATGTTTTTGAATTGTTTAACTGGTTTAACTGAGGTACTGCGTCAGACATATAGCCATGATATAATGGTTATGATTTGTCTTTCAGTCTGATCCGCCAAACCCACCTTAAAATCCAGCCTGCTTCACTAAGGGGTGGAGATCTGTGGTGCATGCAAGTGTGTTGTTGAAGGATGATACATCCGGCCCCCTCCTGCTTATAGGCAGAGATGCACCAGGAAGAAGCAGGGACCTTTGTGTAATCCTTTGGCACCTCCTTGACATGCCACAGACATTAGCATGTAGTGGGAGGAGGCTGGACACATCACATTCAAAGCTTTTCTCACAAGGGCTGCAAAACTGTTCCTCGGTGAAGCTGCCTGGATTTTAAGTTGATTTTCAGGAACATTTATGATTGTGGCAATGACCACATGATTATAAACATGGATAGGAAGCAGTGTTGAGGTTGTAATTTAGAAGAAAATTGGGAAGATAATATCTTTTTCTGTAATTTTTTGAGTTTCTTCCCCAGGCCTATACATCTCTGAGTCAGGTATATGAGTTCTAATATGAGGTACTGAAGCATACAGTCACAGAACTCCTTTTCTTTTTCTGCTTCTCCAGGCCCAGATACCAAACTAATGCAAAACAGTGGCCGCACGAAATTTAAGAGGACAAGTATTGATCGATTAATGAACACTCTGGTGCTTTGGGTAGGCATAATCCCCATCCCTTCCTCCATTTCCTGTACAGTCTTAAATGAGAGAGATCATTCCTCCTTGTTCGATTTCTGTTTCAACATGGACAATTTGCCCTTTATTCACTGAAAGTCATTTCACACACTAGCTGGGTGCTGCCTTGAATCCCATTTTGGTAGAACATTTTGGGATAAATCCCATAAATGAATAGTTAAATAAGTCATGTGTGAATGACTTTAGGATAAAGATGGATGTCCTGAAACATTCCCGGTGCAATGTTTGGAGAAGGAGAGTTGGACTGGGAGATGGGAAGAAGAATTAGGACTCCATTTGGTGATGCAGTCACCTCTTGGGGCTTATAGATTAGCAGCTTTATGTCCTGTTTTATTTCTAGTCATCTACCTCTCTGTTCTTTTACCATGATTTGAAAATGATACTACAGCTCCCAGAATCCCTCAGCTAGACTAGCCATTGGCCATGTTGGAAGGAGGGGTTCTGGGGAGTTGTAGTCTATGCCAACTCTTGGTCAATTTTAGCTTCCCTAACATAGTGCCTTCCAGATGTGTTGAATTCCAGCTTCCACTCTGGCATAGAATGATGGGAGTTGTAGTCCTGCACAATTGGAGTGGATAATTTGAAGAATGTGGGCCTGTAATGCCAGGTAGCATCTCACCAGGATTTCAGTTGTGCATTTTTGCCAGCAAATACAGGTATTCTGAAAAAACCCTGAAATATGGAATACATCTGGTTTCAAATTCTTTGGATAAGGGTTATTCAACCTGTACTAAATTGCCCCATCTAGCTCAGCATTCATAGAAGCATACACATTTGAGAGAAGGTACCTTTCAATAGCCATTTGTTCCAGATGTCTATTATTGCAAACAGCAGTATTTACATCCAAGGAAGTCAACTGCAGGTCCATATTCCACCATCACTGAGCCATATTCCTGCCTTTTCTGATGAGACAGAAAGTGATGAGAAAATCACTTCTAGTTTTCAGATGTCCTCCCCCCCCCAAAAAAAACAAATTTCGAGAAGGGAGGGACTTGTTGTACAGTATAGGAAAATTGTGACCCCTGCTGGCACACTTCTCTGGTTTTTGTCCACATTTTTTAAACAAGTGAAGGAAAGTAGAAGGAGTCCAGAGGCAATAGAATTGGTCTTGGGGGCCACATGCAGCATGCTATCTGTGTAATTCCCAATCCTGGTTACACTTGGCTTTTTCTAGGGACCCCAAAGCAAGTGACCACTGTTCCCCACTCCTGTAATAAATGGATAATGTAAACTACAGAACCCTGTCCCAAAATGCTTACAGAGGGTGGGTAGTGGTCATGAATGGAGAGCCAAGGCATGAAGCCTTATTCTTCATCTGCTCCTTCACCTCTTTTTGACCAGTGATCTCATGTTTTCTCCTTCCACCCTTATCCCACAGATCTTTGGCTTCCTGGTTTGCATGGGAGTGATCCTGGCCATTGGCAACTCCATCTGGGAGTATGAGGTGGGCGCCTGCTTCCAGATCTACCTGCCCTGGGATGAGGCGGTCGACAGTGCCTTTTTCTCTGGCTTCCTCTCCTTCTGGTCATACATCATCATCCTCAACACTGTTGTCCCTATCTCTCTTTACGTCAGGTACGATGAGGGCACTTTCCCCCCACGTCCTGTTGCTTGCCGCTCTTTAATATGAAAAGATTGAATCGGCGGGGAAGCATAATAGAGAGGCAGTGTGGTGCAGGATTAGAGCAGGTTTGGGCAACAGCAACAGGGCTGGGGGCCATTTGTCACATACATATACCCTGAACCCCCCAAGGGGTGGGCAGACCAGTACTCCAAAATTTCATCATTGCTGGTTTTCTTTCAGGTCATTTGAGATGGTGGGAGGTTGTTGGGAGTCTTCGGGAAGAGTTGTAGTAGTTGCAGAGATAAAACCACTGCATTTTGAGGCATCTTTGAGTTGTTTGGGGGCATTTTGAAGTAGTTTTGAGCGCATTAAAATTGGGTGGTACCTTTTGGGCTTCAGAATAGGAGTTGCCCACCTTTGGAATAGAGTGTTGGACTGACACTTGGGAAATCCACATTCTGGTTCCCATTCACCCATGACATTTGCTGGATGATCTTTTCAGCCTGCCCTGCCCTACAGGATTGTTGTGAAGATAAAATGGAAGAGGATCCAGGGGAAACCAGGGGAAGGGAAACAGTGATAGGCTGCGATCTTCAAGGTGGTGTGGAGGGTGTGTGTGTGTAATAGTTTGTGTGTTCTCTCTTCTGTCTATTACTGGAAGTAATTTGACCAGTTCTCTCCCCTGACCATTCACTACACTCATTCCAACCTCTCCCAATGGTGCTTCACCCAAGTACCCTTATTTAACCAATCTGCTTACATACACCACATTTTTTTGTTTTTATCTTATGTTCTTCCCATTTCCCCATCTTTGTGTTTTCACCCTTTCTCTGTTGTTCCCCCTCTCTCTTTGTTTCTCTCTCTCTTTTAATTTCTCTTTTTCTTTTGGTTTCTCCAGCATGAATTCCTCTCTTTCTCTGTCTGTAATAATCCCCAGGTAAGAGCATGCATCACATTTTTCTTAAACTGCCTACTTCTCCCACCAAACAAAGGAGATGCAGCCGTCTGGAGAAGACCAGAGGGCTGCATTGTACCCCAGGCCATAAAATTAAGTTTGGCCCTTGGGACGAAAGAGGCCCCTCTCCCCTGTCTGGAATGATATTAACTAATCCGTTCCCTCCTTTCGGGAAATATTTGAGCATTGTTGACTTGAATCGTTTCTCTTGGTTTGTTCGAGTTATTTCCCTTTTGTATTCCATGGACTCTGAGCAGATGGAGGATGTTTTTGTTCTAATACAGTAGGAAGTATGCCTTCAAGGGACTAAAGAAGCTAATGATGTGGGGTAGTACTGTATTTCACAGCTTTTGGGTTGCGATCCGTAAGTGGATCACAGCAACCATTCATTCAAACTACCTCCATGTTTGAATGTATTACCTCTCAAGACAACAGGTGGTCCTAGAATCATAGAGTTGGAAGAGACCACAAGGGCCATCAAGTCCAACCTCCTGCCATGCAGGAATACACAATCAAAGCACCCCCAACAAATGGCCATCTAGCCTCTGTTTAAAGACCTTCTAAGAAGGAGACTCCACCACTCTTCAAGGGAGTGTATTCCGCTCTTGAACAGCTCTTACTGTCAGGAAGTTCTTCCTAAAGTTTCGGTGGAATCTCTTTTCCTGTAGCTTGCATCCATTGTTCTGTATTCTAGTCTCTGGAGCAGCAGAAAACAAGCTCAATATGACACCCCTTCAAATCCATCCTCCATCCTCAATATGACACCCCTTCAAATACTTAAACTATCATGGCACCTCTTAACCTTTTTCTTCTCAGGCTAAACATACCCAGCTCCCTAAATATCTCCTCGTAAGTCATGGTTTTGAGGCATTCACCATTATGGTTGCCCTCCTCTGGACAGGCTACAGCTTGTCCACATCCTTTTTGAATTATGGTGCCCAGAACTGGATACAGTGTTTCAGGTAAGGCCTGACCAAAGCAGAGTAGAGTGACATTATGATTTCCCTTAATCTACATACTAATACTATACTTCTATTGATGCAGCCTAAAATCGCATTGGCTTTTTTAGCTGCCACATAACACTGTTGACTCATGTTCAACTTGTGGTCTATTAGGACTCCTAGATCCCTTTCACATGTTGAAATCCATCCTCCCTGTTGAAATTCATTAATTTTGGCCCAGTTTTCTAATTTATTTGGGTCATTTTGAATTTAGGCTTCTTCCTTAGATGGTTGGGAAAGATCAGAGTTTTAGCTGAATATACAAACAGGGGCCTAGATTATGGGAAGCTGGCCTAGGTTTGGAAGTCTGATCCTCTGTTGTTCTCCTTCCTCACAGTGTGGAGGTGATCCGACTTGGGCATAGCTACTTTATCAACTGGGACAAAAAGATGTACTGTGTGAAGAGGTGCACACCAGCAGAGGCACGGACCACCACCTTGAATGAGGAGCTGGGGCAGGTGGAATACATCTTCTCAGATAAAACAGGCACCCTCACGCAAAACATCATGGTCTTCAGCAAGTGTTCAGTGAATGGGCACAGCTACGGTAAGCTGTCTCCGATTATTGCAGTGACTAAAGATGGCATCTCTGCATGCCTCGAGTCGGTAATGGGCTGGATGAGGGAAAACAAAATCAAGTTGAATCCAGAGAAAATGGAGGTGCTCATGATAGGTACTCCAAGTCCAGGGATGGAGATTTGCCAACCAGTCGTGGATGGGGTCACACTTCCCCTAAAGGACGAAATTCGCAGTTTGGGAGTACTCCTGGATTTGTCTCTACAATTGACATCTCGGGTGGAGGCGATAGCCAGGAGTGCTTGGTACCAACTTCGGTTGATACGTCAACTGCGCCCCTACCTGGACAGAAAGGACCTTGAAGCAGTGGTACATCACTGGTAACCTCTCGTTTAGATTTCTGTAATGCGCTCTACATGGGGCTACCTTTATACCAAGTTCAGAAGCTTCAGTTGATCCAAAATGCAGCAGCCAGACTGGTTACGGGGACATCTTAGTATTGGGGTGATGTGGTCCATTCTAGATCTCTACATTGGCTGCCGACCAGCTTCCGGGCGCAATACAGAGTGTTGGTCATTACCTTTAAAGCCCTACATGGCCATCACTTAGGTGGGGCACAGCAGACACAGTATGTCCAACGCTGTCAATTGTGCAACTCTGCTTGAAGCTGTCAGCAGCCAAAGAGCCACTGCAACCCATGCAAAGATTGTTAATAATATGGAGTCGAAGGCTTTCATGGCTGGCATCCATAGTTTTTTGTGGAGCTTTTGGGCTATGTGGCCATGTTCTGGAAGAGTTCCTTTCTGACGTTTTGCCAGCATCTGTGGCTGGCATCTTCAGAGAAGATGCCAGCCACAGGTGCTGGCGAAACGTCAGAAAGGAACTCTTCCGGAACATGGCCACATAGCCCAAAAGCTCCACAAAAAACTTGTTAATAATATTTTGAATTATATTGTGTGAACTAACAATGTGTTGTCTGAAGGTAATGGGTAGACATCTTTTTCTCTTTCTCTTACACTGTAACTTTCCCTCTCTATTTTGTTCTTGTAGGTGATGCTTTGGATGTCCTGGGTTACAAAGCTGAGCTTGGAGAGGTAGGAACTGGGGAAGCTCTTGGTGGCAAGATGAGGACTAGAGTATTTATTTGCAAAAAGAAGGGCTGTAACGTACTGGGTGAGCACACACTTTACTTGCAGGAGGTCTTTGGTTTGGTCTTAGGGCACAGGAAGAACCCTTTGTCTGATATAGAAGACAATGCCAACTAGTAGAAACAATGCTGAGCTAGAAGGATCAAGGATCGGACTGGAGATAAGACAGCTTCCTATATCTGTATATGAGCTAGTCCTTATTTATAACTCTGAGGGCTAGAATCTCATTTGTAAGGAAATGGAGTTTGCATTCATGGGGTCTCAGATTCAATCTTTGTCACCTCATGATAGGCCTGGGGAAGATCTCTCCATCTGAAATCTTGGAGAGGTGCTGCCAGTCCAAAGAGAGCTGTAGTCCCTTCATTTGTGTAATGAAGGCCTACATACCTCCACAGATTGATTTGCATTCTGTTGTCTTGCACAGAATTATTTCATATGCCTTTCTGTTGGCTCTGACTGAGTTAGGAAATGCTGAACTTTGGTGACCCTTTGCTGATTTTGCTGCAACCTTTACTTCTCTATCTTTCACCTTGCCAGAAGACAGAACCAGTCAACTTCTCTTTCAACCCTCTGGCTGACCCCACATTCACTTTCTGGGACACAGGACTTTTGGAAGCAGTCAAGCTGGGTGACCCACATGTACACGAGTTCTTTCGTCTCCTTTCTCTCTGCCACACGGTCATGTCTGAAGAGAAGAGCCCAGGTTGGAACTGGGAGAGTTGAGAAGAGGCTGTGGGAGGGAGAGAAGGAGAGATCACTTGGTTGTGTTGGCCGGAGTATTCTGGGAGTTATAGTCCCCAAAACCCCAAACCAAAAAACTTTTCCCAATTCTGAGCCTAAATCCCAGTGACACAGGCACCAAAACTATCCACATGGTCAAATATGTTCTCCGAGTTTGCAGTTAAAGTTGAAACAACCCTGTTTTCATCTTTTTTATTCACACATCAATCCCAGATTCCACATAAGCACCCAGGGGCAAGGAACTGCCCCTAGTATACATTGAAGAAGGGATGGGGAACCTCGTGATCCTCCAGATAGGCTTTGAATTTCAGCTCTCATCAGCTTTAACAAGCATGGGTGCCAATGAGTTTCTGTTTATTATATAGCCGGCAGGCTATAATTACTTATTTTATTTATTTATTTGATAACTTTCTCATGGCTTGGACCCAAGGCAGCTTACAGCAAGGTTCAAACAAGATACAAGTTAAAAAACTTGTAAGACAACTATCTAAGGCCTTGTCTGCACTGTTCATAAATCTGGGGCCAGTCAGGGACATTATGCACTAGAACTTGCCTTCCACAATGGGGCTGCATATAGGCCCTAAAGCCTGCCCTCGACTTGTGCATGAGGTCGACTTACAGTCAAGTATATACAGTATGTTGGGCCTTTGTTAAACATAATGGCACCACAAAGACCTCCATATCACCAGAGGCAGTAAATCTGCTCAGAGTTTTCTCCCAAATTTTAAAAGCGCTGTCTAGAGATGTACAATCTATTTTGGTAATGGTTCCTTTAACGTGCAGGTTAAAACATGATGTGGAAGTCTCCAACTGCCAGTGGTCGAATATTTCTACACATAAAAACCATAAATTAAAAATAAAGCCTTATTTTGGAAAAACTACCATTGAAGTTTGCCGGTCACTCCAATCTATTCTGAGCTGAGAAATACATAAAGGGAGGTGCAGTGGGCTGAAAGTGATGATCTATCATTTGAAGTGCCCAAACCTGAATTTTGGATTTCTTTCTCTCCTCTTTTCTCTCCCTAAACCCTCTTTTGTCCTTCAGGGGAGTTGTATTACAAAGCCCAGTCTCCTGACGAGGGAGCCCTGGTGACGGCCGCCCGCAACTTTGGCTTTGTGTTCCGCGGACGCACCCCCAAGACAATCATGGTGCAGGAACTGGGGCGGCCTGTGACCTACCAGCTTCTTGCCATCTTGGACTTCAACAATGTTCGCAAGCGCATGTCGGTCATTGGTGAGAAAGGAGGAGAGGAGGGGATGGTTGGGAGGGATCAGGATTCCAGAGGCAGACTCTAGAACCAGCAAAGTAGCTGTATTCTGATGGAATGGGAATGTCAGCACTATGTTGAAGAAACGCCTGAGGGAGCTCTTGCATGTCTCAGCAAAACTGATGGAGAGCTTTGTTTTACCTAGCATGCTGTTTTCACACTTGAGCTAAAGGAGATGTTTTTGGGAAGTTAGTGAGGAGAGCAGCTGCATCCCAGCAGCTGGACTACATATGAATATGGGGGTCCCATTTTTATGTCACGGCCAGTATGTAGAATGAGCCTATTACATATACATATTTGTTGTTATAGGCCTTCAATTCTGAGTTATAGAGACCCTATCTTAGTTATTTTCTTGGCAAGATTTATTCATTGTCTTCCTCTGAGGCTGAAAGAGTGTGATTTGCCCAAGGTCCCTCGGTGCGTTTCCATGGTTGAGCAGTGATTTGAACCCTGCTCTCCTTATATCCTGGTCCAGCATTCAACCACAACACTACTCTGGCTCACATACACATGCTTACACATGTGTGCATGTGCAACCTCTCTCCCATCCTTACATGCATACTTATACAAGTGTGTATTTCACTGCTGTCAGTTGAAAAGTGTGGATGAAGCTCAAGACATCTCCTACGCTTGGGTTCAAGGAGCCCTGGTGGCACAGCGGTTAAATGCCAATACTGCAGCCATTCACAACCGCAAGATTGTGAGTTCGATTCCAGGCAGGGCTCCAGAATCCACTCAGCCTTGCATCCTTCTATAGGTTGCTAAAATTAGTACCTAACTTGTTGAGGGCAATTCGCTTACACATTATAAACTGCTTAGGGAGTGCTTAAGTGCACTGATAAGCGGTATAGAAATGTACATTCTATTGCTATATGTAATCTGAAAAACACCATACAAAAAGAAAACCAAGGGGAGCAGGGGAGGAGAGAAGAGGAAAAAAATCAGTTTTTTTCTTTCTTTTAGTATTAAATTCTTCCTGCTTCATTCAGTGTAAGAAACAATATAGTGTAGTAGCTAGTCTATGAGTTGTGGATTGGAAAACCTCTGGCTCAAAACCCCATCTGGAGTTGGTTGTTGTGAAAGTAAAATGGGGAATTGGGAGAGAACCAAGTGAGATCCTTATTCACTTTCCCATGAAGCCCAGTGAGTGATGTTGGGTTCCTCTTTCAATCTGATCTACTTCACAAGGTTGTTGTAAAGATAGAATGGGAGGGAAACTATGGAGAGCCACTGTGGTGTACTGGTTAGGCTGGGACTTGAGAAATCCAAGTTTGATTTTTCTGTTGAGCCTAAAACTCACTGGCTGACCTTGGTTTGTTGAAGCGGGAAAATATTTCCTCTACCTTGAGCTACAGGGAAGAAAGGATATATTTGGTCATCAATTTTAAGTAAACACTTTTCACTTCCATTTCAATTTTGTATTTTTTTCTCCCTTGTCCTCCCCCCACTCCATCAGTGCGGAACCAAGAGGGGCAGATTCGCCTTTACTGCAAAGGAGCAGACACCATTTTGCTAGAGAGGCTTCATTCAGGCAATCAGGAACTATATAACATAACCACCGACCATCTGAATGTGAGTAGCGGCTACTTGGGGCATCAGAAGTGGAGGTGGGGAGGTACACGGCTGGAGGCTTCCACGACTGAATCTGCTTTAGGTCTCAACTTTATAAACAAAATCTAAGGGTCTGAATGATATCCTTAGAAAAGATTCAGCATCTTGAGAATAGTAGCATCTTTACAGTTAGAATTTCTGCCTCACTGACTTGGAAATTGCCAGTTGATAGACAGATAGAGAAGTATGTGGCTCCACATCGGTTCTGCTTCACTTTGCATTTAGGAAATGGGGATTTCTGGAGGGTAGGACAGGAGTTCCTTCCAGGGGAAGTGACCCTACTCCTCTTCTTGTTTTGAGTTCCTAATTTTCCTCCATGGCGTTCAAAATTGTACGCGGAGAGGAAGATAACACAGGTCAATGAATGCAAAATGAGAAGGAGGGCATTGTCCTGCAGGAACTGAAATGCTACACTGTGTAAAAGGAAAATGCTACACTGTGTAAAAGTGTATCTGTGTATCTGTGTAAAAGGAAAATACTACACTGTGTAAAAGAAAAGGCCTTTTCAAGCAAGAAACAATATTTGGTCATTTTGTAAAGCTAATAGGTTTTAATTGCCTTTGCCATAGAAAGCCATCTCAAAGTGCAAGGGGATGAACTTTCAAGAAAAAAATGTTGATTGGAATATCTCTTCCCTTTATTTACCGTGCAGACAGGAAACAGAGAAGCCTGAGTGGGTGGCAGATCACATCATCATCCCTGCACTTTCAAACACTTCAGTGCTCTGACCCTGACTCCACTACACCAGTGCTAGGGTTAGTGGATAGAAATGGAAAAGCAGAAGTTAGGGGATGACTCCATGGAGTCAACTGGAAAAGGACATGGCTAGCTGACAAACTGCAGCTTTGAACAGGAATGATAGACGCTGCAACATTTTGTTGCAGTTCCCACTGGTAGATTGACAGAGTTTTGAAAAGCTACCTTTTGAGGAATGCAGCTCTTAGCATCCCCCTCCCCAGCCAACAAATCCTAAGAGCTGTAGTCCCTAAAAGGTAACATTTCCAAGTTGTAATAGAATCATAGAGTTGGAAGAGACCACAAGGGCCATCCAGTCCAACCCCCTGCCATGCAGGAACTCCAAATCAAAGCATCCCCGACAGATGGCCATCCAGCCTCTGCTTAAAGACCTCTAAGGAAGGAGACCCCACCACACTGTGTTCCACTGTCGAACAGCCCTTACTGTCAGGAAGTTTCTCCTAATGTTGAGGTGGAATCTCTTTTCCTGCAGCTTGCATCCATTGTTCCGCGTTCTAGTCTCTCAGGAGCAGCAGAAAACAAGCTTGCTCCCTCCTCAATATGACATCCCTTCAAATATTTGAACAGAGCTATCATATCACCTCTTAACCTTCTCTTCTCCAGGCTAAACATCCCCAGTTCCCTAAGGCATTCCTCATAGGGCATGGTTTCCAGTCCCTTCACCATCTTAGTTGCCCTCCTTTGGACACGCTCCAGTTTCTCCACATCCTTTCTAAATTGTGGTGCCCAGAACCTAATAAGAGTAATAGCAATGTGAATCAACAAACCTGCATGCTAGAGTAGACCTTCTTGGCCTCTTTAGTCAACTGCCCTCTCCCTGCTTTCTTGTTTTCAGGAATATGCTGGGGAGGGTCTGCGCACTTTGGTCTTGGCTTACCGTGACCTGGAAGAAAGCTATTATGTGGGCTGGGCTGAGAGATTGCAGCGAGCCAGCGCATCCAGCGAAGGCCGTGAGGAGAGGTTAGCACAGCTTTATGAAGAAGTGGAGAATGACATGATGGTAGGTTCCACCCACTTCAAGTCCCTTTTTGTTTTTGCTCTGTTTTTGCTCAGGTGTTGTATTTAGTACTGCTAGGTTTCCAAAACAGCAGTAAGAAACAGTCAGGATTTCTGTAATTTTCAAAGAAGTAGCTGTGTTAGTCTCTTGTAGCATAAAGAGGAAGAAGAAAGGCAGAGGGGAAAAAAAGGAGAAATATGGCAGTACCTTTAAGACTAACTGGTTTTTATTTTTCCATGAGCTTTTGTGATATAAACATATTTCTTTGGACGCAGTACTGAGTTGACAGTTAGGGAGCAGCTATTAACAAGTCCTTTAGACTTAATTCCCTTCTCTACCCCAAATATTTATGCCCTTTTACTGGGAAGGTTAATGAAGGCTAACAAGAGTTTTGCCATCTTTGTCTCTCTGTTTTCCACTGTAAGCTGTTGGGAGCCACTGCTATTGAAGACAAGTTGCAACAGGGAGTTCCAGAGACCATCGCCCTGCTCACCCTGGCGAACATCAAGATCTGGGTCTTAACAGGAGACAAGCAAGGTGGAGATCTTTTATGTGCTACTGAAATGGCACTGCTTTCCAGATATTAACTGCCAAGTGGCTGTATTTGGGTTTTGAAACCAATTGGCTTTTCAGGATCTGTAAAGGAGAGTATTTATTTATTACCCTACAAATAATGTGCTTTTCTGCTTTTTCCCACCCATTTTCTAGATATAAGTTCTATGTCAGTAGTTTCTTCAGCCCAGCCTTGCTTTGAAATTGAAGTTCAGGATTTGAGGCGGGATAGCCCACTCGATAATAATAATAATAATAATAATAGTAATAATATTGTATTTATAGCTCGATCCTCTGTCCAGATAATTGGAGCAGGGTACAACAAAGTTAAAATGTCACAAGCTAAAACAATTCCAATAATCCACTACCTAACCTTCCACCCCTTAAAATTAAATTAAACTAACAATAAATTAAAACCAAGCAAACAAAAACATAATATATCCTCATAAAAGCAACCATTCCTTGAGTGGCGTGAACTATAGCATCAGGGGTCAAAGTATTGGGAACTGGCAGGAAGATCATAACCTAATTTCGGAGCTGGGAGATTAAGAAGTTTCAGGGAAGGCCTGCCGGAAGAGATACCATTGAACTGCAACTCCCATCAGCCCTAGCCAAACATGATGATGGTAGTTGCAGTCTGGCCACATCTGGACAATGCCCATACCTGATTTTCTGCCTTGAACTGCTGGTCAAGCAGCTAGCTCAGATCTCTCTTCCTGACTCCTTACTCAGAGACGGCTGTTAACATTGGCTACTCCTGCAAGATGCTCACGGATGAGATGACGGAGGTGTTCATTATCACGGGGCACACGGTCCTAGAGGTGCGACAGGAATTAAGGTGAGTGACATCCCATAAATGTGGCCTTCTCAGCAGTAGCACTTTCTGTATAAGATGTCCCTCTTCCTTTCCGTTCACCCATTGCCAAAGTGTTTAATCATTTAGATGCTGGGGAAGGCTGAACCCTTTTTTCCTGAACCTGGACTTTGCTATACCCCCTGCCCACCCGAGGCCACCTGGGTTTGAAAAGAGGAAGCCTTGAAGTTTTTATTGATCCTGATCTTCAATCCTCCCTCTTCTGGCAGGAAGGCTCGAGAGAAATTGATGGACTCCTCACGATCCATGGGGAACGGTTTCACCTACCAAGAAAAACTCTCTGCCTCAAAGCTTACATCTGTCCTGGAGGCCGTGGCTGGGGAATATGCCCTAGTTATCAATGGGCACAGCCTGGTAAGTGATGGGACATGGGTAGAGATGGGTAAGAAATTCATTTGTGACCAGAATGTTTTCTGGGAGGAAAGTCAATTCCCAACCACAGGTATGGACTCAGATTAAGACTCTGGTTTAAAGCAGAATGTGGAAGTGTGACTCTTTTGGATTAATACCACACAGAGGTCAAGATCCTGTAGAATACAGTGTAGCATAATAGTTCCACATGTGGAACCTTCCTACTTAATTCTTTTCAACACTCCCTGGCTTAACCTGCTTGGGCATATGGCAGACACTTACATCTGCATATGTAACTAACAGGATGCCAGCCAGAATCCCTCAGCCCACATGTTGGGGATTCTGGGAATTCTAGCCTAAAATGGTGTACATTTAGTTTTCTGTGATGCTAGAGGAGAGTTCTATAGATGCCATAAACTGCCAAAGTGACTTGGTCTCTACCTCTCTCCCTCCACAGGCTCATGCCTTGGAAGCTGACATGGAAATGGAGTTCCTTGAGATGGCGTGTGCCTGCAAAGCTGTTATCTGCTGCCGTGTCACCCCCTTGCAGAAGGCCCAGGTGGTGGAGCTGGTGAAGAAGTACAAGAAAGCTGTCACCCTGGCCATCGGTGATGGGGCCAATGATGTCAGCATGATCAAGAGTGAGTCCTGGGGGAGAAAAGGCAAATGGGGATCCTCTGGCATCATGTGGGCAGAGTGGAGGAAAGTGAAGCCATTCAGAGCCTGCATCCACACAGCAGGAATAAATCGCTTTAACTGCCATGGCTCAGTGCTTTGGTATTCTGGGATTTGTAGTTTTGTGAGATATTTAGCCTTCTCTGTCAGAGAGCTCTGGTGCCGCAACAAACTACAATTCTCAGACTTTCATAGTACTGAGCCATGGAAGTTAAGTGGTGTTGAACTGGATTATTCCTTCAGTGTAAAGCTTAGTGCTATCTTAGATAAGTAACAAAGTTGTCTCTGGCAGAGTTGAGTGTCAAGCTGCCTTCCTCAATCCAGCACCCACAGAAAACACTGGACAACAATTCCCATCATCCTGTCACATGTGCTGGTGGCTGATGGTTTAGCCTGGAGAAGAGACGGTTAAAGGGTGGTATGATAGCCCCTGTTTAGGTATTTGAAGGGGTGTCATATTGAGGATGGTGCAAGCTTGTTTTCTGCTGCTCCAGAGAATAGGACATGGAGCAGTGGTTGAAAACTGCAGGAAAAGAGCTTACACCTTAATATTAGGAGGAACTTCCTGATAGTAAGAGCTGTTCGACAGTGGAACACACTTCCTCAGGGTGTAGTGGAGTCTCCTTCTTTAGAGGCCTTTAAGCAGAGGCTGGATGGCCATCTGTTGGGGATGCTTCGATTGTGTGTTGCTGCATGCAGAATGGGGTTGGACTGGATGGCCCTTGGGGTCTCTTCCACCTCTATGATTCTGTGAAATCCGTGAATAATCAAATCTACAAAAGTCAAAGCCACAAATGTGGAGGGCTGACATTTTTTTTAACATTTGTATTCTTTTAAAGTACTTTTAATGTCTTTGTTTAATATGATTTTTCTTTTCTTTAAATTATGTATTGATTTTATCTTGGAATTGTGTATATTGCTTTAGCTCTTTCCTGTCCTGAGCTGTCATGATAGAAGGTATCAAACAGACAGCTTACTTGCCTGCAACTGCAAAAATCCCTTAGCCAGCATAGCCAAAGGTTGCATTTTTGACTATAACTCACAGAATACTCCATTTGGCATGACCAGTCACTGTGCTCGCTGGGAGATTGTAATGTCAGATAAATAATAATAATAATAATAATAATAATAATACTACAATGGGGAAGCAGAAAACATAGTTCAGTGGGCCAGCCTGATATCTCTCCTTGTTTTTCTATTTTCTCTCTTTCCTCCTCCACTCTGGCAGCTGCCCACATTGGGGTTGGCATCAGTGGCCAAGAGGGCATTCAGGCGGTGCTGGCCTCCGACTACTCCTTCTCGCAGTTCAAGTTCCTGCAGCGCCTCCTGCTAGTCCACGGGCGCTGGTCCTACCTACGCATGTGCAAGTTCCTTTGTTACTTCTTCTACAAGAACTTTGCCTTCACCATGGTGCACTTCTGGTTCGGCTTCTTCTGCGGCTTCTCTGCCCAGGTGGGGTCCCAGGAATGGGTGGGGAATTGAACTGAGGGAACACTGAGAAGTCCAGACATCAGAGCTTAAATTAAGTCCAGATAAACCTGATTCAAGGCTCAGTTCAGCAGTGTATAGTTTCACAACTGTGTACACAGGTTGCATTATGCTCATCCCTTGTGTACATCTGCACTCATCTATCTCATCCCTGTGTGACCCTGTTGGTGTTACTGGACCTCTCAGCGGTCTACCACAATAGACCACAACGTCTTCATGAGAGGGCTAGGGATTGGAAGCACTGCATTGCAGTGGTTCCGTTCCTTCCTCTCAGGCAGATTCCAGAGGGTGGTGCTCGGGGACAGTCACTCTACAAGGAAAGAGCTTAATTGTGACATCCCACAAGGTGCCATCCTGTCCCCAATGCTTTTCAACATCTATATGAAGCCGCTGGGAGAGGACATCTGGAGGCATGGGGCGGGGTGTTATCAGTACGCTGATGACACCCAGATATATTTCTCCATGTCTCGGTCATCAGCTTTGACTTCAGATGGCATCTCTCCTCTCAGTGACTGTCTTAAGGCAGTAATGGGCTGGATGAGGGAAAACAAATTGAAGCTGAATCCAGACAAAACGGAGGTACTTATGGTATTGGCTCCGAACCCAGGTATCGGGATACTACCTCCAGTCCTGGAAAGAGTTACACTCTCCTCAAAGGACTATGTTCACAGTCTGGGGGTGCTCCTAGATCCGTCGCTTCACATGACAAATCAGGTGAATGCGACGGTCAGAAGTGCCTGTTATCAGCTTCGGCTGATAAGCCAGCTGTGCCCTTTCCTGGAAGTCAGGGACCTTGAGACCATAGTACATGTGCTGGTAACCTCATGCCTTGATTTCTGTAATGCACTCTACTCTGCTTGGTCCGGAAACTTCAATTAGTACAGAATATGGCAGCCAGTCTGGTCTTGAGTACATCTAGAAGAGACCATATTACTCCAATCCTAAGATCTCTTCACTCAGGTCCTCTGGGAGAAATCTGTTACAACCAATAAAAACCAGGTTGTCTACAACCCCAGAGGACTTTTTCTGTAACCTATCCCAGCTTGTGGAATGGTCTGCTGGACAAGATCCATCAAATTACCAACTTAGACAGTTTTTAAAAAGCTGTCAAGACGGATCTCTTCCAGCAGGCCTTTCCTGAATAGATGCCTGGCCGCCACAGAGAATAAGCAAGGTATCATTATTCTTGTTTCCTGTCCTATACCCTGTTGTTTGCTTGTACATTTATTAACTGTTTTAAATTGATTTTTTATATTAATATGTTTGAAATTGTAAATTGCTTAATTCTATTTTAATGAGGGGAGGGTTGGGGGGATATAATATGTATACTTTTAATTGCTGCAAGCCACCCTAGTTGCCTGAGTGCAGAGAGGCGGGATATTATATTATTATTTATTATGCTAACTTCTCTCTCTCCTTTCCCTCAACAAAGACTGTATATGATCAGTACTTCATCACTCTCTACAACATTGTCTACACCTCACTGCCTGTGCTCGCCATGGGTGTCTTTGACCAGGTCAGTCCTGGGGTTTCTGACTGTGCTTGTAAAGGTGGCATGGGATGGGAGTGAGGGGAAAGTGGAGAGGACACTTGTAACACAGCCCTCTTAAATCTGCTCTGGAAGTCTTTCTCAGTCTTCACTTAGCTACTACAGTTTGCCTAAAATTTTGCTTATACTAGGAGTTAGGCTAACATCAAGTACAGGTTGCTTACCTGTAACAGTATTTCTTCGAGTGGTTATCTGCAAATACATACAGATCCCACCCATCCTACCATTAGTGTCCTGCTTATAATTTGTTCCGATCCTCTGTCACTTTTGCAGTGGAAAAATTCAGAACTGGGGGAAGAGTGGGAACTGGGCCTTTATAAAGGGTGGATGGAGCTACTGACAAAAAGTTGCAAACTTAACTTTGCCCAGTGATTCCAGAAAGTTCCAAATTCGACTGCGCAGGCACAGTAACACCCATTTGTATGTATTCGCAGATGACCACATGAAGAAATACTGTTACAGGTAAGCAACCTGTCCATATATTTACCTGTATATATATATTGCACAATTTGATAGTAAGAAGGCAGAATAAGGCAGGGGGCAGGAAGGCCAGTGGTGAACAGGAGGGGCAGCCTATGGAAGGATGTGCTGAATAGTAGTCACCTTTCACATTCCAGGATGTGCCTGAGCATCGCAGCCTGGAATACCCCAAGCTTTATGAACCAGGGCAGCTGAACCTCCTCTTCAACAAGCGGGAGTTTTTCATCTGCATTGCCCAGGGCATCTACACCTCTGTCTTCATGTTCTTCATCCCATATGGGGTCTTCAGTGATGATGCCCTCCTCGCTGACTACCAGTCCTTTGCTGTCACTGTGGCAACTTCTCTTGTCATCGTCGTCAGCGTGCAGGTAAGGGCCCATCGATATCTTAAACAGCCACTTCACCTAGAAGTGAAAACAAGAAGTGATGGGCTGAATGATAGCTCTGTCTGGAGTTTGAAGGTCTTGTTCATGAGTTGAGGCTCTTCTATCAAGGAATTTGGGGGCATCTATGAGACATCCTGTGGTTCAGGCCTACAGGGAAGGCTCTACTCCTTAAATCCCCATGTAGGGGCCATATATAATTTTCTCCTGGTGAAGGAAAGGCACTTCATATACGCTGAATGGTACCTTTCTTTTTACATGTCACCAGAGCTGGGGAATATTTTGTTGTTTTTTACTGCAGCGCCCAGAATCCCCTTGCCCACCATGGCCACTGTAATTCCAGAAAGTATTGCATCCTAGTTCTGTATGTCTTCATAGGTCTTTACAACATGGGTGGGGTGATGAGGGGACAAATGACGGCTTTGCCCCCCAAAATAAGAATTTCACTTCCATCTCATGAAATTTTCCTTCATTTTCCAAATTTCTAAACTTCATTAGAACTTTAGTAAAACAGTTTAGGCATCCAAAGATACACAATAATCCTGTCAAATGCCAATACTCCCACTTCATAAACTTACTAAAACTTTATGCAAAGGGATCTTGCATCACCTTTGAGACTAACTGAAAGAAAGAATCTGGTAGCATGACCTTTGAGTCTACTTCCTTAGATGCATGGAGCTCTGCTCTTCTTATAGCCAACACAAGCAACCATTCTGACACCTTCCCTCTTCCACCCCTGGTGCCCTGCTAAGTTTCTGCTCTTCTCTTGGCAGATTGGCCTGGATACGGGATTCTGGACAGCCATCAACCATTTCTTTATTTGGGGCAGCCTTGCCGTTTACTTCGCCATCCTCTTTGCCATGCACAGCAATGGCCTCTTCCAACTCTTCCCCAACCAGTTCCGTTTTGTCGGTGAGTCCAAATGTCTTGACTTCACTCAGGGGCTATGACTGAGCTGTCAAATCTTCTTAGAGACAAAGGGACATAGAGTGAGGGAAGCCTACTGTGCATTGTGGGAAGATTCACCTACATGACTAAAGGAGGTGCATGATGCATTATGGGAGAATTCTCTTACCTGGCCAAGGACATTGTGTTATGGGAGAATTCTCTTACCCGACCAAGGCATTGCGTTATGTGAGAAATCTTACATCAGAGGCATTGCAATGTAGGAGTGTTTCATTACCAGCCAAGGTGATGGGACTTTTCTACCACCTGTGGAGGGACAGTGTATTATGGGTTTGTTCTCTTCCTTTCTTTTCTTCCTTTTGTTTTGGGAGGAGTGAGGATATAGTGTCAAGTCTGTGCCTAATGCTATTTGCAGCTGTTTCTGCAACTCTTGATCCTATTCTCTGACTCAAGTTTTCTTTTACCTCTCCTTCTTGGCCAGGCAATGCCCAGAACACACTAGCCCAACCTGCTGTGTGGCTAACCATCGCCCTCACCACCGTCGTTTGCATTATGCCCGTGGTTGCGTTTCGTTTCCTCAAGTTGGACCTGAAGCCTGAGCTTTCGGATACGGTGAGTTTGGATGGAAAGATGTGCCCATTCTCTGTTTTTCTTGAGGTAGAGAACCTTCCCGCCTTTCTCCTTATAAACTCCACTCTTAAATTCTCTTCTCACAAACAGCACGCAAAGTGGCCAACCCCTATGTTGGGGCTGTACCACTTCAGACTGGCAGGATAGGGCTATGTTTGGGAAATGGAGGCAGGTTAGACCCAGAGGAAAATATCACATGGGATGCTTACCGTGAGTAAATTGCCACTCAAGTTTCTAGATTTTGTGGGACTATAACTGCAAGCACCCCTTAATACTGGCAGTGCTGGCTAAGAGAGACATGCAGTTCAACAACACCTGGAAGTTTGCATAAGGATTCTGACCCTTTTTGTTTTTTATAGCTTCCATCATCCCTGATCCTGTCTGGGGATTATGGAAGTTAAGAGACAACGGGTGTTAAAAGTAGATGTATTATTCTTCCATACATTGGCTAGGAAAGCTGAGTCCCTTTCTGGGAAAAAAGTGCCATACAATTGAAATAAATAATAAGCTAGGAGTTGAGGTCCAGGGTATTTAGAGGGTGCCAGCCTGTGAACCACTGAGACTGCTAACAGCAAACCAGTACTCTGAGTGCCAGGAGTCATGGAGCCAAAGCATCACTTGTGTACAAGAGAGAAGCAGATTTTGTCAATATTGCTCCTGTCCCAGAATTTTTTTGTAAAGAACAAATACTCTTTAGCACTGATACGGTGGGAGAAGAACCTGAAAAGTAGCCATTTGGTGACCAAACACACAGAACAGATAGCTAAGGGCTGGGAAAGGCTTAATGAGTCCTGTCTTTCCCCTCAAAGGAACAGAAATCCCAGACCATAGAAAATGTTTTATGCTGTGCAGTGTGTGTGTGTGTAGGGGGGTGTTCTACTACCTGGGCAAGGGCAGTGAAATTTATTTATTTCATTTATTTCATGGGAACATTCTGCTGTCTGCCTAAAAGGCGGTCGTGATGGGAAGATGCATTCTGGAAATCTTTTGGTTTTATACATTACATCTCTTCCTTGGTTCTGAAGCCAAGAAAGAGCTGTAATGTCCTGGGGTTCTCCATATTCTGCTGTGTAATCTGGAGCAGAAAAAGTTAGCTTTTTGGGGGACAACTGCTCTTCTTTGTTGTGGTGTAGAACCTGTCTCTATTCTTTCTATGTGATTCCTGCCTCTAGTACCATGTTTTGTGTTAAAGAAGTCATGTCCGCTTTGTTAACTGAGGTATACCTGCCTTTTCCTGTTGCCTCTGACCCCTCCTCCGCTCTTTGTGCATTTTCAGGTGCGCTATACCCAGTTGGTCCGGAAGAAGCAGAAGACGCAGCACCGGTGCATGGGCCGGGTAGGCCGGGTAGGCTCCCGGCGCTCAGGCTATGCCTTCTCCCACCAAGAGGGCTTTGGCGAGCTCATCATGTCTGGCAAGAACATGCGCCTCAGCTCCCTGGCCTTGTCAAGCTTCAGTGGCCGCACCAGCGCCAGCTGGATTGAGACCTTGCGGAAGAAGAAGAGTGGCGGCGGCGACTGCAGCAGCATCGCCAGCAGCCCCAGTGGTGGTGGCGGCGGCCCTGACAAGACCCTAAAAGTGTGAGAAAACCCAAGGCACGTCTAGGAGGGGTCCTGGATGAATGGATGGACAGACGGACAGGCAGGCATCCTCTGGTGGAGAGGAGAGGAAGACCACCGGCAGGCCAGAAGCGGCCTGTTCCTCCGTGGCTGTGGAATCACGGCGCCTTCCTGATGGATCAACACATGTGGGCCTGAGGCCTCAGCTGTTGCCGTATAACCAAAAAATACTCCCTATCTGGCCAGCAGCACATTGTGGCCTCTCAGCCCCCTGGCTGGTGGGAGAGATGGGAATCGACCCACCAAATCTCTTTCCCTCCAACGCTTTCCAAACTGGACAGACGGAACCCCGAACTGTTGTGCAAAAGGGGTCTTTTTTTTAAAAAAAAATACATACATATAGATATATAGATATATACAGAAACAAAGTCCAGTTATATCTACTCACCTCGGCAGCGCAACGTCTACTCCCTGCACTGCACACGAATGTATCCAGCTAGATGGTTGGGGCAATAAGAGGCATCGTGTGGCGACATCACAAGATGGAGCAGAGCCTCCTTCTCGCCTCACTTCTTTGCTTCCTCCCCATCACCTCCGTATGTCTTTTTTATATAGAAAGATAAATAGATCTATAGAGAAAGAGAAGCTAAGAACAATCCACGTTTACACAAAGGAAAGAGAATGAGACTGGATTCTTTTTCTTCTCATATCGTCCGTTGGCGCACTGGAAGTTTTTGGTGGGTGCCCCTTGAGCGCGGCGCAGTGGCATTCGGGGGGCAAGGCAGAAATGGCACAGGAGGCCTCCTTTTAAGTAGCAGCTGCTCCAGCCCTGCCAAAGGAAAATTGGCATCAGAGGCTTAGAAGAAAAAGGGCACTTGCTCCATTGAGATGGCCTGCTCCTTCAGCAAACGGATTTCCTATTTCTCTGTTGGGATGGGAAGCCAAGAGCAGCCACCTTGGACAATGTGGCAAGAGCTGACCCCACTTCTTTCTAGAGCGCCCTGGCCCTGCACCCCACAACTAATTCCTGGGGCAGGAGAAGGTTAAGAAGAAAAGAGTATATTTTTATATAAATGTCAGACTTGGGTTTGCAAATAGCAGCCTCCCCTTCTCCTTCCCCCCATAACACACCTCACCTGCCCTCTTCTCTGGTCACGGCCAATGTCTACAAGTGCTTTTGCGCCGCAGGAGGCGGGGTTGGGGCCAGCCCGCCAATCACAGCAGAGCTAACTAGATGGGGGGAATGTTTCTTTTGGGGGGATTGGGTTGATACTTCAAGAGTGGGGTGATAGCCCTCCTTCCTTTCCCCAAATCAGATCTGTGTGTCCGCATGGCTTCAGCGCAGCATAGTGGACCAGCCCAAAAGCCCATCTAGCCCATAGCATTCTGTGTACACAGTGGTCAGCCAGATAACCCTGGGAGAAGCCCACATTCCTCAGCTGCTGGTATTTAGAAGCAGACTGCCTCTGAACAGAGAAGCTCCATTTTTCATTATAAAGAGCGGAAGAGGAGCTGTGCTGGATCAGACCCAGTTCCAATCCCAGTCCAGCATTTTCTTCCCACAACGGTCAACCATTAGGAAGCCTACAAAGCAGGACATGAGAGCCAGGGCAGCCTCCTCCTCACATTCCTCAGCAGCTGATATTTGCCTCTGAACAGATAGGTTCTATTTATTCATAAGAGTGGAAGAAGCACCCTGATGGATCAGGCCAAGTGTAGCAATAGATTCTCTTCTCACAGTGGCCATCTGGGTGCAAGCTGTGACGGCAACTCCACACTCCAACTGACCCATGCTACTTCCTTTTGTGCCCTTCCTCTTCTCCCCTTTCATAGATGGTTTGCCGCTTCCATCAGCTTGTCATCTCTCTCTGCTCATAGTCCAAGCTGCTCCAGCTTCCAGATTCAGCTACCATTAGCTCCTGTCCTAAGTAGGAACTTTGTCTGAGTGACTCTAAATCAGACCATGAGACCCACAGCTTTTTGGATGTAGGACTCTAACTCTCATCTCCCCTAACCAATGGCCATGCCTGCGATGATGAGAGATGCCACCCCTGGAGGGAGACAGGAGAGAGGACCATTAATCCCTCTTTCCCTCAAACCTAAAGATGGCTCTTGCTTACCTTCTGATCATCCTGTCCTTATTATTTTTTAAAATGTGCCTTGGAGAGAAGGGGGTGACCCACTGCAGTGGGTGAGGCTGGAAGGACGTGACCCCAAATCTAGTGGGTCACCCCCTTCTCTGTTTCACTTGGGGAGGTATGCCCTGAGCCTCTGGAGCAATGCTGCTGAAGCAATCTGATGTGAGGGACCAGCAATCCCCTCTGACTATATATACCAGGGTCCACTGCCATATTGATGTCCATTGAGAAAAATATTTATTCCCTGGAAACTCTAGGGACCGGCAGTTGGATTCACACTGGTCCACTTTGGATAGCACTCCTCTGGAGGCCTATGGGCAACTGGACCCATAGAATCATAGAGTTGGAAGAGACCTCAAGGGCCATAAAATCTAACCTATCTTTACTTCATCTTTCCTGATCCCCTGCGGCTCTCTTTTCACATTTCTTTTGCAGAAAGGACTCATTCCTACCTGGCAAAGTTACATGGCCCTTCCCAGAATTTCACAGGCCCCTGGTTGACCAATGTAGGAAACAAAATGCTGTGTGTTGGGCCTTTGGCTTCATCTGTTCTGTTTTGTCTGATCACTTCTTGTTTCCCCCTGTGAGACCACCACTCTTGGTTTCAAAAAGTTCTTTTTTTTTTGTGGACAAAACCTCCCATAACTCTCAGAGGCAATATGGCATCTTGTCAGTATGTAGAGAGATCTTGTAGCACCTTTGAGACTAAGCGAAAGAAAGAAGTTGGCAGCATGAGTTTTCATAGACTTCAGTCTACTTCCTCAGATGCTTTTGGTGGAGCACCAGGGACAGACATATATATACCATAGGTATGTGAGAGTGGCATCTTGCCTTTGCCCCTTGGGGGACTTTGGGAGCTGGGAGTCCTCCAAATCAGTGTTTCCCAAAACTGAACCTTACAGATGTTTTGGACTTCAGCTTCCAGAATTCCTGATGGTAGCATTCAAAGATATAGCCGTGTTAGTCTATAGAATCAGTATGTAGAGAGATCTTGTAGCACCTTTGCATCTATTGCATCTGAGGATGTAGACTGAAGTCTACGAAAGCTCATGCTGCCGATTTCTTTCTTTCAGTTAGTCTCAAAGGTGCGACAAGATCTCTCTACGTAGAATTCTTGATTGTTAGCCAAAGTGGCTGGGGCTTCTGGGAGGTGAAGTCCAAAACACCTGGAGGATCAAAGTTTGGGAAACACTGCAATATATTTCAAAGCTCTGGACGTGAGCTAGCCCCAAACCCGCCCCATTTCACCCAGTTGCTATTTTTTCTCCCTGTGGGCAGTGCCACCCCAGTCTGCATGGCAGAGGCGTTGTGGGAGGGGGAGCATGGGGTGGGCCACACTTCAGTCAGTCACCGGCTGCATTTGTGTCTCGCCTAAGGCTGACTCTGATACCAAAGAGGAAAAGTCCGTTGGAGGAATGGGATGTGCGTGCGGGTGTGTGCGTTCCGGTTTGCCTCGGACTGTCTTTATTTTTTATTGTTTTGGTGCAGGTCGAAAGAAGCTGGACAGCTGGACCGTGCAGAGACCGAGAACATTCCGTATAATTTATTACACATTTCTATACTTGGCAGAATTGTATCATTTTATGGGTATAAAGAGAAATTGCATTTTCTTAAAAAAACCCACACACAATGGCTTTCTTTTCATACGGTCTTCCTGGGTTCCATGCTCAAATAAAAGGGATCATATTGGGCAGGGGAAGGGCCCACTTGGAAGGGTGCACCTTTGTTTTATGGAAAGCCACCGTTGGCACTGGTGAAGTCATGCTCGTGGGCATTATCTGACAGCTGACGGAGACACACAGCAGACCCATGCAGTTTTTAATTTAATTTGATAATTCTGAGTATTTTTTTAAAGGAAGGAAACCATAGAGGGCAGTGAAAATTGGTTCCAATTAAAAAAAAAAAAACATTGCCAAGGTATTTTGAAGCAATAGTTGCCAGACCAAATTGGCCACCCAACCCTAGCTTTTGGACACTCTGTGGAAATAAACGGGAACTTTCAATTTACTCCATAGAGCAAGAACGCAAATCCAGATCAGAAGCCAATGAAATACTGTACTCTCCAGAGGTGGTTGAACAAACAGGTTAGTTTAAAATAGTGTAAATTGTATTTGCAAGCCTGTATTAAATTCCCTCACCATAAGGTTTTTGTACTTTGGATATATAGTGAGATGATAAGACTCATTGGAAAAGAGGATGAGAAAATGGATAAGAAACCCCAGCCAGTAATGTTTTTAAAAATCCCCTGTACATTGTCATCTTGAGGGCTAGAAAGTTATGTCCTTTTCAGAGAAGGCTCCCAGAAAACCCATTTTTAGAAAGCTGAATATCTCACCTTTTGTTGGCTTCTTAAAATTCTTAGTTTGCAAACAACTAAATGAGTCGGTTGATGGTAGTTTATAAACTTTACTTCATTGACTTGACCTTCTGTCCACATTACTTTGATTTTCTGAAAAAGAAAAAGAGAGAGGCTTAATAATAAATTTCCCCTTTCTTCCCAAATTGGAAGTGTCTGTCCACCTCCATGTAGAACCTGCTTTGAAGAAAACCTGGGTGTGCACGCTTTTCTGGACACTCGCAAACTGGTAAGAGGGCTGGAAAGAAACGTTGGCAGAAAGCAATTGATAAGGCTGAAGATGGTAAATATTCGGGAAACCAAGCCCTGCAAGAAATAGCTGAGGGATCTGGGAATGCTTAGCTTGGAGATGAGAAGTTGGAGAGGTGGCACGATGTGGGGATGTGCCTTCAAGTCTTTGGTTGGCTTATGGCGACCCCATGAATTTCATAGGGTTTTCATAGGCAAGGAAGACTCATCGTCCTCTTTAAATATCCATAGGAATGTCATGTGGAATATGGAGTGTGTTTCTTTCCTGTTGCTTCAGACACCAGAATTTCATACCCTCCAACATTTCACAGCTGAAAATGGGAGAATGTGGCAAAACAACATTGTTGTGTTATTGTTACCAACTTATGGTGACCCTAATGGAGTTTTCTTGGCAAGTTTCTTCAGAGGGGGGTTGTCATTTGCCATCCTCTGAGAGAGTGCAACTTGTCCAAGGTGGGTTTTATGGGTGAGCTGGGATTCGAACCCTGGTCTCCAGACTTCTAGTCCATAGAATCATAGAATCATACTCCTGAGTTAATGGAGTGCAAATTACTTTTGCTGACATTGAACCCAGTTTCAGGAAAAGAGAGAGGAGGAGAGAGAAATGAGTGTTCCAAGTTTCCATTGTATACTGATATGGACTAACAGCCGTTCCATATTATTAAAAAGTGCTTTTAGGATATCTGCCTAGCTGTAAATGTCGCATCCACACACACAAAAAGGATCATTTTTGGACAACTTCCAGAATCCCTGAGCCTTAGCCTCGGATTCTAAGAGCTGCAATCCAAAAAGGTGATTTTTCCCAACTCCGGAAAGGTGCTGAGCTCCACCAGGATTAAATCCACTGCCACCCAACATGGCTCACTTGCTTGAGATACTTGAAAGACTACCCCACAGCATGTCTACTGTCTTTTTCTGTGTCAAAGTTGGGCCTGGATCCCGTCGGCTGAGATTCTCATTTGGGGAACATGGATTGAGTTGCTCTGGTTAAGGCAATGCAACCAACATTCTTGAAGCATTTGAATCTGTGGATAAAAATGGGGCTTATGTCCTGGCTTACACCAATGATATAGCTCAATGTCTGTACACTGCCTGGCTGCACTTTTTTGACTATTCAAGCCCTAACTGAAGATGCTGGGGGCTGAACCTGGCAGGTTCTGTGTTCAAATTCTACGTCCTACCACTGAAAAACAGGCCTTCCCTTCCAACTACGACTCCATGGCACACTTTAGACAAATTTGCCACCTCCTTTCTCCAAATTCTATGTTCCACCACTCAACTGTGGCCATTTTCTTAAAAATAAACTTAAGCTTCAGGTCCTCATCGTTCGTATAAGGGGCAATTTAAAGAAATCTGACAATTTCTGTGTGTTAAACCCTATGCTCCATCATTGCTGTGCATGCCTTTTCTTGAAAAGAAATGTAAGATTTCAGCCCTCATGATTCTGCACAAGGCGTGAGTTTAAACAAATGTTTAAATCATAATTTAAATCTGTGAGCAAGTTCTGTGCTCCACCATTCAGCCATGGTAATTTTCTTTAAAATAAGCAAGATTTCAGTCCTCATCGTTCTGTATAAGGGACAATTTTAAAAAATCTAGCACCTGATGTGTGCAAACACTGTGCTCCATCATTGCATACCGCATGCCTTTTCTTTAATAGAAATGTAAGATTTCAGTCCTCACGATTCTGCACAAGGCCTTCTGTGAGCAAGTTCTATGCTCCACCATTTAGCGGTGGTCATTCTCTTAAAAATAAACTAAGTTCCTAGTCCTCGTGATTCTGTATAAGAGGCAATTTAAAGAAAACTGGCATCTTCTGTGCGCAAAATCTATGCTCCGCCATTCAACTGTGGTCATTTTCCTTGAAAATAAACTATTTCATCCTCATGGTTTTGTTGAAGGAGCAATTTAAACAAATCTGCCACCTTCTGTGTGCAAATTCTGTGCTCCACCATGGCATAGTGCATGACTTTTCTTATGAAAGAAAGAAAGAAGAGTCCAGCCATCATGGTTCCAAAAAAGGGGCCAATTTAAAGAAGTCGGGTCGGAAGCTGCCTTATTGCACAGGTTGGCAACTGGCTCTCTGCACAGTCTTGCTCAGCCCTGGCAGCCGATGATGTGTGTGGAGCACGTGTCCTTTCAAAAAGGGGGAAAAAGTGCTGAGGTAGAGGTGGAAATTTCTCTGCTCAGCCTTTCCTTGCGAAGGCTAGGGTTTTTCCCCCTTTTGCTGTCACTTTCCCCTCCTCCCCACCCCATCCTCTGCCACCCGGCCCTCCTGGACACCCTTCTCCTGCCAACTCCACCCCTCTTGCTCAATCTCTCCTCCTCACTTTCACAACACGGCAGAGCACCCACGATGAGAAAGAGGGAAGAAACTTCTGCCGGGATCAGTTCCTCAAATGCCTCTTCGCTGCCTGGTGGCACAACGGCAACAGCCGCCAATGCCAACGGGCGCAGAAGAGTGGCAGCCTCCTGGGAGCCTGGCAGGAGCCCTGACACAGACTGGCATCTCTTTGGCATCATGTGGCTGGCTGGTGCCTCCTTGATGGCCCACCTGATCCTTGCCACGGCTACCTTGGTGGACCCAAAGCAGCTGTGCCTGAAGCCAGGTAAGAACTTTGGCCCATTTTGTCTGTATTTTGCAAATGCCAGTCTCCAAACTCTTCTGGGCATGGCAGGATGAGGTTGGATTGGGTGCCCCTTGGCGGGGAGATCTCTTCCAACTCTAGGATCCTAGTCCAGATTCATTTGAAGGAGACTTAAGTCTAGGAAAGCTCATGCTGCCAACTTCTTTATTTCAGTGAGTCTCTAAGGTGCTAGAAGATCTATTTACATACTGTTTTACAGACTAACACGGCTATATCTTAGGATTCGATGATTCTCTTTGGGGCCATTTCTCTTCCCAAATGACAACTGCCTTGAAAAGTGGATGGTATAATGGTGAAGAGTCCAAAGTTAGGAAAAACAATTACTTTTTTTGTTTGGACTTTGTTGTTCTATGCCTTCAAGTCATTTCTGACTTAAGACAGCCCTATTATGGTTTCTTTTTGCTCATTGGATGTGGATGATTGGAGTTGTAGTCCAACACATCTAGACAAGCTTTTGTCAGGGAAGGCTTGAGATACTATGTCAGGGTAGGATTGGTGAGATCTGGATTAAAAAGCCTTTTTGCTATGAAACCTACTGGATGACTATCTATTTATGGACCAGTTGCTACCTTTCAACCTAGTTGACCCACCACACAGGGTTGCTATGAGCATAACACGGTAGGTACGAGGAGAGGACAACCCCAAAAGTATGTGAGGAAGGGAGCTCAAATGATTTCTTGAACCATCCTGGAGGAAAAATGAGATGTAGAACAAGGGCCTCGTTCCAACTTACAAATAAATCAGTTTGTGATCCGAATCGATGGATCGATTCGACAGCAGAGCATGGTTCACACTAAGTTTGCCCCGATTGCATTTCCCCCCCTGTAAAATAACCCACTTGTTCACATTCACGCATGAATCAATTCAAAATGGATCTGCTCAAGCCGGTTGAAGGGCAAATTTAAATGGATCCCAATCCACATCTGCTTCACACTTGCGCAGAATAGATTTATCCAAAAAGTCATGGATAAAATCGGCGTCAAAAGATGTGGGTTAAATGGGTCTAGCGCATGCCCCCCCCTCTGATTCAGTTCAAGTGGGAACCAGGGTCATTTGAACTGGTTCAAACCAATTTGCGATCCGGTTTAAAAGGTAGTGGGAATCAGATCAAGATTTGTCTCCTCTGGGGAGTACGTGTTAGTGGGATGGATGTTAGGGGGTAGATAGGGGGAAGTAATGTGGTTCCTAGTGGTTAAAGGAGAGTGTTTTGGAGCTAGGACTTCTAAAAAAGACATCGGAGCACATGAGATGGTTTGGATTCTCTTTTGAGTCACCTGGTAGTGGTGATGGAGCTGGTTGAGTCAAGGAAGAGAAGAGCTTTCTACCTACCTAGCTTGAAACAGTTTTTATGCACAGTGGGTTCAATATCAAGATAGATAGATAGATGATAGATAGATAGATAGATAGATAGATAGATAGATGATAGATAAACCCTTATCCTGCTCTGATTTGACCTGTTCCATCACCACTACCAGGTGGCTCAAAAGAGAATTCAAACCATCTCACGATCTTCTTGACTAATTTGATCCCGTCGGCCCACATTATCCACGGATTCTTTATCCCTGGATTCTTGTACGTTTTTGAATAGGAAAAGAAAATTACTTTTCCCATCCATCACCATTCCAACATCTTTAGATATGAAGGTTCTTGCAAGCACGGTGTGTGCTTAGAAGTGCCCTCCATGTGTGCCTTCCCAAGGAAGTCTGCCTAGGGCAGATTGCAGGCAGCCTTTCTTATTCCTAGGAAGGCTCAATGACAACAGCCATCTTAATATTTCATGTGTTTGATCATGGAAGTACACTTCTGATTGATAATTCCTGAGGAGGTTTGGCTATGTAGTGGTCCTCAGGCTAGTTTGAGGGGTTTTGAGCTACCCCCACATCTCTCTGTCTTGTCTGTCTGTCTATTTGTCTTATTCTTCTCTCTCTTTCTGTCTAAGGAGTTTATCAGACGACGGAAATTGGAAGTGTAATCCAATGGCAATCCGAACGCAATCATGGAATTGTTGTTGCGTATTAAAACATCTCACGCAATTTCGGGCAAAAGGGAAGTCATTCCGAACGCAATCATGGGTTTTATGTTATTGCGTATTAAAGCATCTCACGCAATTTTGGGCAATGGGCAGTCATTTTCAGGTAATGGGAAGTCATTCCGAACGCATTCCAAATGCAATAGGAATTCACGTAAATTCGCTAAACTAGTGAATTCACGTGAATTTGAATTGGCTCCATTTGGCTCCATTCGAAACAAAGAGAAATTCCTCCCGTCTGATAAACTCCTAAGATCTTGACTTAGTTCTGGGTAAAGAAGTGGTTTTAAACTACAGTTGGCTCTCCGCATTCGCTGGGGTTAGGGGCACAGGACCCCCGTGAAAGCGGGAAAACCACAAATTTAAAAAAAAACCAGTGTGTTTTTACCTGAGAGAACACCTCTTTAGGAATCTGTAGAGCCTCCAATGCATCTGGTCAAAGTTGACCATAGAATCACACTGGAAGACCTACAAATGCCTAGAGTTGGTAATCTAAAAGCAAAATAGACATACAGACAGTAGGTCAAGGAATATCAAGAGAGTGCAATTTAATCCTTATATAAAAGGGTCAAAAGAACTCTACTTCTCATTTCTCCCATAAAATGGGGTGGGAATCATGCAGCCTTCCAGATGTTTTTGGATCTCCTGGCTATGCTGGATAGGGATGTTGAGACGTGTAGTCCAACAGCATCTGGGAGCCCTTTTGCACTTCGTAATGCTAACTGTGATTCCATTGTAACTGCTATGGCTGCATCCTATGAAATCTAGGCCTTTGTAGTTTGGAGAGATTTTAGTGCTGTCTGGCTAAGGTTTTTTAAATATTCCTCCCCAAACTCCATTTGGGCAAAAATGGAGAAAGAAATTAAAACAACTTTGTGGCAGGAATTTGCATCAGGCCACCAAACCGAGAAGAAGTGGTAGATGATGCTTTTCAGAAACAAATCTCAGAAATCTCTAAGGACTTTATCACACAGGGAAAATCGGGAAAGCAGGAATTTAAATGGAGAGCAGCAGCCCATGAAAATCATGCAGTTGCGGTGAGGATTTTCACATGATGTCGTGATTAAAGAGGATTTATTCCTGCAATAAGTAGGTAATAACCAGCAACAAATCATCTATGGGATTTCTCCATGAATGATTTGTTGCTGGTTATTACTTGTTTATTGCCAGGATAAGTCCTCTTTAATCGCGATGCATGTGAAAATTTTCACTGCGATTGCGCAATTTTCACTGGCTAATGTCCGTTTAAACCCCAACTTCCCCCCCATGTGATAAAGTCCTAAGGATGCATCTGCATTGTAGAAACAATGCAGTTTGACCCCACTGGAAGTGTTATACCTCCATCCTATGGAATCCTGGGATTTGTAGTTTACAAGGTCTTTATCCTTCCCTGCCAAAGAGTGCTGGTGCCCCACAAAGCTATAAATCCCAAGATTCTGTAGGATGCAGCCATGGCAGTAAAAGTGGTGTCAAACGGCATTGTTCTTTACAGTGTAGATGCATCCCAACTTGCAAGAATTGGTAGTTATGGGGGACTTCAGTTGTCATGATATATGCCTTGGGACTGACTCTGCTAAGTATCTCCAAAAAATTGCTGACGTGTCTCTACAGATAATTTCCATTTTCAAAAGTTGGAGGAAGGAAAAAGTGGATAGGCAATCCTAGGAGTTTATCAGACAGGAAAAAATTCTCTCGATTGTGAAGGGAGCCAATTCGAATTCATGTGAATTCGCTAGTTTAGCAAATTCATGTGAATTCTCATTGCATTCAGAATGCATTCAGAATGACTTCCCATTACCCGAAAATGACTGCCCATTGCCTAAAATTGTGTGAGATGCTTTAATTCACAATAAGGTGAAACCCCATGATTGCATTCGGAATGACTTCCCTTTTGCCTGAAATTGCGTGAGATACTTTAATTTGTAATAATGTGAAACCCCATGATTGCGTTCGGATTGCCCTTGGATTATACTTCCAATTTCCAACGTCTGATAAACTTCCTAGACTAGATCCAAATCAATAGAAAGGGAAATGGAAATCAAGAAATTTGGTATTTTAGGGGGGAATGGTTATGTAATGCTAGATTTCATGATTGTGGGACAGGCCAAAGAAGAATATAGTCAAATTTCAGGAAAGCAGACTTTATCAAGCTCAGAGAAATACTGGTTAGAATCCCATGGCTGGAGATGCTCAAAGAAAAAGACACTCAGCAAAGGTGAGCATTCTCAAAGAAAAAGTTGCTGAAAGCACAATCACAGACGATTCCACGGAAGGAGAAAAGTGGGAAGCGTTTGAAAAAGCCCATGTGTTTGCAGAGTAAAAACAAGGAGGAAGTGAAAAGATTAAGAAGAAAAAAACAGCATGCACAGAGATCGGAAGGAAGCGTGAATCACCAAAGAAGAGCACAGATGGGTAAGCCAAGCTTGCAGGGATACTGTAAGGAAAGCTAAAGCTCAAAACAAGCTGAGACTGACTAGACAAGCCGGGAGCAACAGAAAAAGAGGATTTTCAAATATGGTTGAAGTAAGAGAACGGCCAAAGAAATTGTGGGATTGCCGCTTAGCAAGGATGATAGAATGCTAACAGATCGCTATGAAAAGGCAAAAGTGCTCAATAGCTATGTTGCTTCAGTCTTTCTTCAAAAAAGAAAACTCTGTGTTTCCATACATCAGCAGAGACCCTGGCGAGAAATCTGGATCGCAACTCAAGACTGATAGGGAGATGTTACAGGATCCTTGGTTGCTTTATGTGTGTGCCCTATGGACACACATATACAACTTATGCAACAACAGAACTGTTTAAGGTCTCACAAGACCCTTTGTTCCTGCCTCAGCAGATTAACCCAACAATCATTATAAGTTTCACAGTCAACCACGTCTTACCAACTGGAGTTTTGGACCATCAATGGTTTGGATTCTACCCAAGAATCCAGATACCAATGAGACATTATCAGAAAATATGGTACATCCAAGTATCGTCACTTTTTGTTACTACTGACTATGCCTGGATTCTCTTTTCTACTGTATAACAAACTCCAAGAGAACATGATCACTGCCACTTAAGGGTCTCCACCTGATTTCTAGGATTTAAGTCTTGGATCTTCTCCTCCTCCTCCTTTTCTGTTTGGCCTATTTCTCATTAAAAGTTTATACCCCTCTATTCCTACATTCCAGTCGCGAGACTCATCCCACCAGGTTTCAGTGATGCCTATTATATTTCCCTCGTTGTGCTAAGAGTTCAAGTTCATCTTGGTTATTTCCCATGCTCTGTGCACTAGAGACACTGAACACCATGGGTTCTCAACCCTAGCTGCCTATGTAACATTTTTTCCCTCCCACTGCTGGCTCCCTGCAGCATTTGCCTTGTTCCCTCTGTAACAGTCTGACTATTATCTCCAGGCCTTGTAATCCTCTGTATAGTGGTTTCATCTGGATGTTTAGTCAGTCCATTTGAAAGTACTCCCAGAGCACCTATCACTACTGGGATCACAGTTTATAGGTTTTGATAGCTTATAATCTTCAATGTGACACCTCTTCAAATACTTAAACAGGGCTATCATATCATCTCTTAACCTTCTCTTCTCCAGGCTAAACATTTCCAGCTCCCAAGGTTTTTCCTCATAAGGCATGGTTTCCAGACCATTTCCCAGCTTAGTTGCCCTCCTTTGGACACGCTCCAGTTTCTCCACATCTTTTTCGAATTGTGGTGCCCAGAACTGGACACAGTATTCCTGGTGGGGCCTGACCAAAGCAGAATAGAGTGGCACTATGACTTCCCTTGATCTAAACACTATACTTCTGTTGATGCAAGCTTTTTGGTTTGGCTTGTTGTTAAAGTGAATTTAATCACAGCTGCATCAGGGCCGCAGAGTCCTAAGATGAGCCCCTTGCTCCCGTTGAGAATGGGGATTAGCACAGAGCTGTGAGCTTTGCTTGCGCGGGTACCAGCCGTTCTTGGCAAAGCTTCAAGATTGGCAAAGGGTCCATGCTGGGAGGATGGACTGTTTGCTTTGGGTTGTTGACATTTCATCAGGTTCCCGGGTTTTGAAAACGCTGCTGCGCGGAGAGAGCAGAACAAGCAAGTTGTTCAACCAGCCAACCCCTCCAACTGACCTTTTACCAACCTGCTCAGGAGAGCCTGGGCCTGGCTCTCCCTTCCCCCAGAGGAGATTAATTCAGCTTGGGAAGACCTGGAGAGAATTGCTCAATTGAGCAAAATGCAGAGGCCGAAGAGCAACCTCTTTCCACCCCCCACCTGCTTTCTCAGAACAGGAGCACTGGGGCGTACCTGGCAAAGCGGATCAGCAATAGCATCGAGGCTGATAAAAGAAAGATCCTTTTTCCTGCATTATGGGTTTATAAATGCATAAATGGATTTATAAATGTGTTGTATGGCCATCTGTCAGGGGTGCTTTGATTGGGGGTTCCTGCATGGCAGGAGGTTGGGCTGGATGGCCCTTGGGGTCTCTTTCAACTCTATGTTTCTATGAAAGCTACCTTCTTCAGGAGATCACCGCATGAGGTGCTAGTGATGGAACTGGAGTGGAATTATAACCTGTCATTCCTTCCCTTTTCACGTGACGTCAGCACTCAGCCTTTGCTAACCAGGTGTCCTATCATAATAATTGTACAATTTAGCCTTAACAAGAGAAGCCCATCAATAACCACCAAGATTGCTACATTCCCTCAATTATGCAAGTGTGAGTTGCTTTAATGCTACAGAAGTGAGATTGCGAGGTTGACATCGTGCGAGCAGACGCTTCAGGAACCATTTTCTGTTTCTGTTACGTCCTGAAGCTTCCGGTTTAGTGAAAAAGATTTTCACAGGATCTACTGGTATTGGATAAAAGTGTGTTGCTATCTACCAGAACCACCGATTCTATAGCTTTAAAACAACAAGATGGGACTCTAGAATCCTGAATCATCGGAAATGAATTGCCCAAAGAATCTTGTGATTCCTGGTCTGGTCTTGTCATTGCAAGATTATGGAAGAGATAAAATAAAATTAAAAATGAATGCGCAAAGCAGGGGAAACAGAGGCTGGGGCAATGTACATTGTGCGGAGAACTGACATCTGGGTCTGCAGCATCTATCATTGCTCATCTTTGGATACACTGTTTTTGGAATGATGTGAATTGCAGTCCCACAACATTGTGGGGAGGAGAACATATTACTAGTGGCTATCTGGAACCCTGAACAGAGACCTACTTGTTAGCAGGTGCAAAGCATGGAAAGTTACGTTTAAAAAATCATTAGTCATTGCTATCACTCCAAAGCCTTAGAAAAGTCTATGGTGCTTAGAAATGTTTAAAGGAACTCTTGGATTTCTCATTACTTAAAGGTAGCTAACATGGTGGTCTTTTGTGATGCCCCGTCTCTAGCTATCTCTGTGTAAAGCACCGTGGAAACCTACAGCTGCATAGAAATAAACTATAATGATGATGATGATGATGATGATGATGATAGCAACAACAACAACAACTTATTCAATAATCAGGTTTCATGGATGAGCCAGAAAGGGTGAACTTACAATAGGGAACTCTGACATCTTTTTAGTTACTTCAAACAATAACATCACCCAGTGCAGAAATGCAGGACCTCATCTGAGCAGCCGTGTGAGGCCTCATACCTTGTAACTAGAAAAAGTAACCAAAGATTTAGTGTTACAGCTGGTTAAGAGGTATTATGATAGCTCTGTTGTAAGTACCTTGTGTCACATTGAGGATGGAGCAAGCTTGTTTCCTGTTGCTCCAGAGACTAGAACGCAGAACAATGGATGCAGACTGCAGGAAAAGAGATTCCACCTCAACATTAGGAGGAACTTCCTGACAGTAAGGGCTGTTCGACAGTGGAACACTCTCCCTCGGAGTGTAGTGGAGTCTCCTTCCTTAGGGGTCTTTAAGCAGAGGCTGGATGGCCATCTGTCGGGGATGCTTTGATTGTGAGTTCCCGCATGGCAGACTAGGGTTGGACTGGATCACCCTTGTGGTCTCTTTCAACTCTATGATTCTATGATTCTAAGAGGAGTGAGAAGTTACAATCATAACTGTGCCACTGATAGCAGAGCCGAAGGCCTGGAGTGGATTCACTGCCTCACAGATACAGGAACAATCAGCCCCTGCTTGGTATAAATGATACCCAGAAAATGTTTTACTGATATACAATTGGCCCTCCTTATCCATGGATTTTTTAATACACAGATTTGAGCTTACACGGCTTTATTCCCAAAAAGTATAAATTCCAAATAGCAAACCTTGATTTTCCACTTTATATATGGGACACCATTTTGTTGTGCCATTTTATTCAATGGGACTTGAGCATCCACAGATTTTGTTATCCACGGAGGGTCCTGGAACCAAATCCCAGAGGATAATAAGGTCCCACTGTATTCCAATTTGACAGTGTCGGTAAGAAACATGGCTCCTTTGAGCACCACCTCTGTCTGATTCTGAAGCTTCTAAATACAGCTTCTTCCTTAAGGTTTCCACACTAAATAAGTTCAAGAAGAAGGTGTTCACAGCCGGCATCCATATTTTTTTGGTGAGTTTTTCAGGCTGTGTGGCCCTGTTCTAGACATGTACTAGAAGAGTTTATTCCAGATGTTTTGCCAGCATCTGTGGTGAAACATCAGGAATAAACCCACCAAAAAACAAAACAAAACTGTTTGAGAAAGATATTGGCAGCCTGAAAGTGTCGATAAGACGCCAACCAAGGGCTTGTACAGACAGGCCAAAATAAAGCTGCTTCGGGTCACTTTGGAGGTATGCTGTTTAAATGACGCTCACATCTTAAGAGGCCAGAAGCTGCGCCAAAACTGCGGTCCAGTTCTTAGGACTGGGTTTAGCAAGGCGTCTGGCCTCTTAGGACGCATGCATCATTTAAACGGCATGCCTCCAAAGTGACCCGAAGCAGCTTTATTTTGGCCTGTCTGTACAGGCTGCAAGAAATTCAAAAAAGCGCTGGAAGCCACTGAACCCTGTGAAGAGTGGCTTAGGGAACTGGGCATGTTTAGATTGGCGAAGAGAAGACTGAGATATGATCATCTTTAAATAGCTGAAGGGATGTCACATAGAACAAAGGTTTTCAGACTTTGTTCCTCCAGATGTTTTTGGACTTTAACTCCCAGAATCCCTGGTCATTTGTCATATTGGCTGGGGCTTCTGGGAGTTGAAGTCCCCAAAATCTGGAAGACCAAAGTTTGAGCACCACTGATATTAAGATGGAATGAACTTGTTTTCTGCTGCTCCAGAGATGAGAACATGAACCAATGGATGCAGATCACAAGTAGAGACTCTGCCTAAACATTAGGAAGAATTTTTGGATGATAAGAGCTGTTCAGCAATGGAAATCCTTGCCTGGAAGGGTGATGTACTCCAGCTGAACTCAAACCTTAAGCAAGCCCTATCTGGGAAAAGAATACAACTATTTTCATAAGGCCCTTTTTGCCTTTGAGATACTTGTGAGGAAACTGTGCCGTGATTTGAAACCGCTACCAAACGTGGTACTTTCCAAACTTGGGCAAGCCCCGTGCCTTTCGATGAAATGAAACTGCACAACAGCACCGTTTTTATTTGAAATTAGGCGTCTTTCTGCAAAGAGAGCTTGAGAAAACAGAATCTTCCAAAAACAAGCCGTCTTCCGCTAGACGTTTTAAGACCAAAATGCAAAGTGCCAGTTATTTTAAGAGAAGTGCTTTTTCTTTGTTGTTGCGGTGGTTGTGTGCCTTCAAGTCGTTTCTGACATAAGGCGACTCTAAAGTGACCCCATAGTGAGGTTTTCTTGGTAAGGTTTGTTTGGGAGGAGATTTGCCACTGCCTTCCCTTGAGGCTGAGAGTGTGTGGCTTGTCCAAGGTCACCCAATGGGTTTCATGGCCGAGTGGGGAATCGAACCCTGGTCTCCAGAGTTATAGTCCAACACTCACACCGCTATGCCTTACTAAAACGTCTAGATCCCTTTCACATGTACTGTCGATAAGCCAGGTGTCATCATTACCATCATCATCATCATCATCATCATCATCATCATCATCATTATCATCATCATCATTTATTTGTAGAGCACTGTAGAATTGCACAGTGCTTTACATAGTGGAAATCATAATGAAATAAGAATAAAAACCTGCCAAAACGTCGTACAGTCTAAAATATTGATGGGGTGAAACAGGAAAAAGTGGCTTGAAGCTGCCTTTTCTGAAGCCACATTGCAACCCCACCAACCGCACCGCCGGCTCCCAAGGCAGACGGGAGTGCTCATGTCATGACCACGTGACATGGCTTCAAGCCAGGAACAAGCGGAAAAAAGCTGCTTCTTCTTTTTGAAATGGCTTTTCTCTGCATTAAGGGCACTTTCCTGCTGGCTTCAAGGCATGTGTCATCTAAATGCCACGCCTTCAAGCCAGCCTGAAGGCACCTCTTTTTGCCTGTCTGTTTAGTCCCGATATTACAAAATTAATACATCTCTAAAATAAAACAGTAAGCACATGATCAAAACATAAGTATCATGACAAAGTAAAATTTAACTGTGTAGTGCACATGCTGTTTTATTTTTCAGAAAAGTGTAGCTATAATGATAAGTAACTATGACCAGAATCCTATTGGGCTTTTATGTCTGCAAGAATTAGAATTGGGCAGTTCCAAAATATCTACATCCAGTCAAGGGTTGCTGTTATGTTACTACACCAGGAGTCTCAGGGCACTTTTGCTGGTGTCCTGTTATGCACCTTTGCATTCTTTGCTATGTAGCTAAGTACACTCATCCCTCCATATTTGCAGCTTTGACTTTTGCGGATTTGATTATTCACGGATTTTATGAATATGTTTTCTCTAGGAATATCTAGGACCTCCAGCTCAATCTATGGTCAACTTTAACCAAAAGTCGCACTGAAGGACCTAGAAATTCCAAGAAAAAACTCGGTACTAGGCCTTTGTAGCTCCTCCGGCACAGTTTTATGGTCAATGTCTGTCAGATGTTGACCACAAAATTGCACTGGAGGAACTAGAGGTTCGTAGAGAGATTTTCTCTCAGGTAAAAACGTAGTGTTTTTGTTATTTGCGGTTTTCCCACATACATGGCAGTCATGTGCCCCTAACCCCAGAAAATGCGGAGGGACAAGTGTGTATATAAACATACATATTTGCAGATGTAGACCATGCTAGAGGATTCCAGCCCATTTCCCTGGGCCATGTTATTGATGATTTTTTTAAATGAATGGATGCGGAGAGAACAAACATTTCCAGTGGAGTGCAAAATATGAATATAAATAAAAATAACAAGCAAAAAGGGTGAGGTTTATTTTTATTTATTTATTTATTTATTTATTTATTTGCAGCTGCCTCTCCCAATGTGATTGTTGCCTGGCCAGATGGAAACGCTACCCTGCCCTGCCTGGAGGGGGAGCTAGAGAACAGCACCGAGGTTTACTGGAAATTCGAGGGGCGGAATCTAATGACCTACTCCGCCATCCAGGTTGTTCCAGGACCCAGCCTTTTCCTGCCATCGGTATATTTTAACAGTTCTGGTTCCTACAGCTGCCACGTCGGGGATCGGCTCCTTTCCACCTGGCGCCTGGTGGTAGAAGGTGAGTGGTGTTCATCACGGTTGGCAACGGAGGAACCACAAAGTGCTGTTCAGCCGATCCTTCACTCACGTTTTATTGTCTGCTTTCCCCAGCCCTGGCTATCTTGGTTGAAATCCAGTATTTACGATGTCATAAGCTAGATGCACTACCTTGTAAATGTTGCTTTTCACATTTACGGTATAAGAGGTGTCTACAGACCGCCCTTTTGGGGCGGTCTGTAAAGCCCCAAAAATATTTAAATATCAAAGCCAAGCCTGGTAGTGTCTAGCTTTAAATCAGCAGAGTAGCAGAAAACATGTCCTTGTCTAACATTCAGGTTTATCACACTAGAGGGCAAACAGGATTTAAACAGGAATTAAACAGGAATTAAACAGGAAATGCCCTATGTTAAACATAAGGCATGTTAGCTTGCAGTTTAAACAAAAGTTTACTAATGGCTTTAATCTACATACACATAGAGGCTATATCCTAATCTAGTTTAAGGAATAGTTCGGGCAAAGAAGAAATCTTGATCTCAACCTCTTTCCAAAGAAAGTTGAGAGAGGAGGAAGATGGAGAACCCAACAGGGCAGGAGAAAATCTTTATGAGAGAGAGAGCTTCCCAAAAAGGGAGTGATCCCATGGTGTATTTATCAATTTGCGAAGATATAGTCGTGTGAATCAGTAGAAGCAAAGGAGATGTGTGAATGAGAGGAGACAGCAGGATTTGCATGCAGGAAAATATCTCTGTCTAAGGAGAGGAAGAGAGAATGCAAATTTTTTCCCAGCAGATCTTTCTCCTTTTCTTCCTCGTCTCCCCTCATAGAACACATGGGAAAAAATTGCCACAAAAAGAGCTAAGTATCTGAAGACCATGACTCTGGAGATCAGGATTCGATTCCCAGCTTGGCCACTTGGTGACCTTGGCAAGTCCCACTCTCAATCTTAGGGGAGGGCCATGGCAAACCTCCTCTGAACAAATTGTGCCAAGAAAACCGCATGATAAATTCACCTTAGGGTTGCCATATGTCAGAAATGACTTGAAGGCACACAACATCAACATCTGAAGAGTTAAATTGAGCTGGGAATCATGTAGCCCTCCAGATGTTATTACTTCAACTCCTATCATTCTTTATCATTATCCATATTGGCTAGGGCTACTAAGACCTAGAAGGAGGACCTGGAAGGCCACATATTATTGGAGTTTATCACATGGGAGGAATTTTTCTCAATTGCGAACAGAGCCAATTTGCAATTACATGAATTTACGTGAAATCTGATTGCGTTCGGAATGCATTCAGAATGACTTCCCATTTCCCAAAAATGACCCCCCTCCATTGCCCAAAATTGCATGAGATACTCTAATACGCAATTACGTGAAAACCCATGATTGCATTCGGAATGACTCCCCATTGCCTGAAATTGCATGAGATACACTCATTCGCAATAACGTGAAACCCCATGATTGCGTTCGGATTGCCATTGCATTATACCCCCAAATTCCGTCGTATGATAAACTCCTTTGTCTCTTCCCTCCATTTGCAGAACCTCCAAGTACGCCAGATTTCTACTGCCACCGAAAGAGTTTAACCAAGGACATTCTGTGTGAGTGGAGAACGCCGCGTCCCATGTCACTACGCACCAAGGCCAAACTTTGGATGCAAAAAGGGTGAGCATGAGATATCATGTCATGTGGTGGTGGGCAAGGAAAGGGTGAAGAGGATATCAAGGGAACTCTCTGTATGAAGCAGAAAGGAGAGTGTGATGCAGGCTGCATCCACACTACAGAAATAATCCAGTTTGACACCACTTTAACAGCTTAACTAATACAACAAAACAGCAATACTAATCTCTCTTCCGCTAGGAGAGATTGGACAGCTAAACATGCTGTCTGAATTTTAAACAGTATTAAAGACTTATCTCTCCCAGCCGGTCTACCTAGTCAAGCTACGAATTTTAAACTGGGATATTATTTTATTTTGGATGATTTTATGTGTCCTATGATTATGTCTTTAAGCTTAATGTTTTTTTGTGTTTAAACTTATTGGTTAAGGACTGTGTTCGCAGTCTGGGGGTGCTCCTAGACCTGTCGCTTCAGATGACAAATCAGGTAAATGTGACAGTTAGGGGTGCCTGTTATCAGCTTTGGCTGATACGCCAACAGCGTCCTTTCCTGGAAGTCAGGGTTCTTGAAACCGTAATACATGCACCGGTAACTTCCCGTCTGGATTTCTGTAATGCACTCTGCATGGGGCTACCCTTGTGCTTGGTCCGGAAACTTCAACTGGTACAGAATATGGCAGCCAGACTGGTCTCGGGTACATCTAGAAGAGACCATATTACACCAATTTTAAGATCTCTTCACTGGCTGCCCATCAGTTTCCGGTCCCAGTACAAGGTGTTGGTTATTACCTTCAAAGCCCTAAATGGCTTGGGTCCAAAATACCTCTGGGACAGCTTCCTTCCATATAATCCATCCCGCACACTCAGGTCCTCTGGGAAAAATGTATTACCACCAATAAAAACCAGGTTATCCACAACTGCCCAGAGGGCCTTTTCAGCTATCGCTCCCAGACTATGAAATGGCCTGCCGGATGAGATCCATCATATAACCAACTTAGAGGGATCTCTTCTGGCAGGCCTTTGCTGAATAGATGCCCAGCCACCAAAGAGAGAAAGAAATTCATCCCGTTTGCTGTTTGCTTGTCCATGGTTGTTACTGTTGTTTATTGTGGAAATTGTTGTTGATTATTAACAGGTTTAATTGTAAAAGGTTTAATTCTATTTTAAGGGAGGGAGGGTTGGGGGCTATGTTATGTATAATTTTTAAAGTTGTAAGCCGCCCCAATTGCCTGAGTGCAGAGGGGGCAGGATATAATTTTTTTAAATTATTATTTTTAATGAATGAAATGTTTTTGATGTATTTTAATCTAGGCTGTTCCCTGCCTTGAACTTTGGGCAGAGGCAAGTAAGAAATAGACTGATGATGATGATGATAAAATAGTTACATTATCACTGAAATTTATGACTGTACAGTGGCCCCTTGATATCTGTTGGTATTTGGTTCCAAGACCCACTGCAGATAACAAAATATGTGGATATCTACATCACATTAGAGTCATAGAATCATAGAATCATAGAGTTGGAAGACTTCCCATTACCCAAAAATTACTTCCTATTGCCCAAAATTGCGTGAGATGCTTTAATACCGATATAACATAAAACCCATGATTGCGTTGGGAATGACTTCTCTTTGACCCGAAACTGCGTGAGATACTTTAATATGCAATAATGTAATAACCCCATGATTGCATTTGGATTGCCATTAGATTATACTCCCAATTTCCGTCGTCTGATAAATTCCTATGATTCTATGTAGGGCTGACTGTACCAAGAAGGCTTACACAAGTAGTTGAGTTTTCAACATGTTTCTAAAAAATAAAGGTGGTTGGAGCATATCAAATTTTAAAGGGAAGAATCTTCCCAAGAGCTGGTGCCTCTGTTCTTAAGGTTTTGCTCCAAAGGGCTATGAAGCAGATGGCAACACCGTGAGGGACTGTCCAGAGGCTTGCAAGGACCAGTATAAGGAAGAAGGTAGTGTCTATGCAGTTACAACTTCTGCGATAGGTTCCCCTGCTTGCATTGTTTCTACTGCCAATGTTGCATGATGGTTTTCACTCCTTGCCAACAGGTTCTCAGGGGGAAAACACCAGGAGCAGCAGTGCCGCTACTACGCAAAGTCCCAGAAATTTACTTGCCGTATCCTTGGGCTGAACAATGGGGAGGACATCATGCTGGGGGTATCTATGTGCATCATGAACTTGGCAGGCATTGCAAGCAGCCACAAATACTTCAGCTCAGAGTCTCTGTGTGCGTAGGTTTACTTTCACTGACCAATGTCTAAATCCAGTACCTGGGTATAGGTATGCCTTAGCAGCAACTTTTGGCAATAGGATTCAGCACATGTTGTTGTTGTTGTTGTTATTGTTGTGTGCCTTCAAGTTGTTTCTGACATATGGCAACCCTAAAGCAAATCTCTCATGAGTAACCCTATCATGGGATTTTCTTGGCAACATTTATTCAGAGGAGGTTTGCCATTGCCTTCCCCTGAGGCTGAAAGCCTGTGACTTGAGAGCATGCGATCCTAAGGCGAAGCTATCATCATGGATCTTTCTTTCTGGATCATGGATCTTAAAATTTGTTCAGAGCAGGTTTGCCATTGCCATCCTCCATGGCTGAACCAGGGCTTAGAGCGCCTTTAAATTCAAAAATGCAGCTCAGAGCAGATTCATCACCCCAGACACACTGGGGCCAATGTTCACCAATGTTCATAGTGAGATCAGAACCCAGTATGCAAAAGGACCCATAGAATCATAGAATTGGAAGAGGCCTCAAGGGCCCCCTAGAGTTCCACATGTGGATTTGAATTCAGTTGCCATTTGCTTTTGCATTCATTTGCACAATGTTTCTCTCAATGATGGCCACTTCCATCATTTTTGGGGCCATTCTTGTGGTGGTGAGATCCACAGTTCACTACACATTGCATGACGGAGGTGTCATTCTTGCCTATCTGCCCTGCAGTCTTATCGGTTTTTGTCCTGATTGGCATCTTTCCTCAAACTTTGATCTCCATCACACCTTCACACTCTTGTCGCTCCCCAGTCGTGTGACCCTGATGTTGTTCTCAAACGGCTGATTGTTCTTCACCGTTTCGTCTCTCCCCATGCAGTGAAGCCCGACCCACCGGCTGACGTTGTGGTGCATGCGGTAGAGAATGCTACACGCCAGTTGCGGGTGACCTGGCGTTATCCATATTCCTGGGGTTCCACTTTCTACCGCCTCCAGTTCCAGCTACGTTACCGAGCAGAAACCTCGCAAACCTACTCAGAGGTATGATTTTAGCTTCATGTTGTTGTTGTTGTTGTTGTTGTTGTTGTCAATTGCTTCAAATCAGCTTCAATTTATGGTGACCCTTTGAAATGAGAGAAAGATGGCCTAAATACCCTATAGAGCCCAGATCTGGTCTTGGAAGCTAAGCAGGGTCAGCCCTGATTAGTACTTGAAGGGGAGACGGTCAAGGAATACCAAGTGCTGTTGGCTATATTTTAGAGGAAGGAGCTAGCAAAACCACCTCTGAGTCTTCCTTGCTTAAGAAAACCTTATGAAATCCATGGGATCTCCATAGGTCGACAAGTAACTTGAAGGCACACATACACACATGAATGAGATGAACCTCGTCTGGCTTTGGACTCTTTCAAACGGGAGGAATTTCTCCCAAATCCGAATGGAGCCCATTCGGATTCACGTAAATTCGCTAGTTTAGCGAATTTACGTGAATCCCCATTGCATTCGGAAGGCGTTCGGAATGTCTTCCTATTACCCGGAAATAACCCCCCCTTGCCCGAAATTGCATGAGAACCTTTAATGCGCAATAACGCAAAACCCATGATTGCATTCGGAGTGACTTCCCTTTTGCCCGAATTTACGTGAGAAGAATTAATTCGCAATAGCGTGAAACCCCAGGATTGCGTTTGGATTGCCCTTGGATTATACTTCCAATTTCCCACGTCTGAAAGAGTCCTTTGTGTTCAGTAGTTTTGAGATTATAATAGAAAAATAAAAGGAGACAAAGTCCCAGATTCTGGGTGATGGTCCAAAATCTTTTATTTCTTAAAAAGCCTTTTTAAAAAAATCAAAGTTTTTAGACCATTACACAGTACATAGGACTTGGTCTCCTTTTATTCTTCTACTGTGGATATGTGTTTTCCAGGGTTTTTGTTGTTACTGTTGTATTTTGAGATTATAACCTGGTGTTACGAGATTATAACCTGGTGTTACGATAAGGGACTGTTTCAGACGTGGGAAATTGGAAGTATAATGCAAGGGCAATCCAAACGCAATCATGGGGTTTCATGTTATTGCGAATTAGAGCTTCTCACGCAATTTCGGGCAAAAGGGAAGTCACTCCGAATGCAATCATAGGTTTCACATTATTGCGAATTAAAGCTTCTCATGCAATTTTGGGCAAGGAGGGGTCATTTTCAGGTAATGGGAAGTCATTCCGAACGCCTTCCGAATGCAATGGGGATTCATGTAAATTTACTAAACAAGCAAATTCACGTGAATTCGCATTGGCTGCATTCGAAGTTGGGAGAAATTCCTCCAGTGTGAAAGAGTCCAGAGATTCATGTTTATGGTTGTTAACAACCGAATCTGACTTCAAAAACGTATCTTGTCATCATCTGTAACACTCTCCCAGGCACACTGAGACAAGAAGTTGGAGCAGGATCCCAAGACATCTCTCCAGCTGACTGTTCATGATGAATCCAGTAGTTGGGAATGCACTGCAGATTCATTTCTGGTCTGCACCCTTCATTTGGGGTGAAAATGTGAATTTGCAGGGAGACAGCGTTGTGAGACGTATGTATGATGATTGGGCTCCATCAGTGTCACTGATGCAAAATCTTGACTTATGGTGACCCTACAAATATGGCATCATGGTTTGAGTGCTGGACTATGACTCTGGAGACCAGGGTTCAATTCCTAGCTCAGCCATGAAATGTACTGTGAGCAAGTCATATGCTCTCTCAGCCTCAGGGGAAGACAGTGGACTCTTTCAAACGGGAGGAATTTCTCCCAATTACGAATGGAGCCAATGCGGATTCATGTAAATTCGCTTGTTTCGTGAATTTACCTGAACCCCTGCTCCGTTCGGAAGGCATTCGGAATGACTTCCCATTACCCGAAAATAACCCCCCCTTGCCCGAAATCGCGTGAGAAGCTTAAATTCGCAATAATGTTAAACCCATGATTGCATTCGGAGTGACTTCCCTTTTGCCCGAATTTGCGTGAGAAGAATTAATTCGCAATAACATGAAACCCCAGGATTGCGTTTGGATTGCCCTTGGATTATACTTCCAATTTCCCACGTCTGAAAGAGTCCAGTGGCACACTGCCTCCAAACAAATCTTGCCAAGAAAATCCCATGATGGTTTCACCGGAGAGTTGCCATAGGTCTGAAACAACTAGAAGGTATACAACAACAACAACAAATGAATGAAAGACCACCAAGAGCTCCAGTGATCAACAGCCCTTCTCAGCATCTGCAAACTGAGGGACACCATTGTTTTTTTGAAGTTTATCATACAACGGAATTTGGGGGTATAATGCAATGGCAATCCGAACGCAATCACGGGGTTTGACGTTATTGTGAATGAGTGTATCTCATGCAATTTCAGGCAATGGGAAGTCATTCCGAACGCTATCATGGGGTTTCACATAATTGCGTATTAGAGTATCTCATGCAATTTCGAGCAATGGGGGGTCATTTTTGGGAAATGGGAAGTCATTCTAAACGCATTCCCAATCCAATCAGATTTCACGTAAATTCGCTAAACTAGCGAATTCATGTAATTATGAATTGGTTCCATTTGCGATTGAGAGAAATTCCTCCCATGTGATAAACTCCCTTGATTCAGCAATGGGATCTTCCTATTTTCCTACTGCCTTCCACTTTACCAAGCAATATTGCCTTTTCTAATTAGCTTCAATAGAAGGACAGAAGAGATGGAGGAGCATCCTATGTCTGCTGAGAAGCTCTCCTAAATATGATTCGGAGACCGATTCCATGATTCTGATTGAGCTCCTATTCATTTCAGAACAAACTTGACCCAGTAACCTTGGGCCTGAATCCACATCAAGATTCAGAAATCTAGAACTTTTATGAGATCTACCTTGGGAAGCCAGAACTGTTTGTTTGTTATTTTGAACACAACTCCATGACATTTGTAGAATGGTAGCCTCTTCATGCTTGGTAACGCTTGCCAAATTGGAGGCAGATGCTTTCAGGATTTTTGTCCTCTATACGTTTAAACACGCAGTATCATAGTCAGTGGTGTAGTGGAACCAGGACTTGTAGTGGAACTAAGGACTAAGACTTTTCATTCACCAACGAGAAAAGTATCATGACACCCTCAAAAATGGTGGGGATTGAACCCAGGACCCCTTGCTTGGAAATCTGGGACTCTTCTACTGAGTTACCACTTTTTTCTCTTGTTGTCAGGTTCACCTTCATGAGGGCACTTCTTACACTATCTCGGATGCCTTGCAAAATCTCGCTCACACCGTCCAAGTGAGAGGCCGTGAAGAATTTGACCACGGGACCTGGAGCGAGTGGAGCCGAGAAAGTATTGGGGTGCCCTGGACAGGTGGGTAGACTGATTCCCCCCATCACAAGAAGATGTGGAATATGTTCTCCAGCTGACTATGTGGGGTAATAGTTAGAGTGGGACATAGGATATCTCAGCTCGAGTCTCCACTCAGCCGTTGAACTCACTGGGCCACCTTGGACTTCCATTTCTCTCAGTGATAGCTGGTGCCTTCCATGTCTGTGTGTCAGGAATTTTGCTCCAGGTTTCATTCTGAACTTTAAAGAAGCTCAAGGAGCAAGTTCCTTCAAAGTTTAGAGTAACATTTGTAGTGAATTCACTGCTCTCCAGACAGGGCAGCCACTGGTGTCCCTTTCTCAGGCAGCCTAAGCAAAGAAATGCAGAGTTGTCAGGAAAAGAAAGTGAGAAAGGAGGAGAGCCATGTGCTGTGCCTTCAGTTCACTAGAGGAAAGATGGGATAAAAAGAGAACTAATACATAGAAGTTTATCATATGACAGAATTTGGGGGTATAATGCAATGGTAATCCAAATGCAATCATGGGGTTATTGCATATGAGTGTATCTCATGCAATTTCGGGCAAAAGGGGAAGTCATTCCGAATGCAATCATGGGGTTTCATGTAATTGCCTATTAAAGTATCTCACGCAATTTCGGGCAATGGGGGGGTCATTTTTGGGCAATGCATTCTGAATGCATTCCGAACGCAATCAGATTTCACGTAAATTTGCTAAACTAGCAAATTTACGTGAATTTGAATTGGCTCCATTCGAAAATTGGGAAAAATTCCTCCCATGTGATAAACTCCATAGTAATGGTAATAATATTATGGGTTGAATCATAGAATAGAATCATAGAAATTTAGAGTTGGATCCCTTATCTCAAGTACTTGTGACCAGAGCTGTTTTGGATTTTGGATTTTTGGAGACTTTGGAATACCTGTATTTGCATATACAGTACGTACATAGTGAGATATCTTGGAGCTGGGGCTCAAGTCTGAAGTCATTTATGTTTTATATACGCCTGATACACATAGCCTGCAGGTAATTTTATACAATATTTTAAAATAATTTTGTGCATGAAACCAAGTGAGTGTGCCTTGGACCATCAGAAAACCAAGGTGTCATTATCTCAGCCACCCATAACAAAAGTTTTGGGTTTTGGTGTATTTTGGATTTTGGAATTCCAGATACGTGAGAATCCACCTGTACATAATTTTGGCTCAACATCTCCTTTATCTTCTTGGTGTTTCAGAACCCAAAGACCCTGAGTCAGAATCCACGTCATCTGTCTCAAAGGTATGTGATTGCCATGAGGTGGAAGGCCTTTTTTCTTTTAGTTCTGGAGTGCTGGAATCCCCACTGTGGTATAATGGACCAAAGAACAGAAAATATGTTAGTTCTGCATAGCTTCGGTGTTGAGTTCCAGACTTATCCAGTGATGGGCTTGGACTGGATGGCCCTTGGGATCTCTTCCAACTCTATGATTCTTTGATTCTTATGAACCTTCTCCCAGCCTGGTGCCTGGCCACCCAAATTAGTCTAAAAAGACATGAAACAAAAGGAAAGGGGAGAAGGGAGAAGGAACACCAACAGGCGCCATTTCTTCAATAACCTGCTACACTAGTTCCTGGATGTTCATACGACAAAATGACACATCATCTTTCAGTAACCATGTTCATCTCTGTTTCTTTTTTGCAGACCCCAAGTGATGATCATTCTCTGAGCACTCCTAGCCCTAGAACTCCTGGGTTTCCTCGAGAAATGGAGAATCCCACAGGTAAGCACACCAGACAATATAGTCCTTCGGGTTGTTCACATAGTAAAAATAATGCAAGATGAATCTATGTTAAATCTCACACACATCCCAATTAAGTTTTGAGAGGGGAACTGCCAAAAAAACCCACTTAATCCAGGATGATATCAAGTTTTTCTCTGAGTTTGTAAAAAAAGAGCGTAGTGTGAATAACTGATGCAAATAGACCCGAATAGATCTGGGATAAAATGCTATATGCCTTGAACATGTTCCGAATGCATTTGCATCGTCGACTCTATCTTTATTCGAAGGCTTGTGTGAGCAATGGGACTTACAGATATGCGCATCGATGTGGTTCCATAGTGTGAAATAACAAACCCGGAATGTGTGAGTGAAATGATTTGCGCCATCACACTAAAAAAATGAGCCCCAAGTTGTACAGAGAGATCCCAGTGGTGGACAGAGGCATTGCTCCCATCTATAACAACAGATTTTACTTTTTAGTTTAGATGTTGTGATTTTTTTATATTTAAACAACTTCTTATAAATTATAGTCAAATGCATGCTCAAATGCATGCTTCTTGACATTCCTTAAGAACTATATTCCATTATAGCTCCACTATTGTATTAATATCTTGTAAAAATTCATTGTCACAGCTCCAAATCTTTTCACAGTATGAAAATAAAGTTTTCCAGCCTTGATTGTGTTTACTGTAAGAGTTTCCATCAAGAGTACATGATATTTTGTCCATTTCAGATGCCTCAATCATTTTATATAGCCAACTGTCCACGGAAAGTAATTCAGACATTCTCCAAGTTTGTGCCAGCAAAATTCTTGCAATCAAAGTATCAATCATTATTTTCTAAAACTTGTTTCTGTCTCCACTTTTCAAATCTTGTAACATATTCAAAAGGTACAAATTCAGGTCTCATTTCGAAAGAGATTTCCAGTATGTTACAGGTTGTGATGTGAATTGTTTTCCAAAATTTCTCTACCACTGGTCATGTCCGCCACCAATGAAACCAGGAGCCATAGTCTTTTGGGCATTTCCAACATACAGGGTTACAATTTTAATATATTTTTGCTAGCCTAACTGGGGTCAGGTGCCATCTAGTCTCCATTTTAAAGAAGTTTTCCCTCATATTTTGGTTTTTGGTAAATTTATATGTACATTGCCTGGCTTGGATCCAACTGTCTATATGCATTTCTCTACCGATATCTTTAGCCCATGTACTGTTATGATTTTTCATGATTTCCATTTCTAATTTTCTTTCTAGCAAAGTTCTGTATAGTTTGGCAATTAATTTTGGTCTATCAATGTTATGATTACCGCTATATCAATATCATTTTTATTGGTTTTTCTGGTTTTTCTGATCCTGCTTAAATATATCTTGTAATTGATTATACAGGTTTTATTTTATTTTTTTTAATTCAAACCATGGATGCAAAATCCATGGATACAGAAGGCAAACTTTAAAACTGACTAAAATTCTACTTTTTATTATCACTATGAGCTGGCGATTCAAAATAATGTCTGTGAAAATATATTCCTCCTTGGGGGGGAAATGTTTTTTCTTGCTCTAAGTTCTAAATGTGTGTTAGGATTTCAATCACTTATTCTTCAATAAACATTGGACTGTACATAAAAGTTAATTTGGAGAGCTCCCAGTTGTACAATTCTTTATACCTAAGAGAACACCTCTCTTGGATCCTCCAGATCCTCCAGTGCAACTCTATGGTCAACATCTGCCAGATGTCAGTCGTCGAATCATGCTGGAGGACCTACAAATGCCTAGAGAAATGTTTTCTCTAGGAACTTCTAGGTTTTCCGGCATAATTCTATGGTCAATTTCCAGCACAGTTGCACTGGAGGACCTAGAGATTCCTAGAGGGACCATATTAATCAAAACTGCAAATAATAAAATCCGCAAAGTCAAAGCTGCAAGTATGGAGGGTCAACTGTATTATTGCAGAGAGTGGAAGAGAGTGCCTCTAAATTCAAAGAATGTGGTTGTATTGCTGTTTCTGATACTGAATATCTCCTGCCTCGAGATCACCCAGCCCTGATGTAACTTTGCTCCCTGTTTCCTTTACTTTCCACAGAAAGCGACATGACTGTCCCTCTCCATGTGTTCCTCATCATGGCAGTGAGCTTGATGTTGGTCCTTGCCTTGACGGTTGTTTTCGTTGCCCGGTGAGGAAAGGCACTCAATTGGGGGTTGGCAAGTCTGTGTTGATAACAAGAAGGGAAGCCTATGAAAGTCTTATCTGGTCAAAGACTCTGCATTTGAGTACAGACATGGACCTTATCAGACAGGAGGAATTTTTCTTTATTGTGAATGGAGCCAATTTGAATTCACGTGAATTCGCTAGTTCAGCGAATTCACGTGAATTCCTATTGCATTCAGAATGCGTTCAGAATGACTTCCAATTACCCGAAAATGACCCGCCCATTGCCCGAAATTGCATGAGATGCTTTAATTTGCATTAATGTAAAACCCATGATTGCGTTCGGAATGACTTCCCTTTTGCCCGAAATTGTGTGAGATACTTTAATTCGCAATAACGTGAAACCCCATATTGCATTCTAATTGCCATTAGATTATACTTCCAATTTCCGATGTCTGATAAGGTCCATAGGCAGTGTTTTTGGGAAATGCTCTGTGCCAAGGCTCCAACTGAATGGCCATTGCCCAAAGAGACTAAAAGCAGGAAGGTTATTTTATTGGGAACATCATGTCAGGAGCCCTGGGTGGGATTGCCCCAACTTTCTTTCTCATTCCTTCCTCCCATTGCATCATCTCTTTTCTCCCTCTCTTTCTCTCTCTCCATGCTTTTCTCTCCATCACCCGTGCTTTCTCTCTTTCAGCACCACTTCCTCCATCTTCTCCTCCTCTCCTCATCCTCTTTCTTCTTTCTCCTTCCTCTTTTCTCTTTCTCCTTGTTAGCTTCTCTCTACCATCATTGCTTTCTCTCTTTCTACTTCCCTCTCTCTTTCTCTTTCTTGCTCTCATTCTCCACCTCCCTAGGTTTTTGAACATATTTTTTGAAGGCCATTTAGTCATAGGGCTTCATGAGTTGGGGAAATCATAACATGTTTCCTCCTGTATTTGACACCATCTTCCTTCTTTGGACTCTTTCAAACGGGGAGGAATTTCTCCCAACTCCAAATGGAGCCAATGCGGATTTATGTAAATTCGCTTGTTTAGCGAATTTACATGAACCCCTGCTCCGTTCGGAATTACTTCCCATTACCCGAAAATAACCCCCTCCTGCCCGAATTTGCATGCGAAGCTTTAATTCGCAATAAGGTAAAACCCATGATTGCATTCGAATTGACTTCCCTCTTGCCCGAATTTGCGTGCGAAGAGTTAATTTGCAATAACATAAAACCCATGATTGCATTCGAATTGACCTTAAATTATACTTCCAATTTAGCCTTGTATGAAAGAGTCCTTTGTCTCTCTCTTCATCCAGCCAGTTGTTCCTTCTCAGAGATCCCTAGGGACGGCCTGCGGAGGGTTTTTGAAATTAGACTGGGTGCTGCATGTGGACCAGCACCATGGGTTGCCTACCTCTAGTTAAGGACTGTGGGCACCAGTCTCCAATAGCTTTTTGCTTGGGTCTAAATCCCATCTTGAATAGTTTTCATGACTGAAAATGGCCTTTTCCACTTGAAGGAGTGGGAGGCTCCCTCTCGAATGGTTGTGCAATTGATATAACCTGGCCTGCAGACTGTCGTCTTGTAGGAGCATGACAAATATGTCCTGCCCATCGTCCTGAGGTTTTGCTGTTCCATATTGGATCGAGCCTAGCCATTGTGTCGAGTCTTATGGAGGCGTGACATATAGGGCTTGGTTGAGTCTTGTGAATGCATGTAAAATATAGCCTCACTGTTGGGATGTGATCTTGATCATAAATCCTATTTTTTTTCCCAAGGCACAGAAAAAGATGTGGGCAGTCGCTTTCTGGAGAAGGCAAGCCAAGCACCATACCGTCCTATTCCCTGGCTGCATTTACTTCTGAGCCCCCTCTGAGCGCCTCCCCACTTCTCTCCCCTCCTTCCTCACCCTTTAGCGAGAGCTCTGTCGACAGTCCCCGCATCCTGGAACACGGACCGTATGATGTCTCGAACGCAGACTATTTCCTGCTGCCAAAGTAAACGGCAAACGTTGGATCAGAGGAACTGTTTGGGGTCACATTGTCTCAGGTCTAACACAGGAGGTTGATGCACTTCTTACAGAAGGACCATCATGGTTGACTGCCTGGATTCACCCCATATTGTCTGATTTCAGATGCTAAGCAGGGTCAGGCTTGGATAGAGACTTCTGGAGATGACGAGAGATCTCCATGTAAGGCCAGGAAATAATCCTGCTTGAATACTTGGAGAGTCAGTGCTCTGAGCTGAAAATACTTGGCTGGACAGACCTATGACTCAGTAACCAGTAGGTTCCTCACCGAAGAGTCCCTTCTGAGTACAGCCGATGCAGCTCTCTGGATAGCTGTGGTGTTCCTAAGAGCATCTTCAAATGTGCCAATGTAAAGGTGATTTCAGAAGCCACACTAAGGTGGACTTGGTTCATGCCTCCAGTGTCCCGTCGACCATCGGAAAGACAACACACACAAGCCTATTGTTGTCGTGGAGAAGTTAAACTTCCTTGAAAGTGAAGACGGTTAATGTCATCAACCCACGAATGGGTAACAGCCATAGTTAAGTACACATGGTTCAGCCCCTTCATACTACCCAGTTATAGTGCTATGATTCCACTTTAACTACCATGGCAACATCCAGTGGAGTCCTGGGATTTGTAGTTTTGGGAGACATGAGAACTCTCTGGCTGAGAATCTGAAGTGCAAATTGTCCACATACCACGTACTATCCCACCATTCTGCCCATCGTTCATTGATATTAATGGGTTATTTTAAAGTAATTTTAACTGTAACTTGTTTAATTCTTTTTTGGGGGGGGGGGGATATTGTAATACATTTTGTATTTTGTAATACAAAAAAAAAAACATGTAGAATGTTTTTAATGTTGTAAGCTGCCTTGATTGTTTTATTACAAAAAGTGGGGTATAAATAAAAGTATTATTATTATTATTATTATTATTAGAAACAATCGGGTCAGATAAACCTTCTCAGGTCCAAAATACACTGCAGAAATAATCCAGTTTGAGACTGCTTTAACTGCCGTGGCTCAATGCTATGGAATTCTGGGAACTGGTTTTGTGAGACATTTAGCCTTCTCTGTTAGAGAACTCTGGTGCCACAATAAACAAGCACTGAGCCAGGCAGTTAAAGTGGTTTCAAACTGGATTATTTCTGCAGTGCGTTTTGGGTCTCAGTTAACAAAAACATGCTGAGACTTTTTCCAAAATCCATCCATAGATTGTTTTTTCTTTCACCAGCCTCCATTTTACTTATGATATCCACTTTGATGGCAAAACTTCTACATCTATATTTTGTCTTGTTTATAACAAGCTGGTGATAGACTTATCTGTGAGGAAGATTAATCCGCTTTCCCCATTTCTCTCTGATTTGTTCTTCATGTTTCTCAGTAAGGGATGCTAGGGGCAGCTGCTGTTAACCTTGCTTGTTGTTGGCAGGCATACACAAGTTCAGTGGGATCTGCTGGAGCATAAACCTGTTCTTTCCCAGCTCAGCCTTTATTGCATTGTTTACTGCAGACACACTGTTGAACCCGACACTAAAGTGTGTATTTCTACAGCCCTCCTTCACATCATCTGGATGCCAACACTACTATTAAACAATGTCCAGCTAACAGAGGATAGGGAGGAAAAGGCAGAGGCTTGGTGGTGTAAAAAGACTTTGGAGTTTATCAGACGGGAGGAATTTCTCTTTATTTCGAATGGAGCTAATTGGAGCCAATTTGAATTCGTGTGAATTCGCTAGTTTAGCAAATTTACGTGAATTTCAATTGTGTTCGGAATGCATTCAGAATGACTTCCCAATGACCCAAAAATGACTTCCCATTGAACGAAATTGCGTGAGATGCTTTAATACGCAATAACATAAAACCCATGATTGCGTTCAGAATGACTTCCCTTTTGCCCAAAATTGCGTGAGATACTTTAATATGCAATAATGTGAAACCCCATGAATGCTTTCGGATTGCCATTAGATTATACTTCCAATTTCCGTTGTATGATAAACTCCTTTGTAAAAAAAGGTGCTTTGTCCCAGGCTTTGTTAACAGGTATGCCTGTACCTCACTTTCGTAATGGGCAATGCAATCCGAAATGCATCCATCTGCACCCAAAGAGCAGCACGATATTTCACATTTGATAATAGACAATGAAATCCTGAAATACATCCGTCTGCACCAAAAGGGCCACCATTTTGCAAAACACAAAAATATATAGAAATTTGCATGGGCATGAAGGTGCGGTTTTGCAATCTGAAGTTGGAAGAAGCTTGTTGATGGAAAAGCAAGACCATTGACAAGACTGAGTTGACTGGATTCACATAGGACTTTCCAACCTTCTTCCCATCGTTGAAGATCTTCTCAACTGGAAATGTTGGAGATTGAAGCCTAGATTATTACATTTTTTTCCCCCGCTGTAATGAGATTTTCTAAAGTTATAGACCTGCTTGTAACTCCCAAAAGCCTTCCAAAGAACTTTCAAAGAACTATGGGCTGTGCACTGGACTATAGTGGGATAATGCCACTGTATCTGAAGCATGTAAATAAAGGCCAGACTGGTTTTGTTGAGGCAGAGGCAGGGCCTGTTAGTCAAAATTGGGTACTTTATACTCAGAATACATCGAGAGAGCCTAAGGAGAGTAAATCTCCTTAAAATCCGCAAGAGCGGAAGTAGAGAGGAGGAGTTACCCCTTTGGAGAACTCTGGCATTACAAAACTCAGAGTTACTCTGGCTTTTTGTAGAAAAACAACAGAGCGATGACTCGTTTTTCCTTTTTGCAAAGTTTGTCGTGTGGGACTTGGTTTTGTTTTGGCTGGGGTGCACACTGACGGTTTGCTGGTGGCATGAAACGTGACCCAGCGTTAAGGAAGTCACCCACGTAGGAGACAATGATGAAACAGTAGTGCTCTTGCAAACATATCCTGTTTATGGGCTCTCCACCAAAGCATCATCTTAGCCACTGTGGGAACAGAGAGCTGGAAGTGAAGCATATGGTACTGTGTTGTTTGTGGGGCCAAGATCCCTGGGAAGTGCCTGATCTGCTTGTGTGAGACCCAAATTGTCCAGAGCTGTGCCCTCTGTAGGTCTCTGACTCACCAGGCCAGGAAAAACCAAGTGTCCCACCTAAAATCCTTCCTCTATGAGAAAGTACTGGCTCCTCAGCCCTCGACTTCGGAGTCCACTCCACCAAAGGCCTAAGAAAAAGGCCCCTCGGGCTTCTTCTACTTCCGCTGGTTCCGCCAAAAAGGCTTCCTGAGACATGGATACCCAATCAAGAGAGAAATTGGCAGAAAAATCCAAGTCCAAGTCCTCTAAGAAGGACAAAAAAGGACAAGTCCAAATCGAACTCGGACCGGAGAGATGATCCTTCCTCTCATAAGGAGAAGAAGGATAAGGTAAAGCCTTCCTCGGGCTTGGCAGATGGCTCTTCCTACCACCGGGAGACATCCTCCAAGGCCTCTGCCAAAAGGAAGCACTCTTTGGAGGGCGATATTCTCCAGAACAAAGCCTGATCTGAATCGGTCTGCTCTGACATGGGCTCCGATTCGTGCTGAGGGACCTCCACTCCAAAAGGAGCTTCTTCAGTCCCAACGGCCTCTTTGGTACCAGCGGCCTCCCTGGTCCTGTCTAATGGTGGCAGGTCTTCTGTGAACCAGGCCACCAAGCCTAAGATTGTCTCTTCATCGGCTGTGGGGCCTAAAACATCTTCGGTTCCAGACCAAATTCCTCAGGATGAGGGAATCCTGCTTGTCTTGAATCCTGAGCCTCAGGACTCTTAAAGGCATTCTCCCACCCCGATATCGAGGGGCTCGACTTCTGCTGTCGGTACCGAACCTGATTATTTCTATGACAGCGACACTGGCAAGTATTATGTTGCTGTAGAGCCAACCACCATTGAGGATTGTTGTGACTGCTGTTGGATACCTCTTGATGTTTTGATGGGCACATTGGTACTGAGAGGTGGTACTGAGAGGTTAGGTGGTACAGAGAGGTGGTGGTAGATGATGAAGAGTCACATTCGATACCGCCCAAATTCAACCATGGCGATTCTGTTGTGTCCCAAGCCGGGAACTCTGATGTCAATGATGACCTGTGCCATTCTCCTCAAGAATTCTACCAGCCTGGAGCGGCTTACCCCAAGGACGTTTCATTGCGGAGCATGTAATAAAGATGGCAAGCGCACTAGAGCTGGAACTCACGCATCCCAAAGATGAGGCTCCTGACGTTATTGAAAGGCGAATTCAGACCAAGGCCCTGACACTTGCAGCGATCCTATTTTTTCCCTCCCTGGAACTCATTGTGAAGCACTCCTGGGATGTTCCTGCCTTGGTCTCTTACACCTTAAGGAAGTTCGAAATTTTATATCGAATTGCACCATCTTCAGCATCTTAGTTGCACTGTCACCCAGTCCAAAATTCTGCAATTGTGGGATCTCAGCACGCCTTCACTCCCAAGATGTCCACTTTGCCTAGCCAAGAAATCTTTGCCTGTGCTGCACTCTGCCTTAAAGTCACATATTACAATGCCTGCATGGGTGCTTACGTGCAGTACTTGATGGAGCATTGGTCCCCGCTCATTGCTGAGATGCCAGACGACAAGCAGCCCATCGCCACTCAACTCCAGGATGAAGCCCACTCGATTGGACGCCTTCTGATCACTTCAGCCCGACATACCACGGACTGCTCAGCTAAGACAATGGTGGCAGACATCGCTTTGAGAAGGCATGCCTGGTCAAGAGCGTCGGACCTCAACTCGAATGTGAGGGCGGCTATTGATGACATGCTTTTTGACATTACTGGTCTCTTTAACAAAGAGACCAACGAACGCCTCAATTACAAATGCAAGATGAAGGCCGCTGCGAGAAAACATGGAATGTCTTCAAACCATGTCTTCACGCAAGAGGTTTGGAGGCCAGAAGTACTGGCAAGGTCAGGGGCAGTGCCCGTACTCGCAGGACCACCAGTACCACCAATTGGACCAGCAGAGACAGAGATACCCGTCTCACTCTTTCTCCTCTTCTGGCAGGTGCCAGCCCCCTAGGTATTGAAAGGCCTATAACAAGAAACAAGATACCGACCAGGGTATCTCTAGCATACTCGGTCGCCTCCCTGTTTTTTCTTAACCTGCTGAAGCCCTTCTATGACACCTGGGCCCAGATAGCTGCCAATTCTTGGGTTTTGACCATCGTCTGCAGGGGATATGCCCTTGAGTTCAAAGAGCTCCCGCCCACCGGAGCTGTTGTGTCTACCTCCCCCTAAGATGCCCTTCCTGATGAAGTACGAACTCTATTAGAAAAAGGGGCAATTTCACCTCTGGATTCATCACAGACTTCCAATGCCTTTTACTCTCGGTACTTCATGGTTCCAAAGCCTGATGGAGGCCTGTGACCTATCCTCGACCTCTAAGAGTTGAACTCTTTCCTGTCCTACAAAAGGTTTTGCATGGTAACCCTTGCATGGTAACTAGGGCCTGTGGTTCGTGATGATAGACTTGAAGGATGCCTACTTGCATGTCGTGATTCGAGAGAAATATTGGAGATTCTTCTCATTCACCATCAGGACCAAACTGTACCATTACAACGTCCTGCCCTTCCTACTATCTGCAGCACTGAAGGTCTTCACCAAGTGCTTGGCCCCGGTAGTGTCTTATCTTCACCAGCAGGGATCAAGAGTCTTCCCCTACCTAGACGATTGGTTCTTCGCTGCGGATTCAAAGGACAAACTGATGCAGGATATTGCCTTCACGCTGTCCCTGCTCCAATCCCTCAGGCTGGTGCTGAACTTAGAGAAGTCTCATCTAACCCGTCACCCAGATCATGTTCATTGGGGCCATCCTCAACTCTGACGACTGCATTGCATACCTGGCGGAGGACTGTTTCCAGTCCCTTTGCAAGTCTATCTGGCCATGTCGTTCAGCAGATGAGTACAAGCCCACGACATTCAGAAAGCACATGGCATCGACAACGTTTGTGACCTCTGCAATCCTGATTCCTGTCAGCCTTCGATCCAAGCAAACGGCTCATGGTACCAAGGCCAGTGGCCCGCTCCCTCCTCTCATGGCTAGACTTCCAGAATGTTTGCACCGACATCTTCTTCGTGCCTTCAGACCCTCAGGTCATTCTCACCACAGACGTATCCCTGGAAGGCTGAGGGGCCCACATGTCCGGCCTAACAATAAAGGACAAGTGGCAGCCCCACCATCGAGGTCTCCACATCAATGCACTGGAGATGTTAGCTGTGGAGAAGTCGTTGAAGGCCTTCAAATCCAACCTCCTTGACAAGGTAGTACATCTATTGACGGACAACACCACTGTCATATACTACATCTACAAACAAGGAGACACCAAATCACTGACTCTGCTGGAGATAACCCTCTGCATCTGGGATTGGTGCATAGCAGGAAAGATCTTCCTCCAGGCAGTCCATCTTCCCAAAGAAGACAACGTCTTGGCCGACCAGCTCAGCAGGTCCAGTTCATCATGCCACAAATGGAGGCTGCATCCGGAAACGGTGGCAGATCTCTTCTAAAGATGGGGCACACCTTGGATTGACCTGTTTGTGTGTGAACTGAACTCCCACTGCATTCAGTTCTGCTCCCGACATTGGTCCGATGCCTTTCTCCACACCTGGACAGGGGAACTCCTTTATGCCTTCCCTCCGTTTCCCCTCATCAGGAGAGTGGTCAACGGACCAGGAAGACGCCATCCTGATCACTCCCTGGTGGTCCAGACAGCCCTTGTTTCCATCCCTGGTCCATCTGTCTCACAAACGATTTCTCTGTCTCGAACTGCGTCCTGACCTCCTCACTCTCCCGAAGGATTGAGTTCAGCATCCGGACATCGATGACCTGCCACATGTTTCGTGGAGGCTCCAGCCCTAGATGTGCTTCCAGCCTTGGTACGGAGAATGATCCTGGCAGTGCAGAAGCCGGCTACCAAGAGTTCTTATTCTTCCAAGTAGAAAAAGTTTCTTCAATTCCTTGCTGTAAAGGACCTGTCTCTATCCAGAGTGTCGACACCAACGGTGTTGGAGTTCTTGATGACATTGGTGGATTCGGGACTGTGCCTCAACTCCATCAAGTGCTACCTCTCTGCCATTTGCTCCCACTACCAGTTTCAAGGGAGACCCTCCTTTTTTAAGGACCCTCTTGTGAAGGGGTTTTTAAAAGGCTTTAACAACCTCTACCCACTGGTTTCAGCTCTGACACTGGCCTGGAGCCTTTATCTTGCTTGGTATCCAAGCCCTTTGAACCAATGGCTACAGCTGACTTAAGGCTGGTGACTTGGAAGACAGCCTTTCTTGTGGTCATTACTTCTGCCCACAGGGCTGTGTGCTTTATGGAGGGACCAACCTTTCCTTAGGTTTCATAAAGATAAGGTAGTCCTCTGTAGTGTCAGCTTTTCATATGTGCCAGGACATTGTGCTACCGACCCTGGCTCCGAACCCGACCATCGATACCGAATGACGTTTGCACACTTTGGGTGTTCGGAGGGCCTTGGCCTTCTATCTGGACAGAACTATGGGTTTGAGCCACTCCGAGAGACTGTTCCAGTGCTACTCGGAGCCGGAAAAGGGACTACATGTGGCTGCGCAGAGGTTTCCAAATGGGTGGCTGGTACCATCCACCTCTGCTATAAAGTGTCAGGTAGGACTCTCCCTTCCAGGGCCAGAGCACATGCAACTATGGTGGTAGTGACATCCTCCCCTTTTTTGACCAGGGTACCCTTGGAGGATGTCTGCAAGGCTGCTGTCTGGTCCCAGCCACTGACTTTTATCAAACATTACAGGCTGAACACCAGGGCAAAACGAGATGCAGCCTTTGGGAGGGCAGTGTTACTTTCTGGTTTGCATTGATTTTTTACACTGCAATCCTGTTATGTATGTTGATGCCATTTAATTCATTTGTTCAATGATGGTTTGCTCTAAAACTACTGTTGCTGATGCCATTGACCATTAACCTGATCTTAACGGTTATTGTTGTATTATACTTGAATTCAAAGGGTTTTTGACTTGAATTCTTATTGCACCAAAGAAGCTTCTGTTCTGAACGTATTATTTGCAGGGCGCCATTAAGTGCATTACGTGACCTCACATATAATGCATTGTTTGATTGTGCATACTTGACATGTGCAATGTATGGCTTGACTTCTTGAGCTTGAAATTCAAGGAATGTCACAAACAGGATGTTCTTGTCTATGGCGTTTATTGTTGTTAATAAATACAACTTTGTTTCACCTTTACAATTAGTGTCATGACACTCCCTTTGCCGCTGACCTAAACTTGTCAGTCTAACCCATTTGTGTGATTCACAGAGACGACAAAGAAGAAGGACAGGTTGCTTACCTGTAACAGTATATGAAAATATGGGGGCACCAAGTATAATGAAGAGTAAGCAGGATGCAGTAACAGTGGGCCACAAACGTAGATATGGGAGCCGCATACAAAGCACGGAGTGACAGTTTCTTGAAGGAGGCCAGTTGTTGAATTGCATTTTGCTGTAGCAAATCATGGGGCAGCATCTTGCCCCTTTGTCCCTTAATGTGTTTTCCGATCTAAAAAGGACTTGAGACCTCTGAGCCATTACCCTGCTTTCACAGTGAAAGTTGCAAATTTCAGCAGGCCTCTTCCTCAAATGTCGCTGGGGGACTTGTGGCTCCCAGAGGCCTTCTGTGGCAGCCGCCCCACCTGGTCTCACTTCTCCTTTTGGGTTTCCCTCTCTGGTCTAGACTGGGCACCTATTGCTGTTGCTCCTTCAATGCCCAGCGGAGGGGATGTGTTGCAATTGTGGGCCTGCTCACTTAAAAATAACCATAAATAACTATAAACAGAGGGGCTTGGGTAACTTCTCCGTTGCCTGAAATTGGAGAACGAGATAAACAGCCAGGGACGACATTTTCAGGCAACTAGTGTGTGTGTCTCAAGGTCTGGCTGAATCATGCTCATAAAGAGGATTTATATGACTTCTGCTAAGCCCAGTCAGTCCTGATTCTTGGTAAAGAAAGTTAACAGCCTCAGGCGGCAGAGGTTGGGGGACAGCAAGCGTAACACATTCTCATTTGTTGAAGAAATTTCCGACGTCTGATAAGGTCCTTATTTGTACTCTGAAAGACTCTCCCACCTCATTTTGTTGAAGGGGAGATGGGAGCCAGATGGACGCAAAAAATGTGTGTTTTCCAAATGTATGTTTTGTGTCGGAAAAATTATGATGCATGCATGAAATCCTGTAGTCAAAAATTGCATTGTGTGTGCAGGAGAGATCAGAGCTTAGCCAGGCTGGCTTGGGGGATTCTGGGAGCTGCAGCCGCCAAAAGGAACTTGTCCAAAGCAGAGCCCATCTTGTGGTGAAATCCTTCTTTCTCATCAGATACCCGTGAGAAAGAGAGCGAGAGCAGAAGAAAACGGTTAGGCAATCTTGTGGTCTTCTGAAGGGGGACAATATGGCTGGTTCATGGTGGCAAAACCACTGATTCGGGCAGCTGCTTCCCTCCATCTCCCAGTTCTCCTTTTGGGCCTCTTCTCGGTGACACCCACCAAGAACGAACGCTTGTATCTCTTCTGGAGGTTGGGCAAATAAGATCCCCAGCGGTGTTTTTTTTTAATAAAGCTTCTTTTTAAAAAAAACTTTATTCTCATATGTTTAAAAAAAACAATAATATACAACAATTCGTGTTTCCATTACATTCTTCAAATAAAACATTTATTGTTATTCATACATAGAATTCATACGTATATTCATTTGTTTCTATCTGGTCTCCATATTTAATCGGCGCCAAATAAACTCTAACTACGTTTTACACCCATACGGACTTCCTTATTCTTTTTTACTTTTGCGTGGTTATTTCGTTTCTTTTTGCCAACTTTGCTTGCTTTTGGATTTTCTTCATGTCTTCCTTTGATCTCATTCTTGCTCTAGTTTTTTTTTCCGTATCTAATCGCCACCTTGTTTCTCCTTTGCATCTATCTCTAATTTCTTTTTCCAATATTTCATAACAATTTCCCAATCATTCTCTAATATTGTCTTATCTTCTTCATTTATTTTCCTCGACAATCTATCTGCATCTTTCATGTCCAATAATTTCTTTAGCCACTCTTCTATTATGGGAATTTGTGGAGACTTCTATCTTTGTGTGTATAGTAGTCTGGCAGATGTTACCATATATAACATCAGTTTTAAATATTTTAAATACAAAACATCATCGTTGTTGTTGTTGTTGTCTGGAATCCTGCTGGGAGGCTTACATCTTTGTTATGTCTATGGGAACTGGAACTGAGCAGTTCTGCAATGTTTGTATGTAGTAAAGGGTTTGCCGTTATGTATACAGAGGAACTGGCAAAGAGACCAGTGTGCATTGGGACTGATGCACAATGGTCCCAATGCACATCAACACACATTGTGCAACATGACACCAGCTTGGGAATGCCACTGCACATTGGTAATAATGATAATAATTTTTATTTATACCCCGCTCTAGAGGCTGATGTTCATTGGGACTCTCTTGCTAGTGTCCCATTACGCATCTTCACAATTCACTAAGAGGGTTTCTTAGTGCCTCTGCTATGTAGCTAAGTATATGTAAAGTTTTATAATGTAGCTTGTGGTAAAAGATTTTGGCCTCCACCACCACCACCATCATTGTCATCATCATCACCATCAGATGGATAATGGCATATTATTTTGCAGGGATACGCCATTATTCTTCCTGTGCAAATTTCTTGATGGGTTGGAAACTCCAGATTTGAATACGGTCAAGAAATGGGTGGATGCTCATCCGCTCCTTAGTCCCTTATAGTCTTTTGCTTCCTTCCACCATTAAACGGTTGTGACAATAATATATTATTTTTATAAAATTGCTTTGCTGTTGGTTTCCTTCCTAGATGTGGCTTCAGGAGACATGCGCTCGCTCCTTCCTCTCCGGTCCCGCACGCCTCCAAACTTCTCCTTCGTCCAAGCTGTGTTGCAATCGGTTACTTCCCCCCCAAGCACCCTGTGAACAGAAAATTGTTTTCAATATTTCGCCTCCTGCAAAGCAGGGTGTGGTGGTGGAAAAAAGATGTGCAGCGCAAGGGCCTTAATGCACTGCTCCTTTACATGGCATTAATTTGTTCCAGCCATTCACGGTAGATTATTGTAGATGAACTATATTACACCTTTCTGCCGCAACCTTACCATTAGCATGCTCTGCAAATGGAGCTCTCTTCCTCAATAGTGGCATCATAACCTCCTTGCATATCCTGCCCCTTGTTTCACCATTGGTCCGTTGTGTTGTTGTTGTTGCTGTTGTTTGTCACCATGGCACAGCGATGGAATGATACCATGATGACACCGGGTGACAGACAAGACCTTATCTCGAGAGAGATTGGCCAGGAAAAGAAGGCGGCCACATCACCCCCCCTTAGATCTGCTTTGAACCATAGAATAATAGAGTTGGAAGGGACCCCAGTCCAACCCCCTGACATGCAGGAACTCACCATCAAAGCACCTCCAAGGGATGGCCATCCAGCCTCTGTTTAAAGACCTCCAAAGAAGGAAACTCCACTACACTCTGAGGATTGAGAACTAGTAAGAAAGTTCTTCCTAATGTTTAGGAGGAATCTCTTTTTTCTGTAGTTTGAATCAATTGCTCCATGTTCTGTTCTCTGGAGCAGCAGCAAACAAGCTTGCTCCATCCTCAACATGGCATCCCTTCAAATATTTAAATAGGCCTTGACTTTTCAGCTGTGCCAATTTTCCCTCTTCAAGATTGTGGACTCTTTCAAACGGGGAGGAATTTCTCCCAACTCCGAATGGAGCCAATGCGGATTCATGTAAATTCGCTTGTTTAGCGAATTTACATGAACCCCTGCTCCGTTCGGAATTACTTCCCATTACCCGAAAATAACCCCCTCCTGCCCGAATTTGCATGCGAAGCTTTAATTCGCAATAAGGTAAAACCCATGATTGCATTTGAATTGGCTTCCCTCTTGCCCGAATTTGCGTGTGAAGAGTTAATTTGCAATAGCATAAAACCCATGATTGCATTCGAATTGACCTTAAATTATACTTCCAATTTAGCCTTGTATGAAAGAGTCCTGTGACTGTGCTTTGGCTTTTGTGGGGAAGAGTCCTCCTGCATCCTCCAGCCTATCTCTACCATTGCTATATGGCATGCATGCTTGCAAAAAACAAACTAGAGTGGTCATGCATTGTCCGGGTGGAAAGTTCAACAAGCTGTATAAATGTGATGCTAAAACTTTAAGATGCTATATTAAAATAGTTGCATACATAAAAATAGTAAAACAAAAATACAAAACAAATACATATTGAGGTAATGAATACAAACTACTCAGGCATACATTACGCTTGGTACTTCCTATAACCACACAAAAAGGAAATTTATGGAGTCACGAAATTGAATTTATCGAGTCACTTCACACCCTTATTTTCCCTAGGTATGCTTGAGTTTTTACAGGATTAAGTTCAGCATCAACACAGCTGGTTACAAAAGACACCCTGATAACAGGCCAAGCTCATTTACAGAGTTTGAATGTAGCAAGGATACGGATATTGAATGCTGAGGAATTGTTTTTAGGTTTATTATTTATATAGACAGGCCACTGAAGAAGGCTTCGGCCGAAACGCGACCCTTTCGTTTTTGTGTTGTTTTGTCTATTTTGGGTTTTCTGAGCACTGGGACTGTACTTCCTATAACCAGCCTTACTCCAATTCATAACTATAGTCTTGTTTACCTCATCTTTCTTGATTTTAATAAGTTTACCCTTCCAATCTCTACATGATAGCCTTTTCTAGAGTATTCTTATTTCTGCTCCTTTCTTTTTCATAAATTTCGAAAGTATTTCTAATCAAACTTTTTCCCCAGTTCTTCTTTATATGTGCATAAAGTTTGTCCCCAATCTTCTGTAGAAATTTCCTTTGAATTTTGACATAGTTTCTTTTGAACTTCAGCTCCCAGGAGCCTCAGCTACATTGGCCCAGAGTCTGGGATTCTGGGATCCTTTCCCAAAGAGCACAGTTTGGGGACCTCAATGCTCCACAATGCCCTCAATAAAGCCACAAGAGGGCGCCCTTGTATTAGGAATCTTCTTTATTGGCCACATCTTGATAAAACTGGTCTATTGGTAAAGCCAGCCTTTGAGTCTAACTAGAATCATAGAATCAGAGAGTTGGAAGAGACCACAAGGGCCATCCAGTCCTACCCCATTCTGCCATGCAGGAACTCCAAATCAAAGCATCCCTGACAGATGGCCATTCCAATTGCCTTGGAAAGACCAGCAGGGCCCCTAGAGATGAGATTAGGAAGTTCTCTATAGGAAGTTTGGGAGTCGCCAAACACACATTTCCACATCTCCCAGGTAAGACAATAGCCTTGGCCTCACACCTGATGAGCCAGCGATTAACTTAATGACTCAACCATTAAATTGGCTGCCCCTCTGAATTGTGTCCAAACCGAAGTGCATTGTACACAGATTATTTGCTCTTGGCTTAACAAAGCCCAATTGTCCAAGCCTTGATACTTAGCCCCAGGATATGTTCAGCCCTATAAAAGGTCCCAAGTTGGAACCCCCCGTTGATGCTATCCTCAGAGTGCAGGCTGGTCCACACCAGTTTGACTTCTGCTCATAGCTCCCGCGGCCTGTTTCCCCTCATCCTGGCGGTCGTGTCCATCATCCTCATCCACATCTGTCAGGCTTCCTGGTGAAGACTTCCAGCGGTGTCTCTCTCTCTCAAACCTAACTCCCAATCTCACCCCTCCCTTTTCACTAGCATTGAATGTGTGTGTGTGTGTGTGTATGCCCCCTTTTGTTGTGTGTGGAATTAATGCCCCCCTATAAACTGTGTATTTTCATTGGACTCATTTGGACTAGTGTCATCTCTCTTGGGGTTTGTCGGTGGCCCTCTGGTAGACAATACTGGGACCACGATTCCGGCGTAAGACTTTGTTAGGATCTTCCTCTCTGCATATTTTGAGCTAATTATAATTCCCCTAAGTGAGAGACTTCCTAACATTACCCACTTGGATATCTGGATGACGTGTGAATGACCTGTGAATATATGAATCACGAAAGAAGGACGTGTGCATATGTAAATGACATGTGGATATGTGAATGACATGTGAATGTTTCCATATGTAAATGATGTGTGGATATGTCAGTGATATGTGGATATGTCAATGACGTGTGGATATGTATATGATGTGTGGATATGTCAATGACGTGTGAATGACGTCTGCATGTGTAAATGACATTTGGATATGTGAATGACATATGAATGACATGTGAATGATATGTGCATATATATATGACATGTACATGTCTTAGTGACGTTTGAATATGTGAATGATGAGTGTGCATATGTGAATGGCATGTGGATATGTGAATGGCCTGTGAATGACTTGTGTATATGTGAATGACATGTGGAGATGTGAATGACGTGTGAGCGTCTGAATGACATGTGGATAGTTTAATGACGTGTGGCTATATGGATGACGTGTGAATGACGTGTGCATATGTGAATTATGTGTGAATGACATATCCATATGTAAATGATGTGTGCATATGTGAATGACGTCTGGATATGTGAATGACGTGTGGATGACTTTTGATATGTTCCTCTGGAAGATGCTATTGCTCAAATTGTTGAATTTCAAAATAGGCAGAGTTTGATTGAAGGCAACTATGATGAAAAATCCAGGGACACAGAATTAGCTCAGCTTGAAGAAGGAGAGCTGCCCCCCAATGGCATTTAACTCCATCCAGCCTGGGAGAGATTGAAAAGGCAGGCCCATCACCATCGGGCCTTGCCTCGATTAAGAATGGCCATCCGTCCAATCCATCTGCGCTGGTCTTTGCCTCAGAGGGAGAGAAGAAATGCTGGACCTGATCCCCTTCCACCATTCCCCACCACCATTCTCTTCTCTTTTTGTATCGTGTCTTTTTGGATTGTAAGCTTGAGGGCAGGGAACCGTCTAATTCAAAAGATTGTATGGACAGCGCTGTGTAAATTTACAGCGCTATATAAATAAAGATATACACCAGTGAGAATTTTGCTCAGTTTTCTTCTGGTGTTTGACAACCTGAAAGTTTGAACAGGAACTATTTTGCAGAGAAAATCAACACATTTGGGGGGGGGGGGGGGGTTTAAAACCTCTGTTTCTTGTCCTGTGTTTTTGTGCAAACAGTATATTTTTCTCTGCAGGACAATTCCTTCACAACACATTGGGACATTCAAATACGCTGGTGCACCATACACAGCTGTCAGCACACACTGAAAGCCATGACGAAAGGGAAGCTGGTGCGCCCCAGAAGGGGTAATGGTGCACACGCCCATGGCATGCGCTGCCGCATACATGAGCCCCATTCATTTCAATGGGGCTCAAACATACGCGGAATTCCCCTTACGCGGGGGGTCCAGAGCAGATCCCCTGCGTAACAGGAGGGCCCACTGTACTGGAAGGATACTGCAGAGGAATATTTGTTTTCTTGTGCAGGAGGCAGAAAACTACTTGAATGATTCATCCTTGCATGCAAGAATGAAATAAATTTACACATTGCTGTTCAAGTTCCGTTTTCTCTTTGAAAAGGAAACTGAAGCAATGGTTGTTGTTTTCCTTGCTTTCGGTGGGGAGGACCTTTTTCTTTTAAAATGAGATATTTGTGTCCCAGTGCTCAGAAAAAGGAAGCCAGGTCTAATCCAACCGCCCACCAGCCTCCCTTCCTGACCGTGAATCATAAACCGAACACAGGACGGCAAAGCATTGCCATTGTATTTCATGGGACTTGAGCATCCACAGATTTTGTTATCTACAGGGGATCCTAGAACCAAACCCCTGTGGATAACAAGGACCCACTGTATCGGTCATTTAATGGTAAAGTGGGATATTAACTGGCCTTGGATATTGTTATGCCTACAAAAAAATTATTAATGCTATTTTAAAACAGTTGTAGTAGTAGTAGTGTGCCTTCCAGTTGTTTCTGGCTTATGGCAAACCTATAATAGGATTTTTTTGGCACGTTTCTCCAGAAGGGGAGAATGTTAAAGAAGCAGAGATCGGTAACTGTCTGCCAAAGGGGAATTCATATGGGGAGCCTGGTAAAAGAAAGAAAAAAAACATAATTGGACAGATTTTGGGAGAAGCTTTCAAGTAATGGTTCACAATATTTTTATTAATCTACAGAACGCTTACCTGATCTGGGGGTTTCATTTTGCACGTGAATATTATTAGTTTTGAGAGGATGGCAATGGGAAATCTTTGAACAAATCTCTGAACAAATCTTGCCAAGAAAACCCCATGATAGGTTCGTCTTTAGGTTGCCATATGTAGGACTTGAAAGGCACACAAAATAACCAATTGTCTGAGATACTGCTGATAAAATTGGGGGGCTCCCCATTGGTTTATCAGCCTTAGCATAGTGATTTGCTGCCCTTCACTGCCATGCAAGTCATCTGAACTCTTTCCAGATGGTCCAGTTTGACTGTGAAGATCTGCACGTGTTTGGACAGCGATCTGAACTCCAAAAGGCAGTCATCCAGGACTATGGGAATAAGGGCCAGAGGGTGGCTAGGTGGTCATTTTACATGGCTTTACCTTCTAGAGCAGGCCATTGGTCCTTGCTTGACCCTAGCCCAGGTATTAACACTTCCTGGGCAGCGTTTGTGTTTCTTTCCCTGAACATCTTTGATTTCAACCCAACTCTCTTTTGCAAAAAGAAGCTTGGCTTTTCAAAGTGAAGCGTTTTCAGACTCCAGTTCAAATTCTGTGCACCCGGGTGGAAATTCAGAAAATGTCCAACTGCTTGGCTCCCGTGTCTCAATCTTTTGCAGAAACTAACTGAAAGAAAGAAATTGGCAGCATGAGCTTTCGTAGACTTCAGTCTTCTTCCTCAGATCTGATCTGAAGAAGTAGACTCAAGTCTAAAAAAGTGCATGCTGCCAATTTCTTTCTTTCATTGAGACTCAAAGGTCTGCAATATCTCTCTGTGTACTAATTCTACAGACTAACATGGCTATATCTTTAATTCTTTTGCAGAAAGACATGGTTAGAAAAAAGTTTTTATTAGGCTCTCTTGCTTTGCTTCTGTCCACTTCCTTGGGGCCTTTGTTGCCAAGTTCTTACACTGTGCAAAGTACATTTGGAAGGCACTATGCAGGAGTGAATTAAGGTCAGATTTGACAAATGGTAAACCATTTTCACAACTGTTCAGTTGAGATATATCATTCCAATTGCTGTAGTTGGTGATGGGGGGGAGAACTTACTTTCTTAAAAAATAAACCACATAAACTACAGCCCTTGCTTTACACCAGTGAAGCATAAAAACAGTTATCCCTCCTTATCCATGGAATTTTTTAATCCACAGATTTGAGCATACACGGCTTGAAAATATTCCCAAAAAGTACAAATTCCAAATCGCAAACCTTGATTTTCCATTTTTATATATGGGACACCATTTTGTTGTGCCATTATATTTAATGGGACTTGAGCATACACTGATTTTGTTATCCACGGAGGGTCCTGGAACCAAACCCCAGAGGATAATAAGGGCCCACAACTTCAGGGCAGACCTTTAACAATGTCTTTTCTGAGTATATCCATGTTCTCAGTGCAAATAACCCTTTATTGATCCATAAAGTATTTGCTATAAAGCAAAACAGATTCTTTCCCCTAAGGATTCCAATGGTTTATATGACTCCTGAAGATGGCTGGTAGTTTCCCTGCCAGTATGGCTTTATCTCCTCTCTGGGTTTCAGTCTGATCTTTAAAGGAATAATTCAAGGTGCTAAATCCTACCGTCAAAACAAATTAACCCCCTTAGATTTTTCATGATTTACTGTACACTCAGCCCTCTGCATTTGCGGCTTTTGACTTTTGCAGATTTGATTATTCACGGATTTTATTAATATGTTATCTCTAGGAATTATCTGGGTCCTCCAGCGCAATTCTAAGGTCAACTTTAACCAAAAGTCACACTGAAGAACCTAGAGATTCCTAGAGAGATGTTCCTCTCAGGTAAAAACATAATGCTTTTGTTATCTGTGGTTTTTCCACATTCACGGGGGTCCTGTGCCCCTAACCCCAGTGAATGAGGGACGAGTGTATTTGATGCAGTCTGTCAACTTATTCAATGTATTTTATTTACCTTAGATGGCTCTTAACAAAATTTGGATTAAAACCCAAGACATGGGAGCTATCACTTGTCACTGGTGCCGCAGTGGGGTAGCAATGGGAGGCGGGCAAAATAAGGCCGGTGCCATCCCCAATGCCATTTTATTTCAGTCTCCACAATACAGAGTGAGGCTTCCCCCAGTTACCCACCCCTGTTCTAGAAAGTCAAAACGGCTTCTCTCCAGTTCAGCCATTGGAAATTAGAGCTTCAAGTTAAAATTGGGCTGATATTTTTGGCTGGGTACCTTCTGGCTTTGGCCTCACTCACCCCTGTATTGTGACCCCCTAAAGATTTCTCTGAAAGATTTCTCTGAAATCTAATAGGAATTACAGGCTGAAGGACGTTCCACCCGCTGCATTAAAGTACAATATAAATGCAGAAAACAATTTATGGAAAGAGGACGCACTGGACAGAGTTGGTTTCCACATTCCTAAACCATTTGGCCAGGTAGAAAAATATTAATTTTCAGGAAGAGAGGTGGGGAGAAAGGAAGCAAAGAGACAAACTAGGAAGATGTGGAGAGACGTGGATTTCCCTTCTCCATTACAGATCCGTGGCTGTTACACACTTTCACATATATTTAACTCACACATCTGCTCCGCTGTTACTCCGACTGGCACAGTTCTGAGAATGAGGGGTTGAGGGCTAGTGGCACTTGGCAGGGATTGGCACTGGGTAACGTAGGGTCATATGCTCGGCCCCTTTGAAGGGTAGTTTTTCGGTGGAGTAGTAATGCACTACTTCGGGGACGCTGTCAAAGAGACCGCTGGTCTGGCTGAGGGTGTATTTGTGGTCCTTGGTTTGAGCCACGATGATGTGGACACAACCCTGGCTGGTCCTGGGTGCAGAGAGGAGAAAAAAAAGGGGGGAGAATGTGCATTTAAAAGGATATACGTTGGCTATTTGATTCTGAACTGATTGATTTAAAAGGATATATTCCTAAGGCCCTTTCACGTGGCACAATTTCAATTTTACTTTCAATACCATGGCATCATCCTATGGAATTCTAGGATTTAGTTTTTTAAGTAAATAGAGTCTCTAGGTTTTTTCCCCCCCTGTAGACTGTAATCTCTTCTCGAGATTTGGACTTTAAAATACATTTTAAAGGCTCAAGTTGCAGGGCGAGTTGTTCACACTTTTAAAACAGCCCAACAACATAGTGTTTATTTCCATATACACTAGGATAGGAGTGAGAGGGAATCTCTCTAGATTTTGTTGGATAATAGGTCCCAGCAGCCGAAGGTAAAGACTGATGGGAGTTGTAGTCAAGTAATATCTGGAGGGTTACATGATTCCCATCCTTCTATGGGGATAAACAAATCAAACACACACACACACACACAAGTCCTGAAAAATATGACTTGTAGGACATATTTTGAACCTCAGGAGAACTGGAAGGAATTGAAAGAGTAAGGAGTCACGACGGTTCCACCCAGACAATCGGAGTGAAAAAAAGAAGGTGGAATAAAATTAAAATAAAATCATTTAAAGCCAGATTAAAAAATGTACACATCTTGTATTGTAGGGTACCCCCCGATCACAATTAATTCCAATCCCAATTTCCCACAAATAGGGTCCACTTACTAATAACCATCACCATCATGATTTCATTTATGTCACTTTTTTGTTTTTCAAAGAAAACCTCCGGGGAAGCTGGGGAAACAATCTAGAATAGGCTCTAAGGCATTGGATGCCATCTCCAGTCGGCTGGATGACAATCCCTATCGTCCCCAGCCTGTTTGGCTTGACTGGGTATGTGGTCCTATGTGAGGTGCAATCTCCAAGCCAAAGGAAGGATGGATTAGTATCAGAACAGGAGGAACCAGGGGTTACAGGGCGTCCTCTCCCTATTTTTGACTTTGGCTGCCTGTTGAGATCTGGCCTTGTTCTCTATAAGTTTAGTGCCTTTCTCTCTCTTTTTCTCTCTCTTAACTCCCTTCCCTAGTGCAATTGTTTCAAAGCCAGGGCTCAGCATCCTGAGGAAGGAAGCCGGGGCCGCACCCACAACTAGCAATCCACGGCTCAGGAGCCAGCTATGGAGAGGCGATGGGAAGGCCACAATGAAGGACGGGGGACGGGGGGCAGTATATATGATTTGGGCTATCTTCGTTTCTTTGGCCTCCTCCTAGTTACCCGCCTTCAGAGTTTGGGAAAAGCCCTTCTTTAAATTATAACTCTCAGGATTATAGGATTCAGGGAGTTGTGATCCAAAGAAGGACCTTTCCTCAGCTCTGCCACCCCCTACAGACTGGCCTCTCTGGATACCCTGTTGTTCCATTTCTGGTGCGGAAAGAAGTTTTAAAATATGACACACAGTAAGGGATGTTTGACAGTGGGACACACTCCCTTGGAAAGTGGTGGAGTCTCCTTCTTTGGAGGTCTTTAAGCAGAGGCTGGATGGCCATCTGTCAATGGGGATGCTTTGATGGAGAGTTCCTGCATGGCAGAATGGGGTTGGACTGGATGGCCCTTGGGGTCTCTTCCAACTCTGTGATTCTAGGATTCACAATGTCACTTTAAAGTACTTGGAGTGAAGCAGTTGTACTGCACTCTGAAGAGGCTCAGAGGTAGCCTTATTCCTTCCCATGTTGAGAACGGTTGCGGGAGGAAGTTCCAACTCTCACTTTTGGATGCAAACTACAGAAGAAGAGATTCTGCCTAAACATTAGGAAGAACGTCCTGACAGTCAGAGCTATTTGACATAGGAACACACTCCCTCGGAAAGTGGTGCAGTCTTCTCCTTGGAAGATTTTTAACAAGAGGCTGGATGGCCATCTGTCAGGAATGCTTTGGTTGAGAGTTCCTGCACGGCAGAATGGGACTGGACTGGATGGCCCTTGGGGTCTCTTCCGACTCTATGATTCCTGTCACTCACCTCTATATCCATCCAGTCTCTGTTCTTTAATTCCTCTTTCTTCTGCACCAATCCCTTCCAATTGCATGAATCTAATGCAATTGTCTGCGTCTGGCACTGTTTTGCTCCTGCCTTTTTGCATGCAGCTCCAAGGGCAAATCCAGCACAAGACAAATTGTAACCACTGGAATCGGCACTGAGTTACCGAACACTTTGCTCATTGGCCACCACCACCACCATCCCCATCCCCGTCTCCAAGGCCTTGGATACTCACTTGAGGGCAATAGAATATTTGCTGGTGCCTGTCTCGCTGGTTCGCACTAGATACCCTGCTTCTCGGCACAGCTGTAACCGGCTCTCTGCCTCTGCTCGCGTGATGGCGCCATGAAACCAACTACACAAAAGGAGACAAGAGTGAGTTTCCAAATAGGGAGGCAGGGAAGAGGGGATCAATAATAATAATAATAATAATAATAATAATATTAATACCCCGCCCCCTGTCCAAGACAATCGGGGCAGTTTACAAATAATAATAATAATAATAATAATAATAATAATAATAATAATAAAAAAAATAGCAAATGGATATACATGAATTGCTTCTTTTTCATTTCTATATGTCTCTTGGGACTTAGAAAGCAGCTTACAGAATTTCAAATAAACGCAAATTAAAAACACAAAGGAATATGTAAAAGCATTAAAAAAAACTTTTGTTAAAATGCAATCACATCTCAGTAGAGACTTGAACCCAAGCCTCCCAAGTCTTTGAGCTGGACTAAGTCTGTTAGCTTTTAAGAGTGACACCAGACTCTCAGCTGGTCTTGCTGCAATTGAATAACATGCATACCTCCCCTCGAGAGCTTTGAAAATGTACTTCTTTTGGACTACAACTCTCAGAATCTTTCGACTTGCACATGCTTGCTGCGGGATTTGGGAGAACTGTAGCCCAGAAAATGGAATTTTTCCCAGCTCTGCCATATTATATCCTGGAAAGAAGTCTTGATGGTGATGGACTGGGTCATTTTAAGCATCAGAATTTGTTTTCCAAAGGACAGAAGGAACTTTGGCCCTTTGGATGTTAATGGACTGTGACTCTCCTCATCCTTAGAAATGCAAACTGGGGTTGATGGGAACTGAAACTTCCAACCATCAAGAGCATCAAAGACTATTGCTGCCTTGAGTCCCTATACTGGGGGAAAGGTAGGATAAAGAAAATTATTATTATTAACCTTTTAATAATAATAATATAATAATATCCACCCTTTCTTACAGTTCAGGCCTGTTAAAAGGAGGCAAGTACTCCTACTTCTCCACTGAAATAAGGTAAAATTCCATCTATCCCAACACACATCGCCATGGCAGTTAAAGTGGTGTCAACCTGGATTAGTTCTGCAAAGGGTCTCTGGGCTGTGAGTCTCATGCGGCTGGGACCTAGTGGTTTTGCACATGGAAGCTCTATCTGTATTTGCATTTTTTGCTATTGATATGAAACGGTGTCTGCGACTTTAACCGCCATGGATTTTCTTCTAATCCCTTCCTGTTAAAAATTAGGAAAAGAAAGAAGAAGCTCCTTATCGCATTTGCCATAGCAACGTCCCATGGCAATTAATTCCAGGACTTCATTAAGCATTTCACAGAAAGCTTCTCCTTGCCTGTCCTTGAATCTGCTGCTATCAAGTCCTTTTATTTCAGTGACTTCCCCTGCTGCCCCTCTTTGCATCCCATCTTGCTATTTTCAGAAAGGAGGAGAGAAATTAATTTTTATTTTCTCACTACCAGCGTGTGTCCTTTTATTCAAAGCCTGTTGGTCCTAACTAGAGTAGACCCACTGAATCAATGGGGTTTGATATGGTGCCCTATAAAAACGATAATAATATTATTAATAATAATTAATCCTGCTGTCTAGATGGTTGAAAAAGCAGTTTGAGACTCCCCTGGGAATTATAGTTTATTGTGGCATCAGAGCTGTCTGACAGAGAAAGCTAAATGCCTTGCAAAGCTACAGCCCCCAGAATTCCTTAGCATTGAACCAAGGTAGTTAAAGTGGTCTCAAACTTGATTCGTTCTGCAGTGTATTTTGGGCCATATCTTTCTGCCATTGGTTCAACGGGTCAACTCTAGTTTGGGCTAACCAATAGGTTTCCAGGCTAAGCCGGTCTTCTCCACGGCCCCTTTCCAGGTGTGTCGGACAATAACTCCCATCATCCTGTTATGGTGACTGTGCATCACATCATCCCCAGTGCTTTGGATGACAGCCACCAAGAGGTGGGCAGCAGGGGGATGGCCTTACGGCTGTTTCTCCAAGGCGAGGGCAGGGTCTACCCGCTCCCCATCGGCTCCAGGTTCTGTGGTTGGCGTGGGCTTCACCATCTTGGAAGGCCAGCTCCTCTGCCGTTGGTGTTGCTGCCGTGGCAAGGCTGGTGCTTCCTCCATCTTGGACGCCGCAGGCCTTTCGGACCCGTCAAACTGCACTGGAAAGGAAAAGGAAAAGCCAAAAGGGATGTGTCTCACATCATGTATCCATGAAACATCTCTCCTCCAGGACTTGGTAGTTAAACAAAACCTGGACAAGTTCCAAATGGTGCGGCTGGGGGACAGCTGCTCTCGTAAAAGATACTGACATCTGGCGTTCCTCAGGGCGTCATTCTGTCCCCCCATGCTATTCAACATTTACACAAAGGCACTGGGAGAGATCATCTGGAACCATGGGGCATGGTGTTACCAGTATGCTGATGACACCCAAATCTATTTCTCTGTGTCTCCGAATGCTGCAGTTACCAAGGATGATGTCTCTCCTCTGAATGCCTCCTTGAGTCGGCAATGGGCTGGATGAGGGAAAACATGGAGGTACTCGCAATTGGCACCTCTGGCCCAGGGAAAGAAATTTATCATCCTGTCCTGGACGGGGTCCAGGACGAGGTTCGCAGTTTGGGAGTACTCCTGGACTCATCTCTACAACTGAGATCTCAGGTGGAGGCGATAACCAGGAGTGCCTGGTACAAACTTTGGTAGATACACCAACTGCGTCCTTACTTGGCCCAGAGGGACCTTGAAGCAGTGGTACACGCACTGGTAATTATTATTACTATATTATATTTATTTGTATCCCGCTCTTTCCCCAGGAGTGGGACTCAGAGTGGTAACCTCTTGTTTAGATTTCTGTAACACGCTCTACATGGGGCTACCTTTGTACCAAGCTTGGAATCTTCAATTGATCCAAAATGCAGCAGCCAGATTGAACATCTAGATCGGACCACATTACACCAATTTTAACATCCCTTCACTGGCTGCTGATCAGCTTCTGAGTGCAATACAAAGTGTTGGTTATTACCTTTAAAGCCCTACATGGCTTGGGCCCGAGTTACTTGAGGGAACGCCTCTCCCTACCCAATCCGCCCCGCACTCTCAGAACATCAGGGAAGCTCTTACTGGAACATGCAAGAACCAGACTAACAACTACTTCCCAAAAAACATTCACAACTGTGACCCCTAAATTATGGAACGCCTTGCCGGAGGATATCCGTCTTAGTACCACTTTGGAAGTCTTTAAGAGAGCACTTACGACGGATCTCTTCCGGTGGGCCTACCCTTCGGACCTCGTATAAATGATTCAGGATATACCACTTCTGACTGTGATAGTATGGACAGATCATGATTAGATGTTTTAATGCTTTGTAATGATTTTTTTAACTTAATTTTATATAATATGTTTTGTATTGTATTGCTATGTGTGTTTTATCTTGTAAGCCCGCCTCGATCCGTGGGGAGAGGCGGGAAATAGAAAGGAATTCTTCTAGAACATGGCCACTTAGCCCGAAAGCCCCACAAAAAATTATGGATGCCGGCCGTGAAACCCTCCACAATAGAAATAAAATATATATTTATTATTATTATTATTATTATTATTATTATTGAATCAATGGAGCTGGAAGGGACCGCCAGTCCAGCCCCCTGCCATGCAGGAATGTGGTATTCATTTGGGATCTTAAATCTAGAAGCAGCAATTAAAAATAAATATGTAGAGAGATCTTGTAGCACATAGATTTTTGTGGGTTTTTCAGGCTATGTGGCCATGTTCTAGAAGAGTTTATTCCCGGTGTTTCGCCAGCATCCATGGCTGGCATCTTCAGAGAATGCTGGCACTGAAGAACTAACAAAAAACTATGGATGGCGGCCATGAAAGCCTTCGACTTCACATCTTGTAGCACCTTTGAGACTCACTGAAAGGAAGAAGTTGGCAGCATCAGCTTTCGTAGACTTCAGTCTATTTCCTCAGATGCTTTTGTTGGAGTGGAAGCCAGGGAACGAAAGCTCATGCTGCCAACTTCTTTCTTTCAGTGAGTCTCAAAGGTGCTGCAAGATCTCGCTACACATTGATTCTATAAGCTAACCATGGCTATATCTTTAAATTCCATATCCACTACGGAAAGCAGTCCACCTAAAGTACCTGAGGAAGTAGGCTGAAGTCTGCAAAAGTTCATGCTGCTAATTTCTTTCTTTCTGTTTGGAAATCGGGAGGATTCAAAAGGCATTATCCTGTGAACAAGTTGTTGCTGGTTATTCCCTGGTTATTCCCAGGATAAGCCCTCTCTAATCGCAATGTGTGTGATAATCTTAGCTGCGATCATTCGACTTTCCCTGGATAATGCCTTTTGAATCCCCCAATTTTCCCCCTTAGTCTCAAAGGTGCTGAAAGATCACTCTACATACTGATGCTACAGACTAACACAACTAAATATCTTTGACATAATAAATAAATAAATATTTTTTTCATTTATATCCTGTCTTTCTCCCTGGAGGGACCCAAGGCAGCTCACAGATCAAACCTTTAAAATTATAAAATTCAAACGTTTAAAATGTCTCTACAGTCCTTTCTCCGTTCTCGAGGTCTTCGGACTCGCGTCCCTCGCTTATGCGCAAGGGATGAATGGAGGGGGAATGAATGGGGCGTGTGCTCAGGGAGCACACCTGCGCCTATATTCAAGCCAATGTGAAACTCCATTTTCGCAAGGGGGTCCAGAACGGATCCCCTGCAAAAAAGGAGGGGTGACTGTATATAAAATCACCCCAAATACACAATATAAAATATAATATAAAATCACATAAAATATGCTCATGTTAAAAACAGACTAAAAACCCATCTGCTCCATAAAGTCTGGATTCACTTCTTATAAAACATTATAGTCTGATCACCCAGAGGAAAATCCGACTTCACTACTGGCGACTAGCAGGAAACTCTCTCTCTCTGTGTGTGTCTGATACAACCCATTCCCCAAATACACACCGTTCCTGACATCCCTGCCTCCTACCTGAGAGAGCTTTCACAATCTGTTCTTTCTTCCATTCCCAGGGCTGTTCGTACTCGGTCGGTGGCCGGTCATCGTTCTCCGGAAGCCGAGCTTCAGCTTTGGTTCCCGTCTTGGCCGGTTCATAGGGGGTGTCATAGAGTTGTGGGGGCTTGGCCCCAGGGCGCTTAACAGCAGGATCTGCCTTGGTCCCAGGCTCTGTTGGCTCATCCACGAGCAAGACCGTTTTGACCAGAGGGTCCTTTGAGCCCCGTCTTCGGATCTCTGGGCAGAAGCAAAATGGGAAGTAAAGAAAGCGTCAGACCCTGCCACGGTTCATAAAAAATCCACATTGATTTCTCATGATTGTGGACCTTATCAGACGTCGGAAATTGGAAGCATAATCCAATGGCAATCCGAACGCAATCATGGGGTTTCACGTTATTGCGTATTAAAGTATCTCACGCAATTTCAGGCAAAAGGGAAGTCATTCCGAACGCAATCATGGGTTTTACCTTATTGCGAATTAAAGCATCTCACGCAATTTCGGACAACGGAGGGTCATTTTCGGGTAATGGGAAGTCATTCTGAATGCATTCCAAACACAATAGGAATTCACGTGAATTCGCTAAACTAGTGAATTCACATGAATTCAAATTGGCTCCATTCGAAACAGAGAGAAATTCCTCCCATGTGATAAACTCCCGTGCGTTCAGAGCTTGCATAAGCCAAACTACAACTCCCCCAAATTCCTGGTTAGGGAATTCTGTTATCCAAAAATGGACTTTTCAAAGCTTCAGTTGACAAGAACCTTGAAAGCACAACAAGTGGGAAAGTGGCACGGATTTATTTAGGGCATGCTCCAGAGTAGTGTGTAGTGGTTTGAATGTTGGACTCCGCAGATCAGGGTTCAAATCCTGGCTCAAGACATGTAAACCCACTTGGTGACCTTAGGCATGTCATAGAATCATAGAGTTGGAAGAGACCACAAGGGCTATCCAGTCCAGCCCCCTGCCATGCAGGAAATCACAATCCAGTCACTCTCTCTCAGCCTCAGAGGATGGCAATGGCATACCCTCTCTGAACAAATGTTGTCAGGAAAACCCTATGATAGGTTCACCTTAGGGTTGGCATTAGTTGGAAGCAACGTGAAAGCACACAACAATAGCTTTTTAAACTCTGACTGCATTTTAAACTGAAGACATCTCTCTTCCAGCAGGCCTACCCAGTCAATTTTAAATCATTCCTTTGTAATTGAGTGTATTTTAATGGTTTTATATAGTGTTGTATTTTAACTGTGGGTTTATGTGTTTTTAATTGTGTTTTGTATTTTAATATGTTGTACCCTGCCTCGAGCCTTAAGGAGAGGCAGACAAGTAGTAGTAGTAGTGGTAGTATTAATAATAACAATGCTTTTAACAATTTAAATAATTGCCGAATTAATATTACTTGATTATCTGTCTGTTTTATATGGTTTACCTTTTGTACTGTGCTTTTTATGCAGGACAGTTTGTGTCTAGTCTGAGACGGCACAATAAAGACTGGAATTGGACTTCAGTCGTTGGAAAACGCCCTTTGGACATGTTCAGAAAGCGCATCCCTATCTTCCAGCTGGACTACAGGCATGGATTATTCTTTTCGTATGTAACGAAAGGCACACTTAGAGTGAGTCGCTCATATAAGAGACTCTTCTGAAAACGTTCCCATATACCACATACACGAACGCCACCTTGTCCGCCAACAATGCCTTGTTTCGGCTCCGGCTTCTGGTGCTAGGGTTTCCTGTTATTCTGTCCGGCTATGTCAACTCTAGGCGGGGACACCAAAGGCCCGGGAGCTGATGGCATTCATCCGGCTGGTTGCTAAGCATCCCAGCTGTGTGTTGAATTGTTGAACCCATTCTAGCTAGCCAGTGGCACCGAGAGAAGAACAGGACGCTGGGGCAAAGGTCTATGGTCCCATTCATTAGAATAAGTGGGAGACCTTTGCCAGTGCAGAAGCAAGATTATATGGCCATTTTGTTTGCGCTAAGCAAAAGATAGGGGTGGGAAAAGTGTGACCCCGGGGCAACATATATTTGTAGTAATCATATGGGTCCTTAAAGAACCAAAGAGCAAAAAGAAAAGCAACCGATGTGGTGTACAACATTGCTGTATGGTCACCTGGAAGGAATTCAGAACTCACTCCAGGTGACTAGGGGAGAAAAACACACATGTATGCATCCCATACAATCCGTTCCCTAAATGCACTTCCCTACAGATGTCCCTATTTGGAGTCCCATATTTGGAGTCTCCCAAATATGGAATTCCGAAATCCAAAATATTCCAAGAAAGCCAAAAACTTTTTTGACGGGTGGCCAAGCTAGTGACACCTTTGCTTTCTGATGGCTCAGTGCACACAAGCTCGGTTTCATGCACAACGTTATCAAACATTTCTATAAAATTAACACCATGTTTGTTTATATTTAGAAGGTTTGTATTTATTGTTTTTTTGTGGGTTTTTGAGCTATGTGGCCATGTTCGAGAAGAGTTTCTAGAACATGGCCACATAACCTAAAAAACCCACAAAAAACTATGGATGCTGGCCATGAAAGCCTTCAACTTCAATTTGCATTTATTTATATATACATTTATGTTTATGTGTATATAAATGAATTTTAAGCCATAGCCATGTTAGTCTAGGAAATCAGTATGCAAAGGAATCTTGTAGCACCTTTGAGACTAACTGAGAGAAAGCATGAGCTTTCGTAGGCTTGAACCTAGTTCCTCAGATGCATGTAACATCTGCCACCAACGCCTTTCTTTCACTTAGTCTCAAAGGTGCTACAAGATCCCTTTGCGTATAAGTGAATTTTGAGTTGTGACTTGGGTCCCATCTCCAAGAGATCTCATTGTGTACATATATGCAAATACAGGTATTCCAAAATCTCAAAAAAACCCGAAATGCAAAAACACTTCTGGGACCAATCATTTTGGAGAAGGGATACTCCACCGTAATTGAGAGAGGATGTTTCTGTGACCCTCCACACCTCCAGAATCCCCCGAAAAACTGGGTCAGTCCCAGCATCTTGTCCCTTCAAGTGGCATACCCTTCAAATGTCCCAATTGGGCAGAAATGGCATTGCTGTCACAAGCTTTGCACCTCTTGACCCACAACCCAGCTACCTCCATTTCTACTCCCGTCGACGGAAAAAAAAGACCACGGCAAAACAAAAACTCCAGCCGAACTGCTCTAGTCTTATCTCTACCAGCAGAGAAACAGGAAACTGAGAACTGACTTCCTGGCCCGGATATTCTTTTCCTCCCTTTTCTTTCCTGGTTAACCAGTCCGCCACCCCCCTCCGCTTCAAAATCTGTACCGTCTCTTCCCAGCTGTGATGGACATTTATTCCCCCCTCCCTGAATTACAAACTACACGCTTGATTTACCCAAGTGTCCATCAAGGTAATTTTGGAACAAAATGAAAGAGAGACGGCAGATGATAGTGTTGTTACATGTCCTCAAGTTGGTTTTGGCGTATGGCATCCAAGACGACCTGCCGCCAACTCAGCTCAGGTCCTGCAAACTACAGGCATAACTGTGACTCCATCTACACTGCAGAATTAATTCAGTTTTATAGAATCATAGAGTTGGAAGAGACCACAAGGGCCATCCAGGCCAAATCTGTTCTGCCATGCCGAAATACACAATCAAAGCACCCCTGAACCAGATGGCTATCCAGCCTCTGTTTAAAAACTTCCAAAGAAGGAGACTCTTCCGCTCTCCGAGGGAGCATCTTCCACTGTCGAACAGCTCTTACTGTCAGGAGGTTCTTCCGAATATTCAGGTGGAATCTCTTTTCCTCTAGTCTGCATCCATTGTTTCAGATCCTAGTCTCTGGAGTAGCAGAAAACAAGCTTGCTCCCCCCTCAACGTGACACCCCTTTCAAATATTTAAACAGGTCTACAATCTAAAAGGGTTACAATCTAAAAAGACACGACACAAAAGGAGAAGGGAAAGGTGGTGGGGAAGGGGATCAGGTCCAGCAGTTCTTCTCTCCCTCTGAGGCCTGGATCAAGGCAGATGGACTGGAGGGAGGGCTCTGCTTCGTAATTTAGGACAGGCCCTAGATTAAGTCTGGCCTTCCCTTTCACTCCCTCCTAGGCCAGATGGTCTTGTCATGGAAGGAGGGCTCTTCTACTTGAGGCCAAGGCCAATGGTGTTGCTAGGCCTCTCCTTTCACTCCCTCCTTGGCCAGAGACGGTCTTGTCATGGAGGAAGGGCTCTTCTCTTAACCGCCTCTTCTCCAGGCTAAACATACCCAGCTCACTACATCTCTCCTTATAAGACACAGTTTGCAGACCCTTTCTCACTTGCCTAGCAGCTGCACCAGTTCCACCGGGTGTACTGCCAAACCAATTGTACACCTTCCTTCTGGGGTGTCACCGCACACTCTGCACACACATACCCTTGGTACCAGGTTCCGTAATTTAACTATTCTCCTGGTACACAAGGGCCATGGAGCAAGAGCCAGAACAGGCCTCCACATCAGTCTTTCCAGGACTCTTGCCCTCTCCGTTCACAAAGTCACAACCTGCGTGAATCCCAGAAATATATCCTAGTGCTCCTGAAGATATCAGCTGTACCTTCCAGAGTTTCACTGATGAAAACTGCGGCATGTGTGGACAAGCCAGCGTGGTCAAGAGGGGAAAGTTATTGATAAGGAAGAACACACCAGCTAGGAGAGGCTGCAGCAGTTTGCTTTTGCCTGAGCCTACAGGGAAGGGCAAGATTTCACCCGTCTTCTCCTTTTCCCTCCGCGGAGTTAACTGAGGGACATTGGGTTATCCTAACTGGTGGTGGCATTTTGAAAGGTGGATTAACAAATGGAAACACACTGGTAGAGTCCCCCATTCCCTGCTTCTTGGCACGTTGCTGGTATTGTGTTACTCAGGAATGGAAACAGATGTGTCAGTGATGACCTTTCCCTTAAAATGACTGGTAGCAGTCTCAGATTCTGAAACTAGAATCATAGAATCATAGAGTTGGAAGAGACCCCAAATAGGGCCATCCAGTCCAACCCCCTGCCATGCAGGAACTCCCAATCAATGCATCCCTGACAGATGGCCATCCAGCCTCTGCTTTAAAAACTAGTAAGCTATCTCACACTTGGGTTCAATCCTCTCCAAGAAGGACTTGCGTAACAGTTTCCCAAGCTGTTGGAGAGGCGGTGGGACTCGAAAACGGTGCTCCCAATTGGGTGGATGGTCAGGGGCTCAACTGCATTGGCCTCAAGCAAAAAAACCTACAAAGTTGTGCTCTCGGTTTTATCAGCTTTTCCTCTGATCATTGCTAGAAAAGATGCCTGGATGCTTACCGGTAATCATCTGCTGAGCATCATACGGCTCCATATAACCGTCGTTTTCTCCCAGCCTTTCAGCATCTCTCTGACCCTTGGTACGCTTGGCATCATATGGGTCAGCGTAATCTTCCAGAATAATAACCTGGGGAGGGAAGCAAAAGGAAGGAAAAGTTATAGTGCTCGGGAATGAGTCGCATGACAACCGGCGAGCAACATTTTTGAGTTAGGAATGACTTAGGGAACTGGCTATGCTCTGTTATAATAATTTCGCCTTCCCTATCGGAGAACTCTGGGGACCCACCAAACTGCAAATCCCAGAACTCCACAGCAGTGAGCCATGGAAGTTAAAATGGTGTCAAGCTGCTTTATTTCTGGAATGTCCAGTTCCAGACACACAGAAGAATCCTCCCCTCTGCCATTTGGAAGGAGATCAGGTAGGGTCTGAAAGAGAGAAATAGCGAGACTATCTCCTCCATGAGAAGCCAAGGAGCAGTTAAAAGAGCTGAGTACATTTAGCTTGGAGAAGAAAAGTTTAAGAAGCTAAGGGAGACATGACAGCTGTCTGCAAATCTACGAAAGGCTGCCATGCAGGAGATGGAAGAACCATTTATAGCAGGACTATAAAGACCTGGAAACAGCAGGGAAGCTCTTTGGCTAATCCCAATTGTTGTTCCAAAATGGCATGGGAGGTAGTAGGCTTTCCTCCACTGCAGAGGCCAACTGGCGCATTAATATTACAGGGGCTGTATTCGCATTGCAGAAATAATCTGGTTTGGCACCACTTCAACCGCCACGGCTCAGTGCTGTGGAATTCTGGGGAACGGTCGTTTGTTGTGCCACCAGAGATACGGCAGTTAAAGTGGTGTCAAACTGGATTATTTCTGCAGTGCGAATGCAGTGCGGGATGCCGTGATTGCATCTTGCAATACAGAGCCTGTGCTGTGCAGAGGACGGGGATACTGTATATACTCATGTATGAGTCTAGAAATTTAGGTGGAAAAATTGACCCTAAAAACCCGAGTTGACTTATACATGGTCAATGTAAGTACTGTACGCTAACTCATATATATATATGAGTGAAAGGCAAGAGTTTAGTCTGTCCTGGAAGCAATGACCCCCTTCTCCTCTCTCATCCATCTAGCCTAATAGGAGTCACTTACGAATGTCTATATATCGACGAACACGGCAGGAATAAAGAAAATAAGTTGGCCCTTGTTATCCGCTGGGGTTTGATTCCTGGACCTACTATGGACACCAAAACCTGTGGTTGCTCAAGTCCATTAAATACAATGGCATAATAAAATGGTGTCCCTTAGACAGAATAGCAAAGCCAAAGTTTGCTTTTTGGAATATATATATATATATATGGTTGGTTGGTTGGTTGAATCCGTGGATGAAAAATCTGTCTGCATGGAGTGCGGACTGTAATTTCTTGTTGCACATCCGGGATGTCAAACTGCAAGAGGATGCCTTCACATACAAAGATCTGCCGGGGTTGGAAAAGTTCCTTTTTTGGAGTACAATTCCCAGAATCTGCCAGGCACCTAAATTTTAAAAAAAGCTCCATATAAAGGAACATTTCCAAGGACTAGAGTGTAGAAACAGATGTCCTTCAAGACTGATACTTTGGATGTATTAATATTACTTTTTCCATTTAGTTATGATATCTGTCGCAAGCAGGGTCAGCACTTCTCGTCTCCGGCGTTTTCACAGCTCGAACCATCCCCGACAATTTGCCCTCCCGCCTCCTTCTGCCGCTCGGGTTTTCTTACCATTTCAAAAACCGGTTTAAGGATCAAGGGGATGAGGGTTACTCATATCTCTATGGGATAGATTAAGTAGCTTTCCGCTCCGGGAGGGAGAAGCCGAGAAGAAAAGGGAAGAATTACAGAAAGGAAACGCATCCGAGGAGGATGAAAAACGGTCAAGAAACGGCGGTGGGTTAATTGGACCCTCGAACCCAAAAGCAGGGCTTAGAGATGCTGAGTTTCAGCAAGCAGAACGAATTCTTGCAAGGTCAGTGAATGAACCAAGCAAGATGGGAAAAGAGAATGTGGCCTAGCCTTAATGCACTTGCCCTACCGCCCGAGCATTGCTTTTAGCGTGACATTCTTACCGTCTCTTGCTTGGCTTTCTCTGGCTCAGGCGTAGGAACCGGGGCAGGGCTAGGGGCACTCCCGGCGTAACTTTTCCCATTCTTCTCATGGGCGTCCACTTTGATGAGCCGGTTTATGTAAGTCCCGCAGCTGGCGTTGCCTTTGGGCACCCCCCGGGCGGGATCCTCCAACGGTGCCCCGTCCACCCGGGAGTTCTTGCGCATCTTCCCAGCGGCGGCTTGAAGGAGGCCTTGGAGGTTGTCCCGGGAAAGCTTGCCGCTTCCGCCTTCCTTTCCCGGCCCCGGAGGTGCCCGCGGGCCGCCCAGTTCGGTGGCCGAGTTTTTACGGTTCTGCCCGGGCAGTGAAGCCATGCCCGCTTCGGTCGGGCCCAGGCTCTTGCGGGAGGCGCTGCACAACTTCCCGAGGTTGGCGCCGCCCGGCTTGGTCCGTTCGGAGACCGTTTTCAAGTTGGACGGGAACTCCTTGAACCACTTGGCCGCCATGGTGGCAGGAGGTCGTGGCGGTCCGCGGCGGTAGGGCCACAAAAGACGGTGCCCGGACTGAGGTCAAAGGCCACCCCAAATGCCAGGCAGGTAACCCACAACCGGATGGCCAAGCCCGGCGCCGGAATAGGAAAGGCATTCCCCGGGCAAAGAGGCGGGCGGCTGGCTAGGACCGGGCAGCGAAGCTGTGCCCACTTTTCCGTGCCAGTCTTCCCGACCTCTCTATCCTCCAAGATGCTGCAACAAAAGAAGAGTTGTAATAATAATAATAATAATAATAATTAATAATAATGTATATACCGCCTTTCCAAAAAAGATCAAAGCGGTTTACAAAAGTGGATAAACAAATACACAAAATACATAAATGATTGACATGAGCAAATAAATTAAATATCTCAATAATAAGGAGGGAGGGTACTTTCCTTCAGGCCAGCCCTGATGGAGCTGGGCCTGCTTCTTAAATTAAATTAAAAATTTAATTTAATTAAAAAGCCTTCCAAGCATCCAGATTTTTTTTTTATACATAATTAAAACAAAAAAGAGTATCTGACCAAGGAGCATACCTCTTAAATATTATCTAATACAAACCATGTCTAATACAGCAATATCTAAGATAAACATACCTCTAAAATATCTAATAGGATAGCTAATAAAAACGTACCACCAAAATATCTAACACAATACAACACAAAAACCAAAACATTTAAGTGCGTACTTCCTTTTCTTTCCAGTTCTTTTATCTGTCAATATAATCGCTATTCCAGAAAATTAATTCACTAATAATTTTTATCAGCATAATTATGTAAATACAAATGTTATTTTAGTCATTTGCATTAGCTTCCGTTCATATTTCTTTTTAAAAAGTTTCCTTCCAAAGCTATAACAAGGTTAAGAGAGACTCATTTATTGTTTTAAAAATGAACGGGGAAATGGCTTTGTTTGAGGTTTGGAAGGAAACTTTTTAAAAGAAATATGAAGGGAAGGTAGTGCGGTTTCTCTAAGGATCTATTTTTGAGCAGATGTGTTAACTTCTCTGCTTCTATAAAATGATATAATTTTATTAACCAGTCGTTTATTTTAGGGGTCGATTTTTCTTTCCATTTAGATGCATATAATACTCTACCCGCTGTTGTTGTGTAGGATATTGATTTGTCGTTTCGTTTTGCTCCAACTTTCCATCTGTAACCATACGTAATAAATGCATTTGGGGATCCATATCAGCATTAAGGTTTAAAATATTTCTCATTTTATTATGGGTTTCGTCCCAATAGCAGGTTTGCCTGTCTGCTGAATATGATAAAAGGCACCCATTTCTTTATCACATTTCCAACATACATTTTTTCCCCATATTTTAATTCATCTTGGCCAATTTATATGGTGCGAGATACCCAAGAGTCCCGAATTTTTCAGGCTCAGGGTAATAATGTCCGTAACCGGGATTGGAAATCGCCACCAGGGCCTGAGAGTTTATAAATCGAGGACCCGTTATGGTGAGTCTATGCCAACACGGAGGATGGCATTCCAAGACAAGGGAGGCAATGGACCTTATCAGACGTCGGAAATGGGAAGTATAATCCAAGGGCAATCCGAACGCAATCCTGGGGTTTCGCGTTATTGCGTATTAAAGGATCTCACGCAATTTCGGGCAAAAGTGAAGTCATTCCGAATGCAATCATGGGTTTAACGTTATTGCGAATTAAAGTAGCTCTATCTAAAAATCTGAGAAAAGGGGGCTTCTCCTGATCTTATAGTCCCCAGAAGAGTGGCACAATGGCCCTTCCTAAATGGGAATATACATATATATATATATATATATATATTCCACATATATACATATATACAGTATATATATATATATATATTCTCCATATATATATATATATACACATATATATTCCCCATATATATATATATATATATATATTCTCCATATATATATATATATATTCCCTATATACATATTCCATATATATATATATATTCCCCATATATATATATATTCCCTATATACATATTCCATATATATATATATATATATATATATTCTCCATATATATATATATATATATATTCCCCATATATATATATATATATATTCCCCATATATATATATATATTCCCCATATATATATATATATATTTCTCCATATATATATATTCCCTATATAAATATTCCATATATATATATATATATATATATTCTCCATAAATATATATATATTCTCCATATATATATATATATATATATACACATATATATTCCCCATATATATATATATATATTCTCCATATATATATATATATTCCCTATATACATATTCCATATATATATATATGTATATATATTCTCCATATACATATACTCCATATACATATATATATATATATATATACATATATATATTCCCCATTTAGGAAGGGGCACTGGGAATATAAGATCAGGGAAAGCTCCCTCCTCAAATATATATATATATATATATATATATATAAAATTTATATTTAAATCTTAATTTAGACTTCAACCTTAAAATCCTAGGGGGAGACTTGAATGTGGAAAATTATAACGTGTATAACATAAAGGGCTTTGCAATAATAGGATATTATTTAATTGGTAATAGTCTATTATTCCATTAATAACAGAATATTATAATAGGATATTTCCCCTGACCTTAAAAGTTGCAACAAAGCCCTTTATGATTCCCAAATGGGAAGAAAGGATCAGATGAAAATTGGGCTGGGTGGGCTTCTCTTGTTATTATCTGGGGCAAGGAAGTAATAATGATAATAATAATAATGATGATAATAATAATAATAATAATTAATAATAAAGTGAAGGGGTTGCAATGGGGGTGTCTTTGCTCTGTTATCCCAAGGGATGGAGGGTTTTGGGGTCCTTTTTGGGGTTACCTTCTGCTTCTGTTTCTTCTTCTTCTTCCAGGGTCCTGGTCCTGGTCCTGTTGCTTCTTTCTGCCTAAAGAAGTGGAGCCAAAGCAGAGCAGCCTCCACCCAGATCCGGACTCTGCAGCTTGGCTTTCCTCCCTTCCTTAGCAGAGCTCCAGGGGAAACACAACCCACACTGCAGAGATAACGCGGGTTGATCCCGCTTTTAAGGGGAGGGGGGCAGTTGGTGGAGTTTGCACCAGGGCCCTACAATGCAGTCATGAATATACATATTTATAAATATTAATCTCTATAATAATAATAATAATAATAATAATAATAATAAAAAATAATCATCATTTACAGTTTATATATATATATATATATAATAATAATAATAATAATAATAAACATTTACAGTTTATATATATATTAATAATAATAATAATAATAATAAACATTTACAGTTTATATATATATATTAATAATAATAATAATAATAATAAACCTTTACAGTTTATATATATATATTAATAATAATAATAATAAACATTTACAGTTTATATATATATTAATAATAATAATAATAATAAACCTTTACAGTTTATATATATATATATATATTAATAATAATAATAATAAACATTTACAGTTTATATATATATATATATTAATAATAATAATTTACAGTTTATATATATATATTAATAATAATAATAAACATTTACAGTTTATATATATATATATTAATAATAATAATAATAAACATTTACAGTTATATATATATATATTAATATTAATAATAATAATAATATACATTTACAGTTTATATATATATATATATATATTAATAATAATAATAATATACATTTAAAGGGAACAATGTTTACAAATATTTGTAATATATATTGTATTGTACTGCATGGTATGAATACATTTCATTGTACTGTAAACATTTGCAAAGTATAAATATAAATGTTTCTAACTATAATTAAAACATGTCTATATATTATATTATATTATATTAATAGTATAAAGGGAACAATACTTATAAATATTTATAATATGTACACATATTGTACTATACACATATTGTATTTAACTAAATGTTAAATTTCATAAGTGTTGTTATAAAAATTATTATTATTATTATTATTATTATTATTATTATTATTATTGGTGATACCAAAGAGCTGATGTTTATAAATATTTATAATATTTATAAATAGTTATATTTATATATAAACATAACTATTTATAAATATTATAAATATTTATAAACATCAGCTCTTTGGTATCACCAATAATAATAATAATAATAATAATAATAATAATAATTTTTATAACAACATTATGAATATTAATATTTATAAATATTTATATTTATAAATATAAATGAATGAAATGTATTCATGTATATAAATATTATACATGAATACATTTCATTCATTTATATTTATAAATATAAATATTAATATTCATAATATAAATATTTATAAATATTAATATTCATAAATATAAATGAATGAAATGTATTCATGTTTATAAATATTTATATAATATTATATTATAATATTATTATTATAATATAATATTATTCTATTATTATAATATAATAATAGAATAATATTATAATAATATAATAATATTATATTATATTAATATAATAATAGAATAATATTATAATAATATAATATTATATTATAATATATTATAATATTATTATATTATAATAATAATAAATGTTATTATAAATAAATATTATAAATATTTATTATAAATATTTATAATATGTACACCTATTGTATGATGTGCTAACCAAGGGAATAAAACAGGGGGCCACCCAAATGCACAAAACATTTGCAAGCTGCTCTGGCTGCTCAGTGCTAGGGATGGGAAGCTTGGTGCTGCGCATGCGCGAGGGCAGCAGAGCAGCTGCACGTGGATGGCTGCTGCTGCTGCTGCTGCAATTGAGCTTTTCTCACCTGAGCATTGATTGTTTGCAAGGGCAGCAGCAGCAGCAGCAAGAAAGCCTTGGGCTCCAATGCAAAGGTAGGGCCCTGGCACCTCTCCCCCTTCAAAGGCAACCCACCTGGACTTGTATCATTATTATTATTATTATTATTATTACATTCATTGATTTATTTTATATATATATATATATATATATATATATATAAATAATAAATCAATTATATATATGTTATATATAATATTTATATATATATATACATATTTATTTATATATTCATTGATTTATTATATATATATATATATATAATATAGAAATAATATATATATATATATATTCATTGATTTATTTTATATCTATAATATAGAAATTATATATATATATATATATATAATATTTATTTATATATATTTATATATTCATTGATTTATTTTATATATATAATATAGAAATAATATATATATAATATATATATATATATATAGTCATTGATTTATTTTATATATATATAATATAAATAATAAATAAATTATATATATATATATATAATATTTATATATATACATATTTATTTATATATTCATTGATTTATTTTATATATATAATATAGAAATAATATATATATATATATTCATTGATTTATTTTATTTATATATATCTATATATAAAAATATAGAAATAATATATATATATATATAAAATATTTATTTATATATATTTATATATTTATTGATTTATTTTATATATATAATATAGAAATAATATATATATATATATATAAAATATTTATTTATATATATATTTATATATTCATTGATTTATTTTATATATATAATATAGAAATAATAAATAAATAAATAAATTATATATATATATATATATATTATTTATTTATTTATTTATTATTTCTATATTATATATATAAAATAAATCAATGTATAAATATATATATATAAATATATATATAAATAATAAAACTATAGAGTGCACTAAGTTTTAAGTTTTTTTCCAGAATTTGAGCTTAAGGAGGCCAAACAATTTAATTAAACTTGAAGAAATACAGGCACCGCTATGCATCTAATCACCGTATGTATAACTTGATAAATTGCAAAAGGAGTACCTTAAATGACAAATATGAAATAAGTTTAAAGAAAAACCATTAAATAATAATAATAATAATAATAATAGCAACAACAACAACATACAGTGCATTATGCGTTAAAGGTTAAATTTATTAAATGCTACGCATTCCATTTTAAACTTTTGGGGGCATTTATAAAAGGACAAACACTATGTTATATTGCATAAATAATACATTTAAAAAACCACAAATGGAATCGAAAAAGGACTTGAAATGTTTATACCCTGGCGTGAAGGCTAATATTATTTGGAAATAAATGTTCATATATTGACTTATTATAAGGAACGATTTCAGCGTCCGTACTGCAATATTAATATTAATTAATATTAATTATTTAATATTAATATTAATACACTGCAAAATAATAATTGCAAGCCGCTCTGATAGCCTTTAGGGCTGAAGAGCGGAGTATAAATAAATAAAATATTAATAACTAATTCATTAATTCTGCATCCCAAGAGAGTATAAATATTGTCATGTGTTTGTTATTCCCGTTGTCTTTAGGGAAAACATCCTTGTCCATAGAGAATCATTACAGAATATATGGCCATTAGGAGACGTAGGGGAATATTTGGCCATAGGGACTCATTGCAGAATAATTGCCCATAGGGAATCATTGCAGAATATAGGGACTCATTGCAGAATAATTGCCCATAGGGAATCATTGGAGAATATTTGCCCAGAGGGAAACTTTGGAGAATATATGTCCATAGGGAATCGTTGCAAAATATTTTTTTTTTCCATCGGGAATCATTGCAGAATACGGTACTTGCCTATAGGATATCATTGCAGAATATTTGCCCTTAGGGAAACATTGAATATTGGCCCAATTTTTCCCTATGGGGGCAAGTACAGGTATTCTCCAATGATCCTCTTTGGGCAAGTATAGTTTCACTACGGGCAAGTACATTTGTTTTAATACATCCTACGATTTAATATTTCTTAGGCTTTAGAAAAAGTAAGTGGTAAAAAAACCCCTAAATTACTACCCGGAGCTTGGAAAGTTAACTTTTAAGAAGAAGAACGGCAGAAGACACCTGTAACGGAGCGGTTATAGGATGATGCTCTTGAACCCAGAACATCATCCCAGAGTTTCCCTGCCTGTATTTTAAGAAAATCCTCTCTTTGACGTCATGTCGGCCGCCTTCCTTTTTTCTTTCTAAAAAGGCATATTTCTTGCCTTCTCTTTAGATCGGGAGTTTGGCACTACGGGATTGACAAGTGGATTACAATGCAAAGGATTTAAAGGATTTCTTTCTAATTTGTTTGACAGGTCAGAGCACGGCAAAGAGGGGAAGACGTCCCCGACCCACAATAAACTTCTCAATGGGGTTCCAGCCAAACATCCAGGTAGGTTGACGCGCCTCGATTTCTGAAACGTTGGCACTATGGGGAGACGGAGAAAGAAACCAGACGAAGGACAGTCGGTGAGTTTCGTGAGCTTAGTGAACATTGAGGGCACTTGGGTTTTGCAAAGCAGAGGAAGTCATGACGGGTGGCTTGATATCCCCTCTTAACCTTCTCTTCTTCAGGCTAAACATCCCCAGTTCCCTAAGTTTTTCCTCATAAGGCATGGTTTCCAGACCCTTCACCATCTTCGTTGCCCTCCTTTGGACATGCTCCAGTTTCTCCACATCTTTTTTGAATTGTGGTGCCCAGAACTGGACACAGTATTCCAGGTGGGGCCTGACCAAAGCAGAGTAGAGTGGCACTATTACTTCCCTTGATCTAGACACTATACTTCTATTGATGCAGCCTAAAATAGCATTGGCCTTTTTAGCTGCCGCATCGCACAGTTGACTCATGTTCAACTTATGGTCTACTTGGACTCCTAGATCCCTTTCACATGTGGTCTCGTTCAGCCAGATGTCCCCCATCCTATATCTGTGCATTTCATTTTTCCACCATTTAAAATGGCTGCTCTCCTCCTCCTCTCTAGCGGGAACTGGTCTGTCACTTTGGTCCCATCTTGTTGAGTTTGCCCATGATGGGAATCTCTCCTCTGAATTGAATTCGGCCCTTGAGATGAAAGAGGTTCCTTATCCTTGTCTGAACGGTGTGTTCATAAGTCACGATAAGCCATAGTTTACGTTAATCTTGGTTTTGTTGCATGAGCTACGTGGCAGACGACCCAACAAACCATGGTTTATCTTCCACACTTCTGGGTTGTTGATTTCCCACCCATTTTGTTAGTTCACCTGAGGAGGCAATACGTCTTGGTGGGTTTGGAGATTATAATCCAAAACACAGCGGAAATAATCCAGTTTGAGACCACTAACTGCCCTTGGTTCAATGCTAGGGAATTCTGGGAACTGTAGTTTGGTGAGACATTTGGCCACCTCTGTCAGAGAGCTCTGGTGCCGCAATAAACCACCATTCCCTGGAATTGCTCGCACTCTGGTGCCACAATAAACTACAGCTCCCAGGAATTCCTAGCACTGAGCCAGGGCAGTTAAAGCACTCTCAAACTGGATTATTTCTGCGGTGCGTTTTGGACCGTAATTGTGTCTTCAGCCATAATTGAGCCGTAATTTAAACAACCCAGAGTCGATAGCTTCCAACATGCTGTAGATTCAGACTGTGGTTTGTGGCAAGCTGATTTATGCCTCACGACAAGCCAGGTTCCATCAAACCACATTGTGGCTTGGTGTGACTGCGCATGGTTGTAGGAAGTATTTTGGATCTGTGGATTAGGAAAAGAGTGGGTAGGAGTGTATGGCCAAGATTCAATGGGGTGTAGGCGGTGAAATCATTGGATTCCCAGAGTTTTCTGGGGCTGAGAGTGTGTGACTCACCCGAGGTCACCCAGTGGGATTCCATAGTTGAGCGGAGACTCGAACCCTGGCCAATAGGTCAAAAGTTGTAGGCCAATGTTTAAACCACTACGCTATGCTGGACCTGAGAATGTGTTGCAGAAGGAGGAAAAGAAAATGTGAGATACAGCATTAAAGCTGTTCAAGTGAATCAATTCCAGATTTTGGTAGCTTAACATGGAAAAAGGCAGGTTTGAGGCTTCTGGGGCTTGGAAACATTACAGTCGGTTCCCTGGGTCCGTGGATTCCTTATCACCGGATTCAAACATCCCCGGTTTGGAAATCTTCAAAAAATACATAAATTCCAAAAAGCAAAGCTTGATTCCCCCCCCCCCCCCATTTAATATAAAGGACACCACTTTGTTACACCATTGTATTTAATGGGATTTGAGCATCCGTGGATTTTGGTATCCTGGAACCAAACCCCAGTAGATCCCAAGGACCCACTGTACTTTTTTGGACTAGATCCTCCAGAATGCCTATCAAAAATGGCAGTTAGCAAAGGGTTTGGTTAGATGGCCTTTCGGGTACCTTCCAGTTAGGATTGTTTAAGGAGCCTCTTGGAAAGGGCTGATCCTTAACACTTAAAGTTTCGCACGCAATTTCGGGCAAGAGGGGGTTGTTTTCGGGTAATGGGAAGTAATTCCGAATGCCTTCTGAACGGAACAGGAGTTCATGCAAATTCGCTTAACTTGGCTCCATTCGGAGTTGGGAGAAATTCCTCCCGTGTGAAAGAGTCCCATGAGTTTGAATCTCGACTCGGCCATGGAAGCACGCAGGGTGACTTTGGGAAAGTAGTGACACTCTCTCAGCCTCAGAGGAAGGCAATGGCAAACCCCCGATGAACAAACGTTCCAAGGAAACACCATCATCGGTTTGCCATAGGGTTTTCCATAAGTCTGATGACTTGAAGACCACCAGCAACAAAAAAGTGAAGCAAATGAAGTTCTCGCCCGTTTCTTAGCTCCTACCCTTCGTTTTTATCGCGTCGGTTTGAAGACGAAGGCTGAGCACTGTGGTCGGCGTGTTTTTGGCACCCGCTTTGGGAAAAGTAGGCACCGCAGCAACGCTTTCTTCCTCCACCCTCGGATTTTAAACACAATGCGCTTGTGCCGGCGAGACTCCTGAAAGCACACAATCTGTTAGGGCCAAATCTTTTTCCTCTCCTTGGGGTCAAGAGTCAGAAAGCCATTGTCCGGTTATTTATAGTTGTGTCCTGTCTCTGGGTTATCTTTTTTTCAGGCAAGGCTGGCATGTGTTTTTTCCCATGCTTGGGGGAACAAAAACAGCCTGTAAAGGAAAGTTCGAAGCTTTTTATGCTGGGGTTTTGCAACGCTTGTAAGCTTTGGGCTGGTTCCTGGGGCTTGGGGACATTTTTCTGCCATTGCCTTCTCTCTGTGTTGCTTTATTTATCGCTTTCTTTCTTTCTTTCTTTTTCTTTTCCCCGTCATCTTTTCTTTTTCTGCCTTGTCCATCTAGTTTTCACATCCTCTTGCTGGAAGGGTCTCATAAGCATCTCTGCACATTATCATTATTTTCTTTTCTTATATCCTGCCTTTCTCCCAATATAGGGACTCAAGACAGCGAATCAATATCAATAATAGTATCTATCTATCTATTTATTATATTTATTTGTATCCTGATCTTTTCACAGAACTGGGACTCAGAGCGGCTTCACAACCTTTAAAAAGTAAAATAAAAAACACGAACATTTCCCCTCTTTCTAGGGTCCCCCAGGGATAAACCGGCTGAAGTATTTGTTGGAAATCTGCCGACGGAGATGCTGGAGGTGGGTGGCATTTAGTGTTTTGTATAAGTATACAGTAATAATAAGCACATTATACAGATAACAGACAATGCTACAGCTGACATAACAATCAAATATAAAATTCTAAAGCAGTATCAATACGAAGTTCCAAATGCTTTGGCAAACAGAAACATCTTCGGTTCAGATTTAAAACTAGTGAGAGATAATAAAATGTGTGTGTCCAGTAATGATAAGCACATTATACAGATAAAAGATAATGCTACAAATGCAGCTGACATACAATTAAATATAAAATTCTAAAATTCTAAAACAGTATCAGTGTGACGTTCCAAATGCTTTGGCAAACAGAAATGTCTCCAGTTCGGATTTAAAACTAGCAAGAAAATATAAGTATACAGGAATTATAATCACATTAGACAGATAAAAGACAGTGCTACAAATGCAACTGCCATACAATCAAATATAAAATTCTAAAATATAAAATTCTAAAATATAAAATTCTAAAATTCTAAAACAGTATCAGTGTGAAGTTCCCAATGCTTTGGCAAACAGAAACGTCTCCAGTTCAGATTTAAAACTAGCGAGAGTAGAGGTGGCCTGCAGATATTCAGGAGGGCTGTTCCATCATTACCACCATAGTCCACTCTTTCCTTTCACTTGGGGGTTGCCAATATTATTATTAATAATAATTTTAATATTAACGTTAGAGTTTGAGTTAACGTACAGTACTTAACTCAAGTACAGACCTGTGGCTAAGTCGAATCAGGTATGTCGGGTCAATTTTTTAACTAAAATATCTAGACTTATACATGAGTATATACAGTGCATATTGGAGCTCTTCTCGGCAGCAAGTTTTTGAACTTAGGATGTTTATTTTTGTGTGCCGGATGACGGGAATTGATGGTCTCTTCTGAACTAATTCCTCTTTTTTCTACTCTAGAAGGAACTCATCCTCCTGTTCAAGGACTTCGGAGTCAAATCCGTCAAGAAATTCCACTCTTCTTTCAAAAGGTATGGTGTTATGAACGCTGGCACACTTACTTCCAGGATGTGATTTCACTTTGGGCCATCAGGCTGGGTTTGTATGTGGTTCTTAAAATGGAGCTACGGAAAATTGGCACGCTTTCCACGGGGTTTTCCTTCCCATCCGAGACTGCCGTGCTGTCTGACAGTCAGGGAGATGCTTTGGAGGGCCAGCCTCACTGCTAGACACATAAGAGGGATCTAAAGCTGCATCTGGACTACAGGATTAATACAGTTTGACCTTGCTTTCAATGCTATGGCTCAGTGCTGTGCAATTCTGGGATTTGTAGTTTTGGAAGACATCAAGTCTTCTCTGTCAAAGAGCACTGGTGCTACAGCAAATGGCAAATTACGTACAGGGTTCCATAGCATTGACGCATGGCCGTTGAAGTGGCGTGTAGAAGTACACTGAGCCAAGTTCAAGCCCAGGATTGAGAATGATGTGCCTCTCCCAGAGTTCCTCGGATTGTAGTGGAGTCTCCGTCCTTGGAGGTCTTTAAGCAGAGGCTGGATGGCCATCTGTCGGGGATGCTTTGATTTGGAGTTCCTGCATGGCAGAATGGGGTTGGACTGGATGACCCTTGTGGTCTCTTCCAACTCTAGGATTCTATGAGTTGTTGGACTGCACATCCCATCAGTCCTAGCCAGCTAAATATCTGAAGGGCTGCCTCAACAGGATGATGAAGCCGAGTTGTATTCTGTCACTCAGTGAGCAGATTTCAAATTTCAGGGAATACATTTTCGGCTAAATATTGGAAGATATCCTAAGACAAGAAGAGTTTTTTGGGTATCGGAGCAGAGTGCCTCAGCAAACATAGGGACTGAAACGGAGGCTGGAGAGCCAGTTGGTCTCTTAGGGATTCTGCAGATCCTACATTGATCAATAGTTGGATTCGATGGCCTCTGAGCGTCCTTGCACGTTTTTAATTCACCTTTTTCCCTTGTCTCATTTCATCTTCATAAGATGTGAAGGCCGTAGTTTTTTTGTGGGTTTTTCGGGCTATGTGGCCGTGTCCTGGAAGAGTTAATTCCTCATGTTTCGCCAGCATCTGTAGTTAGCATCGTCAGAGAACGCTGGCGTGGAAGTGAGTGGGGTATATATCCTGATGCTGGAAAAATGTCGGGGATAGTCTCTTGCAGAACACAGCCACATAGCATGAAAAACCCATAAAAAAATCTGTGGTACATTAGGCCGAGAGAGAGTGTGCATCACTGGTTGAGTGAGAGAACCATAGAGTTGGAAGAGAACCCAAGGGCCATCCGGTCCAACCCTCCTGCCATGCAGGAATTCACAATCAAAGCACTCTCAGCAGATGGCTATCCAGAGATTTGAACTGGAGTCTCCCTCAGCCTGATGTTGTAAGTTGGTGGTTCTCGAACTTTGGTCCTCCAGATGTTTTGGACTTCAGCTCCTGGATTTATTGATGGTTACCCAAACTGGCTGAAGTCGATACTACTTTTATTTGTTAAGGTAAACTGCTCACTTAAAACAAGAGGTAACCTTTCTTCCTTGCTTCAGTTTTGGCTTTGTAGAGTTGATCTCCCCGGAGGCCGCTCAGCAGGCAATCCAGCAGCTGAATGGGAGCCAGATGAAGGGACGGCGCATCACTGTGGCTATAAAAGAGGACCGTAAAGTCCGCCAGCCCCTAAAGGACAGCCAAGAGATGCCGGTAAAAATGAGCGTCTCTCCAAATTTTCCATTCCAGTTTTTCTTTTTGAAAAACAAACTCCCTTTTTTTTTTTCTTTCTGTTCACATTTTTTCCAATTTTTTTTACTGTCCAAATTTTTCTTTGCTATTTATTCTTTGTCTCCCTTTTTTTTTTCTTGCCAATTATTTTGGGGCAGGTGGTCGGGTAGGGTTTGCTCTATATCCGTTTTCTCCCCCTGTCTTTCTGCATTTACAAAAGAAGTCAAAATTGTGCAACTTACAGGCTGTGCATAGTCCTGTCACAGATCTAGTATGGCCCTTGTGGTCCCCACTGTCCTTCCCAAGCTGTCACACACATACCCCCAAATATTTCAGTGAATTTTTTTCCCCAACCAACACACTCTTAAAGGCTGCACTAAGCCTTTAAAATAACTAGTTGGAGAGCTATTCTGAAATAGCCTTTCAAAGACAGAAAATCTTGGAAAGTATCTTGAGAGTGATGCCTTGATGCTTCCTGTCACCCCAAACGGTGACTACGGCTGCATCTGCACTGCAGAAATAATCCGGTTTGACCCCACTTTAACTGCAGTGTTGTGGAATTCTGGGAATGCCAGTTCCCAGAATTTAAATGTAGCTGTGACTTCAGTGCCACAACAAATTACAGTTCCCAAAATTCCTTAGCATTGAGCCATGGCAGTTAAAATTGTGTTTTACTAGATTATTTCTGCAGTGGGGAAAGGCTCCTATGATGGTGCTCTGCTGCTTCAGAAGAGTTGCAAGTGATTTATACCAATGGTAGTAGTAGAGAGAAAGCCTTACCTGAGGTCCATGAGAAGTAGGCTGCAAATACGCAGGTACATGTATTTCTCCTCTCTTAAGTTCCACATCACCTTACAGTTTCAGTAATAATTGCTTTTACAATAGTAAACTTCCCATATTTTCAGGTATCCACTCCTTCTATGAAGTTGGTACAGAGAGAAGGCTCTTTCTAGACTTAACAGAACTCTTTAACACTTCACTGAGTTTTGCTAAGCTGTCTGCAGAACTGAAATCTGTTCTAACAAGGACTAGAAGCTTAACCTAGAAAATAAAACAGATCTTCAAACTCCTAGTAGCCTGACATGTTGTCTTTCCTGAAACTTCTTCATGATTAAATGATGGTAGATAGTGAAAAACAAAGCACACATGGTTCTGTTTTCATTTATGTGAGAGTTACCTCCCAGAGGGCTTTATCCGTTGTCGCCCCCAAATTGTGGAACGGCCTGCCGGATGAGATCCGTCAACTGACATCTTTGGACAGCTTTAAAAAGACTGTCAAGACGGATCTTTTCCGGCAAGCCTTCCCAGGATAATCCCAACCTCAGGAACCCTTGTTAAGCTGTGGTTTCCCAGAAATTGTTGTATTGATGTAGTTTTAATTGCTGGTTTTAAATTGTAACTGATTTAATATCTTTTTTAAGGGGGGGAGTGACGCAGTTTGTTTATTGATATAATGGCATTTTATCCAACTCTATGATTCTATGTAAGCCACCTCGATTGATCTCCTCTAAAAATTTCCAGACTCCTTTCTCTTCACCGCCAATTTTATCTTTACAATAACCTTATGAGGTAGGCCAAGCATGAATTTTGCCCACAGCTAGCTAGAAATCATAGGTTTATCTTGCTTTAGAGTTGATGAGCAGCAAAACTTTGTGGGTTTTTCTTTTTGCAGGAGTTGGAACTTGTGCCCTGCCAAGGACAAGGATTGGACTCTGGTGTGTTCCTCCTTGGGGTTTGCCTTTTAAGTTTCATTTCACTCCATAGGATTTGATTTATTTGATTTATTTCCTGCTTGGAAGCTGTTCCTCAGAGCTGCCTTACTGTAGTTTTGCTAAATTCACCCAAGGAATTTGTAATCTATCAAAGTCAAGTTGTTTAAAGGATAACAAGGTGATTTGGTGTTTGAGGAATACCGGTGAATTAATGGAAGCATTCCTAGACATTACTTCTTTAACAGAAAATTTGATCCTAGAGGCAGAAATGATACGGAACGATTAGAAATACAAAAAAAGAGAAAGTTTGTTGGAACATGTTCAACGTGTTTCAACAAACTTCTTATTCAAAATAACGAACGCATGTAAAATTAAGCAGCAAGTAAGTACCGTAAGCATAAATAAAAAGGTTTGGTCCTTCTAGAGACCTTTTTAGAGGCTTCTTCAAAAATGCAATGACTTTTTTCCCCCAGCCTCCACTTTTCTTATGATTTTCAATTTTGATACAGTGGTCCCCCGGTTTACGAAATTAATTCGTTCCAGCACCCCTTTCTTAATCCGAAAAGTTCGTAAACCGGGGGCCCTTAAACCAGCCCCCGCACCATTTGAATTTCCCGCCGCTTTCTTTTTGTAAACCAGGGTTTTTTCCGTAAACCGGGGCCGTTTTTCCGGCCCCGGCTCTTTCGTAGACCGGGGTTTTCGTAGGCCAGGGTATTCGTAAACCGGGGGACCACTGTAAGAATATGCTTTTCTAACATACTTGGGGTAGCTGGTGATATAGGTTGATCTGCTCTCCCCTTTGCTCTCTGCTTTGCTGTTCATGCATAGTGAGGAAGGGATTCTGGAGGCAGCTCCTCTTTGCCTTATCTGTTGTAGGAAGGCTACACAAGGCTACAATAGGATTCTTTGGAATAAAATCCCATTGTCCCAGCTGAAACTTCATGGCTTGGTTTACTAGAGGTGCATGAGTGCAACCTGACAGAATTTTCCAGCCCTTTCCAGCTGTTTAAAAAAAACCTTTCGGCTAGACAGAGGACAAGGACAGGCATAAAAGGCTTCGTGAAAAGGAACTTCTTTCTCAGAGGTTTTGTTAACTGAGGTCCAAAGCAGAATCCAGTCTGAGACCACTTGAACTGCTCTGGTTGAAAGCTAGGACATTCTGGAAACTTTAGTTGTGTATCATGGTCTCTGAGAATCACACAAATGGGTTATTCTGCGCCTGCACGGATGAAAGGAATTCACAGAAAACTACAGTAAGCAGCCTGCCCTTTTGTGAGACATTTAGGGGCTTTACAGATTGCCTCTTTTTCCGCCAGAGGGAAGCCACAGCGGCCAAACCGTGCGGCTTCCCGCCAGCAGAAAAAGAACCTGCAAAAATCAGGTGCTTTTTAAGCCACAGCAGTGCGCAGTGGCAGCGTAATGAGTGTGTCACTGGTGCACTCATGTAAGTGCCGTACGGCACCGTGTGGATACCGCGCGGCGCTTACATAATGATGGCGGCACCCATGTAAACGGCACCACCATCTTGATGCCCTCGTCATGTGCTAGGGTTGTGGGGTGTGTAAGGGCTATTCGACAGTGGAACACACTCCCTCGGAGTGTGGTGGAGTCTCCTTCCTTAGGGGTCTTTAAGCAGAGGCTGGATGGCCATCTGTCAGGGATGCTTTGATTGGGAGTTCCTGCATGGCAGGATGGGGTTGGACTGGATGGCCCTTGGGGTCTCTTCCAACTATGATTCTATGATTCAAAAACCTCCCTGTCTGCTGCCCCGTTCTTGCAGATGCCAACCTAAGAACTGGAGCCCAGAACCCGCCTCCTTTAGAGCAGAAGGTCCATTATGCTGTTCCTATGGAAATGAGGTAAATCAAAAACAACTTGGAAAGAATGAGTTACAAGTAATGTAATTAGTTATTTGGGGGCAGTTATGAGGATGTGGGGAGAATTCTATTGTTTGGGTGACATGCGTATCAGTGTATATTAACTAAAAGAAAGAAATTGGCAGCATGGGTGTTCGTAGACTTTGGTCTGCTTCCTCAGATGCATTTCATCTCCATGCACAAAGATCAATTTCCTGTGCCTTTGTGCGCAATAGTTAAAACTGGGCCTACAACTTCGTTTTCATACACATTGCCATCCTCACATACCAATGGCACATTATATATATAATGGACAGGTTGCTTGCCTGTAACAGTATTTCTTCGAGTGGTCATCTGCAAATACATACAAATGGGTTTTACTGCGCATGCGCAGTGCAGTTTGGAAACTTCTGGAATTGCTAGGCAGACTTCGAATTGCAACTTTTTGGTGGTAGCTCCACTCATCCCTATATAAATCCCCTGCTTTCCCGCTCTTTCCCCAGTTCCCATATTTTTTGACGCTGCGTAATGTGACTATAGAGCCATTTTAAGAGCAGGACACTGAGGGGAGGATTCGCGGGATTTGTATGTATTTGCAGATGACCCCTCAAAGAAACACTGTTACAGGTAAGCAACCTGTCCTTCTTCTTCGTGGTCTCTGCCAATCATACAAATGGGTTAGTTTAACAAGCTTACCCTAAAGGCGGACTAAATGTAAATTTAAAGAAATTATGTTTTTATTATGTTTTTCAAGTCATTATTGCAATCATAAACACTCCTCATGCATTGTCCCATACATACTCAATGATGCTTGCACAGCTTTCAACAATTGCACATTGTATGTCCCTGAGAACATTTAAAGTAAACCATACGTTGAGTAAACCATTGAATTTGAGGGCAGTATGACCCATACATCAATCATTGAAGTGCAATGTATTTTAAGACCACTTTAACATTTTAAGGAATCAAGTTTAGAGGTATCAAGTAGCTCTATAGTGCAAGGCAAGAAAGTGCAACCTGCAGGAACTCTTGTATGTATCAAGAATATATGCATAACATTATCAATCAAGGTGCCACATTAAGCATGAACTGTAAGTACATGCAACACATGAGCATTCTTGAAATAAACCACTTACTGTAGCTCAGAAATGAACACTGCCCTTCCAAAAGCTGCATCTTGTCTGGCTCTGGTGTCCAGCCTATAATGCTTGATAAAAGTCAAAGGCTGGGACCAGACTGCAGCTTTGGAGACGTCCTCTAAGAGAACTGCACTGCACATGCGCAGTAAAACCCATTTGTAAGATTCGCACAGACCAAGAAGAAGAAATATATGTATGTGTGTCTTGTCTGTCTGTCTGTGCCTGGCTTCCAATCCACCAAAAGCATCTGAGAAAGTAGGCTGAAGTCTACGAAACCTCAGGCTGCCAATTTCTTCCTTTCAGTTTGTCTCAAAGGTGCTACAAGATCTCCACAAGAATACTGGACACAGTCTTCCAGGTGGGGCCTGACCAAAGCAGAATAGAGCGGCACTATTACTTCCCTTGATTGAGACACTATACTTCTCTTGATGCAGCCTAAAATTGCATTGGCCTTTTTAGCTGCCGCATCGCAACTGTTGGCTCATGTTCAACTTGTGGTCTACTTGGACTCCTAGATCCCTTTCACATGTACTTTCAGTCAGCCAGATGTCCCCTATTTTATGGTGGAATCTCCATCCTTGGAGGTCTTTAAGCAGAGGCTGGATGGCCATCTGTCAGGGATGCTTTGATTGGGAGTTCCTGCATGGCAGGGCCATGGATGGCCCTTGTGGTCTCTTCCAACTCTATGATTCTATGATTCACATACTAACTCTACACATGAACACGGCTATATCTTTGAATTCTACCAATCTGTATTAATGTTAAAAGTTGATTTTGAGGTATTTTTGGAACTATGTTGATGGCATTTTTCACATTTTCTACTGGAGCTGTCCTCCTTCCTTCCACCTAAGAATCAGGATCTTAAGTCAGATGCAGGCCAAGTGCGACCTGAGCCACATGGGGTCCACTGACCCTGCTTTTTGCTCACTTTGAATGCCTCCCAATTTTAAAATTGAACCCCTCAGGTGTCCCAAAGCACCACCAGAAGCATCGTTTTGCTTCAACTAGCCCTACTCATCTCACCAGAAGATGCAAAAAAGGATGTGGGAGTCAGACGAGAGCTTTGGTTATGGTTGGGCTTAACAGGGGATACGTTCCCATACTTGGATAGCAAAAATTGCAGATTTTTGCTATCCACATATAGGGTTTTGCGAACCCTATATTTCCAATAGACATGGACCATAGAGTTGAGCTGAAGGTGTTCAAGAGGTGTTTTTTAGACATCGGGAGATCCTCCAGAATGACCTTCTGGTCAACTTCTGCCATTGACTAAAAATATTTAGTAAAAAAAATTGAACAGCGGTAATAAAAACCGTTCACTTTAAAAGGCGATGTATAGCAATGAAAAACCAGGCATAACTAGTAAAGCTGAAAACCAGCAAAAGAATGAAGAAAGCAGAACAGAGAGAAGTTTTTGGTGGATAGTGAAAACGTTGCACAATGGGAACAAGCCAACCCTCGGTGAAGACTTGGCAACTTCCTATGGGGTGTAGCAAATAATAAGCCTGTTTCATTTTATTTACCTTTTTTAAAGTATGTGTCTCTCCGTACATGAAATTGCATTTAAATTTTGTGTTCTCACTAGTGGGACCATGATGCCAGATTAGGTGTTTTCTAGACTTGTGAATCTAGTGGTGACTCTTGCAGGTTCTTCTCTTGAAATCCAGGGCATGGATTTGTCTTGATGACCTCTTAGATTCCCTTCCTCTTTTGACTTGTGTGTGTCTGCATCACAGATGATATTTATTGACTAAGCAAAAGAGGGTACTGTGAGGGGTTTTCCTTTTTTAAAAAACCTGTTGTGTTTGGATTCCCTTCTAGAAGTTTATTTCTCCTCCACATGTTGAAGGACTGCTTCAAGGACGTGAGCTGGCTGTTCTCCGTTTCCAAAGTTGTCGGCAAAGTGGGGCTTCTGGTGATGGAATCCATGCCACGCACGCCATATTTCTGGGCTGTCATCCTCACAAAGGTCGGTGTTAGCTGTCAGGAGTCTAGTTTGAGTGACAGATGGGACCCCTAGTTTGTCCACTAATGCAGGAACTCTCCGTCAAAGCATCCCCGACAGATGGCCATCCAGCCTTTGCTCAAAGACTTCCAAGGAGGGAGACTTCACCACACTCTGAGAGAGTGTGTTCCACTGTCAAACAGCCCTTACTGTCAGGAAGTTCCTCCTAATGTTGAGGTGAAATCTCTGTTTCTGGAACTTGCATCCATTGTTCCAGGTTCTGTTCTCTGGAGCAGCAGAAAACAAGCTTGCTCCCTCCTCAATGTGACATCCCTTCGGATATTTAAGCAGGGCTATCATATCACCTCTTAACCTTCTCTTCTCCAGGCTAAACATCCCCAGCTCTCTAAGTCTTTCCGCATAAGGCATGGTTTCCAGGCCATTCACCGTTTTAGTTGGCCCCCTTTGGACACGCTCCAGTTTCTCCACATCCTTTTTGAATTGTGGTGCCCACAGTATTCCAGGTGAGGCCTGACCAAAGCAGAATAGAGTGGCACTATTACTTCCCTTGATTTAGACACTATACTTCTATTGATGCAGCCTAAAATTGCATTCGTCTTTTTAGCTGCCGCATCGCACTGTTGACCCGTGTTCAACTTGTGGTCTACTTGGACTCCTGGATCCCTTTCAAATGTATATGTCTCATTCAGCCAGGTGTCCCACATCCTATATCTGTGCATTTCATTTTTCTGCCCTAAGTGCAGTACTTTACATTTCTCTGTGCTGGAATTCATTTTAGCTCCAGCCCAGCTTCCTAGCCTATTCAGGTCATTTTGAATTTTGATCCTGTCCTCTGGGGTATTAGCTGCTACTCCTAATTTGGTGTCATCTGCAAATTTGATAAATATGCCCCCAATACTGTCATTCAAGTCATTGATAAAAACGTTGAATGGCACTGGGCCCAAGACGGACCCCTGTGGCACCCCACTTGTCATTTCTTTAACCAAAGCTGTTTCTTCTGGGCCTGGATAAGCAAAACATTTGTTCAGGCAGTGAAAGAGATAACCACTTTATGTACTGCAAAGCAGTTGGCTCCTGTTCACTGAACTCTAATGTGTTTTGAACAGAGTCCAGACAGGCCAGCCTGGAGTGGGAAGAGAGTACTGAAGTGTTAGACATTGCTGTAGTGACCACTTTGTGCCTTTAGTAACAGAGGGATGGTGAGCGGAATTAGAAGGCGGTTTTGAGGGCTAGCAATTTTTGTCTGGCGCTTTGTCTGTCTGTGTGAACGTTCAGTAGGAACTGTAATAACGAAGGGTGCTGTTTCGTTTTCGAAACATAGGAATGCCATCAAAAAATGCAAAAGCTGTTCACTGACTTGGGGCTGGTGGAGTCTCGGTTGCCCTTTCTGACCAAGAAGGATGCCCAGCGAGGGATGCGATGCTTGGCTGAGTGCCCTGTGGGAGACGAAGGCAAGGCCTGGAACAGGTTAGAGGAATGGAAATAAATTCATGCTCTAGTCCTTAGTCAATTCCGCACACTGTGAAGACAAGTTCACGAGGCTGGAGAGGGGCGTTTCCATGATCGGATGCTTCCACAATCCGAGCATCTAGCTGGTCTTCTGCACTGGGCAGGATGCAAAGAAAAAGGGTAGCCTCTCCTTTCTCTCCTTTCCTGACTCTCTCTCTCTCTCTCTCTCTCTCTCTCTTAGGTGCTGGATATTTGATAAGTGTGAAGATTTGGCCGTCGTGTTCTTTGTGGATTTTGGCTGCTCTGCTACGCTCCCCCTGACCTCTCTGCGGAAGCTGGACATGGATGAGTTCTGGTCAATAAGCCCTTTGGCACAGCCCTTTATGCTCCAAGATGGTAAGGGAAGAGCCATTGGGGGGCTCAATCGGAGGGGGGGGGGGGAGAGCACACTTTGCATGCTGAAGAGTTTTGGGCATCTTGGCGATGCACCAGATGATACTGCTATTGTGACTCCCATTGTCTAGAATCACTGGAGGGTTGTATGTCGAGAGATCTTGTAGCACCTTTGAGAATGAAAGAAAGAAATTGGCAGTGTGAGCTTTCGTAGACTTCGGTCTACTTCCTCAGATGCATTAGTGAAACGTACCTGTTTTTATAGCCAAATAGCACGACCTATGCTTTGTAGCATACTTGCGGTTAGACCTGGGGGCAGGAAAAGGTGCGTCAAGGGGCATCAAGAGGAACTTCATATAGTTTTGTTGTGTGCCTTCAAGTCATTTCTGACTTATGGGGACCCTGTTGTGGTGTTTGCTGGGTCTGAGAGTGACTCGCCTAAGGGTCAACCAGTGCGGTTCCCATGGCAGAGCGAGGAATCAAATATCAAATCTCCAAAATCCAAGTCTTACTCTCAAACCAATACGCCATGCTGATTCTGTGTTGTTATTTTTGTTACTATGTGCCTTCAAGCCGTTTCCAGTTTACGGTGACCCTAAGGCCACCCTATTACAGGGTTTTCTTGGCAAGATTTGTTCAGAGAAGGTTTGCCATTGGCTTCCTTTGAGGCAGAGAGTGTGTGACTTGATCAGTTTCCATGCCTGGGCTGGGAATCGAACTCTCATCTTCACAGTTGTAGTCCAACACTCAAACTATTCCACCTCATTGGCCGTTTTTAGCAAGATGATTTTAATTTTTTTAATATATATTTTTAACCATGGGTCCCTTTCCAGGGGAAAAGTGACATATAAATGAGAGGACCCCATTCTGTTCATGTAGTGCACAGTGGTTAAAATGCCGGTACCGGAGCCACTCACGGACACAAGGTTGTGAGTTCGATCTCGGGTAGGGCTCCAAGGTTTACTCAGCCTTCCATCCTTTCATAGGTTGGTAAAATGAGTACCCAGCTTGTTGGGGGCAGTTGGCTTACAGATTGTAAACTGCTTAGAGACTGCACAAGTGCATTGATAAGTGGTATAGAAATGTACTTGCTATTGCTGTAGAGGCACAATACATTGAGTGTCCTGGGAATAGGACCTAGCTGGTTTGCTGGAAGACCAACGAGTATCACTCCATGCTGCAGCATTTTGTGGCTTCTTAGATTGTTACTAAAGAATTCCTTTTTACGAAGTTTCTTTCTCTCTCTCTCTCTCTCTCTCTGGTTAGAGGTTCTCCCATCTCAAGTCATGATGAGACAAATTTTGGAAGGGACAGTGGTTGGTCCATTGGAAAGAGAGGTAAGAAAAGACTGTTGTCTGTCATCGGGGTGGAGAACATATAGAGTCATAGAATCATAGAGTTGGAAGAGACCACAAGGGACATCCAGTCCAACCCCATTCTACCATGCAGGAACTCTCGATCAAAGCATACCCAAAGCAACAGATGGCCATCCAGTCTCTGCTTAAAGATCTCCAAGGAAGGAGACCATCAGTATCTGAGGGAGTGTGTTCCACTGTCGAACAGCCCTTATTGTCAAGATGTTCCTCCTAATGTTGAGGTGGAATCCCTTTTCCTGGAGCTTGCATCCATTGTTCTGGATCCTGTTCTCTGGAGCAGCAGAAAACAAGCTTGCTCCCTCCTCAATATGGCATCCCTTCAAATATTTAAACAGAACAATCACCTCTTAACCTTCTCTTCTCCAGGCTAAACATACCCAGTTCCCTAAGGCGTTCCTCATAGGACATGCTTTCCAGACCCTCCACCATTTTAGTCGCCCTTTTCATAGAATCATAAAGTTGGAGGAGACCACAAGGGCCATTCAGTCCAACCCCCTGCCATGCAGGAACTTCTCTTCCTGGATCATGTCCTTCAACTAGCAGAAGAGACGAGATGACAATCTGTGCATCCATCTCTTTCGGCTTCTTACCCAGAGCCTCGTGATCCCGTCTGATATTTTAAAGGCTGTGTCATTCGTTCCCATATGGACCAAAAGGAAGGGGTAGTGGTCAGTAGGCTTGACCAGTCTTGTCAGCTTCTCTGTCACATCATGGATCTTTGCCCCAGGGAAACAACACACCTCCCGAGACATCTTGTTGGACCCACAAATCACTCCTTCTGTACCCCTCAACAAGGAGTCCCCCACCACGACCATATGCTCCTCCGGCTGTTCCCTGTGATAGAACTCCCAGGCTTTCCTGCTCTGTCCCTGAAGTCGGTCTATGCTGGTCTTCCTCATCTTCCTTGATAAGTGACAGAGCTTCAAACTGATTCTGTAGCTGCAAGCTCCCAGAACTACCCCTGGTTTCCCTGTGGCTGTGCATCATATTCCTCCAGTTGTCTTCCTCCTTTGTACATGAAGTGAAGTCTTCCTCCCCAGCAACTTCCTCTGTGTGGTCCCCGTCCAAAACTGTAGCAGCAATGTAATTCGAAGGCTTTCGCAGTCATCATCCATGGTTTTTTAGGCTTTTCCTGAGGTTTGCCAGCACCTGTGGCTGGCATCTTCCATGAAGGAAATCTTCTATGAAGATGCCAGCCACAGCTGCTGGTGAAGAGAGATTTCTTTTTCTAAAGAGGCCAGCCACAGCTGCTGGCGAAACCTCAAGAAAAAACTCTTATAGAACGCAGCCTCATAGCCAAAAATCCCACAAAAATCTATATAGCACCAAATTTGGCCCACTCTGCCTTCCTAGATAGATGCTATGGCCCCTTTGACACCATCTTTTAATAAAATCCTTCTTGAGGCTCAGGTCTTTGCAGAAAGAGGTTGAAGTGAAAATATGAAAAATACTAGCTTCACCCACCTCAGGAACATATTAAGAACTTCTCTGAATTTGAAGTCAAGTCATATAAACATTTGTTCCTAATGCTTTCTTTCAGCCACACATTTTGAAGTTTATTCTCCAAGCACACTAAGAGGACATCGCTTGAAGTTTGGAGAGACTCCTACACACTTTGGAGTTATGTGAAAACTCAGCAAGCTATGTAAGCCTGTGGATACTTTGCTTTAAGATTCATTGAATAATTGCATCCAAGACTTAATTTGTCCTTGTTTTTATAATGGTTTATGATGGATGGAGAGCGTTTTATCTCTGCAGAGTGTTGAACTACAACACCCACGATTTCTTCACTTAGCCATGTTGGGTGAGGTTGATCTAGCCAAAGGTTCCCCATTTCTAGTTTACAAGCTCTATGGTTCTGAATTTAGGGGTCCTCTTTAAACAATGTCCTTTGTGAATGAAAGTTGGGGGAGCATTTTTGAGACAGCAGGACAGGGGTGAAGTAGTAACCTCTCTAAATGTTACACTGCAACTCCCATGATCCCTGGCTAGACTAGTGGTTTGAATCATAGGTTGTCCATATTGAATGATGTATCTGTTTCATGCAGTTTTGTCAGGACTGTCAGCTCTTGATTTAGAGGGAATCTGTTTTTGTCCACCCTATTTTTGAGTTTATTAAAAAAAAATCTATGTTCTTGATACTTTCTTGCTTTGCTTTTTATCTAAGAAAATACACCTGTGTGTGAAAGATTCTTGAACTATAGTTTACTGCCTTTTAAATGTGGATAAGGAACAGGTACTTCTTTGGATGGCAATGTCCAAAAACCACAGCCGGTGTGCTGGAAGTTGCCACCCAAAAACATAATGCTTGTCTTCCAGCCAGTGTGAAAAAAATACTTTGGACCACAGCTTCCAGAATTCTGGAAGTTTCAGTCTTAAAACTTTCCTATTATCTGGTTATAAGATCTATCTGTCTCCAGTTAAATGCTTTTACGGACAGAGATTAAGACCAGTTTCCCTTCAAATTAAACAAATGTAATTATTCTCCAAAGATACATTTCCCCCCATACACATCCATCATACACTGTAACCAAAAAAAGGGAAAAAAAGCAGTGTACATGAAAATAAGAAAATAAATTAAATCCGTAGCAGAGGGAGAGGCGGAGGTGCTCTAAGACTGCAGCGGAGCCGGAAGCTTCCAGCGATACAAGAGAGAATTGAGTTTTTTGGGATTTTTTTGTGGTGTGTGTGGTTTTTAATAAGAGTGACGGCCATTCGCCTGCCAGCATGGGTCCAAGTGAGGCCCAGAGCTCAAGGCCCAGCTGCTCGCACAAAAGTTTTAATAATCCCGCCAAAGTCTTGTCAGAGCTGCTTGCCATAGTCTCACAAAGCGGGATTTGGAGTCTTGTCCTGGAAGAGGAAGAGGCTTCCTTTCATGATCCAAAAACAGCGTTCGGCAGAAAAGTCTGGATTGGTCTGTGGCTCCTGCTCGGACGTTTCCACACTAGCCGTCTTCTTTGGGTGGCGTGTACCATCCTGAAGAATAAAGACAATTTGGTTACAAAAAGTATTCTTCCATCTATCAGAAGGCTAGGAAATAGCTATATGTTTGCCTTGAGGGATAGAATGTACAGATTGCTTACCTGTAACTGTGTTTCTTCGAGTGGTCATCTGTGCCCTCACACAATAGGGATTGTGCCAGTGCTCAGACGCCATTTGGATAGCATGCTCAGTGTATGCTCCCATACACTGAGCATGCCCAATCCCGCCAATCTAGCTCCTCCTTCAGTTCAAGTCAGCGTCAATGGCCTTTTCGAGATCTTAGGGATCCTCGGAAGCTGCGAGATCGGGATCCTGCCCAGAGGGTCAGATTGCAGGGCTGATTCCTGAGCTACAGCAAGGGCTTTCTCCCACAAAAGGGATTTGAATTTTTTGGCTCTATTTCAAAGAGTCACAGGAGTAAATGCCTTGCAGTGGAGGCCTTTATCAGGAACATGGGTTTCTCCCAGACAAGATAGGCACTTAGAGTGTCCGTCATTAAATGCAAGCTTGTTGGGGCATTTAGAGCATTTCTTGAAGAGGGAGGTGGAGGCCATAAGAGGCCTAATAGTCAGTGGGCCCGTCTGGGCCAGTGGAAAAAAAGGGCTCTAAAATCGTGAAACAGAGGAGAAAGAAGGGCTAGCTCAGGAGGGAGTGAAAAAAAAAATTCCCCAAAGGAGAAATCTACTCATTCGAGTCAACAGAAATGGATCAGCAACCCGAAGGAGATGTTTCTCTTGCGGCGGACAAAAGGGAACTGAAGGAGGAGCTAGATTGGTGGGATTGGGCATGCTCAGTGTATGGGAGGGACGGGGCTACCGTCAATCTGCTCAGCTTTTCAGCTATCCGAATGGAGTCTCTGCGCAGGCGCAAACCCTCTTGTGTGAGGCACAGAGACCACTAAGAACTAAGCATGGCTTTACCAAGAGACCATGTGTCTGGCCAGCTCACTAGAGTCTATTCACAACGCCCAAGGCTCTTCCTTATTTACAAATCTTTTTAGTTTTAACATACACTACAAGATGTGTTGCACCTCATTTAGGAAGATCAGTAAAACAGAAACTGAATGAACGATCAACCAACCTGGCACAGCCCATTTGTGATCCCTCTATCACAGAGTTGGAAAACTGTACAGGCATCTAGATGTTGTTCTCTGCCTTCAAGTTGTTTCCAACTTACGACGACCCTATCTTGGGGTTTTCTTGGCAAGTTGCTTTCAGAGAGGGTTTGCCACTGCCATTCTCTGAGGCTGAGAAAGTGTGACTAGCACAAGGTTTTCTTGGAGGGGAATCGATCTTTCTCAGCCTCAAAGAACGGCAATGGCAAACCATCTCTGAAGAACCTCACCAAGAACACCCCAGAATAAAGTCGCCATAAATTGGAAACAACTTGAAAGCAGAGAAGTGGGTTTCCATGGCCAAGCCAGGATTCGAACCCTGGTTTCCAGAATCCTAGTGCAATGTTTAAACCACTAACCACACTGGCTCACAGCCTCTAGAGGTTATTGAAATGCAATTCCCATTGAGCTTTACCACTGACTAAGGCTGCGGATAACTGAAGGGTCACGCCTCTACTCTTGTTTGGAAAGGAGATGCTGGGGTCTGAGCTTCTGCTCTGCCAATGAGCTATGGTTCCAGTGGAACCAGTTGTGATTTCCAAGCCCCATACTAACCTCAGTCATAATGAGCAGGTCAGTCCCCTCCAAGAAGACTCCCAAGCCATGAGTCCCATACTCTGGATTAGTAAGAAGAGGAATCCAAACAAACTAGGTTTCACTCTAACACCAAATGCATCTGAAGTAGTAGACTGAAGTCTCAAAGGTGCTACAAGATCCATCACCACTTAGTGTGGATTCCTCCTTTCCTCAAATGTAGAATACACCAATGGGGCAATTGCTCCTGCAGTGGGGCCTGTTTCTAGGGAGCACTTACAATCTGCATCGCATGAAGACGTGGGAAGCCTCCGACTTATGAGGGACAAATGTGGGCCTCTTGGACTTCCCCAGTTAGCTATGCTCCTTTCCTATTAACACCACCCAAGCTTATGTTTTCCCTCCACGCCAGAAGGTTGAAATGTTTCTCCGCAGGCTTACTCATGGGCAGTAAATACTCTGATGACAAAAGCTGAAGCCTCGTGATTATCAAGCTAACATGAAAACCAGGCTGTGCTCCTTGGATCCCTTGGCACAGGACAGTTTATCCAGGTAAGGCAGGATTAAAGCCACATAAAAGGGGTGGTGAGAGCAAGATGGGTTCTGGGGTGGCATTAACAATTTTCTTTAAATACACCAACCACACAGTTAGTGCTAGACGCAAAGAGTTTGAGAGGCTCTATGAATGTTGGCCTGTTGAGCTTAAGACTCTCCTGCAAATAATCAAAAGGTGCTAGTACTCACCATTCTTCTCATGGATCTGCACCAGAGACTTGTAGGATTGCTGGGCTCTTGTCAAGCTGTACTGGTTCTGTTGGGTAGGGAGAAGTAGATAAATGCTCTACTTTAAATACGCAACAGTTCCCTCCTTTGCACCAACTACTCTTCTGCTCCACTCCACCCTCGATTTAGGAGCTGCAGTCCAACACGTGGAGGGCCACTACTCGGCCAGCCCTGCTCCAGGGTTTCCAACTATGTTTTAAAATATCTTTATGAATATTTTCTATGATTAGAAACGGTTCTCAACATTAATTCACCCCATACCCGTAAAAAGGACAAAATTAAAGTAACAAGAATGATGCTACCATCAAACATACAAACATAATTATTAAAAATTTACTTCTTGGATAAATTAACAACAATGTGAAACAAAAAACCAGTAAGGACATTCTTAGAAGAATGGAAATTATTGTTCAGGGACTTACAAAGGCAAAACGAGGGTACAAGCTGGATTTGAAAATTTAAATTATTTCACTTAATAATGAATAGAAGTTTATGATAAGATTATATTGTGTATAGAAATAGGAATAATGAAAAAAATCAAAGGGTGGGGAGCAGCAAGTCAGAGCTTCCAACTACAGACATGTGGCTTCATGCCGGGAAAAAGGGACAGTCTGACCCACCCAGCCCCGACTTACTTTGTTGGCGCCAAACTGGACTCTAGCTTTGCCTTTCACCAATGTGGCACTGATCTGCATGATCACCGACTCTACCGAGTAAGCACTGCTCCAGCCCTAAGAGAGTGGAGGCAAGATGTGGGATGAATTCCAGCAATAGTCAGAGTGGCAGAACTACTGCCCAGAAGGCAGGTCCCAGCTCAGCCAGACATCCTCTCAAGGCCTTTCCCTCCATTGCTCTTGTGACTGCTCACCTGTTTTGTTAGAAGCTCCATGCAAATGGCTCCTCCACCCAGGACGTATCTAAGAAGGAAAACACCCACAGATACATATGTAGGTTAGTCAAGCAGCTGAGGGGATTCTCTTATAAAGAGCAGCCTACTCCGTTTTCAAGCCTCTGGCATACAACTGCGTTCCCTGGCCCCAAGAATTTTAGTGGTGGCTTTGAGACTAACTGAAATAAAGAAGTTGTCAACATGAGCTTTCATAGACATATGCATTATGAGGAAACACTTTGGGAGCTGGGGACGTTTAACCTGGAAAAGAGACAGTAAAGGGGTGATATGATAGCCCTGTTTAAATATCTGAAGGGATGTCATCCTGAGGATGGACCAAACTTGTTTTCTGCTGCTCCAGAGACTAGAACATGGAGCAATGGATGCAAGCTACAGGAAAAGATAGGAGGAACTACATTAGGAGGAACTTCCTGACAGTAAGGACTGTTCGACAGTGGAAGACGCTGAATGAGAGTGGTAGAAACTCCTTCTTTGGAGGTCTTTAAAGAGAGTTCTTGCATGGCAGGGGGTTGGACCTGATAGCCCTTGGGGTCTCTTCCAACTCTACAATTCTATGACTGCAGCCGACTTCCTTAAATGCAACTGAGTAAGTAGACCAAAGTCTGAGAGCTCATGCTGCCAACTTTTTATTTCAGTCCCCAAGGTGCTACAAGATCTCTTTACATACTGATTCTACAGACTAACAAGGCTATGTTGAATTCTGGTGGTGGCTAACACCCTCACCTAACCCCCATAATATACCATGTCTCTCTTATCATAATATACCATGTCTCTCTAGCCATCCATCTCTATTGTGAGATCTCGGGAAAGCACACCATTAAAAACAATCTAAGCAATTCAAAACTATTTCTTCAAACTCTGCAGTTGTTGGAGGCTTTTTCACAGTGAAAGACTGGGATTTATTTGCCATGCAAAATACACATGAATTTTTTGTGCGGAAGGTGTCATTTTCTGCATGGGAATTCCTTGTCTGTGCAGAATATCATGTTTGCTGCATAAAAACCAAGCGGCAAATAAGTTTCAATCTGCAAAGATTCTTGTCCCTCCAGTATTATGCTCAGCAAAGGTTTCCAGACATTTGGGAAAGCCATTTTTTGTCTGTCATTTCAACATTTCTGAATATTCATTCTATCCCTATTTAGGAGGCAATGACAATGAATGATACAGGAGGTTCATAAACATTTCAGTGGTTGGGGCATTGGTGCAGGACAGGGAGCACTGTCAGTCTGGCAGGGTAAAATAAAATAAAATGTCTAACAGAGATAGCTTTCTGAGGCATGCTAAAGAGGTCCTGAGAGAAGGTAACAGGTGAGCATACCAAAAGCTAATCTGGCAGCCATTTCAAAGACTATTTTCAGTTTTATTTTTTTTTAATTTATTCTGCACTAAGTTCACTTGGATTTTCCACAAACAAAAAACCCAGCACTTTCTACGCAGGACACAGCATTTTCTGCACAGAAAAAAAGTCTTTCTCCACAGAAATATTATTAAAAAACTGTTTTCTACATTTAAAAAGTGCATTTCCTACCCAGAAAAAATATAAATTCTGCATAGATTTTTTTTTCTACATGAAACAACTTTGCAAAACAAACCAGGCTGCCCTCAGCAAGATCCAATTGACAAAGAGCAGGTACTTACCCTCCTGACAGCACAGGAGAGACAACCCTTACGAATGGAGGGTCAAAGGGAAAGTTGTCCTGAAAGAAAGAGTACAGAGAATCTGAGCATGTCACTTGGCTTTTCCCTTTCCTCTGACCCCCATACTCCAATTGCAGCTGCCATTGCCTCTTCTCTTCCTGCTAGACCTGACCTTAAAGGTGAAGTTGAGGAGAATGAAGTCAGTCCCTTCTTTCTCCTTGAGGATTTGTAGATCACTGTGCAAGGCGCTGTCCTCGTCTACCCTGAAATAGACAAAGTGTGGATGCATGAGAAAAGGAGACGCAGCTGGGTGATCAAACCTATGGGACCCTCCCTCCAAGTCTGCTGACTAAATGTAAGATAACTTCTAGAGCAGCCTCCCCAAATTTGGGTCCCATCCTCCAGATGGTTGACCAGTGGGATGTGGGAGTTGCAGCTAAAGTAGTGCTAAGACCCAAGTGGAAATCTAGCAGCCTTCCAGATGTTGGAAAACTGCAACTCCCAGCACTATAGTGCTTAGAGATGCTAAGAACTGCAACCCAACATCTGCTCAGGTCCAGGCTATTTGAAGGATGGTATTTCCCTCTACAAGCCTACCTAAGCTCTAAGATCTTTGAGGGAGACCTTTCTTTCAGTTCCACCTCCCCTTTTCCCAGGTATGTTTTGTGGGTAGAAAGGAGGGCTTTCTCTGTGACTGCTCCTAGACTTTGAAACACCTTCCTAGGAAGGCTCCTTCCTTGCTCTCCTTCAGCCACCAGGTGAAGACTTTCTTATTCCATCAGACTCCTAGCCAAAAAAATAGGAAAATGTCCTATTTCACCAGGCTGTGGTATTGACTGGTGCAAGCTTTTTGCTGACTTTTTATATTCTGTCTTTTAATGAGCTTTAAATGGTTTTAAATTTGTAGACTGTTTTTAATCACACACATGCAAACATAAAAACGGATGTTTTTGCATGATTTAAATCTGTACTGGGTTTTTTCTTCTTCTTCTGAGACCTCCCTCTAGTCTATCTGGTGCCATCCTGCCTTGGAGGGAGAGATGCAGGCCCAGCCCAAGAAGCCGAGCCTTCCCTCCAGTCCATCTGTCTTGGTCTATGCCTCAGAGGGAGAAAAGAACTGCTGGACATAATCCTCTTCCCCACCACCATTCCCTTCTCCTTTTATGTCATATCTTTTTAGATTGTAAGGGCAGGGAACTGTGCAATTAAAGTCATAATTGTTTGAGAGCCTTTAGGGCTGAAGGGCGAGGTATAAATACTGAAAATAAATAATAATTTGTAAGCTATCTCTAGTCCCATTGTTGGGGGGAAAGGGATATATAAAAGAATATATCTTTAATATCTCTCCCCCCTGAAAGTCAAGGTGATTAAATTGAGGCTGTTGTGCTTTGGCCACATCGTGAGAAGGCATGACTCTTTACAACCACCAAGGAGGCCTATGAGATATTTAAACAGAGACTGAATGGCCAACCATCAGAGATGTGGTTTGGTAAATTCCATTACTGATCAGGTTAAACCAGATGGTCTCCAATGCTACCTTCGACATTAACAATCTATAAGCGTGTGTGCATGTGTATGTGTAAATTCCATTACTGATCAGGTTAAGCTAGATGGTCTCCAATGCTACCTTCAACATTAACAATCTATAAGTATGTGTGTGCATGTGTGTGTGTGTTTTCTAGATTGAGGTACTTATGACTGGGGAAATGGATTGCCAGGGCTTCCAAAACTCTCTCCCTAGTCCAGGCAAGATTTGTGACTGGCTTTTTTATGGTTTCTAGAATGCGAGGCAGCAAGCAAAATTGTGTACACAGACCCGAGGCCAACCCATCCCGTCCCTAGCTCTTACTTCAGGAGTTTGACATTCCAGTCGTACAGGCTGTCATTCACTAGTTCAACTGCATAGTTTCCTGAGGATGACATAAGGAACAGGTTAGTCCCACTGAAATCTACAGTCCTAGACAGAGGCCACAAATGAGGCACCTATACTGTGATTCCTCAAGCCAGGCTTCCAACCTGTACCACCTCTTGGCTCACACACATGCAGACCAGGTACTTACCACCTTTGAAACTTGCTGATCGGTAAATATCCCTGAGCTCCTTCATCAGCCGGTCGGTGGCCTGCACGGACCCAGACACTGCCCCCTGCAAGGGATGGGAAGAGGCACTCCTGGTTACACTTATATTCCCCTCTCTCCACTGCCTCCCACCAAAGATATCAGCCTGCCTCAGTCAGCCCTTATCCCTGGGATGGATAGAGTTTTCCTCCTCTTTCAAATTAGAACTTAGAGGTAGCTGATGGGCAGTAGACTCTGGGCTGACAACAGAAAGCAACGTATTTCTCACAGTGCAGGGTTTATGCTGTGGAATCTATTGTCTCAAGGCATGACTCCTCTTACAACAGAGGATGGCAAACTTGTGGGAGAGGCACAAAGTCTCTCACTGACTGTCAGGCATAGGTGCTATACACAGCTTCCAGATCCGAAGCAGGACATCTCCAGATGTCACTTGTTCAGTCACATTAGGAGAGAGTTAGTGCACCCATGCTGTGCTTCTGAGCTTCCTCTTTAACCAACTGCCTGAGTATTATTTCAGTTGAAGACTGGACCAACTTTAGACACGTTTCTTATTAGGCACAATAATTCAGACTACATCCTCCCTGTTCAGAGACAATCTGCCTCTAAAATGCCAGCTGTTGGTAGAGCAGGAGGATGCTATCTTGCATTGGCGTCCTGTTTGTGGGCTTCCCACTGGACTATTTCTTTCATTATGCAGAACATGCATGTTTTCAAAAGCTTTAAATGTCTTTGCATGCAGAAAATTCATTTAATTCAGTCTTTTAGACTCACACAAAAAGACAGGAACAAACACAATTTTCCTAACTGTGGTGACCAGCACACCATACCGAGCAAAAAGAGGACACTATTTCAAGGGTTATCAGTTTAGTAACAAAATAGCACTGTGGCATGTGATGTCTTTATGCATTGCATACAGGAATTTCTCAGGTGGATGGGTGGGGAAAACATTTCTCTTTTGCAGACATTTATTATAACCCATTCAATGTTGGGCCATTCAGGGCAGGACAGAAGAAGGCACAGTTTTGCCTTTGCCACAACAGGAGCTTTAAAACTAATACTTTATTATCCCTCCAGAGTGGGAGAGACCTGAATTCAAATGACAAGAAAAGAAATTCCACCTAAACATTAGGTAGACCCTTTTGACTGTAAGGCTGTCCAACAGTGGAACAGACTGCTCAGGGGAAGGGGCTCTTCTTTGGAAATCTTTAAACAAAGGATGGACTGGAATGATTTTTACAGAGTGTGAAGTCAAAGGCTTTCATGGCTGACATCCATAGTTTTTTGTGGGTTTTTCGGGCTATGTGGTCATGTTCTAGAATAGTTATTTATTTATTTATTAGATTATTTATACCCTGCCCTTCAGCCTTAAAGACTATCAGAGCGGCTTACAATTATTATATTTAATTAGAGAGTTTGTTTGTTCCTGATGTTTGACCAACATTTGTGGCTGGCATCTTCAGAGAATGCTGGAGCAGGAAAGTTAGCAAGCAGAGTAGTCTGCTTTCCTGGTCTGGAGTTTTTCCAGCCAGAGACTCACTAACCTTCCGGCTCCAGCATTGTCTGAAGATGCCAGCCACAGATGCTGGCAAAAAATCAGGAACAAACTCTTCTAGAACATGGCCACATAGCCTGAAAAACCCACAAAAAACTATTTTATAGAGTGTTTTAGTTGTGGATTCATGCATGACAAAGGTTGGACTAGTGGTCTTCGTGGCCTCTTCCAACTGTAAGAGTCTCAATCTGGGATAGTGATGAACTGGATGATTGTGCTTCTTCTCCACAGGCCACTATGAATTAAGTGTTTCCATTGAGATAATCCTGTCCTAGCTTCCTTTTCTTGCTCACTCCAGAGCATAATGGAAACCTGGCAACTGACTTTGAATGACAAGATTTTGTAATGATTCTCGGAGGCCTACTTAAGGCTAGGCTTGAAGCCAGCAACCCAAATCTGAACCCTGGTTTTGGCCAGCAAAATGATTCTTTATCTGTAACATTTGCTATCAGAGATAGCCATTCAGACAAGTTTCCCTCGGCTATCTTAGAAAAGCTCACAGGGTAACGGGGTACGAAAGACAGTAGGGAACATGGGGGTTCTTTCTGACATTTCTCATTTATCCTTTTAATACCTACTGCTACCTGGTCAGTTTACTCAGGTTTCAAGCAGCTCCTTATGATCGTGAGACATACTTCTTTCCAAAAGAGCAAGCAAAGCACTCCTCATTCCTTATGGCAGGCTAGTATGATTTTGTTTTAAAGAGGCTAATGGGCTGATAGGATTTTTAAGAACTCAGAAGCTTCAAACACTCACAAAATATTGTCCTGGCCTAAGCCATTACTGCAGAGTGGATCGAATCTAACCTTTTGCAGCACAAGTCCCCTTCCCAAGTTTAGGAAAAATTCCAGATGCTAGGTTCAGGGCTAGCCCTACCATCGGGAGAGTGAGCTAGCTGTCTGAGGCAGGAATTTAAATGGCCCACAACTACCCTGAGTTCTTAGAAAGAGTGCCTGAAGACTGCCAGGTCCTTGAGGAGCTCTGCTCAATCCCTACATGAAATGAGAGGCAGGCCTTGAAACGGGGGGAAAAGTTCCCCTTGTTCTGCCCCACATGCCCTCTCCCCCCCCCCCAACCCACCATCACCTGGCCCTCCCGCCTGGCGACACGTACATTTAAGTAATCTTGCCTCTGGTTCTTTTTTATTTTCTCAAGGATGGCCAGGTTCTCTTTGCCGATGCCATCATCTTCAGCTTTTTTTGCTTCTGCTGGCTCTTCTTCCTTCATCTCATAGTGGTCCAGCTCTTCTGTGTCCTTGAGGAGGAGAAGAGAAGAACAGAGCTCACTCCGGATCCTAGTCACAGAATTTAGGTGTTGAGGAGGTGGAATGCAAGAATATGGACTTTAAGGTTTCCAGGGGGTTTATTTAGACTATAGTTCCCAGAGGATTATTCCTGGAGCTGCAGTCCAAAACAAGCAATATGCCAAGCTCTGGAAATCTCAGAAGGGAAAGACACAGCCATGCAAATAAGGCTTGGCAGATAAAGATGTGGAAAGTTGGAGAATTTTTAATGGACACCACCATACCTCTGGCATTTCCTCATCTTCTTCTTCAGAGGAAACTTCTTCTTGGGTGCTCTGTGGGACACAAGGGTGGTAATAATAATAATTAATAATAATAATAATAATAATAATAATTTGTACCCCGCCCCTTTGAGATCAATCAGGGCGGCTAACAACAATAACAATACAGTTACATCGAATAAAACAAGCTACGTCCCTCCCCTCTTAAAAAAGTATTAAATCTGTTAAAAATTAAAACCAATGATTTAAAACAACATCGATACAATTTACAATAAAACAAACAGAGCAGCGCAGCAACATTTTGATTAATTTTTCCAGGAGATATTAGGGAGTTCTATGAAAAGGGAGGTCCCTGCGGCCGTGGTATCTATCCTGGGAAGGCCTGCCGGAAGAGATCTGTCTTGATAGCCTTTTTAAAGCTGTCTAAAGATGTCAATTGACAAATTGACAAAGATGACAAATTGACAAAGCCAAGTGTGAAATGGAGTCAACTGAGCATAAGTCTGCCAGAGGACACCATCGTAAGTAAGTAGTATGTAGGAGTTGCCCAGATGCTCACCCAGAGAACAGCTACTGCCCTGTGAGAAGTGGCAAGAAAGCATGCGCTCACCCTCTTTCTGCCTCATGGGACCACTCCTGGGACCATCCTTCTCCAAGTGAGCAGCTAGTAACCCTGCTCTGCTGTCTGGCATCATTGCCATGCCTTTGGCATTCAACAGGAAATCAAATGAATCAAGGTTAACTACTCCCCAAACTTCACGGTGAAAGATACTGTGTAGAAATCCCCACATCATTATTATTTGACTGGTTTTATGCTTATGGGTTTTAAAATGTCACTGAAAAGCCACTTTATAAATCCCATGGACTGGTTAATACTGAACTAGTAAAAGGCAAAGGAGGGCAACTAAGATAGTGAAGGGTCTGGAAACTGTGCCCTATAAGGAATGCCTTAGGGAACTGGGAATGTTTAGCTTGGAGAAGAGAAGGTTAAGAGGTGATATGATAGCCCTGTTTAAATATTTGAAGGGATGTCATACTGAGGAGGGAGCAAGCTTGTTTCCTGCTGCTCCAGAGACTAGAACGCAGAATAATGGATGCAAACTATAGGAAAAGAGATTCCACCTCAACATTAGGAGGAACTTCCTGACAGTAAGGGCTGTCCGGCAGTGGACCACACTCCCTCGGAGTGGAGTGGAGTCTCCGTCCTTAGAGGTCTTTAAGCAGAGGCTGGATGGCCATCTGTCGGGGATGCTTTGATTGGGAGTTCCTGCATGGCAGAATGGGGTTGGACTGGATGGCCCTTGGGGTCTCTTCCAACTCTATGATTCTATGAAGGAAATGTCTTCCAGAGGACCTGAATGTATGGGGGGATTATTTTGTGTGAAGGCAACCATGTAGGTAACCTGGATCCAATCCATGTAGGGCTTTAAAGGTAACAACCAACATTTAGTACTTCGTCCAAAAAGTAAGTGGCAGCCAGCTGAGCAATTTTAATGTTGGTGTAATATGATGACTCCTACATGTACTAACAACTAATCTAGTAGAATTCAAAGATATAGCCCTGTTAGTCTGTAGAATCAGTATACAGCGAGTATACAGAACCTTTGAGATTAAAGAAAGACGTTGGCAGCATGAGCTTTTGTAGACTGAAGTCTAGGAAAGCTCATGCTGCCAACTTATTTCTTTAATCTCAAAGGTGCTATAAGATCTCTCTAGATACTAGCAACCAATCTGGTTGCTATGTTTTGAACTAATTGATGTTCGAAACTTGGTACAGATGTAGCCTAATGTACAGCGCATTGGAGAAGTCCAGCCTTAAGGTTACCAGTGTGCACACTGCCATCTTTAGATCTTACAGTTCTAAGAAAAGGCACAGCTGCCATAACAGGTGATGTTGATAGTAGGCATGTAGACCAGGCAAGAGAGGAGAATCCTTGGCACTCCAGATGTTTCAGAGTACAAATCCTGTAAGACTGTTTGCAATGCTGGGAATAGTGTGCGTGTGGTGGTGGGGGAGATGTCCAAAAATTCTGGGAGAAAGCAAAACATGTGCTCTGGCTCCACCGTTGTAAACCAACCAATGATCTAACTTGATACCAAGTCACAACTATATCTTTGAATTGATACCAAGTGTTTTCCAGAGCTTGGGGAAAAAAACTTTATTTTCGAGAAATACAGCTCTCAAAATGCTTCAGCCACTGGTCATGCTGGCTGGGGTATTTTGGGAGCTATATTCCACCAAGAAGGGTGTGTTTCCAGACCCTTCAACATTTTGGTCATTCATCCTCTGGACACACTCCAGCTTGTCAATATCCTTTTTGAATTGCGGTGCCCAGAACTGGACACAGGATTCTAGGTGAGGCCTGACCACAGCTGAATAAAGTGGTACTATTACTTTCCTTGATCTAGGCACTATGCTTCTATGGATGCAGGCTAGAATCACACTGGCCTTTTTACCTGGCACATCACACTGTTGACTCACATTCAACTTGAGGTCTGCTAGGACTCTTAGATCCCTTAGCAGGGATAGTTTATGCTCTCTCACAGCCGCTGCTGTTCAGCTGGAGCACCTCCACGATACCATCAAACCACAATGGGATATCTCTGCAGCTTCAGATGCCAGCTTGCACGGCTTACCTGCTCTGCAGGCAGAGGCTGGTCCAGCATCTCGACATCCGGATGTTGTGGAAGGTTGTAGAGTTTGCAGAGGTCTGAAATGATCCGCTTCAGGTGCTGCAGGAGCTTCCCGGGGAGAAAAACAGACAGCAAAGATTGGGTGAGGAAAGACAAGGAAGCCACCCAACTTGGCACCTCCTCAGGCCCCATCAGTCCCTTCCCTTCATAGAATCATAAAATTGTAGAGTTGGAAGAGACCCCAAGGGCCATCCAGTCCAACCCCATTCTGCCATGCAGGAAATCACAATCAAAGCATTCGTGACAGATGGCCATCCAGCCTCTGTTTAAAGACCTCCAAAGAGGGAGACGCCACTGCTCTCCAAGGGAATGGGTTCCACTGTCGAACAGCTCTTACTGTCAAAAAGTTCCTCCTATTATTAAGATGGAATCTATTTTCCTGGAGTTTGCATCCATGGTTCCAGGTCAAACTTGCTCCGTTCTCAATATGACACTCGTTCAAATATTTAAATATCATATCACCCCTTAACCATTTCTTCTCCAGGCTAAACATCCCCAGCCCTCTAAGTATCTCTTTGTAGGGATGATTTCCTTCACCATTTTGGTGGCCCTCCTTTGGACACGCTCCAATTTGTCAACATCCTTTTTGAATTGTGGGGCCCAGAACTGGACACAGTATTCCAGGTGAGACCTGACCAAAGCAGAATAGAGTGGCACTATGACTTCCCTTGATCTAGACACTATACTTCTATTGATGCAGCCCAGAAATGTGTTGGCCTTTTCAGCTGATGCATTGCACTGTTGACTCATGTCCAACTTGTGGTATTATTATTATTATTATTAGTGTATCCCGCTCTTTTCCCAGGAGCGGGACTCAGAGTGGTTTCACAACATTACAAACAGTACAATTAAAACATTAACAAATTATTCAATATTCCCTCCTGTCCTCATAACAATTCCTTAAACGCCTGTGTGAAGAGGTAGGTTTTAACTTAACAGAAGGCCATCAAGGAGGGAGCCATTCCGATCTCCTTGGGCAGGGAGTTCCAGAGTCTAGGGGCAGACACCGAGAAGGCTCTCTCTCGCGTTCCCACCAACTGTGTTTGTGATAATGTTGGGACGGAGAGAAGGGCTTCTCCAGAGGATCTCAGTTTCTGGGCCGGTTCATACCAGGAGAAACAGTTTGTCAAATAGTGTGGACCTGAGCCGTGTAGGGCTTTATAGGTGACAACCAGCACCTTGAATTGTATCCGGAAACAAACTGGCAGCCAATGAAGCTGTTCCAAGAGGGGCGTTGTATGGTCTAGGACGCCTAGATCCCTTCCCCATCCTATATCCCAAACCAGAGGCACCCCCGCCGCCTCACCAGGGTGTTTCCTTTCTTCACGTCAGCTAGTCTCTCCAGGATTGCTGCCAAGTTGGGGTCATCTGATTCCACAGACCATATTGGGGGGACTGCTGGATAGGACTCCTAGAGAAGAAGCGTGTTATAAAGGAAGGAGTGAGAAGCAGCACGAGATAGAAGACAACTCAGCAGCGTTGCGATAAAAGAGCAAAGCAACTGTCTTTTGACTGGGGTTGATAGCTTTATTGCTTCGAAGCAGGGCTGGGGATCTATGGCCCTCCAGGTTCTGATGAACTACCATTCCCATCATGCCTCACAACCAGGTGAAGGAAGTTCTATCCAGGCTCTTGAGGGCTTGGTTGTAGCTCCTCCCCTTACAAGCAGCATCACCGCAAGGGGAGGAGCTAAAACCAAGCCCTCAAAAGCCTGGCGAGAGCATCCTTCACCTTGGCTGGTGGCGAGGCATGATGGGAATGGTAGTTCGTCAGAACTTGGAGGGCGGAAGGTTCCCCACTTCCCCAAAGTGTGCCTTTAAAAAGGGATTTTGGACTTCACCTCCCAAAAGCCTCAGCTATCTTAGCCCGTAGCTTGGGATTCTGGGAGCTGAAGTCCAAAATCTCTTTTGAAAGGCACACTTTGATGAATCTCGCGGCACCTTTGAGACTACAGGTCCAAAAGATACTGCAGAAATCATCCGGTTTGAGACCCGTCCTGGCTCAGCGCTAGGGAATGCTGGGAACTGTAGTTTATGGTGGCCCCGGAACTCTCCGACAGAGAAGGCTCGATGTCTGACAAACTCTACGGCTCCCAGAATTCCCTAGCACTGAGCCAGGGCTGCCAAAGCGGTCCCAAACTGGATTATTTCCGCAGTGGAGTTTTGGACCTAAGCAAAAGGAAGACAAGACTCAGACATTGACTTCCTCAGATGCATTTGGACCTCATGAGTTTGGGTCATGGAATCACAGGCTGCATCCACACTGGGGAAATAACTCGGTTTGGCACCGCTTTAACTGCCCTGGCTCAAGGCTATGGAATTCTGGGAGCTGGAGTATGTTGTGGGGCCCAAAGCAGAGTCTGACTCACTTGTTATGGAATTCTGGGAGTTGAAGTATATTGTGGGGCCCAGTGCTCAAGGCTTTAACCCTATCTGGCTAAAGGCTATGGAATTCTGGGAGCTGGAGTATGTTGTGGGGCCCAAAGCAGAGTCTGACTCACTTGTTATGGAATTCTGGGAGTTGAAGTATATTGTGGGGCCCAGTGCTCAAGGCTTTAACCCTATCTGGCTAAAGGCTATGGAATTCTGGGAGCTGGAGTCTATTGTGGGGCCCAGAACATGTTGTCTGACTCAATTGCTATGGAATTCTGGGAGTTGAAGTCTGTTGTGGGGCCTAGAGTTTGTTGTCTGAGTCAATTGCTATGGAATTCTGGGAGTTGAAGTCTGTTGTGGGGCCCAGAGCTCGTTGTCTGAGTCACTCTCTATGGAATTCTGGGAGTTGGAGTCTACTGTGGGATCCAGAGTTTGTTGTCTGAGTCACTTGCTATGGAATTCTGGGAGTTGGAGTTTGTTGTGGGGTCCAGAGCGGAGCGGAGCTCCGCTCTGGACCCCACAACAAACTCCAACTCCCAGAATTCCATAGCAGTGGGTGAGAAAAAGAGTCCCTCAGGTGCGAAGATTGGGCCCCAGGAGGAGGAGTTTGGGCCAGCCTAGCCCCGCCCCTTCGTTCAAGCCCCGCCCACCCGAGACAAGGCCCCGCCCCTCCCTCTCAAGCTCCGCCCCCTGATCCTTTGGAATCCTTTGGAAGAGTCCCTCTTCCTCTCACCGTGATGTTTCCATGGATGCGGACGGCGGCCCCTCTCTCGGGCCCCGGCAGGAACTCGCAGCCCAGCTCGTCGGGGGAGGCGCGGGCGATGCGGAAGCGCTCGTGCCCGCGGTGGAAGATGGACTCGAGGAGGCGCAGCTCCCGCCTCAGCACCGCCCGGCCCGGACCCGGACCCCCGGCTACCCCGGCCCCGCCGCCGCTCCCCCGCTGCATCTTCTTCCCATCGAGCGGCCCGGATCCCACCGCGGGACCCCCGCGTCCCCCACACCGCAAGATGGCGGCCGGGAAGGGCCCCGACGCAGACGGAAGTGACGGCGCCGACCCCAGGACACGCCCATCGGTGGGAGGGGCCGCGGGCGGAAGAGAAGGCGCCCGCCGCCGCCGCGTCGCCATGGAGACCGAGACACGCTTCCGGTCCAGGGCGGAAGTGGGCCCTCTGAGGGGATCTAACGTTGCCCCAAAGGCCTAACCATCTATAAATGTTAATCGTTAAGTCTTTTTTTGGCTAGAGGCTATGGAATTCTGGGAGTTGGAGTTTGTTGTGGGCCCAGAGCGGAGCGGAGCTCCGCTCTGGGCCCCACAACAAACTCCAACTCCCAGAATTCCATAGCGACTGACCCAGACAACAAGCTCTGGGCCCCACAACGGACTCCAACTCCCAGAATTCCATAGCAATTGAGTCAGACAACATGCCCTGGGCCCCACAACAAACTCCAGCTCCCAGAATTCATTCTACTTCTTCAGATGCATCTAATGCACTTCTAAATGCATCTGAGGAAGTAGAAAGAAGTCCACAAAAGCTCCTGCTGCCAACTTCTTCCTTTCAGTGAGTCTCAAAGGTACTACAAGATCTCTCACATACCAGTGGCATATATATGGGCCTTATCAGACGTCAGAAATTGGAAGTATAATCCAATGGCAATCCGAATGCAATCATGCGAATTAAAGCACCTCACGCAATTTCAGGCAAAAGGGAAGTCATTTTCGGGAGCTGGGAAGTCATTCTGGACGCATTCCAAATGCAATAGGAATTCACATAAATTCACTAAACTACCAAATTCACATGAATTCGAACTGGCTCCAATTGGCTCTATTCAAAATAAAGAGAAATCCCTCCCGTCTTCTAAGGTCCTATGTGTCTATTGCTGGCTTCCACTTCACTCAATGCATCTGAGGAAGTAGACAGAAGTCTAGGAAAGCTCATGCTGCCAGTTTCAGTCAGTCTCAAAGGCGTTACAAGAGCTCTCTGCATATTTATTATATGAAAAAATAATAGAAAGGATGGGATGGATTTCCCCATAGAGCTGCCAAGCCTGTTCCCCAAAATGTGCCCTTTAAGGGACTTTGGACTCCAGCTCCCAGAATCCCAGACTATTGGCCAAACATGGCTGAGGCTTCTGGGAGATGGAGTCCAAAAAAAAAAAAAAGGGCACAGTTTGGGGACCACTGTGGTGAAACCATCCCATCCTTTCTATCATTATATAATATAATATAAGAGGTAGAGAGATCTTGTAGGCCCTTTGAGATTCACAACAAACTCCAACTCCCAGAATTCAATAGCACGGAAGTGACGTCAGGAGCCGGGCGGAAGTAAAAGGCGAAGCTCAGCTCTTGCCCTGAAGCTGGCTGGGAAAGAGAGAGAGAGAGAGAGAAAAACGCGGAGCAGGAGCGGCGCCTGATTGGAGGAGGCAGGAAAGTGGGCGGGGCTTCTCCGTGACGTCAGGGCCTAGTGTCCGGAAATTTCTCCGTTTGAGGGGGGGAATGACGTGACGAGGTGACGTCACGCGCGTGATGATGTCATCAAGGGGAGGAGCCAGGAAGGCTGGCTGTTTATTAAATGGAGCTCTTTCTTTGGTTGGAAAATGGCGGCCTAAGACTTTATCACACTAGAGGGCAAACAGGATTTAAACAGGAATTAAACAGGAATTAAACAGGAAATGCCCTATGTTAAACATAAGGCATTTCCTGTTTAATTCCTGTTTAAATCCTGTTTGCCCTCTAGTGTGATAAACCCTTTTGAGAGTTGGACCCAGGAGACCCCCTGAGGGGCCTTGGTCGAGAAGTCACACTCTCTCAGCCTCAGGGGAAGGCAATGGCACATTTCTTCTGAATAAAGATGCAGAAAACCCCCTGATAGGTTGGCCTCAGGGTCCTTATGGAAACCCTATGGCTTGAAAGACACAGAACAACAACAGCAACTGTTTGGGTCTTGGGTTTGGACTCTGGGGACCAAGGTTCGAATCCATGAAGCCGACTGAGGGACCTTGGGCAAGTCACACTCTCTCAGCCTCAGGGGATGGCAACCACAAACCTCCTCTGGGCAAATCCTGAGAGGAACTCATGAACAGTCGTGGTTTGGAAACGACTTGAAGGCCCACAACAACAAAACCCACCAGAAGCAGTTGGTTCCTTCCTTCCTTCCTTCCTTCCTTCAAGCAGAGCCCTTTTTGTGACCGAGAAGGAATGGGCACGGATGGCCTTTGGGGAACGTGCCACTGTTACTTTTTATCACTTAGAATTGCCTTCCCCCACTGGTCACTTTTTCCCACATGGACTGCAAAGCCCATAATACCATTGTTATAGCAATCATAGAATCCTAGAGTTGGAAGAGACCACAAGGGCCATCCAGTCCAACCCCATTCTGCCATGCAGGAACTCCCAATCAAAGCATCCTCAACAGATGGCTATCCAGCCTCTGCTTAAAGACCTCCAAGGAAGGAGACTCCACCACTTTCCTAGGGAATGTGTTGCTCTGTTGAACAGCCCTCACTGTCAGGAAGTTCCTCCCAATGTTGAGGTGGAATCTCTGTTCCTGCAGCTTGCATCCATTGTTCCGCGTTCTAGTCTCTGGAGCAGCAGAAAACAAGCTTGCTCCCTCCTCAATGTGACATCCCTTCAAACATTTGAACAGGGCTATCATATCACCTCTTAACCTTCTCTTCTCCAGGCTAAACATCCCCAGTTCCCTAAGCCTTTCCTCATAAGGCATGGTTTCCAGGCCCTTCTCCATCTTAGTTGCCCTCCTTTGGACATGCTCCGGTTTCTCCACATCCTTTTTGAATTGTGGTGCCCAGAACTGGACACAGTGTTATTCCAGGTGGGGCCTGATGCTACAAGACCTCTCTACCAGCAATAAAATAAAATCCCAAAACGTGTTCAAGGAGGCAAATACTGGGATCGCAGCAACCTGACACATTTTGCTGCCTCTGGTGAAAAACAAAATGGTCTCCTGCCCGTTTGTTCTGTATATAAAGGCTGATCAGGCTGGCGGTGGGCAATCTCCTGTGCCAGCCCAGAAAGCAACAAGTGTGTGGGGCATGGCACAACCTTGTTGCCACCTCCCAGTATCTGCTGCCCGAGGCAACTCTCCCTTTGCTTCACAACTGGGCTGATCCTGAATAGGATCACAGATACATCTTTGCATCACTGATCTTTATGAGAACCTTCTCTCTCTCTCCTCTGACATTCCCAGTATATTAATGTTGTCTGCTTAGTACCTAGGTCAATGTGGCATTATGCTTCAAAGAAGAGTCTTTTGGATACGGGGCTGTCTGTGACAGATCCCCCACCGCTGAGGCTTTTCTAGTTCGACCGTCGTAATCAAATTAATCCATCGTTTCCACATATGATTCCGGAGCAGATGTTTTTGAGGACGCCGAGGAACATTGCTAATTCATCCATCCAAAACGGAGCTACCACTTCCCACCAAGGCCTCGGCAAAAGGGCAGGGAAAGGGGAATCTCGCTCCTCTTTATTCCCCCACGAGGGCCCTGCCACCTTTGCCCTCAGACACAGAAAACCCATTATCGAAACACACCATTTGCCAGGATGCGGTTTGACCTTTTCCGGGGCTGGCAAGGTTGTGACAGTCTTCTTCACACATTGCTAAGGGAAAGCTCTCCCCGTTCACGTACGCAGATGCGTACTCCCTCACACAGAGAAAAAGAATTGGGGGATACACTAGAAGGACAAATGGGGGGTTTTTTGGAAGGGGAGGACAAATTTGCCCCACATCTTCGGTCTCGGGAAGGGAAAGAGTGGAACACACTGCCTCGGAAGTGGCGGAGTTTCCTTCTTTGGAGGTTTTTAAACAGGCTGGATGGCCATCCACTGAGAGTGCTTTGATTCCTGTGCCGACTGGATGGCTCTTGGGGGATCTCTTCCGATGCTATGATTCCATGAAATAGAATCATAGAGTTAGAAGAGATCTCAAAAGCCATCCAGTCCAACCTCCTGCCGTGCAGGAACTCACCAAGCAACCCCCACAGATGGCCATCCAACCTCGGTTTTAAAATTGCCAAAGAAGAAGACTCTCTAAGGGAGTGTGTTCCTCTGCCAAACAGCTCTTACCACCAGGAAGTTTTTTTCCAAATGTTGAGGTGGAATCTCTTTTCCTGTACTTTGCATCCATTACTCCGGGTCCTGTTCTCTGGGGAAGCAGAAAACAAGCTTCCACCAACCTCAATATGACATCCCTTCAAATACAGTATATACTTATGTATAACTCTAGAAGTTTTAGCCAAAACTTGACCCCCATGGGCCAATGTAAGTACTCTAAGGCTGTGTTCACACTGGAGAAATAAACCGGTTTAAGTGTCATGGCTCAATGCTGTGAAATTCTGGGAATTGTAGTTTGTTGTGGGGTCCAGAGCGGAGCTCTGCTCCGCTCTGGGCCCCACAACAAACTACAATTCCCAGAATTTCACAGCATTGAGCCATGGCAATTAAACCGGTTTATTTCTCCAGTGTGAACACAGCCTAAGTACTGTACCTTAACTTATAAAAATAAATAAATCAAAGCTTCTCTGAGTACAGTGGCAAAAGGCAAGAGCTTAGTCCATCCTGGAAGAAACTAAAATAAGCACCACTCCTCTCTATTTTAACCCACTGGCTTTTTTGAACGTCCGAGTGGGAAAATAGCAGCGTGCTTTAGCATCATTTCCCTTTCCTTTCCATGGCAAAATTTGCATCCTTTGTTACATGACCCAATGGAGTTTATCAGACCGCGGAAATTGGAAGTATAATCTAATGGCAATCCGAACGCAATCGTGGGGTTTCACGTTATTGCGTATTAAATCATCTCACGCAATTCCGGGGAAAAGGGAAGTCAATTCGAATGCAATCATGGGTTTAACGTTATTGCGAATTAAAGCATCTCATGCAATTTCGGGCAAGGGGGGGGTCATTTTCGGCTAATACGAAGTCATTCCAAACGCCTTCCGAACGCAAGGGGATTTCACGTGAATTCACTAAACTAGCAAATTCATGTGAATTTGAATTGGCTCCATTCGAAGTTGGGAGAAATTCTGTCGGATAAACTCCTAAGTTTTATCCTCGACTTATACATGGGTTATATAAAAATCCTTAACTTTGGCTCCAAAGCCTGCCCTCAACTTATGTATAAGGTTGACTTATAGTTGAGCATAGGCAGTGCTTAAAATCAGGGCTATCATATCACCTCTTAACCATATCTTCTCCTGGCTAAACACCCCCAGCTCCTTAAGTCTCTGCTCACCGGGCTTTCTAGTTTTCAGACCGATGCTATCTTCACCATCAGTGTTTCAAAACTGATTTTCTTCACTGCTTAAATGGTACTGCCATGGCAGAGGGGGCACAGTTGCGAGAATAATTAATAATAATAATAATAATAATAATAATAAAATTTTATTTATAGCCCACTCCTCTGTATCCAATCGGAGTGGGTTACATCAGTTAAAAAATACAAGATAAAATATACACGACCCATACCCAAACACCCGCCTGGCTTAAAACATTTCTGTGGATGGGGTGGAGATAAGCGTGCTTCACTTTGGAGAAACAACGCTGGTGCCTTCCCTCTGTGTGTGTTTGTGTGTGGGAGTACAACTCCCATCGCCCCCAGCTAGTCTGATGGGAATTGTAGTCCAACACAGCTGGAGTGTGCTTACTTGAGAGATGTGTAAGATACTGTTCTGCAAGGATTGCTTGAGAAACTCTCCCTTCCCACAAGCAAAGATTGATGGCAGTGTTATTTGGGAGGATTGAATGTGGGCTGCGGGGGGCTACGCAACATCTTCATACTTCGTACAATCAATCTTTCTGCCGTTGCAAGACTGTCCAACATCCAACATCTTCTCCTTAAACAATCATCTCACTCTTGGCTCTTTGTGAATTATTAAAGTCAAGGATGCTGAATCATCAAAGCACAGTTGGCAAGAGAAACAAGCTTATGAGATTAACACCATCGGGCACAAAAATGCCGGGGTGAAAAAGGAAAGAAGTAATGTCTGGATTTATAGACTTAACACTTTGTGATTTCAGCGGAGAGGGCGGCATCTCCCATCTTCTCTTAAATGGACCTTGGGTCCATTTCAGCTTTCAGTTTGATTCCGAGGAGCTGAAGATGTCGGAAGCCCAAACATTGTACCAAAACACTCAAGCATTTCTGGACTCTTTCAAACGGGAGGAATTTCTCCCAATTCCAAATGGAGCCAATGCGGATTCATGTAAATTCGCTTGTTTAGCAAATTTACCTGAACCCCTGCTCCGTTCGAAAGGCATTCGGAATGACTTCCCATTACCCGAAAATAACCCCCTCTTGCCCGAAATCGCGTGAGAAGCTTAAATTCACAATAACGTTAAACCCATGATTGCATTCGGAGTGACTTCCCTTTTGCCCAAATTTGCGTGAGAAGAATTAATTCGCAATAACGTGAAACCCCAGGATTGCGTTTGGATTGCCCTTGGATTATACTTCCCATTTCCCACGTCTGAAAGAGTCCTCTGTTTCATTTTTTTAGTTGCCGTCATTTCTGCTTCTCTTTGGGTCAGAGAAGTTCATCTCCTCCAAGCAAGCAGTGAGTAAAATTAGCCATTTCCTTCCTACTGCAAAAAAGTCTTTGAAAACTATACCATTTCCAAAGTCAATTTGCACTTCAGGACTTTTGACAGTAACATCTTATATGTAATCTTCCATATGCGTTTTAATTTCTAACCTGCCTGTTTCTGGGTTACAGATAAACAACACGGATAATGTATTTATTTGTTGTTGTTTTTTAACCGATGTGGTTCCACCCGCCTGATCTTAATAGAAAAGATAGAATAAATGTAATGGTGCATTTAACTTGCTTACTTGAATATAATGTAACAGTACATGATATAAAATAGTGCATAAATGAATATAGCTACTCTTCCAGCTCATAAAAGGGTTCCCCTGTATCATAATGATAGAAGCAAGGACCAGTGTGCAGCATGTATCCTTCATATCATAGTGCCAAAACAAACTGCAGAAATAAGTTTAGGACCCCTTGAACTGTCCTGGCTCAATGCTAGAGTATTCTGAGTCGTGGTCATGCTCTCCATTAAGGACTGTGTTCACAGTCTGAGGGTACTCCTAGATCCGTCGCTTCACATGAGAGATCAAGTGAATGCGACAGGAGCGCCTGTTATCAGCTTCGGCTGATACGCCAACTGCGCACTTTCCTGGAAGTAAGGGACCTAGAAACTGTAGTACATGCACCGGTAACCTCACGACTTGACTTCTGCAATGCACTCTACAAGGGACTACCCTCATACCTGGTTCGGAAACTCCAATTAGTACAAAATATGGCATCCAGGTTGATCGCTGGTAAATCCAGATTTGATCGTATTACACTGATTTTGAAATCTCTTCACTGGCTGCCTATTGGTTTCCGGGCAAAGTATAAAGTGTTGGTGACTACCTTTAAAGCCCTACATGGCTTGGGCCCAACCTATCTAAGGGATCGCCTCCTCCCATATAATCTGCCCCGCACCCTCAGGTCCTCTGGGAGGAATTTATTGCAGGCTATGAAAACTAGACTAACAGCAACCTCCCAGAGAGCATTTTCCGCTGCTGCTCCCAGGCTATGGAACGCCTTGCCGGAAGAGATCCGTCAAATAACAAGCTTAAACAGCTTTTAAAAAGCTGTCAAGACGGATCTCTTCCGGCAGGCCTTCCCTGAATAGAGCAATCCAATGCACTCTGAGCTCTCCCCACTCCATCCAGTACTGTCCCCAGAAAGTCACTCTTTTAGTTTTAATATTATGTTGTTGTTTTAATGGTTTTTCTTCTCTTTTAAATTATAATTAATTTAAATTATAATTAGAATGTAAGCCTGTGGGCAGGGAACCATCTAATAAAAATTAATAATTGTAAGCTGCTCTGATAGCCATTAAGGTTGAAGAGCGGGGTATAAATACTATAAATAAAATAAAATAAATATAATGTATTTAATTCTCTTTTAAGGGGGGGGGTGTTCTCTTTTTTATCCAGATAATGTTTTATTTCAACCTATTTTATTTCGTATAAGCCACCTTGATTGCCCAGGCAGAAAGGCGGGATACAAAAATAAAGTTGTTGTTGTTGTTGTTACGCCTGTCAAAACTTTTAATGATCTTTAGCGTTGTTTTCCTTTGCTTCACCCTTTTCACCCTTTGTTTTACACGCTGCTAAGTTTTACCTTCAACTTAGCCATGGGCCATATCAAAATCCATAATTTTGGCCCCCAAAACCTGCTCTTGACTTATACATGAGGTCGACTTAAGAGTCAAGTATGTACGGTACTTGTGTGCGTATATGCAGACACAGGGGATGTCTGCTCTGTTTAATGTCAGAACTACGCCCCACCTCCCAAAAAAAAAAACAGAAATGAATATCTGGCAATTTCTTGTTTGGGGAAAGAATCCCCAGAAGTCCCCATTGCTGATCTTTAGCCCCCGGATCTATCATGGTTGCCCAACTCTTTCTGGCCCACAGCAATGGATCAGCAGCTCCACAATGTTTTTCTCTTCTTTTCCAATGGTCAGCTAATGCCTGCCCAATTTTTCTCCTGTGACCCCTTTCAAAGGATATCTTCCCCCTCCATTCTGACATTGGACTCTTTCAGACGTGGGAAATTGGAAGTATAATCCAAGGGCAATCCGAACGCAATCGTGGGGTTTCACGTTACTGCGAATTAATTCTTCTCACGCAAATTCGGGCCAAAGGGAAGTCACTCCGAATGCAATCATGGGTTTCACGTTGTTGCGAATTTAAGCTTCTCACGCGATTTCGGGCAAGGGTGTGTGTGTTATTTTCTGGTAACGGGAAGTGATTCCGAATGCCTTCCGAACGGAGCAGGGGTTCGGGTAAATTCGCTAAACAAGCGAATTTACACGAATCCGCATTGGCTCCGTTCGGAATTGGGAGAAATTCCTCCCCGTTTGAAAGAGTCCATTGTGGGTTTGGGTGAGGGAGGCACAAGAGCAGCCATGTATTTATGTATTTAAATAAATAAATACATGCAGACAGCGTCTGGCATGTGCTCTTCCCTGCCATCCAGGCGTGATGCTCTCGGGCAAGCATGCCTCATGATGCGTGAAGGGAAGAGTCACAGAGCAGGAGGGAGAAAGGCGCCGGCATGTGACGATGGTGGGGTGACCGCAGGCAGTGTGTGTCAGAGCGGGGAAGAGGGGGTCCGGTTTATCTACAGCCATCTGAAAAAGCTGAGAGCCCTACAGTGATGAAGCAGGGCCTGCAAAGTCCAGGAAAAGAGATCCCACTTCGACATAAAGGCTGTGTTCACACTGGAGAAATAAACCGGTTTAAGTGCCATGGGTCAATGCTGTGAAATTCTGGGAATTGTAGCTTGTTGTGGGGCCCAGAGCGGAGCGGAGCTCCGCTCTGGGCCCCACAACAAACTACAATTCCCAGAATTTCACAGCATTGACCCATGGCACTTAAACCGGTTTATTTCTCCAGTGTGAACACAGCCAAAGAAGGACCTACTGAGAGTAAGAGCTGTTCAACAGTGGAAGAGTGTGGTGGGGTCCCCTTCTTTGGAGGTTTTTAAACAGAGAAAAACCTGCCGGCAATGCAATGAACTGTGATACATGTAAAGAATAAATATACCAAGGACAGAAGCCACTACTCTAACATGTATTGGTCTTGCCACCCCATTTACGTACTCAGTAGCTACGGTGGAGTCTCCTTCTTTGGAGGTCTTTAAACGGAGGCTGGATGGCCATCTGTTGGGATGCTTTGATGGAGAGTTACTGCATGGCGGACTGGGCTTGGACTGGATGGCTCTTGTGGTCCCTTCCAATGCTATGATTCTATGCCATGGCCTTCCCTGAGGCTGAGAGTATGTGACTCGCCCAAGGTCACCCAGTGGATTTCCATGGCCGAGCTGGGAATCAAACGTCGTAGTGTAACACTCAAACCACTACACCACGCTGGCGCAAAATGGAGCAATTCTCCCATGCAATTCTCGCATTGCTATATGTAACTTAAAACATCAACTGGGCGTTCAGAAATGCAGTGTAGGCGTCTAAAGGGAAGGGGCAGACACAGTTACCAAGGACATGAAAACACAGCCAGTATAAGTGATTTTCAAGCTCTTGCAGTAGTAAAAGAACAACAAAAAGCCTTCCCGTCTCAACTCAAACAAATAATGCTTGTAGAAGGAAAACTATCCGTGGGTTTAAGCATGAGATCTGTTCTTGGGGGGGGGGGGGGAGTAGTTAGAGCATTGCATTGCTTTCCCCTAAAGTGAAATTTTCCTTCAGTCCCCAGATTTCTGGCATTGCGAAGAATTTGAGGCATCAGGTCCTTTCCGATCCTGGAAGCTAAGCAGAGCCAGACTTTGTTGGCGGTTGGATGGGAGACCACCAAGGGACCCCCAGGTGCTGTAGGATGTTTCAAAGGAACTGGCAATTTTGCCAGTGGCGGAACCACTTCTGAATGTTCCTTGCCTAAGAAAACCCTATGAAACTCATAGGGTCGCCACAAGCCGGCAGGCGCCTGGAAGGCATATACACCCCCTAACTGTGGACTCTTTCACACGGGAGGAATTTCTCTTTATTGCGAATAGAGCCAATTCGAATTCACGTGAATTCTCTAGTTTAGCGAATTCACGCGAATTCCAATTGCGTTTGGAATGCTTTCCGATTGACTTCCCATTACCTGAAAATGACCCCCCGATTGCCCAAAATTGCGTGAGAAGCTTTAATTTGCAATAACGTTAAACCCATGATTGCGTTCGGAATGACTTCCCTTTTGCCCGAAATTGCGTGTGATGCTTTAATTCGCAATAACGTGAAACCCCATGATTGCGTTCAGATTGCTATTAGATTATACTTCCAATTTCCAACGTCTGAAAAGGTCCACAGACAACTCCTCCCCACCTGAGCAGCCACCAGGCCTTGTTTGTGGGTTAAGCCCTGACTGACCTACATGAAACCATGACGGATCTCACGGGCTTTAAATCTAGCGTGTTCGCCGACTCTCTGTCTGGCCAAGGGTTTCGCTGCACAACAAACAGAAAGGTCTAGGGAAAAAAGTGTTAACAGAGTAAAACATAAAAATAGTTTTAATGTCTAAAATATTCTGATGATGCAATGACAAGGCATTCCCTTACATCAAAATAAGCGGTATAGAAGCAGTGCAAACGCGGCGCAAAAATGCATTAAAGACAAGGAGTATCTAAACTTCCAAAATGCCTTAAAAGTAAAAAGTAACCAAAACGTGCAAACACGTTTTGACAAAAGTCTTCCTCAGTGGTAAAGCAAAGCTAAAAAATAGGAATATAGAGTTAGTATATTATTCACATATTGCTACTACTACAGGTACATTTGTCTGATTATTATTATTATTATTATTATTACTATTATTATTATTATTTTACATGCAAAAAGGAAGGCATTGGCTCCCTTCGGAATTGGGAGAAATCCCTCCTGTTTGAAAGAGTCCTTGGTTTGTCAGGAGATCTCAGCATAGCTCAATCCCCTGATATTGATCTGTTCTGGAGCAGTCCTCTTTCCATTCCTTGTCTATTTCTCACAGCTAGCCACTGACGTCTGCTTCCCAACAGTCCGAAAAGAAGAGCTGCTGTCCCTTGGAGCCACCGTGGGGGGATCAGAGGAGTCCCAGTTGTTGGGTAGCACTGGTCCAGGAGGAGCGTTGAGTCAGTTCACCAGCTGCTTCTCTCTCTTTCTCTCATAGAATCCTAGAATCTAAGAGTTGGAAAAGACCCCAAGGATCATCCAACCCAACCCATTCAGCCGCATGCAGGAACTCACAAAGCAACCCCAACAGATGGCCATCCAGCCTTTGTTTAAAAACCTCCAAAGGAGAAGATGCTACCACTCTTCATGGCAGTGCAGTCTATTGCAGTCAGGACATTCTTCCTACTGTTGTGTTGGGATATCTTTTCCAGTACTTTGAATTCTTTCTCTCTAATCTCTGGAAAAGCAGAAAACAAGCTTGCTCGGTTCTCAAGGTGACATATTCAAATATTCAAACAGGTCTGTGATGTTTAAAAGCATCTAAATTCCCTGGGTGACCTTGGGCAAGTCACAGTCTCTCGGCCTCAACGGATGGCCATGTCAAACCTCCTCTGAAGGAACTTGCCAACCCCTTCCCCGCCCACACCATTATGGCTTTAGAGTTGTCAACAGTCAGTTGGAAAATGACCAGAAGGCACACAACAACAACAAATTATATCACCTTTAAGGCAGCATATGCCGCTGTCAAACAGCTCTTGTCATTAGTTCCTCCTAATGTTGAAGTTCTTCCTAATGTTTAGGCAGAATCTCTTTTCCTGCAGCTTGCATCCATCGCTCCAGATCCTAGTCTCTGGAGCAACAGAAAACAAGCTTGCTCCAGCCTCAATAGGCAAACAAAGAAGAGACAAGCTCCATGGGCTAAAAGATGGTCAACTGTTTATTAGTCTTTAAAAAAAAAAACCCAACATGTTTCAGCCACACTAGGCCTTGCTCGGTGGCTGAAAACAAATAGAAACACACTTAAGGTATAATATATAAAAAGATAGGACAACGACCCTATATTCCCACAGTTCTACACAAAGTTATACATACCCTTCAAAAGGATTCACTGGAGTTATGAAGTCTCTCCAAAATACATAGAGATAAAGAGAAAAAACACTGTAACATGTGTGTGTGTGTGTGTGTGTATTAGAGAGAGAGAGTGAGAGAGATACACATTTCAGATTACCAAAAGGTTGGTCTTTTTAATCCCTAATAAACATTGAGCACCTGCAGCTTGTCTCCTCTTTGTTTGCTGTTTGGCTACCATGCTTTCAGTGCCTTGCCTATTCCATTCCCAAGAAGACACCCCTTCCAATTTTCAAGCAGAGCCATCATGCCTCCCCTTAACCTTCTCTCTACTCATCCCCAGCCCCCTAAAATCCTCCTCCTAGAGTGTTATAGTTTCCAGGGGTACCATTTTGTTCTCCTTCCATTCTCTCTCTTTCTTTTCCTGCATGAAGGAGAGGAGGGATGCCAAGGAGGGGAAGCCACCACCAATGCCCCCCCCTTAACCTTCTCTTCTCCAGGCCAAATATCCCCAGCTCCCTCAGCTGCTCTTCCTCCTAGGGCTTTATAGTTTCCAGACCTTTTCCCTCCTTTCTCTCTCTGCGACAAGGAGAGGAGGGAATGCCAAGGCCAGCCAGAGAGAGGGGGAGAGGGGAAGCCAAGGGAGCATCTGTGCTCCTTCTCAGCTCTTTCCCTCCCCTCCTGGGCTGTCTCAACCTTCCTCCTGTGCTATTGTCTTCCCAAAGCCAGACAGGGGAGGGGGTGGCTGGGAAAGGAGTGGGCGGACGAGGGAGAGCGAGGTCTTTGCGCATGGTCTTTGCCTACAGCCGAGAGGCGTTTCAGCACCAGGGACAGCGAGGAGCTTTCAGCACCAGGGACAGCGCCGCATTGCCTTTCCTGATTGGGATTTCAGCACCAGGGACAGCGCTGCCCCTGCGATTGAAGGCATTCTCCTGATTAGGATTTCAGCACCAGGGACAGCGCTGCCCTGCCCTGCGATTGAAGGCATTCTCCTGATTAGGATTTCAGCACCAGGGACAGCGCTGCCCTGCCCTGCGATTGAAGGCATTCTCCTGATTGGGATTTCAGCACCAGGGACAGCGCCTCTGGCTCCAAGAAGGGCCCAAGACAGAGAAGGGGGCTTGGAGGGCCTTTCTAGGGAGAGCTCTGGGGAGAGATTGAAAGGATTTTCCATTCAATCCATCCCTCTCTTGGAGAAGCCTCCATTCTGCCCCATCTTCATCCAGCCTCCCTTCCTTTTTTTCTTCCAAGCCTAGTTACTAAAGGAAATCATCAGCACTGACAACCTGGTGGGGTGATTTTAGTCCCCCCCACATCAAAGTGGGGGGGGGGAGGAGGAAAAGGGAATGAATCTGCCTTGAGTCAGAAGATGCCTCGGCCACCCGCCTCCATGGGTCTCCTCGTCTGCCTCTGTTTTTTGGGGATCCTGAGAAGTAAGTAACCCTCCCTCCCGCCAGGCCGTTTTCTCGCCAGATATCTTTGGTCGTGTCTGCTTTGGTGGTGTGTTCCTGCATGGCAGCTGGTTGGACTGGGTGGCCCTTGGGGTCCCTTCCAACCCTAGGATTCTAGAATTCTGTTTTTGGGCGTTTCTCTCTGTCATGAACAACCTAACAACAATAATACTGGTGGGCTGGGTGGCCCTTGTGGTCTCTTCCAACTCTGTGATTCTATGATTCTGTTTTTGAGTGTTTGTCTCTTTCACTGACAACGTAATAATGATAGTATTAATGGGCCGGATGGCCCTTGTAGCCTCCTCCAATACTGTGATTCTATGGTTCTATCTTTGGGTGCTTCTCTCCATTATTAACCCAATAATGATACTACTAATGGACTAACGGACTGGATGGCCTTTGTGGTCTCTTCCAACTCTGTGATTCTATGATTCTGTCCAATTCAACCGCCTTTATTATTTTGTATGTGGGTGTGAGTGTGTGTGACCAAGAGGTGGTTCTGATAGTTGCTGCTTCTGACGTCTCCAATAAAAGCCTTTTGTTTTTCCTACAAAGCTTGATTGGCTGAGCATTGGAAATCTGAAGTGTTGGTTCTGACAGATTTTATCTTTGGGTGCTTCTCTCTGCCATTAACAACCCAATAATTATAATACTCATGGACTGGATGGCCCTTGAGGTCTCGTCCAACTCTATGATTGTATGATTCTGTAATAACAACAACTGCAGGGATTTGCTTGAATCGAGAAAGGGACCCCCCTCCCTCCTTCCCACAGAGTAGGCAGAGGGGAGTTGTCGGCCAGCTGCAAATCTGATTCTATTTTTAATTTGTGTCTACATTAAGTTCTTGAATATACGTCAGCCACTCATCTGGACAGAGGTTCCCCCCCACCTGGCGACAGGCCTCCGCTGGCTTAGCAACGGAGTAGTTCTGCTCACTACCTTGTCCCTTCATGCAGGGGCTTTGGATGGGTGGGTGGTATCTCACAGTCGAATTTCCCCCTCCTTAAAAAGTGCGTCTGGGAGGAGATGAGAAAGGGAGAGATCTCTTTCCTACCCCCCCCCCCCTGAAATGGAGTCCATGTAGCCAGGCACACTTGGTGGTGGAGAGGCGGTGCATGTGTGTTTGAGAAAATAGGTTATTGGATAAGCATAACCATTTACACTGGGAAGATTTCTCCAGGGGAACCCAAGATACTGCGCTACTAGCTCTGCCTGATGGTCCATCTTGTCCTGCCAGCTGCTGCCCAACCATAGCCAGTTGCATGCTGTTAAAAGTTCATAAGCAGTCCATACGGATGGGGAAGGGCGGGAGGGAGGGAGCAAGCCATATGTTTTGAGATCCTCTGGACACAAGGCCAGCTTCAGGTATGAGCACAAGGGACAGATGGGTCAGTGTTTTGTACAGTCAAGCCTTCTTGGAGAAATCGGCTGTGATGGCTAAGGTGCACAGGGACTGTTGGAGAAGATGATGGATCTATTTGGTATTTACAGTGGGCCCTTGGTATCTGCTGGAGTTTGGTTCCAAGATCCCCATGGATGCCAAAATCCATGGATGTTCAAGGCCCATTACATACAACTTAATACTAAAAGGGTATCCCTTCTATCAAATGGCAGAATCAAGGTTTGTTTTTAGAATGTATATATTTTTTGAATATTTTCAAACTGTGGATGGTTGAAATTTGTGGACCAAGAATCCAAGAATATGGAGGGCCAACTGTACTTAGCATTTGGCTTTCTTGGTAGAGGATGGGTCTAACACAGGCCTGGAATTAATTCAAGGGTTGCTACCTTTTTGTTTCTCTTAATGTACCGCATTGTTGTTGTTGTTTTAATTACAAGGAGTTTTGAGGATAGCCAAAAACAGAAGAAGGATTTGTTGCAAAGCAAACAGGAGTCATTGGGATAAAGTGAGGATTCCTTAGATGTAGCAACAAAGCAGCCTCCCTTTTCCTTTAACTTTCTGCCCTCCAAGTGAACAGTATTTCAACTCCCACGATTCTCTGTCAAGCTACATGGGGAGGATGGGAGTTGGACTGCAAAATATCGGCAGGTCAGCAAGTTGGGAGAGGATGAAGTAGAGGGTGGAATCCCACAATGCACAGGGTGCGATTCTGGAGACGGTATGTTTGTCTGGAGATGCCAACAGACATATCGAACACAATAACAATCACAATCCTAATCCTAATCTTCATAACTTGTTATTGTCTGTTGTATTTATAAAGTAAGTTAGACCCAAAGTAATTGAGTAATTCCAAATTAATTCAAAATTAATTGGAAAAGACTTTCAGTTGGGTAATGGAGCCTCATTGGACTGACTCCTAGGTTCTCTGAGGAGACATTTTATTTTATTTTATTTACAGTATTTCTACCCCGCTCTTCTTAACCCCTGAGGGGGGACTCAGTGCGGCTTACAAAACAATCATTAGATGCCGGCAGTATACAATTTAAAACATAAATACAGTGGTCCCCTGGGTTACGAAGGTAATCCGTTCCGGGATTACCTTCGTAACCCGGAAGTCATTCGTTACCCGGGGGACCGCTTTAATCAATGCACAGCGCGCCGGAAGCGCGCTGTTTTAAAGCGTCCGGGTTGCGAAATTTTTTTGCAACCCGAGGTTTTTTTCATTGGCCGGGGCCATTTTTCCGGCCCCGGCCGTTTTGGGTCCCGGGGATTTCGGATCCCGAGGGATTCGTATCCCGGGGGACCACTGTACAGCAAGTTAAAACAAGCACAATCAAAAATAATTAACAATAAAACAGTTTAAAATCTCAATATATGACCCTTCCATATCCCAAAGCGGTAATCCGTGTTCTTATGACCATCAACGTTAGCCAGTCCCAGTGAAGTGATGCATTAATAATCTATAGCAGGAATCGGGTGTCCAAAACTCTGTTTGGAGACTTGAAACCCCTCTTAGTTATAAAAGGGTCAGAGGGGGCTCGATGGAAGGTCTGAGATCAGTGATCACAGAAGTAGATCCGCTCCCAGATTAGGGCACAGAGCAAAAGCTGGGATGGGAGACCTGGAGAGCAAGTAGCTAACTTCGCACAGAGGCACCTTCAACCTTATGAGTGAAGTGTTGAATATCAAACTATACCTAAAACCAGATTTTTTTTTTCTATTGGGTATGTTTGGGGATGATATAAAAGGTGATCAAAGGAAGATGCATTTGATATGATCGCTCTTGCTCGCGTGTGCTATGCTCAAAAATGGAAGAACAAAAATGTTCCATCGAAAGAAGATTGGTTGTTGAAACTATATGATAGGATGGTAATGGATAAATTAACTCAAGCAATACGGGATGAAACAGAAGATAAATTTATTAACAAATGGAGTAAAGTAATTGAATTCCTAGAGAATAAACTAGACATCAGGGGGAAAAAAATTCACTAATTAAGAAAATAAATTCTCGAATGTAAGTAAAGGTAAAGGGGTATCTAAGATCCATGTAAATCCCATTAAGAGACGAGATCCACAGATCCATTTATGTAAAGAAAGTCACCCATTCACTTTTAAGACTGTATCGGTAGGAAGGAAGTTAACTGGTATTTGAGTGAAGAAGTGATTGAGTGAGTTAAGGAAGGAAGAAGGAAAGACATAGTTAGTTGAAGGGATAGAAGGGGTAGATAAGAAGGTAGAAAAGATAGAGAAGATAAAGAAGAGAGCAACATAGAAGAAGGGGAAGAGACCAATTGGCTAATATAAGATGAAGAAGGTGCAACTAGAAGATCATAGAAGGATGTAATGTTGTAGTTTGTATGGTTTGTAAGATTTGATGTTATATTTGTTGGATGTAATATGTTTTTAATAATCAATAAAGTTAAAAAAACTTTTAAAACCCAGATAACTTCCTTTGAAGCTGCAACATAGTGGATTCTAAATTTTTCTCCATAATTTAACTGCTACGATTTAAACCCATAAGATTGGAGATAAAAAGTAAATCTCTTTTATGCCATCATAACAAGTTCAAAATGGACTGAATTAGACTGGATGCAAATTGGAGGAGGACGTTTTGAATTGAACGGATTACGGCATACAGCTGACTACGGAACTGATTTTTTAAAAAAGTATTTTGCATAAATTGTTATTTTATACAGACTTGGAATAAAAAATGACTTTTGAATATTAACACAGGAAATTTTGAAGTAACCTTGGAGTAATTTTGCCTCTAAGTTCATCTGGTGGACAAACTGGGATTTCAGATCTAAGGATATGCAGATGTTGCGCTTGGATATATAGACTCATTATTTTTTTTTTATTTTTTTATTTTTTGACTGGATATATTGAGTTTAAGCTTATGGGATTTTTTTCGGGGGGGGGGGAGATCTTTTTTTTGGAATTTTTTGAATTTTTTTTCTCTAGAGGACATATCAAACAGCGGCTGTACTTTAATTAAAGACTGGACTGAACGTTGACTAGCTTTTCAGACTTGCTTTCCAGCTTTTTTTTTTCTTTTCCATTTTTTCCCTTGAGTTTGGGTTTTGCTCTCGGACTTTGATCCTGAACTTTAAAAGTACAGGGAAGTTAAGAGTTAAAGGATGTAATTAGCAGTTATCAGTTTGTCCTTGAGAACCCACCGGTGTCTTGAAGGTGGAGGATAGAGAGAAGCTGGAATTGATGTAATGAAGAAGGAGTGAAGTGGAGAGTGACAACGCAGATTGAACTGAGCTGAAGGGTGGGAGAAGCGGACTGCGGAGAAAGTGAAGAGATAGAAATAACAGAGCAGAGTCTGAGGACAACATGGCACAGGAGAGAGGAGTTGAGGGACTGGATCCGCTGGGGGAGCAGTGTGAAAGTTATTTGAAGAGGGAAGACGGAAGAAGAAAGGAAGACCGAACTCCTCTATTTTTAAATATAGACTTAGGGAAAGTGATAGAATAGGGTAGAAGGGTAGATATAAGGATAGATAGAAGATAGAAACCCCAGTCTTTCATGTCTTTGTTTCTTTACAAACTTGAGTGAGATAGGGATTAGGAAATTACCTTGCCTTAAAAGAAAAGAAAACAAAGAAACAGGACGAGTTGTAGAGAAACAGTTGTTAACAGCGCTGCTGAATTAGTAATTTTTACAATGTATTAAGCACTGTGAGTGAATATACAGGTGGGTGAGAAATTTCAGTTTTGAAGGGATTAAATAAAAAGGGAATGTTAGAAAGAGAGGGGGGAAATAGGAAAAAAATATTTGTATTAATGGTTTAAGAAAGTGATTCTCTTTTGAACAGTTATATTGGAGAGGAGAGATAAAGAGCGAAAGAAGGGGAGAGAACCCTAAGAGAGAGAAAATATATATAAGTTAATAATATAAGAGTGAAACAAAAAGGGAAAGAGGGATATATCACCATTTGCTAATCAGTAGTATTCTTTTCTCTGTCTTTTGCATCTTTGGATTGTTTGGGAGTTACCACCTTTTCAGTATTTTACTTTTGACAGAAAGATTGAAATAGAAAGTGGTGGAAAGAAGACAATATTTCACACTAAGTTGAAGATATAAAAGATATAAAGAAGACTCTCAATGGATAAAGATAAATTACTGGATAGAAATCAATTAATTTTGGAAAAAATAGAAAATTTGACAATACGAACTGAGCAACTTTAAGAGAGAAATAAAACAAGAAATCAGGGAAGATTTGAAGGAAATAAACCAAACAGTGGATAAATTTACAACAGAAATGCAAAAAATAAACCAAAGGGTGGATAGATTAGAATTTAGAAATAAAAAATTGGAAAAAATGAAATGACAAAGATAGTAAATAAAGGAGAAGATGATTTGGATGAAAAAGCAGTCCTGGAACAGAAACTGAGGGGAAAATGAGTAAAAATCGAGGACTCCCAGAAGAAAAAAATGAAAATTTACAAGAAAAATTAATTGGAGAAATTGCTAAATTTTTGAATAAAGACCTGTATTTTTTTTGAGTGTGAAATAATTTGTTTAGGATTAACTCTTTAATTGCCGAGCAAAAAGGATTGCCACATGATGTGGCAGTGTATTTTGTAAGGAAATGTGTAAGAGGTAGATTTTTGAATTTGCATAACAAAACTCCCTTTCGATTTGAAGACAAGGAGTTGAAGGTATTGAAAGATGTACCTGGGAGAATATTACTAAAAAGAAAAGAATACATGGTTTTTGACTTCTCATCTAAGAAAAGAGGGTGTATCCTACCGATGGGAAATACCAGAAGGTCTTACTTTTTGGTGGAGAAATAAGAGAATAAGAATAACAAACCCTGAACAGGCAAAAAAAATTTTTTGAAGCAGATTATAAGAATGAATAAAGGAAATCTCGGTTCAGAAGCTGAAAATAACAGAAAGACAGAAAATGGTGGTGCTGGCGTAGGAAATTCAATTAGTGATCTGAGAAGAGGAGAAGAGAAAGATGAAGTAGATGGGGAAGATGACATCGATCAGAATTCACAAGACCTATCAATACCAGAGTTGGAATTTGATGAGCAGGATTTAGTACAAGAGGAAAGAAGACTGAGAAGAGAAGAACTAGCTGAAAGAACAAAGAAATAATTACTGACTTTATTTGCTCCACTTTTAATATTGGAATAAAACTTGATGAAATTTTGGGAAAAAACTTAATAAAGTTCTCTTTTTCTATTCAAGAGATACTTTTTTGTGATGGCTGAATATTTGAAAATTTTAACATGGAATGTACAGGGGATGAATACCCAACAAAAAAAGTGAAAAAAATCTTCGACTACCAGAAAAATTAAAATTGGATATTATTTGTTTACAGGAAACAAGAATAAGAGATAATGATTAAAAAAACATCTGAGATGTACTAAACTGAGTCAGTATTTCTCCGTGAATTCTAAATGTAAAAAGGACCGTATGTAAATACAAAATATGAAGCAAAAGAAATTTACGATGACATGGAAGGAAATTATGAAATAATAGAAGTAACACATAGAGAACAGAAAATATTAGTAGTTGGGTTATACGGACCCTTAGAAAACAAAAGTAAATTCTAAGTAAATGAGCACGGGTGTTATGTGTTCTCTCCTAGATGTTCCAGTAACTAGCCTGGCTGCCATATTTTGTACTAGTTGAAGTTTCCAGGTTAGGCACAAAGGTAGCCCCATGTGGAGTGCATTGCAGTAATCCAAATGTGATGTTACCAGAGCGTGTACTACAGTTTCCAGATCCCTTGTAACCAGAAAAGGGTGCAGCTGAAGCTGAGAGCAGGCTGACCGTCGCACTCATCTGATGAGTCATGTGAAGCGATGAATCTAGGAGAACCCCCAGACTGCGAACACAGTCCTTAGTGTGACTCCATCCAGGGCTGGAAGTTGTATTCTGGATTGTCTAGATTTAGTTTCAATCTGTTTTTCCTCATCCAATCCATTACCGCTCCAAGACAGTCATTGAGAGGAGAGATGCCATCTGAAGTCTGAGCCGATAATCTGGTCATGGAGAAAGTATATCTGAGTGTCGTCAGCGTACTGAAGACACTACGCTCCATGCTTCCGAATGATCTCACCCAGCGGCTTCATATAGATATTAAACAGCATCGGGGACAGGATGGCGCCCTGAGGGATGCCACAATTAAACTCAATTTTGGAGGAGCAACTGTCCCCGAGCCTCTTTGGGATCTGCCAGAGAGAAAGGAATGGAACCATCACAAAGCAGTGTCCCCAATACCCAACTCCCTCAGCCGATCCAAAAGGATGGAGTGATCTACAATATTGAAAGCCGCTGAGAGATCCAAGACCACTAATAGGGTCACACTACCCCTCTCGATGCCCAAGCCGAGGTCATCGGCCAGAGCGACCATGGCAGTCTCAACTCCATATCCTGTCCTGAAGCCGCTTTGAAATGGATCAAGATAATCGGTTTCATTTAAGACAGCTTGGAGTTTGGAAGCATTAGAAAATTCCATAGCCATATTTCAAAATCTTTCTACTGCTGCTAGTGTTATCCTGGTTGTTTAGAACTGTCTTATGATCCCACCTCCATAGTACTGTGTCCTCCTTGGGTTATTTTCTTGTGTCTTTTGCTGACACATAGTCCATCCCCTCTTGTGTGAAACGGGAACAGTCATCTGCTTTGAAAAATTTTCCTTTAACTCTTACTCTTATATCCACAAATCTAGATTCTGATGCGGCAGCTAAAAAGGCCAATGCCAATGCTATTCTAGGCTGCATCAATAGAAATATAGTATCAAGATCAAGGGTAATCTACCTCTAGTCAATCATTACTGGGGAATATGAACAGGAAGGGTCTGGAAACCATGCCCTATGGGGAACGACTTAGAGAGCTGGGGATGTTTAGCCTGGAGAAGAGAAGGTTAAGAGGGGATATGATCGCCCTGTTCAAATATTTGAAGGGATGTCATATTGAGGAGGGAGCAAGCTGGTTTTCTGCTGCTTCAGAGACTAGAACACGGAACAATGGATGCAAACTGCAGGAAAAGAGATTCCTCCTCAACATTAGGAGGAACTTCCTGACAGTAAGGGCTGTTCAACTCCCTCGGAGTGTAGTGGAGTCTCCTTCCTTGGAGGTCTTTAAGCAGAGGCTGGATGGCCATCTGTCGGGGATGCTATGATTGGGAGTTCCTGCATGGCAGGGGGTTGGACTGGATGACCCTTGTGGTCTCTATGATTCTAAGATTCTATGATTCTAGGAGGGCATTCCTGTATTCTGATCCTGTTTGTGGACATCCCAGTTGGGCATCTAGTTAACCACAAAGAGAACAAAATAGTGCACAGGCTGGGCCTTTGCTCTGATCTTGCTGGACTGTTCTTATTTTCTCTGGCATAAGAGCGGGTACAAAAGGGAGAAGAAGGGGAGAAACATTTTTCCACCATAGAGACTCCTAGCCTTTCCACATTACTTCTAGCCCTATAAACCCCTTGTTGAGGAGGATCTGGTGGCATGAGTTTACAAGCAGAGCCCTGCCAATGCTGTGGTAGTTCATTTCCATTTTTGCTATCTACATGCAGGGAAGACAGTCAAATTGTGCCAAGTCTCAAGAGCAACTTAAACCCTATCCATTCTTTATTCTTGTCGAGAAGAATTCAGCTGAAATGTGTATGGCTGCAGGGGAGGGGATGGATACCGAACCTCCCCAAAATGAGAGGGAGATTTGGCATAGAGAAATGGTTGGCATACAGTGAAGGCAGCTGACAAAGAGAACGCACAAAGAAAAAGAATTACTTTGGATTTTTCTGCTGCTGTCCAGCATCTGGTCAAGAGCAAAAGGCTGGTGAGGGACTTAGCAGTCAACTTTCATTTCAGTTTCAGTCCCACACGAATCCCAGCCAAGCTAATAGGGACGACGACGACGACGACGACGATGATGATGATGATACTAAACAAAACTGGCACCTCTTTACTTTCGGAAAATCCAGAAAGTAAAAATGGGCAGGTTTTGTATACATCTGTTGTGTGTGAAAAACTATCAGCTTTTGCAGGTTTTTTTCCTGGTTTTTAAATCCTGTTTCTGCACAGGATTTTTGCAGTTTGCCCCTGTGTGATAAACTCCTTAGAGAAACCATTCCTCCTTATTTCTCATACGCCAGAGGGAATCCCCTTTCTAATAAACCTTAGGAGAGGCATTCCTCCTTTGTTTCCAGTTAGGAGGGAATCCCTTTTCTAATTCATTTCTAGAGGATCCCTCTTTTCTCTCACATACAGGAAGGAATCCCTCTTCTAAGACCATTTTTAGAAAGTCATTTGTTATCTTGTCACTCAGACATACAGGAGGGAACCTCACCCCTTAGAAGAAGCATTCCTTCTTTCACATTTGACAATCCAGTTATAGCTGCCATCTAAGAAGAAGATGTCTCTTCTGTCCCACTTCTAATATTCTCTCAGAAAAACCACTTCTCTTCCTTTTGGAGACCCGGGAGGTGATCCATTCTGCAATAAAGCATTCTTCCTTCTTTTTAAAGGACTTTATCACATGGGCAAAAAAGACATGGCGAAATGCCCCCATCAATATCATTCAATAACGCAAAGATTATCACATGATGTTGCAGATTTTGCGGTGCTCCCGCAATTATCCCATGAAAAAAGATAAATTCTAGAGATAAAAAGATAAATTTTTATTCATGGGATTTTCCATCTTTTTTGCCCATGGGATACAGTCCATACAAAGGAGACAGCGCTCCTTCTCTAGTACCATTTCGGAAGAGGTCTTCCTTCTCACACAGACGGGAATACCTCTTTGCAAATCTGATCTGTAGGCGCACCATCTTAAAAAAAAGAAAGAAAGTAAGCTTCCATCCCTTTCAGAATTATCCGCTTCTTCATACACAGATTTGATCAATGCATTCAGTGTTCATCCATTCATTTGTCTTATTCATATGCAAGTTTAATCAATTCATGAAATGGTTTATTTTTTTTTCATTTGCATTGCTCTCCCATAGCAACAGTCCTGATTATTAAGAGAAAGGGAATATTTCTTTACACATGAGTGAAAGCCTTTTGTATTCCCGCTGACCCCTCTTCTCATCATTCTTCTAACAGAAAAAAATAAATAAATCTGTTCGCAATCTGTTCCCTTGGATTAGCCAAATTGTATTATTATAGTAAACGCATGCAACTGATGATTTTAAAAAACTTTTGCAGTGTTGTTAAGTACCTGACTTAGGTTAGTTTTTTTGTTAGTTGTAGTCAGCCAACATCTGGAGGTTTACAAGTTGTCCACCTGAGTTACAGAGCCAGGGTTGAGACACTGCAGGAGGATCAAGAAATAGAATCATAGAGTTGGAAGAGACCCCAAAGGGCCATCCAGTCCAACCCCCTTCTGCCATGCAGGAACTCTCCGTCAAAGCATCCCCGACAGATGGCCATCCAGCCTCTGCTTAAACACCTCTAAGGAAGGCATCATTCTTTCTCAAGCTGATGCTGTGAGGCCTGCTGGCAAGAGGACAAGGTTGGCACGAGTACGAAATCCACAGACAGGTGCTCTCTCTCACGCACAAATATATTTTCCGTACAGTATGCTACACAGCCCTCCCCTTGCCAAGGATCGATACTTCTAAAAACCTCTTCATTCAAATCAGGCCTCTGTTTTCCAGCTCCTGACAGCAACTTCTCCACATTGCAATTAAGCTGTCAAAAAAAGAAAGAAAGAAAAGTTTACACTCCCAAGCTTGGGGAGAAAGGGAGGAAGGTGTGCTTGATGTGCAAGGCAACCATGGCACTGGTTTGTAGATCCAGCATTGTAGATCCAGCCTGCAAGGAAAGGAGGAGGTTTCCTTCATGCCTGCAATATGGATAGCTGCTTCAGGGAAGCTTTGGAGGCCATGCATGGCCTACTTGGGCCAGATCTGACCTTTAGGACTTTGAACAATGGAGTGTGTTCCTTTCCTAGAATCATAGAATCCTAGAGTTGGATATTTGCTATCCAATCCAGTCCCATTCTGCCGTGCAGGAATTCATCCGACAGATGGCCATCCAGCTTCTGTTTAAAAAGGGCTTCTCCTTTTCTGAAGAAGACTCGGCCACCCTCCGAGGCTACAGCCAGCTAGCTTCTTATTTTTCCGAGCTCCTGAAGTAATAATGCCACTCTATTTTGCTTTGGTCAGAACTCATCTGGAATACTGTCTCCAGTTCTGGGTCTCACAATCCTAAAAGGATGTTGACAAACTAGAATGTAGCGATCAAAATGGTGAAGAGCCTGAAAACCATGCCTTATGAGGAAAGACTTGGTCTGTTCAGCCTGGAGAAGAGAAGGCCAAGAGGTGATATGACAGCCCTAGTTGTAGGGGTGTCACATTGAGGATGGAGCAAGCGTGTTTTCTGCTACTCCAGAGAACAGGACACGGAGTAAAGGATGCAAACTACAGGAAAAGAGATTCCATCTCAACATTAGGAGGAACTTTCTGACAGTAAGGACTCTTTCAGACGTCGGAAATTAGAAGTATAAATTAATGTCAATTCGAATGCAATCATGGGTTTTACGTTATTGCGAATTAAATCTTTGCACGCAATTTCGGGTAAGAGGGAAGCCACTCCGAATGCAATCATGGGTTTTACGTTATTGCGAATTAAAGCTTCGCACGCAATTTCGGGCAGGAGGGGGTTATTTTCGGGTAATGGGAAGTAATTTCGAATGCCTTCCGAACGGAACAGGAGTTCATGTAAATTCATGTAAATTCGCTTAACTGGACTCTTTCAGATGTGGGAAATTGAAAATATAATCCAAGGGCAATCCAAACGCAATCATGAGGTTTCACATTATTGCAAATTAAATCTTCGCACACAATTTCGGGCAAAAGGGAAGTCATTCCCAACGCAATCATGGGTTTCACGTTATTGTGAATTAAAGCTTCACACACAATTTCGGGCAATGGGGGGGTCATTTTCGGGTAATGCAACGTTACTCCGAATGCACTCTGAACGCAATGGGAATTCCTGTGAATTCACTAAACTAGCGAATTCACCTGAATTCGCATTGGCTCCATTCGAAGTTGGGAGAAACTCCTCCCGTGTGAAAGTCCACTAATAAGACACTAATAAGTCAAACAACCCTTTCACAAGGGTTGCCTAAGACCATTGGAAAATACATATTTTTGATGGTCTTAGGAACTGATACAAAGTTATTTTATAGTTGGGGGACACCAAAACATGAGGAGGTGTATTAAAGGAACACAACCACTAAGGTTGCCGTACGTCGGCTTTATGGTTTCCCACTCCTTCATCATTAAGGTGATGAGTGGTGAGAATTATGACCTTTTTTAAAAGTACCTTTTAAAAAAGTAACTACCCAATGACTGCTGTCAACTTTGGAATCTGTCTTATGGTCACAAAGCTTCCTAGGAAAATCCCAGGATAGGGTTGCCATAAGTTGGAAATGACTTGAAGGCACCCAACAACCACAACAAAGCAAGCCTTCCAGCTCAGAGGTGAAACTGGTGTGGTGTGTGGATTCAGGCCCCGGAAGACTCTCACATGCATTTCCTCTCTCAGCCGCAGCCTTTGCTTTGCCTTTGGGTCTGAAGCAGGCTGTAATTCTGTCTGAGCAGGCCGGGAGCTGGTGACATTTTAACAGCCGGCCAAAATGGGCTCATGCACACTTGGATTAGTTCCACATCAGGAGACAGGCCTGGAAGGGAGCTTAACTCGCCTGCAGGAGCTTACTCACCCACCAGGGAAAACAGCACACAAGTGTCCTAACATCACACAAAAAATGGTTGTGTGTGTGTGAGAGAGAGAGATCAGCAGTAACCCCCAGGACAGGCAGACCAAACTCCAACCCTTCTCCAGATAATGCATTTCTTTACTTGATAGATATTCCGATGCCAGTGTAAACATGCCCACCGCTGTAGAATAAAACGATTTGGAAAGCATTGGGCAGTTGAAGTCCAGCTGGGGTTGTTATAGCCACAGCAATTCGATGGAACCTCCATGTCCAAAGGCAGTCTATCTCCGAATAGTAGTTGCTTGAACACAGGGAGAGGGGGACTGCCAACCTTCATGCCCTACTTGGCATCTTGCTGGCCATAGTGTTGACTCTTTCAGACGTGGGAAATTGGAAGTATAATCCAAGGGCAATCCAAATGCAATCCTGGGGTTTCACGTTATTGCGAATTAATTCTTCTCACGCAAATTCAGGCAAAAGGGAAGTCACTCCGAATGCAATCATGGGTTTAATGTTATTGAGAATTTAAGCTTCTCACGCGATTTCGGGCAAGCGGGGGTTATTTTTGGGTAATGGGAAGTCATTCCAAATGCCTTCCGAACGGAGCAGGGGTTCAGGTAAATTCACTAAACAAGCGAATTTACATGAATCCGCATTGGCTCCATTCGGAATTGGGAGAAATTCCTCCCGTTTGAAAGAGTCCTTGGACTATGTCTCTGGAGACCAGGGTTGAAATCCATGTTAACCCACTGGGTGATCATGGGCAAGTCACACTCTCTAAGGAGTTTATCAGACGGGAGGAATTTCTCTTTATTTTGAATGGAGCCAATTGGAGACAATTCGAATTCACGTGAATTTGCTAGTTTAGCAAACTTACGTGAATTCCAATTGCGTTCGGAATGCGTTCAGAATGACTTCCCATTACCCGAAAATGACTTCCCATTGCCCGAAATTGCGTGAGATACTTTAATACGCAATAACGTGAAACCCCACGATTGCGTTCGGATTGCCATTAGATTATACTTCCAATTTCCGTCATCTGATAAACTCCTAAGCCTCAGAGGACAGCAATGGCAAATCCCCTCTAAAGAAACCTGAAAAGAAAACCGTGTGATTGGGTTTCCATAGGGTCGCCGTAAGTCAGAAATGACTTGAAAGCACACAACAACAACGCGAACCTATCATGGGGTCTTCTTGTCAAGATTTCTTCAAAAGAGGTTTGCCATTGCCTTCCCCTGAGGCTGAGAGCATGTGACTTGCCCAAGGTCACCCAGAGTGTTTCGTGGCCAAGCTAGGAATTAAACCTTGGTCCAACGCTTAAACGTACTATGCCACCCTGGCCATTGAACAGGCTTTGGTTTGATCCAGCACACCTCTTCTTCAGAGTTTAAGAAAATTAAAAAATTAAATTGCAGTTTCCACACTCCCCAAGCCAATGTGGCCACTGACCATGCTGCCTGTGGGATTCTGGGAGGTGTAATGCAAACGTTGGCTTTTAAGCTTTGTCATCTCAGATTCCTCCCCGCCATGCAATGCTCAATAACACGCGGGAACATGAGTTCAGTAGGAATGTGAAGTTGAAGGCTTTCATGGCTGGCATCCATAGTTTTTTTGTGGGCTTTTCGAGCTATATGGCCATGTTCTAGAGGGCTATATGGCCTCTCTTCCTCTAGTTGCAGACACCATTTGCACTGACGCCAGGGGACATGGACCACAGCAGCGGCCAAAATATGGCCAGTCCTGAGGCCACATGGTGTCTAGTTAAAGATAGGCAAGAGTTATAGGCAAGAGCCAGCAAGGTGTAGCGGTTTGAATGTTGGACTTTGGAGACTTGGGTTCGAATCCCTGCTTGGCCATGAAAACCCACTGGGTGCTCTCACATTCTCTCAGCCTCAGAGGATGGCAATGCAAATCCTCTCTGAAGAAACATGCCAAAAAATAAAAAAAATAAAAATAAAAAACCCACAATAGGTTTGCCTTAGGGTTGCCACAAGTTGGAAATGAGTTGAAAGCATGCAACAACAACACGCACGAAGTGCACACGTTTCTGGATTCTAATTTTTGAAAAGCAAAAGAGGGGGATTCAGGACCTGAGCCTCATTACAGCAGACCTACTGAATCCACTGTTGAAGAGCGAGTCAACACACACATAATTCCCATTGTTTTAATGGCTCTACTTGATGTAGGACTAATAATAGGAACCAGGTCCTTATGGCCCTACTCTTCAGGTTTCCCAGAAGCACTTAGAGGTGGCCACTCCTTTTAAGTGGATGCTGAACTAAATGCAGCCATGGCCCACTCCCAAAGGGGTTATTCTTGGCTTCTGATCCAAGCTGCCATAGCTGAATTTGAATCGACGGCGACCCTGATCTTTCACCTTGAAACGCTAGCCTCATTCACAACAGTGGAAAAAAAAATGTTTTTCCATCCATTGGAACCACACTGATGGAGCCAATGGGGTGTAGTGGTTTGAGCATCGGTCTGTGAGCTGGTTTTGAAAGTAAAGAAGACTGTCTTCAAGTAGCATGACTGTAGGTATGTGCCTTCAAGTTGACTGCTAACCCACTCTTAGGGTTTTCTTGGCAAGATTTCTTCAGGTTGGCCATTGCCTTCCTCTCAAGCTAAGAGAGTATGATTTGCCCAAGGTCACCAGCAGGTTTCCATTTAGGAGATTTAAAAGTATTTAAGAATGGTTTCAGTGTTGGACAGGGACTCTAGGAGACGACGGTTCCAACCCTCCACTGTGTGACATTGGGCATGTCACACTCTCTCAGCCTCAGAGGAAGGCAATGACAAACAAAGCCTCTGAACAAATCTTGCCAAGAAAAGCCTGCGATAGGGTTGCCATATGTCCGAAACAACTTGAAGGCACACAACAAAAAGACAAGAAGAGACATGTAAAGAAAAGTTCGGCAAGGTCATTTTTGAGAGGAATAACCCCCAGAATTCCCCAGGAAGGCTAGGGGATTCTAGGAATTACTGTATATACTCGACTATAAGTCGACCTCACATATTAATCGAGAGCAGGTTTGGGGGTGAAAATTATGGATTTTTATATGATCTGTGGAAAAGTCGAGGGTAAAACTTAGGGGCAATATAAGAGAGGATTTAAAGCAAAACATAACCATGCCAAAGAACTCTCAAACAAAGCACCCCTGACAGATGACCATCCAGCCTCTATTTGAAAACCTCCAAAGAAGGAGACTCCACTGCTCTTCAAGGGAGTGTCTTCCACTGTCAAACAGCTCTTACTGTCAAGAAGTTCCTCCTAATGTTGAGGTGGAATCTCTTTTCCTGTAGTTTGCATCCATTGTTCCAGATTCTATTCTCTGGAGCAGCAGAAAACAAGGTTGCTTCCTCCTCAATATGACACCCCTTCAAATATTTAAACAAGACTATGAAAGCACCTCTTAGCCTTCTCTTCTCCAGGCTCCTAAGTCTCTCCTCATAAGGCATGGTTTCCAGACCCCTCACTGTCCTCTGGACATGATTCTATAGCCAAGGAAATAGAAGAGGGGAGAAACCCTTTCCAGATTGTTCATAGGAAAGGGAGAGTTGCCTTGGGTGATTGGGATTCATAGCTCACTCCGTTGTTGTCCTCTTCCTCCCTTCCCAACTCACAGGGAGCCTGGGTACCGACACGGAAGAACGGCTGGTGGAGCATCTCCTGGACCCAACGCGGTACAACAAACTGATCCGTCCAGCCACCAATGGTTCCGAGTTGGTCACCGTGCAACTCATGGTGTCCTTGGCTCAACTCATTAGTGTGGTACGTACTACACAGTTATAGCACTTACCATTCCACTTTAATTGCTACAGTTGCATTTTATGGGTTCTTGGGATTTGCAGCTTGGGGAGCTGCTAGAGCTGTCTGATGGAGAATTCTGAAACTACAAAGCCCAGGACTCCCATAGGATCGAATCCAGAGTTGAGGTAGAGTCATTTGCTGCTGCCGTGTGCCTTCAAGTTGTTGCTGCCTATTCTGTCGCATGGAGCCATGGCAGTTAAAGTGGTGTCACACCTGATTATTTTTGCAGTGCGGATGCAGCCCTAAACTTCAGCCCTAAAGAAGCCTTGAAGTCCCCCAGTCTAATGCATTTTGAAGGCAGAAACACAGGTCAAGGGAGTATAGTCTTCTCCACTCGAAGAGGGATGTGTTGCATTTCTATTCCAATTAGAGTCATCATTTCTGGCTGTGCAGCCATACATATAAATTCCCATGTGCATATTTTATGCTAGTCTTCATCCTCCTTTATGCTCTTTTTCTTTCCTGTTGTTCTCTCATGGCGCATGAATGTTTACGCTAGAAGGAGAATGATGGCAGAAGGATTCTTCCTGGCCAAAGCAAAAAAACTTCCGTAGGTTGAGGGTTGGGAATGTAACTAATTAGAACACAATCAGTTATAGTTTTAGTACTGTAGCCTCTTCCCCAAAGTAGTTACGATTACAACATAAATCAGGACAATTATTTCAAAACAGATCCAGATTAGTAAAATGTGATTCCTGCCCCCTCCAAGGCTCCTTTGATTGACTTTTATGCTTTCCTTCTGATTTTGTCTCCTTCTCAAGTGGAAACCACTTTGAGCGGACAATTTTAAAAAGGCAGAGCAGAGCGTTCATAAATAAATCAACCTCCGACAGCTTGGTGAAAACAGAAGCCGCTTAATGCCATTTTAATGCATTAGCGCACCTGGACTTTGATCCACCGTCAAGTGCAACCCAGGTTTAGCAAAGCCCACTGTTCCGTTAGCCACGACATTGTGCAGAAAACCATGGCCAACCAAGTTGGGAGTCATAGTCCACCAGATAGGGAAGGGCACTAGTGTGAGGAACGCTACTGTAGATATTTTTTTAAAAATTGATAAACAGTTTGTCTCCCCTCTTTTACATAGAAAGTGGGTTCTTCTTTTCGTAGGTTGTTGTTGTTTTGTAGGTTGTTGTCAAGTCATTTTCTGATTTTTTATGTCCTGCTTTTCTGGGGCTGAGAGTGTGTGACCCGCCCAAGGTCAGCCATTGGGTGTCTCTGGCTGAGAAAGGAATCGAACCCTGATCTTCAGAGCTGTAGTCCCATGCTCAAACCACTGATGGCTTTCTTTTTGCAAGGACTTGATTCTTTTTTCCTTTGCTTCTCTTTGCAGCACGAAAGGGAGCAGATTATGACCACAAATGTGTGGCTGACGCAGGTAAGATCCTTCCTCCTTGGTTTGTACACTCATGCGTATAGCCTTCTCACTTCCGTTTATAAACTGTTGCGTGTATTTTGGAAAGAAACCTGTCTTTCTTTTCCTCCTCCTCCTGGGAATTTTATGGAGTTTTATCACACCGGAGAGAGGCGACCAAATCCTGTGCAAAAGCAGGGTTTAAATCTGGGAAAATCCTACAAAAGTGGGATTGTTTTCAGACGACATTGCATACATTGAGCATTAATGCAAAATTACCTGTGCAGAAAGTAGGCAAAATCGGGTGCTTTTTTACTTTTCGGAAAATCGCGAAAGTAAAAAGCAGCTGATTTTGCCCACTTTCTGCATGGGTTAATGTCGGGTTAATGCTCCATTAGCCCGACATGTCTGAGAACAATCCCGCTTTTGTGGGATTTTCCCCGAATTTAAATCCACTTTATCTACAGGATTTGGGCACTTTGCTTTCCATATGATAAGATCCTATGTATAGTTGTGGCATGAAAGAAATGCCAGTATGCCAGTCTCAGAACTGTAGAATGAGAAGTGGAGTCTTTAGAAGTCAGTGCAACTTATGGTGGAACTAACTTATGGTGACGCTAAGGGACGTCCATCACAGCGTTTTCTGGGACACCATCCAGTAGTGTCACTAGGGTTGCCATCACCAACCCTAATTTATGGTAACTTATGGTCCATACCACACCATACAGAATCCTTAGTAATGGTTTTTTTTGTTTTTTTTTTGTTACTAACGTTACTTGCGACATAAAACAATTCGCAAAAATAAATTCTGCCTTTAAATTACAAGATTACATTCACAGGTTAAAGGTAGTTACTAGCTCCACGTATGGGGTGGGCCCACTGTACACGTATGTAGTTTCCTATGGTTAAAGTGGAAATTTGGTAAAGATGCGAAAGTTTAAAGAAAAATTTTAAAACTGTTTTAATTCTTAAAAATTAAATGTTATATTTGAAAAACCTGGGGCCTCTCCTTTCTCTTCCCACTGAGCGTTGCCCCACTCACACCATCTCCTCAGCATTTTTTAACCCTTTAAGTGAAGAGTTTGGCAGAAGGCAGATGTTTGGAGAACAGTGGGGTCACCCCACTTATGGTGTCACCTGGTGTGGTCCGCACCCCCTCCATTCCCCTAGTGATTCCCATGCCTCTATCATGTCTCTCGGGAGGAACTGGGGAAGAATTCACTCTAGGCTGGCGGGTGTGGGATCCTGGGAGTTGTAGTCCAAAGCAGGAACTTCCCCAAGCTTTTCCACATGCTCATTGAGAGAGATCACAGGACACCAGATTCTGGCTTAGAATCATAGAGTTGGAAGAGACCCCAAGGGTAATCCAGTCCAACTCCAGTCTGCCATGCAGGAACTCACAATCAAAGCATCCCCGAAGTCCATCCAGTCTCTGCTTAAAGACCTCCAAAGAAGGAGAGTTCGTCACACTCTGAGTGTGTTCCACTGTCAAAGAGCTCTTACTTTCAAAATGTTCCTCCTAATGTTGAGGTGGAATCTCTTTTCCTGGAGCTTGAATCCATATCTCTAGGTCCTATTCTCTGGAGCAGCAGAAAACAAACTTGCTCCATCCTCAATATGACATCCCTTCAAATATTTAAACAGGGCTCTCATATCACCTCTTAACCTTCTCTTCTCCAGGCTAAACATCCCCAGTTCCCTAAGTCGTTCCTGATAGGGCATGGTTTCCAGACCCTTCACCATCTTAGTTGCCCTCCTTTGGACATGCTCCAGTTTCTCCACATCCTTTTTGAATTGCTTTGCCCAGAACTGGACACAGTATTCCAGGTGGGGCCTGACCAATGCAGAATAGAGTGGCACTATCACTTCCCTTGATCTCGACACTAGACTTCTATTGATGCAGCCTAAAATAGCATTGGCTTCTTTAGCTGCCGCATCACACTGTTGACTCATGTTCAACTTGTGGTCTACTTGGACTTCTAGATCCCTTTTATATGTGGTCTCATTCAGCCAGACACTATACTTCTATTGATGCAGCCTAAAATAGCATTGGCTTCTTTAGCTGCCGCATTGCACTGTTGACTCATGTTGAACTTGTGTGGTCTACTAGGACTCCTAGAACCCTTTCCCATGTAGTCTCCTTAAGAAAGGAGAAAGTGAAATCCACATCTAACTTACAGTCTCTACTACCTTCCCTGCCTTTCCAGGAGTGGGAGGACTATCGTCTCACGTGGAACCCAGAGGAGTTTGATGACATGAAGAAGGTGCGGCTGCCCTCGAAGCACATCTGGCTTCCAGATGTTGTGCTCTACAACAAGTAGGTTCCCTTGAGGGGCAGGAGGGAAACTGACTGAACTCAGCCAACACCTTTCCACCCTTAGACCTCAGGAGTCATCCATCACAGATGGTAGGAAGACAGCAATGGGGCTGCGGCGGCCACTGGAGAAAGAGTCCGAAGGACAGCTTTGTCTCTTTTTTCCCTCTCTCTGCCATCCCTTCTCCCCGAATTGTGCTCCTGGTCTATTGCCCCTCTCTCCCAGGTGTGCACCATGTCTTCCTAGGAGTTTATCAGACAGGGAGGAATTTTTCACTATTTCGAATGGAGCCAATTCGAATTCACGTGAATTTGCTGGTTTAGTGAATTCATGTGAATTCCCATTGCTTTTGGAATGGGTTCAGATTGACTTCCCATTACCCGAAAATGACTCCCCCATTGCCCGAAATTACATGAGATGCTTTAATTCGTAATAACATGGAACCCCATGATTGCGTTTGGATTGCCATTGGATTATACTTCCAATGTATCTGATAAACTCCCTACTGTCTCTGCCCTCCGTCTCGTTGGACAAAGCCCCTTGGTGTTGAAAGTCATTTCCAACAAGGCAACCCTAAGGCAAGCCTTTCCTGGGGTTTTCTTGGCAAGGTTTGTTCAGAGGAGGTTTGGCATTGCCTTCCCCAAGGCTGAGAGAGTGTGACAGAGTTGCAGTCCAGCACTGAAACCTCTACTTCATGCTGGCTCTTAGGACAACATCAAACTACACTGTTATAGCGCTATGATTCCAGTTTAACTACTATGGCTACCTCCTGTGGAATCTTGGGATTTGCAGTTTGGGGAACAGCATTTAGAATTCTCAGCCAGAGAGCTCTTAAACCACACTAAACTACAAATTCCAGAATATCACAAAAGGAAGCCATAGCAGTTAAGAGTGGAATAACAGTGCTACAACAGTGTAACATGATATTGATTTCTCTCTCTCTGATAGTCTCTGTCTCCCTCTCACCCTTCTTTTCTCTCGCTCTCACCCCTTCCCACCCTTGCACTCCTTCGTGTGTTCTTTCTTTCGCTCCCTCCTGCCTGCTTCCCTCACGCAATCCTTTTCAAAAATCTAAAACAGTGATACCTTCATGTGATCAACCCAAATGCACAAAACACAAGTTGCGAGCTTTCAAAGCTCCAATAGCAATAGCAAGTACATGTCTATGCCGCTTACCATTGTAATAAGTGGTTTACACAGCGTAAGCTAATTGCCCCCAACAAGCCGGGTACTCATTTTACCCAATGAGTACAATCACAATAACATCCAAAATCCACAAGACACTGATAGCTTAGTTGGGCCTACCAAAATGCACAAAATAATGCTGCAAGCTTTTAAAGATCTACTGCCTTCTTCATCAGGCAAAGAGGTTAAAAATTATACAGGGGCAAAAGAAAAAAATGACAATAGTTAGTCATAACTCTGTATTTTGTCAAGATGTAGCTGTTCCGAGTTCAGGCGGAAGCCATTCATGCAGGCAGGCCCTTCTTCTGGTGATGCAGGTGCTCCAGGAAATAATTTAAAAGTTCCATTATTAAGACAAAAAGAGATACGCCTTTGATGCACTTCTGACTTTGTTCTTGTGTTCCTTCAAGTAGTTTCCAACCTATGGAGACTCTATCACAGGGTTTTCTTGGCAAGTTGTGTTTAGGGGAGGATTGCCATTACTTTCCCCTAAGGCTGAGAGCATGTGACTTGCCCAGGGCCACCCACTAGGTTTCATGGCCATGTGGTCAATCGGACTCCGGTTTCTAGTGTCATAGTACAACACACAAACCACTACGGCATGCTGGCTGACCTAGGGCAACCCTATCACAGAGTTTGTTTTTCCCCGCTTGCCTTGCCATTGCCTTCCGCTGAGGCTGAGAGAGTGTGACTTGCTCCAGGTTTCCATGGCTGAGTTGAGATGCAACCCCTGGTCTCTCAAAGGCCTAGACCTACAGTCAAATCACTACAGCATGCTGGCTCTCACAACACATCTAGGTCTCCTCTAAACTCCAATCATTTACATCCATTACTTATTCCATTATCTACTGTCCATTATCTATTGTTTATAGATCCATTATCTGACCTGTTCCATTATCTGTTCCCTTTTGAAGAAAATAATTTCATTGTCACAAAGGGGATGGGATGATGCTAAACAGAATGGTTAAAGGAGAAGGGCAGGAGACCAAGGGATCTTCCCCACTGCGTAGTTATAGCGCAATGATTCCACTTTAACTGCCATGGCTGCTTCCTATGGAGTCTTGGGTTGTGTAGTTTGGTGAGCACTTTGACAAAAAATTTCTAAATGTCCTTTCCTAAACTCCGAACCCCAGAATTACATAGGACAGAACCAACTAAAGTGGAATGATGGTACTATATTATTATGTAGTGTGGAAGGGCTTAAAGGCCATACTTTCAAAAGACCCTTGACCTTTGGAATTCAAGTGTCATGACTCTGACAACTTCCACGCCACAATCCTGCCTGATCCCTAGCTTAAGCTATGACCACATCATAGGCCAGTGAGTTCCATAGTTTCCCCATTTAGACAATATGGATGTAGGACAACATTCTCTTCTCTTTTGCACCCAGTGCTGACGGGATGTACGAGGTGTCCTTCTACTCCAACGCAGTGGTATCTTACGACGGCAGCATCTTCTGGCTCCCCCCAGCCATCTATAAGAGCGCTTGCAAGATCGAAGTGAAGCATTTCCCCTTCGACCAGCAGAACTGCACCATGAAGTTCCGCTCATGGACCTACGACCGAACTGAGATTGACTTGGTGCTGAAGAGCGATGTGGCCAGCTTGGACGACTTCACACCCAGCGGGGAGTGGGACATCATTGCTTTGCCCGGCCGTCGGAATGAGAACCCCAACGACTCCACCTACGTAGACATCACCTACGACTTCATCATCCGCCGAAAGCCGCTCTTCTACACCATCAATCTCATCATCCCCTGCATCCTCATCACCTCTTTGGCCATCCTGGTCTTCTACTTGCCCTCAGACTGTGGCGAGAAGATGACCCTCTGCATCTCCGTCCTCTTGGCCCTCACTGTCTTCCTGCTCCTGATTTCCAAAATTGTGCCCCCGACCTCGCTGGATGTCCCGTTGGTGGGCAAGTACCTGATGTTCACCATGGTGCTGGTGACTTTCTCGATCGTCACCAGCGTCTGCGTCCTCAACGTCCACCATCGCTCGCCCACCACCCACACCATGCCTCCATGGGTCAAGGTGGTCTTCCTCGACAAGCTGCCCACCCTCCTCTTCATGAAGCAGCCACGGCAGAACTGTGCCCGGCAGCGCTTGCGCCAGAAGCGCCAGAGCCAGGAACGGGCTTCTGGAAGTTTCTTCCTGAGGGAAGGAGCACGGTCTTGCACTTGTTACGTCAACCCTTCCACCAAAAAGAAGTTTGGGGTGGGGAGCAGCGGAAACAATGGTGGCGGCGGGTGGCGGTGGGGGCAGGCCCTTTACAGACATGTCAGAAGGGGTCAACGGTTACCGGGACAGGCCAGGGCAAACGGTACCGCCACCCCAACCACCCGGCCACTGCTGCTGCGGCCTGGAGGAGGCTGTGGATGGAGTGCGTTTCATCGCTGACCACATGAAAAGCGAAGATGACGACCAGAGTGTGAGTACCCCCCCCAGTCACTACCTAAGGATGGAAAAGTTACTTCTATAGTTTGATGATAGCAGTTTGATACCACTTTTAAATACCGTGGCTTCATTCTTAGGGAAGCCCAACATCTGTAGTTTTGTGGGGTAGTTAGAATTCTCTACTTTAGTCCCCTGAAGTAAGTTGGTTTTCTCCAGGCAGCGCAATCTCTAACAGTATGAGGGTATCTAAAAGTTTTAATGATCACCTTTTTTAAAAATTGACAGAAAGTTTGTTTTGATTTGTAGTTGATACCTTATCTCTATGTAGTCACTATCTAGATTTATACATTTTTCCCAGCATATCTTGACCCTCTGAATACCTGATATGGAAGAAGTCTGGAGACTACGCCTTACGAGGGGGTATTGTGAAGTAAGAATTATCACTCGGAAGTTATTATGGTATATTGATGAAATTTTGTCAGTGTCATCATTGGTCCCTAAGTGCATGTTGCTGAGAAAATCAGCTCATTGCGTCCTTTGTTTTTGTGACTGGCTCTGCCAGAAGTAACTAGAGTGTAAAATCCTCATCAGGCACAATCTGCAGGCTTCTACAATATCAAATATTTGGAGGGTCAAGATATGCTGGGAAAAACTGGATTACATGTATATATGAAACTGGATCACATGTGTATATGTATCAATTGTATGTGTGCGTATACGTGACTGGGGTTAAGTGGGACTTTTCCAAGTTCAACACTAGCCTGAGCGACTGCAGGAGGGATACCGCAAAGGAGATGTCTTGCAAGAGGTCCTCCTTTGAGTCTGCGGCAAAGAGCCAGTCGTCTAGGTAAGGGAAGACTCTTGACCCTCGCTGATGGAGATAGGCTACCACCGGGGCAATGCACTTGGTGAAGACCCTCGAAGCCATGGCCAGACTGAAGGGCAGGATGTTGTAGTGGTACATGTCCATCCTGATGGCAAAGGAGGGGAACCTTTGGTGCTTCTCCCGGGTGGCCACTTGGAAGTAAGCGTCCTTCAAGTCTATCGTCGCGAACCACAAGCTCTGGTACAACAAGGGTAGGCAAGGGTTACCGTCTGAAACTTCTTATAGGCTAAGAAGGAGTTGTCGAAGGTCCAATATGGAACGCAGGCCTTCATCCAGTTTCGGTACCATGATGTACCGGGAGAAGAAGGCATAAGGAATCTGAGAAGAGTCCAAAGGGAAAATTGCCCCCTTTTTCAAGAGAGTGCGTACTTCATCAAGAAGGGTGGTTGAGGGAGGGGTAGAAACAACAGCTCCAGTTGGTGGGAGTTCTTCGAACTCGAGGGCATATCCCTTAGAGATGATAGTCAGAGCCCAAGAGTCCGTGGTGATTTGGGCCCAGATTTTGTGAAAGGGCCTTAGGAGGTCCAAGAAGAAAGGGGAAACAGTAGGGGCGATGGAGCACGCAAGTAGGCTTCATTGCCTCTTCTTACCAGTATCAGCATCCTGCTTCTTGGTGAAGGGTCTCCGATACTGGGGCTGCTGGCGCCTGCCAGAGGAGGAAGAGGGTTGTGATGGAAACCTCTGCCTCTGGTCCTTCTGCCGGAATGGGTGCTCTTGGGAAAAGGAACACTGTCCCGAACCAAAGAAGGTTGACCACTGAACCTGCGGGGGAGGCGGCCTGTTGACTGGAGGGCATACCATGTTCTTGGCGGTGGAGTTCATTCTGTATTTGTAGTTGAGCCGCTTGTCAGTGTCCTTATTGAAGAGGCCTTTGGTGTGGAAGGGCATGTCCTCGATGGCCGCCTTCGTATTCATAGTCAGGTCTGACGCCCGAAGCCAAGCATGCCTTCTGAGGGCGATGGCAGCCGCCATTGACTTCGCCGAGCAGTTGGTACTGTGCCTGGCAGAAATGATTAAGAGGCCTCCGATTGTGGGTGCCTCCTCATGCAGTTGGTTGGCAGCAGGCAACTTGTCATCGGGGAGCTCCTCCAGGAGAGGTGACATTCGCTACATTAAATACTGCACATAGGCCCCCATGCAGGCATTGTAGATGGCGACTTTGAGGCTGAGCGCCGAAGCTTCAAAAGACTTCTTCGCCAGCCCGTCCACCTTCTTGGCCTCATGGTCCGTCAGGGAAGTAGAGGTCTTCGGAGTAAAAACTTGTTGAGAGCTCTCCAAAATCTACAAATTTTGTACCGGCTGTGAATGCAGCCACGGCGTGGATGTAGAGGCAATCTGGTACAGATAGTCTATCTTCCTCAAGGTGGATGGGAGATGGAAGCCGGCGTCTGCCGAGAGTGCTTGGCGATTCTCTCCAATGATGGGAGAAAAAGGATTGCGGCCAAAGTAGGGGCCGTACCCTGGATCCGTCGCTCCACTGGGTCAACAGCCTCATCCTCAGAGCGGGTGACCTCCAATTCCAAGGCGTTATACATTTTTATCACATGCTCCCCAAAGAAGTGGACATTGTCAGATGGAGAGACAGGCCCTGGTTGGTAAAACTCTTGAGGGGAATGACACATCTCCCGTGCCAAGTCCGAGTCACTATCATGGGACGAGGCTCATCCTTCCTGGTCGGATTCTTCCGGTAAATCCTCCTCTCCAAGAAAGACAACAGACTCTGATGGAGATTGCGTCTGTGTGGCAATGTCTCCCTTCGGAGCAGCCTCTCTGGCCGGTAGCGAGGCTCCAACCGAGACGTCCAAGGTGACGTCAAGTGTGGGTGGGTCCACAGCGACATAATACCGGCCAGTGTCACTGTCATAGTAGTAGTCCGGCTCCGGCTCGGACTCGTGAGAGGAGACAGACCTCGCGATCAGGGTCGAGGAGTGATGGCCACCGGGAGAACGACGCTCCAGGGTCAGCCTTGGTACGGAGACGTCCTCCTGCAGGGCGTGCTGCGCTCCACAACGGCCTGTGTGGACAGGATGCAGAGAGGCGGTCGCAGCCGGTACCGAGGAGGCCTTCGGTACGGCAGGAGTCTCCTTCCCCTTCGGGATCCCTTGTCAGAGTCGGACTGGGCTTTTTTATGGGGGATTCTACCCCAGAGGAATGCTTCCTCTTTGCAGTGGCCTTTGAAACCGTGTCTGCCTGGGAAGAAGCGCCATCTGCAGAGCCCTTAGAAGGTTTGCCCTTCTGTCTTCGCTCATCATCTCTCCAGTCTGAGCCCAACTTGGGCTTGTCCTTTCTGTCCTTTTTGGAGGCCTTGGACTTAACCTTCTCACCCGATTTCTGCGCTGGAGGGACCTCCTTCTCTCGGGGAGATGAAGGGGTTGGACCGGTAGGGGAAACAGTGGCCTCAGGGGCCTTCGCTGTGGAATCACCTGACATCCTTGAGGCCAACTTCGAGGTCGAAGGAAGGATCTCCTGAGGAGCTAAAGCCTTGTCGAGAAGGAAGGACTTTAGCCTGGAAGCTCCGTTCTTCCTCGCTTGGGGAGTCAGAGATCTGCAAAGAGCACAGCTCTGGACATCGTGGGTCTCACCCAAGCAGATCAGGCACTTCTTGTGCGGGTCCGTCTGAGGGACTTTCACCCCACAAACAACACAGTTCTTAAACAGAGCCGGAGACATCAAATCCAATCCAAACTCCATAGTGAGGTCAAGCGAGCCGAGTGGTCAGAACAGGAGCCAAGATGGAATACGAGAAGAATGGTCGAAGAAAGCAAGCCGAAGATCAGAAACCGATATGAATCAAACAGCGATTCCAAGCACAGTTCCTCGAACAGCCAACGCGGCAGAAAAGAAGGAACTGGGGAAAAGAGCGAGAACTGGGCTTATATAGAGGAGGGGCGGAACTCCGCCAAAAAGTTGCAAAAAGTTGCACAGGTGCAGTAGAACCCATTTGTATGATTCGCAGAGACCACAAAGAAGAAGTCATATTGAGGAGAGAGCAAGCTTGTTTGCTGCAGCTCTAGAGAATAAGATCCGGAGCAATGGATGCAAGCTACAAGAAAAGAGGGTCCTCCTCAACATTAGGAAGAATTCTTGATGGTATGTCTTTCAAGATTTGTCACAGGGAGTGCTTTGATTGTGAGTACCTGCATGGCAGGGGGTTGGACTGGATGGCCTTTGGGGTCTCTTCCAACCCTATAATTTTATGAATTCATTCTACCCATTAAGACCCCTTCAGAAACAGAATACCCAGAGATATCAGGCTGTGCTATGTTGGCAGTACCATCAGGACAGGATTTTGGGGCAGATAGCCAAAGCACCACATAGCAGGGGGTTCCATTCAACCCTAAAATGCAGTAACCAAGTTGGATTGGCACATTTCGAAGTAAGGGAAATGACTGAAGGGAAGGAAAATTATTTAGGTAAGGAACAGCAAAGATATGAGACCATGAAATGTGGGGTAAAAAAGGCTTGGCCCTATGAGCAATACATTAGAGGTTATTTTTCAGATGGGAACCTGCAAGATGCTTGGGGTGGCGGTGGGATTGTGACACTTTCTTCCCCCATCCCACCTGCTTTCTCCAAGAACCGTGAGTCAGAAGATCGTGTCCTTTCCTGACCCTTCTCCCAGATGTGTGGCAGTCGTGTTCTCCAGCCCCAGCAGCAAGATTCTCAAATCAGTATTTCCCTTCTGCTTGGCTGGATCCTGATGTTGAAAGCGCATAAAATATTCATGCACGGGGAAAGAAGTGGGGAGAGACAGGGGGCGGGCAGGGCAGGAGAAACAGGCTTTGCTTGCTTTCAGTGTGTAGCCTTTCAGGCTAAGTGTTGTGGGTTTCGGTTGTGCCAGTGGAGTGAAGGCTGTGTCATTTTGGCAGAGTCCACATGTCTCCACATCGATCAGTCTGTGACCTGCCAGCAGCATGTCTAAAATGGCCCTCGTTTCCCCACCATGACTGGCACAACGTCGCTCAACGGCCTTGCCAGACTCTTTCGGTGGCTGGAGATGCTTTGTGCCCCTGGGTCCAAGAGGTGCCAAGTTTTAAGTGTTCGCCAAGGGAACTGGGAAAGGGGAATCTGGAACACTGCTGAGTAATGCAGCCGTCTCGGGTGGCACAAAGAGGCTGCAGGCCGGGTCATGCCACGTGATCAGGACTGGTAGATGGGGTGCCAGGTGAAGGGACCAGGAGAAACCTAGGATGATCTTTCTAACCACAGATGGGCTCTCTTTATTGTTCTTATTTGCCGTCCTGTCATCTTCAACTCATTGTGACCCTCTGAAAGAGAGACCTCCAAGAGCCCCCGCCCTTAAGAACCCTTGAAACCAATTCAACCCAAAAGCAATAATTCAACACTTTTTGCTGTTAAAAAGCAAGAAATTAGAACTGCTCCGTGCATCATGAAAAGCTGTTCTCAAAAGGCCTACTCAGACAAAATAAGTTTTGTGGGTTTTTCGGGCCATGTGGCCATGTTCTGAAAGAGTTTGACATTTCACCGGCAGCTGTGGCTGGCAAAACGTCAGGAATAAAATCTTCCAGAACACAGCCACATAGCCCGACACCGCCCCCCCCCCCAAAAAACCCTATGGATTCCAGCTGTGAAAGCCTTCAACTTCACACAAAAAATCTTTACCTGATGCTCAAAGGAGAGGATGGAGGGGACCAGTCTAGTCTCCCCAGGAAGAGAGCTTCAGAGCCTGGGAGCACCTACACTAGCAAACCTCTGTGTTTTTCTACTCTGGAACCAGAGTTCTGCTTGGTTCTGGGCATCTTGCTTGCCAGGCAACTGGGGCATTCGCTCAGCAAGCTTGTGAATGGGTTTGGGATGCCTGGCAGGTCTTGCAAACTCAGGGAAACCAGCTTTATTAAGTCAATCCATCTGTAATGTGGCCTTCCTCATCTCTACTGCCTTCCACTTTTTAAATTACATCATTTCATGATATGACCAAAGCATGATTAGTTCAGTCGAGTCATTTTGTCTTTTGTTGAGGCTCGATTTGCTCTCCAAATTATTTGTCTTTTTTTGACAATCTATGGCAATACATATTTGCTGTTGTCGTGTGCCTTCAAGTCATTTCCGACTTATGATAGCCCTGAGGCAAACATATTGTGGGGTTTTCTTGGCAAGATTTGTTCAGAGGAGGTTTGCCATTGCCTTCCCCTGAGGCCGAGACCATGAGTCCAAAGTCACCCAATAGCTTTCATGGTCAGGATAGGAATCGAATCATGATCCCCAGAGTCACAATCCAAAACCCAAACCACTACGCCACACTGACTCTCCAGTTCTTACTGTTTATTTCTGGTTGTCACAAAGGATGTGTGAGGAATTCATTCCATAGGTTTTTTTTTTTTTAAAAAAAATATACATCTCCCATCTACATTTCCCAGAACAAGCAGAGCCTAGCACGCTATTCACAGTCATTAATATGTACATTTCTGTGCTCACTGTGCATTTTCCGGAACAGCAAGAACAATGCTTGCAGCGACATACGTACTGTTGTTGTTGTTTTTTAATGCATAAAGAAAAACTTGCACATTTCAGAAATGCACACAATGGGTTTCAGTTTACAGGTGCACCCTTCCCTCCCCTCCAGGGTGAAAAGATACACAGAAAATGTACACAGTTGGAGAATAGGGCACATGAAAATAGGCAGAGATTTTTAGATGAGGGGAAGCCCTTTGGGAACTGGAGCAAAATGACCTTGGCAGAGGACAAAAGCAAGAACTCTTGATGAGATTGGGTTTGGCAGATCGGCTGGTCCCTTCCTCTGTGCTGCTTATGCGGAGCCAGACTGCAAAGGAGGCAGAGTCCCCAGCGCAGAGAGGAAAGGAACAGCAAGAGATCTTGTTTCTGCTCCGAGGGTACTCCTGCTATTCCATATTGCCTCAAAAAAGGCAGTGGAAATAATTTATTATTATTAGAGCTTTCTAGATTGGCAGGAAAGTGTGACATGAAGTTGCCTTTTCCTTAATGCTTAGCAGCTGCACCGCAGCCTTTAGATGGAGCTGCGCTGTTCCGCAGTTTTTAAAAAAGAAGCTGGGAAAACCAGCACCTTTTTAAAGGCGCTTCTTCTCCCCTAAAACGCAAAAAAAAAAAAGCGTTTTCATGGCACACTTTCCCTTTTTCTCATCTAAAGGCTAGAGTTTCATGCAGCCGTGAACACACTTCTTTTTGCCAGTCCAGAAAGCCCCATTATTATTATTATTATTATTATTATTATTGCTGTTGTTGTTATTGGTTTTCCCCAGACCCAGGACTTAAGATGGCTTGGTTATTGTTACATACTGCCAAGTCAGTTCTGATTTAGAGGTTATTCACATGGTGAAAATAATCCAAGATGAACCCGGGTTGAATCTCTATTATTCACATACATCCTATTTTAGGGGAGAGGTGCCAAAAAACCTCACTTACTGTATATACTCATGTATAAGTCTAGACATTTTAGCCAAAAAATTGACCCCAAAAACTAGTCGACTTATCCACATAGTATTATTATTATTAATAATATTTTTTTATATAGCGCTGTAAATTTACACAGTGCTGTACATACAATGTTATAATTAGATGGTTCCCTGCCTTCAGGATTACAGTCTAAAAGAGAAAACACAAAAGGAGAAGGGAATGGTGATGGGAAGGAGATGAAGTCCAGTGGTTCTTCTCTCTCGGCTTCTTCATACAATGTTAATACTGTACTTTAATTCTTGTTTTTAAAAAAGGAACCATCCCTTGGTGAAAGGCAAAAGTACAATCTATTTTGGAAGCTCAGACCCTACTCTAATCCAATTATGCCTGTTGGAGTTTTGTTAAATTATTTGACACTGATTTCCTTTAAAACTTTAGCCCTAAATTTTACCCTCAACGTATCTATGGGTGATATCAAAATCCATAATTTTGGCCCCAAAACGTACCTTCGGCTTATACATGAGGTCACCTTGTAGTTGAGTGTATGGTAATCCGGGATAATCGATATCAGGTTTTGTACCAAGTTTTTTTAAAAGAACTGTAGCACGAATAACCGACGTGAATAGACCCGGGATAAAATGCTGCATGACTTGAACATGTTCCAAATGCATTCACACCGTCAACTCCGTTTTTATTCGAATGCTTGCATGTGTGAGCAACTAAACTTGAAAACGTGCACCAATGTGGTTCCATGGTGTGAATAACAAGCCCAGAATGCTTGGATGAGATGATTTGCATCATTGCGCTAAAAGAAGTGATGCCTGAATGACCCCAAAGGGTGATGCTTGCCAAGGGTTTTCTTGCAAAGATTTCTGCAGAGGAGTTTTGCTATTGCCTTCCTGTGATTTATGGCAATCCTATCCTAGGATTTACCTTGGTAAGGTTTTTTTCTGAGGACATTTGCCATCGCCTTCCTCTGAGGCTGAGAGTGTGTGACTTTTCCAAGGCCTCCCAATGGGTTTTCTTGGCTGAGTAGAGATTTGAATCCTGGATTCCTTGAGTCTAAGTCCAAGACTCAAATCACTGCCCTGCGGCCATCTATTTTAAGCTTAGTGGTGTGAGCTTTTGGCAGGGAAGGCAGCGTACCAAAATGATAGCTGATGCAGATAAAAGCTGGCAACGCTGAAACCAATACAAAACTGAGAATACAGTGAACCGATAAACAGAATTAAAACCATTTCCACATAGTAATGGCTTTGAATGGAGCGAAATTATCAGCAGAATAAAAAGCAATTAAACTAGCAATAGAATTCAAACCAATTCAACACAAAAGCAGTAACTCAACACTTCTCAAGTCACACAGCAGAAACGCAGGAACCAATACATCACTACAACTGTTGGAGGAGGAAAAAACGTTCCTAGTCTTTTACACAGAGGTGGGAATCCTGTGACCCTCCAAGTGTCATTGGACTGCAACTACCAGCATTCATCACTTGGTTAGGGCTGCTGGGAGTTGCAGCCCAACAACATCTGGAAGGCTGCAGGATCCCTGTCCTTGCTTTAGGAGCTGCAAAGTACAGACTTTTGCACACGTACAAATACACACCTGTGAGCACTGACTTTACGATGAGTAAATGTTTTGTCGGTACAATGTTGATATAAGCTGTTCTTGGCAAAGACTTTCTGATCCGCTCAGGTAAAAGCTATGTATTGCTCATTGGCCTAAGAGAAGCCGCCTTCATATACATACATTAGGGAAGTAATTCTTTGCCAATTTTATTCTCAAAGAAGCAACAAGTAATCCATTTTCTTCCCTCTGTGAGAACGCCTTTGAAAAGAGTGCATTTTCCAAATCTATTTGCAGTTTAGCACAACAGTTGCGTGTTGTCTCTTTATTTGGGAAACAGCACTTCCTGCACAGAACATAATATTTGTGCACAGAAATATTATTGTGTGTGCAGAAAATGCTTTATTTAGGGGATCATTCTGCATAAAATATACAGGTGCTATTTTTTACACAGGAAACAACAATTTCTGCACAGAAGAGCGTGTTTTACTCAGGCATGATATTTCCTGCAGAGCAAATAATATCTTTCTGCAGAAATCTGATCATTTTTCCTGACAAAAATGCCTTTTCTGAGCACAAATACCATAGTCCGAATTTTGTGCAGAATAAGTTACAAAGTGTAATTTTGGGAATCGTCAATGCAGGATTCCTTTTCTTAGGTTTTCCTGAAACTCGTGAAGCATGCTTTTTAACCATTTAAAAATATTTTCAAATGTGGTTTCCAGTCCAAGTATGTATTTAGTGAATTTTATTTGCATTTGGGTGTAACAAACTGGGCTGGAGGAAATTGATTTCCTTGCCCCTGCTTTCCCATGGGGGCTTATCCTACTCGTGAAAATGCATCAAATTGTAGTTTGTCCCATTGGAAGGACCCTGTTGAATAGGATAAGTTGTGGTTTGTCCCATTTGGAAGGTTCCTACCTTTTGGAAAGGACCTTCCAAAAGCAGAGCCACATATGGTCCCTCAATCCCATATTTGCAGGAGAGCCAGGATCTCTTAAAAACTGTATGACTAAAATCTGGCAGAGATCCTGCTGTTGAATATGATGTTAATTTTAATTAAATAAAAGGCTGATTTTGATGGGAGAGGGTTGTGTTCTGTTACTGAAACTGGATGGCAACTGTGGGTAAGAGCCCCGTGATAGCAAACCTTTACATGGAACACTTTGAAAAGCAAGCCCCGGAAAGAGCACCCAAAAAGCCCACAACGTGGTCTCGATATATGAACAACACTTTCATCATTTGGAGCCACGGAGAAGAAGATCTGACCGTGTTTTTGAACCATGTGGACAACATCCATCCAAACATCAAATTCACAATGGAAAAAGAAAAGGAAGGAACACTGCCATTCTTGGATGTCCTGGTCATCAGCAAACCAAACCAACGGTTGGGCCACACCGTGTACAGAAAACCTACACACATGGACAGATACCTACACAAGAACTCCAACCATCACCCAGGACAAAACAGATGCACAATAAAAACACTGGTAGACGGGGCCAAAAGGATCTGTGAACCCCACTTTCTGTAAAATGAATTGAAGCACCTAAACTGGGCTCTACAGGCTAATGGTTACTGCAGCTCAGACATCAGAAAGGCTGCCAGGTCCAGAAAAAACTCATAGGAGGTAAGACAAAACAACCACCCAAAGGGAAGATACTTTTTTTAAAACCATATATCAAAGGAGTCACAGACAGAACAGGGAAAGTGGTGAGGAAACACAATCTCCAAATGGCCTACAAACTGACCAAGAAAGTCCAGCAAATGCTGCACTCAGCGAAGGACAGGAGAGACCCTTTCACAGTCACAGGAGTTGACTCCATACGGTGCAGCTGAGGACAAGTATACATAGGGACCACCAAACAAAGTGTTCAAACACGAATCAAGGAACACGAGGGACACTGTAGAGTGGGTCAGCCAGAAGAATAATCAGTCACAGAACATCTTATAAGCCGTCCTAGGCATAAAATGCTATTTCAAAACGCTGAAATTCTGGACCATGCCCACAGCTATCAGGTCAGAATGCACAAGGAAGCCAGTGAAATCCATAAACACCTGGACAACTTCAACAGGAAAGAAGAAACCCTTAAAGTTAGCAAAGTTTGGCTACCAGTCCTGAAAAACAACAAAATCAAGACCCAGCAAATGCAAATAAAAACCATCCAGAGTTTGGGGGGGGGGGGTTCCCAGCAGACAATGGATCATGAATTAAAGAGACACAAATCCTCTTTGTGTATCCTCACCACCCTGAGACCTTGCCATTCAACAGCAGATCAACACACAGATTAACATGTAAATCACTTCTTCTCAACCAACAGTATATATACCCCACTCTCTTCCATGCCAGCATTCTCTGAAGATGCCAGCCTTAGATGCAGGCAAAATATCAGGAATAAATTCTTCCAAAACATGGCCACCTAGCCCAAAAGACCCGCAAAAAAGCATTTCCTATTTATTTTAATATATATATATATATATATGGTATGTGTTGAGCTGCTTACATTATGCAGACCCAAAATCCCAAGTAAGGTCCAGGCTGCTTTCACAATACCCAAATCCAATTTGAGGTTTCCACCCCTTATCCCACATTTAACTTACCTTTTGCTTCAGGTTTTCCAGCCTTTCGAGAGCAAAATGTGGCCGTGATGGCTGGCTCCTTTCGCATACGATCCCTGCAAGCATCCCCACTAAGTCGCTCGGTGGTCATGAGTTGCATTGATAATACGCTGTCTGCAGAGCATGGTCATTTTCGATTGTAAATACGAGGAGCCATCAATCAGCATGGCCAGGGAAGATGAGGATTCTGGGGATTGGAGTCCAAAAACCAACTTTTCAGTGCTTCGCCTTAGACTGATAACAAAACAGGTGGACAGCAAGAGGCTCATATCTAGTAAGGATGCAATCTTCCACTAATTTCATCTATGATGGAAGCAACAAGTGATTTTAGCAAAGTTCTTCCTACTGCAAGAAGGCCTTTGAAAAATGCACATTCCCTCCCCCAACTGTTTTTCATAGACTATTTACCCTTCAGGACTTATTCTGCACAAACTATGCATGTTGCGCTGTGAAGTTGAAGGCTTTCATGGCCGGCATCCATAGTTTTTTGTGGAGCCTTCGGGCTCTGTGGCCATGTTCTAGAAGAGTTCCTTTCTGACGTTTCGCCAGCATCTGTGGCTGGCATCTTCATCTTTCTCTGAAGATGCCAGCCGCAGATGCTGGCGAAACGTCAGAAAGGAACTCTTCTAGAACATGGCCACAGAGCCCGAAGGCTCCACAAAAAACTATGCATGTTGCTTTTTCCTGCCTCTGGAGTGATAAGGAAGAAACAACCCACATGAGGATGTCTCCATCTCCGTTGCTGGAAAAAGGAACATTGGCCTTACCTGAGAGATATAAGTGACGTGTATGGTCATATTCTTTTATATGTTGATTTATATATACAGTTGGCCCTTGGTTCCGGGAACCCCTGTGGGTGCCAAAATCATTAGATACAATGGAGAGTAAAATTATGTCCTTTATATAAAATAACAAAATAAAGGCTTGCTTTTTGAAATATATGTATTTTTAAAACATTTTAAATCCACGGATGCTTGGATCTGTGGATAAAGAGTCCATGGATGTGGAAGGTTGACAGTATCAGGAGCAAGTGGCATATACCAAGATATAATACTGCGAAGATATGAAATTGCATAGAACAGATGCATACAATCCACAGCTGAAATGCCAAGTTGTTCATTTAACCTGGAGAAGTAATAAGGTTTTTGTATCAACCATGGTTTCTAGGGAGCTGTAAACTCCCTACTAATAGAAAAACCTCAAGTTCCTGCACCCCTTGACTTTTGTTGATAGGATGAATATTAGCATGGAGAGCGGGGACAGTCAAAAGAAAGACCCCAGGAATTATAGTCTTTTTCATCCTTGAAGATTTCATGGAAAAAGCAGCTGCCCAAATACAAACACTTATACATAACAAGCCATTTGTGGTACACCATGATGAACTCATATTCCAACAATGTTACACAAAAATTCAACATACTTACATCCTAATGGTAATACAAAATGCCTCCACTACTGTAATAATTGCCTGATCTAATGAATGATACATTACATCTGTTGGACAGGACAGTTTAGGCAGGGAAGGCAAGATGGTGAATTAAAGGTAAAGCTTCTAGAACACCATTAGTATTCTTAAAGAGAACCACTTCGGTCTTGTTTTTCATTTAAGCCATTCAGGTAAGTAGTTTGTAATGTGTGTATCCACCAGCATTCCTACTTAGACAATAAAGTCTGAACATCAAAAAGTGGGTATTTGGAGGCAGAATACTCCTGGGGCAACCCAGAATATTCTGACAAATGTAGACAAGCCATAGCAAATGTGTTTTAGCCTTCTTCTGTATGTTGAATAAGACTTGTTTTTTTCTTAAAATAAATTTTATCAAATATAAAAATACATACGATGGGCCCTTGCTGTCTGCTGGGGTTTGGTTTCTGCACAGACTTTGCATGTTGCTTTCTCTGCCCCAGAAAACAAGGTTTTCTGCACCGAAATGTTCTTTTCTGCAGAGAAAATACTGCTTCTTGTTCAGAAAATGACAGACAGACAGATGTCACCATTGCCAGCGGGCTGCCAGAGCAATAGATAGATTGGTTCTGCACAAAACTTCCCCTTTTTTTGCACAGAAAATAAATCCATTCACAAAAATGACATTTGTGTAGTAGATAGATAGATGGATAGATTCTGCACAAAACTCACACTTTTTTTGCACAGAAAATATTCACAGAAATGAATGTGTGCAGAAATCTATTTGTGTAAAACCTTTTGCACAGAAAATAACACTTGTTCCCAGAAATATTGTTTTCCGTTCAGAAAATGCCATTTCCTGAAAAGAAGTCCCAAACTATGAAGACTCTTCACTATTTTTTTTAATCAGTTTTTTCCCCCCAAAACACTGAAACACGTCAGAAATGTTTTCTCTTTCTTGAACTTTTCAAAAGCATTACTTCCACCCCTGTTCTCTTGCTGGAATCAAATATGTCAAGGATGATGGGAGTTGCAGCTTGTCTTATACTTGCTTTCACTCACCACCTTGTTGTGCAGCGGAACAGACCAGCTTTGATCTGTGGTTGTTGGATCTGGTAGCGATTGTATCTTCTCTTTCACAAGATTCCAGGCAACACAGTAGACTTGTACAAAAGATCTACTTTATTTAACTATATCCACTAAATGCCCTTCACCATACAATCTTTGCTAGATAACTCTATACAATGCTCAGTTCAACTATTCTCTACTATACTCTACTCCACTCTATTACACACAACTCCAAACTACTCCACAACACAATGGTATACAGTGTCATCATTTGTAGTCACTTGTGGATGTTTTACACATTCTGATTGGCTCACAATGTTCATCCCATACTTAAGTCCAACCCAAGTGTTTCATCATCCTGTCTTGTACCTTAATTGGTTCTCAGGTGTTGCCAATATGGATCTTGTCATTTATCCTTGGCATATGTCCTTGGCTTCCAGGACTTCTAAATTACATTATCCTTTTCACCTGTGCAACTTCTCAATTGCTTTTGCTTAGGCATTTTGACTTTCGCATACATATTTGATTTCTACTGTATATCCCATGTTTGCATTTTCCTGAACAAAATATGCCCTGTCTGTTAGTTGCTAACCTCCCTCCTTTGTCCCCCTTCCAGGTGAGTGAGGATTGGAAGTATGTGGCGATGGTGATTGACCGCCTCTTCTTGTGGATTTTTGTCTTCGTCTGTGTCTTTGGCACCATTGGCATGTTCCTGCAGCCACTGTTCCAGAACTATGCCACCAACTCCCTCCTGCAGATCAACCAAGGAACGCCTGGCTCTAAATAGCAGAGACCATGTTTGCCCTCTTCTCCACCAAGCTGCCCAGAGGAGAGCGAAAGAGCAACCAAGAAACCCCCCCACCCCAACTTGATCCTTGTATGGACACCTTGTATGGGAGGATCAAGACTCCTTCCCCTCCACCCGCTATTCCTGCCACAGTTCTCGCTTTAGTACAAAGAACAACGGAACCTGCACTAGGAAGAAGGAACAGATGTCAGCATACAGAACAGGGACTGTGGCACCTCGGTTTTTTTTCAGAATGCCACCATTGCCAATGGGGTGCCAGAGTAATATTGTTACCTGGGCAGGTGTAGCTCAAGGGATAGAGCCAGTCGCTTTGCATGCAGAAGGTCTCCAGTTTGATTCTTGGTATCTCCACTTATTTCTTTCTTTAAAGGATTGGGTGATGGGGACTCTTTGCGTGAGGCCTTGGAGACCTGCTGCCAACCCAGAGTAAACACGAAGGAACCAGAAGGACAAAGAGGTTGAACTGCCAAGAGGCAGCTTGCAGTGGTCCAGGACGTGCATTGGTTCCTTCCAAACGTCATCAGGGAAATGGCAAGGTTCGGAAGGCACTCTAGAGAACCTACCAAAGCAAAGGCAATGGGTGGAAAGAGGCTTTCTTGCTGCTCTGCAGGACTTTTTGAAGAAGGGTCCCCGCTTCCCCCTCCTCCAAGACGCCCTGGCTTGTGTGCCAACGATGGGGTACCAGCTCCCAACTCAGGAAAAAACACTAAGTAGGATCATATATAAATCTATGTATCAATGTATTCCCCCCCTCTGCATACTCAAGGAACAGCAATGGAACAGGAAGAGCTGATCAATTCTTGGATTCAACATTCTTGGGGGCAGATGAAGAGTTAGCAGCTAAGTTCTTAACCCTGCATAGAAGACAACTCTAGTCTTCTTCTTCCTTCAGTTTCCAGAATAGTATGATGCTGCAAGGTAGGAGGAGCGTAGCTACGGAAGGTGGTGGTGGTGGTGGTGAATTGACTCCAATGATCTTCCCCACGAAATTTTCCTTCAGTCCCCAAATTTCTAGCATCGCAATAACCGACCATTTCAGTCGAACGTTTAGAAATTCATTTCAGGCATGCCAAAAAAAAAAAAGAAAAAAAAAAGGGGGGGCAGTCAAAGTGACCTGGGCAATGCAAAGGTAGCAAATAGAAGAGTTAAAGGTATGAATGGGGTTCAGTGCTTCATTTGCTGCAATGGTAGAAATGTGTGGACAAGGAAAATTGCATGGAAGGGGCAGAAGTCTCCATTGGGAGGCAGTGCCCTTGCTTTGCCACCGTGGTAGTTACACCCCTGTTGAGAACAATGTGACCCTTCGGATGTTGTTGGAGGGCAACTGCCCGCAGCCCTAGCCATAGAAACCGGTGGTGAAGCTGCATTGTAACGCCATCTAGATGGCTGCATAACCCCATTTAAAAGAGGCCAGTCTTGGCATCAACCTGTGCCGAGTCCTGGAAGAATAGTGACTTGGTGAGGACTGAGAATTGTGTGGCTCTCTGATGTTCTTGGATTGCAGTTCCCAGCATGGTTCACCATTTGCCGGCGAGGGCTGCTGGGAGGTGAACTCCAAAAACGTCTAGAACATGACACGGTTCTTATCCCCTGGATAAGATGCTTCTCAATCTGCTTAGCCAATTCAGAAGGGTCCAGAGGACGGGGGGATTTTGCTACCCAACAATAACCACCAGCAGCACTGATGCCGTATATTCATTTGGACTGTGTCTCCTAGCCCTCGCCACGCTGCTGCCAGCTCCCCAAAGCCAACGCTGACACTGCAAACCCAATAAAAATAGGTCACGTAGATGGAACACCAGTCCATATTTTGACTATAGCTGTGTGTGTGTTTTCAAGTATTTGCTGCAGGAAATGGGATTCTATTTCCCAGAGGTTATTGATGAAAGTCAACCTGGTGTCCGGATGTTTAAGGTGGAAAGATCCATCCACACATCGTAGTCTAAAATCTGATTTTTAAAATTATTTAGATCTCTAAGATTCCAAAGACAGGCAGTGGAAGTGGACATCAATTGGAATTCAATTCCCATCAGCTTTAGCCAGTCTAGCCAATATTGAAGGATGGTGGGAACTGCAGTTAATGTAGAGCTTCTAGGACTCCAACATTTGGTTAGCAGGGAAGATGGCATCCTCCTCCTCCTCCCTTGCTTTTCTAACCAGACTATAGTAGATGGAGACCTGAAGTAGCCAGTGGAAAATATATTTTCCAACCCAAAACTTTCTGATGAATTCTCCCTGTTTAATGCAAAGTATTGGGGTTCAGCTTCATCTTTTACTTGGGATTAGTATCATCTGTAGAGGAAGCTTGTCCTTGTTTGAATTTGGTTTGCGTTCAAGAACAGAAGCATTAACGAAATGAAGTTTATTTAACAACATGTCACTCCTGATGTCCAGCAACCTGGCTGTGCAATCTGGCACCAAAGCAAACGCGCAACTTTCTGTTTATAGCCGTTTTGGGGAAATGTACCCACCATCAGCGTATCACACAGCACAGCACAGACGTATACAGTACTAGACATATTTTAGCTACGAATTAAACAGCTGACATTAAGCAGTAACGGAAAACTATCAAGCAAACGCCGAGAGAAAAATATTCAAATTGAAACCTTCCCTTATGTTTCAGATTGTTACTTAAAACCATCTGATGGCTGGTCAAAACATTCTGGCAATAAGTGATCTGCTTTGTCTTGAAATTATTAATAGCACAATAACTGGCAATTTCTAACGTTTTTGTTTCATGGTTGAAGATATTTTTCCTTTAGGTTGCTTTAGGCTTATGGTCAGTCTCTGATCTTTCCTTTCACTGGATGATGGTCTATTAGGTTTACAAAGTACCTGCTTGGGGTTGAGAAGAACATTAATAGAACTGAAAGATATAGCTGCATTTGTCTCTACCATCAGTATGTAGAGATATCTTGCAGCATCTTTGAGACTAACTAAAATAAGGAAGTTGGCAGCATAAGCTTTCCTACACTTGTCTCCAAATGCATCTGAGGAAGTAGACCGAAGTCTACGAAATGAATCTGAGAAAGTAGACTGAAGCCTACGAAAGCTCATGCTTCCAACTTCTTTAAATTAATCTCAAAGGTGCTACAAGATCTCTCTACATTAATAAAACTGGTTTGTTGAGGTGGATCAATGGCATAGCAAGTGTTTTTGGAGTCTACCTGGTGGCATGGCTACAGTACTATCACGATCAAAGCCTGCACATCGATATCTAGCACTGCAACGTGGCTTGACATCAAATAACATCTGAAGGGACCCCAAATGGCTCGCCCCTAACTTAAACCCTCCAGAGCTGCGTATTCTGCCTAAAACGTGGAGGATGGACCATTGTACTTTGAAAGCTAGTGTCAGCACTTGAACTGTGGAACTCCCTGCTCCAAGGAGGCAACTGTGACAAAGAATTTAGCCATTTCCAAAGAGGGATTAGATAGCGATATAAAATTATATCAATAAGTGGGTTACTGGTTGGTGTCAAACGCCAGCTTTTGCAGTAGTAGGCCTTTGGTATCGGCTGGGGTTTGGTTCCAGAACCTTCCACGGAGACCAAAATCTTTGGATGCTCAAGTTTCATTATAGACGTAGTAAAACAGTGTCCCTTATATAAAAAGGCAAAATGAAAGTTTATTAGGATTTATTTGGAATCTTTTCAAGCAGTCGATGACTGAATCTGTGGATATGGAGGGCCAACTGTACCTGCGTTTCAGTGATTTGCTTCACCCATGAACTCCCATTAGCTAGCATGCTTCAGTCAGAGCACAGAAAATAGCTTTTTTGGGGGGAGGCTCCCCAAATTTTATAGCTAGGGCAGCTACATTAACTCCCAGACTCTACTGGTCACACTGGTTGGGAGATTGGGGTTCGCTGTAATACTCAGTGAGGTATTCTGAGAGTTGTAGTTCAGAAGAGTTACTTTCCCGACTCAAATCATTTTTCGCTTTTTCAAGAGGGTTTTGCGGTAGCATGTCTGCAAACTCCCAAGCCAAGCCAGACTGACTTAATCATTGGCCATGTTGGCTGAAGCTTCTGGGAGGTGAAGTCCAAGACATCGGGAGGAACACAGATGGAGAGCCATGGCCTGAAACAGAACAGACAGTACAATGAATTGCAACGTACTGCTTCCAAGCTCTGCAATAACGGACTTTCATGGATTTGTGTATCTTTTGTGGGGTGTGTGTGTGAGACTTGTGTGCGTGAGAGACCCGTGTGCTGAAGGCCCAGCCACACTTCATTTTCTGCCCTAACATCTTGCTGTATTAAGTGCACTTCCTCATAACCACATCATTCTGTTTCTTTAACCGCAGTTAAGTTGGCATAAACCGATACTAGGGATGTGACACAGAGGCACAAAATGGCGGAAGGCACAGTCAGGTTGTTTGGTTGGTCACCCAGCTTGCTAGGAAATCTCACTTCTGCAGCGAATGGCCGATTGGCTTCGAAGAGTGAAGAAAGAGGCAGTGGGCCACCTTCCAGGCAGCTTGGCAGAGCTGTCAAGGGCTAAGTGTTTGGGGAGGCAGAGGGAGGGATTCTTCTGGAAAGCAAGGAGCAATGCAGCAGCTTGAAAGCTCCAAGGGTGGGAGTGAAGCCAAAACTTGAAGGAGAAAAAGAGACAATTCAGCTTGTTGGACTGCTGGAATTGCTGGTTGCATAAGCCAGGCCTATCCACACATCACCATCATTGTGCTTTGAGATCAATTCAATCGCCATGGCTTCAAACCCTTCCACTGTCCTGGTCTTCTGCCTGAGGAGGAAGAGGAGATCTACTGGATCTATGAGATTTATCTATGTGTTGATACACCATTCAGCAATTGAGGGAGGGGGTCTCCTCAAGTTAGCATAAACCAATAGGTGTCAGGCCACCATTTAAGAAAATGACACACAACTTGCTAAGTTCTAAGGACGTCTCGAGACTAGGACACAGCTCCAGAAACTAGGACTCATAGCAATGGATTCAAGCTACGAGAAAAGATTCCAACTAAATGTTATGGACCGCCTGACAATAAGAGTTGTTCAATAGTGTTCAACACACTCCCTCGGAGAATTATGGAGTCTCCTTCTTTGGAAATTTTTAAACAGAGGCTGGACGGCCATCTGTAGGGAATGCTTTCATTATGAATTCCTGCATGGCAGGAGGAGGTTGGACTGGATGGTCCTTGAGGTCCCTTCCAACTCTATGATTCTACAAATATGGTTTATTTCTTAACCTTAAAATGTTGTTTTTGATCGAGGGAGACTTTTCTGTATTTAAGTGTAGAGTTTTAAAATTAAAAACAAAAGAAAATCACGATCGGTTAGTGACAAGGTTCCCAATCCCGAGACGTAAAAGCCACTGCCCCATTTGCTTTTTCCAAGCAATGTTCCAAACCGGAAGTCAAGGCTGGACATCGCAAAGCTCTCCAGATGTTGTTGGGCTAGAAGCGTCATCACCTAAGAGGTGATACGATAGCCCTGTATGAATATTTGAAGGGATGTCATATTGAGGATGGAGCAAGCTTGTTTTCTGTTCCTCTAGAGAATAGGACACGGAGAAATGGATGTGAGCTACAAGAAAAGCGATTCCACCTAACATTGGGAAGAACTTCCAGACAGCAGTTGTTCTACTTTGGAATACACTGCTTTGGAGAGTGGTAGAGCCTCCTTCTTTGAAGGATGGCCATCTATCACAGGGAGTGCTTTGATGGTGTATTCTTGCTTGGCAGAATGGAGTTGGAATAGATGGTCCTTGTGGTCTCTTCCAACTCTAGGATTCTATGATGTTGCCTCCAGGGTCACCATGTACCATGGCCCAGCTGGTGAAAGAAGCCCAGATCTCTCTGCTTCTTCCACCTGAGAAATAAAAGGCTTTTAGCAGAAACAGAAAACCTGGGAAGGAATTACCTGTTGCTTTCGGAATTCGCAGAGGCAGAGAATATTGGACAGACAGCAGCACTTGTATCCGACAGTAGTATGAGATCTTGTTTGACACAGCAGTGATTGATGTAGCGCTGACAATGGTTTATGTTCCCAGATTGCTGTAATGGGAATTCCTGTGCCATTTCGGGAATTGGCTCCAGCTAGTGAGCGGACACGCACAGACACACCAATCGGCTTGTATGCCAGACCACTTGATCTACTATGGCCCATTCTCTCCCTGCAACAGCTCAACATGTTGGAACACTGACTCCAGTGTATTTACACTCCATCTTTCGATCTTCCTCCCAAAGGATCAATGTGGGGCAATTAAAATTGGACAGTCACAAACAGATGCAGGAACCATCTATGTGTGGTTAGTTGCCAACCCAGTGGGAAAAAAGTTGTTTTTAAAATGCTTCTCAAACATTTTAAGAGACTCACTTCAGATACAAGAGATAAAGCCATTCCCCTTGCTTATCAATGAAAAGGGATATGTAGATGATGGCAATCTGGAGGCAGAATGTGATGTCTAGTCCAGTACCAGTCTGGTAAGGATATATCCATTTGTTCTGCACATTCAGAGTGGTAGCAATAAGGCTAGTGACTGTTGAGTACCCAAACATGTAAGACAAGAGGAGCATCCATATCCCAAGGAACAATTCCGTTGCATTAAGCAGTATTTCTGGTTTTGATGGACATTCTGCCAATGCATTTGGATTCAATGTGTCCTCTTATAGGTGGGGAAAAAGAAGCAGTCCTCGTGCCCCAGATAGTAATCAAAGTCTTTCTAAAAAGAAACCTATATAGTGTGCTTTAAGACTCACGCATTGTGTTCTTGCTATCAAGTCATCTTCACCTTACAGCAATACTCAAAAGACTTCTGCGAGCACCGGTCATCACCTGCCCTGCTCAGGTCTTGCAAATTCAGGGTATCCTTGGTTTCCATTGATCTGTAAAGTATCAAGATAGATTCTTCTTTTTCTAAGTTTTCTTTAACCAAACAGATCTATCTATTCTCTCCACCCATTTCTCCCAGGCTGGGATTCTTTCCCCATGAGTTGTGCTACCAGAGTAATATAGCCCCAAACAGAGTCATTTTGGCGTCTGAGTTCCTTTGCTCTCAGATCTTCTATTTATTTATTTCAACAGGCTTTAGTATCAGTAGAGTTCTCTAGAGCAACGTTTCAAACGAGTTAAAATTTCTTTCCTTATTAACAGTATTATGGCAAGAAAAATTCTGCCCTTGGCATTCAATTATCTATTTTTGGACCCAAAACAGTTCTTCAGTCTAATACTTGTTAGGTCAAAATGTTCAATTAGTTGCAGGGTATTTCTGGATTTGCTGTGTGAATTACAACCCCCCAACTCCATGGAAGAAATGTCTATTTCCCTCTAAATGGTGCCAATCCTAGGAATATTACTAATGCTTTCCTGCATTATGATTTGCCAAAGAATAAGTAAAGGATGGTTTTGGAGTCTACACTTTTCTTTGCATGTGGCTGGAATGTGGATGCAGCTTACAAAAGTGTTTGGTGTTACTGCAAGGAGGCAGGTGACAAATTTCCCACCCTCACCAAGTATGCCAGTTTATGTTGTTCCTCTTTCAAAAAAGTAATGTTATGCCACTTCCAGTTGCCATCTTGAAGGAAAAATGAAGGGTAAACAAAGCGTTTGGAAGGGGATGGAGGCTCTGGGGGTGATTTTTCACTTGAAAATTGTGCTATTTTTTAAAATAAAGGCGTTCAAGCAGCTTTGAGGGACTGGTGGAACAACCCCAAGGGCCACGTGCTGCCCAAGGGATACACTTGCCTCACCCACAGATCAATTTCTGTGTCAATTTTACAGCACAGCATGAGTCTCGGGAGAGAAGTGCCCTGTTGTGGTCCATGAGGGTTTGTTTCAGGTGTGCGCAAATAGTTATGTCACGGGCATTAAGAAGCAAACATGCCCTCTTCTCTCCTACTCCCAGAAGAACTACACCAGAGAAACTGATACAGAAAATCTTTTTTTTTATTATTATTATTTCAGGCGGAATGTGATGACTTTGGTTGTCCCATGATGGTAAACCTAGAGGGTCACTTAAAAGCAGACTTACCAAAAAAAAAAAGGAGGTGGAAGAGGGAGGGAGAAATAACCTGAATTACAACGGTGGTGGTTAAAGGGGCAGGGAGGAATGGGCTCTATTTTTGCCATGAATAAATGTACATCTGTTTGTGATTTGTTCACTAAAGACTGCAGGACTAAGGAAGAAAAATGGGATTTTGTGGGACAAGGGATCTGTAGTAGTGGTGAGAGAGGTTGCCTTCTGATGAAAAGAGTTTGCATAAAGAGATTCCCTCCATTTAATGCCACTATGCAATGGCCCAGACATAATGATGGGAAGGGAAGCTGGTAAATCCAGATAAAAGCCTTTGGTTGGACTGATAGAATCCTCTGCTTGAAAGAAAAAGTCAGCCTTTGAGAAAGAAAGAAAGAAAGAAAGAAAGAAAGAGAAACAAACAAATACACTTGGAAGAGATTTCACAAACTAAATGGGAAATCAATCATTGCTTCCTCTCTCCAAATTATAGAATAGCCAACAGCTTGGATCAGGGAGGGAAAAAGAGTGCTGGTTTAAAGAAAGTGGGCATTAAAAATCACCATGTGGAATCCTTTTCTTTTACAATTTAATCTGTTTGAGCAGGACCCAAGGTGGCATTTCAAGACTGGCAATTAAAATACTATAGGGGGGGTGAGGGGACTTGATTGACTGAACAGATAAATACAAAAGTACACATGTGTGCACATGCACACCATCACACATACTCACACACCACCTCTAAACTACACGGAATGAGAGCCCCTCTTGTAGACATGTTGGATTTCTAGATACGAGGAAATATTTCCACGGGGAAAGAAACCCAGTGTAGACTGAGGGTGCTCTTTGCAGCTGTTTGCCAGAGAATCCCAACCTTCCCGTCCTGACCTCAAGGAGAAGGCTCTTAAGGCCTTACAGCTGGTGGAAGGCTTTCTGGGTCACCTTAACACAGCAACAATGACCGGCGGGTGAAGAGAAGAGGCAGAAAGGTGCAGTTTGCATTCAAGCCTGTCAACTTGACAACGCAAGCTGTCAGAAAACAAAACAAAAAGACAGCCAAGCTAAGAATTATTTTTTAAAAATAACGAAGAAAAAAGAACCAGCTATTGTTACCATACATCTGACACTTGAGAGAGCACACATAGCTGGGGGAAAGATGGGACAGGATGGGAAATATTTTTTTTTCTTCCAAACTTCACCTGCAAAACAGCCACCTCCAAGCAACCTGGGTTGTTATTTCCTAGGGTTGTTATTTCCCGAATGTGATAGGCAATGGGTGGTGGTGGTGGGGGGAACCAAAGACCCTGAAAAATATTCAGCACAATTTAGTATTCACAGGTCAAGAGTGATCCCAGAAGCTGAATCAGGAGTGAAAATGCTCAAGCTGTTCTGTGGCGATTTGACTGAAGTGAACGAGAAGGGACGTCTCTAAGATACCACAACACAAACCTGGGGAGAACAGAACTACTGCTGAAGAGAAATGTGTGCGCATCACTGGAGGTGCACCAATTCACAGCTTGAAAAGGGGGGCTTTGGATCATGGAGTTTTGGGAAAAGACAAGACATGGACTGGGAAGGCAACCTGTTGACTGGAGAGGGAGGGGAGAGCTCACACACAAACACTGATGCTGGTAGATCTTTTCTCTCTCTCTCTCTCTCTCTCTCTCTCTTTCTTCCAATCTTTCAAGTATGTACATTCGGATCACAACTTTGCAAATGGTTGCTGAAAGGGTGTGTGTATGTAGAATTCAAGGGGGCAAGACATCCCCTTCGTTCACAACACAGTTAAAACGTGCCATCATTTTAAATTGGAAGGAAGCCTTCCAAAAAATAAAATCCATGACCCAAGTTAACATTCCTGCTTCTGTTAAAAAATGGAAAAAAACCTAAAATAATAAAAAATACCCCTCCCTTTCCCTCGCATCCAAAAATGAAATGAAAAGAAAAAAGACCCAGATGCTGAGCTTGCTAGACTTCAGAGAGACCGAAGGTCTTCTCCTCTTGAGGTTTGCAAATCCAGCTGCCGTAGCCCATCTCCTGCAATGCCCAGAAGAACTGCCGCTTGGCACTCTGGTACGTGACGGCCGCTTCCTTGGCCTCCGAATAAACGGTCAACTTCTGCAGGTCCTTGCAATCCATCTTGGCACAAAGCAGTTGGAAGAGTGCAAACAGGTTTTGCTTGGAGACCCGGGACACGTCCAGTTTTGGTCTAAGGAGAAAGGAGGAAAGGCAGAGAAAAAGAGAATACAGGTGGTACCTCAAATTAGAACAAAGTCCGTGTGTTCTTGGGCCCTGATTCAAACAGAGAATATAGCACAAAGGAACATGGAAAAATAAGTATTAATTTCTGCACCACCACCCAAAAAAAATAAATAAATAAAAAATAAAAAAGAGAGAGAGACTGAGAGAGAGAGAGAGAGTGAGAGAGCAACGCAATAGTTTCAACAAACATTTTAGTCAAAACTAACAATAGGCTCATAAGAAATTAAACCACTAGTTTTGTTTACCTTGCCTCCTTAAAATTTTCAGAGACCACTTCAAAGCTTCTTCCAAAATGCATCGAGATGACTTTGGGGCGAAACAGATGGGCAGGAAAAAGTGGCTTGAAGATGCCTTTTCTAAAGCCACATTGAAGCCCCATCAACTGCACTGCCAGCTCCCAAGGCAGACGGGAGTGCTCATGTCATGACCACAAGACGTGGCTTCAAGCCAGGAAGAAGCAGGAAAAAAAGCTTCTTTTTGAAATGGCTTTTCTCTGCATTAAGGGCACTTTTCTGCTGGCTTCAAGGCATGTGTCATCTAAATGCCATGCCTTCAAGCCAGCTTGAAAGCACCTCTTTTTGCCTGTCTGTTTAGCCCATTTTTCTTTTACCATCATTCACTTTTCTTATGATTTTCACTTTGGTGGAATCACTTATAGAACTATGCTTTGTTAACACACAGAAGATAGTTCAGTGTATAAAATTACCTTCACGCTTCGTATGTTAAAGTGTATACAAAACACAAATGAATTCCATGTTTAAACTTGGGTCCCATCTCCAAAATATCTCATTATGTATACGCAAATATTCCAAAATCCAAAACACTTCTGGTCCCAAGCATTTCAGATAAGGGAAACTGAACCTATATTTATTATATTTATTATTTATTTTTATCCTCCTTTTCTTCCAAAATGGGGCTCAGTAAAACCCAAAATACCCATAACAAAACACAGCTAAAAAAAATAGTGTAACAAAAAAGTGGGGAAATATCCAAAAGACCACCTGATTAAAGCTGCAGTAATTTAGAACAGTTTAAAGGCATTACAAAAATAGAACTGAGACTAGAAGTATAGCACCTGTATTATTTTGTGATATTTTTAATGCTGTTATCAGTATTGTGGCTGGATTAATTTGAGAAATAAAATTTTCTTTTGCACATCCAGAGACTCTGCCTCTTCTTTTCACATCTACTTTAACTGTTGGCCATTAAGTAAATCAATGGAAAGAGAAGGCACACATTTAAGTAAAGTAAGTAGTTAAGTGAATATTTAAGTACATTAAATAATCTAAGGTAAAAAAGCTACCACCCCTCTCTGTCCATGTCACCATGAGAGAAGGCTACTAAACCTAATTGTTGCATTAATAATGGTAACAATTAATATTACTAGTACTGTAACAACTTGATACCCCTCCTTTCATTCAAAACTGGGACTTAAGGTGACTTCCAAACTAAAATGAGGAAGAAACTGGCAGAACCACCTCTGAGGATTCCTTGCCTATGAAAACCCTGAGAAATTTAAGGGGCGGAGGATCTTGCCAAGAAAAGCCCATTATAGGGTTGCCATAGAGTCACCGTAAGTCAGAAACAACTTGGAACAAGTAATAAACACAGCTAAGAATTATGGAAAAGATAAACTTCAGAATTGAACTGAACTATTAGCAACATGAGAACAATTTATAATATACAATTAAAAATAATAAAAAGCAGCTAAAAATTGTACAATTAAATACAGCACCCTTTTAAAAGCCCTTACTTTAACAACCTTCCGTTCTAAAAGTCAGTAGATATAACACTATCTTTGGCTGCCAATGAAGGATGGCAAGGAAGAGCCAATCCAACCTCCTGAGGGAGGGAGTTCCACAACTTAGGTCCTAGGCCCTATCTTGCATCCCTACCAGCCGTACTTGGTACTGCTGGGATTGAGAGAAGGAATCCTCTCCTAAGGATCTGGGCAAGCTGACATGGGGAAAATACCTTGCCTCAAAGTAGGGTTGCCTCCACCCCGGCTCTCAATAGGCTGAAAGGTGAACCCCAACACATTCTTACCCATCAACTTTGCCTTTCGTGCCATCCAGGACTTCAACATCGGTGTCGTCAGGCAGGGCCCAATTGACGCTCGATTCCTTTGTTTTACCCGTCTGCCTGGCAGAGTCATAGACACTGACTCGACCAACCTGTGTGGTCCCAGAGAGGGAAAAAATGAGAAGAACAAGAGTGACTGATAAGCAACTGACTGAAAAGATGACTTGTGGAACCTGGAAAATTTCTTTACAGCTGGGCATGCCAGTTGGAGGGATTCCAGGAGTTACCACCCCAAAGCAGAAAGACTGGCACATACAGACCCCTCTGTGTCCACCCAGTTCTTTCCATAACACACTGGCACTAATTTATGTCCTCAGAAGAAAGTAGAGACTGGATATTTAAGTTGGCCTTTCTAACTCTTTGTCCTCCAGTTGTTTCAAACTTTTCACTTGCATCAAGTACAGCCAGCAGGGCGAAAGGGCAGGGATTCTGGGAGCTGGAGTAGGAAACACTTCCACTGTGTTTCATGATGCAAAGCCAATGAGCATTTTTGGGCTGATGTATAACAGCCATATTATGTCAAAGGTGACAAAAGGGAAGCTATACCTGTGGTGCCAACTAAGTATTAGAAACAGAACATTTCTGCACACTGATTGCATGATCACACATGTAGCATCAGTCTACAAAGCACACTAGTTGTTCAAAAACACAATTATGTAACAAAGCAATATAGCACCACTTAGGGGCAACTCCCTAAACATCAGGCTATGCAAGCACCAGGTTATACATGATGTAGGATTTCAGCCTTGGAGGGCAGGGTTGGAGGAAGGATGGTGTAAGCAAATCATGTGAATAATGTGAAGTGAATAATGGGGTGGGGGGTAGCCAATGACAAAGAGGTACCTCTGGGTGATTGACATAATACGGCACAGGGAGTCCTGACTGGAATGCGTCTCCGTCTCTGGACATGCGGCAGCAAATGGCACGCGTCAGGTGACCTTGACTATATAAATAGCCTGGAAGGAAGGAAGGAAGGAAGGAAGGAGACAGTGGAAAGAAAGGAGGGAGGGAGGGGAAAAAGGAGAGATAGGGATAAGGGAGGTGAACAAAAGAGAGAAGAAGAAGGGAAAAGAGTCATATAGGTGAAGGGATGGCAAAAGAATTTTTAAAAAATCTGAACTCCCTAATTTGCCTGGAACATCGTTGTAACACCATCTCACCCTTCTGGCACCATCAGTAGCAGCTACCTCTTGGCAGCAAGGGCAGAGCTGTTGGACACAGCCTTCTCAAATAATACAATTACAGAGTTGTAAGAGACCACAAGGGCTGTCCAGTCCAACCCTCTGCCATGCAGGGACTCACAGTCAAAGCACTCTTAACAGATGGCCATCCAGCCTCTGTTTAAAAACGTCCAAAGAAGGAGATTGCACCACACTCCAAGGGAGTGTGCTCTACTATTGAACAGCTCTCACTGTAAGGAAATCCCTCCTAATGTTTAGGTGAATCTCTTTACCTGTAGCTTGCACCCGTTGTTCAAGGTACTATTCTCTGGAGCAGCAGAAAACAAGCTTGCTGCCTCCCCAATATGACACCCCTTAAAATATTTAAACAGGGCTATCGTATCACCTCGTTAAAGCCTTAGCACTGATAATTCCATCTATCACAAATCATGTAGTGGTTCTGAAATCCAGGAAAGAATTACAACTCTGTCTTTCCTGCTAGCCCCAGATGATCCTTTACTGGCTTTAAGTTCTGTGGTTCTTCAGAAACACAGAATCACAACCCAGAGCTGATCCATCTACTTACCCACCTGGGCAAGCCTTACCCAACTAGCAACAGAGAAGGAGCTGCATACCAAGTGTGACAGAACGGAGATAGACCGGCTGCAAGAAGTGGGAAAGGAGTGCCCCCTGCAGGCCCAGCACATTCCAGCGAAGAATCTTGTCGCTACAGGACATTGTCCGGAGGCGCTCACCGTGCTGTATCCCGTCCCAGGTTGGCACAATGTCACTTGACTCCACCGGAATTGTGCCTTCCCCTGTCAAAAGGTAAAATTCCTCAGTCAGTTATGGGTGTTTCTAGTCAGGACTATCTGGGAACCTGAGATTACAGAGCCCAAGGCTGAGAGATGACTCTCTTGTGATGACATGGGGAGGGGTGTGTGAAATTATAACGGTGGCATTATAAAGAGGAGCCCTATAGGATGACAGGAAGCACTGACCACAGTTGCGCAGTGCATGCCATTCAAATAAAAAAGATGCAGAGTCCTTGCTCTGAGAACAGGAGAAGAAGGGCCAGGCCCTAACCCTATCAGGAATTGCATGACTGGAGTGAAACAAACACATTTATCTGGTTCACTCTGTTTCAGGTTTCCAACTGCCTCTGGACACAAGGAGGAAGCCATTCCCCTGTTCAATCCTAGCACACAATGCCTTAAGTTATACTGCAAGGGTGGACATTCCCCTCTGGGAATTTGGGGGGGCCTACCTCTCCTGCCCACCTTAGCCAACATAGCCAATGGGGAGGGAATATGAAAACTGCAACTCAAGAACACTAGGAGGGCCGCAGTTGATAATCCTGACTGATGTATTCTGAACATTGGAGTTCTATTTGGCAACCATCTCAGCATACAGTCTGACCCCCACCCCCCAAAAAATCTGTAATAACCATTTGGTAAAGCCACCTCAGCTAGTGACTAGCCAGGCCTCACCGCAGTTTCTGGCAATGTGTGCTAGAACTCATAGTAACCCATGGGTGGGAAAAGTGTGACTCAGAGACCACATGCATTCTTTGGAACCTCAAAGCATGATCCATGAAGCCCCTCAAACGTTGGCCATAAACCCCAAAAATCATCAGCAAATGTGGTGGTCTAACTCCCTCTGAAAGCTCCCTAAGGCAATGAACAAAAACCAGCTGAAAAATCGGCTGCTGGAAGTGGAATTATATCATTTCTCGCATGTTGAAAGTAGATGGCACAGCTTGTTGGAAGGGCATTTGGGAGCTGGTGGCCCCCTGATCCCTTCACATGGGCTTATCCCTGATCTATCCTAAGAAGTAAATCACAAATGTTAATTACATATCCTCTGAGAGACAAGAGAACAGACTCCCTGCTCCATCCTCTGGCTGCCAAAAAGACTCTGACAGGGCTCAGCCTTCCAGGTACATACCATTTTCCACCTTGGTACGCAGCTTGCCCTGTTTGGGGTTCTCAAAGAGTGGCTGGTGATGGACTGCACCATCTGTGTTGACCTGGTCACTGCAGGATTTATCAAAGAGTGCGCCATCCCCACAAGGTGCCGTGCTGGGGGAAGAGAAGAGAGAGCACACCAAATTTAAGAACTTTTTCTTAATGTGTAAAAGAACAACTTATCCATGTATTTCTCTGTAAAGTTAATATATTGTTCACATTCATAAATTACATGATGTGTGTACCTCTGTCTTTATGAAGTGCCCATACTTCAAGTTCAACCTACACATTTAATTCAGTCTACATAAAAGGAACTAAGGACCTCCCTTAATAATAAGGGATATCTATAAGGATATTACAAGATGCAAGCTTTTCAGTCCTAAAGTAAGGTATATCTCTTATAAGATGGAACAGCTGTCGACCCTAATCACAGCTTCCATGCTCCCTTCCCACTGGCTGGGTTGGTGGACTTTGAGAAGTTCAAGTCCAAAACATTTCACAGGCCAATCAGCTTCCTACACCTTGCCTTTGCTGCTTCTCCCATTTTAAGTTTTACATATTCTTCTCCTGTCTTACTAAGCATCCCTTGCAAAATACAGATAGGTCACTGTCCTCAGGCCAGATGGCGCATACCTGATATACAGGTGAAAGGTGATATCATCCTTGATCTTCAGCTTGCCATCTTCCAATGGTTCAAAAATGCTATCATCCGGGGCAGCGGGGTCATACTTCATAAGTTCATTGTACAGGAACCTGGAACAGAATTTCAGAATATAGTCATCTGTATTGAAATCCTCCTCACATAAACATATGCGGCAGCAGGGTAGGTTGCTTTAAATCAGTGGTGGGCAGCCCACAGCCCTTCCATATTGCATCTACCAGGTGATACTGACTGGAGTTTTGGACCATCAGTGATGCAGTTTCTATCCACAATCCTAACAATGATGACATTCTTGCAAGCAAGCTGGTAAAGTGTGGGCTAGACAAAGTAACTGTTACATGGATTTGTAATTGGTTGACTGGCTGAACCCAAAGGGTGCTCAACAATGGCTTCTTTTCATCCTGGACAGAAGTGACCAGTGGGGTGCCACTGTTGGGATAAAGAGTCCCAAGGAAAATGTACAATGTGTAATGGCCAAACGCTAGACAGGAACATCGACCAATCAGGTGCTGGCTGGAGGAATTTGAACATTACGTTGACAGTTGATCTTGACAGTTGGGTTTGACAGTTGGGCTGAGGATTCTGTTAGAGTCAGTTGACTGAGTGGCTTCTTCTGTGGACAGATGATGGACTGTGTAGATATAGCTCTGTACCTATTGTAACTTCTAAGAATAAAAGCCTCATCTGAGAGACCTTTGTCTACAGTGTCTCTTCAGTTATTCTGGAAGAGAAGAGGTACTTCTCCAACTCACAAGCTCCTGCCTACACTACAGTCGCGAAGGTGATCCTGGTGTCAAACGTAGCCATGGTATCTCATCACGGACTGCGCTACAAATGCTAACAGCCACAGGGTTCTGTCCTGGGCCCAGTGATATACAACATCTTTATCAATGACTTGGATGACAGAACTGGCGCAGCCGAATTTGGAACTTTCTGGAATCACTGGGCAAAGTACAGCTTGCAATTCTTTGCAACTTTTTGGCGGTAGCTCCGCCCCTCCTCTATATAAGCCCAGTTCCCGCTCTTTTCCCCAGTTCCGAATTTTTCTGCCGCAAAGCGACAGAGGAGCAGAACCAATCATGAGCAGGATACTGAGGGGAGGAAGGGCAGGATTTGTATGTATTCGCAGATGACCACTCGAAGAAATACTGTTACAGGTAAGCAACCTGTCCTTCTTCTTCGTGGTCTCTGCGAATCATACAAATGGGTTAGACTGACAAGCTTAGGTCAGCGGTGGAGGGAGTGTCATGACAACAGTTGTAAGATGAAACAAATGACATTTATAAATGAACAATAAAATGGCAAAGTGAGCCAACACTCATTTTGTGCTTCTTGTTTCTAATATAGAAACTCAAAACCATTTAACAACCATACTCAAGTGAGTAAACTTTTCAACATTAAGCATTAAACAGTGCAAACATGATACTGAAATGAGGTACAGTGGTCCCCTGGAATACGAATCCCTCGGGATCCGAAATCCCCGGGACCCAAAACCGCCGGGGCCGGAAAAACGGCCCCGGCCAACGAAAAAAACCCCGGGTTGCGAAAAAAATTCGCATCCCAGAAGCTTTAAAACAGCGCACTTCCGGAGCGCTGTGCATTGGTGAAAGCGGTCCCCCGGGTTACAAACGGTTTCCGGGTTACGAAGGTAATCCGGGAACGGATTACCTTCGTAACCCGGGGGACCACTGTATATCAGAAACATCAAGTGTGTCCCACATCTGAAAATTCAAGTATAGACATGTCGTAAGGCAGCATATCACTCTACAGTAAATAAAACTAGTAAACACAAATAACAGGCAGAGCAGTAACCCTTTGACAGGTGATCATATAGCATGTAGACCACAAGTTAAACATGAGTCAACAGTGCGATGCGGCAGCTAAAAAGGCCAATGCTATTTTAGGCTGCATCAATAGAAGTATAGTGTCTAGATCAAAGGAAGTAATAGTGCCGCTCTATTCTGCTTTGGTCAGGCCCCACCTGGAATACTGTGTCCAGTTCTGGGCACCACAATTCAAAAAGGAAGTGGATAAACTAGAGCATGTCCAAAGGAGGGCAACTAAGATGGTGAAGGGTCTGGAAACCCTGCCCTATGAAGAATGACTTAGGGAACTGGGGATGTTTAGCCTGGAGAAGAGAAGGTTAAGATGTGATATGATAGCCCTGTTCAAATATTTGAAGGGATGTCATATTGAAGAGGGAGCAAGCTTGTTTTCTGCTGCTGCAGAGACTAGAACGCGGAACAATGGATGCAAGCTGCAGGAAAAGAGATTCCACCTCAACATTAGGAGGAACTTCCTGACAGTAAGGGCTGTTCGACGGTGGAATACACTCCCTCGAAGTGTGGTGGAGTCTCCTTCCTTGGAGGTCTTTAAGCAGAGGCTGGATGGCCATCTGTCGGGGATGCTTTGACTGGGAGTTCCTGCATGGCAGGGGGTTGGACTGGATGGCCCTTGTGGTCTCTTCCAACTCTATGATTCTATGATTCTATGTCATAATCATAGAATCATAGAGTTGGAAAAGACCACATATACTTCGACAGGCAATAACATAGCATGCCCTGCAACCTTAATGGGATCAGTAACAGCAATGAGAAGCAAATATACACAAAGACTCCCAGTGAATAGCAGACAGTAATACTGCCCTCCCAAAGGCTGTTTCCCTTCTTGCTCTGGTGTCCAGCCTGTAGTAGTGGGACCAAACAGCAGCCTTGCAGACATCCTCCAAAGGCACCCCAGTCAGAAAAGTGGAGGATGTCGCTACTGCCCTAGTTGCATGTGCCCTGACCCTGGCAGGAACAGTTCTACCCGACAGTTCCTAACAGAGGTGGATGGTACCAGCCACCCATTTGGAAAACCCCTGGGCAATCACAGGTAGTCCTTTCTTTGGCTCTGAGTAGAACTGGAACAGTCTGTCAGAGTGGCTCGAACCCGAAGGCCTGTCCAAATAGAAGGTCAAGGCCTTCCGAATGTCCAAAGAGTGCAAGTGACGCTCGGTATCGGTGGTCGGGTTCAGAACAGGGTCAGGAGCACAATGTCCTGGCACATGTGAAAAGACACTACCTGAGGCAAGAAGGTAATAGTGCCACTGTATTCTGCTTTGGTTAGGCCCCACCTGGAATACTGTGTCCATTTCTGGGCCCCACAATTCAAAAAGGATGTGGAGAACTGGAGCATGTCCAAAGGAGGGCAACTAAAATGATGAAGGGTCTGAAAACCATGCCTTATGAGGAACAACTTAGGGAGCTGGAGATGTTTAGCCTGGAGAAGAGAAGGTCAAGAGGCAATAAGATAGCCCTGTTTAAATATTTGAAGGGATGTCATACTGCGGAGGGAGCAAACTTGTTTTCTCCTGCTCCAGAGAACAGGTCCTGGAACAATGGATGCAAGCTCCAGGAACAGAGATTCCACCTAAACGTAGGAACTTCCTGACAGTAAGGGCTGTTTGACAGTGGAACACACTTCCTCAGAGTCCTTCTTGGAGGTCTTTAAGCAGAGGCTGGATGGCCATATGTTGGTTATGCTTTGATTGGGAGTTCCTGCATGTGAGGGGGTTGGACTGGATGGCCTTTATGGTCTCTTTCAACTCTATGATTCTATGAATCAGTGAGGCAGTATCAAAAAATGCAGCACATTCTATGCAGTGTTGCCTTTTGCTACTGTGCTCTTGTGAGTCTACTGATGATGATTTCATTCAGATATTTTGTCAGCCTATTAGCAAGTGCTTCTAAAACAAGATTATGATGACATGACAATGACATGAAATTGCTGATGGATAATAATCCAGCAGTGATGATATGTTTTTTTTTCTCTTATTTTATCTGACCCTTACTATTTAAAGCGCTGTGCAAACTTTACAGCGCTCTATAAATAAATGTTAGTATTAATAATATGTATTTTTGGAACAATTCCAAATAGGCTAACAAAATGTTTCAATGAAATTGCCACAGACAGGACCACAAGAGCTCAAATGCAAAAAGTGGCACGACTTCACAGATGCCCAGGAAGAGAAAGAAAAACAGGAAAAGAACGACTACTTTGTACATTATCAAATAGTTCTTATAAGCTCACCTTGGAAAACAAGCAATTTCTGGTGTTTCCTCCCACTAATAACCCACCTGGTGCTGCTACTCTAGATAGAGACTTGGTGTGCCAAATGGTTTTACCTCCAAGTTGTAAAATGTGGTGTTACTCACTCACTACTCCCCACCTCACCTTATGAAGCCCCTTCTAGAAATGATCTCCGCATGACAATCGTTGACTGTTTCCCCTTTCAGACTCAGCTCCTCTCCTTTAACGCAGCGGTTCCCTGCAGGAACAAAGAGAAATCAAGAAGTTGGGGGAAAGACTGTGCAGGAGATCCCATGAGGCAGTTAATAGGGATGATAAGGACAGGTTGCTTACCTGTAACAGGAGCCTTGGTGGCGCAGTGGTTAAATGCCTATATTGCAGCTACTCACTCAAAACCATAAGGTTGTGAGTTCAACACCAGCATAAGGGCTCAAGCTTGACTCAGGCTTGTATCCTTCCGAGGTTGCTAAAATGAGGACCCAGATTGTTGGGGGCAAATTAGCTTACAGTTGTAAACCGCTTAGACACTGCTTAGGTGGTAAGAAGCGGTATAAAAATGAAGCTGTTTTATTTCTTCAAGTGGTCATCTGCAAATACATACAAATGAGTTTTACTGCACCTGCGCAGTTGAATTCTGAACCTTCTGGAATCACTGGGCAAAGTTAAGTTTGCAACTTTTTGGCAATAGCCCTGCCCACCCTCTATAAATGCCCAGTTCCCACTCTTTTCTCCAGTTCTGAAGTTTTCTGCCACAAAAGCAACAGAGGAGCAGAACAAATCATGAGCAGGACACTGAGGGGAGGATGGGCGGGATTTTTATTATTCACAGATGACCACTCGAAGAAATACTGTTACAGGTAAGCAACCTGTCTTCTGCAAATGGGTTTGTCTCACAAGCTTAGGTCAGCAGTGAAGGGAGTGTCATGACACCAATTGTAAAGGTGAAACAAGTTGTATTTATTAACAACAATAAAAAGCCATATACAAGAACATCCTGTTTGTGATATTCTTCGAATTTCAAATTCAACAGGTCAAGTCATGTATTGCACATGTCAAGTAAGCACATTCAAGTAGGCATTTCATGTAATGCATTCAATCTGAGGGATTTAAATAATGTATTTAGAACAGAAGCCTCTTGTGTGAACATTCAGTGTGACAGAATTTAAGGAAGGGTATCCCTTGAGTTCAAGTGTAAGAAAACAACAACTGTTAACATCAGGTTAACAGTCATTGGCATCAACAACAGTAGTTTTGGAGCAAACCATCACTGAAACAAACGAAATAAATGACATCAATATACATAACAGGATTGCAATGTAAACATATCAATGTAAATCAGAAAGCAACACTGCCCTCCCAAAGGCTGCATCTCGTTTTCCAGCCTGTGTCCAGTCTGTAACGTTTGATAAAAGTCAGTGGCTGGGATCAGACAGCAGTCTTGCAGACATCCTCCAAGGGCACCCCAGTCAAAAAAGCAGAAGCTGTCGCTACCGCCCTACTTGCATGTGCTCTGACCTTGGCAGGGAGAGTCCTACCCGAAAGTTCATAGCAGAGATGGATGGTACCGGACACCCACTGGAAAATCCCTGTGCAGTCACAGATAGTCCCTTTTTCGGCTCCAAGTAGCACTGGAAGTCTCTCAGAGGGGCTTGAACCCATATTCCTGTCCAAATAAAAAGCCAAGGCCATCCAAAGTGTGCAAATGATGTTCGGTATTGGTGGTCAGATTCAGAGGCAGCACAATGTCCTGGCATGTATGAAAGGCTGACACTACCTTTGGCAAAAAGGTAATATTGGTACGGAGAACAACCTTCTCCTTATGAAACCTAAGGAAAGGCTGGTCCCTCCGCAAGGCACAGAGCTCGCCCGCTCTGCGGGGAGAAGAAATGGCGACTATTTTCCAAGTTATCAGCCTTAAATCAGCTGTAGCCATTGGTTCAAAAGGCTTGGATACCAAGCAGGACAAAAGAATATCAAGGCTCCAGGCTGGTGTTGGTACTGAAGCCAGTGGGTAAAGGTTGTTGAAGCCTTTCAAGAACCCTTTAACAAGAGGGTCCTTGAAAAAGGAAGATCTCCCTTGAAACTGGTAGTGGGAGCAAATGGCAGAAAGGTAGCACTTGATGGAATTGAGGCACAGCCCCGAATCCACCAGTATCATCAAGAACTCCAACACCGTTGGTGTCGACACTCTGGATGGAGACAGGTCCCTTGTAGAAAGAAAATCAACAAAAGGACCTCTTGCTAGCTGGCTTCTGCACTGCCAGGACCATTCTCCGTACCGAAGCTGGAAGGACATCTAAGGCTGGAGCCTCCATGCAACCAGCAGCAAATCGTTGATGTCCGCTTGCCGACCTCAACCCTTCTGGAGAGCACTTTTGTGATGAGAGGAAATGGAGGGAAGGCATAAAGGAGTCCCCCTGGCCAGCTGTGGAGAAAGGCATCTCCCAGAGAGTTTCGGGCCCGATGTTGGGAACAGAACTGGACGGAGTGGGAGTTCAGTTCAGATGTAAACAGGTCAATCCAAGGTGTGCCCCATCTCTGGAAGAGGTCTGCCATTGTGCCTGGGTGCAATCTCCACTTGCAGCATGTTGAGCTGGACCTGCTGAGCTAGTCAGCTAAGATGTTCTCTTCTCTTTGAAGATGAACTGCCTGAAGGAAGACTCTCCTTGGTATGCACCAATCCCAGATGTGAAGGGTTATCTCGAGTAGAGTTTGTTGACGGTGGTGTTGTCTGTCAGGAGCTTACTACCTTGCCGAGGAGGTTGGATTTGAAGGCCTTCAATGACTCCTCCACAACCAACATTTCTAGTGCATTGATGTGGAGACTTCGATAGTGTAGCTGCCACTTGTCCTTTATTGTTAGGCTGGATGTGAGCCCCCCAGCCTTCCAGGGACATGTCCGTGGTGAGAACAACTTGAGGCTCCGGAGGCACGAAGGGCACGTCGGCACAGACATTCTGAGAGTCTAGCCACCAGAGGAGGGAGCAGGAAACCAGCCTCAGTACTGTGAGCCAGTTGTTCGGAGGGTAGGTCATTGGATCGAAGATTGACAGAAACGATTGCAGATGTCGAAAGGTGTCATAAATGTCCAAGGGCTATCTGAACGTCATGGAATTGCATTCTTCTTCTGGAGTGACACTGTTGGATAGCCTTTCAAAGGGACTGGAACTGGCCCTTTGGCAGGTATGCGGCGCATTTGTTGGAGTCGAGGATGGCGCCGATGAACTTGATCTGAAAAACTAGGGTGAAATGAGACTTCTCTAAGTTTAGTACCAGCCTGAGGGATTGGAGCAGGGACAGGGTGAAGGAGATCTCCTGCCGCAGTTCGTCCTTTGAATCCACAGTGACAAGCCAATTGTCTAGGTAAGGGAAGACTCTCAATCCTCGCTGATGAAGCTAAGCCATCACTGGGGTCATGCACTTGGTGAAGACTCTTGGAGCCGTGGTTAGACCGAAGGGCAGGACGTTGTAATGATACAGTTCGGTTCCAATGCAAATGAAAGGAAACTTTGGTGGTTCTCTCGAATCATGACATGGAAGCAGGCATCCTTCAAGTCTATTGTTGTGAACCAAACAACAAAGGTAGAATACAGGCAAGGGTTATTATCTGAAACCTTTTATAGGCCAGAAAGGAATTCAACTATCTGAGGTCTAAGATTGGTCGTAGGCCTCCATCAGACACTCGGTTTTTCCTGGGCTGGAATATCAGAGACCTACAGAGGGCACAGCTCTGGACATCATGGGTCTCACCCAAGCAGATCAGGCACTTCTTGTGCGGGTCTTTTTCAGGGATCTTGACCCTGTAAATCACAGTTTTTGAAGGGAGCCAGAGACATCTAAAGCCAAATCGAATCCAGAAGCGAGGTCAGACAGGCCGAACGGTCAAGAAACAGCCGAAATGGAAAAGAGTAAGAATGGTCAACAAGCCGATGGTCAAAACAGAAAAGAAAACGAACAGTGATTCCAAGCACAGTTCCTGGAACAGCCAACGTGGCGGAAAAGAAGGAACTGGAAAAAAAGAGCAGGAACTGGGCATTTATAGAGGAGAGGTGAAGCTACTGCCAAAAAGTTGCAAACTTAACTTTGCCCAGTGATTCCAGAAAGTTCTGAATTCGACTGCGCAGGCACAGTAAAACCCATTTGCACGATTTGCAGAGACCACGAAGAAGAAATTGCCATGGAATAGCTTGTGCCACAAGATAAAGGATTGCTAAATAAACTGCTGGGGCACTGAACAAGAAAAGCAACAACATGGATTGTGGAAGTCAAAGATTTCTCAGAATTGGCTGCTTAAAAGGCATCCAAGCCCCCCTGAATCTGAAAAAGGTAGAGGCTGAAGAAACCACTTTTCTGGATTACAAAAATCTCCTTGCCATTCTGGGGGCATCTAGGAACTACAGTATTGTTTTTTTAAAAAAAACTTCCCACATGCTGAAGTCAAAGGTTATTGCAATGTTGTCTGTGGTGAAACAGTGGCTCTATACACTTGGAGGCCTCATAGATCCAAAGGAAGCTGTTGGAGATGTTGAGATCCACAAAGGGAGAAGCCACATCCTCTGAAAAACTGGCTTGCTTATTATATTGTGGGTACTTAAAAGTTATATTTCATTTCTATTCAACGAATGAAGCCCTTTCCTTCTCCTTTGTTGCTGTTGTGTGCCTTCAAGTAGTTTCCGATATAAGAAGATCTTAAGGTGAACCCAATCATGGTGTTTTCTTGGCATGTTTTGTTCAGATAGTGTTTGTCATTACCAGCCTTTGAGGCTGAGAGTGTGTGACTTGCCCAGGATCACCCCTTTCCTACTGCTATTCCCTTCTCCTTTTGTGTCTTGTCTTTTTAAATTGTAAGCCCGAGGGCAGGGAAATGTCTAGTTAACAAATTGTAAGCCGCTCTGATAGCCTTGGTTGAAGAGTGGGGTATAAATAAAATTATATTATTATTATTATTATTATTATTATTATTATTACTACCTGTTGGAGGTACTTTGATTGTGAATTCTGGCATGGCAGGGTGTTGGACTGGATGGCCCTTGGGGGTTCCTTCCAACTCCACGATTCTTCCTAATGTTAAGGTGAAATCTCTTTTCCTGTAGTTTGAATCCACTGCTCCAGGTCCTATTCTCTGGAGTAGCAGCATTGTAGCATTTGATCCTGACTCCTTACCATGGTTTTCCAGATGTTGCATCTACTGATTCCCAAACACTCCATCCAGCATATGGAATGGTCAGGGATGCTGAGAGTTGTAATCTAATCTCATCTTGGAATCTGAAACCACTGGCCTAAATGGGAAATGTATGACCCTTTGTCAGATGTACTATTGAAAACTAACCTAACTTGGGATTCTAGCAATCACAAACCTTACACTAAAATATGGGGTCACAACCCAAACTGAAACGGCTTACCTGTTCCAATGCTCACCACAACTCCAAGGCCCTCCTGCCCTCGCCGCATGATGATGGCCGCCAGGATCTTGCGCCCAAGTAAACTGTGTTGGATGCGAGCGGTGAGCGTGTTGAACCGCTGGTGGCTGAGCATTGCTATCTGGTCATGAAGGGTACTTCCACTCACGGGGAGCTAAGCAAAAGGACAGAGAAAAGACTGCAAATGCCTCATTTAGGTTCACAAACTAACAAACAACAAACCCAAACAAACTCAAGGATAGGACACCTATTTAAAATAAGAATTGAGAAGGAAGTTGGATCCTCCACCAGGACCACACTCAAGATCAACAAAACAGACTACAGTATAAATAGAAAGAATGAAAAACTGAAGCTTGGATCAGCCAGTGACTGTCACTGCTCTGAATTTGGGGTATTCCAATGAGGCCCAGACAACTTATGGAATTCATGAAATGAGATGAACGACCATACACAGCTTTTAACCTTGTGATAATAAACCTGTGGCTGTTGCAATTTCCAAAGGAGCACAAAGGTGGTATTAGTAACTGGATTTAAGCTCTTTTCAAACTCTCCTATTTTTAATGTGGAGTCGAAGGCTTTCATGGGCAGCATCCATAGTTTTTTGTAGGGCTTTCAGGCTATGTGGCCATGTTCTAGAAGAGTTCCTTTCTGACGTTTCCCCAGCATGTGTGGCTGGCATCTTGAGAGAATGATAGCCTGGAAAAGGATTGGATATATATATATCCTGTGTGACCCTGGGAAGGGAGGAGTAATTTGCAAATGTATTGTTCTGTTGCTAATGGTAGTCCTCAGGGTGGGAGGATACGCAAAAGAAGATTAATGTCTGCTACTTGGTGCTCATTGTCTGCTGGGAATCCCCTGACCCCAGGCTGTTTTTCATTTGCATAGGTTGAGTCTTGACCTTGCTGTTCTTCAGGACTGGTAGCCAAGCCTTGTTAACCCTCAGGGTTTCCTCTTTCCTGTTGAAATTGTCCAGGTGTTTATGGATTTCGATGGCTTCCCTGTGCATTCTGACATGGTAGTGGTTGGCATGGTCCAGAATTTCAGTGCTTTCAAACAGCATATTATGCCCAGGATGGTTTATAGCCTATTCTGCTACTGCTGATTTTTCCAGCTGACCCAGTCTGAAGTGTCTCTCATATTCCTTGATTCTTGTTTGCATGCTGCATTTGGTGGTCCCTATGTAGACCTATCCGCAGCTGCATGGAATGCGGTAGACTCCTGCGACTGTGAGAGGGTCTCTCATGTCCTTGGCTGAGCGAAGCATTTGCTAGATTTTCTTCACCGGTTTGTAAACCATTTGTAGGTTGTGTTTCATCGCCACTTTCCCTATTCTGTCTGTGACTCCTTGGATGTATGGTAAAAATATCTTCCCTTTGGGTGGTTGTTTGTCTTCCCTCCTCTGGGTTTTTCTGGGCCTGGCAGCCCTTCTGATGTCTGTGCTGGAGTAACCATTGGCCTGTAGAGCCCGGTCCAGGTGTTTCAGTTCATCTTCCAAGAAGTGGGGTTCACAGATCCGTTTTGCCCAATCTACCGGTGTTTTTATTGTACTTCTTTTTTTGTCCTGGGTGATGGCTGGAGTTCTTGTGCAGGTATCTGTCTGTATGTGTAGGTATTCTGTATACTGTGTGGCCCAAATGTACATTTGTTTTGCGAATGACTAGGACATGCAAGAATGGTAGTGTTCCTTCCTTTTCTTTTTCCATTGTGAATTGGATGTTAGGGTGGATGTATTTCTGAACCATTTGAACAATGTCCACCCTAACATCAAGAAAAGTCAGAAAGGAACTCTTCTAGAACATGGCTACATAGCCCGAAAGCCCTACAATAAACTATTGCCTATTTTTTTTAAAGTTCAGGCACATTCTAATCCCTATACTGAAACCAAAGTATGGCTGAAAAAGGCCATGGTATCCCCAAAATTTACTTATCACTCCTCTTGTCCCAAAAAGATAATCTCTCCATGAATTAAAAAACAACCTGAAGTTATTCGCCAATTAAAAGACTCCCTAAAAATGAATGACTGGAGGCACCCTCCTGGCACTGGACTGTTGACTACCATCAGCCAATACAGTCAAGAGTGAGAGACAGTGGGATCTGCAGTTCAGCCACATCTAAAGGCTATAACAGCTCACTCCTATTCTAAAAGAGGGCTTTGCTTTGTCATTTTTAATAAAACTGCTAATGCATCCAGCTGCCTCCCAAGTGAAAACAGGACACTTGTGCTGTTTTGAGCCCCAGGGTTCACATCACAGCAAATTGGCCAAGTGGATCAGGGAGGCAGCATGAAGGTCTTGCAAACAGAATGGCACCTGCTGTTGCTGCAGAGGAAGCAGCTCAGCGAGGCAATGTGAGGACAAGTGAGCCAGGCCTACCTCAGTGATTGTCAAGGCTTCAGTGTGTTCGGCCTTCTCGTTCTCTCCGATCAGAACCCGGAGCGCCGCATCAGCTGCCTCCTGCTTGCCCTGTTTCTTGCTGTGCGCAGTGACGGCGGGGAACCAGCGTCCTCCCACTTTGGCTTGGAAGACAAACCTTATCAAAGGAACAAAATAACCAAATTACACGGTGCAGTGATACTTCTGTTTTGTTGTTGTTCTATGCCTTTTAGTTGTTCTGTGCCTTCAAGCTGTTGCTTATGGTGACCCTAAGGCAAACTTACCATGAGGTTTTCTTCACAAGATTTGTTCAGAGGAGGTTTGCCACTGCCTTCCCATGAGGCTGAGAGCATGTGACTCGCCCCAAGGTCATCCAGTGGGTTTCAGGGCAGAGCTGGGAATCGAACCTTGTTGTCCAATACTCAATCCAGTATGCTACACTGGTTCTCATCATTATTAGACAATGATAAAAAGACACCACACTGCCTCTCAACATTACTGGGAAATGATACAAAGATGATATGAGCCTGCCTGAATCTTATGAACTTCAGGAGAGGGCTGTTTCCCCATCCCACCACCATGACACAGGAGAGACTCTTCTGAGTTGCTGCTCCCAGGCTTTGGTTCAATTGGCATTTTCCTTTTGTCTTTTTGTTGACAGGCAAAGACCTTCTTGCTTAAACAGGTATTCAGCCCTGGCTGAGCAGGAAGAAGTGATATGCAACTGGATGTGCTGTTTTTAGTATAGAACGTATATATTAATTATTTTTAACATTTTATAAGCAGTGCTTTAATTTAGTACCTGGCTTAATGCTTTTTAAATCTTTGTACCCCATGCTGTTTTAGATGTTTTGTTTTTATTTACACTGTAACCCCATTTGGAAGGAAAGTGGGATGTTAAATAAATAAATTTTTACAGCCAACATGGATATCAAATGAATAAGAATATAAAGCAGAACAAAATACAACAACGTCTAACAAAAAAGAATATATGCATAAAGCATTATTATTGTTGTTATTTGCTATGGTTTTTTTTTTTTGCTGTTTATTCCTATTGTAATTTGTTATGTTATTATTGTTATTTTTAATTGTTATGTATTTACTGTTATAACTCTCCCTGATTCTTCATGATTGGGCAGGCTATAAATAAATCATTATGATTATATTATTATTACCAAAAGTATTATTAAAAATGTAGCCAGAAAATCAAAATACAAAAATACTACTTCACAGTACAATGTGACAAACAAAATGAGTACAAAATAAATAGTGAAGATTGTAACAATATGCAGGCACAAAGTCTAATCTGTGTCTTCTAAGAATAAGCAAACTCTAGCTGTAGGAAAAACAGATTAGTTGCTGTTAAGGTACATGCTCGAGTAACTGTTAAACATGAAACAGGCTGTTCATTGTAGGCAACAAATTTGTGACTTCAAGAAATCTTTCATCTCTGGCAGGAAACCATTCCCGGGAAGTATATAGCCATAATAGCAATAATTCTCTCCAATGAAATCATCCTCCGATGCGGTGGTGTTCCTGGAAAAGCAGCATCATGTCTACATGTCTGCAATGGTTTTTTGTGGTTTATGCCTCTGGGCTGAGACTCCTCCTGTCTGTATTTGTTTGCAATACCATTATTAGGCCAACAGCTTGATTTTGCACCTTTTGGTCAGGCTAATCAAAGTACTGCCATGATGTGTATTCAGGAAATTAGAGTGCCACCACATCTGATAGTCTTGTTGAGAAATCTGTACTTACGACAAGAAGCTACTGTTGGAACAGAATATGGAAAAAACAAAATGGTCCCCAACTGGCCATAGGGTCAGACAAGGCTGCATTTTATCACCTTATCCGTTCAATTTGTATGCAGAAAATATCATACGAAGAGCAGATTTAGATTCAGAAGGAGTGAAGATAGGAGGAAGGAATATCAACAATCTAAGATGGGCACCTGAAACCATACTACTAGTGGAAAACAGAAAAGACTTAGATTTCCCATACCTTCGATCAAACATGGATCAGAATGGAAATTGCATTCAAGAAATCAGAAGATTAGGAATGGGAATTCCCCATAATCATGTACGAATGTAGAATCATAGAATCATAGAGTTGGAAGAGACCTCAAGGGCCATCCAGTCCAACCCCCTGCCATGCAGGAACTCTAAATCAAAGCATCCCCGACAGATGGCCACCCAGCCTCTGCTTAAAGACCTCCAAGGAAAGCGACTACACTCTGAGGGAGTGTGTTCCACTGTTGAACAGCCCTTACTGTCAGGAAGTTCCTCCTAATGTTGAGGTGGAATCTCTTTTCCTGGAGCTTGCATCCATTGTTCCAGGTCTAGCAATCTGCCATGCAGTCTTCTGCCCTTTCTGTCGCTTTAGGGTATAATTACAATAAACAAACAAACTATAATGCTAGCAAAGGTAGAAAGCAACAGAATCTACAACAATCATAGAATCATAGAATCATAGAGTTGGAAGAATCAATCCTGAACTCTGCCCGGAAGATAGGATGACCAAAATGAGGCTTTGGCCACTTCATGAGAAGGCATGAATCCTTTAAAAAGCCCTCCCTCCAATCCATCTGCCATCATCCGGCCTCAGAGAGAGAGAAAGGCAGGCCCAGCTCCATCAACTCTAGCCAGAGAAAGAAAAAGAGACCTCCCTCCAGTCCATCTGCCAGGGTCCAGGCCTCAGAGGGACAGAAGAACCGCTGGACTTGATGCTCTTCCCCACTGCCATTCCCTTCTCCTTTTGTGTCATGTCTTTTTAGATTATAAACCTGAGGGCAGAGGACTGTCTAATTATCTGTAAGCCACTCTGAGAGTCTTTGTGGCTGAAGAGCAGGGTATAATCACAATAGACTATAATGCTAGCAAAGGCAGAAGGCAACAGAAAGGGCAGAAGACTGCATGGCAGATTGCTAGACTCAATCAGCGCAGTCACAGGCCTGAACCAGAAGGACCTGAGCAGAGAGGCTGAGAAAAGGGGGATTTGTGTGTGTGTGTGTCCTTCATAAAGTCACCATGAGTCGAGGCCAACTCGAAGGCAGTTCAAAACTACCTACATAGGAGATCCAACCCTGGGAGGAATTTGGTACTCCAACTGTATTCCAATGGGAAACAGTAACATATAGATGCTAGACTGGGGCATGGAAAATGTTGGCTGCATGACTATCACAGCCTGGAAAGCTGGAACAAAGCTAACAAAATGAATTTCGACAGGGATAAACATTAGGTACTACATTTACTCAGGAACAATGAAATGCACAAACAGAATGGGGGACACTTGGCCTCAAAGCAGTATGTGTGTAAAACAGAACTAGATCAAAAGAAGAATAAGAATGAATAGTGTGATCCAGCAGACAAAAATGCTAATGCAGCAGAAATATAGTGTCCAAATCAAGGGAAGCAATAATATCTCCCTATTCTGTGTTGGTCTGATCTCACTGGAATACTGTTTTCAATGCTGGGCACTATAGTTCAAGAATAATATTGACAAGCTGGAAGAGGTCCAGAGGCGAGTGTCCAAGATCATTACAGGCTCTATGAAGGACAGTTTAGGAAGCTAGGTAAGTTTAGCTTAGAGAAGACCGAGAAGCGATATGATAGTGCTGTTTAAATATGTAAAGAGATGTCATGTGGAAGATGGAGCAAACTTGTTTTCTCTTGCCCCAGGGAACAAAATATAAACCAATGGATTTAAATTACAAGAAAAGAGATCCTGCCTAAGCATTAGAAAAAAAAAACTACTAGAAACTAAGGGTTGTTAAACAGCAGAATAGGTTGCCACAGAGAGTACTGGAATCTCCTCCTTTGGAGGCTTGCAAAAAGAAGAAAGAGCATGAGGTTTACTCACTTTGGGTCATGGGGTGGGCCTGTCTGGTCAATCAGCTTGAATTCTGCAGCAAAGCCATTGGCTCGGGCATATTCCAGCAGGCCACTGACGGGGTTGGAGTTCAAGTACTTGATCAACTCGCCAACACCCTTTGCACTGGCTGTCTTGGTCTCATCCAGATTCATTAGCTGGCTACTGGACACTTCTAATGCTTGGTCATCCTGCTCCTCTGTCTAAAGGCAAGCAAATGAGTGTCAGAGGAAGACAGTGATCAGGAGAGTGGGATGAAGCCCAGAGGAGTAAGTGGAGGGATTCCTGTATACCTGATCCAGTAAGCCACTCGTATCCCCGCCGAGGCCTCTCATGGCAGCCTCAGCAGCCATCTGTTTTGCTCCCTTCTTGCTGTTGGACACCACAGCAGGGAAAACACGGTCGCCCACCTTCACGCAATATGTGAACCTGAATGGACAAAACAAGAAACACATCCAGTTCACTTGCAACTGCTGCTATTATCTTATTATTACAAACAAATTGTTACTGCACCGTCTGTATACCTCACGGCTGGGCAACTACGGGAGACTAGCAATAGCAATAGCATTTTACACTTCTATATTCTTCATAACAAACTAAGCAGTTGACTCTGAGCAGTTTACAATGTGTAAGCCAATTGCCCCCCAAAAGCTCGGTACTCATTTTACCAACCACAAAAAGATAGAAAGCTGAGTCAACCTGGAGCCCTGCGGGATTGAACTCACAACGCTGTGGCTGCAAGGCTGGCATTTAACTACCGCACCGCCAGGACTACAGGTTGTCTTAGTTCCCTCTAGGAGATTTGGGGGGGGGGGGCACACCTTCCCCACATCCCCATCACCCCCTTTTTTGCCCCCAAATACCCTCTAGGGGTGTGGGGTGCATTTTCAGTGTGTTTTTGGAGCCCCTGGGCCATATTATTATGCCCAAGTGAGACCATGTTTAACAACAGAAAGTAACCCAGAATCAATTCCTGTTATTAAAAAGGCCTGTTCTAGCCCTAAGATGGAGGAAGGAGGCAGCAAAATCAGTGAAACCATCATCTAGAGTGGTGCTTCACAAATTGGTGGTCCCTGGAATGATGCTGGTCCCAAGCCAGTGGCTGCTGGTCCCTGGCAAATTTCCAGCAAAAGACACTGTTGTATCCAGTTGGCACCCATTTAGTGCCAGCCCCCGGAACATCTGACAGTCAGAACCATCACCTTAGAGGATATTTCAATAAAATAAAATAACCCCCACCCTAATATCTTGATCCAGGGATGGGACATGTCTAACAAACTGATTTAGACCCCATGTCCTCAGTGTCTTTTGTGTTTGGCATGATCTTCAGACACATTCTGTCTCCAACGTTCCCTAAGAACTCCTTCCAACCCCCTAATAGTTACAATTTGTTCCGCAGTCTCTCTCAAAATGACAATTGCAAGTGACAGGATGCCACTCCCTGCTGTCATCTGAGAGAGACCAAAGAGAAAAATAGAGATATTTGGCCTTGCTCTGTGTTTGTTTGGATGGGGTCAAGGTTATGTGTGAAGGATCTGGGAGTACAACTGATCCCCACAGTTGCTGACCTATTCTAGAACCTTTGACCAAGTCCTACACATACACACATAAACAGAGCACTCCCCCAAAGAACTAACAAAGCCCCTCATTTTTCAAGAAAAGAAAAGTATCATATCCCTCCTTAGCCAAGTCCTACTTGGGATCATGGGGAGGCCCATCTTGAGAAAGTAGCTGGAATTCACAAACGTTCCCCGACTTCTGTGCGTATTCCATCAGGGCGCTGACAGGATTCTTCCCAGAGATGCTGAACTGTGGTGTTGTGGATGAAGGTTCTGGCTCAGTATGCTCAGACTGGGTTGGTGTGGGGTGAAGAGAGAGAAAAGGAGAAGAAGTAAAGGGCCAAACATCCATGGCAGAGGCAGATTCCCTTGCTACAATCCAGTTCTAGGCACTGCTTTGGGGATGGAATTAAGAGGAAGAGCGTTCTGCAGTGCCACCTTGGTCAGACAGGCCTACCATCTCCTTGATACAGTGGGTCCTTTGTATCTGTGGGGATCTGTTCCGGACCCCTCTCCACATATGGCAAAAATGCAGGACCTCAAGTCCCATTGATTTCTATGTCTATGTGCTCTTGCGTGCAGTTCAGCGCGTGAACCATTTTAAGTCCCTGGGCTTGCCACGCATGGACGCTTAAGTTTGCATATGGCAAGCCAGCGTATGGAGCAAGTGGGCTGTACTTGCCAAACCAAAGGGCAAAAGGAAAAGGGGAGGAAAGACAGAAAGACAGAAAGAAAGAAAACCATGCCCCTCAAAACTTTCTTGATTCCCACTTTTACCTTGGACAATTTTTCTTTTTACATCTAATTGGGTTTAAGGTCTCCTGCCTCCATATAATCTGTTCCATCAGCTGACTGGCATGGTACAGATCCTGTGTGCTATAAAGCAATTTTTTTGGGGGGGGGGGGGAGGCTTATCAAGTGAACTTTTCTCTCCATGGAGACTTAGCCAGGACCTTCCTCGAGTTGCATCTGCACTTCAGAAGGCCTCTCACACATTCTGAGCTGCAGTGCCTTCAGAGTTAGCTCACAAGCACTTAACTTCTCAGTGGAAACATGTCCAATAAACAATGAAGTTACCTTAAATCAGGTCAGAAGGATGAAAAAGTATAAGTGTAATTGTTAAATGCAAATGAACAGGTCTTCAAGATGTTGTGCAACTAAAAAAATGCTTCAAAAGCAGACAGTGGTATAACCATGAAATTTCCCCCCAAAACCAAAAAGAACCAGTTCAAGTGACCTCCCTTCCTTCCAACCCTTTTTCATGGAAATCTCACCAATTCTGTCTCACTGGGGGAACTGTCCTCGTAGAGGGGATTTTCTGGCTCTACAGCATCTTCACCTTCATGCTCAACTTCATAGAACAGGATCTTCATGGCATTGGCAGCTGCCTCCTGCTTGGCCAACTTTTTGCTGCCTGCTTCTGCTGGAGGGAACCGACGGCCATCGATCACAGCCTGGAACTTAAACCTTGAGAGGCAGGATGTACAAATGGGCAAAAGAAAAAAGAAAGTGCAAATACAAAGGTTAAACATGTTAATTTTTTGGAAAGCTGGCATCTGCTGCTCAGAACATTTCAAGCTGAACTTTCCTCTCATGGAAATCAGGGCACTACACAAGGTTCTCTCTGTTCTGTATTATCCTCACAACAACTCTCCAAGGTAGGATAGGCTGAGAAGTTGCAATGAAGCCCAAGGTCAAATAGTATGCTCCACAGCTAAGTTGGGATTTGCACTCAGGCCTTTTTGGCCCTAGTCTGACTCCAACAGCTTCGACATGCCGGCTGTCTTCCAAGTCCTATGTCTTAACTGAAGATATTTTACTAGGAAAGCAGCTACTATTACAGTGCACACCTCTGGGGAACTGTTTTCCCATTGGGCTTGATGCCAATGCACTCTGGCCTAAGCACACTGTTGTTAATTCTGAGCGATCCATAGAGTCAGAGTGGTGTTAATAGTTTGAGTATTGGACTATGGCTCTGGAGACCAGGATTAGATTCCCACCTCAGCTAGGAAACCCATTGGGTGACCCTTGGTAAATCACATGCTCTCAGCCTAAGGGGAAGGCAATGGCAAGCCTCCTCTGAACAAATCTTGCCAAGAAAACTGCATGGTAGGTTTGCCTTAGGGTCAGAAACAACTTGGAAGGCACACTACACAACAAACAAGAGTAGGTCCATTCAATCAACTGAGATTTATCTACATGTTGATATATCATTTATGATGGAATAGATCTATTCCAGCTGGAAGTAACTAGCCACCTTGTGCATAGCTCACACTTTCTTTCCAGTGCAGAATGTGGAAAAGTTCCTTTTCTGGAATATACCTCCCAAAGAAAAAGAATAAAAGAAAGAGGAACTTTTCCAAACTCTGCTCTACAGCAGGGGTGGTTCTTTAGATGTGTTGGAATTCCACTCCCATCAGCCCCAATGGTAAAGGATGAGGAAAACAGAAGTTCATGGCTTTTGGCAGGCCAAGAATGACTCTTCCTATTTTAAAGCTCTACTTGGTTTGTGAGCTGGGCCTCTGCAGATGCTAACAGTGCTCTTCTAGAATATGCTCAGCATCTGTCCATTACAACAGTAAACAGTTTGCCTGACATTACCAGCCTTCCAAGGAAGCTTGGCTTCCATAATGGAAGAAACAGAGTAGACAGGAGATGAGATCCAGATCTAAGTCCCTCCCAAGTCAACAAATGGATTAGACACCTCTCTTTCCTTCTTAGCCTGAACTAACTCACAGGATTGTTTCTATGAGGATAAAGTAGTGAGGGAAGACAGTCGTGTAATGCTGCCCTGAGCTCACTGGACAGAAATGTAATTATAAGTAAATAAAAATACAAGATCCTGTTTAGCTTCCAAGGAATCCCAACAGTTTGAAAATTGGTTGCGGCATTATTACAAGACATGGACACAAAGGCATAAAGGCTAGGTTTGCTACTGAGCTGAGTAGACCTGAGGCTCCCTTTAAAGCTATGGTGATAGCTACTTCAAACTCCCCATCCTCAAGAATGAATCCTTCTTTCTCAGGCTGGGGAAGAACCTGCTCTTTTTTTGGTTTCAGTGGGAAAAGTAGGCCAATTTTCCTGTCTGGTGGGTCCACTGACATACCAGAAGGTGGCATATACCGGGTATTCTGCTGGTGCTCAGAAAGGCAAGAAGCAAGAGACACTGTCTGTGTGGTTGTGCATTAAACACAGTGGCTACAATAAAGCAGCCAAGCGTGAAGGTAAAAATAGAATCCCCCAAATGTTCAAAGCAATGTGCCAAGAGGCAGATGGGGAGGGTGGCTTTTGGTCTCTCCCCACATGGCAACAGATGCTCAGTACCAGGAGCAAGATAACACAGAATTGTCCAGCAACAAACTGAATATACTTGACTCTAAGTTGACCTCACGTATAAGTGGAGGGCAGGTTTTGGGGCCCAAATTACGACCCGTGGATAAGTCAAGGGTAAAACTTAGGGGCATGTGACAAAGGAGCTAAAGGATGAAACAAAGGAAAACAATGCCAAAAAACCTAAGGACCGAACATTCATGTACGTGCAAAAAACTTTTGCCTAAACATCCCTTTTAAATTTGGAGAGCAGAGGTGGACAAACATCCATTGGTCTGCCATCTCCTTCCTTTTGCTTACTCTTAACCAATTCATTTCCTCCTGGCATCTTCTGCCTAGCCACCAGACGATGCTTCCTAAGACAGTAATGGCTATTTCCAAGAGTGAGGGGACAGGGGCAGCTTTTCTCCCCCAAAGCATCCATATTTGCCCATATTTGCCCATATTTCTCTGTTCACTGTTTAGCCCCTTTCCACTGCTTCAATGTGCCTGAAGGACAGAATCTATTATTATTAATATAAGTATTTCTAAAGCACTATCCATGTACATGGCATTTTCACAGGCAGAAAATGAGTTCTTGCTCCTTCTAAATTTAGACAGATTCTCTGGCAGGCCTGTGGGACATTATTAGATTATTTAGCAAAGGGCTGTCATGTCATCTCTGCATTGTGAATAGATGAAAACCAAAGGAATAAAAAAAAAAAAAAGATCAAGAAGAGAGAGATTTTCTAGTTTTACGTCAAGAGTAGAAATTGTGAACCTCTCCAAATATTCTTGAATTAGTTAACTAGACCCCCACTCCAAAATTAAGCAATCTATGAAAGGATATTCTTAAAAACTAGGAAAAATCTCTGCTGATTAAGATGGTATAGGTGAGAAATACTCAGAGATAGCCTACAGTGCCTGGTATTCCTTGGGAATCACCCATCCAAGATCAGACAGGATCTGGTGCCTTTAAGGAGTAAGCCCCATTAATATGAACAGGACTTAGCTTGTACTATAGGACTGGGCTATATGTGGCTGAGAAATGCCACACTTTCCAGAGCTGAAGGGCAATTATGATGTTGGCATTTGAATCAGTTCCTGTACTGTTTTAAGGAAAACTGTCTTGCTACATTTGCTCTAATCTTATGATACTGGCAACGGAATTAACTGAAAGGAAACAAGAAGCCCATGCAAGACAAGCCCCATCTCTCCCTCCCTCTTTCCAGACAGCTCTCTTACCGTGGCTCATGCGACGGCCCGCTCTGCTTCAGCAAGACAAACTCGCAGTGCTGGTATGTATACTGGGTATACTCGATCAAGCCGCTGACAGGGTTTTTCTGCTGACAGGCCGTGAGCTTTTCAAGGGGGGTGCACAGGAAGGCTGTGTCAAACTGGGCTGCATAACTGGGGGACAGGGGGGACTCCATGATGCACCGGGACTCGTCCTGGTTGCTGATAGCATTCAGGTCCTCTGGGATGTCATCTGTGGCCCACTTGCCATTCTCAAAGTTGTCATAGTTGGGAAACCAGTGGTACCTGGGCCGTTTGCGGTAGTGACGATAGATGCGAGGAGGATAGATGTCACTGTGTTCTATTTGCTCAGATGCCTGCTGCCCATTCTCAAATTTCTCCTCCTCTACGGCTTTCTCCACCTCTTCCTCCTCCTCTTCTTCCTCCTCCTCCTTCTTGACCTTTAGAAATGGAAGGGGTGGGAGAGGAGGTGAAGAATGGAGGGGAGGATTTGGCACACCTACAGGCAGCTCTGGCCCTACATAAGGAGCTGGAGGCTGGGGGTCAGGGTCTGGGGCCGGAGGGGCAAGTTCTCGGATCTCTTCGGCTTTCACTTTGAACTGCATCCGCTTGCGTTTGTTGTCAGTGAGGGACCATTTGGGAGGATTAGCATTCTCCTTCCGCACCTCCCCCAACTTCTCCAGGGCCACCAGGGTGGCATTGACATCCCGAGCTTTGGACAAGCCAATGTTTTTGGCCAGGTTGAGGGCAGTGGAATCTGTGACGCTGAACAAGAACTCACAGATCTTCTCCTTGACTTCAGCCATGATGGTAGAATCAAGACAGTCCTCTGGATCAGCAACAGTGTTCTCCTCTTCTCTTTTGATCCAAGAAGATGGAAGTTGATCCTGGTCTCTCTGGCTAGAGCAGTTTCCTTGTTCTGACACTCCCTGAGGCTTCAAATCATCCGCTAACCTCCACAAAGGAGGACAATTCCCTACTTTGCACAACTGCCCACGCTTGTGAAGCTTATATAGATGATGATTGACTTCCTTTTTGGGGACGTCAAGTTGATGGGCAAGACTGCGAGCTGTTTCAGTCTTCCCAGGTGTAAGCTGGCCCAAGATCTCTAAGAGACTCTGCTCAAGCTCTTGGTCAGTAAGGGTCAGTCCCTGGAAGTCTGAAACCACCCCGTTGATTCCGCTCCTCGAGTTTCGGCCACTGTTCCGTGGCCGGGGATGAAAAGGTTGCTTCTGTTCCTGCCAGCTATTGTTACAGGGAGGTCTTCTGGTTGCACTGTTGTACCAGAAACCTGAGTGAGTCCTGGGAGCTGGACAGTAGCCCTGGTACACCCGGGGTTCCTGTCTCTGGGATGGCAGCAGTGAAGCTTTGGACAGCTGTCCCTTTAGGAAGAGGATCTGTTGCTGGCGAAAATCCTCGAGGCCGCCTCCCTGCGGGACAAGAGGACTGTTAAAGAAAGATGGGTTAGAATGGACTCTAGGTTTGGGGGGAGCCTGATCTGAACCTTTGCCTCGAGCGGCCCCTCTGCTCATAGCGTGCTGCTGGGGCACAAGGGGAGGGCTGGCCACACAGACACCAGACGAGAGGCTGCCGCGATTCCCTCTCACAGGGGCTACGGTGCAGAGGCCTGGCAAAGAGAAAACAAGAGAACAAGGCAGACAGTTGAGACCTTGGGTTACACACCAAGTGGGATCCTGAAGGTTCAACCTAACTGGCCCCTCTCCATTTCAAAGCAACACCACTGCATCCCTGTTGACTTTGTGGTTGCTTCCTTACAGATAGTGATTAGGCTTCAATAGTATAGGGCAGCACTGAATAGTGTAGAGCAGTGTTTCCCAAACTCTGGTCGTCCAGATGTTTTAGACTTCAGCTCCCAGAATTCCTGATCATTGATCCAACTGGCTAGGGCACCTGGAGAACCAAAATTTGGGAAACACTGGTGTAGACAGACCACAACTAGAAGGCAGCTGTTTGAGAGCAGAAAAACCACCTTGCTGGATTAGACCTAGGTTCAGCCTCCAGCCTCCAATGAGTGCTAGACAGATGGTTCCCAGAAACTTAAAGAAAAGAACAAAACCTTTTCCCATTAGTTGTTCCATATCTTGTTCTGTTAGGAACAATTAATTAAAGAGAAAGGTTCTGTTTAATTATCATTGCTAACAGCTATTACTAGACCTCCATGAAGCTGTCTATTGCCCCTTTAAAACTAAGCCGATATGTTAATTCCACATCTTCCTGTAGCTAACTGCACAAATCTAGATTAGTTAAGCTGTTGCCTTCTGCAATGCAACCCAACCTTCTTGCAGGTCTCTTTATAGCAGGGAAAACCCTAGTTTTTATGAGAGTCTGCTCTAGTAATGTGAAGAACAGAGAAGCGAGTCACTTAACAGATAAGGAGCCAGGGTCTAAACCCCTTTATGGAGGTCTGATCCTGGCTTCAAAACAGGTGTCTTTATCTGAAAAGCATGTTCACACAGAAGTGGGTATCCTTTGAACAGTGCCCTCACACTAGACATCCCTTGGCATATGGCTGAGAGATCAGGGTGACAGAAACACATGATGCAAATCCTGCCAACCTTAGCTATACACTGGTCACTCCACATTTGCTGGGGTTAGGGGCACAGGACCCCGGTGAATGTGGAAAAACTGTAAATAACAAAAACACTTTTCTTTTTACCTGAGTGGATACCTCTCTAGGAATCTCTAGGTCTTCCGGTGCAACTCTGTGGTCAACATCTGCCAGCCACTGATCACAGAATTGCGCTGAAGGAACTTCAAATGTCTAGTGGAGTGTCTCTCTAGGAATCGCTAGGTCCTTCAGTGCAGCTGTTGTTGTGCTGGAGGACCTAGATATTCCTAGAAAGAGAATATTAATAAAATCCGTGAATAATCAAATCCACAAAGCTGCAAACATGAAGGGACGAGTGTATTTTTTTTAAAAAAAAATATTAAAATAATAACATCCTAGCCCATAAGATAGAAGAGAGTTTTTTTAAAAGCTGAAGTTGCAATTGCTTGGTATGTGTTTCAATGGCTAATAAGTAAGACTCATTGAAATATTCACCAACTCACAGCCAAACCAAAGCCTCCTACCATATCCCCCCCGCCATTTCACCACTTTTCCAGTTTCCAGTCACTCTTCACAAGGAGAAAGAAGCTATATAAAAATGCTTGAAAGGGTAGTAGCTGCCCCCAAGTCCCAAATGACTTGTTCAAAATTCTATTTTGATTAGATTTTAAATACATTTACAAACAAGTATGCCCTTTCTCTCCCAAAATGAGTTCAATTAATACAACTAGGCATTCACAGGCTAACACATCTTCCATGTAGCATGTTTACACCAAGTCCAAATACTGATCCTGGGTCTATTTTCTATTTGTAAATCATTGTCTAAAGCCTACTATTGTCTACTGAAGCAAGCTGTGTAAATTGTTCCTACTAAGTTTATACACAGCTGCTGGCTTGAATAATGTCTTCTCAATTCTGAGAAGTTCAAAACACACACACACACACACACACACACATATATATATATATATAATATTCAGAAAGAGGAAGGGCATGGGATGGAGAAAGACACACAGCTGTAAATTCTGGATTTTTGCAGACTAATTACCCGAGTTTTGTTTTTTGAAATTTAGAACATTTGCGATATTTTAAAAACTTTACATTTTGTCATCAGGCTCTGTTGCAGTTTGGATTTGGCATGAAGAACCCAGGACTGCAGGGAAGGTGTTTACATATTAAGACAAGTTAAGGATGTATATAGCTGAGTACTTTTGTAAACCTGCCTAATACTGAAGCAGTGGGTAGAGATATCATGCAATCTACACTGCTGTGGCTATTTCCTGGTATAATACTCGATTAAATATAGTTGCCATGTTACCATACAGTTCACCCCCATTTAGAGGCAAACATCAGGGTCGATCAGGGCTTACTCCCAAGTAAGTGTGTGCTGTGTTACAATTGTAACCTCCTGCAGCAAGTACTCAAAAATAAGAGTTCTTGTGGGTTTATTACAAATCATTGTGGTCTAAACTGTTACTGGAGCTAGTGATTTGATCGCTGGACTCTGGACTAGGGTTCAAATCTCTGCTTGTGACTTGGCTAACTCACACTTTCAGCCTCAGAGGAAGGCAAAAGCAAAACTTCTCCGCACAAATCTTCCCAAGGAAACTCTGTTAGGGCCGACATAATTCAGAAACTATTTGAAAGCACACAACAAGCTGCGATTAATCTATTATCATGGTACGCTAAGCATTTAACCATTTCGTCTTTTAAAAATAGGAGTTTCCTCTCTTCAACTCCCCAAGCCAAAATCTAAAGCAGTGGTCCCCAAACCACGATCTTGGACTTCAGTTCCTAGAAGCCTCAGCCATGTTGGCCAATAGTCCGGGATTCGGGGAGCTGAGGTCCAAAATCCCTTAAAGAGCACAGCTTGGGGACCACTGATCTAAAGGATCCCTCCTCCCAAATATTCCTTTTGAAGGCCATGGAGAAAAGAGATATGTGAACTTGAAGGCTTTCATGGCCGGCATCCATAGCTTTTTGTGGGTTTTTCGGGCTAGGTGGCCATTTTCTAGAAGAGTTCATTCCTGACGTTCCACCAGCGTCTGTGGCTGGCATCTTCTCTGAAGACGCTGTCGGAACGTTGGGAATAAACTCTTCTAGAACATAGCCACATACCCCGAAAAACCCACAAAAAACTAAGAGAGATATGCCTTCTCTACAGAATACCCTCTCTCTGCGTCCAAGAAATAAAATAAAAAACCAAGAACAAGCACCATAATCTTAGGAAGCAAACGTGAACTGGGGGGGGGGGGCAAGGTGGGGTGTTGTACCAGTTTCTGAAAGTGGTAAAGACAAGAGAGCAAAAGGAGAGGAGAAACTGGGAGACTCTTACCTCTTCTTGTCCCCCACCGATGGTAAGAACTGGTCATTGCATAGATGGCACAAAACAAAAGAGGGAAAACTTGGTTTAAAAGATAAAGATCTTTTAAATGAGAAGGGAGAAGGCTTGCCAGGAGAAAGCGGAGCCCTACTACATGGAGACTGACGCCAGGACCTGGTGAGGAGGGCGAAGGGAAGAACTGGCCATGATGCAAAGACTTTGCAAGAATTGCACCATCCTCAATTCGCCCTTTTTAACATGGTCCTCTCTGATAAGTTTCACTTTCAATTCTCCATCTGTCCTGCCTCCTTCCTCCCTGAAACTGTCATTTCAGGCAGAGGGGTGGGGCTGGAATAAATAAAATTATTTATTCATGTAGTACAAACTATACGATTCATAATTCATAAATTAATACACTTTTTCTTTTCCCTCCCCACTCTCCCCACACACAAACAGACACTCAGAGGCTAGACATTTCATTTAGATTAACCATCATTTTCAGAGATAATGGGAAAGACCATTAATCAGAGATTGCTTTTGGATGGAAAAACAAATCTAACAAGTCTTTTTTGCTGAAATATTTGCTGAATTATATGAAAGAATATAATTGTCACACAGGTGGTTGGCTTTTCATTTGTACTCATAAGAATATTTGGAACCCACTGGCAAGGGAGAAATATGCTGTATTTATGTCATCCAGAGACATTTTTATAACTCAAATCCTTTTTAAAAAATCAAATTGCCTTCTGTAAGCCCATGAAATTTTTGGTTATAACCCTTTGCTTACTTTCCTGGGAACATGTTCCACTAAATCAATGGATTTCAGTTCTGAAAAAGCACATATGGGATTATAGTGTTGCTCCCCCACATTTAATGGCAATAAATAATAATACTGCGTTTAATAAATAATAATACTAATACTTATTAATTAATATTAATTATTATAATATTGATGATGATGATACATTATTTGATATTCTTCAGGAAAGAAAACTTAAATGCAATGGACAAATTAGATTTGCCAATTAGATTTCTCTGTCTTAGAGAGATTTCCTTGTAAGACTTATTCAAGGAAGGTTTGTCACTGCCTTATTCTAAGCCTCCAGTGAATTCCCATGGATGAACTGGGATCTGAACCCTGGTCTCCCAGTCCTAGGCCAATATTCACACCACTACACCATCCCCAGATCTAGTAAGACGCATTTTGAGCCTTTGGGTTGGCCTCATAAGGGTATCAGCCCTATCCCAGCCAAACTGGCTTCCTTTTTCAAAACCTTTTTACATCCAAGGCAACCTTTTCCTCCTTGTCTACCTCAAAGTTTTGTTTTTTAAAGCAACAACAGCACTGGGAATATGGTGAAGGAGGGCGGGAGAAACACTGGAGACTTTCTGTATCAGGTTGCAGAAAATATCTGCAGTAAACAATGTAATAAAGCTTGAGGTAGGAAAGAAGGGATTTTACTTTACCTGATCCACCTGAATGTCGCCGGCCCTCTAAAAAGTGTCTCTAAAGTGTTCTCCAGAAGGTTTCAAAATTTCCTTGGTGTCCAAGATTTCCCTGACCCAGTTGTTTCCTTTCACAAATGCCTACTGTTCATTTTGGATTAAAAGTTTGCCAAACCATGCTGAAGTGCTGCCTTTTTTTGTGGGATAGGAACGTCTCCCTATTCTTTTCATGTTATTTCTGCCTCTGGTACCAAATTTTCGGTGGACAAAGTCACGCCCAATAACACATCTGTTGTTTTAACCGAGTTATAGGAATATGTTTTATTCTATCTGTATTTGCATTGTTCACCTTATCCTCAATGCCAGTGGTTCCCAAATTTGGGTCCTCCAGATGTTTTTTGGACGCCCCAGCCAGGATGGCCAATTGTCAGGAATTCTGGGAACTGAAGTCCAAAACATCTGGGGAACCAAAGTCTGGGATTCACTACTCTATGCCTTTGCTCATCCTTCTTTTGACAATGCAAAAGGGACAGGAATATCTAGCTGGAGTTCACTCAGCTCCCCCAAAACAGGTGGTTCATAAATGACTAGAAGGAAGGAACAGGAAGGTCAGCATGATTCCCGAAGCCCTTTCTCACTATTCCCACACACCGAGAGCCTCAGATGGAGAAGCAAACGGAAACAAGGTGCCCAAAGCCACTCAGGACTAGGAGCGTGAAGTAGGAGTATCTTGATCCAGGTCAAGGTCAGGGCTGAGAAGAGTAGAGCATAAACTTTCCGCCCCAGTATTGGTTAACAGGATCGAATCACCCGTTTGCCTCCAGAGGTGTGACATGAGACACTCAGAGGGCGGCTGTGGAAGAACTTGTGGTTCAGCCGGTATGGTGCCAGGACCGCACAGGTATTGGGAGAACCAAGACAAATCCAGGGAAGGGCGGATTGTACCTGCCCCTTCTCTAAGGACAGGCTGTCCCAAACACTGCCTTCCTCCTAACCATGATGTGAACAGCGGGACTAGCTGCGATGACAGTACTGGCCTAGAGGACTGACAAAGTTGTGTGCTTGTGTTTGAATTGGGAGCAGCCTTTGGTCCAAATTCCAAGTCCCTATCATTCTACATGAAAGAACAGAATCATGTCTTATAACAAGGAACCATCCTGGGACACCTTCAGATGTAAGAGATTTATTACACCATGAACTTTTGGACTATCATAAAGCTGTTTTAACAGACCCGCTTCTCTCTAAATGAGCAACTCTCTGCCACATGAAACTAAGTCCCCCCATTACACTCCTGCTTTTTGTTTGCACTGGGGTTTTGCCATTAAATGACAGCTGCCATAGGAGTGTCTTTTAATGGGGACAGCTATACCCTTCTCACCCGTTGCTTTATCTGCTTTTAAATCATTGTAACATAATAGTTATTTAATTGTTCTTTGATATTGTGACTGATTTTTAGCTGTATTCTGTTTTAATCTGTGTGGTTAGCTACCATGGGGTCCACATGGGAAAAAATGTGACATAAATGAATAAATAAATGGAAGTTAGAGGACTCTGCACTTTTCACTACAACAATTACTAACAGAGTTACTCCCTTCCTTCGCCAACCAGGCAACATCCAGATGGCTTTGGACTTCAACTTCCATCACCCCCAGCCAGGAGCAAAAATAGCAATAAGAGGGTCAGAGCCCCATATTTCTAGAGGGCACCAAGCTGAGGAAGGCTGACTGGAGGGGGCTCGCAGTTTGCATTCAAACGGAAAAACTTCTGATTCAGCAGAACATCCTTCACTGTTGTTTGTTTATCCATATAATTTGGAAGCAGAGACAAATTTCAGGCAGCCATTCCACTCCTACACTTCCCTTAGTCAGCTCTATGGGTCCATTTGTCCCGATTCAAAAAATTTTCTTGGCCAAGCCAACCAAAATATCAGTAACAATAACCTATCTGTAATCACAGCTGCTCCTATCTCTATATGTTTGTGTCAGTTACATAGAAACAAGACTTAAGCTGCATCTGTTCAACCCAGATTTTAACTGCCTTGGTGTCATCCTAAGGGATCGGGGGATTTTTAGTTTGGTGATATACTCTGAAGGTACAAAGAAAGCCAAGAAGAGAGGGACTGAGGATTAAATACGTTTAATTCTATGGAATGGACAGGCACTCAGGGTACTTTGGCAACTGTGTTTCAGGGAAGTGCACTAGAACTCTCTAGAAGGAAAGTCTAGGTAACTCCCCAAACAACAAATCCCAGGATTCTGTGATAATTCAAGTGCTAGAAAGCTGATAGAACATTGTAAAGTCGAAGGCTTTCATGGCTGGCATTGTCGGGATATAGAGTGCCAATGAAAATGTATAATGTGGGATTTAACAGTAACCAGGTTTCAAAGGGTTACTGGCAGCCATGATTAGGCAGTTAAACAGGAAGTGACATCAGGGGGTGGTCACCAAGTGCTGTAAAGTACCGCAAAAGGCTGCCACTCTGTAAAGGCACTCAGGCAGGGGGACTGGGTTGGATTCTCTCTCTGTGACCCCAGAGGCCTTTACTAGATTAGTGAGGAGCTTCTTGTCACAGTGTGGATTGTGGTGATGGGGGACGGTGTAGATTGTTGTTGTATATAGTTTTGTGCCCAGTGGAACTTGTACTCATAAGAATAAAAGCCTCACCTGAGAGAAATCTTCAGTGTCTCTTTGCTTATTCTGGAAGGGGAGAGGCATTTCTCCAACTCACAAGCTGCTGCCTACAGTCTCGAAGGTGGTCATCCTCGCACCAAACATTGACGTGGTGCATCACGTGCTGCACAACAACAAACACTAACAGGTATCCATCGATTTTTGTGGGTTTTCGGTCTATGTGGCCATGTTCTGGAAGAGTTTATTCCTGACGTTCCGCCAGCATCTGTGGCTGGCATCTTGAGAGAATGAAGATGCCAACCACAGATGTTGGCAAACTTCAGGAATAAACTCTTCTAGAACATGGCCACATAGCCTGAAAAACTGACAAAAAAAATCTACTGATCGAACACTGTTGTGGATGGATTCTTGAGATTTAAAAAAAGGATGGCATCTTGAAGACCTTTTGAAAGATAATTCCAGACACAGGAAGCATAAGGGAAAAAAGAGCAGAAATGAACTGCTATCTGCAACTAGTACTCCAAAAGCTCTATACATACTGTCTGCATTCACACGTATTATTTAACCTGCTCCAATTCTCCAAGTATGGGAGACAATCAAAAGGAAAGAAATTCACTTTCCCTCCCCACACTCAAGAGGCAAACCAGAGAGCCTTGTCTCTTCTTGCACATGCCGGCAAGCCCTCAAAGAAACCTGCCAGCCATAGTTCGCCTCACCTGCCTCACCTGGTGCTCTGAGAGCAGCCTTCCTGGCCTTGTTCTAACTACTGGATCACTTGAGACAGCGAGGTGAAATTTCATCCCAGCAGCAGTTCAACACACTTTGCCTTGCAACAAGGTTCACGCGAGGTAACTTTATCTCCGAGGGGAAGTGCATGCCCAATATCCATAGCATCTCTGAAACGGCTCTAATCCTTTTGAATCCACCAATGTATCATGTAGCAGCCAAGTTTGCAGTTTATATACATCTCATTTCCTCCACTGCTGGGAAAAAAAAAACCCTTTGAAGAGCTTCTTTTGGTTCTGAACAGCAATTCTCTCAGGAAGCTGTGATACTTGATGCAGAGAGGTGTGTACCAACAGCATGTCTTGACAATAGCTCTATTAATATTAACTTTTATTTATTGCTCTTCTTTTCCCCCATGATCAAGACTCAAGGCAGCTTTGAACTGAAATGATTACAGTACAATTAAAAACATACAAAGAGTCCACATTAAAATGGAATTAAACCACAAATTATTAAAGACTGAGAAAATACTCTGCGTGCTTGAGCTTGAAGAACCTTTCAGAATGTCCTGTACTATTGACTTCTTGTTTTCTTTTAATCGTCTTGCTTTTAATTCTATTGTTAGTTTAACTATTTTTTAACATTTTTCTACAACATGAATTTTAAAGCTGTGCCTAAAAATTAAGTCATTCACTTAATTTTTAGAACTTAAATTTTATTTCCTGGAGTACCCACATGACTGTTGCTCCAATACCACCTGAACTGGAAATAGGTACATCTTGAAAAAAATGCAGGCTTGTGACTAACATTATCTTATTTTCCCCCTTCCTGTATGATTTTTCGACACTTTTGCTTGATAGAAAAGCTAGTGGCTTTATACCACTATATACACCAAGGAGTGCTGGAGAATCAATGGGGCTTTCTAGATTGGCAGGAAAGTGTGACATGAAGTTGCCTTTTCTTTAATGCTTAGCAGATGCACCACAGCCTTTAGATGGAGCTGCGCTGTTCCGCAGTTTTTAAAAAAGAAGCTGGGAAAACCACTTTTTAAAGGCGCTTCTTCTCCCCCAAAACGCAAAAAAAGCATTTTCATGGCACACTTTCCCTTTTTCTCATCTAAAGGCTAGAGTTTCATGCAGCCATGAACACACTTCTTTTTGCCAATCTAGAAAGATGTTCTAGATAGATGTTTCTTATGAAGGCATGACTTGAAAGACACCCTAGAGATGTGTAATACCACTTTGACAGGTTTTTCACAAACACACCAAGGTCATATACATTTTTAACAATCTGTTAAAATTTAAGACAATTTTAACCACTTAGCAAAAATCTTTGGACAGAGATAAGCAACTCAAGATAAACAATTGAAGGCGTGCAACATACACGAATCACAGAGCCATCAAAATATGACAGATCAAAAGTCACTCCAGGAGGCCTCCAAGCACAAACGAATAAACAAACACACAAAACAAACAGCTTCATTTATATACCGCTTCATAGTGCCTAAGCAGTGTCACAAAACCTCCCCTTATAAAACTAGAGCTGGCTATAATGCTTTTGTACAGGCAGATACCTCAATCAAGCGATGCAATTTAATGTGGGAAACACTGAATGAACCCTCATTCAGTCCAGACGTGTTTTATTAACTGTCAAGAAGTTAGCTTTGATTTACGGTAGCCTTCTGAATGAGAATCTTCCAAACCCACTGTCTCCAATTGCTCTGCTAAGGTCTTGCAGACTCAGGGCAGCCGTGGCTTCCTTCACTGAGTCTACGTAATGCGGTCTCCCTCTTTGCCTTCTGTCTCTCACTTTACCAAGCACGAGGAGCATCTTTCAATCCAGACATAATTTTGTTTTGTTTCACGGCATCCTAGCCCCCAAAATGAGACAGATTAATCTATCAGCAGACTCTGAGCTGTACCTTTCTACAACTACATGCATTTCCATTTGCCATACGTGAGTCCCAATGAAAGAGAAGATGATGTGTAACACATTGGTTTCTGCCCTAAGAAAACCAAATGATCATTTATCTAATCCTCCAGTCTGTTCAAAGAATTTTCTATTCTATTCAAATGTATTTTCTTTCACCAGCTACCAGGTTTTTTAAAAAGGGAGAACCTATGTATAATTTGGGATTTTCTCAAACCAGAAAGAATGCACACTGGGAGAAATGAACTGCTATACACAAAGCCAAGCCAAGTGCGCTGAATATGTTATTTGATGTCTGTGGGATTTAAGGCTAGTTAATGCCCTCTATAATAATAATAATAATAATAATAATAAAATTTATTTATATGTCCCGCCTCTCCCTACGGATCAAGGCGGGATTACAACATGATAAAAATACAAAGTAATAAAATCAATAAAATCAATATAACATTACCACAATTTAAAAACAACTACATCAACAACAGGTACATCACAACTGGGGGGGGGGGGGTGTTACAAAATAACTTTACAAACTTAATTTAGGGTTCATTTGAGTGTGGGACTGCGACTCTGGAAGCCAGGGTTCAATTCCCAGCTTGGCCATGAAAGCCGCTGGGTGACCTTGGACAAGTCACAAGCTCTCAGCCTCAGAAGAAGGCAATGCCAAACCTCCTCTGAACAAATCTTGCCAAGAAAACCCCATGGCAGAGTCACGGTAGGGTCACCATAAGTCGGAAATGACTTGAAGGCGCACAAACACACCCCTGCCTTCCCCTGAGGCTGAGAGAGTGTGACTTGCCCAAGGTCACCCAATGGGTTTCAGGGCCAGATGCATGAACACTGCTCCAAACCCAGCCTATTACGGTATTATTATAGGTTTGGAGCAGCCTTTAAGCTGCAGTCTAGAGGAGCTGCAGTTTAAAAAACAGGGAGGAGCACTGCTTTGAGCATGGTTATGAGTTGCATGTGGCTGAGGCTCTTAGGTCAGGCAGCAAAGGGATAATAAAGTGGTACAAGAGAAGGAAAGGAAGCTAAGAATAGTCTTCTTGGACCAGAGGCTTCTGGAAAGCCACTGACATGGCATAAAAACAAAAGCCTTGGAGGCTGGGTCAAGAGAGAAAAGAGACTTTGGCACTTTTGAAATCCCCTAGCCCAGGCAACTAATAGTGAATAAAATAAAAATGAATAAGAAGTATCTACCCTCTTTTGCCTCTCCCGAAAACCGTGGATGCTCAAGTCCCATTAAATACAATGGCAAAATAAAACGGCCTCCCTTATATATAAATTGGCAAAAATCTAGATTTGCTTTTCGGAACTTATGTTTCAGAAATATTTTCAAACTCTGGATGGCTGGATCCATGAATGAGAAATCCATGCATGCAGAGGGCCAAGTCTACCTCAAAGCCCCACTTTACTTGCTTACAGATTTTCCAACTCCTGCTGGCTCCGAATGTATCCAAACCTCAAAGTGTCGTGAATTGAGCCTTGGACTATGACCCCGGGGAGGAGCAGGGTTCAATTCCCCGCTCGGCCATGGAAACCGCCTGGTGACTTTGGGCGAGTCGCACCCTCTCGGCCCCAGAAAGCCCAGTGAATTTGGACGCGGCATCTCTATGGCTGCGTCCACACTGGGGAAATAAACCGGTTTAAGTGCCGTGGCTCAATGCTGTGAAATTCTGGGAATTGTAGCTTGTTGTGGGGCCCAGAGCGGAGCTCCGCTCCGCTCCGGGCCCCACAACAAACTACAATTCCCAGAATTTCACAGCATTGAGCCATGGCACTTAAACCGGTTTATTTCCCCAGTGTGGACGCAGCCTATTACTGTTTGTGAGCCTGGAGGAGAGTCTTCCTGCTGGGGCCCAGACGCTCCCCTTCCTGGCCAGGAAAAGAAAGAGGGGAGGACGGAGAAGGAGGCCTTTGGGGCTTACCGTCGTCCTCCTCCGTCGAAAGAAGCCGCCCCTCACTCTCACCTGCCCTGGGCGCTATTGTTGTGTTGAGCGGGACCGACGGCGGCGGAGGGTGATGACGTAAGAGGACGTCGCGGCGGCGCCGCGTGGCCCAGCGCGCGAAGCTGGCGCCGCCATCTTTGGAGAGGGCAAAAGGAGCCCTTCCTTCAAGGCCAGGGAGGAGGAGGAGGAGGAGGAGGGGAGGGAGCAGCCCTCCTGAAAGCCAGATCCAGTCTTTCCATCTATCTATCTATCATCTATCTATCATCCATCTATCAATCTATCTATCTATTTATCATCCATCTATCTATCTATCAATCTATTATCTATCTATCTATTATCTATCTATCTATCATCTATCTATCATCCATGCATCTATCTATCATCTATCTATCATCCATCTATCTATCATCTATCTATCATCCATCCATCTATCTATCTATCATCTATCTATCTATCATCCATCTATCTATCTATAATCTATCTATCTATCATCCATCTATCTATCTATCAATCTATTATCTATCTATCTATCATCTATCTATCTATCATCTATCTATCATCCATCTATCTATCATCTATCTATCATCCATCCATCTATCATCTATCTATCTATCATCTATCTATCATCCATCTATCTATCTATCTATCTATCATCCATCTATCTATCTATAATCTATCTATCTATCATCTATCATCCATCTATCATCTATCTATCTATCATCCATCTATCTATCTATCAATCTATTATCTATCTATCTATCTATCATCCATCTATCTATCATCTATCTATCATCCATCCATCTATCATCTATCTATCTATCTATCTATCTATCATCCATCTATCTATCTATAATCTATCTATCTATCATCTATCATCCATCTATCATCTATCTATCTATCATCCATCTATCTATCTATCAATCTATTATCTATCTATCTATCTATCTATCATCCATCTATCTATCATCTACCTATCATCCATCCATCTATCATCTATCTATAATCTATCTATCTATCTATCATCCATCTATCTATCTATCATCTATCTATCTATCATCTATCTATCTATCTATCATCTATCTACCTTCCTTCCTCCCCACCTTTCTTTCTTTCTTTCCTTCCACTCCTTTTTCCCTTCCTTTCCTTTCCCTCCATTCTTCTTCCTTTTCCTTCCTTCCACGCCTCCCTTTTTCCCTTCCTTCCCTCCCATTTCCTTTCCCTCCATTCTTTTTTCTCTTTCTTTCCTTCCTTTCTTCCCTCCCCCTTCCTTCTCCATTCCTTTCTTTTTTTCTTTCTTTCCTTCCTTCTCTTCCTCCCCAACCACCCTCTTTCCTTCCTTCCTCCCTTCCCTTCCTTTCTTCTTTCTTTCCCTATGAGGAGGGACTTAGGGAGCTGGGGATGTTTAGCCTGGAGAAGAGAAGGTTAAGAGGAGATATGATAGGCCTGTTCAAATCATAGAATCATAGAAATTTAGAATTGGAAGAGACCACAAGGGCCATCCAGTCCAACCCCCTGCCGTGCAGGAACTCCCAATCAAACCTCCCTTCAATATTTGAAGGGATGTCATATTGAGGAGGAAGCAAGCTTGTTTTCTGCTGCTTCAGAGACTAGAACGCGGAACAATGGATGCAAGCTCCAGGAAAAGAGATTCCATCTCAACATTAGGAGGAACTTCCTGAGAGTAAGGGCTGTTTGACCTCGGAGAGTGGTGGAGTCTCCTTCTTTGGAGGTCTTTAAGCAGAGGCTGGATGGCCATCTGTCGGGGTTGCTTTGATTGGGAGTTCCTGCATGGCAGGGGGTTGGAGTGGATGGCCCTTATGGTCCCTTCCAACTCTATGATTCTATGATTCTTTCCTTTCCTCCTCTCCTACCTCCTTCCTTCCCTTTCTTTTCCTTCCCTTCCTTCTTGTTCCTTCCTTCTTTCCCTTCCTCCCCACCACCTCCTTTCCTTTCTTTTCCCCTTCCTTCCTTCCTTCCTTCCCTTCTCTTTCAGAAAGAGGAGAGTGCTGACAACTGCCCTGGCTCCCTGGAACTCTCCTTGGAAGCCCAGATGCTCGATGTGAGGCTGTCATACTTTGGCCACATCATGAGAAGGCACGAATCATTGGAAAAGACCAATAATGCTGGGAAAAGGCGGAGGGCAGCAGAAAGGAAGGAAGGAAGACCCCACAGTCAATGGCCAGACTCCAAAAGGGAGGTCATGGCCTGAACCTACAAGAGACCCTTCTTAGCCCCCTTCTTCCCCAAGGCCTCCAGCGTCTTTATCCTTGTCCTGATCCCAGTCCGGCCAAGGAAAGAAACCGCAGGACGCAGGATGTGAGACGGGCTTAGGGGGCTTTAGGAGCGGACAAGGAAAGCTCAGAGAGCTATGCGCAGCTATTTAGGCATAACTCGGGACTTCTTTTACCAGTGATTCCTTCTAAAAATACAGTGGGGTGGTGGTGTTTTTCCGTGCCATTTGAGTTGGAGGGGAAGGGGACACAAGACTTATTTTTAACCTTCTCTAAAGCTACAGAAGGTCAGCAAACCCGGACAGGGGAGTCTAGAACACTGATATTCCTAGCAATGTCAGGCAGAATTCAAATTCATTTCTCTGAGGAAGTAGGCTCAAGTCTGGGAAAACTCATTGGTAAATCTTTCCATAGTCTCAAAGGTGCTACAAGATCCCTCTGCATACAGTCGTCCCCTCGTATCCACTGATTTTTTTATCCATGGCTTCAAGCACCCATGGCTTGAAAATATTACATATACTGTATATGTATATATACACAAACACACACACACTCATCCCTCCATATTTGCGGCTTTGATATTTGTGGATGTTAATCCACATATTTGATTAATATGCTCCCTCTAGGAATATCTAGGTCCTCCAGCGCAACTCTATGGTCAACTTTAACTAAAAGTTGGACTGAAAGACCTAGAGATTCCTAGAGAGAATACTCTACTAGGCATTTGTAGCTCCTCCAGTTCAGTTCTATGGTCAGTGCCTGTCGGATGTTGACCACAGAGTTGCACCGGAGGACCTAGAGATTCCTAGAGAGGTGTCCTCGCTGGTAAAAACATGGTGTTTTTGTTATTTGCATTTTTTTCCATATTCATGGGGGTCTTGTGCCCCTAACCCTAGCAAATATAGAGGGACAGGTGTGTGTGTGTGTGTGTGTGTGTGTGTTCCCAAAAGCAAACCTTGATTGTGCCATTTAATATAAGGGACATCATTTTATGATGATACTGCATTTAATGGGAATTTTGGTATCCGTGGGGGGTCCTCGAATCAAACCCCAGTAGATACCAAGGGCCCACTGTACTAATAATGTAACAAGTATTATTGTTACATTATAATACGTTGACTACTATAATACTATTATTACTAGCACTACTACTATTATAACCACAATTATATATTCCTGGGGTGTTTGAGTTTTTTGGTTTTTACAATTTTAGGGGTTAGTTTTTGTTCACTTCCTTTTGTGTTACAAATGTGGAGTCCTCTAGCATGCATCTGGCCATGAAACCCATTGGGTGACCTTCAGCAAGTCACACTCTCTCAGCCTCAGGGGAAGGCAGTGGCGAACCCAATCTGGACAAATCTTGCCAAGGAAACCCAGCTGGAAATGACTTGAAGGCACACAAGAAAGTCAAAGCTAGTTCACGGCAGTATATTATGGTTTAGCCGAGAACCTGTCATGCACAGAACAGGCATGAATGAAACTACAATCTGTTGCAAATCACAATAAAACGATACTCAGGTTTACACATCAAATTCTATTAATTCCTACAACAAACTCTTTCATCACCGATGGAAGTGGAGCAAGGAATATTCAAATGACTGACACCTCATTTGAACATCCTGACTGTGGATTAGCACATCTCCAATAAGCATTTTGCAGCTGTTTACTCCTTACTCACATTATCCACAAGTGAGTAGGGGAAACTCTCAAATGGACTGAGCTGAATTGCAGTGAAAGGAAAAATCTCCCACATCTAGTCGCACATGACCCTAGAAATTTCAGTTCTATCCAGAGCTAACTGTGCCTTGAGCTAAAATATTGGAACCAAATGCCAGATATTGCCCGTTCCATTCAGGACAGTAAACCAGTCATCTGTGTGACAACAGCTAAACTTTTATTTAGAAATAAAAACCAGGTTAAGAGCTTCATGTCTGAAGACAGATTTACTGTACCCACAGTTTCAAGCATATATACACCCTTCAAAGATTTTATTGACTTTCATCCCATTTGTCCATTCCTCACAACATTCACACATCCATCCTCAAGTCCTTTCCAGTTTTCTCAGACCTCGGCCATTCCTTCCCATGAGACTGAACTTGGCAATTGCTAGTACCAACACTACATCTGCTCACTATGCAGCCACTATTCCTTTCTTTCCCCACTGTTTTACAAACACAACGTCCCATCATACATGTTACTACATATCCCCTCATTACATTATACTGTATGGATGTTACTATGATGCTACTCAAACATAACCATCATCAAAAACGACAGAAAACACAAAACCAGTATTACCATTATATCGAACGATGACGACACAGCATAACAGAAGAAAGGAAATAATTCAAAGATATAGCCATGTTAGTCTGTAGAATCAGAACGTGGAAAGATCTTGTAGCACCTTTTAGACTCACGGAAAGAAAGAAATTGGCAGCATGAGCTTTCCTAGACTTAAATCTGCTTCCTCAGATACATCCAAATGCATCTGAGGAAGTAGACTTTAGTCTAGGAAAGCTCATGCTGCCAATTTCTTTCTTTCAGTGAGTCTCAAAGGTGCTACAAGATCTCCCTACATACAGAAGAAAGGAAAGTCAGCCATAACATTTTATGGCAGGATCTGCTAAGGATCACACCAACGGCACACTTCTCCGGTCTATACTGGAAATGTCACAGAATGGTACACACATATACTCCCTCTCTCTCACACACATACACAGGTTAGAAACTTGCTGTTGAAGAAAAGAAGAGGAAAAGCAAGAGCTCCAGAACCCAACAACCATCGTCCGGGCGGCACCATTAATGCCGCCAGGTTTCCCACCTTGCAGTTCCATGCTGTCCACGCTGCTAGCTGTCTCTGCAGCCAAAAGAGAATGGGAAAGCTACGTACAGCAATTTCAGTGACAGATGGGGAAAACCCTTAGGCCACCTATGCATTCGGATGCACGCAGAGATTCTGTTAAGTCATTAGAACCACCCTACATTCAACTATTTATAGTTGCAAGAGAAAGGCTGGTCAAGTTCACTCTAGGACTCCAGAGAAACAAATATAAAGACAAAACACAGCCGGGGAATTAGAGAGCGGGCATTTGGCAATTGAATATTGGTGATTGATCCTTCACCTTAAGCAAGGTGAAAGAAAAAGGTAGTCCCAACCCATTGCCTTATACATAAATGCTTGAAAGAGCTGTGCTATTTTGAACTGAGTTTTAAGCTTTGCTGTGCAGGCAGGTCCCTCAGAGGAAGCACAGACCTGCCTGAGGAAGTGCAATGGATTTTTTCTTTTGAAAGACCCATTAAGGAAAGAAAAGGAAATGAAGGCCGCATGCTAAGAATAGTACTACTCATTACTTGGATCACCCCTCCCAACTTGCAGATCTAGGGCTACAACCTTGAAAATCTGCGGAAGAGTGACTGCCTCACACACATAACACTATTTTCAATGGGACGTGTGCTCCATTCAAGACTATGGGGCTTGAATATACGTGTGGTAAAACAAAAGAGACTATGACCTAAGACCCGGAACAATGAATGCAAGCTTCAGGAACAGAGATTCCACCTGAACATTTAACAGGAACTTCCTGACAGTAAGGGCTGTTCAACAGTGGAACACACTCCCTTGGAGAGTGATGGAGTCCTCTTACTTAGAGGTCTTCCAACAGAGACTGGATGGCCATCCGTTGAGGATGCTTTGATTGTGAGTTCCTGCATGGCAGGTGGTTGGACTGGATGGCTCTTGCAGTCTCTTCCAACTCTATGATTCTATGAACCTTGCATAGATAGGGGATATTGGTGATAGAGCAGGACTTCCCATTAATCTCTGGGTCTAGGGAGGTCTTCAGAAGGGGGCAGACACTACAGCCTCCTTTCAGGCATCCATCCTTGACACAGTGAGGCATTTACCACCCTTAAGTCCACCCGACCAACCCACTTCTATTAGATCTTAAGCATCAAGATGGGTACGGGTGAAGGCTACATGTGGAGGGATGAAATCCACATTATCAGGCTTCAGTGATGGAAACTGATCACATGAAAATTGACCAGACAGCAAACTGGATGCTTCTCTAGACTCTGTAGTAACTGTGGCATCCAGTTAATACATGCAACTTTCTCTTCAAAGTGCTGGCACATTTATCACAACAACCTGTCCTTTGAAATTGCAAAATAAATTCAACTGTCAACATTGGGAGTGTTTACTTGGTACTCTTAAAATGCTACAGGATGGTGCAGCTGGGGATTTTATATTTTTAAATGGGTTGCACAAAACTGTTTATATTTTACAGTGCATTTTCATAGTAGAGAGATACTAATTTGCTACTCTAAGTATTGATAAACTGCCAGCTAATCCCAGATGCGGGATCCTAAAAAGTCAGGCTTCACAGATTCCAGAACAGGATTATTATTTTTCGATCAGGTGGAAGATACACAAGGCTTGGAGGGCCAGGCGATGAAGTGACAGCCATGAACCTACTTAAAAGGAGGATCCTTACAAATAAAGGTTACCTTACAAATAAAGAGGAGTGTTGGATGTAAGAGTCTGACACTGCCCTAAATGTCAACAAGCATTATAAACAAGTTACAATGGTTAAAAATAAAAAATTTAAAAAGATTATTTAACATTTCAAACTCTAACATCACAGGCAAACATACCCAGTATGCGTCTCTCTTCTAGATTATTTTATTTGGCTTTAAGTTATATTCAAGGCACACAGTAACAACAACAAACAACTAACCAGTTTAAATCATTCAAACATTTACAAAAGCCCCCAAGAGAAAAGCATTTGCCTTTGTTTTCAACATTACTGTCACCACAAACTGGGAAAAGGTATTCCCTCTTGCCATCAAACATCTTCCAAGAAGGCTTCTACTGCCATGTGCCCATTTGTCAATAATGCAGACAAGCATTTGTAAGCCTATTGTCCAATAAATGGGGGGATTTTTTTTTTTTTACAATACAACTAAACCGGTTGCTTAAAAATTGATTAAAAATTGTAGCCTGAACTTGATCAAATGCCACCTTCATCCATGGAGAGCTTTGCTGACTAGAGGCTTCCTCAGAGCTGTAGTCCAAAATAAATATATTTTCTAAGCTCAGCTGAACTCAATGGGGCTTGTTTTGTATCTAAATTCATTTCTGACAGATACAGCCAGGTTTTCAGGGCAAAACATCCCCTTCAGTACTACTTCAGATTTAAAAAACCCAGATATTCTACCTCCTAACCTTTTCCCTGAAGCACAGCCATGGGAAAGTATCCCCCATACTACGACAAGAAGAAAGCCAGCCATAATTCAACAGTGCAATTCTATATAGTTAATCTTTGGCAACCTAAGAAGCAACTCTTATCAAGTTCAATGGGCCTAGCACCCAACGAAGGACGCTATAGGTTCACAGTTTAAAACTTTCTTGCAATGCCACGGTTGTTGTTGCCAACTTCCTTCCAGTTGACCTCAGCTTAAGAGGTGATATGGTAGCCCACTTCAAGTATTTGAAGGGGTATCACGTTGAGGATGGAACAAGCTTGTTTTCTGCTGCTCCAGAGACTAGAACACGGAATAATGGATGGAAACTAAAGTAAAAGAGATTCCAGCTCAACATTAGGAGGAACTTCCTAACAGTATTCCTAGGATTCTATGATTCTATGAGTAAAGCTGTTTGACAATGGAAGACGTTCCTTCAGAGTGGTGGAGTCTTCTTCTATGGAAGTCTGTAAACGGAGACTCAGGGGTGCTTCGAATGTGAATTCCTGCATGGCAGAATGCTGTTGGACTGGGTGGCCCTTGTTGGTTTCTTCCAACTCTATGATGCTATGGATTAGATAGCTCTAAGGTCCAAAACGCACTGCAGAAACAATCCAGTTTGAGACTGCTTTAACTGCCCTGGCTCAAAATATGACAGCTTCAGTTTGATCATCTTGGTTCCTAGAGATAATTCAGGCTTGATCTGTTCAAGCGCCACTCTATTCTGATCTCTTCAAGATCTGTTTGTCACCCATCCTATATCTCCCATCCTATATGCGTTTCTTTTTTTCAGCCTAAGTGCAGTACCTTACCTTGCTTTATCTCTTCCTGCATAACATTACTTCCCTTGACCTAGACACTATATAGTACTTCTATTAATGCAGCCTATAATCGCACTGGCCATTTTAGCTGCCACATTACGCTGTTGACTCATGTTCAACTTGTCATCTACTAGGGCTCCTAGATCCCTTTCATGTGTACGTTTGGCCCTCCGTTTTTGCAGGGGATCTGTTCTGGACCCCACACATACACACACAAAAGGAGGCTTGCACTTATTCAAGCCTATGGGTCTTGAATGGAGTGAGCCCTCGTGCACGGCAAGGGCACGCACACCATTGCAAATAGCACAGGTTGCCCCTCTGTGTATATTCAAGAGTGTAGATCCCAGATCCGCGCATTTGGAGTGGCAACTGTAGTCTTTTTGTTAAGCCAGGTGTCCCACATCCTATATCTATCCATTACATTTTTCTGCCCTAAGTGCATTATCTTTCATTTCTCCCTGTTGACATTCATCTTGTTAGTTTTGGCCCAGCTTTCTAGTCTATTCAGGTCATGTTGAATTTTGATCCTGTCCTCTGGAGTATTAGCTACTCCTCCTAATTTGGTGTCATCTGCAAATTTGATAAGTATGCCCCCAATTCTAAGTCACTGATGTTGAATCACACTGGGCCCAGGAGTTTGCTTTTGCCAAAGGTAAGATTCATAGACTCACAGAATTGGAAGAGACCCCAAAGGACCATCCAGTCCAACCCCATTCTGCCATGCAGGAACTCTCCATCAAAGCATCCCCATTGACAGATGGCCATCCAGCTTCTGTTTAAAGACCTCCAAAGGAGGAGACTCCACGGACTCTGAGGGAATGTGTTCCACTGTCAAACAGCCCTTACTGTCAGGAAGTTCCTCCTAATGCTGAGGTGGAATCTCTGTCCCTGGAGCTTGTATTTGTGTCCTAGTCTCTGGGCTGCATCCACACTGGAGAAATAACCCAGTTTGGCACCAGTTTGGGTGCGTTCACATTGGAGAAATAAATTGGTTTAAGTGCCGTGGCTCAATGCTGGGAAATTCTGGGAATTGTAGTTTGTTGTGGGGCCCAGAGCGGAGCTCCGCTCCGCTCTGGGCCCCACAACAAACTACAATTCCCAGAATTTCCCAGCATTGAGCCACGGCACTTAAACCAATTTATTTCTCCAATGTGAACAGAGCCTTTTTTTATAGGTCTGGCTCAAGGCTCTGGAATTCTGGGAGTTGAAGTCTGTTCTGGATCCAGAGCCCAACTCCCAGAGCCTTGAGCCAGCTATAAAGCGGTGCCAAACCGGGTTATTTCTCCAGTGTGGACGCAGCCTGGGGAAACTGAGGCAAAAGGGGGGAAAGTAGGAGGAGGAGAAGGAAGCCAGGGCACTCCAAAAGCAGCTGGGGAAGCCGGCCTGGAAAGGGTTAGGGGCGGCTCTCCCCTTTTTTCCTTACGGGATGCATCGCCTCTTCTGAAGCCCAGGAAAGAGCGCACCAAAAGTGCCACGACTGCGCATGCGCAGAGCTCGCCTCGGAAGAAGACTAGGAACAGAACCTTCGTCCCGGCGCCAATGCGCATGCGCAGAGCTCGCCTCGGGAGAAGACAAGGCGCAGTAGGAGCTAATGCGCATGCGCAGACCTCGCCTAGGAAGAACCTTCGCCTCGGTGCCAGTGCGCATGCGCAGACCTCGCTCGCTCTTTCTCTCCCCCCCCCGTACGCCGCCGCGCATGCGCAGTCGGCCGCGACGCCTTCCCGCTCAGCTTGCCGTCCTCCCCGCTCGCTTCTTCTTCCCGCCCCTTCCCTTCCCTCCTTTTCGGGGCTTTTCGCCCTTCTTCTTACCCGCTCGAAGCCAGCTCTCAGGCCCCTCAGGAGCCCGCCCTTTTCTCTCGCTCGCTTTTTCTCCTCCTCCTCCTCCTCCTCAGTCTCTCTCACAGCGTTGTTGCCGAGCCCGGGCGCAGAACGATGACGTCACGCGCCGCGCCGGAAGTGAGGGGGGCTTCTTTCAGAATGTCACGTGACAGCGGCCCAAACCCGGAAGTGGGCCTCTCCACTTTATTTATTTATTTATTTATTCCGTAAATGTGATGTTTTTTTTTCTTTTTTTTTTTTTTCCTTCAATTTTTTTTTTCATGCAAGGAAAAAAAAAATGAGGGGGAAAAGGAAGAAATATCAGTTATGGAATATTTTTATTTTATTTTAAATAAATAATATTTTTTATTATTTTATGTGTTTTGTTTGATATTATTTTTAATAAATAATAAATAATTTTATTTTTATTATTTTAATAATAATAATAATAATTTTATTTATAGCCCGCTCCTCTGTCATCAATCGGAGTGGGTTACAATAATTAAAAGACATCAAGATAAAACAATCCCAATAACCCATAACCCCACCTCCCACCCCTTAAAAATAAATTAAACCAATACCAGATTAAAATGTAAAAAAATTTTTTTATGTGTTTTGTTTTATTTTATTTTTAATAAATCATAAATAATTTTGTTTTTATTATTTTATGTGTTTTGTTTTATTTTTAATAAATCATAAATAATTTTGTTATTATTTTATGTTTTGTTTTGTGTTATTTTTAATAAATAATAAATAATTTTGTTTTTATTATTTTATGTGTTTTGTTTTGTTTTGTTTTTAATAAATCATAAAAAATTTTGTTTTTATTATTTTATGTATTTTATTTTTAATAAATCATAAATAATTTTATTTTTACTATTTTATGTGTTTTATTTAATTTAATTTAAATAAATCATAAATAATTTTATTATTTTATGTATTTTATTTTGTTTTTAATAATAAATTTTATTTTTATTTTATGTATTTTTATTTTATTTATTTTTAATAAATCATAAATAATTTTATTTTTATTATTTTACGTATTTTATTTCATTTATTTTAATAAATCATAATTTTATTTTTACTATTTTATATGTTTTATTTTATTTTATTTAAATAAATCATAAATAATTTTATTATTTCATGTATTTTATTTTGTTTTTAATAAATAATAAATTTTATTTTTATTATATTATGTATTTTTTATTTTATTTATTTTAATAAATCATAAATAATTTTATTTTTATTATTTTATATATTTTATTTTATGTATTATTTTATTTTATGTACTGCTTACATTATAACAATTATATACAAATATTTTTCATGTTGTTGTTGTGTGCCTTTGAGTCGTTCCCAATGTAAGATTTGTCCCGAGGGGGTTTGCCATTGCCATCCTCTGAGGCTGAGAGAGTGTGACTTGCCCAAGCTCACCCAGTGAATTTACACGGAGTTTAGCCAGGATTTGAACTCAGGTCTCCAAAGTCTTAGTGCTCAAACCACTGTGCCACAATGGCTCTCATACAAATATGTGTGTGTGTGTGTGTGTATACTCATCCCTCCATATTTGTGGATTTAATTATTCACAGATTTGATTAATATGTTCTCTCTAGGAATAACTGAGTCCTCCAGTGCAACTCTATGGTCAACTTTAACCAAAAGTTGCACTGAAAGACCTAGAGATTCCTAGAGAAGTGTCCTCTCAGGTGAAAACATGGTGTTTTTTTTATTTGTGGTTTTCTTGTGCCCCTAACTTTAGTGAATATGGAGGGACAAGTGTATATTTCAACATGGAGAAATGTAAGATACTGCACTTAGAGCAGAAATATGAAATGCATAGATATAAGATGGGGGACACCTGCCTTAAGGAGACTTATACATGTGAAAGAGATCTAGGAGTCCAAGTAGACCACAAGTTGAACATGAGTCAACAGTGTGATGCGGCAGCTAAAATGGCCAATGCTATTTTAGGCTGCATCAACAGAAGTATAGTGTCTAGCTCAAGAAAAGTAATAGTACCACTCTGTTCTGCTTTGGTCAGGCCCCACCTGGAATACTGTGTCCAGTTCTGGGCACCACAATTTAAAAAGTATGTGTGTATGCATATAATATATATATATACACACACACACACACACACACACACTCATTTCAGGAGTGCTGGAGAAGATTGCTGAGGATACCATGGACAGCCAACAAGACAAACAAATGGGTCCTAGAAGAGATCAAGACTGAAATCGCCCTGGAAGCCAAAGGCTGTCGTATTTTGGACACACCAATGAATCATTAGTAAAAATGATGCTAGGAAAGGTGGAAGTCAGAAGAGAGGAAGAATCTAAATCGATGGACTCTATAACGGAGGTGACAGGCCTGAATTGTACACACACATAAACCACTTAGAGAATGCTGAGTTCACCATGAAGCGGTATAGAAATGTAAATGCTCTTGCTCTTGCTGAATCTGCAGGACTTGAGCAGAGCAGTGGAAGACAAGGGTCTTGGAGATGTCTCATCCAAAGGGTCATCCTGAGTCAAAATCAACTTAAAGGCAGCAAACAGCAATGAGACATACGTACATATACAATGGGCCCTTGGTATCTGCTGATGTTTGGTTCCAGGACACCCGACGGATACCAAAATCTGTGGCTGCTCGAGTCCCATTAAATACTGTATAGTCGCACAATAAAATGGTGTCCCTTATATTACATGGAAAAATCAAGGTTTGGTTTTTGGAATACACTTTGCCCTTGCCATATGCGGGGGATCCGTTCCGTGTCAGGCAAATTTCATGTACTGTATGCTGGAGTCCCATTCATTTGAATGGCGGTGCACTCCCCCGAGGTGCACCTGTGCCTGTGGCGCACAAGCCATTTTGTCACTCGCTGCTTGCTGTCCATGTAAGCTCAAAGCCGCGTATGGCAAAGGTGCATATGGCAAGAACGGACTGTATAGAGTGGGCCCTTGGTAGCTGTTGAGGTTTGGTTCCAGGGCTCCCCTCCTCATGGATACCAAAATCCAGGGATACTCAAGTCCCATTAAATACAATGGTATAACAAAATGGTGTTCCTTACATTAAATTTCAAAATCTTACTTTATATTTTTGGAATTTTATTTGTCAAAAATATTTTCGAGCCGTGGATGGTTGAATCCATGGACATGGAGGGCCAACTATATACATACACACGTTTGTGTGTGTGTGACATTTCTAAAAAAAAAGGTAAAGTTTTCCCCTTGATATGAATGTCTAGTCATAACGGACTATAAGGGGAAGTGTCCATGTCCATTATTAAGCCGAAGAACCAATGTTTTCCAAAGAAGACGCTGGTTACCTTCCCACTGAAGTGGTACCTATTTATCTACTTGCACTTTTACATGCTTTTGAACTGCTAGGTTGGCAGAAACTGGGATATTTCTACTTTGCTTGAGATATAACATTCTGAAAAAAGCATCTGAGGTAGTAGACTGAAGTCTAGAAACCTCCTGCTGCCAACTTCTTTCTGTCAGTGAGTCTCAAAGGTGCTGCAAGATCTCTCTACATACTGTGTAAATTTACAGTGCTATATAAATAAAGATTAATAATAATAATAATACTGGTTCTACACACTAACAGGACTATATATTTGAATTCTACAACATTCTCTGAGTAACTATTATTCCTATTCATTTACTTGTATTATTTGTGCTGGTCTACAGCCGTAATAAAGAGGAATTATTACGTAATTGTATTATTACCTACTGCTTGGAATAGCAAAATCTCTTAAGACGTTATGTTTAATAATTTTCTAAACCCAGTATTTTAACAGTGCAGAGGTCCCTGTAACCTACAGTAGAGTCTCGATTATAACTGGACCATCTGATAGCTGGATAACCGAAAATGTTGGATAATCCAGAAGGTCCAAGAAAAGTCTTCAAATCACTATGAGTTGCAAATGTTTTGAAGTTTTATTGCAATAAAAGAAAAAGTAAATGTAAGCAAATAACTGATCAACATTGTGATGTACAGTATAGAGTTCAGTCCTCTGAAAATTCAAAGAAATCACAGAAAATTTAAAGAAATCACAGCAGCTGCGACATTGGATAATCTAGAATGTTGGATAACCGAAGGTTGGATAATCGAGACTCTACTGTATTTAAAAAGTGAATTGCTCTTCCTGGAGGTTTGCAAAAGAGGTAATTCACACACAGCCCTCTTTTTTATTTTATTTTTTTGCCAGATAAAGTGTGGTTTGGAGCCACAAAGAGATACACTCCAGGACATCATTTTGCTCACCAACAATGATGTTAATTGCATTTGATTTTGGATTTTCCAACTTGGGGTCATTCACAGCTAGGAATCAGCCAAGCCAGGCAAGATATCAGCCACAATAGTCAGCCATAATGACTAAACTGAGGTAACCCTCATAACTAGCAGGATATCTACACTATTGGCAATTTTCACGGATGGTCTAGAAGGCACCTTCTGCCCACAGATCTGCTTCTCCAGCACTATATGCAACCTGCAGAAAGCTGCCTGGGGGATTCTCGGAGTTGTCATCGAACAGTAACATTCCCAAGCCATTTTTGCCATTGGTTCGGGTTAGTGGATCCCATCCACGCTGCAGAAATAATGCAGTTTGACACTGCTTGAACTGCATGAATGGTATGGAATCCTGGGATTTGTCCTTTATTTTAGCACTAGAGCTCTCTGACCGAGAAGGCCAAATGTCTGGCAAAACTACACATCCCTGAATTCCATAGTATTGAGCCAGGGCAGTTAAAAGTGGTGTCAAACTGCATCATTTATAATCATAGAGTTGGAAGAGACCACAAGGGCCATCCAGTCCAACCCCCTGCCATGCAGGAACTTAATAAGGCCTTTCCTTTATCAATGGGAACATTGCATTCTGCATAGGCTAGCACTTTTTTTTTAAAAAGGACTGCATTTCCATGCACACACCCGGCATTCACACGAGATCTCCGTTGATGGTGTTATCTCCAAATTGGATCTTCTGTTCTCCTCTCCCTGTCAGCAGGTTTCAGAACCGCCGGCGTGGTTCTTTGTGCAACGCTGATTATCTCTGCGATGGCCCAGCCGATGGAAAGCGGAGCACCATCGAGCAAAATAAATTGGAAAAGACCGGTGTTGCCATGGGGTGAGGGAGCAGAGGGAGCCTCGCATTAATTTCTTGGTGCCTTTTCAATTTTGAGGCAAGGCGATATTTATCCCCGGCTTCATTGAAATTCTGCTCAGCTGGCTTTCCAGGAACATGTAGGCAGATATAGTCAGTCCTAATTTAAACATGGAAGGCGGGGAGAACAGAAAGCCTTCATCCCCAATTAATTTGGATTCACCCTTCTCCCTCTCGCTCTTCGTCTCTCTCCCTACCTAAGGTGAATCCCTCTTAATTTCATTAGTATGAAAACAACTGGCATCAAACAGATTGCGCTTGTCAGCTGCTTTTGCCACTTTCCCTGTAAATAACTGTGTGTAATTTACCATCTGGCAAAGAGACCAAAATATATCCAAGGAGCCTGCTGTTCGCTATGCCCACACAAGATGAGTTTTGGCATGTGACTGGCAGCAGAAGGATGGATGGGGAAGATTTTGCTTTAATAGAGGCAGGTGGTGGATCTTACTTCTTTCCCCACCACACCTTCTGCTAAATGTTTTTCCCCCTTGCAAAAGGCCGATCTAAGGAAGGAGACTCCACCACACTCCGATCTCAGCAAATAAATCTTAAGAGATGTTGTTATGGATCGAACTGGACAGATTAACCTGGGTAGTTGAGATGGCATGTAATCATGATACTTTAATCTTGATTTTCCTCCTGACTGGTTTTATTGTCAATGTATGTTGTAATGCTGCCCTATTTAGACTACTGTAATGGACTCTACATGGGTCTGCCTTTGAAAAGTGTTCAGAAAATTCAGCTGGTTCAAAGAGCTGCTGCCAGGCTGTTAACAGGGGCAGATGACAGAGACCATACAACGCCCCTCTTGAAACAGCTTCATTCGCTGCCAATTTGTTTTCAGATACAATTCAAAGTGCTAGTTGTAACCTATAAAGCCCTACATGGGTCAGGTCCACACTATTTGACAGACTGTTTCTCCTGGTATGAACCGGCCCGGACTCTGAGATCCTCTGGAGAAGCCCTTCTTTCCATCCCAATATTATCACAAACACAGTTGGTGGGAACGCGAGAGAGAGCCTTCTCGGTGTCTGCCCCTAGACTCTGGAACTCCCTGCCCAAGGAGATCGGAATGGCTCCCTCCTTGATGGCCTTCCATTGGCAGGTGAAGACTTACCTGTTCACACAGGCGTTTAAGCAATTGTTATGAGGACAGGCTGGGATGTTGGACCTTTTTTTAAAAATGTTTTAATTGTACTGTTTTAATGCTGTGAAGCCACTCTGAGTCCCACTCCTGGGAAAAGAGCGGGATACAAATAAATATAATGATAATAATAATAATAATGTTGGATAGTTTAATTACGGAGTACACCGACTGAGTAATGGCAAAGGATTTGGAGCTCTACTCAATAAAGCTGCATTTGGCTCTGATCCTCACTGGGCAGATCTGAAATTTGCTTCTGGTCCGTTATTAATTTTCTCCCTCTTCCCAAGAGACAACGAATAGTTTGTCCTCACACAGCTATAGATCTTGCTAGACGGGCGTTATATGGCCGCTTATCATCACAGAGCATAAAAATATTTTTTATTTCTGTACACAATGAAAGTAATCAAGGCTGGCTTATAGATCTCCTGATTTATTGAAGAGTGCGGCTGTTTCTAAAAGACCATAGACACATCTGATTATTATATTAACTAAGGTCCAAAACACACTGCAGAAATGGTCCAGTTTGAGGGCCACTTTAACTGCCCTCGCTCAGTGCTAGGGAATTCTGGGAACTGTCGTTTTGTGAGACATTTAGTCTTCTCTGTCAGAGAGCTCTGGTGCCACAATAAACTAGAATTCCCAATATTCCGTAGCATGAGCCAGGGCAGTTAAGGCTGTCTCACGATGGATTATTTCTGCAGTGTGTTTTGGACTAAAAAGATGCTGTGAAGCATTAATAGATGTGTTTGCTCTTAGAGTATCTAATGGCCCCAGGGGGTGGAGAGTTGACAAAAAGAATGTCTACCTAGCAGGGAGATTGTTGATATCTGATCTGTTGATCCCGAAGAATTTATCTCAGCCATTCTTTGTGCCATCACTTTTCCTGTTTGGAATCCAAAGGCTGATAGATCACTGTATCTGCTGGCAATCCAAGGAGACTGAGACCTATACTTAAAAGGTAAGAAGGAGGGAGGAATCGATATTGCTATCCCAATCCTGTTGGGGAGTTATCCCTTTATAAGTGGACTTGCTGTATATACTCATGTATAAGTTGAGAAATTTTAGTTAAAAAAATTGAGCCAAAAAACCTGAGTCGACTTTTCTATTGAGACTTCTAATGTAAGTACTATACTCTCATTTGAAAAAGCAACCATTCCCTGGTGAAAGGCAAGAGTGCAATCTGTGCTGGAAGCACTGACCGCACACTATTCACTCATTCATACAGCCTGTAGGATGAGCACAAACATGCCTGCAGGAATTTTGAAAGTTTTTGACACTTTGCTTCATCCTTTAGAGCCTTTGTTACATGCCCCTAAGTTTTACCCTCAACATTCCATGAGCCATGTCAAAATCCATAATTTTGGCCCAAAAATCTGCCCTCGTCTTATACCTGAAGTTGACTTATGGTCGAGTATATATGGCAAGTTGGTAGGAATTAGAACCGTGCAGTTGCATAACACGTGTTTCCAGTATAGGGCTACTGTTAACATAGCCAGCTCTGAAGAGCAGGATTAAAATCCCTGCTCAGACATGAAACCCACTGGGTGACCCTCTCAGATGGCAATGGCAAATGCCCGCTGAAGAAACTTGCCAAGAAAGCCCCATGATAGGGTCCGCTTACAGTCACCATAAACTGGAAACGATTTGAAGGCACACAACAACACAGCAGGGCCAGCAAAGTGCACAATGCACATCAGACACAATTGCTGGTGTTCCTTTACATATAGAATCATAGAATAATAGAATCATAGAGTTGGAAGAGGCCACAAGGGCCATCCAGCCCAACCCCATTCTGCCATGCAGGAACTCCAAATCAAAGCATCCCCAACAAATGGCCATCCAGCCGCTGCTTAAAGATCTCCAAGGAAAGAGACTCCGCTACATTCCGAGGGAGTGTGTTTCATTGTCGAACAGCCCTTACTGTCAGGAAGTTCCTCCTAATGTTGAGATGGAATCTCTTTTCCTGGAGCTTGCATCCATTGTTCCATGTCCTTTTCTCTGGAGCAGCAGAAAACAAGCTTGTTCCCTCCTCAATATGACATCCCTTCAAATATTTAAACAGGGCTATCATATCACCTCTTAACCTTCTCTTCTCCATGCTAAACATCCCCAGTTTTCCCTAAGGCATTCATCATAGGGCATGGTTTCCAGACCCTTCACCATCTTAGTTGCCCTTCTTTGGACATGCTCCAGTTTCTCCACATCTTTTTTGAATTTTGGTGCCCAGAACTGGACACAGTATTCCAGATGGGGCCTGACCAAAGCAGAGTAGAGTGGCACTATTACTTCCCTTGATCTAGACGCTTTATTTCTATTGATGCAGCTTAAAATTACATTGGCCTTTTTAGCTGCTGCATCGCACTGTTGACTCATGTTCAACTTGTGGTCTATTTGGATGCCTAGATCCCTTTCACATTTGGTCTCGTTCAGCCAGGTGTCCCCCTTCATTTATCAGTGAATTTCATTTTTCCGCCCTACGTGTAGTACCTTACATTTCTCTGTGTTGAATTTCATTTTGTTAGCTTTGGCCCAGCTTCCTAGTTTTGAATTTTGATCTTATCCTTTGGGGTATTAGCTACTCCTCCTAATTTGGTGTCGTCTGCAAATTTGATAACTATGCCCCAATACTGTCATCCAAATCATTAACAAAAATATTGAATAGCACTGGACCCAAGACAGAACCCTGTGAAACCCCACTGGTCACTTCTCTCCAGGATGAAAAGGAACCAAGTGGAATCTCTTGCCATTGAATCCATTGGTCACTGTCCTACAGAGCCTTTCCACACTGCACAGTTATATGTTCTGCTTTAACTGCCAAGGAGGCATCCTATGCAATCCAGAAATTCATAGTTTTATGAGGCAGAAGAGCTCCCTGGCTGAGAATTATAAATAACCCTTCCTATGCGGCAAATCCTCGGTTTCCATAGGATATTGCCATGGCAGTTAAAAGCGGAATCATAGCACCATAATTGTGTAATGGGAAATGGACCCTAGTTTCTGGAGCAGCAGAAAATGAGTACGATTTCAGATCCCTGACCCCTTTTTTTGTGTGGATTTTGTGGTATGGCTGGAGGATTCCATGCCAGTGGTGCTGTGAATCTCCTCTGGGTTCTGTTCCACAGGCTGAACCTATTGTGGAGATAGGGTTCTGTGCCTTTAAAGCAGTGGTTCCCAGTCATTGGTACTCCAGGTGTTTTGGACTTCAGCTCACAGGATTCCTGGACATTGCCTGGGAGCTGACGGTCCAAAATACTTAGACAACCAACGTTTGGAAATCTCTGCTTTAAAGTCTGGGATAAAACCTGGGGCGGACTTGCTGCACCACTGACACGGAAGCCATCAACCAACCGACCCCGATTGTCCTTAAATGCAGAGAAATGGATATTGCAGGGGGCATCTTAATTCCACCCATTCCAAAAGTCAAAGCATTGTAATACTGAGGCTGAAGAAAGAAGGTAGGATTGGCCAAGTCCTCCTTCAGACTCCAGACCTGTAATTCCTCCTTCGGCCCGAAGATGGGAGCATCTGCTAGGCTATGGGTCCAAAACTATCACTGGCCTTGAAACAAGCCTAGTCTTTTTCATTTCAGGCTTTTGTTGACCTTGTGACACAATCCAGGGCTAGGTAACTAAGAGCCCAGTTTTACTAATTCTCAGTACAAGAAGCCCTTGGTATCTCCTGGGGTTTGGTTCCAACACCTATGAATGCTCAAATCCCATTAAATACAGTGGCTGTAATGTAATACCTTCCTCTAGCTTCTTCAAAGACAGAAATACATTTATTGAAGAAAGTCAATGTCTTCTGGAAAGCTCGAGCTTCAGAATACTTACACACATGGTCAGTCTCTTTTCCCAGACCACTCAGCCACTCCCAAGACCACATAATCATTTATACTAACACAATAACACAAAACAGGTGGATAAAGAGAGAAGATGTAAGACTTAAAGAAACATACCACATATATCACAGTGGCATAATAAAATTGTGTCCCTTAAATAAAATGGCCAAATCACTGTTTGATGGAATATATATATATATATATATGAATATTTTCAAACTGTGGAGGATTGAATCCATGGATAAAAAAAATCCATGGATACGGAGGGTTGACTGTATGCCGATTGTGGCTGAAGGAAGTCATAGTCCAAAACTCCGCAGGACATCCAGGGTGCTTCAAGGATAATCTGTTTTTAGCTAATTGAATTTGGTTTTTTAAAATCATTTTTTTTTTTTAAATTAAACAATTTTATCTGTGAGCTGCCTGGGTCCTTTGCTGGGATAAAGATGGTATAGAAGTGAAATAAATATATCAACCTAGGCACCCAATTTTTAAGAGTTGTGTTTGTAGCTTCACTCATTGAGCTATCTTTTTCATAGCTAACAAAACAGGGCCTGGTTAGTGGTGGCAACGTTTCTCATTACTGTCTTTCTAGGTTGTCTCTTTGAAATAACATGGCTTAGGTCCATCATTTACTTGGGGCTTTCTATATCTCATTCTCTTGCTAGGTGTTTTGCCTTGCTGTCCATCAGCATCTGTTTCTGGGCAGTGTTGGTTTATGGCACTGCTATTTGTAAATGGCTTCTGTTCCGTTAACTGCAAAGCTTTTCTTGCTGATGCTGCACAAACAAAAAATGCCAAACCTCAACATTTACTTTCTATATCACAGTGTCCAGCAATGTCATTGTTGTTGTGTGCCTTCAAGTCGTTTCTGACTTATGGTGACCTTAGGGCGAACCTATGATGGGGTTTGGTTTTCTCCGAGACCCCAGAGATTGAGACCAGTTAATGGAGACAAGGGAAGGGCGACCAAAAATGGCGAAAGGTCTGGAAGACATGCCCCACGAAGAGCAGTTTAGGGAGCTGGGAATGTTTAGCCTGATGAAAAGAAGGTTAAGAGGGGACACAATAGCCCTGTTTAAACATCTGTCATGCTGATGATGGAACAAGCTTGTTTTTTGCAGCTCCCGAGAATAGGACCCAGAGCAACGGATTCATAGAATCATAGAATCACAGAGTTGGAAGAGACCACAAGGGCCATCCAGTCCAACCCAATTCAAGCTCCAGGAAAAGGGGTTCCACCTCAATATTAGGAAGAACTTCCTGACAGAAAGAGCTATTCAGAGGGGGAGGGATGTAGTCTTTAAAGGTTTTTAAACAAAGGATGGGTGGACACTTGTTGGGAGCGCTTCTTCCTCCATGGTAGAATGAGGATGGATTGGATGGCCCTTGGAGTCTCTTCCAACTCTGTGGTTCTATGAACATACTGACCTCCTTTACTCAGAGCAGGTCCATTGGTCTGTCTAGGTCAGTACTGACTACACTGACCAGCAGCAGCAGCTCCTGGGTGAAGAAGGGACTTTCCTACCATCTGTTCTCTGGTTCTTTTGAGCTGGAGAAACTAGGGAGTGAAGCTGGGGGCCTTCTTCATACAAAATAGCTACTGAGCTAGAGTCCATCACTGGGAACTGTACAGTCCAGCGTAAGGTGCGTTTCAATCCAGTGATTCCCAAACTGTGGCCTTGCAGGTGTTTTGGACTTCAGCTCCCAGAAGCCTTGGTCATCTTGGCTAATGATCTGGGACTCTGGGAGCTGACGTCCAAAACACTTGGAAGGTCTGAGTTTGGGAACGACTGATCTAGCTCAATGGCCTCTAGTACCACCTCCTACTAGATTCTTGTAAGCTGGAGATGCCAAAGCAAAGCAAAGCGGGTGGCACAATTTAAGTACATTTTAGGTGGATTTATTTGTATTAACATTTCATTTATATTCCCGTTTTCCTTTTACCATTTTCCTACTTGTAACTCAACCTCCTTTTATACGTGGAAATCAATTAAGATGTGCGTGTGTTTTTCCAGGATGCTGGAGAACCATCTTTGCTTTTTAATTCATGCAAATACTAGTGTTTCCAACCAGTTCTCCACCCGACATCCTATCTTAACTGTATGAATGACAAATCTCATAAGCCTACATTTATTACATCTTAAATCTGTCGTGCAAACGAAATGAAACATTTTAAGGGTTCGTGACTCAGCTGGAAAGAAAGAAAAAGAGAGTGCAGCATGGGAAGAGAAAAGAGATTTGGTTGAAAATAGTCATTTATTCCTTAGAGGGTCGCATAGGATTCCCTGGATGATATCCAGACCTTCCTTCTCCTGCTAATACAGGGGTATAGAACATTGCGGTGGTACTCAAGTCCTATCATATACAGACAGACATAGTTAGGGATAATGGGAACTAGAGTCCTGCTATACTGAGAATCCCATCAGTTAGTCTTAACTGGAGTAGATCCATACAATCAGTTGCGTTATGGAGAGCCAACACACAGGGAAGGCCCATTGACTCAAAGAGTCTACACAGGACCAACAATAGGATTGAGGCTCATAGGTGCAAGGTCACTGAGCCCCCCATCCCATATGGCTATAGGCTATGTTGTTGTTATTGTTGTTATGTGCCTTCAAGTCATTTCCAACTTATGGTGACCCTAATCGTGGGGTTTTCTTGGCAGGATTTCTTCAGAGTAGGTGGGCCATTGCCTTCTCCTGAGGCTGAGAGAGTGTGACTTGCCCAAGGCCACCGAGTAGGTTTCATGGTCAAGCTGGGAATCAAACCCTGGTCTCCAGAGTCATAGTCCAACATTCAAATCACTATGCCATGCAAGCTCATGGCATAAATGTTATTGCTAAATAAATAATTTGAAAATATAAAGGAGGAAGAGGCCTAAAAAGTAGCAAATGGCACAAAATGAACATTTATCTCCCTTTCCCCCCAAAAAGAAAAGTGACATGATAGTATGGTATGATAAGTGCCACACAATGGCCTGAGTCCAAAGGGGAATCCCAAATAAAATAGATTTATAGAATCAAGGCAATTTACACATGCATAACAACTGCTTCAATGGTTAAACTATTCAGGCCACTGTCTGTGTCTTAAGGGCTCGAATCAGACCGAGAGGAATTAGGTTTTGGAATTGAGTCAACATTCTGATTAATTCCATTAATAAATTAGCCAATAAAGTGATCAAAATAGCACTGCTTTTGTGTTGTTGTTGTGTACCTTTCTGGCAACCAGGGTTCACAAGGTTTTCTTGGCAAGAAGGGTTTTGCTAACTCTTTCTTCCTAGGCTGAGGGAGTGTGACTTGCCCAGGATCACTCTGTGGATTTCCAAAGCCAAGTGAGGATCTGAACCCGGATCACTCAGAGTCCTAGTCCAAAATTTTGTTTCAAATCACACACATCATGAATTGTTCCTCTAAATAAGCCTTTTGTTCCTCCAGCCTCTAGCACTGCAGAGTGTCTCAACACTGAACATTATAAATATCTAGAACTCTTGCATCAGCCGTGTCTACAGTCCCTTTGGTCACTTTGCCCGCTCCGTTTCTTGCTTGTTTCTAAATGCTCCACTGCAGTTTTAAGTTCCTGCAATGCTAGAAATTTGGGGACTGAAAGAACATTACATTTGAGGCAGACAAGACTTCTTCCTTGATGAGGCAGTGTTTTCTTTTCCCCCATAACTACATGCCTGTCTCTTTGAGCCATGACTCAGATATACAAGAAACAGTGAGAGAAAGATTGAGGGTAGGTTTAAACACTGGGCCTTCTGCTACAGACCAGGCTGGGTCTTCCTTGCCCCCAATCTCTTGCAAAGGCACTGCAGAAGGCAGCCACCTTTGCAGTTTTTTGGGCACCTTTATCTGATTTCAGTTTGCTCTCTAAAGCACCAGCGGAGAGCAGTGTGGCATAGCGTATTAGGTCTTGGACTTCAATTCTGGGTTGGATTCCTGCTCAGTCATGAAACTGACTGGGTGACCTTGGGTAAGTCACAGTATCTCAGCCTCAGGGGAAAGCAATGGCAAACCTCCCCTGAACAAATCTTGCCAAGAAAACCCCATGATACTTTCCCCTTAGGTTTGCCATAAGTTGAAAACAACTTGAAGGCACACAACAACAACTCCGGAGCACATAGTTCCTTTTTTCCCCACTGCAGCATGATCCCAGGGACTTAGTTTATCAACTAGCAAATGATAGCAATGGAAGACTTTTGTGCATAGGATGGGGCCACCACACGTTCCCCAGACAAGCAAGATTTCCCAGCTGTGATTTAAATATAGAGAATTGCACCCCCAGTGTATGTGACAGTGGTTAGGTGAGATGTGGCAGGGGCCACAGATCCAGCAGTGAGAGGCAATATGATCAGTACCTTGCTGAAGGCTGAATCCCGGCACAGCGGTCCAGTGGAGATGCTCGCAACTCTCCTGGCCTGTAGATCTTTGTGTCCACACAAAGGCCCTGCCCAAGCTTGCAAACATCTATAAACACAGTGGTTAAATGCTGGCCCTGCAGCCACAAGATTTGAGTTCGATCCCAAGGCTCCAAGGTTGACTCAGCCTTCCATCCTTTCATAGGTTGGTAAAATGAGTACCCAGCTTGTTGGGGGCCACTGGCTTACAGATTGTAAACTGCTTAGAAAGTGCGGAGTTCACCATTGCTATCTGCTCCATGTCTGAAGTCAGAAATTTAAATGCAATACTCAGACTGAGGAACCTTTTTTGATGGGGAGAGTCAGCACCATGCGCAGTTCCTGGAGGCATAGTGGTTAAATGCCTGTACTACAGCCACTTACTCACAAACCATAAGGTTGTGGGTTCAATACCAGACAGGAGCTCAGGCTCAACTCGGCCTTACATCCTTCCGTAGGTTGCTAAAATGAGTCCCCCAGCTTGTAATGGGCTTACACATTGTAAACCGCTTAGAGAGCGCTTAAGCGCACTGATAAGTGGGATAGAAATGTACTTGCTATTGCTCTTGTACATTTCAGATGAAAACCTAGAAGGGATTCACTGCGCTATTGGACTGGAAGCCACCCAATGCTGCCATTGCGGGACAGTTTTGAATTTCCTCTGGAAAGGGTCGGCCTGGCCTCAAGCATTCATTCCTCAGTTATCTTTCAGTTCAGACACAACACCCTTTTGCCTGGAAGAATGCCCATGATCCCTGATGGCCCCATGGGATGGGGACGATGGGAGTCCAACATATTGAGAAGGCAGAGCTCAGAAAGAGAAGCTTCAACATTCTTTGCAAGGCTGCTTTGGAAACATGTCCAGAAATTACTTTAAAACACGGATGCTGGGAAGTTGATTGGGGGAAGGCTGCATGCGGAGGATAAAACGGTTCCTCTGGTGTTTCACAGTGAAATGGCAGGGAGGAATTTTGTGTATTCTCAGCATCATGCCTGACACACACACACACACACTGCAAAGTCTCTTCTTCACCTGCCAAAAGTTAATGAGGTTGTAATACCACGATTCTATTTTTGTGTATTATTGATGATCTTCCCTTGCTTGTATCTCACGGTTGTGTTTTTAGACGCTGTGGTTTGGATCCCCCCTCCCGAGCAGTGATCTTGTCAGAATTGATTATTGACTCTGGCCCATTTTAACAACCAACAATTTGCTCTACTGGAAGGGAGATATGTATGAATCCTCTACATACAGTGTACAGTGGGCTCTTGGTATACACTGGGATTTGGTTCTAGGACCCCTCATGCATACCAAAATGTGTGGCAAGTCCCATTAAATACAATGGGGTAGCAAAATGGTGTCTCTTATATAAAATAAAAGTTTGGACTTGGAATGTATATATTTAAAAAAAATATTTTCAAGCCATGGATGCTTAAATCCGTGGATAAGGAATGCATCAATATGGAGGGTTAGCTGTATCTGCCATCACCAGTCAGATATGGTTGAAATGCTGGACCATGTTCTGTTACATTGCATGTACCGCTATTACAAGTACATCTATTCCCACGTTACAGACTTAATTTTGAACCTGTTCCCAGTCAGGCCTGATCCTTTTCAAATCTCACTTCTCTTCTCAGTTTTTTTCCCCAGGGAATCCACCTTGAAGGTTGCCAAGTTTTGTAATTTAACATGTTTCATGTAAGCTGGCCGAAACCCTCCGTGGAATGCCTCACTTCCAGTGAATGTTATTTAGCCTTGCTTTGGTACTGGCTGCAATATTGCCACCCCTGTATAGATGCAGGAATTTTTATACTTCTGAGCCGTCTTTTTCTAGATTTCTTATTCCCTCGTAACCGTCTGCCTTGCGTCTGATCTGCAATCGTAATAATAAAGTATGTATTTCTCTTCCAGATGGGGAAAAAAAATGTCACCATGCTGCGGTTTTCTATCACAGTAAAGATTGTTCTGGGAAAAGGCAATGGAAGAAGAAAGTCAATGCAGCCTTTTTCTCTTCCTGCCCTCCCCTCGCCTTGAGAGACCAGTAATTGTTGCTGACATTTCAAGCAAGAATAGACTGAGCACCTGATTTGAGCCTTTCCGCCTTTTCTCCTCCTCGCCTTTCTTCTCTTTGCTTTGTTTGAAGCCCAATATTCATCGCTCATCTCTTTCAGGAATAACAACGAAAACCTGAAAGGCACTGCCCAGTCCGTGCCTTCTACGATGCTTCAGAACATAAAATCTCATGGTTCTGCTGGTTTGATTCATAACCTAAAAGCCACAGCAATCTAGTGGCGAGAGTGTGAGGCTGGATGCCTGCCCTCACTGCACAACTATAGTGCTATGAATCCACTTGAACTGCCGTGGTTCCATCCTATGGGATCCTGGGGTTTTGCAGTCTGGTAATGCTCTAGAGACAGCGTGGCATAGTGGTTTGAGCATTGGGTTACAACTCTGGAAACCAGGATTCGATTCCCTGCTTGGTCATGAAATCCACTCAGGAAACCCGGTGATAGCTCACCATGGCCTTAGGATCACCATTAGTCAGAGACAACTTGGAAGCACACAGCAACAGCAACAACAAAGCACTAGAGCACTCTGGATGCGGATTCTAAATGCCCCTCCTCAAACTACAAATCCTAGGATTTCACAGCATGAGAGCATGACAGTTAAAAGTGCATTATAGTATGACTCCCCTATCTGCAGAGAATACATTCCTAGATTTACCACAGATAGTGAAAATTGCAGATAATACAGAACCCGGCATTTCCATTGGAATTTGACCACAGTGTTGCACTGGAGGACCTCCAGATGCCTAGAGAGAGGTAAGTGAAAAAGCAGATCCCAGTCCCACGGATGCTGCAATAGTGCTATAATTCTGTGAATGACCCCCCCCCCCCCAAGGGCTTAGATCTGGGTTCTAGCCATACAATCCTGGAACTGACTAGATAACCTCAGGTGAATCACAAGGCTCTTGTGAAGACAAAACATGGGAACTGTCAGCGGCAGCCCACATCAGCTGGGTGGGGAAACTGATCTGACCTAGGACTAAATCTATTTTGGGAATGAGAGCGAGCCTTTAGTCCACATTAAACGCCCGAGCAGATTTGCCAGACCAAGGACATGGGAGACACCAACGGCCACTGCAAGCCATGGAGGAACAATATGGAGTAATGGTTGATCTGGGATTCAGAGCCCACGTTGAGCCACAGAGGAATCCTGAGCCACTTTGCCCCCATAGCTTGTTGTTGTGAAAGTAAAGGGGAGCCCAGTTGAGGAAGAACTTCTCTACTGCAAGTGCTGCTCAACAAAAGGAATAGACTGCCTCCAGGGAGCATGGATTCTTCTTCTTCTTCAGAGGACATGAAACAGAGGTTGAATGGATATCTTTCAGGAATGAGTTCCTGTAAAGCAGGGGGCTAACTAGATGGCCATCAGGGTCTCCCCCAACTCAAGATTCTGGGATTCTACCTCCCCAAATCAAATTCAGCAGTTTGGATTATTCCTTTAAAGTTTAAAATAAAATCCAGAGTGGATTGACCAGCAGAACCTCTGACATGAACATCTGGCCTTGTCAGAGGGATGATGCACAATTGTGTTTAATAAAGAACACATCAATCCGACGTTGCAGGGCTGATTCTTCTAGGGTTTTTTGTGCAAGATCTGAGGAGGCATCGTGGTGAGGTTGGAAAGATTTTTGATGGGAGAACCACCAGCAAAATAATTGGATGGATGGGAACGAAAGGAGTGGCTAACAGAGACTGGGGACCTTATCAGACGTTGGAAACTGGAAGTATAATCTAATGGCAATCCAAACGCAATCATGGGGTTTCACATAATTGCATACAAGTGTATCTCACACAATGTCGGGCAAAAGGGAAGTCATTCCAAACGCAATCATGGGTTTTACGTTATTGCGAATTAAAGCATCTCACGCAATTTCGGGCAATGGGAGGTCATTTTCGGGTAATGGGAAGTCATTCTGAATGCATTCCGAACACAATTGGAATTCACATGAATTTGCTAAACTAGCGAATTCACGTGAATTCGAATTGGCTCCAATTGGCTCCATTTGCAATAAAGAGAAATTCCTCCCGTCTGATAAGGTCCTGGGTTACAATCAGCCGAATGGAGAGAGTTATTTCAGCACGCAGGACAGCTCCTATAGAAAGTCAAATTGCTTGCATCAGAGCTTCAGTTGACCTCTTCTACCAGCAATGTGTGCTGGAGGATTTTGAGGCCTCACCTCTTAAATAAAAAGTCATAGGGAAGGGACTAACAGCTTCATTGGCTGTTCCAGCTAACATGTCACTCTTGGTTGCTGTGTGCTTTCAAGTTGCTTTTGACTTAAGAGAACCCTAAGAACTTATCTCTAGGTTTTCTTGGCAAGATTTGTTCAGACGTGGTTTGCCGTTGCCTTATTCTGAGGCTGAGAGAGTGTGACTTGCCTAAGGTCACCTATTGGTTTTCCAGAGTGATAGTCCAATGTTCAAACCACTACAGCATGCTGGTTAGTCCCTAGTCATGCCTTTATGGTCTTCCCCAACTGCGATCTCTAGGACAGTTGTTCCCAAACTGATGTTATGGGACCTCAGCTTCCAGAATTTCTGAGTTTTGGCCATATTGACTGAGACTTCTACAAGGTGAAGTCTAATACACATGAAGGAACACTGAGAACTTTCAGAGGAGGAAAGCCTTAGTAGATTGGTAAGTTATTCAAACTAAAATGTCTGTGCTGTTTCTCCCTGATTCTTGAACCGTGGCCACTGGGTCTTTGGAGGTCTTTTCACAGGGATCATCTCTTGGGACTGCTTTTGTTATAGATTCCTTCATGACAGCAGGTTGGACTATATGGTTTTTTGTAGTCCCTTCCAGCTCTACGATTCTAGTGTCAAGAAGTGGAGGGATAATCAACTGTAGCGAAAGCAGCTTAGCGGTGCTTTCAAATTTCCATTTCTCAGCCCCTGTGGCAGTGGGGAGGAGGGAGGTATTTTCTGCAAAGACGAACCAGTAATATGAATGAGCCCACCCTAATCCCCCCATTTTCATTCATTTTCCCGAGATTCTAATACCCAGTTCCTGAATGTATTATGGCCTCTTAACCATTCTCTTTCGTCTCCCTTGCTCTCTACCTCTCCATCAGTCCACCCACCTGCTGGGTTTAATATGAAATCCAATCCTCCCCAGTGAATTCCTCTAAAGTCCTCTGAATCTGAACAGCAAGAAAGGAAGGACTTGAAAATGCAAACTTCCTACAAGCTGTGCTCTCTCGACCCTGCTAGGCTTAGATTATTGGGCTCCCGGCTGCAGGTTTTACTGCCTTGCTAATGATCTCTCCTTGGGGACTGGAGTCTTCCTTTTGGTCCACAGGACCAAGGCTAAGCAATGATCAAGAACATCACGTAATCCAGAGGTGAACAATGATGGCTGCTCCCGGTGGCATTTCTCTCTCCTTGGGACCTTCCCGAGGCCACAACAACTGCCAATCCCAGAAGTTGCAGGTTCTGGTTTTGAAAAACAGGTGTTTGGGGATGTCAAACACTGCAGGTGGTGGGGCTATGCTCAGTTTAAAAGACAGATTGTCACTCCTAGAGATTTTTTTCAGAAGGACAACTTCCTTCCTTCCTTCCTTCCTTCCTTCCTTCCTCTCTTCTTTTTCCTTCTCTTGGCCAGAAAAGAGACCATCCAAGGGGTCTGTAAGGGCTGAAGGCCACAAGAAAAGCACTCCAGGCTACATTTTGCCCACGTAGGGTTGCCATATTCCAGTCCTGCAGATCTGGGCATCTAATTTTGCGTATTACGGAAATTATTATCCTTATGCATATTATTTAATTTGCACTCTAATTGTGCAAATTCAACACATGAATTATTGCACTAGGTTTGTCAAGGAAAAATGGAAAGGGAATGGAATAAAGTGGTAATGCTACCTGATAAGGCTCCTGCCAGTGCCAGTCTTCTTGCATGTCTTCTTGCATGTTTTGCATGCTCCATCTTCACTGCTACATTTTAATGTACCAATCTGCCTTAGACAGAAGAGAAATCTGGGATTTACTGCTTCAACTGGACATTTTTTTGGTCCCTTCAATCCAGGATTTTCTGGGTTTTCTGTGACAAATGGCAACCCTATGCCCACCCGATTTAGTGGGATACAAGGCTGAAGGCAGAACCATCAGCCCAGTAACCATTGATTGGGGAAGATTTAGCCATGGACTTTCCTCCATCAAGTGGGGGGCAGACTAGATATTCTCCAAGGAACCTCTTGCAAAACACATGGCATAGATTGTGCTATACATGCAGGGTGATTGTTTTTGGAGAATTTGTAACTGTCGTATCCAGCTGAAAGCAGCGTAAGCGGAACTGTGCATGTGGGACTACGGTGGATGTGAATGGACCTTGTTTCTGTACACTGCATGTTGCAATTGCACAACACTTGTCAGTCATATTCGTGGACTACTGAGCCACAGAGGTTGCTCTGCATTGGTACTCAAGCATAGGGGGATGCTTAACTTAACTCCACCAGTGGATACTTATGCTGCGCTGAAACAAGGTAGGATGCTGGCCTCTGATCCTGCACGTTCTCAGGCTGTGAAAATCCCAGCAGCCACAGTCTGAGAACAAAGAGACTCCAAAATGTTGTATGCTGTGAAAATGGCGTCGTTCAGGACTCGAGGAGGAATGAGAAGCCACTCTTTCGAGGTCTCACGGGGCACCATTAATCCTCCTTCCCATCCCACACACCTAATGTTATTTGCATTCAGAGAAATCTCTTTTCCTACCGCAAGACCAGGATATGAGTCAAAACGGGTCGCAGAGGTGTCGTTTCCCTTTCTTCTTATTTTTAAAAAGAAATGTAAAAATAGTCGGGGGGGGGTGGCTTTTCTTCAAGCCGTTTTTCGGATATTTAAGCTAAAATGGGGAAAAACAGGGATGGGGAAGCAGTGTATGTGAAGAAGATCAGCTGGGGATCCCTTTGAAATGCTCTGCAACTGTGCCATTGTATGGGTCAAAAAATAAGTTTCAAAGGGGAGGAGGAGTGTATGTGCAAGAGAAAGAGACTGAGAACTATCTGCCCAATATCTAGGCCAGGTTAAAGTTTTCCCCAAACCCTTTTGAAACTTGAAATGTTTCTCAATATTTGATAGCCAAGATCCTAGATAATGTAATGTTATCTCCACATTCTGAGTTGCACATTGAGTGCACACTGCAGTTCAACCCTTGTGTTGAACTGAAATGTTATTCAATTGAATGTGTGACAAAGGGCCATTCGGCATTACACAGTTATAATGGTGATTCCACTTTAACTGCCAGTTAAATGCTGGGATTTCCAGTTCAGGAAGGAGCATTTAGAAGTCTCAACCAGAGAGCTTTAGTGCACCCCAAACTACAATTCCCAGGACTCCATAGGATGCAGCCATGACAGTTCACGTAAAATCATGTTACAGTAAAACGTTGTAGGACTGATCATATGTGCATCACTGTGTAAACCTAGAGTGCTTTATAAATACATCTTAATAATTATAATAGTAAAGGTAGCGTGAAAGGGTCCCAGATGTGCATGACATGCGCAACATGCCCCTGGGCACAACCTTTAACTGAATATGGATGTTTTACATCAGACAAAAATACCCAGCCAATTCCTTAGGGGAAGTTATGTGTTCAAAAGGCATGAGAAGCTTTCCAGACCAGAGCTCCTTGTTAACTAAGCCAAAACCTTGAGGATGGTAGGAATCATCAAAGTCTGCAAAGACAGAGCTGTGGAAGACTGACTTCTACATTTTTTGCAGAGAGCACATGTCTGTTTTTGTTTGGCTTATCGGGCCCATTTTAGATTGGCAAAAAGAGGTGTGTTGAAGGCTGCATGAAAGCCCAGCCTTTAGATGAGAAAAAGGGAAAGTGTGCCATGAAAACACTATTTTGAAGTTTTAAAGGAGAAGAAGTGCCTTTAAAAAGTAGTTTGATTTCCCCACTACTTTTTTTAAAAGGGCGCAACATTGCTATTGCATCGAAAGGCTAAGGTGTAGTTGCACGGTTAAATGGGGCTCTGTATCTTTAAAGCGCCCATTTAAAGGCAGCGATACAGGTGCGGATCATAATGGATCGTCGGTTGGGAGCATGCGTGGTGTGGACTTCACTTCTAATTAAAACGCTCAATGCCCTGCAGGTGTAAAAGCTGGGGTTTAGCCGCGAAGTTTTTTAAAGCTCCCAAATCCTAGCTCCACTCCTAATTCGAACCCTAGACATGCGCAGTAGGGACTCTGGGATGCCGTTACTGTTATTCTACTGTGGATAATATGTCAATTCATTCACAAAATAAAGGGGTTCATTCATGATGCACCAATGCAACTGCACAGTTTAAAAAGGCAGAGGAAACGCAATGATAATTTCACGGATCCTCATAAGTATATATTTGTCCTGCACAACTGCGCAGGTTTGCCGGCTGCGAACTGCGCAATTGCGCAGTTCCCAGCCAGCAATGATAATTTGACTGTATGGTGTAACTGCGTTTGCGCAGTTCGCAAACCTGCGCAGTTGCGCAGCACAAATGTATACTTATGAGGATCCGTGAAATTATCATTGTGGCTCCTCTGCCTTTTTAAACTGTGCCCTTGCACTGGTGCATCATGAACCCCTTTATTTTGTGAATGAAGTGACATGTTATCCACAGTAGAATAACAGTAACGGCATCCCAGAGTCCCTACTGTGCATGTCTAGAGTTCGGATTAGGGGTGGAGTTAGGGTTTGGGAGCTTTAAAAAATTTCGCGGATAAACCCCAGCTTTTACACCTGCAGGGCATTGAGGAATTGCGTAGTTCGCAGCCGGCAAGGAAAAAAAATTTAAAGGTTCACCGCGGCTAAAAGCCGTGTTCATTGCCGCCCATGTAGCTGTTCCGCCTGTGTTTGTAGTGTTCTGACAGCTTCCCATGTAGCTGCTGAGCCACGGAAAAGACCTCAGATAAGTTGTTCCCACACCCCTCAGTCTAGCTGCCCTGTACTTTTTAAATGCACACCTGGGGCTTGCAGTCTAGCTGCTAAGCATTAAGGAAAGTGCAACTTCATGTCACACTTTCCTGCTAATCTAAAAAGCCCCATCTGATTTTTTTTTCGGGGGGGGGGGAGACTAGAACACTATGGAGATAGTACAGTCATCTCTCCACATTTGCGGATTTGACTTTTGCAGATTTGATTATTCACAGGTTTGAGTAATATGTTCCTTCTAGGAATTTCTAGGTCCTCTGGCATGACCCTCTGGTCTACTTCTACCAAAAGTCATACTGAAGGACCTAGAGATTCCTAGAGAGAACATTTCTCCAGGTATTCTCCAGCAAAATTCTATGGTTATCATCAGGCAGATGTTGACCACAGAGTTCACCTGGAGAACCTAGAGATTCCTAGAGGAGTGTTAATGCAGCTTTAAAAATGTTTTATTTTGTTTTTAAATTTGTGGTTCTTCCACTTTCACGGGGGTCCTGTGCCCCTAGTCCCAGCAAATGTGGAGGATCCACTCTGCTGCAAATGTATGCATTTCCTGATTAAGTTCAAAACTGCCTTCGTCTCTGATCCAGAGCAGCAAGAATATTATAAAGATCAACCAAAGCCAAGGACATGGCAGTAGACCTTTTTGAAACTTCAGAGCAGTTGGAATGGTCATTGACATTTCATAACACCCCAGCGATTGAACCGATAAGCCGCACAGATAAAGAGAGAGTGTCTCATTCAAACCTTTCCCACAGCCTGCAACTGTGCAGCTTTCAATTAGTGACTTCTTGTTAGGCTTATCTGATTTTTGCACTTCTTTCCTTACTGCTGTGGCTGCGAATCTGCACGCTCCACGCTTCTTTTCATTACCTCTCCAACTGCGCATTGCGAAAGACCCAAATGTTTATCTTTAGCCAGGGATGAAACTGCAAAAACAGACAGATTGAAGAAAGACTAAATACAAACACAAAGGGGAAACAACAACCAGATGAGTATCTCCTCTTCTGACCTAAAAAGGCATGCAAAAGAATGGAACAGGAGAGAATAAAGAGAGGAAATAAGAGGTTTTCAACGCCTTTATATCAGGGCTCTCTACCACATATATTCTGTGTGCGTGTCTTTCTATGTAGGTATCTACATAAGTTACACACCCGCATAGGTAAAGATGTATAGACCGACCTCTTGAGATTAAAATCCAAGGCACTTCTTTTTGTTTTACTGTTTTGTTTCTTTACAGTGAACAGGTTAAAGCCATTAGTTTTGGAGTCAGGCATGATTGTTTCTGGGGACGGATCGGTGGGCTGGCACCCTATTCACTTTCCCTACCCCATACCTTGAGGCAAATCTCTATTCCATTTTGAAAGACAATCCCCAGCTCTCCCAATTCATGCACAAACATACACATGCATTGAAAGCTGGTGGCTCCGAGGTCAAGGGAATGGTGAATCTGCTCCAGATTTTAGTCTGAACTGCAAAGGAGCTGAAGCTGCATTGGAGAGAGACTTCACCACATTGAACAGTGCCTTTAAAAGTTGGGCTTTTCAACTGGAGCAGATTCATCACCCCATTATCGTGGAAGTCACCAACCATGTATGATGGCCAGCTCCTTCAACCAGCCTCTGCTCCTCTGCAGTTTGAAGCAGAAGTTATGCTTGCAACCATTGGCACGTCATCTGGCTTTATACCTTTATAAATGTCTGCTTGCAGATCAGGTCGACTTTAAACAGCACAGGAGCAGGCCTGGCGGGATTTCATCTAGACAGCTGGCCACCTAATGCGTTAGCTCAAAGAGAAAGAAGCCCAGCAAGAAATACACCAATTTAAATAGATTATCTGATTCATATTCTGATTCTCATTACTACCAGGGTCTGCAGCTGGCAGCTTGTTGCCCCTCCATCTGGCCCAGATACCTCAATTGGCCCTCCACCCATGTTCTACAATTGCAAGCGAGAGGCTGGAAAACGTTGCCAGTTTTCCTTCCAGCCTTCTTGAGTTTCCATAGTGGCCTTCCAACATCATTCTAAAGCTTAGAAATGTGATTTCTTTGACCCAAATCTCCAGTCAGTAGCTCTTTGTTTAAAAGAGGGGGAGAATCAGACTAGATCACCAAGCCAAAATAATGAAATGGGAGGGAGGGAGGGACGGATCAAGCTTAGTGATTTAGCATTAATATGGAGAGGGTTTCATGATCATTGCATTGACTAGCAAAAGAATTTCGGCTAACGTGGAATATTTTAAAAAATGAAAATAAGGCAGGAATCTTTGGAGGAGGAGGAGAATAAGAGATGCCAAACCAGAAGTTATTGTGCACCTTCAATTTACTTCCAACTAATGGTGACTCTAAGGTAAACCTATCATGGCGTTTTCTTAGCAAGTTTCATCAGAGGGGCTTTTCACTGAGGCTGAGAGAGTGTGACCTGCCCAGGGCCACCCAGTGGGTTTCACAGCCAAGCATAGGTTTGATCCCTGTTCCCCAGAGTCACAGTCAAACTATGACACCACACCGGCTCTCAAAAATCAGAAGTAAAATCGGGTAAATCAAGGATCATGGATGGGGGATTACAGAAGCAATAATCCCAAATCATCATCTTCTCAGCTCTGGATTTAAGTTTCAAAGAATTTTACTGGCCGCGGGAATAGAGAATTGGCTTCCCGAAATTCCTCCTGGTTGAAACGTCAGCCTTTCAAAATGGCAAATTCAAGAGACGGGGAGCCCCTGTCTGAGAGAAATTCTCTCCCTAAGAAAAAGGAAAACATAGAAAATGTGATTATAATGGATTAATCCTCCCCCTCAAGGATTATTTGGTTTAGCTCTCTGTCTAGGGGATGGAGTCCTCATTCAAAGAAGTGCTACAAAGGGTCCATTGGTTCTGTTTGTGGGGGTAAACTACTGGACCATCCCTACCATAAGGCAGAGTGAGGCATCAGAAAGAAGAATAAACTGTTGGCCATTATATTTTTACTTCAGGAGGAGAGGTGTTTGTGGGATTTACCATCTCAGGTGTCGAAAGAACCTAACTGGCCTTGGTTATTCAGCAGAAGAAGAAAGAACAGAAAAAGATCCAATAAAACTGGATGGAAATCTACAAACTTACTTTTTAAAAAAATCCATTCCACAGATTAGCCCATCACATTTTGGCTGAGAAACATTTCCATGGCCTTCTTCCGGGACTCTAAGACAATATCTACGCATTTATAATGAAAAGCCTTGCTTATCATTAGTAATTTTGCTGTAATTTGCTGTCAAGTAGACTTTACTTATGGTAACGCTATGAATGGGGGACCTCCCAAAATCCTGGTTATCAACTGTCCTGTTCAGGTTCCTGCAAACCCAGGGATCTGGCTTCATTTATTAAGCCTCCCATCTGTAATGTGGTCTCCCTCTTTTCCTCCCACCTTACACTTTGCTGAGCATTACCATCTTTGCTATTTATGTCCAACGTACGACAGCCTGAGTTTAGTCATTTTGGCTTCTAGGACAAATTCAGGCCTGATTTGCTCTCAAATTCATTAATGCATCTTTTTGGCAGTCCAAAACATCTCCTCGAGCACCACATTTCAAATGCATTGTTTTTCTTCCTATCAGCTTTTTTCACTGTCCGCATTTCACAACCCTACATAGAAATGGGAAATACGATGGCATGGACAAACCTCACTTTAGTATTCAATTACACATTCTTACACTTCAAGATCTTGTCTAATTCCTTCATGGCTGCCCTTCCAAGTCCTAATCTTCTTCTGATTTCTGGACTTCAGTCTCCACTTTGAGTCATGGTAGAGAAAATCTTCAACACTGCCTAAATTTCCCAAACTTTGAGAAACTTAAAGTTAGACATTTATTTGTCATAATTATTAATGCAAATTGATTGCCCCATTTTCTTTTTTAACGACCCCTGAAGAAGACTATACAAATATTTTGTGGTTGTGAAATGTTGAGCTACTTTGTAGTACTGCCTTACATCCTGAGACTCGGCCTTTTCTTTGTGTCATGTCTTGGGTATTGCACACCTTGAACTTGGGCTAGCTCTGCCTCAGGTAACAAAATGACTTGGAACGGCTCTGAATTAATGATCAGTATTTCAAAGTGCAAGAAGGATGTGGACAAACTGGAGTGTGTCCAGAGGAGCATGACCAAAATGGTGAAGGGCCTGGAAAACATAAATGCCTATGAGGAGAGACGTAGGGAGACGGGTATGTTTAGCCTGGAAAAGAGAAGGTTAATAGGGAACATGGTAGCCCTGTTTAAATATTTGAAGGGATGTCATATTGAGGATGGAGCAAGCTTGTTTTCTGCTGCTCCAGAGAACAGGGCCCAATGCAATGGATGCATACTACAAGAAAAAAGATGCCACCTAAACATTAGGAAGAAATCCCTGACAGTAAGAGCTGTTTGACAGTGGAAGATGCTGCCTTGGAGGGTGGCAGAGTCTCCTTCTTTGGAGGTCTTTAAACAGAGGTTGGACAGCCATCTGTCAAAGGGAGTTCTGTGATTGTCTATTCCTGCATGAGAGCATGGGGTTGGAATGGTGTATTATTATTATTATAGTGCTGTACCTTGTACGCAACACTTTAAAAAGTCATTAAAACAACATACAGTCAAAGATGACTTTGGGAGTGTCTTCCAACTGTACGATTCTATCAGTATGGGCTCTGTCCGTCAGGCTGCAACTGATCTATTTTCCTGCCATTTGGTACAAAGGGAGCAAGGTGGAGGTGGCATTGTGTGTACTGTATGTGTGTTTTTCAGTCCTTCCAAGTAACGAAAATGGTCCTCCGAGTTCAGCGTCACTTTTGTGCAGGACAAATGGCCTGAAAAGCAGTTCCCTGGGCAGGAAGGCTGAACCAGTAATTAACCAAGAACAGAGTTGGGCTTTTTAAGCGACAATGGCAAAACGGGCACCTGGCTGTGCCTGGCCTCTCTCACAAGCCACGCTCCATTTAAAAAATAAATAAATGCAAAACGCTGGCAGGGGGGAAAGTGGAAAGAAAGGCCTTAGGGGTTGGTTTCTCACATGGTGGAGCTGGCAGGGAAAGTCCACCCACGCCTTAATGTCTTTTAATAAGGAAGTCGATTGTAATGCATGAGAGCTCATGGTAAGGTAATTTGGTCTGTTTCAAAGGTGCCACATAGCTTTCTGCCTCCTTTCCTTTTAAAACAACCATTAATGGGGGTCTATTCGGCCAAGAAAGGCGAGGGAGCAGATTAACTGGTTTTCTCTCCCCTTCCCTTCTGGTGTCTTTAAAAGATTTTCCAGCAAGTGGGTGTTATTGTTTTTTTTACAAACTGGAAAGAAAATGAAAAGCCACTTGTGCCTCCCACATGGCTTTTCTTCCAGGGAAAACCTCTCCCACAGCTGGAACTCAAAAGCTCCTGTGTTCAAGGGGCATTTATTATAAAACTGGCAGCTTCCCTGATGGACTCGAGAAGGGCAAGAAGACCAGAAACCATCCCATTGCCTTCCTGCCCGGCACCTGGTATTTTTCAAGGATAGCCTGCCTATCCTTGGAGTCTCTGTTCATTTCTTTGACATCCAACCAAAAAGGTGGACCAAGGGTCATGCCCAGAGATAAAGTGCCTTTGAATGTGGATGCTATATTGTGTTCATAACAAAGAAAAAGCCCTGGTAGATCAAATGAAAAGAGCAGTGGAGCGCCCTGTGGCTCAACTATATGCTTGCCAACTGGTCTGCAAAACTCCAGGACTGGAAAGTAATGCATTCAAAATTACTGGAACAAAATTACTTTCTTACGCTACCGTAGCAGAGTCCATTTTCAAAGGTAATGTAATGGGTGAGAAAGATGCCAGCATACTTGGCATAACAAACAAGGTTTTCTAGTTTTTAAAAAAAATATTTTGTTTGCCAGGGCTTTTTCCTGCTTCTTTTTCTGATTGCTAACATTTGTCAAGTAATCCCAATGTTTAAAGAAAATGGTTCTTTGTGGACTTTTTGCTTTCTTATTTCTCAACCGATGGTTTTATTCTATCTCTAGTCCTCATAAATCAGTTCCTTAATTGTGGCTGGGACAAAAATGTCTATAGGTAACTAAATAAAGCTAATTTCAAGGGTGTTCCTCCCCTCCTGATTTTATACCTTTTCTCTTACCCGCACAAGGCATTTTTTTAAATAAAAAAAATTGATATCTTAAACATAACATTTTTTTTCTCAAAACCTAGCAAAGTTCATTTTTTTGGTTTACAGCGATGGTAATTCCCAACCGGCTCGGCTGGCGGTGGATTCTGAGAGCTGTAGTCCAAGAAAATAAGTCTGCCAAGCTCTGCTTCAAAGCAGTCCTACTCCAAGCCAAGTCCAAACCAAGATGGAAACCCCATCTTCACTGTGGATGGGTTCCTCTTGTGTAGCAAATGCTAAATCTCACAACGACTGCTCCACTTGCAGAGTCATAATGAACTGCAAGCAACTCCAAATCGCACCCCAAATTCTTTGGCTTTCTCGGTGCAATTTGGCTTTCGCTGCTAATTCCATTTCAGAAGCACCTGCTCTCAGCCCTGGGTCTAATCTCTTGTGCGGACACTGAAATAATCCCAACCAGAGACCTCTTCAATCCACAACTTCTGGGCTTCTTTTCTTTGGCAAAATGATTGACTATTAAATATAAAAGAAGGGTTGTCACTAGCAAAGCATGGAGCAAACCTGGTCCCTGTTACTACATAAGAGAGGACTAGAGGCAAAGGGATGGAAACATCATTTTAAGCACAAACTAGGGTTGCATCCATAGTGCAGAAATAATCCAGTTTGACACCACTTTAACTGCCATGGGTCTATGCAGAGCAAAGCTCTGATGCCACAACAAACTACAGTTCTTCAAATTCCATAGCATTGAGTCATGGCAGTTAAAGTGGTGTGGAAGTGGATTATTTCTGCACTGTGGATGCAGCCAGGATAATTAAGGATAACTGTAATCGGAACAATAAGTTTCGATGATCCATGTGTGTCCCTTAGATGGCCAAGGACCTGTACCCCAGAAACAAACATGGGAGGGAGCAAGGATGAAACCCCATTGCTCCTCTTTACTGGCTCACTGGATACAAAAAAGTACTTGAAAGTTACTTTATCATCCTTTATAATATAGCAATATATTTCATAGGTAAAATAAACTATGGTTATGCTTTCCCCTAGTAATCTTAATTTTCTTCTTTTGTTAAAAAAACAAACAAACAAACAAAACAGAAAGCGAGTAGTACAGAGCTTGTCTTTTAAAGTGCAGCTTCCACACCGAAGCTCGATCGTCAGAGAAACGCAAAAAGCATCAGGCAGGGTGGACGCGCCGCCATGTTCAAAAGTGCGCCACGGCTCCAACTACCACGTTGGCCCCTCTTGGATTGGGGAGGGAGTAGAGGACAGAAATTGAGCGAGGGTCAGAGGGTCTACAAGACTGGTGCCAGAACAAAAAGAGGCCTTATCTTTTGGGGAGGATGGGACCTTCTTGGCGGTAGCGGCACAATGGTTTCTCTTCTTCCTTTCCCTTATTCAGGAGTTGGCCATGCTCCGCTATCGTTCTTGGGCGACTACCAGCAATGAGACTCTGCAGCAAGACCGTGGGAATCTGGGCTGCAAAAACAACAGGATCGAGGTAGAAATGGGAGACAGGAAGGGTTTGCTTTCCAATCTTGATGAGCTCCTTGGGATTTTAATATCTTGTACTTTTCCTCCACCTTGACTCTGCCAGCGCTGGCTGGCAGATTCACAAGATCAGGTTTCCATTTCATTCAGGTGTCTCACTCTAGTTGGTCCCAGAAAGTGTGCCACACTGGCACCGGCAATGGCTTGTTTCAAAAGATTCTTTTTTGAGACCTGTGGTCCACAGAATGCCCTTCATCATGAGAATTCTTCTTCAGAGGCGAAGTACATATTGAGGAAAAAGTACCTGTAGGCCTTGGTTGAGACTGCACTCCTGGGACTGGGCACACATTCACACCGTGTTGGATCATTCCAATAACAAGACAAGGGCTGGCCATTCTGTTAGTGAGACACGCAGGTGTACGTCACTCATTGCAGGTGGGGAAATTATTTGCCATAATGCAAGAGATGTACTTTGCTGAAAGGGCCAAAGTGGAGTTGCTCAGCAACTCCGCTGCAGCTGTGTGTTGCACACTGTGGTTGCATATTGTACAACAGCACCCATGCTCCTCTTCTGCACAGGACTGCGTAGGGCTGGGGCAATGTATCACTGCACTACTCTACGCTAAAGGAATACTGAATTGCTGCCCATTAGTGGGGAAAATGCACTAGGGCCTGCCCCAATGGTGCCAGCTTCCCCACAAAGAAGTGAAAGTGGGGAAAGGTGGCAATTAAAACTGGCAGTGAGAGGCAACTATGGATTGACCAGAGGCCAATTTTCTGGACTGCCAAGAAGCAACACAAAAGATAAAGTGGCTAAATGCCCATTTCTGGGTTTGGGGAAAAAAAATACTTATTTGCCTTATGTTAAACAATGCAGGGGACCTTCTTTAAAAAGTGATTTAGTGCTCCTAGAGGCTCGCAAGAGAAGCAATTCGCCATTCTTTGGGGCAGTAAATTAGTGACACAGAAAGTCTTGGTGGCTTCACTCTGCCAACCCCATTCCTCATCATGGTGTGGTCCCAGAAAGTGTGCATCACACACTCTTCCTTAATGTGTGCACCAGCCTCTCAAGCTGGTAAGCCAATAGACACGATGTGTGTGTGAGTGTTCCCAAGGAGCTCCATCTCATGGTTTCTATTCAGCACGAACATCTGGAGGATGCTCTTGGATTATCAAAGGAGATAGGTGCATGGTGTTGAACATGGTCTTGTGCTTCACAGATGCTGCCTCTTTCAAAACACTTCAATTTGTTGTTCCTTGTAATGGCTTCCTCAAGAGAAGCTTTACTGTGGCCTTTGGCATTTCTTATTCCTGCAGCCCAGCCCCATTCATCTTGCTTGTGGTCTCAGGAAAACCGGGGGGGGGGGGGGATTTCCATTCCCAACAAGTTATCATCCACTTGGCTGACAATGTTGGTCAGTTAGCTCAGCTGGCTTACTGTGTCCAGCTCTGGGTACTAGTGCAAGAAGGATATAGACAAGCTGGAAAGTGTCCAGAGCTGGGTGACCAAGATGACCAAAGGTCTGGAAACCAAGCCATATGCAGAATGATTTAGGGAGATGGTAGGATTAGCTTGGGGAAGAAAGGGCACTTGCTAAGCTCCAGGGGTCAGGCATCGCTGCCCTTCCCTTTATTTTGGACTACAACTCTAACAATCCCTTAAACCTGTCTACACTAGTGGGAGGCTTTGGGGTGTCTAAGCCGAAAAGACCTGGAAGTTTAATTGTTCCTCATCTTGCCATATGGTCTTTGGATCCCTATCAGAACAGTGGGCAGGAAGGATGAAGCAAATTTGGAAACAGGTATTAGCTCATCAGATGTGAGTAGAGGCTTCTTTCAGGTGAGCAGCTTGTAAAACTTCCCAACTTATCCCACCCCGCTTGCGGAGGCTGGGCTGAAGGGAGGAAGGGAATGCCGCTGCGGCCCCTTTCTCCCAGGCTCTTTGCCGCGGCTGTGTAAAAGCCACGGCAAAAACCCGCGGAGCTCCATTTGGAGCTCCTTTTTTGAGCTGCGGAAAGGGCGCGATTTACACCTTCCCGCAGCACAAAAGCGTCATCATGTGTGCAGCGCGTATAAAAGCTGCGCCCATGATGATGCTACGAAAACGCATCCATATGGACGCTGCCATTTTAAAATGGCGGTGTCCATACGTTTTAGGCCTAGGGAGGGTGTAAAAGCTATGCTAAAAGCTAAAGGCCCTTAAAGCACCGCAAAGTGCCAATCTAGAATGGGCCATTGGGCTGAATTTTTTAAAATCCTTTTCAAAAAAATATTGTTTCCCTGACAGAAAATGGCTCCTGAGGCTCCCACAAACCTTTGCAGAGTACGGAAGTGGATGTGTGTGTGGGGGGTTCTATTAAGAAGATAGGATGTTTCTTTATTAAATTAGCTATCCCCTCCACGCTTTCAGTGTGTACTTGCTTTAAAAATAAAGGAAAAGGCAAGTGGAGAGTCTCTTAGGAACCCATCTCCCCTGCTCTGCCCCACTATTAATGGAGCTGTTTATGACGGAGAACATTCCTTTTATGAGAAAGGTCAGGGGATCACCTTTAGGATAAAGTACAGCAGCTGCCTCTGACCCTCCAGCTGTGCACAAGCGCTATCCCCCACAATTACCAGCTCACTGTATCTGGAAGGTGTCAGATGGGAGGAAGCTTGGGCAGGGTTGGCCTTGTTTATCTACAGAACTGAGAATATCTATGGAACTGAGAGAGATCGGATCACTATCCCAGATGCTGAAATGGCCGTGTAGGATATTTAATCTCAATCATAAATATATTCTGTTTTTGTAAAGAGCCCATGTAGTACATTGGCTAAGACAGAGCTATGAATCAGGAGGTGGTACTGTAGGTTCATATCCCTCTTCTGCCATGATATCTTGAAGCTAGGATTGCCATTACCCCAGAAAACTGGGAAAATCACGGATTGAAGCATCTGAAAAATGTCCCTTCCTCCCCTCTGTGCTGGTGGTGTGTTTAGGGGGGTGTTAAGATACCCAGTCCAGTATACTTTTTGTCCCAGTTTTGTGGAAGAGAATTACAGCAACCCTAGCGGCACCTTTCAGTTTACAGATAATCATAGTAAGAGATCTTACAGTCAACGGTAACTGATTTCATAAGGAGAACAACACTAACTGGCCTTTTGTTCCTAACTGACCTTTGGGGAACTTTACTGGGCTGTCCTTTTCCCACAGTATCCTAGCAGCTCTTCCCTTTGGACTTCACAATCTGGAGCAGAATGAAGTGAATCGCAGTTTTCACTTGTGCTCCTACAACATATGAGAGGTCTCCAGGATGGGTTTGGGTTCCCACCTCCCTTAAATGAGGTTTTGTGCCAAACTTGGCTGCTTGAAAAATGCCGCGTTGTGTCACCGGCTTTGCAAAAAAGAAACCAGTAGGCGTTGAAAAGGATTCTTCCCTAAAGCGCCGCGGGTTTCCTAAGCAACTATGAGTGCAGGGAACACATGGCACTTACCGCTGCTGGTAAATGGCAGGTTCCCTCCCTCTCCTTTCCCTCCCGTTTTCTGATCCATTCTTGCCTTTGTAACATTTGGGAACGCTACATGGCTGCTGAAGGGAAGACAAAAAGCCAAATTATTTTTTTTAAAAAAGGAAATCATACAAAGAAAAGCCCTCCCTATCCCACACATATTTCAGGCTCTTCTGTGATTACCCGGGGCGATTTGTTGGCTATGATTTTTTTCCCCCTTTTGCTTGCAATTAACTGACACCGCAGGGTGGTGCGTAATTAATATCACCGAGCAATTACACACTTGTTTTCCTTGTTCAAAAAGACATTAAATGTCACCTGTTTGGCTTTCATTGAGAGAAGGAAGCGTCGTGAGTGCTGGGTTCAGGTTTTGTGCCAAAAGCTCTCGCAGCGGAGCGGGTAGCTCTGGGCTGAAGCCAGCTGTAAATTCATTTGGCTCACAAAAGCAAGGAGCATGGGGGGTTTACAGGGGGGCACATGGCTAAGATTTATAAAAGAGGGAGCTGGGATTCAAAGAGGAGTTGCTTCGTCACTCCCAAAGGGGGTAAGGAGAAGGGAGAACCTGAGGGGCTAAAGAGAAAACCCTCCCAGGCTTTTGGCAAAGGCTGAACTGCCAGGGGAAAAAGGCACTGATGCAGAAGGAGAGGGGCAAGTGATGTGTCTCAGGCATGAAGCTGCATATGCCACAGACCCAAGCCCTCACCCGCACTAGAGTAAAGCAAGTGATTTTGCACATAGTCCTGAAGGAAGGACTTAATGGGATATGAGTTTGTAGGGCAGAAAGTCCCTCCTTGCAAATGTTGTTAGGATTGCATCTACCTGCATGGCCATCAGCAATGGGACAATACAGTTCATTTAGCTCCAGCTCATCTTGTATGATAGCTGCTTTCTTGGGTCTCAACCAGTGGTCTTGGGAGTCAGGACCTAGTTCCCTACTCTCAGGGTCCCCAGGGCACTCTGTGCCACAGGCACCTTTAAATACCCTACAACCATCATGGCTGATCCTTTACTATAGCAAACACAAGCAGAGGCCACATTGTACAGGGTAGCTACCGGTAGGTTTGTGTGTGTGTGTGTGTGTGTGTGAGAGAGAGAGAGATTGGGGTGTCTGCATGCCCTGAGGTTGTGACTATGGTATGATGAAGAGGAAAAACTGTTATTTGGCATATACTGAGCTTCCCGAGTATTTCAGCTTTCATTTGATTTTTTAAAAACACAGGGATTGGGAAGCTGAATGGAGGGGTGGGTGGAGACCTGAATCCCACCTCAATAAAATGTCTTGGTCCCAAATACCCCCAATACCCTCTAGAGAGCAATTTTGTCAGTTCTGGTGTGCTTGCTGTATTAAAAATGGTTCAGGTTGGCCCAAAATGTGGCAAGATTAATCTGGAAAACATGGGGATGGTTTTAGGGGCTATAATAATGACAATATTTTTTTTTAAAAAAATGAAATGATTTGTTTTTCTCCCAGTTTTTGAAAGGGGTTCTGGAAAAGGGCCTTGGGGACTTGTATGTGGCTGACAGGCCACAATTTCCCTATCCCTGTTCTAGTCCGTAAGGCCAAAAGGTTGGGAACACAAGGGGTCTGGTGAACTCCAACAAAATATAAACAGGGCACTTTCCACCTAATGGGCCTGGTACTTCTTTGAAGGCAGAGAAAGTTTGGGTTCTTTGCAAAAAGTCACGACAGTTAAAATAGCAAACAGCTAAAATAGGAGCATGATGTGAATCTGCTTCCAGGAACGAACATTCCTTCCACACAATTTTTATAAACAGCTCTTCATTTTGTTCTTGTATTTCCTGTCCCCTATACCAAGAGAACCCTAAGAAGACTTGGGTCAGATTCAAGTATTGGAAATTTAAACCAGTCTCAGACCAATTTAAGTATCAAAGAATCCCTAGGATTGCCTGCACTACAGCAGCAGCCTTTTTTCTCCAGGGTTTGATCTTCAAACATATAATTCCCAGGATGCCTTTGAGAAGAGGGAAGCCTAAGAGTAAAAAAAATAAAATAAAATGTATAAACCTGATTAAAATGAGCTATGAGTTTGCAGGGCAGAAAAGCCTTTGGGAATCCAGGTACAGTGCAATCTAGGCTCCAGGAAAGCAGCAAGGAACTCTCAGTGCATTTGGAGACGAGGGCTGGTAGAGACGAGGAATATTCGTCAGTCGTGATGAAGACTCATTTTGTGAGAATATTGTTTCAGAGCACCACTGGTGAGCTGACAGGATTCCAGGTGATTTTCTAGTGAGGCTTGGAGACTTTGTCCGCTCGGGGCACCATTAGTGCAAGCAAACGCGTCTGTGAATATTCTCTTTGGAAGGGCCAACACTTCAGCTTACTTGGAGACACCTGGACCACAGAACTCTTTTGTCAACAACAGGCTGTACCAGGGCACTTGTGGATCCTCCATCTCCTTGAATGACTCATTGCTTTGATACCCAAAACGTCCAAGTAGGAATGGCCTCCCAGGTGGAGGATGGAGTTCCATAATCCTCCAAGCTTTTCTGAAGGCCTCAAAGATGACACCATTATGCTTCTGCCAAAAACAAAAACAAGAACAAAAACAAAAAAACCCTCCAAGAAGGAACCCACCCTGATGGAAACTCTTTCAACCAGTTCTTAATGAAGAACGCTGGGGAACCTTGGAGTGACATCCCAACGCCTGGCTGGGAGGGTGCAGGAGGTTGCAGAGAAGGAAAAGGGGACAAGCACCCACTCTGACTTTCTTCTTCTTTGACTTTCACCACTGAGACATGAAATGAAGGAAGGGAAAGAAGGAATCCAAAGGAAGGAAGAAGGAAGGGAGGAAAGGAGGAGATAAACAACCCCGTCGCCTGTGGCTTCGGGATCCACACAGTGGAATGGTCCCACCCTGCCCTGACCCACCCCCAGCTCCATCACGTCAGCACCCCAGGTTTGGCTTTGTTTTCGATTTGAAGACCTGAGATTGAACGTGGATTGCCAATAGTCCACCAAACCAACGTGGCGGGGGGCTCTGTCAAAAACACCCATTCCCCGCCCCGTTCTGGTACTCCGCCTTCCCCACCATCCGCCTTGTGAAGAGGCACCAAAACTGAGGGCGCAGTGGTCCAGGTCCCAGGCAAAGCCCACATGCCTGGCTTCTCAGCACCCTCTGGGGCTGGGATTGAATTGCCCTTGAGCGGATTTTTGTGTGTATTTTCTTTTTTAAAAAAAGACTCCCTACCCGCCCCGCCCCCCATGCAGTTTGGCACCATCGGCTGCGGTTCAGCAACTACTTGAGCTGGTATACGGGGTGGGAAAGGAAGTGGAGCTGACTCCGAGGGGGCTGTCCGAGAGCGGCGTCTGGGGGGCACCCACGCCCATGCTCACCCCCCGGGCCTCGAGGATGGTGGCGAGGAACTGCTGCTGCTGCTGGCGCAAAGCGTCCATGATCAACAAAGGCAGGGAGTTGAAGCTCGTGGACAGCTGCTCCAGTTTGGCCTCCAGACCCCCAATCTGCTTCTCCAGGTCTTCGCTCCGGTCGTTCAGCTCTGTGATGAGGTCGTACATGACGTTCTGCATCTGAGGAGGAGAAAGGGAAGCAGAGAAGCCAGCTGCTTTGGCATCAGTTCCTCTTACCCAGTGGTGGGCAAAGTACGGCCCAGGGTAGCCCCCCTTCCGAATAAAACAAAATGCCCAAAAATGATCTCTAAAGGGTTGGGGGGGCAGTGTTTCTAGCATGTTTGGAACCCCCTGACATTTTCTGGAAATTTTTTCCAAAAAAATATTCTTTTTAGCAATAACAATAACATTCCTACATCACTTTATAATGCTAAGCAATCTCTAAGCGGTTTGCAGTGTTTAAGCCAATTGCCCCCAACAAGCTGGGTACTCATTTTACCAACCTACGAAGGGATGGAAGGCTGAGTGGACCTTGGAGCCCTACCTGGGATTGAATTCACAATGCTGTGGCTGCAGTACTGCCATTTAACCACTGCATTACCAGAGCTCCTTTTCCCTTCAAAATGACTTCTAGAGAACCCAAAAAGGGCCAAAAACATGACCCGCATGTCCCTTAGAGAGTGTTTGGGATCAAAAAACGATTTATTTATTTTGAAATGATATAGCCTTCCAAGGTGCCGCAGAGAGCTAATGCAGCCCCCAAGCCTTCCACAGTTATCCAGCCTTACCCTACTCCATAACCAAGGAAAAATGAATTGGGGGCATTTTTGTCACTCCTCCTGATAACCATTTTAGTCCCACGAGAAGCCTTCTTTTAACAATAACAAGTTTTTGAAAAAGGCCTCTCTCCATTGATCTGACAACCAAAACTGTGGCAAATAAAATATATTTTTATATTTATTTGTATCCTCTTCTTTCCCCTGAACTGAGACTCAAAAAGGCCTCCCCCCACCCCCAGGGAGGAAATATTTTTATTTCCAAAACATTGTGTGTGTTTGTCTGTGGGGGGGGGGGGGAGTGTTTAGGGGAATCTTTGGTCATTTCCCCCTTTTTATTGGAAATAAATACTAGTGAAAAGAGGACTCGTGAAGTGTGGGACTCATAAATTTTGCTTCTGCAAGGAATGTTCCAATCTCTGCTGCTGCACACACATCGCTTTTTCCCAAACATCTCCAGCTCTTTTATTGATTTTCTATCAGATTTCTGTGTGTATAGCTATCAGTATGAATTGTTCCAAGGAATTTGGGATATCTGATGTGTCTGCTCCATAGGAGCTCAGATGGCCTGGGGGTATTATTGGACTCCATCATCCACTAGCCCTTGACAGCATAGCAAATGATTGGGGATGATGGAAACTGTAGTCGAACAGAACCTGTAGTGCCACAAGTTCTCTCACAGGTACATCACTGCAGTCTCTGATCCTCATCTCTCCAGCCTTATCGAAAGGTTTCCCACACCATATTCCATAAAAAAAACAAAAACAAAACCATTTTTAAAGCTCAGGAATAAAGACTGGGTATTAACAGTTTCACACTTGTCTCTGCAGTTGTAAGAGCTAGAAGACTTGCATTATTTTTCTTCAAAACCCCAAATTCTCAGGATGCAAAATTTCACACTCAGTTCCCCTGTCTGTGCAACAGTTTCTCAGACTGAAAAGAAAATACAAGCAGAAGGCAAAGAAGTGAAAATTAAAAGGTGGGAGAACCACTCGACTGGGCTGGTTGTTTATGATCAGGGATTCATTTATTTTAAGCTCCTGTCACAAGGACCGCAGCCTCATCCCCCTTGCCCAATGTAGAAAGAATTGCTTCTGAGCATACAGAGAGTATTTTTTTCAATATACTAGCTAAACTACTTTTCTACAGACTTCCAGAAAAGCTTCCAGATCAAATGGTGCAACTTCCATCATGGTTTGAACTTTCCATTCTGGAAGTTAGCATCCCTCAAATCATGAAGAGCAGAAACTTTTTAAAAATTACATTGAAGGGATAAAACTCTGATCAGCAACATTTGTCTGGAAGAGAAGGGAGAGACGGAGAAAGCATTAAAAAAAGTTTTATTGGACAGAACAGACATTCAAGCAATGTTTTCCTGTGTTTTGTTCTCCCGAAATGATCTCCCAGGACACAGCTAGCCTTCGATCTCACGTAACTGCTTGGTCCCAAGAAAAACCCAAACTGCGATGAATACCACAGAGGGAAAAGAGCTGATTTTTGTTGTTGTTGAAAGTATGAAGAAAAAAGTGAGAATGGAGAGCATGGTGGAGTTCAGGAAGGTAATGAAAGACTGAATAGAAGCAGGCTGTTTAATAAGCACAGAACATATTACAATGCTTGCCAAGTAAATTTGCCTTTGTAGAAAAGGAGAAAGATAATAATAAAGACCTCCTGAGAAAAGAACTGCAGCAGCAGCAGGTATTGAAGGGAAAGGCTTGGCGTGGGGAGGCTTAAGCATCATGAGATCGAAAAAAGGAACTGGTTGCTAGAGATTTCTTTTTCCTTTATATCGCCTGTCAGAAATTGGGAGAGCTAGGACTTGGGAGAGCAAGACTTTGACTGGAGCCATGATGCTGGAGAAAGGGAGGCTTAACCCTTTCCCTCCTTCCATTTCACAGATCATAATCACTTTGCATCTCCCCAAAATGCTATCAGCTCCATTGGGCAGAGCAAAGGAGCAAACAGAAAAGTGTGACAGAACCTGGTGTATTTTTCTTTACTGTGCCCAAAGGTTTTGTGATTGTTGCTGTGTGCCTTGAAGGCATTTCCACCTTATGGCAACTTTAAGGCAAACCTATCGTGGGGTTTTCTTGGCGAGATTTGTTCAGAGGAGGTTTGCCATTGCCTTCCCCTGAGGCTGAGAGCACGTGACTTTCCCAAGATCTCCCAGTGGGTTTTATGACTGAGCTGGGATTCGAACCCTGGTCTTATTATGATGATGTTAAGAGTCACAGCCCTGCATTTAGTCAAGATATTGTTGTTCTCAGTATGGAGAGACATCCAAGCAGACAGGATATTCTGGCCATGTGGATACTGAGAGACGCAGAGTCATAAAGCTCAAGAAATAACATTTAAATTCAATTAGCAACTCAAAGATACTTTCTTTGAGATCCAAGTTGTCTTCTTTGCCCCTTGTGTGAATCTAATATCATCATAATTTCCTCTCTCTTGTATGATTTTTAACACCTTTGCCTTATGAAAAAGCTGGTGGAGCTTCCAAAGCTTGCATTATGTATTTGGTGCATTCTGGTTGGCCAAGAAACGCATTGCTGTCTCATGGATTGTGGATGTTATTGTACTTTGTGGCATAGCCAACGTCACTACCCCTGGATATAACATAGATGCAGAAAACTATAGAGATGAGGGGGAGAGTTAAAAGGCTAAGTAAGCCTGATCAAATTGGAAGTGTTGTCCCCATCCTCAACAACCAACTCCAGTAATGTGTGCTTGAAGAGGTAATGAATGCAGCATCAGGAGGTCCCAGCTTTCTCAGTTTGAGTCCTAAAGGGATGTGGCCTAAAAGCCTTCACCTCAAAGCTTCAAGTTGTGCTTGATAGGGTTATTTGGAGACCAAAACACTCCCAACTTTCCCATGCAAAGTAAAGCAGAGCTTTCAAATGCAACGAAAGCAAACAAGGGAGTACAATCCAGTAAATGCATGTTGCTTCCCCTTCATTATCATCACCATCCTCAGCAAGATGTCACCAGAGAAAGAGGGAGCGAGGAGGCGAAAAATCTTGATCGCTTCCTTCTGCAAGGTTGCCTGGCAACCCAAGGCTCAGGGAACCCCATATGGAATCTACCAGATCCCTAAATCCTCCCAAACTCCCCATCCACCTCACTCAGAGTTTGTACATAACTAATCAAAACTGAATCGTTTGCCCCTAAGGTGGTTATTATACTGCACAGGGGGCCCTTGGTATCCACTGGAGTTTGGTTTCAAGATACTAAAATCTATGGATGCCCAAGACCCATATATACATACAATAGTGTAGTAAAAATTGGTTGACAGAGGAGCAGGCTATAAATAATAATAATAATAATAATAATTATTATTATTATTATCATTACTATTATTATCATTACTATTATTATTATTATTATTAGGTGTCTCTTATATAAAATGGTGAATATTCCAAAATCAAGGTTTGCTTTTTTTGGAATTATTTTTTGGAATATTTTCAGTCCATGGCTGCAGAACACATAGATCTGCAGGGCCAATTGAATATATCTTCTTGGACAATGGTTTTTTAAAAAATGTTATTTTAGTTGTTAAACAACAATGTTGTGGATGGTTTGGGTGATGCACTTTTCACATTATTTTCACCTGTATCTCTTGTTTTTTTAAAGTGGGGTGGGATTCTGAATCTCTGTCGTTGATATACATATACACAACCATATAAAGATGATTTAAAAGCAAGCAAACAGCACTTCTTTTAAGAGTTTTGGATACTAGTAAAATGCTGTTCTAAAATAAAATCGGCATGTGCTTTATAGACTACAGCAAAGCCTTTTACTGTATTGATTACAAAAAGGAATGGGATGCTCTTAAAGACATGGAAGTGCCACTACATTTGATAGTCCTGATGAGAAATCTGTACTTAGGATAAGAGGCCACTGAAAGAACAGAATATGGAGAATGAGAATGGTTCCCAAAGGGGTCAGGCAAGGCTGCATTTTATCACCCAACTTGTTCAACTTTTATGCTGAAAATATCCTATGAAGAGCAGAATTAGACTCAGAAGGAGGAGGAATGAAAACAGGAGGAAGGAACATCAACAATCTGTAAAATATGCAGGTGACATCCCTTGGAGTGTGGTGGAGTCTCCATCCTTGGAGGTATTTAAGCAGAGGCTGGATGGTCACCTGTCGGGGATGCTTTGATTGGGAGTTCCTGCATGGCAGGGGGTTGGACTGGATGGCCCTTGTGGTCTCTTCCAACTCTGTGATTCTATGATTCTATGATTCTATGATGATATTACTAGCAGAAAAAATCATGGACTTGGAACAATTACTAAGGGAGGTCAAGGAAGAAAGTGTAAAGGTAGGCTTGCTGCTGAATATAAGGAAAACAAAAATAGTGACCAGGGAGGACCTAGAACATTCAAACTAGACAATGAGGCTATCGATATACTTAAAATGTACTGTACCTTGGATCAAACATTGATCAGAATAGAGACTGCAGTCAAGAAATCAGAAGAAGACTAGGAATGGGAAGGGCACACACAAAAGAACTACACAAGATCTAAAAGTGCAAAGTATGTGATTGAGCACTAAAGTTAGAATCGTCCAAGCCATGGTATTCCCCATCAATATGTACGGATGTGAGAGCTGGACAGTGAAGAAAGCAAAGAACATCAACTCATTTGAGATATGTTGGTGAAGTAGAGGGCTGAGGATATCATAGGCAGACAAAAATACATATAAAAGTGTCCTTCAACAGATCAAGCCTGTTTTTAGACTGTAAGCCTGAGGGCAGGGATCCGTCTAATTTATGATTGTATGTACAGCACTGTGTAAATTTACAGCGCTATATAAATAAAGGTTAATAATAATAATAATAATCAAGCCTGAAATGCCCCAAGAAGCCAAGATGATCAAATTGAAGCTGTTGTACTTTGGCCACTTCGTGAGAAGGCAGGACTCATTAGAAAAGACCATTAAGCTAGTAATGGTATAGGATAGGAAAAAGAGAGGAAGATCACATACCAGATGGATAGATTCAAACAGGAAGGTCACAGGCATGAATCCACAAGCCGTAAGCAGAGTAGTAGAAGACAGGGGGTCTGGAGATGTCTCATACACAGGCCAAGGGCAGTTAACAGCAAAATGCAGTTAATCACTAAAATTATATTTACTGGAATGATTAACAAGTAGAACTTATTAATTCAATTTATAAGCAAGTGTATCACTTTTGTCCTCCTTTCTTCCTGGTGCTATCTCATTCAAGCATCACCTCTGCCCCCTTGACTACGGATAAACTGTGGGGCTGCACCCAAGTGCATTCTGGATATCCTTGAGCACTTGAAGAAGGAAGCTGGAATATGCCCCAGTACACTCCCATTGCCAAATAGTGGTGAGAAGACAGGGGTGCATCCAGAAACATCCTGGGGCCTTTTCACACTCTACAAATATAGTTCTACATTTCCTGTCATGGCAATATCCTATGGAATCCTGGGGTTTGTCATAGATTCACTGAATCATAGAGTTGGAAGAGACCTCAAGGGCCATCCAGTCCAACCCCATTCGGCCATGCAGAAACTCTCAATCAAAGCACCCCCCAACAGGTGGCCATCCAGCCTCCGTTTAAAGGCCTCCAAGGAAGAAGACCCCACCACTCTCAGAGGGAGTGTGTTCCACTAACTCTTACTGTCAGAAAGTTTCTCCTGATGTTGAGGTGGACTCTGAGCTTGCATCCATTGTTCCATATTCTAGTCTCTGGAGCAGCAGAAAACAAGCTTGATCCATCCTCAATGTGACACCCCTTCAAATACTTAAAGAGGACTATCATATCATCCCTTAATCGTCTCTTCTCCAAGCTAAACATACCCAGCTCCCTAAGTCTTTCCTCATAAGGCATGGTTTCCTCGTAAGGCATTTTGGTGTGAACTATAGCTCTATGGACTCTGTAAACTGCAAAAACCATAAATTGCTGCCACTGCAGTCAAAATGGAAGCATGACACTATATGGTCTCTGGCTGCTGTTATGCACCCAAGTCAAGGGACAGCAAGAAAGGTGGTATTGCAGGATACCGCCTTCTGCAACACTCCAAAAAACCCACAAAAAACAGGTATGTTGTGGGGAGGAAATTGACTACACACTGTGTTTGTCTCAGAACAACCTGGGGCTGCTTTATCTGAGACATAATCATGCAAGGGAACACCAGCCCAGACCAGTGACTCTTGGCCACATTGTCTCCAAAGCTGCTACTCCAATCAATTTTACTTATTTATATACTGCATTATAATAGCTCTTAGCAGAAATAAAGCAAACAAAAGTTCCCTTTTTACAGAACAAGTTATTTTAAAGTTCAGCTCGCCTAACATTACTGCAAAAACTGTCAGCAGGTTCCAAAGCAAAGCAAAACTTCTTATTTCAGGCAAAGCACTCCATGTCAGTGGTGTTTGTTTTTTTTTAATGCTCACACATGTTTATCTTGTAGGTCTGTAAGATTCTGGACTCTTATGCTACTCTCATGCCCCTGATGCCCTGACAGCCAGAGCCAGGAGGAGAAAGGGGTGTCCCAGCCCCTTTCTCCTCAGCATCGCTGGCCTGGCCATTTAGTTGCTGTGTCAACGATGCGCGCAGCAAAAAGGAGATCCGAAATGGAACTTGTTTCTGCACCGCCGCCATGTGCTGCCTGGGGCAGCACAGAGATGTCACATACATCCCGCACTGTTTGGACGCGGTACATGTGTGACACCATCATGGTGGCACCCGTGTGGATAGGAAGCTGCCATGATGCTGCCACCATCATGTACAAGGGTTCCTTACCGTGCAGTTGCTGCACGGTCCAGAACCCTAGTATCGCCGCAGCTATGCTCCATTTTGCCCATCTGTATAGGGCCATTGTCTGCAGGAGAGGGATGGAGGACAGGGATAATTTATTCCTTTTCTAGTAAACCTTTAATTAAAATAAATGAAAAAAAAAGCCTAAGCATTGCTTTAACAGGTGTAACTAGGCAGTTCTAGCAATAACTGCTGAAATTTATTTACATATAAATTGGTTCAATCAAGGAAGGAAATCAAGCCCGAACTCTCACTAGAATCCAAAATTATTAACCGGAGGCTGTCATACTTCAGTCATATCCTGAGCTGATGTGACTCGTGGGAAAAGATGATAATGCTTATATAGTGGGAGGCAGTACAAAAAACGGAAGATGTCTTCTTTGCCTTACAGACAGATGGACTCTTTCAAGGAGTTTGCAGAGTTCGCATCCTTCTCCTCTTCCTCCCTCTTTGGCACCCCCGATCAGGGGATCAGTTCTCTTCTACCTCTTCCTCCTCATCTGCACCCGCTGCAGTGACTGCCAGGATCAAATCTATCCATGGCGTTTTATCATTTATCATTTATTTATTTATTTTCATGTGAGTGTGAACGAGAATCCGGGATAAAATGCCATGGAGAGATTTGATCGTGGCAAATCAAATCCCACCGAGAGATTCAATTGTGGCAAATCCACGAGATAACGTGGGTTATTTCTTTAGTGTGAATGAGCCCATGGTCTCCTTGGAGGCCCAATTAGTGCCACCATTGCTGCTGTTTAGGCACCAAAGAAGGGAAGTAATGGATCGATGCCATTTGTTGTTTGCTACTGTTGTTGGTTTGTTTTTATTTATTGTTGAAATTGTTATTATTTTTTAATATGTTTTAAAGTGTAAAATGTTTTAAAGTGTAAAATGTTTAATTCTGTTTTAAGGGAGGGAGGGTTGGGGGACATGATTTGTATAATTTTTAATGCTGTAAGTCGCTCCGATTGCCTGAGTTCAGATGGGGCAGGACATAAATAAATAAATAAATAAATAAATTATTATTATTATTATTATTATTATTATTATTATTACAAACATGGTTGTTCATGAAAACATTTAGGATTTTAAATGGTTTTACAGACCCCTTCCCATGTACATGGCTTTAATTTATTTTAAACTATTTTAACCTACTTTGTAACCTGTTGATTGCTTAATATGTTGTTGCTGTCTGCCTTCAATTCTTTTCTGACATATGGCGACCTAATGCCATAAGTTCATGGGGTTTCATTGGCAAGTTTCTTCAGAGAGGATTTGCCAATGAAATCCTCTGAAACTGAGAGTTTATGACTTGCCCAGTGGGTTTACATGGCTGAACGGGAATGCGAACCATGGTGCCACAGTTCTAATCCAATGCTCAAACCATTGCACCACACTGGCTTTCAATATGATATTAGCCTTTTGAAATTATTTTTATTATTTATACTGTTTTAAATCTGATAAATTGGTTTATTGTATGCCACCCTCAGATCTTTGGATAAAGGCAGGATATAAATATTTTAATAAAATAAATATGTAATAAATAACTGAGCTGGGCTGTTAATTTGCTTTTCTCTGCATTTTATCTCATTTTTGAGTCCACTTTTGGGGAAAAGACAGGATGCAAATGATTGCCACCATAGAATAGAACTGCTCTAACAGATAAGGCTGTGCTTAGCTAGGAAAGATATTTCCAAATATGAGAAGAGTACTGTACTACAGTTGATTTGGATACACCAATGAACCATGAATTGTCAAAAAGATAAATAAATGGGTCCTAGAGCAAACCAAGCTTGAACATTTCCTAGAAGCCAATGTGACAGAACTGAGGCTATTGTATTTTGGACATATAATGAGGTAACACTGGTGGCTATAAAAATGGTAATGTTAAATAAAGTGGAACACAAGCCAAATTATAGCTGGATTGATTTAATCAAGGAAGCCATGACTGCCCTGAGTTTGCAATATCTGACCTGAATTATTGCTGATGGTGCTTGGAGAGGTCTCAAAGGGTTGCCATAATTCAGTGCCAACTTGAAGACAAAGAAGCACAATGGTACCAAGAGGATCTTACTCAGGGGCTGCCCCATACTGACTGGAATTAAGCTCTCACAAGTTGGATTTCCTCATGACCACAACCATCATACAGTTGTAGTTCGGTCAGGTCTACTGCGTGAGGACTCTACCACCTTGCTCCTATTTCTATCTCCTAATTCCGGTCTTTGGAAGGACAGAGGGATGCGGGGAAGGGATCATTTACCTTGGAAAGATCAACCAGGGTGTTGGCTTGATCGCTGAGTTTTCTCTGCTCCATCTTCACGCCTCTTAACCTGGAAAAGGGGTAAAAGCAACTGACGGAGGCGTTTGGCATGCTGGCAGGAAAAGATGGAGCCCCATACCTGCCACCCACCCATTCTGGGTTGATGGCCGCCCTTTCCACTCATCATGTAAAACCCCACAGCCCAATGAAACCAGAATCTGGACAAGTTGAAAGGATGCCTGAAAATCCAGCACTACGGATGGGGTCCAGACTGAAATGCACAGGTGAGCCCCACTTAACATCTCCCCCCCCCCTTCAGCACTCATAGCCATTTTTTTCCTTTGGACAAATGAACAACAGAGTTGTCATCTAAGAGTACTGAAGTCAGAAATATGGGATGTATTGTATCGTTTCTTGTCATCAGTTTTAGCTTATTTTTGGTGCACAACTGATGTTTTTTTGGGGGGGGGGGTTGATGTAAAAAGGAAGTTAAATTATATTTTCTGATTTTTTTGGGGGGGGGGGTGGACAAAACGGTCCTTGGGGGTTTCTTCCAACTCTACATTTCTATGAGTTTGTACCTTTGGTCCACTCAATGCATGCAGACTGCCCTGAAAGGCAGAACATCTCCCATGTTCCAGCTGCTAAACTTTCACAGCCATCTTACAACCTTTGAGTAAAGATGCCAATGGAGAAGAGGAGGAGAAGGGAAAAGAGCCTGACTTACTGGTGAATGGCTTGGAGGAACTTCCTCTGGTGCTTCCGGACTTTGGCGTGGTCAATCTTTTTTAGCAGCTTGGTGTGTTTGTAGATGAGCCAGGTTTCTCGAAGGACGTTGGCGGCAGCGTTTTTGATCTACGAGAGAAAAAGACAGAGCTGAGCTTCAGGTTTCAACTCCCATCCTTCTGTCTATCTGCCTAGCTGAGAGCCAGGTTTTCCTCCTTTTCCCCTCCCAACCAGACAGAAATCAGGCTCCAGAGTAGAGCTGGATTTAACTAAATGGCCAGTTAGTGAGTGATAGCAGCTCTCATCTCTAAATTGGATGCTCCAGCTCTCCCTTTATTTAAAACATTTGCAAGTTTCATTCACTCTTGCCAAAGACTATCAGAAACATCCCTGTCTGAGAGAGCCATCCTTCAGTGATAATGCTTTTATACTGGCTTGGACCATCGCCCGGGCTTGTCCATTTAGAGCAGCTCTCTAAGGAGTGGCTGGATGGCGCTACAGGTATATCTCAGTTAATGAAGCAGATGCATGCGCAGGCATTACTTTTTCAGCAGAAAATCTGGCACCAGAGGCTGAAGGAATGTGGAACGAATACCAATGGGTCCCTGCAAACTTTTCCAACAAACTTTTAATTCAAAACCAGAACAATATGTACAGTCTCCCCTCCTAACTCGCGGATCTGAGATCCGCAACCTTGAATATCTGTGGAGGGGCAACCTCCATTATTTTCAATGGTGCACGCGCCCATGGGGCTTGAATATGTGTGAGCCTCATTTTTGTGGAGGGTCTGGGATGGATCCCCTGCAAAAATAAACAGCTCATGAAGGCCTTCAATAAATAAACCGAAGCATGCTGAGCCTTCTGGAGACCTTCCAAGATGCACCCGTGATCTTTCCACAACCTCCAATTTTCTTATTATTTCAGTTTGGGTGCCCAAACCCATCAATACCTTTTTAAAAACAGGCTCTTCAAATGAGGGAGGCTTATCTGCTCCCCCCCCCCCATGTTTTGCTATTCACGCATGCGCAGCAATGGATCCTGGAGGAGATTTTCGTTTACCGTACCTGTTGTAAGGAGGAACACACGGCTAAAGTAGGATCGGCTAGAATAAAATCCCACTCCCATTCTTTCCCAACTTAGGTTTTATTGCATTGGTTACTGCATACATGCAGTAACCTGTTGTTGTGTTGTTGTTGACTGCCTTCAAGAATAACTGCACGTTTCAAAGACTGTCTTGCAGCAGGAAGAACATTGCTAAAATTACTCATCATTTCCTTCAAGAATTAAATTAACAAAGAATTACATCCCTCAGAGGGAAGCCGGCTTCCCAGCTCTGGACTTAAGACAGGCCCGTTCTTTCTGTCTGTCTAATTCTCTTCCACCAAAACTGACCCCAGGTTCTTCCACACAGATTCTCTCTCCTTCACTGCATCCAGAAATGGACTCCCTTGACAATATGTAGGAGGAACAGCCTATCTCCCTTTCTCTTTCACTCCAATCTCATCACCCCTCCACCTCCTCTCACTCCCATTTCAAGGGAGAGAGAAAGACCAAGCTTCAACATACAGAGTTCCCTTTCACAGTTCCCCATAGTTCTGTGAAACTAAAGACATTGGCTTCTCTGAAGTGGCAAAAGACACCCATGAATCACTCTCCTGAAGAAAATGAGAACTATATATATATATTTTTTTAATTTGGGGGAATTAACTACTCGGGAAGACGTGGGGGTGGGAGTGGGGGGATTACCTTTGTGCATGGGTCCCCAGGCAACCGTCTTAGGTTTGCCAATCGCTTATTGACTTTAATTTTGCCTGGAGCAGATGCTAAGTTACACACAGCCACCTGTTCGCTGTTGGTTTCCTGAGCAATGCCTCATAGAGTGATGCTTCAGTGATGCCTCATCCAGATCGCCATGTTATAGTCACACAGGCAGTTCTAACGCTATTCATGTTGACAGGAAGGTAAATTTCATAGAATCATAGAAATAGAGTTGGAAGAGACCACAAGGGCCATCCAGTCCAACCCCCTGCCGTGCAGGAACTCCCAATCAAAGCATACCCGACAGATGGCCATCCAGCTTCAGCTTAAAGACCTCTAAGGAAAGAGACTCCACCACACTCCGAGGGAGTGTGTTCCACTGTCGAACAGCCCTTACTGTCAGGAAGTTCTTCCTAATGTTGAGGTGGAATCTTTTTTCCTGCAGTTTGCATCCATTGTCCCGGGTCCTGTTCTCTGGGGCAGCAGAAAACAAGCTTGCTCCCTCCTCAATGTGACATCCCTTCAAGTATTTAAACAGGGCTATTATATCACCTCTTAACCTCCAGGCTAAACATCCCCAGCTCCCTAAGCCGTTCCTCATAAGGCATGGTTTCCAGACCCTTCACCATCTTAGTTGCCCTCCTTTGGACACGCCCCAGTTTCTCCTCATCCTTTTTGAATTGTGGTGCCCAGAACTGGACACAGTATTCCAGGTGAGGCCTGACCAAAGCAGAATAGAGTGGCACTATTACTTCTCTTGATTTAGAAACTATACTTCTATTGATGCAACCTAAAATTGGATTGGCCTTTTTAGCTGCTGCATCACACTGTTGACTCATGTTCAACTTATGGTCTACTTGGACTCCTAGATCTCTTTCACATGTTGTCTCATTCAGCCAGGTGTCCCCCATCCTATATCTGTGCATTTCATTTTTCCGCCCTACGTGTAGGACCTTACATTTCTCTGTGTTAAATTTCATTTTGTTAGCTTTGGCCCAGCTTTCTAGTCTATTCAGGTCATTTTGAATTTGGATCCTGCCCTCTGGGGAATTAGCTACTCCTCCTAATTTGGTGTCATCTGCAAATTTGATAACTAGGCTCTCAATACTGTCATCCAAGTCATTAATAAAGATGTTGAATAGCACTGGGCCCAGAACAGAGCCCTGTGGCACCCACTGGTCACTTTTCTCCAGGATGAAAAAGAACCATTGTTGAGCACCCTTTGAGTTCGGTCAGTCAACCAGTTACCAGCTTTAGTTGTGTATTCAGTGCTGTGTAAATTTACAGTGCTATATAATGATGATGATGATGATGGAGTTGGACTGGATGGCTCTTGTGGTCTCTTCTTAGGATTTTATGACCAGGATGTAAGTGATGGTCTTTTCAGTTCTTCTAGCAAATTTCCTCTCCTGAAAAGCTTTGCTTGGTACAAACACTGATTTAATCTTATATGTCTTGTCAGGTATGTTCAAAAGAGAGCCTGCAAAAAGCCAAGCTGGAGCAGAGCGAAGGTCAAAAGGATGGACAACCTTTTCCCTGTCAAGGGAACCATCTTTGGGGGCCAGGGGTGAATGATACTGATGCCAACAGTGAGTAGAGCAGAAACCAACACAAAAATGATAATTTCTGACTGACATAAATTATAATTTCTGACCGTAAGTGCTTTTGGTTCATACAGGTTGCCACCAGATCACTTTTTTATGCCAGATCTTGACCCCCATCCTGTCTTGCAGTCATTCTGCAGTTCCATTTGCATCACTAAATTGTGGGTGTAATATATGGTACATACCCTATTTTAGGACTGAGACACAGGTTTTGAATCAGGCTGAATAAACAGATCCATAAATAAAATACACTGGCCAGGAAAGGCTCTGCAGACCAGATATCTGGAAACTTATTAACGCATTGGTGCCACCACCCTGCCAGACAGATCGTCTCATCATCCCTCGTCCAACACACACACATATAAGGGGGAAAAAGATTTTCACAACCTTCAGACAGATTGAAAAGTGTTGGGAAACCTGTCATGACAAGGGCCTTGGAATAAACAGCTCCAGACAAGTTTAATTTGCTCCGGCTCTCCCTTGATGGACACATGCCACCTCTGTTCCAAAGAGGCGTTCCCCCCTTTGCCTGGATCTTTATTCAGAATGTGTGTAGACGTGTGTTTTTTCCTCCTGTTTCAAGCAAACACTGCTCACACCTTTCCCCCAGCTCCACTGACACCTTAGCAGCTCTTGCAAAACTGGCCCCAGAGAGGCAGGTTGTGCTGTGCTTTGTCTCTCTCGTCTAAAAAAAGGCTCCCACGAGCAAGGAAAGAAAAAATTATCAGGAGAGACCAAGGAGAAAGCAATTTAGATAATGAAGCTGATGGGAGGAGGAGAGCAGGCCACAGGAGACGGTGGGAGGAGGGAGCTGCAAGGCAGAAGGCAACAGCTACAGCAAAAAATAAAATAAAATATTTAAATAAATCAGTGTGCAGTTCTTCTGAGAGTCTTTTTCCGCTCCAAAGATGACACATCCAACTTAGGTCAGAAATATAATGAGTGAAATCCTATGGAAACCTTTGCCATCTATGGTGGCCATGTGTCAGGCAATATTGGTCTAATATAAAGGGGGACAATCACAAATGGAACCGGAGTGGGAATCACACGTCCTTCCCAATGTAGTTGGACTGCATGCCCCAGCAACCCTACTCAGCAAAGCCCATAGGAAGAAGTGCTGAGAGGTGCAGTCCAACAACAATGCGAGAGCAGCACACAATCATGGCATCTTAAAATTTCAAGGACCCACAAGGGAAATCCAGTCCAACCCTCTGCCATGCAGGAATACAGAATTGGGGGCATACTGATCAAATTTGCAGATGACACCAGATTAGGAGGAGTAGCTAATACCCCAGAGGACAGGATCAAAATTCAGGATGACCTGAATAGACTAGAAAGCTGGGCCAATGCTAACAAAATGAAATTCAACGCAGAAAAATGTACGATACTGCACTTAGAGTGGAAAAATGAAATACACAGGTATAGGATGGGGGACACCTGGCTGAATGAAAGTACGTGTGAAAGGGATCTAGGTCTAAAGTAAACTACAAGTTGAACATGAGTCAACAGTGCGATGCGGCAGCTAAAAAGGCTAATGCAACTTTAGTCTGCATCAATAGAAGTATAGTGTCTAGATCAAGGGAAGGAATAGTGCCACTCTGTTCTGCTTTGGTCAGGCCCCACCTGGAATACTGTGTCCAGTTCTGGTCACTACAATTAAAAAAAGATGTGGAGAAACTGGAGCCATGTGTCCAAAGGAAACCATGCCTTATGAGGAAAGACTTAGGGAACTGGGGATGTTTAGCCTGGAGAAGATAAGGTTAAGAGGTGATATGATAGCCCTGTTTAAATATCTGAAGGGATGTCACTTTGAGGAGGGAGCAAGCTTGTTTTCTGATGCTCCAGAGACTAAAACGTGAAACAATGGATGCAAGCTACAGGAAAAAGAGATTCCACCTCAGCATTAGGAGGAACTTCTTGACAATAAGGGCTGTTCGACAGTGGAACATACTCCCTCAGATAGTGGTGGAGTCTCCTTCCTTGGAGGTCTTTAAGCAGAGGCTGGATGGCCAACTGTCAGGAATGCTTTGATGGAGAGTTCCTGCATGGCAGGGGGTTGGACTGGATGACCCTTGTAATCTCTTCCAACTCTACGATTCTCACCTCCCTTGCCTAGGTTGGGGAAAAGATGGATTAGACAAATTGATAGAGAGCAAGTCTATCCATTCTTATTACCCATGAAGGCTACGTCAAATTGTAGCCCAGCTTTTACTGTTTATGGCCAAGGCTTTTACAAAAATTGAAAACACACTCATAAATACATCTACAAATGCAATCGGGGCTGGGGCAAGTCAGATCCTATCAGTCATCCATCATGGCTGTTGGCGTCATCTGAAAAATGGACAGCCCATGAAGTCCAGTGAATTAAGGCTGACCACGCAAGGGCGGCTTTGGTCATTCTGAGATATACAAAATCACAAAGATGTTCTATCACCCAATGCAAGCTGTTCAAAAATCCTCTCTTAATATTTAAGGGTGAGGGGAGAACCAAAAAGGTAGCATGAGGAGAACTCAGACAAAGAAGCTCTTTTTTAAAATGGAGTTTCTTTACATTCACCCAGCCCCTGCCTTTATTCTCTTGTCCTCTGCTAGCTGAACAGTTTTGGCAATACAGTATTGTCACTGGAAAGATGATGAAAGAGGGCTGGAGAAACACAAGACTTTTGGTGGCGGGTTGTAGTAGTCTGTTAGCAGTAAACAATACAATAAAGCTTGAGCTGGAAAAGAACAGGATTCTATTGTAGCTGATCCTAGAATAATTGTGGCGTTTTTCACACAGGAAGGAATCGGACAAATCCCATGCAGAAACGGGATTTAAATCCACAAAAGCAGGATTGTTTTCAGACACATCGGGGGCACCGAGCATTAATTCGACATTAACCCACACAGAAAGTGGACAAAATCGGCCGTTTTTTACTTTCGGGATCTTCCCCAAAGTAAAAAGCAGCCGATTTTGTCCACTTTCTGTGCAGGTTAATGTCGGATTAATGCTCATTGCCCCCGATGTGTCTGAAAACCTTTCTGGGATATTCCCAGAATTCAAATCCAGTTTCTGCATGGGATTTGGGCACCTGGCCTCCCATGTGATAAATTCATCTGTCTCCCTACCTACAACTGGTAAGGTAAACAGCAGCTGCCTCTAGAATTTCTTACTAATACATGAACAGCAAGGCAGAGAGAAATGGGGAAAAACAAATATGTCTCCCTCACAAGGTATCCAAAGCATGTTTAAAACCATATACTGCCCTTGCAGATGTGACCATGTATTGAATTATTCTACTGCAACTCCTCTCCAATCATTGCCAGTACGATCAGAAATGGAAGAAGGACTATGAAAGAAGACTTGTTATCTAAAGTGAAGGAATCATCAAAGATGTCTGTTTTGATTAAAGAAAAATTGATAAGATTTTGGAAAGACTTGAAAATTGTTAATTGACTATTTGAAAAACAACAAAGGTAATCTGATGAGTGTTTACTTTTAGAGATCACAACATTCTTTCTAAGTCCTTACAGACTGTCTGTTTCATGATCTGTTCTCGGCTCTTTTTTGGTATTGATGTCAGACTGACTTGTTGTTAATCATTTGTGTCTTCTTCCCGCCCCCCTTTTTTTTCCGAAGATGGTGACAAACTTTGCCCTCCTCCATTCTGCTGGGACTTCTCCTGTTCTTCAGGAATGCTCAAATATTATTGCCAGTGGTTCTGAGATTACCTCTGCTAATTCTTTTAATACCCTTGGATGAAGTTCATCTAGATTCCTGGGATGGACTCATAAAGATCCACCCGGAGAGCCTCCTTTAGGGATTAGGGCACCCACCTCTTTCTGGTAAGCCACTTACCCGCTTGGTGAGTTGTGTGTCCATCATGAAGTTATGCACGTGTTTCTCAGCTTTGGTGAGTTCCAGTTTCCTTGCTACAACAGCCACCACCAGGGCAGTGCATCCGGCCCCCTGAGAAGCGGAGGACAGAACGAAAGGGAGAATTACCAGAAAACAGGGAGCATTGGGGAATACAAAATAAATCGCACACACAATAACCAAATGTTTACAGCACAGCAGGTCCACATTTTGATTAAAAGTGTGGCAAGGCAAGGCTCCAGGTTGACTCAGCCTTCCATCCTTTTGTAGGTCAGCAAAATCAGTACCCAGCTTGTTGGGGGCAATTGGCTTACACATTATAAACTGCTTAGCGGGTGCTTAGTGCACTGTGAAGAGTCTAGAAATGTAAAGTTCAAACTGAACTTCATTTCCATACGCACAGGATTTTGAATTGACATTCTTACAGGCCAATGGCATCTATATGTCTGTCCCCGGGTTCCACTCCACTAAATGCATCTGAGGAAGTAGACTGAAGTCTATGAAAGTTCATGCTGCCAACTTCTTTCTTTCAGTTAGCCTCAAAGATGCTACAAGATCTCTCTGCATACTGATTCTACAGAATAACATGGCTGGATCTTTGAATTCACCAGTAATGTAAAGTGTTATTGCTACTCCAAGCAGTGCCTCTTGTAGGGATGCAATGGGCAGCATCTTGGGGAGGGACAGTTCTGCTAATTCATTGAATATGACTGGTTTATTCAACCACTGCTCATGCAAAGTGGTTAACAGAACCATCACTATCTGGCAGAGTCTGACTGGAGGGAAAGACAGAAACCCAAACAGGGATACCACGGCAGCTTCTTCTGTGAACAGGCACTTTCAGATTTCATTTTCATTGTTCAAATAGTTTCTCACAAGACAACAACAAGTTTTTGCACATTTGACAATAAGCATTTTACAGGCTGGGGAGGCATTATGAGAGGATGAAACTCAATGGTAAATGATCTCTTTTGTATGCAGAACTGTACCAGTTTCTGTCCCTGCCATCTGTAGGTAAGGGCTGGGAAATCACCCTCCTGCAAAAACCTAGAGAATGATGACCTGTCAATATATATCTGAGTAGCAAACCTGTGGCCTTCCACATGGTTTTGGAGTACAACTCTTATCACCCTGACCACTAGCTAGTGTTGATGGGATCTACAGTACGAAAACAACTGGAGGGCCACAAATTGCCCATCCCAACAGAGATAATACAAAGATCAGTGGTCTGACTAAAGGTAAGGCAACTCCTTAATTTCTTCCTTAATTCAACTCTTACTTTGGAATCATGAGGCCTGGAATCTTTGTTAAACTGCAGAAAAATAGCTCAGTGGAGAGTACTTGCGCTGCATGCAGAAGGTAAGCAATGGATTCACTGGCCCATGAGGCCCCATTCAATTCTGAATCTATGACTCTAGGTCCCATGTAAACGCTCAGCATTGCCAGACAGGGCTGGGCAAAAGCCATTCTTGGAAACCCTGGAGTTTCATCGCTGGTTAGTGTTTGGCAGTAGTAAGCTAGATGGACCAAGAGTCCACCTCTGCGATGTGGCAACTTTCTTATGTCCCTGTAATGTTTTGGGTCCTACTAACCCCACAGTTTGGGTGAGCAAAAGATTGAGGGGTGACTTACTGAAATTCCTGTGAAGGAATAGAAACCACAAGCAGGAACTCTTCATTATAGAAATCAATATGAGGACAGCACAAAGTTGTAACCAAAAAAATAGACCCGATTCTTCGAAAGCTCATGCTGCCAACTTCTTTCTTTCAGTTAGTCTCAAAGGTGCTACAAGAACTTTTTACATAAAAAATCTGTGGAAAGAATGCAGTACGTCCCATGCGTTGTCCTTGGTCCTGAAACTTGACCCTTGAGTAGAGATGTATCATTTGCTTGCTCCAGAGGCATTATATTTCAAAGCTGGGGACTACAATAAATTTGGCTGGACCAGATAGAGGAAAGATGAAATTTCTGTCCAATATAGGAGAATTTATTCAAATAAACAAATTGCTTTATATTTGGGTTGGAAAGAGCTTTCATTAAAAAAATAATAATTGGAATGACGGATTTTTAACTAGCCATGGATTAGAACAAAACTGGCAGAAGTTTCAGTTTTTGAGTAAAAGCTCCCACACTTTGTAGCCGTGCTGGCTGCGAGATTCTGGGAGCTGAAGTCCACGAAACAGATCATCCTCAACTCTACCATCTGCGCTTCCCCCACCAATTCAACTGGGAGGAAAGACACCAAGCCACCACTTTCTCTCCCCTTCTTATGTCTTCTTACAGATGGCTGACTAAATGCCTTGTATCCCAAGAGGTATGGGGGATTCTCTTTGCTGGTCCAGGTTTCTTGCAGGCAGACAATCTCATATTTATGAAAAGTTTCAATAAATTCCTTGTCTGCCATTTTGTTCTCCCAACTGGCCAGGTTCAAGGAAATTAGGTTGAGTCCTCTTTGACTCTATCATAGAATCATAGAGTTGGAAGAGACCACAAGGGCCATCCAGTCCAACCCCCTGCCATGCAGGAACTCTCCATCAAAGCATCCCTGACAGATGGCCATCCAGCCTCTGCTTAAAGACCTCTAAGGAAGGAGACTCCACCACACTCTGAAGGAGTGTGTTCCACTGATGAACAGCCCTTACTGTCAGGAAGTTCCTCCTAATGTTGAGGTGGAATCTCTTTTCCTGGAGTTTGCATCCACTGTTCCGCATTCTAGTCTCTGGAGCAGCAGAAAACAAGCTTGCTCCCGGGCTATCATATCACCTCTTAACCTTCTCTTCTCCAGGCTAAACACCCCCAGCTCCCTAGGTTTTTCCTCATAAGGAATGGTTTCCAGACCGTTTCCCATTTTAGTCGCCCTTCTTTGGACACACTCCAGTTTCTCCACATCTTTTTTGAATTGTGGTGCCCAGAACTGGACACAATATTCCAGGTGGGGCCTGACCAAAGCAGAATAGAGGGGCACTATTACTTCCCTTGATCTAGACACTATATTGGAATGGCTCCCTCCTTGATGGCTTTCCATTGGCAGGTTAAGACCTACCTGTCCACACAGGCGTTTAAGCAATTGTTATGAGGTCAGGCTGGGATGTTGGACCTTTTTAAAAAATGTTTTAATTGTACTGTTTTTAATGTTGTGAAGCCACTCTGAGTCCCACTCCTGGGAAAGAAGCGGGATAAAAATAAATATAATAAATAATAAATATAATAAACAACAACTTGGTCGCAGTACACAATATTAGCACATTATCACTTTTTCAATCGTCATAATTCTATTATGTGGAATCTTGAGATTTGTAATCTAGGAAAGGCTGGTACATTAAAGGCTGGTGCCTTGGTTTGAGTGTTGGACCCTAGGAGACGAGGGTTCAAATCCTTGCTCAGCTATGGAAACCCACTGGGTGACCTTGGGCAAATCCTATTCTCTCAGCTTCAGAGGAAAGCAATGGCAAACCTTCTCTGAACAAATCTTGCCAAGAAAACCTTCTCACATGTTCTCCTTAAGTCAGAAACAACTTGAAGGCACACAACAACAACAACAACATCCAAAGAAAGAGGTCTGGCAAAGTGACCAAGGGAAGGCAAACATTGGGAAGAGAAAAAGCTCTAGGTGGGAAAGGTTTTTCACTGTTTCGCTTTCTGCAATACTGTACTAGATGTCTGGGGAATAAAGATAAATTTCATTTCAGGGTGCAGTATTCTCATCAGGAAAGAGAATGGCCTTATTCCACTACCATCACACATCCCTAGGGATCCCTAGCCCATCCTTTGCTTATGGGTTTGCCTACTCCTGGTAGGAAGTGCCAGAAAATGTTGTGGAAAGAGCAAAACAGTGTTGACGCTCCCGGCTCAAGGATGACAAAGGACAGGAAGGGAAGCTGCCTGTGTCCACCCACCCACCATGATCCTCCCTGCCAGAACAGCAACAGCTGGCTGTGCTTCTTGATCCCAGCGATTACATTCCAATCAGGATCCACAGAGGAGACACATCTGGCAGAGGGAGAGCAGGCAAAGAAACCTTGCCCCGTATGACACCAGACCAGTGTCTGTCCCCAAGAGTTGAGACATTATTATTATTATTATTCCATCCTTTCCCCAAAACTGGGACTCAGGGCAGCTTACAACATTTAAAAATTATTATTAGTAGTAGAAGCCTTATGTTTATTATGTTTATTTATGCCCCGTCTTCCTCCCACTACAGGGACTCAAGGTGGCTTACAAATCTAAACAGTCCAAGTTAAAACAGTCCGAGTTTTTAAAAAGTACAGTTAAAAGCATACAAAAATAGTACCTTAAAACAGAATTCAATCACTGCAATATGAAAAAAAATGCATGTTAAAAGAACAAAATACAGTTTAGAAAGATTTAAAAATGTTTAAAACACCGTGAAACAATATGACATGAGGGGGTTATTTAAGTGTGTATCTGTTGTGTGTGTATGGCGGGGGGGTGGGGGAGAAGAAGAAGAGAAGGAGCACATAGATTCATAGAGTTGGAAGAGACTCCAAGGGCCATCCAGTCCAACCCCATTCTGCCATGCAGGAACTCTCAAATCAAAGCATCCCTGACAGATGGCCATCCAGCCTCTGTTTAAAGACCTCCAAAGAAGGAGACTCCACCAAAATCTCTGAAGGAGCATCTTCCACTGTCAGACAGCTCTTGCTGTCAGGAATTTTCTCCTAACGCTGAGCTGGAATCTCTTTTCTTCCAGTTTGAATCCATTGCTCTGTGTCCTATTCTCTGGAACAGCAGAAAACAAGCTTGCTCCATCCTCAATATGACATCCCTTCAGTATATGCATGTGTGTAGCAAGAGTTTGGGTAATGCAAAAATTAAAAAAAATTAAAAATTGGGACCCAATTCTCCACCACTCCAGAGATTAACAATTCCATTTAAATCCATCTTGGCGCATCCAAGTCTTTAATTAAGAGCCTGGTCCCATCTACATCGTGGAGCGTTCTCCTAAGCCACAGCTTTTTGGGATTTGAGGCATTTAGATCCAAACATGGATAGGAGCGTGCGCGCACATGCACACACCCCTCCTCAATTCCCAGTATGCAAACAGGCTTTGCAATTACCATTCTGTCAAAATGAAATACTCTTGTTGCAAGAGAGAGAGAGAGAAGAGGGAGAAGGAACACTGGCACCAGTACGCCAAAGGCACAGCTGAACCCAAGGCTGCAGTTTCACAGATATCCCTGCACTTCTGAGACCACGTCAATATGACAAGTCTTCAGCTTAGGTGAACAGCAATGAGTTGCAACACTACGATCACACTTGAGCTGCACCCTCCGGAAACCTGGCGTTTGCACTTTGGAAAGGCACTAGAGCTCTCTGGCTAAGAAGTCTAAATGTCTTTCCTTAAACTGCAAATCTGACATATTATTTCTGATTTTGATAAATGAGCAAATCAGTCCTGAACCTTCCCTAGAAGCCAAGATGACTAAACTGAGGATATCCAATCAAAAATCCACCAAACAATGACACCTTTTTCGGCCAACCCAAATGCACAATATATACATGTTGCCAGCTTTCAAAGTTCCACTGGCTTCTTCATCAGGCAACAAACCAAACGGGAGGAAAAAAACCCTGAAGATGTTAGTCATAGGCCTGCATTTTGCTGTTTCTCTTCTTAAAGATGGTATGGAGGGGCATCTCTTGCAGGCTGGCACCTCCTCATAAACCTAGGATGTTATCAAGAGATGAAGTGATTCACTGGAAAAATAATGATAATGCTCCACTAAGTTGAAGGCAGTAGGAAAAGAGAAAAACCATATTAGAGGTGGACTAATTTAGCCAAGGAAGGCATAGACTTGAATTTGCAAGTCCTGAAGAGGGTTCTTGGGGTCACCAAATGATTTGATGACAACTAACCACAACAAAAATGTATAATCACAAGATTCCATAGGCTGCAGCCATGGCAGTTAAACTGGAATCACAGTGCAATAATTGTGCAGTGTGAAAGGGCTACCAAGAACACTTCCAACCAATGCAGGCATACTGGGAAAAGTTCAGAGAAAGAGGGGGAAATCATCCAATCTAATGGACCAGATATGGCTCTTACTCTTGACTGCCAAGCTCTCTCCCAGCTAAACCCCATCACTGGTTGCACTGGTTCCACTGGTTCCATCAGATTCCCATTATTCTGTGCACACAAACACACACACCCAAAGCTGATGGAATGAACCCTTGTACAAGAACAGGGAAGGAAAAATGGCCTAGAATAGAATGACCATTATTACAATAAGGCATCACTGCTATGTTTGGTCCACATATTTCGTACCACTCAACATCATTTTCTTGGACTTTGAAATAATTTGTGTGCAATTTAAATTTTATCAGCGTACCCCATTCTGAAATTTTTGAATATAAACAGTCGATAAATATTTGCAAACAAACCAAAGAAATGAAGAAAATCAGCTTTTGGTTTGGGTTCCTGAGTTTGTGTGTTAACGTCCATATTCGTTCCTGTTTGCCTGGCTTTCAAACTATTTTGTGTACTTGTTGGTAAAAAATCATAGTAATTATTTATTAAATATTTTATCCAACCCTAATGCCTTGTTGTTGTTGTTGTTGTGTGTCTTCAAGTAATTCCCAACGAAGGTGAAGCTACCATGCTGGTTTCTTGCCAATTTCCTGTAAGAAGGGGTTTGCTATTACCTTCCTCCGAGGTTGAAAGAGTGTGACTTGCCCAACGGAACCAATAAGACTTCAACCCTGGTCTCCCAAAATCCTAATCTAACACTCAGACTATACCACAATGGCTGTCTACCTCATCTTATCCTATATACAGATAATAAAAGAACCAAAATAAATAAATTAGTAATAATAACAGTAGGTGGTGGTGACGGTGACGACGACGACGATATAGCTGCTGTTTATTCTCATCCCACCAACTGGTAGAAAGCAGAATCCTGGCAGGCTTTCAGCGGAGGTAATGCAAACCATGACAGGCATTTCAAAATATAAGTATGCATCTAAAAATTCAGTGCACATGACAATAGCCCTCTGTTTTAAATACTAAGTGAAAATCCTGCCACACTTGTGGAACCGAGCCGTTATCCATTTAACGCTCTCCCAGAGATCCGAGGGATTGGCCAGCCATGACAAGGAGGCGGCTTTGGGTGCTAAAAGACCCATTTTCTGGATGAATGGAAGAAAGGTCACTGTTTCTCAGATCTAAAGGGAAATCCTCCCTAGCTCAGCTTGAGCTCTGGAGTCACCCGCTACAGCTCAATTATTTCTTCCTTATCACACTTGCTTCACTGTTTGTCCCTGTGTGAATATGGCACCAGCATCAAGCCTAGACGCTCCTAAAACCTCACCTCCAACTTCGAATAAAAGTTTCTGATATCTATTACTCCTCCCTATGCAGATCATGCAGCATTTTACACTTGGACACTTCAACAACCTCAGATTTCATTTAAAACAAAATCTCTTCCTGTGTTGATTCTTCAGCTGCACAATACCAATAACACAATTTTGGCAGTGCGTCCACATTAGGCAACTCCAAAACCAACATCCTTATTAAAAGCAAACATTTCTAAGTCCCTTAAGACGAGACAGGGAAATGGAGATGAAAATTTCAGAGCCACAGATGGTGGGCAGAGCCTTTGGGAGAAAAAGGCTCATTCCTCTGCAGAAAGCCCTTGCAACCCTCCCTGTGGAAGGAGAATAAAAGGCTTTGACAGTCGAGTTCTTTTTTAAAAGTCTTTTTACACTTGTCTAGTCCCCCTTTCACCTCATCCTCTGTCTAGCTGGAAGTTTTTTATCAGCACTGGCACAGGGGAAATGGTGAAGGAGAAATGAAGAAACACAAACGTTCTGTGCCAGGTTGCAGCAATATGTCTGCAGTAAATAATGCAAGAAAGTGTACTCTGGGAAAGGATGGAATTCTTCTCTAGCCAGTCCTACTGTAACCATATCAATCAATCAATCAATCAATCATCTTTATTTACAGTCAATAGACCCGGCAAGACATGCTAGAACTTAAAACCATATAAAATAGAAAGGTTACATAAAAGATACAAGCAATTTCCATAAAATTTAAATGATCAAATTGGTTTACAACACTGGAGATTATTATTGAGTACATAATTATAGAATCAGAATCCTAGAGTTGGAAGAGACCACAAGGGGCCACCCAACCCCATACTGGCATGCAGGAACTCACTATCAAAAGCACCCCCGGCAGATGGCCATTTAGCCTCTGTTTAAATTTCTCCAAGGAAGGACACTCCACCACAATCTACTGTCAAAAAAGTTCCAAGATTTGATGGAATCTCATGTGTCATGTGTGCCAACCTACAACTGGCAAAGTAAACCGCAGTTGTCACAAGAATCTCTTATTGAACAACAAAACAGAGAGAGATTAGACTGTCTCACCAGTTCCCACACACACATACAGACCATGCTGAAGAAGAACAGATTTATAATTTTGGACAACAAAATGAAAATCATAAAAAAAGAGCTGAAAGAAAAAGTCATCCCTGGATGCATTTTAAGGAGATTTTGACAAAGTCTCTGGAAAACTCAAAATGGTTTTGTTCACCTCACTTAGTTATTTCAGCTCACATGCATATTGTTAGTTTCGGGTTAAAAGTTTGCTGAAACATGTTAAACTGCCCTTCTTTCTATATATGCTTTTAAGTTGCCTGTCGACAGTGTGATGTGGCAGCTAAAAAGGCCAATGCGATTCTAGGCTGCATCAAATAGAAGTCTAGCTCAAGGAAAATAATAGCGCCACTTTATTCAGCTTTGGTCTGGCCTCACCTGGAATAATACTATGTCCAGTTTGCGGCTCCACAAAAGGATTTTGCGAAGCTGGAGTGACCAAAAGAGTGAAGGGTCTGGGGCTATGAGGAGAGACTTGGGGAGCTGGGTATGTTTAACCTGGATAAGAGATGGTCAAGAGTCAATATGATACCCCTGTTTAAATATTTGAAGGGATGTCATGTTGAGGATGGAGCAAACTTTTTTTCTGATGCTTCAGAGAATAGGACCCAGGACAATGGATGCAAACTACACTAAAATAGATTCCACCTAGACATTAGGAGGAACTTCTTGACAGTAAGAGCTGTTCAACAGTGGAAAATACTCCCTTGGAAAGTGATGGAGTCTCCTTCTTTGGAGGCTGGACCTATCGGGGATGCTTTGATTGAGAGTTCCTGCATGGCACGGGGTTGCACTGGATGGCCCTAGTGGTCTTTTTCTATGATTCTATGGCAACTCCATAAGTATCACAGGGTTTCACAGGCAAGGAATGTTCAGATGTGGTTTTGATAGTTCCTTCCTCTGAAATATTGCCTAAAGCACTTGGTATTCATTGGCAGTCTCCCACCCAAGAACCAACCAGGGCTGACTGCTCAGCTTCCAAGATCTGATGGGATCTCATGCTTTTAAAATGTTTAGGCCATGTAGTAGTGTCAGAACCTCTCTGTATTCTTTCCATGATATTTCTGCCTCTGATATTAGCTTTTTAAAAAGATGTCATGCTCAGGAAGACACATATTTCATTACTGGAAGTATACCTCTGCAGTACACAAAACATGCAAATACACTTAATTTGCAAAATATGCTCAGGCTTTTATTTCTAGGGCACAGACTGCATGGGTTTGTTACAGACAAGCCTGTTTTTGCAGTAAGCAGAGGTCCATTTTGCTTTGCTTTTTCTGTTGGTTTCATCCGCTGCAGGCATTGTAGGCTTCTAACATTGCTTTATTATTTTGCTGAACATCATCCTTTTGTTTTTATAATAACATAAGCTGCCCTGAGGTCTCGTCTTGAGTGAACAAAATGTATGCTTTCCTAAATAAATAAATTGGGCCCTCTGTTTTCGAACATCCCGAGGGCCGTTCTACACAACAGCCAGATTCACCCAACAAGGCTAAACTATACTGTAGTGCAGGCGTGGGCAAAATGCAAGCCTAGGGGCAAATATGACCCCGAGGTTGTTTTTCTGTTGTTCTGGCCATTCCTTTTGCCTCGGAGGGTGGTGAAGTCTCCTTCTTTAGAGGTCTGTCAAACAGCCCTAACTGTCAGGACGTTTCTCTTAATGTTGTGATGGAATCTCTTTTCCTATAGTTTCCATCCATTGTTCCGTGCTCTAGTCTCTGGAGCAGCAGAAAACAAGCTTGCTCCATCCTCTATGTGACACCCCTTCAAATACTTAAAGAGGACTATCATATCATCCCTTAACCATCTCTTCTCCAGGCTAAACATACCCAGCTCCCTACGTCTTTCTTCATAAGGCATGATTTCCAGGCTCTTTATCATTTTCATAGCTCCCCTTTGGACATGCTCCAATTTTGCAACATCACTCTTGAATTGTGGTGCTCAGAACTGGACACGGTATTATTCCAGGTGAGGCCTGACCAAAGCAGAATAGAGTGGCACTATTACTTCCCTTGATCTAGACACTAAACCTCTATTGCTGCAGCCTAAAATTGCATTGGCCTTTTTAGCTGCCGCATCACACTGTTGACTCATGTTCAACCTGTGGTCTCCTTGGGACTCCTAGATCCCTTTCACACATAGTCCCCTTAAGCTAGGTGTCCCTCATCCTATATCTATGCATTTTTTTTCTTCCTAAGTGCAGTATCTTACATTTCTCCCTGTTGAAGTTCATTTTAGTTTTGGCCCAGCTGCCTTGGAGAGTGGTGGACTCTCCTTCTTTAGAGGTCTTTGAAGAGAAGTTAGAAAGACATCATTCAGGCATGATTTAACTGTGTATTCCTGCATGACCAGGGTTGGACTACCTTCCTCTGCATCTCCCATCCAGTCCCTTTTAGCTCTATGAAGCCATCCAGTTTTCTGACCAACTTGTGGCAACAAGTTCCATAGTTTAGACATTATGTCACATACTTCCTTTCACCTGTCCTAAATGTCGCAACCATTCAGCTCTCCAGTTTTGTGGGCAGAGAAAAAAAGTCTCCCTGTCTAAATACTTAGCACCATGCATCATTTTACACATCTCTAAGGAGTCTTACTCCTTTCCTCATTTTTTTTCTAATCTAAACATACACAATTTTTAAAGCTTTTGCTGGTACAGAATAGAGAAAAGGGGAGATGAGATTTCAAAGGTCCATAAAAATTAAAAATACCTTGGCTTTGACACAGTTCTCAGCATGGATGTTGCAGAAGGATAAAAGCATCTCTTTAACCCAAAGTTCTGGCATTTATTTTATCTAACGTGTTTTGACTCCCTCCTTTCTAACAGCATATTTCCAAGGCAGTTCACACAGGGGGAAAAAAAACTTGACAACAGCACCCTGTCATCAAAGCAAATAAATGGAACAGCTAGGCTGCTACTCCTCCAAGGAACCGATCACTGAGAAATGCAAAAAAGGAAAACATTCGGGACCCAGAAAACTGAGACCATGTTTAACCTGGAGCCTAAAAGACATGAAATTGTCACTTAGGAAGAGAGTAGGCAGACACAATGTCAGGGAGCTAGGTGGGACTTCAAATGAACCAGACAACCACGTCTGATATGGCCATTATCAGGTGAGAGTCATAATATGGCCAGTGGGCCACATATTGCCCTCTTGGGTTTTGTGGCTCATGTCCTCCAGGACAATCCCACTCCCAGAAATTGTCGAAAAGAAAAGAATGGCTACCTGGAGAAGTGTCCAGGAGAGACATTCTTTCTATAAAGCAAAGTACAAGCTTATCAAATTTGCAGATGACACCAAACTGGGAGGAGCAGCTAATATCCCAGAGGAGAGGATCAAAATTCAAAATAACCTGAATAGATTAGAAATCTGGGCCAAAACTCACAAAATAAACGTCAACAGGGAGAAATGTAAGGTACTGCCCTTAGGCAGAAAAAAATGAAATGCATAGATATAGGATGGGGAGGGGGGCACCTGGCTTAACAAGATTACACGTGAACGGGATCTAGGAGTCCTAGTAGACCAGAAGTTGAACATGAGTCAACAGTGTGATGTGGCAGCTAAAAAGACCAATGCGATTCTATGCTGCATCAATAGAAGGATAGTGTCTAGATCAAGGGAAGTAATAGTGCCACTCTACTCTACTTTGGTCAGGCCTCACCTGGAATAACACTGCATCCAGTTCAGGGCATCACAATTCAAAAAGGATGTGGAGAAGCTGGAGAGTGTCCAAAGGAAGGCAACCAAAATGATGAAAGGTCTGGAAACCATACCTTATGACTTAGGGAGCTGGGTATGTTTAGCCTGGAGAAAAGAAGGTTAAGAGGTGATGTGACAGTTCCGTTTAAGTATTTGAAGGGATGTCAAATTGAGGATGGAGTAAGCTTATTTTCTGCTGCTCCAGAGACAAAGACACAGAGCAATGGATTCAAACTACTGGAAAAGAGATTCCACCTCAACATTAGGAGGAACTTCTTGACAGTAAGAGCTATTTGACAGTGGATGATACTCCCTTGGAGAGTTGTGGAGTCTTTTTCTTTGGAAGTCTTTAAAGAGAGTCTGGATGGCCATATGTCAGGGGTGTTTTGATTGAGAATTCCTGCATGACTGAAGAGGGTTGAACTGAATGACCCTTGTGGTCTCTTCCAATGCTAAGATTCCACGATTCTACAGCCTTCTGCTATCTCTTCTTTTTGTCAAAACCGCCCCCACCCCATTTTTTTCCTTATATCTTCTATTGGGTATAAGTGTGCCATTTTCTGGAAGAGGAAGACTCTTCCAGCCTCCCCCCCCCCCCAATCTATTAATCTATATAGGAGGAATGCAAGTCATAATAACAGGTATATGCAACAGATAACAGATGAGAGCTGTTGCTATTGTGTGCACCACTTGAAAGCATCTATTTATCTACAGGAAGGACAAAAGGATCCTGGACTAAAAGGGATCAATTCAAAGATACAGCCAGGTTAGTCTGTAGAATCAGTAGGTAGAGAGATCTTGTAGAACCTTTGAGACTCACTGAAAGAAAGAAATTGGCAGCATGACCAAATGCATCTGAGGAAATAAACTGAAGTCTACGAAAGCTAATGCAGCCAATTTCTTTCTTTCAGTGAGTCTCAAAGGTGCTACAAGATCTCTCTACATATCAAAACACACTACCTTGGAAAGTAATGAAGTCTCTCTCCTTGGAGGTCTTTAAACAGAGGCTGGATGGTCACCTGTCAGGAATGCTTTGATTGAGAGTTCCTGCATGGCAGGGGGTTGGACAGGATGGCCCTTGTGGTCTCTTCCAACTCTGTGATTCTGTGATTCTATTATTCTAATTCCGCGATTCTATGAAAAGGGATCAACTTGAGACAGATCAGCCAACATAACTGAGGTACTACCACCAAGAAGCAATCGTAGCAGTTGCCACACCAAAGACTGGAGAGGAAAAAGCAGCAGTCCTTCAAATTATTTCTATCAATTCTCAGTCTCTTCTCCTCTAGGATTCCTAGCGATTGGTGGACAGCTCCTGGCCCCAACTGGCATGGCCAGGGATGATGGGAACTCCTCAACATCTAGGGAAAGAAGACTGGGGACAGGTTCAAATATCTATGGTTATGTGTCCCAGTAGCTTTTGGAAAAGAATTACATTGAACGCTGAATTTGCACATGGAAGGCCCAGGATATAGTTCCCCAGTCAGGCCCAGTCATGCAACCTATTGGTGATCTTGGACCAATCACTCAGCTGCTTTTCTTTCTCTCTCAGCCTTACCCACCTCACAGGGTTGTTGTTGCAGGGATAAAGTAGGGAGTAGGAGAGCCCTGGAGGTTCGCAGAGTAAAGAGTAAAATAAATAGGAGAAAAATGAGATAGAATGGATTCCACTTTCCACTTCTAGGGGGATTTTCAAGTTCAAACCCTCTGCAAATAAGAAAGAACATCGCCTGGAAGAAAAGTCCTAGTCCAGCCCTTGGGATCAGCTTATATTGCTTTGCTGTTTCTATCGGAGGATGGAAGGCAGCCCCAGCAACACCAGCAGAAAGAGTCCAAAATGGTTCACTATCAACCAATCCTCAGACAAGATCTGTAGTTACAGCACTCTGATACTCCTTTTAACGGTGACGGCTCCAGCCAGAAGAATCCAGGAGCTGTGGTTTGCTAGAGGAATTCAACTGCACTCCTCTGAAATGTAGCAGGAGAGCTCTCTAGCAGAGAGAAGTGTACATCCAATGCCATAAATCCCAAGATCCCACAGGATGGAGTCTCAACACGGCAATAACCGTGTAATGTAAAGAAACTCTTGGTAGGCACAGGTGGAAGCAGTAGCTAGACGCAAAGCACTGGGTTTGCAGGCACAAAGCTGCAGGTTTGAACCCTGGCAGCTTCGGACAAAAGGATCGTTGGAAGGGAACAAGAATGGGACAATGTTGAGCTCAATGAACCAACAAGCCAAAACAAAACAGGGTGCTTTATGTGTTTTAATTTAATGTGTTGAACTAGTTTCATGTGTTTTAATCTACGTTGTACCCCACCTTGCGCTCTGGGAAGAGAGGAATAAGAAATAAATTTGTATCTGCCAAGTATATTATGTTGTTGTTGTTGTTGTTGTTGTTGAGAAAACTTTTAACAAATATGAAGGGCAAAAGTACTTGGCAGATCACTTCCTCCTGGTGAAGGGCATTCAAGAGGAATGAATTGGCTCTGGCACAGTCCCACAGAAATAACAACAGGTGCCAAGGTCTGGATGCCACCCTGGATGCCAAATGGCAGCTCTTGGCATCCAGGAAAGTGACGCCTGGTTTGTGACTTGGATCATCCAGGCCCTTCCAGGGGTGGCAGGAGGAAGGGAACCGGCTGTTCCGCCTCTCATCTGCTTTGGAACAGGTCAGCGAGTGGCACATCGAGTGGCACATCGTGAGGCAGGCAACTGCCAGGGCCACTGCTTGGAGCAAAGGAGCAGCCCTTAGCAAGCCAAGCTTTGACCCACTCAGCAGCCAAAGGTCGGCATGCCACCCCTGGAGAAAAACAGACGCCTGGTGAAACTGAAGAAAATCCAGCAAAGCCCTTGCATATCCCATCTTGATCAAGTTCAGCCCTTCAAGGCTGTTTTGTGCCCCTCGACACCTTCAGGGGCCATCCATTTTTGTGGCAAAATATGCCCACAGTGGCTCCCCAGGTGTGCAATTCACTTTTAAATAGGTTGCAAAGCCCCTTGCCTTCGACTTCCTGTTGCTATTATTTCATATCAAAAACTCTCCGTTTTTCAAAATCAGAAAACAGACCGTTGGCCATTCCTAGGTGGTGGCGGGGGAGTTGTTTTGTTTTTGGTAATCTGTCTGCCATCCAAAGGATTCAGGGGAGAAAAATCAGTTCTAGATCTTCCGCAGTTGCCATTCCTTCTCATGATAAAAGAAACGCAACCTGACAAAGGGAGCATTTTAACACTGCAGTTGAAAGAAACCATAAAAAAAAAGGCTAGGTTAATTGCAAATCCTTTTTGTTCCTCAAAAGGAAAACCCGTGATTAGGAACGCAGCAGCCGGCTGTTAAAATAAATTCTTTAATAGAAAGGTTTGCTCATCCCTTCCTGCAAAAAACCCATAGATGGACAGCACTATCTTAAAAGAAAGCTTATAGATGCATCTGCACTGCCAAAATAATGCAGTTTGATCCCATTTTAACAGCCATGGCTCAATGGTGTGAAATTCTGGATACTGTAGTTTGTTGAGGCACCGGTTTCCAGAATTCCACACCATTGAGCCGTAGCAGTTAAAGTGGGGTCAAGCTGGATTATTTGGCAATGTAGAGGTAGTCTATGTTTTTCTTCCCTCTGACATAGAAAAGACGGTCTTTTCCTATGCGTGTTGTGACACTAACTTAGGTAGCATCTGCAGACTCTAATATAATATCTACAAGGTATGTAGTCACAAATCTGTCTTATTTTTAATTATCAGACTGTTTCCTGGTAGTATATCTTTCTTCACAGAGGTATTTCCTGTGTAAAAGCCAAAGGGGGAATTTGTTGTGACTGTTGCTGCATGTCTTCAAGTTGATTCTGACTTGTGGCGAACCTAAAGCGATCCTATCCTGAGATTTTCTTGGCAAGATTTGCTCAGAGAAGGTTTTCCATTGCCTTCCCCTGAGGCTGAGAGTGTGTGACTTACCCAAGGTCGTTTCACGGTCAAAGGGGGAATTGAACCCTGGTCACCAGAGTCATAGTCTGACACTCAAACCACGTTGGCTCCCCACAAAGGGAGAATGCCTCTTCTGTTAACCAAACAGACCCAGAAGGATGGACTGCAGCAGGGAGTGTAGCCTATGGGAAACCCAGCCACTGTATTCCATTCACCTCAACCCCTACTCAACCAGAGCTACTGAGCACATTCAGTTTGGAAAATCTCTTCTAGTTAGGATTCCCTTTTTCATAGACAGACAGACAGTACAGTGGATCCTTGGTATCTGCTGGTTCCAGTAACCCCCAGGGACACCAAAATATGGGGATGCCCAAGTCTCATTATATACAATGGCAAAGTAAGATGGAGTTCTTTATACAAAATAGCAAAATCAAGGCTCGCTTTTTGGAATTTATATATTTTAAAGATATCTTCCAAAGTGTGGATGCTTGAATCTGTGAATAAACAATCCATGGATACGTAGGGCTGACTGTATTTTTGCAAACCAGGGTTTCCCTCAAGCCTGCTTATTGCTTCCACCTTTTGAGAACTGATGGTGCTGCTTTGGCTGCAAAGCTAATAGCATTCACTGCCTGAATGTTAAAAATACAAGGAATGGTAAACCAAACAATCAGTAATGCATTTTTAAAGAAAAAAAACCTTAGCACTAAAGCCCAAGCAAGAGCATCCAAGGAGGATCCGGGGGCCATCTCACTGCATTTCCCTGCACCAGCTCAGACATCTATGAACTGCCCCATTCCATTATATGAAGCTGTTTTCTTTCACTCTGGTTGAAGTTATCCTGCAATTTGGGGCTTAAACAAGGGTTTGTGTATATGCCCTTTCAAATCACCTATCGACTTATGGTGACCCCATGAGTTTCATAGGGCTTTCTTAGGTAAGAAGTCCTCGGAAGTGATTTTGCAAGTTCCTTCCTCTGAAATACAGCCTACATCGGCTGGCATTTGGTCTCCCATCCAGACCATGGTCACTCAATGGGTTTCATGGCCAAGCTGCGAAATGAACTCTGGTCTCCAGAGGGTTTGTATAAAATAAATTAGGCCCTAAAGGTAGTAGTGAAAGCTAGGCACTGGAATGATAACAATATTGTCACCAGGCTTCTGAGGGGAAACTATTCTCCAACTGGGGAACCAAAGCACAGAAGGCCTTCTCTAATGTCCCCTTTTCCCCGACAGATGGGACAGAGAGAAGGACCCCTTCGGCATATCTCAATTCTCAGGCAGGTGTCCATATATACATTTGTGCCTCCACATTCGTAGCTTTGACTTTTGCAGATTTGATTACTTGCCGTTTTGATTAATATGTTCTCTCTGGGAATTGCTAGCTCCTCCAGCGCAACTCAGCCAGAAGTTGATTATAGAGTTGTGCGGGAGAACCTAGAGGCTCCTAGAGAAAACACTTCTCTGTGCCTTTGTAGGTCCTCCAACATGATTCTATGATCAACTTCTGGCAGAGACAGAGTTGCACTGGAGATCCCTAGAGAGGTGTTCCCTTAGGTAAAAGGAATAGTGGTTTTTTGTTTGCTATTTTCCCACATTCATGGGGGTCCTTCACCCGTAACCCCAGCGAACATGGGGGGACCACTGTAAAGAGATACTTCTCCGTACCTTTGAATATTGAGGCCATAGTGGGCCACATCTGGCCCGGAGGCGTCTAATTCTGAACCCAGCTGTAGCCCAAAAGCAAGCATGCTAAAAACTGGCAAGTTTCAAAAGGCCCTTTGTTGCTTTCAAGCTATTATCTGTAGCCTCCCATGGAGTGACCCAACATGAAGCAGGCTGGCATTATTTGGTGCTTCTCATTTAATGAGCCTCCTCCTGGTCCTTTGCTACAAGAAGATGAGAGATCCTAAGGCGGCTGTGGCAAAGCGCTTGTAAATCGAGTGGAAACTTCCACGTTTCAGATTGATGGGTCTGCAACAGCTCCCAAGAAAGAGAGACGGAACAGAAGGGAAGTTTCTAGACAGCCAAGACATTTGCAAAGAAAGTACAGAGTATTTATGGAAGGAGAAAGAAGAAGAAGAAGCAGCAGCAGCAGCAAGAGTGAGAATCAACAAGGAGCACTGCATAGCTGCCAGTGAGCCTGCTAGAAAGCGGATCTCCATGGAGTCACTCAGCAAATGGTATTTTTAACAACACACCAGTGCCTTTCTTTGGTTGTGGGGGAAAGGATGAGAAGGTTCTAGTGAAAGAAAGAAGAAGGGGAAAAAAGAAAGAAAAGTAAAAGAAGGCAACAGAAAGCTGGCTTTTTTGTCAGAACAGTTCTTTTCTGAAGATCACAAGGATGTTCACAGGGAACTGGGTGGCTTGAAGGGCCATAGAGTGATAGAAGCAACTGCTTCTCTGTGCAGAAAGACCCAAGTTCAATCCTTAGCATTTTCCCAGGCAGAAAAGAGAAAGTTTCTGAAACTCTGAATAGCTTCAGCCCTTGAGAGGATCTTATCTCACCCTCATGCTTCCAGAATAGACTGTCTATCTATCTTTATTGTAGGGCAACTGTGGAAGTCTAATGGATAGCATCAGCCCCCCCCCCCCCGAGAACTTGGAAGCCAATCAGCTTCCGGGTGCGATACAAGGTGTTGGTCATTACCTAGAAAGCCCTACATGGCTTGTGTCCAGTGTACCTGCGGGAGCATCTCTTCCCATATAATCCACCTCGCACTCTACGGTCCTCTGGGAAGAATCTTTTGCAGCCAAAAAAGGGCAAGCTATCTGCGACTTCCCAGAGGGCCTTTTCATCAGCCGCTCCTAAACTGTGGAATGGCCTACCGAATGAGATCCGTCAGACTGATACTCTTGAAGCCTTCAAAAAGGCAGTTAAGACGGATCTTCTTCTCCGGCAGGCCTTCCCTGATTGATTTCAACTACTGATCAGACTGCCCCTCTGTCTGTTTATAGCCGCCACTAGTATCCGCCTGTTTTATCATTTTAATTTAGACTGGAATTTTAACTGAAGTGTTTTCAGACTGAATAATTTGTTAGTTTTGTTGGGAATGGGGTCTGCAAATGGATGACTCTGACCTGATCTAGATTGGCAAAAAGAAGTGTGTTCATGGCTGCATGAAAGTCTAGCCTTTAGATGAGAAAAAGGGAAAGTGTGCCATGAAAACACTTTTTTTGTGTTTTAGGGGAGAAGAAGCGCCTTTAAAAAGGTGCTGGTTTTCCCAGCTTCTTTTTTAAAAACTGCGGAACAGCGCAGCTCCATCTAAAGGCTGCAAGCCTTTAAGGAAAAGGCAACTTCATGTCACACTTTCTTGCCAATCTAGAAAGCCCCTCTGTGTCTCTACTTGTTTATTTGTTTTATTGTTTGGAACCCGCCTCGATCCGAAAGGAAGAGGCAGGCTACAAATAATAATAATAATAATAATTATTATTATTATTATTATTATTATTATTATTATATCCAGAGAAGGAGATCCCCATCAACTTTCTAGGCAATTGGTTTTTGTTTTTTTGTTTTTTGTCCAGCTCTTCTTACTTTCAAGCAGTTCTTTCTAAAATTCAATTGAAATCTACTCTCCTGTAACATAAAACTGTTAGACCTGGTCCTGCCCTCTGGGGCAGCAAAGAACAAGCCTACACCCTCCTCCCATTTCTATCCTTGAAATACAGAAGTGTCTGCCTTCTATCTCTGCTTGCAGACTTCCCAAAGGTTGGTTCCTGTGAAAACTGGGGATGCTAGATTCGACAAATCTTGATCTGATGCAACAAAGGGTCATTCTTCACTACTGCCTGCGCCGGCTAGGGCTGCTGGGACTTGCAGTCCTAAAACATCTGGAAGGCCTCATGACTGGGGAAGGACCACAGCACATGTTTTGCATGCGAGGAAAAACACATTCAATCTCTGACAACTCCATTTTTTCAAAGTCAAATTGGAAATTGCAGAATCCTGGGAGTCTCGTGGGACTTCTTGAGGAATCAATCTGGCAAGGAAATCTCTCCCCAGTTGCAAAGCTTCAGCAACATTTGGCAAGCGTGAACAGCGGTATCTGCTGCAGATTTCCACGGGGGCAGCCCAATCGCGCCCATTAATTAAGAAAAAGATAAACAAGCCAATGATAGAAAGAGGAGGGGGGATAGTAAAGTGGAAGGGAGTAGGTGGAGGGGAGGCAGCAGCGACGCTTCCCAGCTGGGTCCTACAAACCAGGAGACATCTGGAACAGCTCTGAAGGGATTGAAACCAGAATAAAAAGTGCTCCATTTGGAACGTTAGAAGAGTCCAGTTGGACGAAACCAAAGATCCGCCCAACATCCTGTTTCCCACAATCGGCTGCCAACTGTCTCTGCGGCAATCGATGCCAGGCCACCAGGGTAAGAGCCCTCTTCTTACGAGTCTGGTGTTCAGATATAGGATGCCGATAGGCGCAGAGAAAACATTCAGGATAGCTGTGTTCGCATTTAATACATGCAAACAAAAATCCATCAGTGATGCCTTCACTGGCCCACCGAAATGCACAATATACTTGTCTGCAAGTTTTTGAAGCTCCATGGGCTTCTTCATCAGGCAAGATGTTACAAACCAAACAGGAGGGGAAAAAACAATTGGAGATGTTAGTCAGATGCCTGCATGTTGTTTCAGTCCTTAGTAAAGAAGGTATACTGGGGACTTGGGGAGGCAGATTTTTTTATATATATTTTGTGCAGGCGGATTCCTCCTCCTTCTGGCCATGGGGAAATAGGGAGATTTTCAAAGTCCAGGAAATTTAAAGTCCATTTGCATCTCAACAGGGACCCCTCTTTTTGCAATCCAACATGTTTCCATCCCAGTAAGGTCACAGGCCTCTTTGTAGGCAGAGAACTATTGGACTGCAAAAGAGAGGATCCTATTGAGATGCAAGTGGACTTTAAATTCCCTGGACTTTGAAAATCTCCCTATGAACATGGCCAGAAGGGGGAGAAACCTGCCTGCACAAAATATATCCTCCCCTGTATACTATCTTTACTAAGGATTGAAACAACATGCAGGCATCTAACTAACATCTCCAATCGTTGTTGTTTTTTCACCCTTGTCCTGTTTGGTTTGTAACATCTTGCCTGTTGAAGAAGCCCATGGAGCTTCAAAAGCTTGCAAACAAGTATATTGTGCATTGCGGTTGGACATTTCCAATTTTGCACGTTCAAATTTTAAGCTCTTGCCCAAGCAAAATGGACACAGAGGACCACCAGGCTTCCTTTTGGCAAGGGATGTCCCAGAATTCCTCTGCAAGCAGTTATATAGAATGAGGTTTCTGCCCTAGACAGTTTGAAGGGGGTTGTCCTCCATGTCTGGTGACCCCTAACTTGGGGTAGACTGTGTGAGAAAGATAAATTGCTTCACTCCCTGCCCCAAAGCTAAAAACATCCCAAACTTTTACATGTTTTCCCTTGTAAGAAAAGTGTTCCAAAATCTACCCCTTTCTGCACGATATCCATTGCCATTCTCTGCACCTTTTCCAATCACACCACCTTCTTTTTAATGCAGGAAGGCCAAAAACAGCATACGGAAAGCAAAATGCAAATGCACCATAAATCCTTGTTTTTATAATTTTAAAAAAGGGATAGGTGGGACAATGACTGACTTACTATCATTATTATTACAGTAATTTTATTTATATAGCGCTGTAAATTTACACAGGGCTGTACATACAATCTTATAATTAAATGGATCCCTGCCCTCAGGCTTACATGTGTCCACAACAATAATGGAGTGTTCAGGAAAGATATTTGACAAAGAAAGTAAATTGGGTTCATCCACATTACCTAAAGACCTTTTCCCAAGAATATCCTGAAGAAAACAGAGCTCTGAGTAACTAGGTTAGATGTGTTTTCCCCCTTCCAAAAAGAATTATGCAGGCTCCCAGAGGAGAAGAGATCTCTCAGTAGATGCTGGCCTTCATTTTAACGCAGCCTCAGGCCAACAAAACCCAACAGGCCACACTTGGCCACAGATAGACACAATAAATTATTGTTTTAGATACGAGATATCAGAGGTGGCTGACTTAAGTCATGTTCCTGTTTGAGCACATGGTCCAACACAGAGAGGTTTGTACTACCCCCATGCGTTTCCCCATAAATGTTGACACCGCTTGTGGGCAAATCCACAGCAATCATTTTCGGATATGGGTGATTAGGATGTCCTCTTGTTTGTCCTAAACTAATTGTAAGTATTAGTAGTTGTTGTTGGGTGCCCTCAGGTTGTTCAGACCCTGAGGTGAACAATAAAAAGAAACAGTATTTATTTCAGGAGACTGAAGGTTCTAGATTTTTGTGTTCAGCATACAGTAACCAAATGGTGGCTGGTGGCTTCTATGTCAATGGTACAGTGAATCTGCTCCAGATTTCAGCCCTATCTTTAAAGAACTCCCCACTATGACGAATCATATCCCCAAAATTGAATTCAGCACCTCAGATAACTCCTTTAAAGTTCAAAACCACCACTGGAGTATAGCAGGGATGGGTGGTTTTATTTTTCAGATGGGGGGATGTCAAAAATTTGGCCATTTTTTTTACGGTCAAGGATTAATACTGCAGAACCATAGAGAATCATTAAAGACATATAAATCATATAAAGACAAAGGACGATGTATAAATGATTTTGTATCATATATTAAAATATATGTTAAACATCGAGTTTCACAAAAGTCATTATTTTATTACATAAAAGAAGAGAACAGAGAAGAAAAGGAAGTTACGTCTTGTGATAAATGTTGTCAATGTTGTAGTTATGTTATAAGCTATAGCTATGGTATGTTGTTTAGTTGATGTAATTTGTTTATATGTTTAATTGTTTGATTGTTTTTGTTGTTATTGTTGTTTTTGATGTTTGATGTCTGAAGAGGAATGTTCTTTACATATCTAAGGAAAAGATCAGATTTATAGAGTAGCAATACAATAGATGAGATATGTAATTAGCAATGATACTGATGTAAATATTGAATTTATGTTTTTTATTAATATGAAAAGTAATAAAAATAATTTTTAAAAAAAATTTGGCCATTTTCCCACCATATATAGAGGACATAGATCTTTTTTCAGGTATCACAACCCAGGACTGGATTCCTCTGTAACAGCTTTCAGGCATGCAAAGCAGAGCTCATTTTTATGCACATCTTCTCAGAAAAAGAGCCACTGTGCAATAGCCTTCAGACATGCAAAACCGGCCGCCCTTCCAGATAGAGCCACTGAGAGCCCCTGTGCAGCAGCTTTCAGGCCTGCAAAGCAGACCTCAATTCTACGCCTCAATGCACCAGCTAGCAAGGCCATACACTACATCTCCGTTTCATTCAACTCTGTATACACAATTTCACTTTAGCAACCATTCAATGCCGCTGAGATTCACATGCATATGTTGGCAGAGATATTTCAATCAATAGGATTGCGGAATAGGACACACAGAGAGAAACACACCACCGTTCAAAGCTTTCAAGGTTATATTTTTTAGAAGTAACATATTGGTATATAGCTGTTACTTTTGCCACCGGTAACTTTAATGATGTGTTCGACTGTATTACTAATCCATTGCTTTTTCAATTTCTTTGTTTTTTGTTTTTTTAAAATTACACTTTAGACAAAACACTGAATAAAAATGGTCAACGTAGTGGAATTTCTTTCTTTGAAGGTCTATAAGCAGAGGCTGGATGGCCATCTGTCGGGGATGCTTTGATTGGGAGTTCCTGCATGGCAGAATGAGGTTGGACTGGAAGGCCCTTGGGGTTTCTTCAAACTCTACGATTTTATGATTCTATGAAATGGGTCAAAAGTCTCCCCAAATGACTTTCTGAAATCTAACAGGTAAATATTACTCGGACAACAGAATAGGTAACAACAACAACCAACAGTTTTACAAAAATACCATCACAGCCTCCTTGCTATCCCTTCTCAGAATACCAAATCATAGATGATCCTGCTAGTTAAAATGAACCATTTCCATATCAATGAATGCTGTTTTAAAAATTCTGCCTTAGGGTGTACTGGGAGGCTCTTACCATGATGCCCGTGAGCAGACAGACGCCTTTGCCGCAGTATGTGTTTGGGACCATGTCGCCGTACCCGATGGAGAGGAAGGTGATGGAGATGAGCCACATGGCACCCAAGAAGTTGCTGGTAACATCTTGCTGGTCGTGATACCTACCAGGGAAATAGAGGGTGACCGTGGTGAAACTGAACAGGCATGGTTAGGACCTACCCTAGTGGTTTCCAAAGTGCTTCCATAAAGCTGCTTTGACTTTTACAACGGCAAAGCTAGGAAAGTGCTTTTTAAAGGGAATTCACTACATTACTGGTGGCAGCTGGAGGTTCTCATGAAAGACAGGTGTGGAGAGCCCACCTGCGAGGTGCTAAAACTAATTCAAAAAATAGGTTCAGCACCTTAAAAGACCAGAATAAAACAAGAGTGAATTCATTGCACAACTGAAACAGAAACTTTCAGCCACCTAGTTAACACAGGATTTATACAGCGAACCCTTGGGGTTTGATTCCAGGAGCCCCTATGAATACTAAAACCCATGGACATTCGAGTCCCATTCTGTACAATGGCATAGTAAAATGGCGTCCCTTATATAAAATGGAAAAAAATCAAGGTTTGCTTTCTGGAATGTTGTTTAAATATTTCCAAGCCGTGCATGGCTGAATCCATGGATGCAGAATCCACAGATACGCAGGGACGACTGTACAAGGTAATTCACCAAGATTACTTGCTATTGGAATAATTACATAATTTGTTATGGGCAACCTGCTTTTTTAAAATTAACTTTTTAATTTAAAAACAAACCTTCAAAAATACCAAGGACTCTACCCACAAAAGCAAGATTTTAGATGTAGCAGGAAAGATCTATTCATTATGCCAAAAAGTAACAATCATTTGGCCACTTTGAAAAAATAATGTGGCTGGTGGACTTATCCAACAAAGTAACATTTTACAGTAAAATAGGAAGTCAGATGTTGTTGGACTACAAGTCCCAGTAGATCTAGTTAGTATAGTCAATGGTGGGGAATATTGGGAGTAGACTAGTAGGGAGCAGAGACCCTTTTAAAATGCTCCTTCTTTTGGGCCCCAAAGCAATTGTCTTTGACTTCTGTACCCCACCCCACTCCATTTATTCTCAGTCTACTGTGTGGGATCCAATTGTTTTTTAAATACCTCCCCAGCTAGTATCTAGAAGCAGTAGAGGAACATGCCAACGGTGGAGATGATACATCAACTCCCCACATTTCTCATCTTCATACTCTCTGTCGACCAATTTTTTTTTACCATTACAGTTAGTAGTGCTGAAAGAATAGGAAGCAGAATGATAAAAGGGCTGACAGTGGAGTCCTGTGTCTCCTTCACTCTGGTGTAGCAAGGAACAGGGCAAACTGGATGCTCTTCAGACAACTGAGATTTGGTTGTGATCTTCTGAGGTTGACTGTTGCATAGGCTTATTTTGGTTTTCTTCTCTCCTTTCACTTTTTGTTTCCAACCTGTGCCCTTCTCCTCTTCTCTCTCTGACCCCATTTCCTCTAATTTTATTATCTTTTTAAAAGACACACACGCACATTTATGTCGACATCGCCCACTTTTTAACTATATTACAGTGGGTCCTTGTTATCTGCTGGTGTTTGGTTCCAGGAACCCCTGTGGATGACAAAAATCTATGGATGCCCAAGTCCCATTAAATGCAATGGCATAGTAAAACAATGGCCCTTATAGAAAATGGAAAATCAAGGCTTGTTATTTGGAATTTATACTTTTAAAAAAATATTTTCGAGCCGTGGATGACTGAATCCATGGATAAACAAATCTGTGGATAAGGAGGGCCAACTGTATTATCATTATAGCTTGTAAACCACCTTGAGTCCCAATCTTGCAAAGAAGGCAGGGTTCACAATAAGAATAAGAATACTCTAAAAAAGAAGAAACAGCACCAAAAGTCCAGGATTGAAACTGTACTAAAAGGTTCTTATTTTCATTCTTAATTTGCCATATTCTTATATCTTTATACATTAAATGAGGGACAATTGGATCAAATTGTATAGAGGAGCTTGTGCTTGCCTCCGCAACCCCACGCATTGTGGAAATCAGAATTCACAGGGTGCCGTGTATCAAAGGAGCATTGGAAGAGCTTGTTCACATCTTTGTATATACCTTCATCACATTTCACTTTTATGCTCCTATATTTCATTAGGCTCCAGGATATGTGGGAGATTAAATTGTGATTGCGTGTGTTTGTTTTCTTTTTAAGGTGGGATGAATACACCCAAGCCCCATAATTCAGAAAAAGGATGGGTGGAAATATTTCAACCAATATATCAGGAAGGAACATTAAAAATGAAAAACAAAGCAAAAAAACAACAACAACAACCCCTTGATTCTTTTTAATGATCCGGTGGAAAAGCTGAAGGAGGAGGGAAGATACTTGGGATCCACTTGGTGACAGCTGCACCTTCCTTTTTCCAAAAGCAAACAAGATCCATCTGATGTTGGATGTGGCCAGCTTGGAGGAAAGTCTCTGCTGTCCAGCTTAACTTTGTGGATCTTAATAGCCCTGGGCCACTGAAAAAAGGCACACATCCACGGTTTAAAATACAGCAAGACGGCTACCAGGGATTAGAGGTATGCCTTTTCATCACTTCTGGTTTTGAACCTCACTGTGGCCTAAAAAAGGCTTGGAGGCTATTGACCCCAAATTACCAATAATTCCTTCTAGACACTAGCCATTGTAGGCCAATGTTATTCAGGGTTGGGGACTCTGGACTGCTTATGACCTTCAGGCTTCAATGTCCCCACAACTGGCCCCCTTTCACACCGCACAACTGTAGTACTATGAGTCTACCTTAACCGCCATGGTTTCATCCTATGGTATCCTGGGATCTGTAGTTTGTGGTTGGGTTTCTGACTTACTGCAACCCTACAGCTGGATCTTCTTGGCACGATTTGTTCAGAGGAGGATTGCCCTTGCTTTCCTTTGAGGCTCAGAGAGTGTGACAGTTTAGGGAAGGCTCTTTTGAATTCTCCGTCAAAGAGCGCTAGTCCCTCCGCAAACCACAAACCACAAAATTCCACAGGATGCAGCCATGGCAACTGAAGTGGAATCATAATGTTATAACTGTGCAGTGTGAAAGGGCTCTCAGTTTAATAGGAAGCAGTAAATGCATATTGAAGTGGCCAAAAAGACAGTGTTATGCATGCAACGCTACAAGCTTCCATACAGTGGGTTCCTAGGCTAGTGTATATTTTCCTCCTTAACAGATTTTTTGAGGTGTGGGGAGAGAACCCCCTGTAGACCAAAGCTGTTTTAAAGGCTAAGGCAGTGATTATCTAGGAATGCTCTCTCCAAAGAAGAAAAGAGGATTGCAGATCATTTGGCTTTTGTTTCCAGGGACTGTGTGTGTGTGTATGTGTGTATATGTCAGAGAGAAGGAGCAAGCACTAAATTTTCAGACTAGGAGATGGAGAACAACTCCCAAAACAGCAGTGAGAAAATCCATATTTCCTTTGCTGTGTGGGCGAGGGATGGGGAAGAAAAGCGACAATCTTTGATACTGATGAGGGGCTTATTAATGCTCCTACAGTACTCAGTGAGGGAACTCTAGCCGGCCTGGTAGCATTGTCTGTTTCCCTGACTGTACAAGGCAAACTGTGGTTCCTCAGCACTTTGCACAAGTGCAGGGGAAGCCTCATCCAGCAATCCCAAAGCCAAACCAGCCTATAACTGAAGATGGCTTCCCTTGCTTAAGCTTCGTCTTCGCTTAACACGCTCTCCTGAACCACCTGCCCTACAGACAGGGATCCAGATATGAGTCTCTGGATACGTACGGCCAGGATGGAGAATTTAAAATGCAGCAGGTGGCACTCTTCAGATGGGTGCTCATAAAGTTCCTTTTAATTCATCACCCCTGCATGCCATATGGCTCAGAGTATCTGGGAAACAAGACCCACTTGGGTCCCATCTGAAATCCAGACTCACCTTCTGGGTTCCAAAACCAGACACGGCAAGGATCAGTTTTAGACAGCCCTTGGATTCAAATCTACTTGGAAAGGAAGTTTTATGGAAGCTTGAAGTTTTCCTTTTCGCTAAACAGAGGCATGAAGGGATCAGGTGTGACTAGGTGGAAATGCACTCTGCATGTCCTCAGAAGTGCTAGGGACAAGACAAGACTATGTACCTTGTTAGAATCATAGAATCACAGAGTTGGAAGAGACCCCAAGGGCCATCCAGTTCAACCCCCTGCCATGCAGGAAGAAACAGTCAAAGCAACCCCTGGGACAGATGGCCATCCAGGCTCTGTTTAAAAGCCTCCAAAGAAGAAGAGTCCTCCCACTCCAAGGTTGTTGAACAGCTCTTACTGCCAAGAAGTTCCTCCTAAAATTTAAGTGGAATCTCTTTTCCTGCAGTTTGTATCCATTGTTACGGGTCCTACTCCCTGGAGCAGCAGAAAACAAGCTTGCTCCATCCTCAATATGATGCCAAATATTTAAACAAGGCTATCATATAATCTCTTAACCATCTTTTTCTCCATCTTAAACATACCTAGCTCCCTAAATCTCTCCTCAAAAGGCATGGTTTCCAGAACACTCACCATTTTGGTTGTCCCCCTCTGGACACGCTCCAGCTTCTCAACATCCTTTTTGAAGCATGGTGCCCAGAACTCCACATCCATTCACCCCATTCCCATTAGTGCACCTGCAGTATTTTCGATATTTTGTTAATTTCACTGCTGCTGCATGCATTTTGGGGGGGGGGGGAGAGGGGGGCAGATAGAACCATTCTTTTATTTCAGGATATCCTGGCTCCCAGTCATGTGAATCCAGCAGACAAGACAATTCACAAAAGGAGAATCCTCCTTAACCCACCCACCCTCCACCTTTTTTTTCCTCCTAACTGTACTGCAAGCAGGGTTGCTAAAGTGAAAACTGCAAAGGACTCTACCGGTTGTGTAGAAAGGGGGAATGTCTGCACAACCATTGAAGGTAGAGTCCTTTGCAGTTTTCATTTTAGCAACCCTCCTCTCTCCTAGCGGCATGACAAGAAACACGTGCTGAAACGTCCTCTTCCCTGCAAAGATACACAAGCGCCCCCTCCAATTTTCATGTTGGCAATCCTAGTTGCAAAATTGGTCATCAAGAGAAAACAATCTGGAACGATGTTGTGCAGAAGCCTGTTCTCTCACCCTGGAAAAATGATTTCCTCCCTGCTCTCCATCCCCTTTCCACAATACATGCACGCACAACATTGGGACGTAAGGTGGGACAGGAACCATTTGTCAGGAGTTGATGATCCGCCAGGCAGTGTGTGTATGTGCCAAGGGTCCAGAAGAGAAAGAGCACTTTGGAGAGAGCTGGCTCCCACCCCGACTCACCCAAGAGCCAAAAGGACAGAGCAGAAGGCCTCTTGTGCCAAATGAACATGCAATTTTCCTCTCCCTGGACAATAACAAAGGAAGAGACATGCTGGATCTGATCAAAGTCTTATCATGTCAAACATTCTCTTCATGTAGTGTCCCATCAGCTGCCAGTGGGATATGAGTACAACAGCATCCTCCATCTCAGGTTATCAGCAACTCATACACAAAGGCTTAATGCCTCCAGTTCTGGAGGTGACCTATAGCCATCTTGACCAGTAGCCATGGATGACCCCATTCACCACTAATAAATCCTGCCTCTTTTAAAGCTATTCAACTTGGCAGCTCTTGCTGCCTATTGTGGCAGTGAGTCCCACAATTCCGCTATGCACTGGGTAAAAAAGTATTTGTTTCATTTATTTATACAGTATCAAATGAGCTGGGGTTTGGTTCCAGGACCCTCTGAGGATAGCAAAATCTGGGGATGCTCAGATCCCATTAAATACAATGGCAGAGTAAAATGGTGTTGCTTATGTAAAATGGCAAAATCAGAGTTTACTATTTGAAATTCATACTTTTTTGGAGTACCGTATATAAGTCTATGTAAGACTAAGTTATATATAAGACTACAAATCAAACTCATTTATAAGTCGAGGGCATGTTTTGGGACCAAAATTATGGATTTTGATATGACTCATGGATAAGTCGAGGATAAAACTTAGGGCATGTAACAAAGGATATAAAGTACAAAGTTTACTGTCTTCATACAGAAATGTCTTTTTTGGATCCTTCTAAGTCCAGTTTCTCTTGGCGCTCCTTTGGGGGGAAGCACCAAAGAGGTACCACCACTGCCATTTTTCCACCCAAGCTTTTAAAAAGGCCAGAAGCAGCAGCATGGTGGCAAGAGTAAAGGGCATTGGTGCTCCCAGGACATGCATAAGATAAGCTCTTACCTTTTGCAACTCTACTCAGAGAAGGTTATTCCCCTTTTTCCAAAGCTAAACGACTCCCAAACATTGCTATCTGCCCTCCCAGAGTAGTTGTTTCACTCCCTTGATCATTCCAATTGAATTCTTCTGTATCTTTTTCAACTCAATCTCACTTTCTTTCTTTTTTATAAGTGTGGTGATAAGAACTGTACATGCTGGCCTGTATTCTGTATCAGCTGCTCTATCAGCTACGTAACCTCTCTGGAACTGACCACAACCTCCAAAGGAGACTCCACTACACTCTGAGGAAGTGTGTTCCACTGTCAAATAGCTTTTAATGTCAGGCAGTTCTTCTTAATATTGAGCTGAAATCTCTTTTCCTGTAGTTTGAATGTATTGCTCTGTGTCTCAGTCTCTGGAGCAGCAGAAAACAAGATTGCTTCATCCTCAATATGGCACCCTTCAAATACTTAACAAACACGGCTATCATATGGCCTCTTAACCTTCTCTTCTCCTGGCTATCCTCATGGGGCTTTATGGTTTCCAGATCCTTCACCATTTTGGTCACCCTCCTCTGGACACGCTCCAGCTTCTCAATATCCTTTTTGAATTGTGGTGACCAGAACTGGACACAATATTCCAGGTAAGGCCTGATCAAAGCAGGACAAAGTGGCACTGTTACGTCCCTTGATCTAGATAGACACTATACTTCTATTGACACAGCCTAGAACCTCATTGGCCTTTTTAGCTGCCGCATCACACCACTGACTCATGTTCAACTTGTGTTCTGCTAGGACTCCTAGATCCCTTTCTCGTGTTGTCTTCTTAAACCAGGTGTCCTCCTTTTTATATCTATGCATTTCATTTTTTTCTCCCCAAATGCAGTGTCTTACATTTCTCCCTGTTGAAATTCATTTTGTTAGTTGTGGCCCAATTTTCGAATCTATTAAGGTCATTGTAGAGGTAGTTTAACTATTGTGACTAGTAGCGATCGTTAATATGGCACAGTTACAGAGAAATAAATCTAGGTGACTTTTCTATAGTCACAATAACTACTTAGTCACAATTCTGCCTGTTTAATTCCTGTTTAAATCCTGTTTGCCCTCTAGTGTGATAAACCTCACTATTGCTATGTCCAAATAAATCTGAGGAAATAGGCTCAAGTCTGAAGGCGCAAGCTAACAGCTTCTATCTTTCTATCAAAGGTGTTGCAAGATCCCTTTGCATACTGATTTTCCAGACTAACATGGCTATAACTTTGAATATTGCTGGTATGACTGTAACGTGCCCTGCAACATGCTTTACTGGCATCAGCTGCATGGAGAGGAGAAGGTTCATTCTGCCAGCAACTAGAGCATAGTTGAATGATGTTTCTGTCAGGTTTAGGGTGGTTGGGCCAGGAGATATTACTTAGTTAAGTATATTTAACTAAGAAGCTGATACAGAATACTGGGCACTATTCAGATATGATCGCCCCACAGAATTGTATAAGGACAATATGAGATTAGTAGTTTTATTTTCAATTCCATTTCTATTTGTGTCCAATCAAAAATTGCCTTTTTATAGAGCAGTGGCACACTGGGTTGAGCTTTTTGTCAAGTGCAAGTTCCCCTTCTTGGTCAGTCACTGCAGTTCGGATCCCATCAAAGCAAATATGAAAATGAGATCTTTGACCCCAATACATATCACTTTATGCTTGTTTGCCCTTGATTTCATTTCCCATTTTACTGTCTATTCACTCAGTTTGAAGAGATGCTTTTGGCGTTTTTTTGCAATCTCTTTTTGTTCTGGCCACGTGTATGTGTATGAAGGGGTGTCTCTGCCACTAGGCAGATGGATTTTGGAGTCCTTGTTAGAATCATGGCTCAACATTAACAGCTATTCAGTGGTACAAGAAGGATTACTTTTATTCCTGAGTTTGATCCACACTTCATTTGCAATAGTCTAGCAGTCTGAGGCTGGGAAAAGAAACCACAGTTGAGAATGGATTGGGAGAATGAATTTTCCTCCATCATTAACCCGCTTGTAGTGTTCACATAATTAATGGAAAGGGATGGGTCATGTTCGCACACTCTGATTTTCTTCATTTGCTTCTGCCCTAGATAACCCTTGGGAGCCCATCTTCCATTGGTTTTGCTTGGTGTGCATCCCATCCCAAGAGCCCTACATGGGAAATCTAGGAAAATGGTTAAACAGTCGGGGACAGAAAGGGCTGAATTAATTTTTTAGTGTCAGATTTCTACCATTGGCTGTGAGGTGATAAAGATAGCCTCGTTTAAATATTTGAAGGGATGTCATACTGAAGATGGAGCAAATTTGTTTTCTGCAGCTCCAGAGAATAGCACCCGGAACAATGGATGCAAGCTACAGGAAAAGATGTTAAGTCGAAGGCTTTCATGGCCAGTATCCATAGTTTTTTTGTGGGTTTTCCGGGCGATGTGGCCATGTTCAAGAAGAGTTTCTTCCTAACGTTTCGCCAGCATCTGTGGCTGGCATCTTCAGAGAATGCTTGCTTGGAAAAGAGTTGGGTATACATATACTGTGTGACCCTGGGAAGGGCAGATTGAATTGTATGTGCCAAGCACTGTTGCTAATGGGTGGGAGGATATGCAAAAGAGGATTAGCGTCTGCAAATGGCAGATCATTGTCGGCTGGGAAAACCCCTGACCCTGGGTGTTTTCTCATTTGCATTTGCTGAGTCTTCCTGTTTTTCAGCACTGGTAGCCAAACTTTGGCCCTGTGACATCCTGGCGGTGATTTTAGGGCAAGATAGGGCTGGGTGCCCAACGCATGATGTCGCAGCTGCATCACAGCCGCGACGGACCACCCACACAGCAGACTGCGCAACTGTGACATGCAGCCCTTACGACGTCACAAAAAGGAGCTGCTCTAGGCACAGCAATGCACAGCGGTGCAGCTCTGTCTGGTTGCTGCTGCGCCGATGCGCAGCAAAGGGGGACGTCTGCAGACCGCCTTTTTCAGGCAGTCTGTACAGCCTCATAGTTCACTTTCAGGGTTTCTTCTTTCCTATTGAAGTTGTCCAGGTATTTGTGGATTTCAATAGTTTCCCTGTATATTCTGACATGATAGCTGTTGGCATGGTCCAGAATTTCCGTGTTTTCAAACAGCATTTTATGCACAGGATGGTTTATAACATGTTCTGCTACTGCTGATTTTTCCGGCTGATCCAATCCACAGTGTCTCTCATGTTCCTTGATTCTTGTTTGCACGCTGTGTTTGGTGGTCCCTCTGTAGACTTGTCCGCAGCTGTGTGGTATGTGGTAAACTCCTGTGGCTATGAGAGGGTCTCTCTTGTCCTTGGCTGAGCGAAGCATTTGCTGGATTTTTTGGTCGGTTTGTAAACCATCTGGAGGTTGTGTTTCCTCATCATTTTATCTGTGACTCCTTTGATGTATGGTAAAAATACCTTTCCCTTTGGGTGATTGTTTGACTTCCCTCCTCTGGGTTTTTCTGGGTCTGGCAGCCCTTCTGATGTCTGAACTGGAATAAACATTTGCCTGTAGAGCCCGGGCTAGGTGTTTCAATTCACCTTCTAAGAGGTGGTGTTCACACATCCGTTTTGCCCGGTCTATCGGTGTTTTTATTGTGTTTCTTTGTCCTGGGTGATGGTTGAAGTTCTTGTGCGGGTATCTTTCTCTGTGTGTAGGTTTTCTGTATAAAGTGTGGCCCAAACATTGGTTTGCGGATGACTAGGACGTGCAAGAATGGCAGTGTTCCTTCCTTTTCTTTTTCCATTGTGAATTGGATGTTAGGGTGGATGTTGTTCAGATGGTTTAGGAACACAGCCAGATCTCATCCACATATCGGAACCATTCAAAAAAATATATAACCTCCAACAAGAAAACCTTGATCTTGCCATTTTATATAAAGGACATCATTCTACTATGCCATTGTATTTAATGGGACTTCAGCATCCATGGATTTTGGTATCCATAGGGGGCTCTGGAACCAACCCCCAGTGGATACCCAGGGCCCACTGCAAATAATTAATAATAAGCACATATTTGGAGGGAGTGTGAGGGATCTCTAAGGGGCTGGTGTTAAAAGTGACGTAAACTGAAAAAATGCTCAAAACAACAACAGACAATGATCAGATTTTGTCCAAAGGTTTTTAAAAACTGTCCTCCATCTAGAGCAGGGATGGGAAACTGGTTGGGGGGCCAGGCACCAATTCCATCCCCAGACTGCCCTCCACAACCTGCGTCCAAATTTCCCCATTTTCGTCAGCAGCATATCTTGAAATGCTGACACAATGCATTTGGGTGGGAATATTTTCACATGTTTTCATACATCTGGAGGTCTTTATAGTGGTTTGGAGATAAAAAGTACAGTATCCCAACATTACGCAGAACATTTTTTAATGGAGGGGAGTTATGGGGCTTTCTAGGGAACCACAGATGTAGGGTTCAGCAACCAACCAAAACTGGCAGTACCTTGCCCACTCTAACCGTCTCTAACCTCAGATGAGAGTGAAGGTTGCCAATGGAAATTTCTAGAAAATTTTGGAAAGCCTGACTCTGACATGGCATGGGACAGTGGTCTGTTTTATTTGTTACTATAGCTAGGCTACATCCTTATTTGTTTACTATCTCCTCTCTTATCTCGTTTCCGCTGGATGTGATTAGTTTACTTCTATTTTATTCCATATGCAGGTATTTTTATTATCCGCTTGTCAGTTCATGCAATGGTTATTTCTGAACACTGCAGCTGTTTCTGAGTTGCCACATTTCAGCAGTGGGCAAAGCTGTTTTTCTGGTGCTTGGCCTCTCAAGATTCCCCAGATCACTCTTTTTCTGGTGAAAAAGGAATGGTAACGGGCCTCTCCTGGAAGCCTCCATAAGTGAAAATTCACTCCCCTGACCCCCACATTGTAGGTTGTCCCCCTCTTTGCACCATTTAACATTAAAAAATACCAATTTTTCAAAACTAGAAGTGAACATCCAAACACTTCTGATTTTTTTGTAGAGGGAGGTTGGCATTTTGGCACACTGTCTGGCCCTTCAAGGGTTCCAGGGAAAACCAGCACCGGTATCCCTTGTCATGGGACTTGGTACAACTACTTGAGGATGAAAGTACAAAACTAGAGTGGTAGATGAATATCAAGAAAAATAAATAAATAACAACCACAAGAAGACTTACATAAGTTTAAATTAGATAATGAAGATCCTGAAATTGTTAAAAGATTTTCTGCATATCAGCTCAAGCTGTGTCCGCACTGCAGAATAATCCAGGCTGACAGCATTTTAATTGCCATGGCTCCATGTGATGGAATTGTAGTTTGTTGTGGCACCACAACTCTCTGCCATGGCTCAATTAATTCCATGTCAAACCTGGATTATTTCTACAGTGTGGATACAGCCTTCGTCGTAAAAATGGGGCTGTTGTCAAGAAATCAGAAAAATTTAATATTTTTACACTTCAGGATCTTAATTCTTCCATAGGTGACCTTAATGTCACCTATAAAAGAACCTCATAAGATCCTGAAATGTAAAGATATATGATTGAATACTAAAGTCAGGATTGTCTATGCCATCATATTTCCAATTTCTATGAATGGCTGTGAAAGCTGGACAGTGAAAAAAGCTGACAGAAAGAGAATTTACTCATTAGAAATGTCGTGCTAAAGATACCATGGGCTGCCCAAAAGACCAATAAATGGATCCTAGAGCAAATCGAGCCTGAACTCTCCCTAGAAGCAAAAATGTCTAAAATTGGGCATAGAAAAGATGATAATGCTAGGAAAAGTGGAAGGCAGTAGGAAAAAGAAGACTGCATTAAAGGAGGATAAACTCCATCAAGAAAGCCATGCCTACCTTGAGTCTGCAGTGTGGACAATGTGCTTTTCTCTGTATTTGTTTTCATTTTGGCAAGCTGCCTTGAATTTTTGGGGAAAGGCAAGACAAGAAAGAAGAAAGAAAGAAAGAAAGAAAGAAAGAAAGAAAAAAAGAAAGAAAGAAAGCCAAAACAGAAATCCAATAGCATTGAGCTAAAAATACTACAAGCAAAGTGACCACTAAATGATTATTACATTAAGAGCCACTTTTGCTTCAGAAGTGGGGAATATACAATTCATAGGCTACATATGGCCTATGGGGCTCCATTTTGGGGGGCTTCGAAGCACACACACCCCAAATCCCAGATCTCCAATTTTTAAAATTCCCAGGCAATTTTTTATTTGTCCCAACCCAAGCAAAAATGGGTCAAAATCCTCCATGCTTACCCACCCCTTGCACAATTCCTATCAGGTGCCAGAAGGGAGGGCCCTTCCCTTTCTGCCAGGAGGCCCAATTTTATGGTGCAGATGCCCACACACATAGCCTTTTCTATGGCACATCCGTGGAGATCAAGGTGCACCACACGCAAGCTCACCTCTCGCACACACGCACCGTCCAGGCGGCAATGATCCACAAGGAGATGCTGAAGACCAGCAGCACAGTCCCGGGACAGATGGTCATGAGGGTCTTCATGACAAAACGGGTGTTGAAGTTGATCTTGTTCAAGGCGCCAATGCTCCGTGAGGAAGCGTCCGTGAAGAGCTTGCTGTGCAGCAGCATGACCCGGGCGATCAAGTACAGGCGCAGGAACATGGGGATAGAGAGGATGATGTCCACGTCCGCCTCCGCCTGCGAAGGCGTGTAGGAGAAGGCCAGCCGGGCCGTCCAAAAGAACCGGTACTCCCCGGGGATGGGGTGGATGGCGCAAACCAGCATCTCCAAGCTGATGTATAGGATGCGCTCGTAGGTCATTGCGATCCGCCAGTCATCGGCGCCATTGTCGATCACAAAGAGCTGGCAAGGTGCAGAGGGAAGATAGGGAGAAAAAGCAGTGTTAGAAACAGACAAACATTTAAGATTGATTTGTTTAAGATTTATTGACAGGCATTTCCTCAGTTAACAAAGCTCCTGTTTTAGGTATATTTCAAACTGTTTTATGTAGTTATGGTTGTTGTGGTTGCGTGCCTTCACATAACCCCTGACTTATGGCAACCCTAAGGTGACACTATCACAGGATTTTCTTGATAAGATTTGTTTGGAGGGGCTTTGCATTTTCCTTCCTCTGAGGCTGAGAGACTGTGATTTGCCCAAGTTCACCCAATGGGTTTCCATGGCCAAGAGGGGATTCAAACCCTGGTCTTCCCTAGTTCAAGTCCAACACTCAAACCGTTACACTAGACAGCTGCTTTAAAGCAGAGGTGTGCGTGTTGTGTGCCTTTACGTCATTTCCAACTTGGGGTTTTCTTGGCAAGATCAATTCAGAGGGGGTTGGCCATTGCCTTCCCCCTGAGGCTGAGAGAGTGTGACTTGCCCAAGGTTACCCAGTGGGTTTCATGGCTGAGCTCAGAATCCAACCCTGGTCTTCAGAGTTACAGCCCAATGCTCAAACCAGTTCTGTGTTTTTCATATTTTTCCATATAAAAGGGAGGGAGGGAGGAAGGAAGAAAGGGGGTGAAGGAGGTCTCTGTGGCCCAGAAAGAAGCATACTGCCCATGCCCACAGTCGATTAACAACTAATGACAATGTGTTAGCCCTTTTCCTGAACAATGCCAAGCTCTGTGCCAAGACAAGAGGGTGTGTAATTCCAAGCAGATTAGCCATTTCAAAAGGTCTTTGGAGCATGGCACCCACCTGCGACCCACCCAGCAGCCAAAGAAACGGCACAACCAGCTTGTCAGAGCAACCCAGTGGGTTGACCCCAGGCAACAAGGCAGTCAAAAGACCCAGAGAAAGGGGGAAAGGCAAGGAAAGTGGGCCCTTGACATCAAGAGACCCAAAAAGAGTGCCTGGATCTGTTCCTTGAGTCCCGAGGCTTGGCTCATTTTGCCCATTTATTCCATAATCATTTGTTCTCTGTGGAGTAAAGTGAAATCAAGCCACTAGTAGAAAATACCTCCTTCCAAATGCGAATCATCTTTCATTGTCGCTTCACATTTCTACAATGCTTTCATGGGGGGGGGGGGGGGGGGAAGGATGCATCATCATAGAATTAGAATCATAGAATCCTAGACTTGGAAGAGACCCCAAGGATCATCCAGTCCAACTCCCTGTCATGCACAGAGGCACAATCAAAATACTCCCTGTGACAGTTGGCCATGCAGCCCCTGCTTAAAAACCTCCAAAGAAGGAGACCCCACTGCTGTTCTTCAAGTCATTTCCGGCTTATGGCAGCCCTAAGGCGACCCCGTCATGGGCTTTTCTTGGCAAGATTTATTCAGAGGAGGTTTGCCATTGCCTTCTCCTGAGGTTAAGAGCATGTGACTTGCCCAAAGTAACCCAGTGAGTTTCATGGAATTGAATCCTGGTCTTCAGAGTCATAAGGCAACACTCAAACCACTGTGCTACACTGGCTCATCCACTATACCTCACCAAGAATATCCAGTCCAGTCGGCACCAGTACAAGCAAAAGGGGCACTTGTTGAATTTGGCTCCAATGGAGTACGGTATATACTCATAGAACTCAAACATATAGCTGTAGATGCAGTATGTAGAGAGATCTTGTAGAACTTTTGAGACTAACTGAAAGAAAGGAACTTGGCAGCATGAGCTTTTGTAGATTTCAGTCTATGTCCTCATGCACCTATGTGCATCTGAGGAAGCAGACTGCAGTCTACAAAAGCTCATGCTGCCAACTTCTTTATTTCTAATTTCACACTTGCTCATAGAGGGTAAAAATCAGTTAATCTTAACGGTGCTTCTGCATTCCTTTTCCCTCTTTCCCTCTCCCACTCTCTTCCTCCCTTTTTAGGTGGAGCAAGAAGATGCAGCATGCTCAGAAGGCCAGCAATGTTTGCATAAAAGTTTGGGAATGGATGCTACCACACATTTGGCTCGCTGGACAATCCCTCCCTTGGCTCGTTGCTTTGGTGGCCTACGTGACAGTCCTCAGATGCTGCCATTCAGTCTTCCGCCCTGCTCTTTTTTCCCCCCCTTTCCTGCTGCCAAGCTACCAGCAGGGAAGATGAATTAGGTACCGCTGGACTTAAGGATGCGGTTGCCATGGAAGCCCAGTAGCCAGGCTAACATGTTTGGGAGGGCAGCGTGTGGGAGAAGGGTTGGCAAAAAGAAAACAGACTCGTGCCCGTTGCGATAAAGAGACGAGGGTCATTTTTCATCCAGGCGGATCTGTGCATTGGTAATATTTGCCCGATGCCCCTTGGGAAGGAAGGTTTGGCCTGGCTTCTGGCCCAAGGACTTTGGCTCCCTTTAAATTGATTCCAGCATCCTTTGTTTAGAAAAGCAAAAATAAATTCCCAAGCAAAAGCCAGGCTGTGTTTGGGTCAATGCCAGGCCTGAATGGTGTGGCTTAGTGGTAGAAGAATGGTAGGTTCCCATAGGGGTTTCAGTGTGACAGCTAGATGATGATGATAATGATGATTAACCTTTATTTATATAGCGCTGTAAATTTACACAGTGCTGTACATACAATCTTTTTAATTAGGTGGTTCCCTGCCCTAAGACTTACAATCTAAAAAGAGACGACACAAAAGGAGAAGGGAATGGTGGTGGGGAAGGGGATCAGGTCCAGCAGGTCTTCTCTCCCTCTGAGGCCTGGACCAAGGCAGATAGACTGGAGGGAGGGCTCGGCTTCTTAATATATAGTTAAAACAAGGCATCCTGGGGCAGACAAGGGCACACACCTGGGAACACTTCCCTAGAACAATGGAGTCTTTAACTCAATTTTGAAACTGGTTAGATAAGTTACTTATGTGTTTCATGTGCCTTATATGCAGGGCAAAGATTGAATGCATAAAATCACCACAAATCAAAAGTTCTTCACCTCTGGACGCAAGCAGAGTCCACAGATGGGCTTCAGAAAGTCCAGGAACTACGTGCAACCTTTTAAAAAATTCTCCCACCGTCTTTGGTTTTCTTCCTGCTACTTTGAAAACTGTATTTAAGCCCATGAATTTTCTGAAGAGGGGGGTCCACAGCTGTCATCAAATGCTTAAAAGGGGCTCATCCCTCAAAAATAATCTAATAGCAGGTCCAGCACTTTAATAATGAAAACAAAACAACCCCCTGCCAATGTAGTTGAAGGAAAGCCAAACCATAATCTCACTAGGTCTCAAAGGCTCAGGTGAAGAGCCAACTCCCCTCAAGGGGGGAAGCTTTCTCTGCTTGCCACGGTGGAAATGTGTCTCAGCCCCACTGCCGGCAATCCATCAAGAACAACTCGCCTAAGGTCTTTCCCAATTCCTTCTCAAACAAAACTCTGGAACCAGCCCTGCCCAGAACCTCCCTGGAAGCCAAAACATTTCAGGAAGGTTGGGTGCTTCACTTTCCACATCGGAAGCCCTGCCTTCTGGTGAGAGGCTTCAAATCAACCGATCACATGCTGAAGGCAGGAGCTCAACAGACGTTGGCTTCCCTGAGGATGGCAAACACTCAACTTTGCAGACGCTCTCGTGGCTGCAGTGGGATTGCCTTTCATTTCCATGGAAGTCCCGTCTGGATTTGCCTCCAGTGACGTGCTAATTAATAAAATGAAAGAAGGAAGGAAAGGGCAGGGAGTGGAAGGATTCCCTCTCCCACTTCAGAGCTTTGCTTGCACCAGGGATTAACCTCCGAGCCTGGCATTCCCACCAAGGAGAGCTTGTCCCTAGAATATTCCCTGTTACAGCATAAAAATACAGATATAGCAAGCATCGAAACCAAGTCACAGGGCATCTGCTTCACATGCAGAACATGCCTCTGGTTCAGTACCTGACAAGGCACATCTCACGCTAAAGCAAGGGAACTCTTCTAGATGTTCTTGTGCTTCATCGGCCTCATTGACCTGCAAAGGCCTCCCACACCACCAGTCTTTCCCACCAAGGAGATATTATGGGAGCATTCCCACTGGGGAATATAAACCGCCTTATCTTGCTGCAAGTCTGCTTCAGTTTGAGAATTCGAACCGTGGCTATTGCTCCCATTACCAAGCGGAGCACAATGATTTGGTTTTTAAAAGCTCGTTTTTCATTCCCATTCACTTTTCTCTGGTGTATTTTGAGGCGGATTTATTTTGCTCCCCATTCCCATTACCTTTGCGGAACCAGTTTTTCTGATATTTTTTTCCTTCATTTGAGCTGTCAATCAAGCGCTTAGGCGATTAGACGTCACAGTGACATCTCATCGCCTAAGCGCTTGATTGACAGCTCAAATGAAAAAAAAAACACTTCTTTGGAAATAATAATACATTTTGAGACCGTATTCACTGCTATAGCTCAGTGCTAGGGAATCCTGGGAATGGTAGTTTATTATGGCCCCATTGCTCATTGTGACAGAGAAGGCTAAATATCTCACAAAACTCCAGTTCCCAGAATTCCTTAGCAGTTAGCCAAGGCAATTAAAGCAGCCTCAAACTGGATTATATGTGTATATACATATAATGTATATGTATATACATTGCAGGTGTGTGTATACATATACCTATATGCAAGGCACACTCTCTCAGCCTCAGAAGATGACCATGACACACACACCCCGAAGAAACATGCCAAGAAAACATGCCATGAAAGGGTCTCCATAAGAGCCAGTGTGGCATAGTCATTTGAGTGTGGAGGCCAGAGTTTGAATCCCAACAGAGTCATGGAAGCCAAGTCACACTCTCTCGGCCTCAGGCAAAACAAAACAAAACACCCTTCCTCTGAAGAAACAAGCCAAGAAACCGCTTTGCTTTGGGGTCGCCATGAGAGCCTAGTGGGCAGTGAAAGGACTCAGCCTCACTTATGGTCTTGCCCCCTCTTCTCTCTCTTTTTAATTTAATTTTTATTTTTACCTTACCTTTGCTTCCTTACTCCACCAAGGAAAAGTTACACAAACGGGGGGAAATGGTGCCGGGAATACAAGGAAAGAGAACAAAGCGGGTGACACCCCTAGGCCAGCCCCTTTAACACTGGCCCTTCCATTCCAAAATACCTGAATCAGACACCCTTGTCATTCCCATTAATATACCCCAAATCAGAGCCAGTCCTTGGCAAAAGAACTGCTTGGAAAGTGGTGTCAAATTAACCTGGGTTCGACACCCACCTCCCATTCAGGTTATCTCAAGATAAACCAATCAAACGGGGATCAAACCCGAATTCCAATAGGAACAATGTTCCTGTAATCAGGATCAAATGCGCATTCAAATGGGAACAAGATGTTATAATTCAGTTCCTGAAAACCAATAATCCGGGTTATAAAACAATGGGCACGGCCCCTAAATTAGCTTTCCAGATGCACCCCCTCATTCCCAGCACATCCAATCCATCCGTATTTTGGATTGCCACCTTTTTGTGCAAACCAATGCTTGGCTCAGCAAGCAAGGGGGGAAAACCCCAGCCTCAAACACAGCTTTGTAAGACAGCACAGTAATTGCCTGTTTAGGATTCACATCAGGCGGTGAGAGAAGCTGAGCTGACCAGCTTCTTTTTAAAGAAAATAAGAACGAAAGAAGAGGAAATTGCTTCTCACGTACTGGGCATCCAGCGCTGATACCTTTCACAAATTAATATATTTAGAACAGTCTGCCCAAATCTGCCCCTTCCCAGTCTACTCAACTGCAACACCCATCGTCCCCAGACATGACTATGATAATGGAGGTGTAGTCCCAAACCTCTAGAACAATTGTTCCCAAACTGTGGTCCTCCGCATGTTTTGGACTTCAGCCCCCAGAATTCCTGACCGTTGGCCAAGCTGGCTGGGGTTTCTGGGAGTCAAAGCCTTGGAACAGGGGCATCACTAAGGGCTGGGGACTGTATCCGGTGATATCCTAAGGAGAGGTGACACCACTACTCTCCAAACATCTGCCTTTCAACAGAAAACTAGGGCTGTGGCATCACAATTCAAAAAGGATGTGGAGAAACTGGAGCGTGTCCAAAGGAGGGTGACTAAAATGGTGAAGGGTCTGGAAACCTTGCCCTATGAAGAACGCCTTAGGGAGCTGGGGATGTTTAGCCTGGAGAAGAGAAGGTTAAGAGGTGATATGATAGCTTTGTTTAAATACTTGAAGGGATGTCATATTGAGGAGGGAGCAAGCTTGTTTTCTGCTGCTCCAGAGAAAAGGATCTGGAACAATGGATGCAAGCTACAGGAAAAGAGATTCCACCCCAACATTAGGAGGAACATCCTGACAGTAAGGGCTGTTGGACAGTGGAACAAACTCCTTCCTTGGAGTATAATGGAGTCTCCTTCTTTGGAGGTCTTTAAACAGAGGCTGGATGGCCATCTGTCGGAGATGCTTTGATTTGGAGTTCCTGCATGGCAGAATGGGGTTGGACTGGATGGCCCTTGTGGTCTCTTCCAACTCTAAATTTCTATGATTCTATGATTCTATGATTTGCCTGTGTTAAAATGCTGGAGCTCAGCGGAAGAGATGGTGGGAATGATGTGAAGCACAATGGGAGGAGAAAGGAGAGGATGCAGGATTTTTTAAAAATTCAAATTTAAATATTTTTTAAATGTATGTTTTTTTAAAAGTTAAAAACATCGCATCTTACCAAAGTTTCACGTTAACCACATAAAACTAGGAACATGTAAATCCACTTAGGCTGTGCGAATGATATTGTAATTTAAAGGCATAATTTAAATTTTGCAAGCGGTTCATTTCACAACGATTGCTATGACATTCAATGCTATATGGCAGTTATGATTTTAGAATAGCATTAGTACTCAAAACATGACTATGGATACTGTACAGTGTGGTATGGGAGGATCTCAATGGGAACTGGGGCGACACCATGCTTTACCACATCGGGTGATGCCAACCACGGAGATGCCACTGCCTCAAAGCAAAGGAAGGCAAGCCTCTGAACAAATCTTGCCAAGAAAACTCTATGAACAGGTTTGCCTGATCCCCTCGTGATAAATCAGAAATTATATCAAGGCACACAACAACCGCTTTGGCTGCTAGATGTCCAGGGCCCTTGCTCCAGGGGCTCTTGCCATGCTCCTGAATACAGGCACAAAACAAAGAGTTCTGGGTGGGGCAGGAGTGGGCCAGAAAGCAATTCTTAAAGCTGGTGGAAAGCAGATGTTCAGCGTAGGGTGGGTGGGATTAAGTGCCCTCCACAGATGTTGGGTTTATGTTTAGTTACACAAAGCTTATTTCCCTTCTCTGCATCGCCACGCTGAAAGGGCAACCGAGAGCGGGCGAGTGCCATCGCAGCAGCCATGGCCATCTGTGCACTGCCGTGCGAGCGCACACTGGCCACTCCAGCCTGGACTCTCTGGCTTGCAGCTCCCGGATCAAGCGTCCCCCCAACCCATTCATCATACATCCACTCTGAGTCCAGAAATATCCATGTCAATAGGGCATGGACACCATGCTTTATGGGGAACATCTTAGGCTGGAAACCATGTTCTATGAGGAGCATCTTGACGGTAAATCATGCGGCATCTTAGGCTGGAAACTGTGCCCTATGAGAAGTGTCTTATGGGTTTGGGTATGTTTCGCTTGGGAAAAAGAATATTAAGAGGTGACATGATAGCCATGTTTAAATATTTGAAGGGATGGTATATTGAGGAGGGAGCAAGCTACTGAGGAGGATGCAGACTACTACAAAAGAATTTCCTAAAAATTAGGGGAAACTTCCTGAAGGTGAAGAGCTATTTGACAGGGTGCGTTGGAGTCTCCTTCTTTGGAGGTTTTTACACAGAGACTGGATGGCCATCTGTCAGAGATGCTTTAACTGTGTTTTCTTGCATGGCAGGGAGTTGGACTGGATGGATCTTGAGGTCTCTTCCAACTGTATGATTCTATGAATTTCTGTTTCATCACCTTGCTAGACCCTAAAGCACAGATGGGGTGAGAGAAGGTTCTACTTGCACAGGTCTTTTTCCCCCCTCTTTTAGTCAGTGTGAAGATTAGTATTTCCTTCCTCCTACTGTATTGACCAAAGTCTCCTCCTATACTTATTGTAGAACTGCAGCATCTATATTATTATTATTATTATTATTATTATTATTATTATTATTAATTTCCCTCCCCTCTGGGTGAGCAATCGAGGCAGGGTACAACATATAAAATACAGTTACAATTAAAATATAGCAAACCAATCCCTCATCCCATCCCTTAAAATAGAATTAAACTGAGGTAAGATTAAAACAGTAGATAAAACCATAGAACATTAATGTGGCTCTCATTAAAATGATAGGCAGCCTCGAAGTGACTAATGTCTCTGAGGATGAGTCTAGATGGACAATAGCAGAATAGATTTAATCATTGTTGGGGAAGGCCTGCCGGAAGAGATGTGTCTTGATGGATCTCTTGAAACTGTCCAAAGTTGTAATAAGGCGCATCTCATCCGGCAGGCCATTCCACAGCCTAGGAGCGACAGCGGAAAAGGCCCTCTGGGAGGTCTGCGCCATCCTAGTTTTCTTAGGCTGTAGCAGATTCCTCTCAGAGGATCAAAGTGTGCAGGGTTCGTATGGGAAGAGGCGGTCCCTTAGATAGGATGGACCTGAGCCATGTAGGGCTTTAAAGGTCAAAACCAGCACCTTGTACTGTGCCCGGAAACTGATCGGCAACCAGTGGAGAGATTTGAGCACAGGTGTTATGTGCTCTCTCCTAGATGCCCCAGTGACTAATCTGGCTGCCATATTTTGAACCAATTGGGGTTTCCAAGTTAAGCACAAGGACAGCCCCATGTAGAGCGCATTGCAGTAATCTAAATGTGAGGTGACCAAGGCATGCACCACAGTTTCCAGATTCCTTATCTCCAGGAAAGGGCGCAGCTGGCGTATCAGCCGAAGCTGATAACAGGCACTTCTGACTGTCGCATTCACCTGACTCGTCATGTGAAGCGATGAGTCTAGGAGTACCCCCAGACTGCGAAGAGAGTCCTTCGAGGAGAGTGTGACTCCATCTAGGACTGGGAGTTGTATTCCCAGACCTGGTTTCGGGCCGGTAACTGTCAGTACCTTCGTTTTGTCTGGATTAAGCCTCAATCTGTTTTCCCTCATCCAGTCCATTACCGCTGCCAGGCAGTCATTGAGAGGAGAGACGCCATCTGAGGTCTGAGCAGATGATCTGGTCATGGAGAGGTATATCTGAGTGTTATCAGCGTACTGAAGACACTGAGCTCCATGCCTCCTAACAACCCATTCACTCACAGATCTCTATGCTAGGTAAGATCAGGGAAGCATCTGGCTATGCCACCATAAGAAGATGGAAAAGGATCACATCAGCCATTGGGATCTTGTGAGAACTCCAACTGATGATACAGTGGCACCTTGTTATGTGCTGGGGTTTGGTTCCTGGATCCCTGTGGATAACAAAATCCCTGGATGCTCAAGTCCCATTAAATATAATGGCAGGGCAAAATGGTGTCCATTTTATAAAATGGAAAATCAAGGTTTGCTATTTGGAATTTATACTTTTTTGGAACATTTTGAAGCCAAGGATGTTTGAATCCATGGATAATTAAAAAAAAAAACCCGTACATTAGAATTGCTGACTGTATTATCAGGGACAATCTTCACAATAGAAGGTCGCAAATTAATTCTGAGGTCACTTCTGAGCAGCATTTTGGCCAGTGTATAGATGGGGGAAAAAGAGAAATTTGAGAGAGATGAGGTATTCAGAGGGAAAAGATATTGTCTGTATCCTTTTGGGAATGCTCAATTAAAATGACTTGAAAATCATTGTAATTTCTTAAATTTTGAAATTCTGGCTAACGTAAACCACGGGCTAGGCTTTCTCCACCCAGCATGGGGTGAGTATAGTTACACAGCACAAAATGGAAGACATTTTGCATGTGCTCAAAAGAACTCTCACCTCACAGAAGCTGTGTTCACACTGGAGAAATAAACCGGTTTAATTGCCATGGCTCAATGGTGTGAAATTCTGGGAACTGTAGTTTGTTGTGGGGTCCAGAGTGGAGCTCCGCTCCGCTCTGGGCCCCACAACAAACTACAATTCCCAGAATTTCACACCATTGAGCCATGGCACTTAAACCGGTTTATTTCGCCAGTGTGAACACAGCCTTAGTAGTTCAGATTAACAGCACCACCACCACAATTAAGATAATGGCCTTTACTCATCCCAGCTTTTGGCCAAGGACCAGCTTCTGAGAGCTTGTTACCAACTGGGTGCTGCCTTTTTCTTCAGAAATATGTTTTCAAGTTATGTTTTTAGTTGTTCTATATTAGGCTTTTAATCTAATCCTGTTTTAATTACTGATCCTGTTTTGCATTTTAATCACATTCTTCATTTATTCCACTATTACTGCTAACTGCCCTCGGTCTCACGCTTTGGGAAAAGCAGATTTTTTAAATAAAGGTGTTCAGGGCTCCCAATACACATGCTCTGCAGCCATAATAAGTCTGCCCCAAACAGGAGTTAAATAAAAATATTATTATTATTATTATTATTATTCTACAAATGTGAAGATTATGGATTATGTTTTATGGTTCACTTTTCTCTCCAAACCTGGTAGAAATAAAATGCAAAGATAAAAACATACAAAAATAATAGTTAGAATGTTATTAAACCATTTAAAACATATACATTAAAAGAGAGAAAAAATGAAAAATAGAGCATCACACTATGAAAAGTCCTTGCAAAAGCCTATGTAGTAATAAAAAAAAGTTTGGAACTGCCATCAGAAAGACAGCAAGGAAGAGCCCCCTATTTATCTCAGTATTGCAAACTGAATCAGTATGTAGAGAGATCTTGTAGCACCTTTGAGACTAACTACATAAAAGAAGTAGGTGGTATGCGCTTTCATAGACTTAAGTCGACTTCCTCAGATGCATGTGCCTGAGTTTAAAGTGCAATAACATACTGCACTTAGTTAACTCAGCGGGAGCGAGAGGAAACAAGAGGAAGAGCAGAATCTTGCCCTTCCCAGTAGATTCGGGCAAAAGCAAACTGCTGCAGCTCATCTTAGGTTGTGTTCTCTCTTCCACATTAATAACCTCTGCCATCTTGACCATTCTGATACTGCTTGACCATGTGTCCTGGTTTTTACCTGTGATATGTTGGAGGGTATACAGTTCTCCTCTATTGGGTGACTGTGGGCAAGTCACCTCTTTCTTAAAGAGGCCCAAGTGATGGGCATTTTTATTAAAGCCTTGGGGAGAATGTCTAATTATTCTACCTAACTGGCCATGTGCATGGCTTTCATTGTTGTCATGCATTTTAAGTTGCACTGCTCCTGATAAAAATTCTACCCATCAAATTTTCCTCTAGTCCTCTAATTTCCAGACACTGAAAACCCTCCACACCTACAATCTGTCTTTGCATGCCCTTGGTCATTTGCCCTACCCCTTTTCTTGGCAGGTCTAAGCTGCATCCGCACTGCAGAAATAATGAAGTCTGACACCACTAACTGCCATGGTTCAATGCTATGCAATGCTTTTCAGAGATATTTATTTAGCCTCCTCTGTCAGATCCCTCTGGTGCCACAACAAACTGCACATCTCAGAATTCCATAGCACTGAACCATGTCAGTTAAAACGGTGTCGAATTGGATTATTTCTGCAGTGCAGAGGCAGTTACTACAACCAAAATTAGTTTTAAGTTACTACAGTGGACTCTTTCAAACGGGAGGAATTTCTCCCAACTCCGAATGGAGCCAATGTGGATTCATGTAAATTCGCTAGTTAAGCGAATTTATGTGAACTCCTGTTCCGTTTGGAAGGCATTCGAAATTACTTCCCATTACCCGAAAATAACCCCCTCCTGCCCAAAATTGCGTGCGAAGCTTTAATTCGCAATAACGTAAAACCCAGGATTGCATTCGGAGTGGCTTCCCTCTTACCCGAAATTGCGTGCGAAGATTTAATTCGCAATAACGTAAAACTCATGATTGCATTCAAATTGACATTAAATTATACTTCCAATTTCCGACGTCTGAAAGAGTCCAGTGCTGGAAATTTGGGGGCTGAAGGTAATCTCATGTGGGTTCAGGCAAAACTCTTACGCAGGGGCAATGCCTTCATTCTGTTCCTTCTCTGAAGAGATCTTGCCAAGAAAAGCCTGTGATAGAGTCAACTGATGGTTGCCATAAGTCAGAAAGAACTTAAAGGCACACAACAACAACAGCAACAACAGTGGCTGTTGGATTTTTAGGTGGTAAAATGTTTTTAGGTGGTCAATTATCTTTTGCTATTGTTATGTCTCTTCAAGTCACTTCCAACTTACGGCAACCCTAAGGTGAACGTATCATAGGGTTTTCTTGCACGATCTCTTCAGAGGAGGTTTTCCATGCCTTCCTCTGAGGCTGAGAGAGTGGGACTTGCCCAAAGTCATCCAATGGGCTTGAGAAGGGATTCAAGCTATAGTCTCCCAAGTGCTATTACAACACTCAAGCCACTAAACTACACCACTTCTCTATTTTAATATTTTAACTTTTTAAAACAGATTTTATTGTATCCTGCCCTGAGATCTTGGGAAGCAGGGTAGGATATTAATATTTTAACAAAATAAAACAGCATCACTCAAAGCGACTGACAAATGAATAGCCTGAGGGTTTAATATTACTCTGGCATTGCATCCGATGAACTGGATTGACACGAACAAAAGCTCACGATCAAATATGAATCAGTTAATCTGAAATGTTCTGCTAAATGTCCTTTTCCGGTGCTACCACCTCCCTTTTTATGTTACAAATTAGAAGCATCCCTCACCATTGGCTATGCTGGCTAAGGCTGATGGGGAGGGAAGCCCAACAGCAACTGGAGTTGCGACTCCCAAACTTTGGGTGGCTTGGACTTCAGTTCCCAGAAGCCCCAGCCATCTTGGCCAGCAGTAAGGAATTCTGGGTGACAAAATTCTAAACATCTGGAAAACCAAAGTTTGGGAAACAATACTCTAGAGGGACACATGGTCTCCCATTCCTGAATTACTTGATCCTTCTAACTGGAGAGATGCCAGTTTGAGAGCCGCCGGGATTGAACCTGGGACCTTCTGCACCCCCAAATATGTATCCGATCTCTGAGCCACATTCCCTCCCATCAAATTCCAAACCCCCAAACCCTCAAAGATTTGGAATTTGATACTTGAACAAACCTATGTACAGTTGACCCTCCACATTTGCAGCTTTGGCTTTTGCAGTTCTGATTATTTGTGGGTTTGTTTGCAGTGGTCCCTTGGTATCCACTAGAGTTTGGATCCAGGACACACACAGACACAGTAGATATCAAAATCAGTAGATGCTTAAGTCCCATTAAATACAATGGTGTAGTGAAATGGTGTCCCTTATATGACATGGCAAAATCAAGATTTGATTTTTTTCCTATAGACAGTTGGCACTCCATATCCATGGATTCTTTATCCATGGAGACACTGAAGCTGTGTATGTGTATGTATATGTGTGTGTGTTTACACACACACACACACATATATATATACACACAGACATGCACAGTAGGCCCTTGGTATCCACCAAGGTTTGGTTGCAGGACCCCCTGGATACCAAAATCTGTGGATGCTCAAGCCCCATTAAATACAATGAGATAGTAAAATAGAGTCCCTGATATAAAATGGCAAAATCAAGGTTTGCTTTTTGGAATTTATATATTTAAAATAATATTTTGAAGCTGTGGATGCTTGGAGCCATAGATAAAAAAAAAAAAATCTGTGGATACAGAGGGCCAACTGTATATACATACACATTTTCAAACCATGGATGGTTGACTCCACGGATAAAGAATCCATGGATACGGAGGGCCAACTGTAATATGTTGCCTATAGGAATCTCTAGGTCCTCCAGTATTACTCTATGCCCAACGTCTGCTGGATGTTGACCATAGCGTCAGGCTGGAGGACCTTGAGATTCCAAGAGAAAAGGTCCTCCAGCGCACTTCTATGATCAATATCTGCCAGAAACGAGCACAGACTTGCGCTGCAGGACCTAGACATTCCCAGAAAGGTGTTCTCTCATGTAAGTTGTTTTTCCACTTTCGTGAGAGTCCTAATCCCCCAACCCCAGGAAACATGAAGGGTCCACTATATACCTTTCTGACAACACTCCTCGGTGGCCACACGAGAGGATCTTCTCAGCTATGGCATCCCTTGGATGTCTGACTGGCATCAATATTGATTTTTCCCCCCTGCTGATACCAAGATGAAAAACATGGCTTTTAATGAAAGCCTTTGGGGACTAATGTATTTCAAGTATATTTATACTGGTCTGTGGCCGTAATAAAGTATTGGTTGATTGATTGATTTCAAATATATGCGACTGTGGTTTTAAACCACTATAGTTTTTAAAGTGGGTTTTAAGTGTGGCTACATTTATTATGTTTTTATTTTGTTCATAACAATTAAAGGATTTATTTCTATTCCGCCTTTTCCGGGTGGGAAATCAAAGCGGATTGCAGCAGTCATTAAAAACAGAATACAATAATTAAGCTTTGAATCTGGAAATGTTTTGCAATGTTTGTGTTGCACGCCGCCCTGACATCCTGAGATAAAGGGCAGGAAGGAAGTGTTTTAAGAAATAATATAATATAATGCAATATTAATAAAAGGCGCTCGCCTCTACCACCTTCGCCACAGGCACAAATCAAAGCCATGTCAAGTCTTCCACGATGGATGAGAGAATAGAGGGAGGTCAATGCTTCCAGGACAGATTATGCTCTTGCTTTTCACCAGGGCATGGTTCCTTTTTAAATAAGAGTTACAATACAGTACTTACATTGACCCGTGGATAAGTCACTTCAGGTTTTTGGGGTCAATTTTTAAACTAAAATTTGTAGACTTATACATGAGTATATACTGTAATTATCTTAGGTGCAAAAGTAATAGATTTGTTGGAAAAGTCTCCCACCCCAACCTTTTGGGAGGTTCTTTTGTCTGTTAAATGTTACATGGCAACTCATTTAAACTCAGGGACATTTCTGTATAGCTCTTTAGGGGGCCAATAAAAGGTCTACCTGGTAAGTATACTTCTCTATGAATGTTACAACAAAACATGACTCAGTACAACTTCAAAGTCTTGTTGGAATGGATAAGGGTTTTTTAAAAAGCTTTGCTGCCATCTTGGCACATACACATGAGAACAACTTTGGTGTATTTTCTGGCCTTCAAGTTGTTTCTGAATTACGGTGACCCTGAGACAAAGGCTTTCACGGCTAGTATCCATATTGTTTGTGGGTTTTTCGGGCTTTGTGGCCATGTTCTAGAAGCGTTCTAGAAGATGTTCTCTGAAGATGGCAGCCACAGATGCTGGTGAAACGTCAGGAATAAACTCTTCTAGAACATGGCTACATAACCCGAAAAACCCACAGAAAACTATCATGGAGTTTTGTCGGCAAGAGTTGTTCAGAGGGGATTTGCCACTGCTTTCTTCTAAGGCTGAGAGAGTGTAACTTGCCCAAGGCTACACAGAGGGTTTCATAGAATCATAGAGTTGGAAGAAACCATCCAGTCCAACCATAGAATCATAGAGTTGGAAGAGACCACAAGGGCCATCCAGTCCAACCCCCTGCCATGCAGGAACTCCCAATCAAAGCAACCCCAACAGATGGCCATCCAGCCTCTGTTTAAAGGCCTCCAAGGAAGGAGACTCCACCACACTCTGAGGGAGTGTGTTCCACTGTCAAACAGCCCTTACTGTCAGGAAGTTCTTCCTAAAGTTGAGGTGGAATCTCTTTTCCTGCAGTTTGCATCCATTGTTCCGCGTTCTAGTCTCTGCAGCAGCAGAAAACAAGCTTGCTCCCTCCTCAATATGACATCCCTTCAAATATTTGAACAGGGCTAACATATCACCTCTTAACCTTCTCTTCTCCAGGCTAAACATCCCTAGCTCTCTAAGTCATTCCTCATAGGGCATGGTTTCCAGGCCCTTCACCATCTTAGTTGGTTTCTGTGATTAAACAGATATTTAAACCCTGGGCTTCCAGAGTCCTAGTCTGATGAAGCTACTACATCATGTTGGCTCCCGACGAAAACAACTAAGAACAGACCAATTTTCCAAATGGAAGTCTTACCAACGGTAATAGCAAATTCTTCATGTAGGCCCAATTAGAGCTGAAAGATAATTTCATCCACTTCACATTTTAATGCAGACTTTGCCTGATTTCACACTTCCAGATCAATGTGCAGCCAGAAACCAATTATTCTCCAAATCTGCTACTACTCAGAAGATTGCAAAGCAGTTCGCCAATCAAATACTACTTGCAAATATGTCTTATTTTAAGAGGAAGCCCACATACACACCACAAAGGCTTCTTTTAGACAACAAAACGGAGAGAGAAAGAGAGAGAGAGATGTCAGTGAAAACTGCATAGAAAAGAAGCAAAGCCACAATTCACATTAGAGAAAACTGCCAGGGGGGTGGGTGTCAACGTATTAGGAAAAACATGTATCAAAAAACCTGTATGACATTTTGTCTAAGCTTTTTTCCAAAAAAAGAAATCCCACAATGAGATGGAAGGGGATAATCTGAAATTAAATGGGATGGGGGAAAGAAACTAAAACTGAAGTTTCACCCCAGCTCCAAGGTTCATTGCAGGAGTGAGGTAAATGGAGAAGCAATTCCATCTGGCAGAGATCTCCGTTTAGCCAGCAATGAAAATAGTCATGAAGGAGTCGTTCCTTCCCTTAGCTTTGCTGGCAAGCTTCAATGCTCATAAAAATAGGGATAGGATGAAGAAGCAAAGAGGGTCGGGACGACCCCAACCAGAGTGGATGAGGAAGAACCTACTTGGGTAGGTGAGCTGGAAGAAATGAGAAGAATTTTTTAAATTAAAATCTAAATGAAAGGTGGAAATCACTATTACACATTCTCTACATCCTCTGATTTTGCCTTCATTCCTTCATTTTTGTTATGTACTGGCTTTCCTCTAATAAGTTCAAGGAAGCATGCATGTCTCTCTTTTTCTCTTCATCTTCACAACAGCCCTCTGAGGTAGATCGTTGATCGTTGGAAGGGCGGTATATAAATAAAGTTTGTTATTATTATTATTATTATTATTATTATTAGATCAGGCAGAGAAAAAGAAATAGAGTCTGGCTTAAGGTGAAGTAGGGAATTTCATGGCCAGGTGAGCATTTGAACCAAGATTTCCCACCTCCTGATCCAATGCTTTAACCATTGCACCCCACTGTTTTGTTAATTGCCCCCAATTCTCTTTCAATCTGTATGTTCTCATCACAGAGCCACTCTGTATACTCAGGTTATATCCAGAGACTCTGTTCTGCTCCAAGTACCTATATTTTTAAACAACGATAATGAACGAATTTTGCTAAGAAAACACCATGATAACGCCTTAGGGTTGCCATAAGTCAGGAACAACTTTAAGGCACACAGTATATCCACGTATTATTGTCAGCTGTTAACAGAAGAATTTAAGAGTGCCACACTAGTAATGCATGACAAACACCTTTTTAAAGTTTCGTTGGGGTTTTAAAAATATAAATATGGATGCTAAGTTCTCAAAATGAAGGGGGGGGGGGACAGTAAAATTTTTGAAGCGGTAAATCCATGTACTTGTATCTGTATTTCTCAAAAATAATGTTATGCCCTCATATATGCCCCCTGGTAAGAGATTTCAAATGATGAAATTAGTTCCAAGCTCTTTCCAAGTCTGATACATAATGATTCACAGTATGCATCCTTTTCTTTTACTGGCATTGAAATTGTCGAATAAAGGAAAGGTGGGTCACTGATGACTTTTAGATTAAGACGCTTCTTGGGGAAGCACTTTGGATAGCTGATTTATTGAAATGTTCCTATTTAAATGTTGCCGAGTTTCATGTAATGTTCTGTTCTTATTTCCTGGTCTCTAGCCCAGGGGACGTGGCCTTCCAGATCCTGTTGGACTGCAAGTGCCAGCAGCCCTAGATAGCAGAGGCCCAGTGGTGAGGAATGCTGGACATTGCAGTCCAACAATTTCCAGAGTCACACGTTTGTCTCCCAATTTAGGCTGTTGTTAAAATGCAGCCAGAAAAGTGAGATGCTGCTGCTGCATTGTGCAACCTGAAGAGGAATGTTCTGCCCTCGAGAGCCTTAAAATCAAAAACAGAGTGAGACCAACCATAACCTGTACTGGCAACTCAAATACTGACCCTCAATCCCATCTGCACATTTACCTTCACGATTAGCCCCTTTCAGTGATTTTGAAAGTTGCATCCGCGCTGCACAAATAGTCCCAGGACTTGTAGTTTTACGAAATATATGGCTTTCTCTGTCAGACAGGTCTAGTGCCACAACAACCTATCCAGGAGCGTGGTGCCATGGCAGTGAAAACAGTGTCAAACTGCATTATATTTCTGCAATGCAGTTGCAGCCTAAGATGCACTCTGCACATACTCAGAGGCAAAAACAAGCAGAAAGAAGCACTTGGAAGGGGAGCACTGGGCAGAAGCCAGTAAAAGGTGAGGGGGAGAGGAATATAGTTTGCCATGATGGTGGCGGGGTGCACTTTGAAGCCACCTGGGTCCCTCTGAGTCGTCATCATCATCATCATCATCATCATCATCATCATCATCGTTGTTGTAAGCCTGAGGGCAGGGAACTGTCTAATTAAAAATAATCATTGTAAGCCGCTCTGATAGCCTTTAGGGCTGAAGAGTGGGGTATGAATGAATGAATGAATAAATAAATATTATTATTATTATTATTATTATTATTAGGGCAGCCTGAAAAGAGTGTGTGTGTGTGTGTGTGTTTATATGCATAGTGCATAATTCTGGAGTGTGGTTTTGCAGGCCATTCTTAGATCCTTGAGTCTTAAGGCTGCATCCATACTGCAGAAATAATCCAGTTTAATGCTGCTTTAACTGCCATGGTTCAATGCTATGGGATTCTAGGAACTGTAGTTTGGTGAGACATTTAGCCTTTCCCATCAGAGAGCTCTGTTGCTACGACAAAGTACAAATCTCAGAAATCCAAAGCTTTGAGCCATGGCGGGGTCAAACTGGATCATTTCTGCAGTGTGGATGCAGCCGGAGCTCCCTCTCTCCTGCCCCACGTCCCTCATCCTCAAATCTGTCTATAATAGTGCAGGAAGGGTAAAAACTGTAAATGGCTCCTGGAGCTTTTATGATTCCATATTGGAGGGAGACCTGGGTTCAAATCCCAACACTGCCAGGGAAACCCACTAGGTGATCTTGAGCAACGCCACATGCTCCCAGCCTCAGGAAGGCAATGGCAAACCTTTGAACAAATCTTACCAAGGAAACCCCATGCCTTAGCGTCACCATAAGTCAGAAATGTCTTGGAGGCCCACAGGAACAAGAGGAAGAGGGAATATCAGCAAGTGATGCTTGTCAGGCAGCCAGGCCAAAAGCAACACCTGCTCAAATTCCCTCTTCTACGCAACCATTCAAGGTACAGGAGATTTTCACTCTGGCAACCCTAATCTGCAAGTAGAGAGATGTAGCACCTTGGAGGCCAACTGAAATAAAGAAGTTGGCAGTATGAAAACTTTCGTAGACTTCAGTCTACTTCTGCACATGCATTTGGTGACCAAATGCATCTGAGGAAGTAGACTTTAGTCTATGAAAGCTCATGCTGCCAGCTTCTTTCTTTAGTCTCAAAGATGCTACAATAGCTCTCTATATGTATTGATTTTACAGACTAACATGGCTATCTTTGGGGCTTTCTAGATTGGCAGGAAAGTGTGACATGAAGTTGCCTTTTCCTTAATGCTTAGCAGCTGCACCACAGCCTTTAGATGGAGCTGCGCTGTTCCGCAGTTTTTTAAAAAGTTGGGAAAACCAGCACCATTTTAAAGGCGCTTCTTCTCCCCTAAAACGCAAAAAAAGTGTTTTCATGGCACACTTTCCCTTTTTCTCATCTAAAGGCTAGACTTTCATGCAGCCATGAACACACTTCTTTTTGCCAATCTAGAAAGCCCCTTTGAATCCTAATCTGCAAGCTGAGACTCTTCTTCCATTTCCAACAATGTTTTCCAAAATACACTCTGCATGTGCTCAGGAGCAACCCACATTCACCATGTCCCAGGGCTGTTGGACTAACGTCTTGTGGGATGGGACAAAGAGGGGATGCCATTTAGTGACAGGCACACACATGTCGTTTTTAAAAAAGCCCTAGTGAAACTAAAAAAATCAAAAACACCCCAGAAAGGTGTGTGTATGGAAGAAAGGGAGGAATGACAGAAGACTGTGCAAGACTGAAAGAGTCAGTCATTGAAAAGAGATGCTCAGGGCCTGCACGGTAACCATGGCAACCCCCAGCCAGATGGTGGCAACAAAAGGGCTTCGGCCTAGCTGCCACCCACTGGGCCACTGAAAATCCCATCCTTTTGCAGAAAGCAAAACAGCCTTCCTTCATCATGCTCTATGGAGCGCCAAGCCCCAAGAGCCCAAAGATCAGTAACCACCATCATTCCTGAATTTGGGGAGAGGAGAGGAGAAGAAAGGGAAGGAAACAGAAATACGTGTGCACACATACACACATTTTTAGTAGCACAGATGCCAAAACTAGCACTCTCTCAAGAAGTCGCCACACCCAGATAGTCAAGGGAGGCAAAAAGAGCGAAAAGGGAGGAATCCAGTTTCCATGGCAGCTGTCTCCAGGCCTAGTAACAGCAGCATCGGCATTTCACCGACAGCAAAGCAAGGAGGCCCTTCTCCCAAAACGGCAAAGGACAGACACAGGGCGACCAGAGGTCCACACCGCAAAGGAGGACAAAGCACCGCAAAAATGGAAGACATTCCAGAAAAGCGTAGGGCGGGATAAAAAAAAAGCTAAAAACATTCATGTACATGTCAACTCATGCTTCTCAAAATGGAGAACTTTTTGAAAATTCTCCTGGATGGAAGGTTGAAATGTAGTGTGTATCCTGGAAAAGGAGGACTTCTGGTCACACTGGCTGGAGAGCAAAACCACAATCCAGAGTTATGAGCACACATGCGCTTGCCAGACTGGCCTACACTCCCAGAGGGTGGCTTTAAGGTGCACCCTGCAACCATCATGGCAAACTGTATTGTTCTTCTACCCACTTCCTTCATAATGCCACCGCCTTATAATGTCTTCTTAATAATGTCTCCATCTTCCAAGAGCTTCTTTCGGCTTGTTTAATAGGGTTTTTGGGTAACCTCCTGCAGGTGAGGCTGCATTAGACCCCCTTCTCCACAACCCAGAAAGGGCTGCCCCTTGGGTTGCCAGATTAAAATTTATTAACATTTCTTACCACTGGTGCTCTGTATCCACAGATTCCTTATCCATGGATTCAAGTATCCATGGGTTGAAAATATGTAAACAAAATCCCAAAAAGCAAACCTTACTTTTGCCATTTTATATAAGGGACACCATTTTACAATGCCATTGCGTATAGAATCATAGAGTTGGAAGAACCCCCAAGGGCCATCCAGTCCAACCCCCTGCCATGCAGGAACTCCCAATCAAAGCATCCTCGACAGATGGCCATCCATCCTCTGCTTAAAGACCTTTAAGGAAGGAGACTCTACTACACTGTGAGGGAGTGTGTTCCACTGTTCAACAACCCTAACTATTAGGACGTTCCTCCTAAGGTTGAGGTGGAATCTCTTTTCTTGTAGCTTTCACCCATTGCTCCAGGTCCTGTTTTCTGCTTGCTCCGTCCTCAATATGACATCCCTTCAAATATTTAAACAAGGCTATCATATCACCTCTTAACCTTCTCTTCTTGAGGCTAAACATACGTAGTTATAATGGTACCTGAGAATTCACAGGGGCACCTGGAACCAAACCACAGTGGATACCCAACCCGAGTGGATACCAAGGGTCCACTGTAGGTTTGTGGAAAAGGGAATTTCAGGAAATGTTGCTTTTTAGCTGGTAGTGTGACAAACAACACTGGCTGAAATGCCTGCTTTTTCACAACCAGTAAAGGCACAGGAGGTCTCTTCTGTTTTCAGTCTGGCAGCCTTATCCAGACTGCTATCACGGTTAATGACACTGCTGCAGTTCAGCACACCGGTACCAAAATTTGGTGGCAACTATCAAATTTATATGTACCTCAAGCCAAGGAGGGCGCATTTTGTGTCATTGAGTATTTTGTGAAGAAATGGTGATGTTTGGCAGCACAATTCTATGGGCAAAGAATTACAACACCAGCCTCACAGGAAGGCTGAGGAACCCCATGGGTTATGGTTTTCAGATGAGTAGCTGTGTTTCCATTATGGCAAATGGAAATATCCATGGCACCTCAAGAGGATTCCTAGATCTTCAAGCCTGGCCTACCTTCTCCGGTTCTCAGGGCAAGGGGGAGAAACTTCACAGTGAGAGCGTTGTCACGAAAATAACATATATCTCTGCGTTCTTGGCTCCCTGTTGCTGCAGGCTGCTTTGCTTGCTAAGCGCTTGCTAAGGTGTTGGAAGCTTAGTTGGAAAAAGCTGTGGGTAGGGTTTTTTGTTTTTGTTTGTTGTTCAATGAGCTTTGAAAACTTAATTTCCAACCAGAGGATTCATATTTGCTAGACCTGGTGTTTATTATTTGAATTACATGCTCTGAACAGCTGTGCTTGATGTTTATTTAAATCATTATGATTAAAAACATGAATGGGGGCATCCCGAGACTTCACGTTCCAGCCGTGGAAACCGAGGGCCTGAGATGCCCTTGACCTAGCAAACCTACATCCGAAAGCAGGGATGAGAATCGTGTGGCCCTCCAAGACGTAAATGGAGTGCAAGACCCAATAGCCCCTAGCCAGGATGGTGAGGAATGCTGGGAGTTAAGTGTCCAACACCGTCTGGAAGGCTGTGTGTTTTTCACCCTTCCCTAAATTCTGATTGGGTATACTGTGGCACACATTTTTGTGAACAAGCATCCACCTTGACAGATTCAACTTGTTCTTTTATGCAGCTGCAAAACATATGTACTGTATTACCCACCCACTTCACTCCCATTAAAATGCTGGAAGCAGAGAGAGAGTGTGGGTATCAAAGCTTACATATATACAAGAGAAGCCCAGCAAACGGAGAGGGTTAGACACTAGAGAGAGAGGATGCATAAAAATAGGTGCTAGAAAGAAAGGAAGGAAGGAAGGAAGGAAGGAGTGGTTAAAAGGAGAAGGAAAGAAAGAATGGTTGAAAGGGGGATGGAGGAATAAAAGCAGAAGAAAAGGAAGAATGGCTGGATGGGGAATAAAGAGAGGGGCGAGAAATGGTGACCGAAACAGAAAGACAAGGAATAATCCTGCTCACACCTTTGGGTCTGCTCCATCAGAAAATGCAGCACAAGACAGGAAAATGGTTTCTTATCCCTGTGCCGCATCATACATAAATGTTGAAATGAGGAGGTGGAAATTAAGTCCAACACCAATTCTCAGATCACAAGAGCGTACCTGAACTTCCCGGGTGTGATAGGCGATGATGAGTCCCAGCAAAATGACAGTTGAGAGACTAATAAGGCATTTCAGCGCCAGAGAGAACATGGAGCCCTACAAAGAGAAGAAGGGAACACTAGGTTCAAGTGACACATTTGGAAAACAAAAAGTTAACCTCTAATGCAAATACTGTACCTCAGGTACTGATAAGAGAGAGTGGCTAGGGGACTGCAGCATCAAATTAAGCTTGAACTTTAGTGAACTTTAAGTCAGAATTAAAGATTATTTTGTTTCGGGAAGTTTTCCAGTTTACAAGCCAATTTTGATAGTTAGATAAGTGTAAGTGTGTATTGCTTTTATAGTTTACTGTTTTAAGAGTTATTTAATGAGGCTGTTACTTTATTATCTTTACTGCTTTTGATTGTAGATTGTATGCCACAGGCAAGTTTTAACTGTATTCTTGTTTTGTTGATTATGTAAAGTGCCATGCAAAATAATAATAATAATAATAATAGTAACAACAATAATCCAAGAACAGAAGACAAAAGAAGAAACACAAGAGAAGAGAAGAATAAATGTTCAACAAGAGAATTCCAACCAGAGAAGAAAAGACAAGGCAAAATTAGATTCAAAAGAGAGATATGATCCCATCTACCTGGGAAAACACCAACATCATTGTAATTATTTCCTCTTCCTTTCTTGCAATACCTCTCTTTGCATCTCCTGTCTTTAAAATTATAAGTCTGAATACAGGCCTCTGGAAGCTGACAACCAAACATCTGAGGTTATTTCACACTACACAGTTATATCAGTATGATTCCACTTGAACTACTGTCAGTGCCATATCCCCATATTTGGTGAAGCACTCAAGTTCTCTGTCTGAGAAATTCCAAGTGCTCGCCCTAAACTGTAAATCCCAGGATTCCATAGGAACTGTCATGGCTGTTCAAGCAGAATCATAGCATTATAATTGTGAAGTGAGAAAGTGGAGAGCAAAAAGGCTTCCTGTCCCTTGCCTCCATGGGATAAAAATTGGTACACAGTTGCTTCACACCCCAAATCCATTTCAGCCTTCTATCTCAGTCCTCAAACAAAATTATTTTGCCTTTTAACAAATTTGGCAGGAGCAATAAAGGACACCGGAGCTCTGTTTATCATTTACAGAGGGTAAGCAAAACTTGTAACAAAAGCCATTTACAATTTCAATTTACAGTTAGCATATATCCTTGCCTGGGTTTTGTTTCTCAAAAGTAATTGCTTCTTTGGTTGCAAAGGGTACATTCTCTCTCTCTCTCTTTCTCCCCCATTAACGTAGGCCATTATTTCTGTAATAAATACATCCTTCCTCCACTTTTCTCTCTCTTTCTCCAGCTTAACTGGATTAGCTATTTTGATCAGGGTTTTGTTTAGTTTTTTGCTTTCCCCACATCCCATGCTTCTGCTGTTTTATTTGAAAAAAATATATACAGTTGGACCTCCACATCTGCAGTTTTGACTTTGGTGGATCTGATTATTTGTGGATTTGATTAATACGTTTTCTCCAGAAATCTCCGGGTCCTCCAGCACAACTCTTCCAGAAGTTGACCATAGAGTTACACTAAAGAACCAAGGGATTCCTAGAGAAAACACTCCTCTAGGCATTTTAGGTGCCTCCGCGCAATTCTGTGGTCACCTTCTACCAAAGGTTGACCATAAAGTTGCACAGGAGGATCTAGAGATACCTTGGTGGCTTTCTCTCAGGTAAAAAAAAAAAAAAATGTGTTTTTTTATTTGTGGTTTTACCGGTTTCATGAGGATCCTGGACCCCTAACATCAGCGAACTATGTACATATATGCAAGAAAGATGCAAAGCAGGCATGTAAAAGATTCAGTGTGTTACTGTTAATTACCATCAAGTCAGCTTTGACTTATCGCAACCCTATGAATGAGAAACTTCTAAGAGTCCCTGTTCTTAACAGCCTTGCTCAAGTCTTGCAAATTCAGGGCAGCCTTCCTTGATGGGAGAATTCAAAGATGTAGCCACGTTAGTCTGTGAGATCAGTATGTAGAGATATCTTGTAGCGCCTTTGGGGACTAACTAAAGGAAAGAGGTTGGCAGCATGAGCTTTCATAGACTTCAGTCTACTTCCTCAGACGCATTTGCCAAGATGCATTTCCCTGATGGGATCAATCAATCTGCAAAGTGGTCTTCCTCTTTTCCTACCGCTTTCTACTTTACTTAGCATTAGAATCATAAAATCATAGAGTTAGAAAGTCCCTTTGAGTACAACCTCTGCTCAAGGCAGGAACTCTTGCTACAGCATCCCCAGCCTCTTTCTGAAGATGTTCAGATAAGGAGACTCCACCATCTCTCCAGGTAATTGGTTCTACCACTGAATTGCTCTTGCTATCAAGAATCCTTCTAATTTTCAATTGAAACTTACCCTCTTGTAACTTAAAATCATTAGCGACAGTTGTACCCACTGGGACAGCAGAGAAGAAACCCGCACCCTGCTTGCTGTGACAGCCCTTTACAGAGTGTGATCATGTCACCCTTCAGTTTCCTCTTCATCAGGAGAACATACCTAACTCCTTCAACTTCTCATATGTTTTCTTCTTCTTCTTACCTCTTAGCGTCCTTGTTGCCCTTCTCTGAATTCACTCCACCTTGTCTATACCCTTCTTAAAATGAGGTGCCCAGAACCGGATAGCACAGAATATTGTTGCTGTTGTGTGCCTTCAAGTTGTTTCTGACTTAAGCCAGCCCTAAGGCAACCCTATCACGGGGTTTTCTTGGCAAGATTTGTTCAGAGGAAGTTTGCCATTGCCATCCCCTGAGGCTGAGAGTATGTGACTTGCCCAAGATCACCCAGTGGGTTTTACGGCTGAGCTAGAAATCGAACCCTGATCTCCAAAGTCGCAGTCCAGTACTCAAACCATTACACCACACTGACTCTCAGCATAGAACGCAGTGGGCTATGATTTTCCTTGACTTAAAAACTATGGTTCAATTAATGCAGGCTAAAATGTTATTTGCCTTCTTTGTTGCAGCATTACACTGCAGGACGATGTTTGTCCTCCCCTGGTATGTCCAAAATGTGATCACCTCTTTTCAGTCATTTTGGCCTCCTGCGAGAGTAAGCATGCAGTTTTCTCTACATGCTGTATGGCAGATAAAGGTGGTACTCTGTACATGCTCAGGAGCATATAACTCAATTTTTTTTTAAATTAAAAGCTGCTCTCCATTCAGGCAGTCTTTCAGGCACACTGCTTGGTGAAAACATTCTGCAACTGATACCAACCCCACTTCTTCAAACTGGTGATTCCCTTCTGGATTTTGGGTTGGATTTTAAAGAAGCTATCCGTTGTGTTGAATTTGTTTTGGGGGGCAGAGTTTAGCACCTTGGATAGGTCCTTTACAGTTCTTTGTTTAAAAACCTGGAGCAGACTAACCAACCTAATGACATGGAAGCAACCAGTCATAAGAAATGAGAAATACTGTTTAAGAGGCTGAAATTCAGCAGGGATAGCAATGGGACAAACAGTTCACCTGGAAGATTTTGGCACCTGTTAGTGGCCATTCCCAACTATAAGTTGGTAGGTCCAGAAACAGATATGATAGGTCCAAGAAGCCTGAAAAAGTTCCTACAGATCTCAGCATCCCCAAGTCAACTGTTGGGGAGATGGGAGTTGAAGTCCAATGTAATTTTCTGGGTACCCAAGTTGGGAAATTATTGTTTTAAAGATCCAAACGTCCTGCCAAGCAAGGATGTTGGCAGCTGGTAGAAATAGCTCTGAAGCCTAAAAGGGGTGGGCGGAATCCTACAAATCACTGGGATACTGGGCTGCGTAGGAAAAAAATCCTCTATGATCTTCTCTGTTACCGGCCACTGATTTTTCCATATACAAGAACAAGAGGATTAATCCTGCTCGGAGCAGTTTCCCCATTTACAAAAAAAAGGGGGCTTTACAGTCTCATTATGCCCAGTACCCTCCATAAAGAGCCGCTATATCCCCCCTCCGCAACTCACAGGCGCTGAGCTTTAGAGATTTCTAATCTCTAAAGCCCAACAAGGCAAAAACCCAATTAACAGTTCCCGATGGCTCAAGGTGATCTGGAATTAACCCCTCACAAGCTGCTCAGGGAAGAAGCAAGTGGAAATGGTTGCCTCTTGTTCCTCCAGGTTCAAATCCACAGGCAGCAATGCAATACGCATGCAGAACCTCACAGTAGTCTCTGCCAAAAAAATAAGGCTCCTCTGTTTTGTTCCAGTCCACAAACTTCTTAAATGAAAACCAGAACTATGGCCTGCGGAGATCTGGGGAAACTGGGATGAATGTAGCCCCGCAGCCTTGGTTGAAGCCTTCCCTGGTGAATAAATCCAATACTGTTCCCATTTTCTTCGTTCTGCATTTTCTTCACGTTCCTGGATTTTATTGCTGATATGCTTTAAATTGTATTTTTCACAGGATGGTATTTCAGTCTGTGAACATGTTTCATTTCAACTGGACAGCCATGCCTGAGTTGACAAAGCCACTGACAAATAACCTTCTTTTTAAGAAGTATTTTTACAACTGCACAGCCTTGCTTTTCCTCCATATCCTCGGCCTAGCTGAAAGTGTTTTAGCAGCATAGGCATTGTAAAACACATTTCGGCAGAAACATGCAGGCAATGAATAATAGAGCAGAGCCATATAACTTTAGCCAGTCCCACTCAGGCAAGATAAAGAGGAGCTGCCTTGCTGAAAAAGAGAAAACTGAAAAGCCTGCCTCCCTAGCTCCATATAGCATGTTAAACAAGCACCGTTCTAGACATCTGGCCACCAAAATGGACAAATTATAAGAAAAGTAGCTGGTGAAAGGAAAAGACATTCCCTGGATGCATCTTGGGAAAAGCTTTCAAGTGGTCTCCAGAAAATTCAAAATGTTGTTCTTCACAAGTTTACGGCAAGGATAAAGTGGGAAAAGGGGGTGCTGAGCCAGGATTCAAGCAAGGATTCAAACTTGTGGCTGAGTGGAGCTTCCAGTCAAATCCCCAATTCTACTCCAATACAGCAACCACTCAGAAAAGCCACTGTAGTGGAGTAGTTAGAAAGTACAAATGGAAAAGTTGGAGTATTCGTTTTGGACTTGGGAGGCCCAGGTCTCAGGGGTTGTCTACACTTACCATAAAATAAAAACATGCGCCCCATGTTTTTCAGATTTGCAGTGACACTGGGCTTATCTACACTATTACTATGGACACTGATGTAGTTCAAAGCAAATTCAGCTTAAGTGACAACATGTTGCCCCATTCTAAGGTCACCTTGTTGTAAAAAGCCAGTTTCTCCGAATCATTTTTCGGCCACATATCTGAGGCTGCTCCACTTTTGTTTTTTTCCTGTCCATCAAGTGTGCGATCATATGCATTTCCGCTTTTGTGGTCCCATTCCCACTGGCTGGCAGGTACCTTGCCGACATGATTTCTTCCACACACTCACTAAGCACTTAATCGAAGGTGCGCAAATACAGGTAAAAAGAAATATCAACCAAGCAGATATACTCATCTTGTGAATTTATGTGCACAAATGCAGCATCCTTTTACATTGATTTCCAAATGTTGGTTCGCCAGATGTTTTGGATTTCAACTCACATAATTCCTGACAGTTGGCCAAGCTGACTGGGGCTTCTGGGAGCTGAAGTCCAAAATAAAGTTTAGGAACCTCTGCTTTAACAAGTGGCAAAATCACCTGCTCAAAATTCCCAGAGTCTCTTGGGAATTGTCACTTTTTGGGAGGAACAATCATGTGAGCATCCATCCCTTACTGTCTGTCCCATCCCACCCAACACAAGTTCCTTCCTGTGCCACCAATGCAAATCTGCTAGTCACGCATCCGTTCATCCAAATATTCCCAGATATTCTGGAGAAAATTGATACTGTGAAGTTGAAAGCTTTCATGGCTGGCATCCATAGTTTTTGTGGGTTTTTTCAGGCTATGTGGCCGTGTTCTGGAAGAGTTTATTTATGACGTTTCACTAGCATCTGTGGCTGGCATCTTTAGAGAATGCTGGCATAGAAGAGAGTGGGGTATATATATGTGTGACTCTTGGTTGAGAAGAAAGCGATTTACTTGTTAATCTCTGTGTTGGTCTATTGGTGAATGGCAAGGTCTCACTTTGTCTCAACCAAGGGTACACAGCATGTATGTATATATGTATATACAGCACTCACTTCTATGCCACCGTTCTCTGGAGATGTCAGCCACAGATGTTGGTGAAACATTAGGAATGAACTCTTCCAAAACATGGCCCTATTGCCTGAAAAGCCTCAAAAATGCAATGATTTTTTCTGCAGATTATATCTCTCCGATACTTACCAACACCTGCCACAAATTGGTCAGAACATTCTGCGGCCAGACTGCCTCCAATTCAAAGTGAGTTATTTTTAATAGTGTAGCCAAGACATGAATTTCGGCGGGTGATTTGGGAGCCAGTTGCGAGACCTCCACCCAGCCTTCGTCATAGGACCCTAAGGAGGCAATTCTTTCTCCCTTCCTTTCTACAGCCAGGGTCTCAAATTCATGTTGGGATGGGGGGGGGGGAGAAATAGCCTATTCTTCTCTCCCTTCCCCAGCTTTCAACCCTTCTCTCCCACTCAGTCCAAGGATGGGAGATGAAAGATTAATGGCCACACTAATCCACCATACAAGCTGAACAGAACAAGGCATGGCAGACTGGAGAGGGGGCAGTTGACTGTGCTATTGATCACCTTCCATGATAAAAAATGAGGCTCCAGATTAATAGCTAGAATCAGTCCTCTGGCAGAAAGCTAAGCTCCCTTCCTACTCCCACCCCCCATATCTCTGCCCCTCCAACAAGAAATTTATCCCTATTTCAGTAGGGCGAAACAAATCTTTGAGTCCCTATATTGGGAGAAAGGTGGGATATAGAATAATTAATAATAATAATAATAATAATAATAATAATTGTAGAAGTAGTAATAGTAGTAGTAGTAGTAGAGGCAATTACTTCCTGGGGCAGTTCCCCTGTCCATGCACAACAATAATTTCACCCTTATTTTGGGTGGAGGAATCAGGTCTTTCAGGGATTAGCAGAAGACAAAACAATAACTATGAGAGAAGGAACTTCATTTGACGAGGACTACAACTCCCAGAGTCCCCTCAAACTGATTTTTTTTAACCCATTGGGGGAAAACAGATCTTTCAAAGGTTAGCAAAAGACAGAACTATCAACTTGGTGTGAGCAGAACCAGAAATGAAGCAAGTTCCTTGGGGAGGACTAGAATTCTGCAAATCCTTTCACAATAATTTCACCCCTTTTTAAGTTAGAAGAAATAAATCTTTCAATAGTTGTTGTTGTTACTGTTTGCCTTCAAGTCATTTCCGACTTTTGGCAACCCTAAGAGGAACCGATCTCAGGGTTTTCTTTGCAAGATTTATTCAGGGGGGTTTGCCTGTTCTTTCTTCTGAGGCAGAGAGAATGTGACTTGCTCAAATGTCACTCAGTGGATTTCCATGACTGAGCAGGGACTCAAAACCTGGTCTCCAGAGTCATAGTCCAACGTTCAGACCATTACGCTACACTGGCTTTTTCTCACACATTACCTTTGTTTTAAAAAAAATGTGTAGAGGGGGCAGAACAGAACCTCTGAATAGGAGATTCAAACTCCAAATATGGAATTTGATTTTTCGTCTCCATAAAACTTTAAGTGGATGTTAAATTTCCTGCACTTTGAGAGTCTTTCAGTTGCCACATGCCCAGAAACAGGAGGTCTGCAACCTGCAAAAGATACCCCTCCACATCTGAACTAAGAACTAAAACAGCAAAACGATTTGGATTCTTGGATCATAGGCTGCGGTTCCATGAGGAGGGACTTCTGGCAAGGGATGGGCTGCATCTCACGCCAGTTGGCAAAAACGTTTTTGCCAAGAGTCTCAAAAATTTGATCAGGAGGGCTTTAAACTGAGTTATGTGGGGAAGGGAGACAGCATTCTGGAAGGCAAAAGGGCTGGAGAAAATAGTCAAACTGTTATAGAGGGAACAAGGCAAACAGTGCACAGGCAGCAATAAAAAGGGATCTAGTAATCATGAAAGGGATCTAGAAATCATGTTTTCTGCTGCTCCAGAGTACAGGACCCGGAACAATGGATGTAAGCTCCAGGAAAAGAGATTCCACCTCAACATTAGGAGGAACTTCCTGACAGTAAGGGCTGTTCGACAGTGGAACACACTCCCTCGGAGAGTGGTGGAATCCCCTTCCTTGGAGATCTTTAAACAGAGGCTGGATGGCCATCTGTCGGCAATGCTTTGATTTGGAGTTCCTGCATGGCAGGGGGTTGGGCTGGATGGCCCTTGTGGTCACTGTGAAGTCAAAGGCTTTCACGACCGGCATCCATAGTTCTTTGTGGGTTTTTCAGGCTATATGGGTGTGTTCTGGAAGAGCATATTCCTGATGTTTCACCAGCATCTATGGCTGGCATCTTCAAACGTGGCTGGCATCTTCTCCCAAGATGCCAGCCACAGATGCTGGCGAAATGTCAGGAATAAATGCTTCCAGAACACAACCACATAGCCCTAAAAACCCACAAAAAACTAAAGGCATCACTGTTTGGTGGATTTTTGATGTTATTCGGTTTGCTGTACGGCCAACATGGCTACCTGTGAATGGTATCAATCTGTAATGGGTAATGGAAGACAAAACAAGTATTTTGGTGTGGCCAGAACCAAAACTCAAGAAGTTATTTTTAGGGACCACAGTGTCCAGGAATCACAATTTCTAGGATGTTGCAGGGCTTCCTCCCAAAATGAACTTTCCCCAGCTTTGGGCATGGCCACCTTCCTTTCGCCTTTGGCATTTGTAGGTGTCTCCCAGCAAGCAGGGAGCCCAAACGTTGGGCATTTGGAGCAGAAGGACAAGGCTATTAGAGGACCATGATATCCCTCCTCTCTTCAGGAACAAAGATCAGCCGTATGGCATCTCTTCCCGGCCCGGGTGCCACTAGCAAGCTTCCAGGCTGCCCAACCTCAGGAGAAGGGAATTCTCCGCACCTGCCACCCACTTTTCACAGCTGTTAAACTGCTCTCCCTTCTTTGCCACCCACCCACGCAAGGGTACCCCTGCCAACAAGCTATGATTTCCCGAACACAATGAAATGGACTGAAAAAGCAAAGGGCCGGGGGGGGGGGGGACTGGTGTGGGTGGCTCAGCATGCAAACTGGTGGGGTGCCATGCCACATTATTTATAGCTCACCCGGGATCTCCAGACCCACTGCAAAAGAGACAGCCTGCCTCCACTTTCCCTGTGGTTGAAAAAGAAGAAGACCTATTCAATTCTGTTCGCAACATAATGCCTTAATATCAAGCCATGCCTAATTTTTTTTATTACAAATAAATATAAATAATTTTAGTTACTTTCTTTTATTTTCAGTTGTTTATTTATATTTCTTGATGTATTTTAAAAATAATTTTAAAAAATAAATAGAGAAGGAACTGGTAAAATTCGGAGGGGGGGGGCTAGGGTAAGACAGCAGTTATACTTCTGGAAAACTGAATAAGATGAAATATTAATTACTGTCAACAGGTAATTGAGTAATTGGATAAACACATTATTGAATATTGTTTATTTAAACCATAAAGATGTAAAGAAAGAAAATGGAATATTACCAGAAAAAACAGAGAGCTGGGAAGAGGCTCACTGTATATATATGTGTGTGTGTTTTAATGGTACCCAAAACACACTGCAGAAATAATCCAATTTGAGAGCGTTTTAACTGCCCTGGCTCAATGCTAGGGAATTCTGGGAACTATAGTCTTGTCGGACATTTAGTCTTCTCTGTTAAAGAGCTCTGGTGCCACAATAAACTACAATTCCTAGGATTTCCTAGCACTGAGCCCAGAAAGTTAAAGCGGTCTCAAATTGGATTATTTCTGCAGTGTTTTGGACCCAGGTTTTAGTATTATTTGTCACTGTAATCATTGCCAATGTTTATCTATAGTTTATTTGTTTGTTGTATGGATTAAATAATAAAAAATAAGATTGAAAAAAAATAAATAGAGAGGGAGTATGCATTTCCCCTTCCACTTAGCCTGGAGGACTAAGCAACGTCTTTTCTCCCTGCAACAAAAATCGAATTTTTGAATCAAATGAGGAAGGAAAAAAATCTGTTTCACTTTCTTTCATTTAAATAACAATAATAATTTTAAAAAACTTTCCTTCCCCAAATACAAGTGTATGTAGTCAGTGGGCATGACTTTCTTTAACAGAAAATGTATAATACAATAGCCAGGCCAGGCCAGGCCAAGCGGGGAATCAAATCCTGAGTTTTAACCCAACATAGCCAGAGAGGGAAGCAGGCTGTGGGAGGTTAGCCAGGCGTTATCAGTTGGACTATAATTCCCATCACCACACAATGCAAGCGGAATTGATAAGAATTATAGTCCAATATTTCCAGATGGGAAACTAGCATGGTGATAGTAAGCATCCTCTAATAGGATGGGTCAGACACCAAGGCACATCGGCCCCTCTGCAGTGGGTGGGATGATGGGAGTGGTAGTCCCACACTTCCAGATTAGTGCCAGGCTGCGGAAGGAGCCTCGTGGCATCAGGTGCTCTGTAATAGTACAAGAGCCATATTAAGCCAGGGGTGGGATTTATGAAGCCCTCCAGATCTTGGTGCACTACATCATCCAGCACTCCTCACCATGGACCATACTGGCTGGGGCTGCTGGGGCCTGTAGTCCCACAACGTCTTGAGCCCCTTATGACTCCTATCCCATATGAAGGGATAAGAGGGCCAACCTATCCCAATAAAAAAAGGGAGGCGGAAATTCAATATAAAGAGTATTGGGCTTGATGCAGGCGTTGCCAGAATTAAAAGACGGCGACTGCAATCGATAAGACTTTAACGACTCATCGTGATACTCCAGACACCCATTGATTTCAGTCTAACACAGCTAAGCATTCATCCAACCCACTGCATTATCAACAGTCCTTCCCTTCTCAGATTTGAGCATAATCCAGATGCATCATGTTTGAGGGGACCCTGGAGGTCATGTAATCCAACCCCTGCTTGACGCACAAAAGCTAAACCATGTCCAACAGTGATGACCACTCAAAAATTGCCAGCAAGGGAGAGCACAGTTGCCTTCCCTCCAGCAAACTGGTCCTCTTGATAGCCCGCATTAATGGGCAATGAAATTTCTCTTAATGCTCAACCAAAATCTAACCTTAAGGGCATGGGGCAGGAACAGAAAAATCTTTCCCTGCTCCTAACAGCCCTTCCAAGACTTGAAATGTGAAAAGGCTTTATGGGATCGTTTTCTGGAAAATCTCGGTTCAGCCAAAGAGCCAGATTCACTTCCAGAGATAATCCTGGGAGCTACCTACAAATGCCAAAGGTGAAAGGAATGTGGCCAAAAACACTAGGATATTTTAGCATTATGTTGCTAGGATCTGTGGCAAAGTCTTTGGAGAGGCATGGCTATCCTTTAAAATCAGAATAAAAGTTTTAAAAAACAAAGCAGGGAAGTGATGGCACAGCCATTTGAGAAGGGAACAAAAGCCAGACCAAAAGTCCAGAGGCTGGATCCGCACTGCAGAAATAATTTGGTTTGGCACCGCTTTAACTGCCATGGCTCAATGCTATGGAATTCTGCACCCAGAGCAAATTTACACTTCCCAGAATTCCATAGCACTGAGCCATGGCAGTTAAAGTGGTGCCAACCCAAATTATTTCTATAATGTGGATGCAGCCTGAAGTTTCCCGTCCCCAATTGGGTTGGTTAAAGCAATCTCTGCAACAAATACTATAACAGGTGCAGCATGATGCAGCAAGGTATGAAAGAAAACAAAGACAACCTTTCTGGAGAGAACAAATGACAAGTTACACCCAAACCAGCATTTTGCTTTTCATAATAGTAATCCAGATGTCCACCGGCACAAAGTGAGAAAGAAGGGGGAAAAACAGCTGTAAGAACTGCTCAATGTGTGATCCTGGGATATTATGTTCCAAACAAAACAAATAAATAAAATTAAAATAAAAAGCACTCAGATACAGCTTCAACACAAAAAGCCTCGGAAACCCCCAAGGGTGCCTCTGAGCATGCGCAGACCAAATGTGAGGGCAAAGCCACCCCTATATGCTTCTGCAGAACTGAAGGATGTGGAATTGGGGGCTAGAAGATTGTTCAGGGTACTTACTGAGCATCATTTGGATTCTTTCTCACGCACTTCCCTCACACCCGAACCAAGCAGAGAAGAAAAAAGAGAATTACAGCGGGCGGAAGGTAGCGGGGGTGGGGGGGGGGAAGAGATGCAGATATTTTTAGCAATGGACTGGCAAGAAAAGAAAGCAAGGTTCTCCACCCTAACCTTGGGGCCTGTTATTATGTTGCCAGGATCTCACTGTGCCAAATGAAAAAAAGAGGGCAAAATGCCAACGTCCCATTCATGTGTGATTTCGAAGCAGGGAGGAAAGAAGAAGGTTGGTGCCCACAACTTTCCCTGGCGCATGAGCCACCCACCTTTCCTGCTACCGTTCTTAAGGTCCCATCCGGAGGTCCCATGCCAACGGTCCCCTTAAAAACATAGAATCATAGAGCTGGAAGAGACCCCAAGAGCCATCCAGTCCATCCCCCTGCCACGCAGGAACTCACAATCAAAGCAACCCTGTGGCGGATGGCCATCCAGCCCCCGTTTCAAAACCTCCAAAGAAGGAAACTCCATTGCACTTCGATGGAGTGTGTTCCACTGTCAAACAGTTCCTAATGTTGAGGTGGAATCTCTTTTCCTGTAGCTTACATCCATTGTTCCGGGTCCTGTTCTCTGCAGCAGCAGAAAACAAGTTTGCTCCATCCTCAATATGGCATCCTTTCAAACATTTAAACAAGGCTATAATATCACTTCTTAATCTTCTCTTCTCACAGAGAATGCCCTCCCCGCCCTCTAAGTGTGTATACACACAGACACACACACACACACAATAGCTGCTACTCATTGAACAGAGGGCTAGAAACAGGCGGAAAGGAATAGTTTTGTTGCTGTCGTCGCCTTCAAGTCATTCCCAACATATGGCAACCCTAAGGCAAATCTATCACGGGGTTTCCTTGACAAGATTTGTTCAGAAGAGGTTGGCGATTGCCTTACCCTGAGGCTGACAGCTTGCCTAAGGTCACCCAGTGGGTTTAAAGGCCGAGCTGGGATTCGAACCCTGGTCTCCACTCAAACCGCTATGCCATGTTGGCTCTTACTCCTTTGTATTTAGAGAGATCTTGTAGCACCTTCGAGACTCACTGAAAGAAATTGGCAGCATGAGTTTTCGTAGACTTCAGTCTACTTCCTCAGATGCATTACAGTAATGCATCTGAGGAAGTACACTGAAGTCTACAAAAGCTCATGCTGCCAATTTCTTTCTTTCAGTGAGTCTCAAAGGTGCTACAAGATCTCTCTAAGTACTGATTCTACAGACTAACATGGCTATGTCTTTGAATTCTACTCCTTTGTATTTATTTATACATTACTTTCAACCAAAACAAAAAGAAGGGGTAGGAGAATCTCTTAATATTTCTTAGGAGAATCCTTACAGTAACCCTACATTCCTTTCTAGAAGGATAAAGGGCTATTAGAAGGATTATAGAGAATCTTTGTAGCAACCCTATAAGGCAGACCAGTTCTGTTCAGAATTCTACTTAGGGTGCTGCCATGCTACAGAATTAATGCAGTTTGATAATAAATGAATTGCCATGGCACCATGCTACAAAATCCTGGGATTTGTAGTTTGCTGTGGCAAAACTCTCTGAGGTCTCAGTCGAAATACCTTGCAAAATGACAAACCCCCAGAATGTCCATTGCTCTGAGTCATGACAGTTAAAGTGGCATCAGACTGCATTAATTCTGTAGTGTAGAAAGTCGGTCATACTTTCCTTTGCGAAGGGAAGAGTTCTACATAATTCTTGGGAGGATCCTGACAATTCTCAGGGGTGTTTTTATTGTATCTTCCTGCCTTGCAGGGGTTAGGACTGTTAGAATTATAGCCCTTGGGGTCTCTTTTAACTCTCTGATTCAATGAGACACAGTCCAGAAATAGTGGGAGGGCCACAATTTGCCTATCTCTTAGGAGTTTATCATACGACGGAATTTGGGGGTATAATGCAATGGCAATCCGAATGCAATCATGTGGTTTCACGTTATTGCGAATGAGTGTATCTCACGCAATTTCAGGCAATGGGAAGTCATTCCGAACGTAATCATGGGGTTTCACGTAATTGCGTATTAATAATAATAATAATAATTTTTATTATTATTATTTGTATAAATATTTATTTATAATATTTATTAGAGTATCTCACGCAATTTCGGGCAATGGGGGGTCATTTTCGGGAAGTGGGAAGTCATTCTGAAGGCATTCTGAATGCAATTAGAATTCACGTAAATTCGCTAAACTAGCAAATTTACGTGAATTCGAATGAGCTCCATTAGAAATTGAGAGACATTCCTCCCATGTGATAAAACTCCTTAGAATCATAGCGTTGGAAGAGACCCCAAGGGTCATCCAGTCTGACCCCCTGCCATTCAGGAATTCACAATCCAAGCATCCCCGACAGATGGCCATCCAGCCTCTGTTTAAAGACCTCCGAAGATGGAGACTCCACCACTCTCCGAGGGAGCGTCTTCCACCGTTGAACATCTTACTGCCAGGAAGTTCCTCCTAATGTTTTAGGTGGAATCTCTGTTGTGTAGAGAAAGGTGCTGTGACTGAAGTAGGGAGATGATGGCTTGCTCTGGTCCACATGGTGAGTATGGACTCCAGGATTTGAACCTGTGACTTCACAAATCCCCAGTTGTGTGTTCGCTCTCTCATTCTGCCAGACCCCCACCTGGAACAACTCAATTTATAATAGGAAACAGCCTCTTGTGTGGGCATGCACGATGCCAATCTTTGCTGCCTGGGTAACGCCACAGAATGGCATTTTATGTTCTTTACAGCCTTTTTCTAAGTCACTTCTCAAGCAGATCAAACTGACAGAGATAATTCTCTCCCCTCCACCACAATCTGTGATGAAGGTTAGGCTGAGAATAAGTGACTGACCATAAGGTGCGTCTCTTCCCCTTTACAGCCTTCCAACAATCCTAAAGGATAGTTAGCCCAATGCATGCCAACTGATCCAAACCTCTTATGAGCATCATGGATGAGGAGGGATTTGAACCCAGGTCTCACAGAATGCAAATTAATTACCAGAAGGTCTGTCAACAGCAACTGGGAAAGCCTCAGGGAATTCTGAATTTCTAACTCGCAGCTCTTGAACAATAAAATAATTTCCTGTTCCCATATTACGTTGCCAAAAGTAAGAAAGCTGGGATGCATAAACAGTGACTGCCATTCAGATCTGGTATTGAAAACAGGTCCCTGGACTCAGTAGCCTTTCAACAACTGTTCAAAGTCTTCCGAATAATTGTAGTTAATATAATTACTACTGCTGTTGTTATTTTATTTGTGATTATGTATTTTCCAGTCGTCTCTGACTTATGGTGATCCCTTCCTAGAGTGTTCTTGGCTACGTTTCTTCAAAGGAGGTTTGCCATTGCCTTCCTCTGAGGCTGAGAGAATGTGACTTACCCACTGGGTTTCTACGGTTGAGCAAGGATTCGAAGCCTGGAGTCCTATTTTGTCCTAACCCTGGCCTTCCAATTCATTTATTTTCCACATTTTTAACAGTATTTGTCTTCTTTCCACCAGGACTATGTGCAAAAAGACAGGATTAATCCTATGTAGTACATGTGTGTGTTTGTGTCCTCAAGTCACCTATTGACTTAGGAATTTTATAGGGTTTTCACATGCAAAGTATACTCAGAGGTGCCAGGTCCTTCCCCAAAAATACAGAAGTAATAAAATAATCATAATACAAAATAGACCCCTGAAACTTATGGCCCTGCTCTAACCACTACACTACACCATTTTCCACATGGATGCTTAAGTGGTTTTGAACAAAGGGCTCAGGTCTTCTATGCTATGGACTTACCAAGGGATCTGCCACACTACTCAGTTATAGCGCTATGATTCCACTTTAACTGCCATGGCAACGCTCTACAGAATCCTGGGTTCTGTTATTTGGGTTAGCACTGGAGCCCTGTGACTGAGAATCCTAAATATTCCTCCCTAAATTGTACATCCCAGGATTTCGCGGGATGCTGCCATGGCAGTTAAAATGAAATACAGAAGTATGATGGTACACGCGTGTATATGTCTAGGCAACGATAGTATGTTTAGTAAGTATGGAAGAGTGTTGGTAGTGGAAGGTTGAATAAGTGGAAGAAGGTTTGAGTAAGTGATACAAGGTCTGAGTAAGTGTGAAGGTAAGAAGAAGGGAGAGAAAGAGAGAAAGTGAGGATTAGGTGAGGAGGGAAGGGGAAAATAGGTGTAATGATAAGGAAGAAAGATTAAAAGGAAAAGAAATAGGAAAAAACTGAGGAGAAGCGAAGGAGGAGAGAAAGGAAAGGTATGGTTGGAGAAGGTAATAGCCAGGATGGAAAAGTGAGAATTAGAAGGAGAATACAGGAAAAGAGCAGTAAAGAAGGATGGAAGAAATGAAAATGGAGAATAAGATGTTCAAGGTATGAAAGTAGCAGGTAATATGATGTAAGATTGCTATATGGTTAATCTGCTGCATACTTTGTTTTTATTATATATTTGTTAGTATTGTTTTAGAGATATTTTAATCATGTAATGTTGATCTTTTCAACTGTACACTGCTTGGCAGGCTTTTTATTGGACCCTTGCTATGTAAAGCGCTGTGAAAACTTTACAAAACTCTATAAATAAATGATGATGATGATGATGATGATAGTAATAGTAATAATAATAATAATGTATGAGAGCATTGGTTCAGGTTTTTAAAAGTGTTTATTGTATAGTATAGTAATGTATGTAATTTTGAATAAAGATATTACAAAATCCACCAAAACAATAAATAAACCAGGAGGTCTTGCAATGTGGGAATGCAGGCAAGTAGGCAGGTGTATCTCAAAGTATTTCTCTAAAGCAGATGTGGGAATTGTGTGGCCTATAGGCCCCATGTGGCCCATCCGGTGCGACCAGTCGTGGCACCAACCATCCAGGAGACTCTGGGGCCACAACAAACTACAACCCCAAGAATCCCACAGCCTTGAGCCATGGCAGTTGAAGTGGCATCAAACCAGATGATTTCTGCAGTGCAGATGCAGCCAGTGTCGTTTTTCCCAAACTGAAATTCCCAATTTTTTTGAGAAGAGAAGGTGGCCTAGGGCCATGCTGGCTGAGCTGATGGGAATTCGAGTCCCAACTAGCTCTCCCCGTCCCTGATTTAAAGGTCGGATATGGCCAAGGACAAGAGATTAAGGCTGGAAATGGGGATTTGGGGGAATGATAGGCGTATATGATGGACGAGAGGAGCTAAACAGGAGGCTGGTTATACTAATATCACCGGAGTTGGCCCATAAATAATTAAATATTATGTGTGGGTGTCTAGAAAGGCAGCGGCCAGAAATAGAAAGTTATTTTGATTTATTTATGTAATTTATACCCCAGCTTGCTCCCAATATGGGCTCACAACTTGAATTAAAGCCAAAGGCAGGTAAAACAACAAGGCAGTACAAAAATGAAAACCCAATCATGCAAGCAAATTAAAACATTTAGAGTGGCTTTTAATATACGATGGTAAAAAAAAATTAATGCAACACATTTCTAACCACCTTCTGTGCCAGGCAAGGAACATTTAAAACACATTTGAAAGGCCTGACAAATCAGAAAGGCGTTCCTCTGCTGGCTGAAAGCGATCACGAAGGGCCCCAACCGAGATTCCTGTGGCAGGGAGTTCCTCAGCCTAGCAGCAGCCACTGAATGGTTGCACTTCTATGTCCACATCAAATGTGTCTGTGGCAAGTGGAAGGGCTGAGAGAAAGACATCCTCCGAGGATCTTAAAATTTGGGCAGACTCATATGTGAGCCAGTGTGACGTAGTGGTTTGACTGTTGGACTATGACTCTGGAGACCAGGGTTCAAATCCCACCTCGTCCATGTAAACCCACTGAGTGACCTTGGTCAAGTCACACTCTCTCAGCCTCAGAGGAAGGGCAAACCACCACCCCCTCCAACAAAGCCTGCCAATAAAACTTCCTTGGGGTCACCATAAGTTGGAAATGACTTGAAGGCACATAACAACAACAGTCCAACAGTATTTGGAGGACCACATAATTCCCACCTCTGCATTAAATCAATGGGAACTTGGGTTAGTGATGATGATGATGATCATCACCATCATCCTATTTTTTATTTAATTTTATTTTTCTATTTGATTCAGTGAGGTCTGCAACCACCTTACAACTCTACTTAGAATGGACCATTGATTTAGGCCTGTATTTTTAACCTGATACTAATGATCAAACTACAAATATAAATAATTACCATAAATGTTTGTGGTAGTTCCTAGTTGTTGTCTTTATGAACGGATAATGCAATACATTACTATTTAATTTCTTCTTCTAAAAACAGAGGTTTGAACTGCATTTACTGTTTGCTTTCTGTATTTAAAAAACAAACCAACTTATCTCCTGTTCTTCATTCTTTGGGGAATCTCGCAACTCTTTCTGATCCCCATACAAACAAAAGCAACAAAGATAGCAGCTAAAATCCATAAAACATAAATGAACGTTAAACAAGCAAATTACGACACGCTGGATTTTAAAAATCTTTCAAGCTGGTATAGAACAGATGGTACCGTAAACACTGAGCTTGGGTCCTAGCAGGTAGGTAGGCTCTGTGTTAAGTGGTGGAGCATTTTAAAAATATACACACGTATGCACATGTATGCACACACACACACACACCTGTTGGAGGCACACAAATGAGAAAGTCACAACTCTGAGAGTAGAATCAAGGAAAGTGGAATCTAATCCACATTGAAGATGCGCAACTAAACAATTTTGGAGCACTGTACAGAGAGAAAACTAGAAGAAATGAGTTTGATGATGGTTAAAACAGAGGCCCATCCACAAAGCAAAAGTACAAGGTATTTTTAGATGTCAACATGGGATATTTAGATCAATGTATTAGACATGTAGTGAGGTAGGGGTTTGAGTGTTGGACTAAGACACTGGGAGGCCAGGGTTCGAATCCCTGCTCAGCCACGGAAACCCATTGAGCAACCTTGGGTAAGCCACGCTCTCTGAGCCTCTAAGGACGGCAATGGCAAACCCACTCTTAACAAATCTTGCCAAGAAAACCTTGTGGTGGATTCTCATAGACTCTCCATTTGTTGGAAAGGATTTGAAGGCACACAACAACAAATACCATAACTTTACATCCTTGCAACAACAACAGTTTGCCGTAGGGTGCTGCAGAAGAGTTGTATGGACACCACAGACTGCGAAAAAGACAAATGGAAGGGGCCTAAATATGTTGACTGTACGTACCATTTTAAACAGGACAGCACAATTTTTTTCCATATTTCCAGACCATCCTATCATTTTAATTCGAATATCAATTTTGCCCTGTTTTCAAGAAAAAAGTGTCTTGTTATGTTGCAAAAATAGTGTGAAGATTCCTGTCTGAAATTCTGTTTGTCCGCTAAAACAAAAAAAGGTGTGTCACAGTTGTCTCTTGGAGCATGAGAAGTTTTATGTTTGAAAGACCGAAATGTGCCACGTAAGACTACTTCACTAGAGAAATATTTCATGGTACAATTGTGGAAAAATACAGTCCCCCTCTAAATCTACCTATTTTTGTATGACTTCTGTCACTGGAGAATAATTGTTAGCTCAATATGTTCACGTAATAAAACTTTTGTTATCGTCTTATTATTTCAGGAGTACGGCGTATTACATAACTCTGTCCCAATTTTTGCCGTCCCAATGTCCCATTTTTGTCTAGTGCTGAAGCAAATCAGGCCTGAATTCTTCTCACTGGAAACCAAGATGACTAAACTGAGGTTGTTGTACTTTGGACATATCCTGAGATGATGTGACTTACTGGAAAAGACTGCAAAATAGAAAGGGACGAGGGTTAGGAAGAGGGAGACCACATTACAGGTGGATTTGGGGTTTGCAAGACTTTAGCAAAGTAGGTGATGACCGGGACTCTTGGAGGTCTCTCGTTCATTGTTCAAGACAGCAAATAAAAGAAGAAAGAAATTCCAAAAAATCAATAAAGTCCAATTATTTGTCTAGAAATCAACCTCAGGCACCCCACACGACATAGTGGTTTGAGCATTTGACTTAAAATCTAGAGATGAGGGTTCAAATCCCTGCTCAGGTATGGAAATCCAATGGGTGACCTTGGGCAAGTCACATTCTCTCAGCCTCAGAGGAAGACAACGGCAAACCTTCCCCGAATGAATCTTGTCAAGGAAACCCCAGGACAGGTTAGCCTTAGGGCTGCTATAAGTCAGGACTAAACGCACTGGACAAAACCAAGACCTATTGAATGAATCAGAATTTGGTAAATTTAAACTTGTGTAAATCCCGTGGATTTACTGTGTCTACATTAGTGGAAAACTACTAAGTGGATTTAGGCTAGTATGTCCAAGAAAGTAGTTAATCCTAGGTTTCTGGGACATTTCGGTTCCCTAGAACCATGTATTATTGGAGATTCAACACAGGAACAATCTTACAACACTGTCACTGTAGACAATTCAAAGAGATAGCCATGTTATTATTAGTAGTAGTATTTTATGTATTTATATCCCGCCTTCCTCCCAATACAGAGACTCAAGGCGGCTCAGTTTAGCATTAAAAGACGTACAGGGATCCAGCAACACCTTTCAGACAAACTGGAACGGAGTCCAAAAAAGCCAGAAATATCTTCTTCCCAATGAGTCGCAAAGGTACTACTGAATTCTTTTATGTCTTTTTTCTTTCTTTCTTGTGACATCCTTACATTTCAGCCACTTTGCCGCGGACATCTTCCCCCCCGGCCCCTTCTTTAACAAATAAAAAACAGCTAGGACAACAACAACAAAAATTCCTACAAACCTATTGGGGATTTCTTAACCATTTGGAGAACTTTCTTTTCCCATTAATGTCATGTACTAGGAGGAAAAACATGCCACGCTGTTTTTCAGCAAAACGGTAACGCGGTGAAGTGGAAGTGACATCCTCTGCTAGACATTTCAGGGAAATCGACATTTCTTCCACAAGACTCTGAGATTCTGAATGGGGTTTGGAAGCAGAAAAAAGTGCCTATTCAGCTTAATCTGAACTTCAGCTTGAAACTAGCGGTGGTTCTCATAGGAATGGACAGATGAAGCCACTCTGGGTTCTAGTCTGAACTAGCAAGCCAACATGTTTCACCCTATTCTCAAAATAGGCTCAGCTCCTTCACACTTTGGACTAAAACTGGATCATCAGAACCATCAGCCTCCACTCGCTCTCCATTTTTTTAAAAACTCTCATTAGGATCTGAAAATGCCCCGCGATTCACACAGTTTTAAGTATTTTTAAAACAAAACCTTAATACACAAAGATTAACCAATTTTATTTAAACAAGTACTTTGGAACAACTGTGATGCTCGCCCTCAGTGAGCGGATTCTGGGATTAATGAAAACTTCTCCCATATCAATGAGTCAACCCTGCCCCCCAAAAAAGGCATTAGCATGAGGTTTTGAAAGAAGAAAAGTGTTCTTGTTTTACTCTAGCACCCATCATCCCTGGCCACTGATTTCGCTAGCTAGGGCCAGTCTAGTCTAGCATATGGTACTAGACTACAACACCCAGCATTCCCAGTAGACTTAATGATAATGTAACTCAATTACAATTAATAGTTAAATCATGATTTGAGTGTTATTATTATGCAGTGCTGGGGGGATGTAAGGGGACAGTATTATGTTGCTACTGTTTGTATTGTTGTTTGTATTGTTCTAATCCCACCTCGATCCATAGGGAGAGGCGGGAAATATAAATATAAATAAATCTTACTTTTTATTAAAATTTTAAATTATTTTATTTTTTATTAATAATAAATAAATATAAATATATTATTATTATTATTATTATTATTATTATTAGACAAGGTAATAGGAATTGTAGTCCAAAAACCTGCAAAGCCTAGGTTTAAGAGTCACTGCATTACATTCATTCACTCCCTGACCAAAGGAAGGACGATGGACCAGCAGATTAACATAGTCCACTCGAAGTAGCTGGACTACAGCTGCCATCGGCTAGGGCTGATGGGACTTGGAGTTCAACAGATGAAGGATACTGTAACTTACCAATGGTGTGCCTAATATATTTGACACCTGGTTTTTTAATACCTCACCGCCACCGCTCTTCAACAACCTTTTCTGGGTCTGGCAGAGCTGCTAGCTGGGTGGAAAAAGGAGGTGACACACTCCCTCGGAGAGTGGTGGAGTCTCCTTCCTTGGAGGTCTTTAAACAGAGGCTGGATGGCCATCTGTCGGGGATGCTTTGATTGGGAGTTCCTGCATGGCAGAATGGGGTTGAACTGGATGGCCCTTGGGGTCTCTTCCAACTCTAGGATTCTATGATTCCTGTCTGGCTAGCAAAGCTGTCAGACCCAAATGGCAGCCCCTTCCCACCAGTGCACCAGGTGACACCCTCCCGTGAAGTGTCACCGGGTGCAATCTGCAACCCCCTATTATAGAATCATAGAGTTGGAAGGGACCACAAGGGCCATCCAGTCCAACCCCCTGCCATGCAGGAACTCCCAGTCAAAGCATCCCCGACAGATGGCCATCCAGCCTCTAAAAGTAACACCCCTGTAATCTATACCATGAGGAAGAAGCCATGACCCTATAGAAGGCCTTTACCTAGACCCCATGCACCATCAGTGGGGTGCTGAAGGCAGGTTTTAGTCCAAAAAGAGCTATCCGGAGGCCCATTTCCCTTCCCGGAATAAGTCCAGTACCCTGGACAGCTGGTTTACAAGTCAGGATGAAACCTGGACCAGATTCACCAGATGTCAGTGCCCCACCAAGCCTACATCCTTCCTGCCCTCCAAGCTAAGGAAATTAGGCCTTCTGCAAGACACTGGTGAGCTTTAAATGGAACTGTCATGTTTTAAGGCATTGTACCTGAATGCTTGGAGCCAAAAGGAAAAACAGAGGGAAAAGTCCTAGGGTGGCGCAAGACTTTGCAGAAGTTTATCATGGCAAGAAACACAATTCTGGGATAGCAGAACTCTGGATACATCCCAGGTTTCCTTATGTGCTCTACAGTGGTTTCCATCTTGGGTTCCCATATGGTGCTAGACAACAACACCCAGCATCCCCAATAGACAGGGTAATAGTAACTGTAGTCCTAAAACCCTCAAAGCCTAGGTTTGATAGCCACTATATTATGTTGTCCGTTCATTCATTCCCTGAGCAAAGGAGGGATGATGGGCCACCAGACATCCATAGTTCACCAGAGGTAGATGGACTACAGCTTCCCTCAGCTCTTGCTTACATAGCCAAAGGTGAAGGATGATGGGTGTTGCATTCCAATAATAACTGCAGGGATACACATTGCCCATGCTTGCGGAGGGGAGGAGTTCATTCTACGTCAAGGTATTCTGTGCGTATCTGAAGAGAAACCTCCATGATCAGAAGTAGCCTCTGGTCTGGCTTGATCAGGCCAATTTCACTCCATATTTAGGCTGCATCCACACTGGAGAAATAACCCGGTTTGGCACCGCTTTAAGTTCCCTGGCCGAAGGCTATGGGATTCTGGGAGTTGGAGTTTGTTGTGGGGTCCGCTCTGGACCCCACAACAAACTCCAACTCCCAGAATCCCATAGCCTTCAGCCAGGGAACTTAAAGCGGTGCCAAACCGGGTTATATCTCCAGTGTGGGTGCAACCTTATACAATATCTCTATTTGCTTTTTCCTCTTCCTCTCTACAGTTATCTTCCCCACCCAACCTTGCCTCCATTTATAGATTCCTTGTGGCATGGAGTTCCCCTTTTTGCTTACACTATCCCACAGTATCATAAAAGTATAAACAATTGTTGAATCCGACTTGACAGCACATAAAAAATATCATTACTAATTATTACTGTTAGTATCGCTACAATTATTAATTGCCTTTTCTTTCACACAGGGGCATCACCCGAAGGGGCAGGGAGAGAACAAGAGAGACCCACACCATCCTTTCAGCCAGGCTTCCCAGATCCGCTTTTCTGGATAGGCGGACTACAACTCCCATTATGTCAGAGGTCCATCCTGGTGGACGGACACCGAGTTGAGGAAAGGCTGCCCTGAACGCTGAAAACACATTGATTGTGACACTTACAGAGACGGATGGAAGTGGACAAGCATCACGACTGCTGACCTTTGGAACTCCCTGCCACATTGGGAGCACAAAGGTAGTGGGCTCAGACGGGGAGCAGACAGAAGCTTCCGGTATAGCCGTGACGGGCTGCAGTTGCTCATTTCATGGTACATCCATATAATATGCAACACAGCCTTTGGGGATACAGAAGTCATAGAATCATAGAGTTGGAAGAGACCACAAGGGCCATCCAGTCCAACCCCCTGCCATGCAGGAACTCCAAATCAAAGCATCCCCGACAGATGGCCATCCAGCCTCTGCTTAAAGACCTCCAAGGAAGGAGACTCCACCAGACTCCGAGGGAGTGTGTTCCACTGTCGAACAGCCCTTACTGTCAGGAAGTTCCTCCTAATGTTGAGGTGGAATCTCTTTTCCTGCAGTTTGCATCCATTGTTCCGCGTTCTAGTCTCTGCAGCAGCAGAAAACAAGCTTGCTCCCTCCTCAATATGACATCCCTTCAAATATTTGAACAGGGTCACTGTGAGTCACTGTCATCACATCAAACCTCAAGCAAGGGTCAATATAGATCAGAAGAGATGCGACCCCCCCCCCCCGAAATGCCCCTAACTCCACCCCATCATCCCTAAGTAAGGTGAGCCACTGCAGGAAAAATGGAGGAAAATATAGGCTTTCCCACTGATCGGGGATGCACCTGGATAAGGTCTTGAGAGCCTACGCTTCATCCCCACAAGAAACTATTTTAACCCCTGCAGAAATTTGATGGGAGTAGAGAGAAAATAACCCCCGAAGCAGCCAAAAAAGGCAGCTTATGCTAAAAGCAAGAAAGACCTTGGGGGAACATGAGAGAACAGGGCTTTCCTGGGAATTCCAGATTCAGAGGAAGGACTGACAATCTGGCAGCTACACGGTCCAGAGGGTATACCCTGATACAGAATGGGGAAACGATTCCTTCTCAGCTGCCTATGCCTTCCTCACCCCACCCCATAAATCCACCAGTTGACTGGAGCCTTAAAGATGCTGTTCGCCACCAACCCCAAATACAGGGGCCCTTGGTATCCGCTGGGGTTTGGTTCCAGGACCCTCCGTGGATATCAAAATCTGTGGACGCTCAAGTCCCTTTAAGTACAATAGCAGAGTAAAATGCTGTCTCTTACATAATGGGGCAAAATCAAGGCTTGCTCATTGGAATTTTAAAAATAGTTTGCAAGCCACGAATGGGTGAATCCGTGGATAAAAAAATCCGTGGATATGCAGGTCTGGCTGTAACGCCTTCCGAAAATCCAGCTATCAGGTAACTGTTCGACAGTGGAACACACTCTCTTGGAGAGTGGTGGAGTCTCTCTCCTCGGATGTCTTTAAACAGAGGCTGGGTTGGGGATGCTTTGATTGAGATTTCTGCATGGCAAGGGGTTGGACTAGATGGCCCTTGGGGTCTCTTCCAACTCTATGATTCTATGAGAGGCTGGATAACCATTTGTCGGGGGTGCTTTGATTCTGTGTTCCTGCATGGCAGGGGGTTAGACTGGATGGACCTTAGGGGTTTCTTCCAACTCTAGGATTCTATGATTTTGGAGTATTATGGAGCATGGATGAGGTCTCTTTTGCTTCCAAGAAGGGGGAAGAATGCTCCCACTATTTGTAAATCTCTGGGTTTTTGAAAAACTGTTTTCCAAACTTGAACCAAACATCATCATCATCTTCTTTTCCATATACACCACCCAAAATTATCTCCGGCAAAGAGGAAAAAAAAGGGTGTGCGCTAACAAGAGGGAAGGATGATGTGAAGAGAAGCCCACCACCCACTCTGTCTCTTCCATCCATCTTCAAACTATGGGGGGAGGATCAGAGGTAGAAAAGCAATATGATGATCAGCCCCACCCTGATTTTTCTTCCCTATTTCCTACCATTGTCCAAGCCCCCAAATCCACCTGCTTTCACCAACCACCTGTAGCCCTCCGATATAGCACAATTTAGGAAGGGGGCGTCCAAAATGTGCATAAAAATAAGCCAATGGGCCAGCACCAGCACCAGTGTGGCCCTTAAAGCCCACCAAAACCTTGAGCATTGGGACAGGGACAGGGAGTGTCATCTGAGTGCAGTGAAAAAACAAGGTGGCTTTCCTCCCCTCGCCTTTCCTTGCTTTCCTTCAAGGCCATATCCACCCACAGCTTGGGGGGGGGGGGAACAGTCGCAGCTCTAAATGGAGGGAAAGGGAGTCAAATGAAGGGGTTGTTGTTGTTGGTAACTGCCCCAACACATGGTGACCTTATGGATGAGACATCTCCAACCCTCCTGTCCTCAACCTCTCTGTTCAGGTCCTACAGGTTCAGGCCCATGGCATCCCTGAGTCTTGCCATCTGGTATTCCATTTTCCTCTCTTTCTACACCTTCTACCTTTCCTAGCATCATTGTCTTTTGCTACTGAGTCCTGCCTTCTCATGATGTGACCAAAGTATGACAGCTTCAGTTTGGTCATCTTGGCTCCTAGGGAGAGTTCAGGCTTAATCCCTTCTAGGAACCTTTTGTTGTCTTTTGGGCCATCCACAGGATGCTCAGCACTGTTCTCCAAAAGAGTTTATTTTCTTCTGTCTGCTTTCTTCCCTGCCCAGCTCTCCCACCCGTATATAATGATGAGGAATGCAGTGGCTTAGGTAATTCTAGCTTTAGTGCTCATTTACATTTTAGGATCTTGTCTAGTTCTTTCATGGGGGGAAAAACACATCCATGTACACAACTTGGGTGCTGGTGGAATGCACTGAAAAGGAAGATCTCTCCTCTCTGCTCCTAGAATCATAGAGTTGGAACACCCCCTGCCATGCAGAAACTCACAATCAAAGCCTCCCCAACAGATGGCCATCCAGCTTCTGTTTAAAGGTCTCTAAGGAAGGAGACTCCATCACACTCCGAGGGAGCGCATTCCACCATCGAACAGCCCTTACTGTCAGGAAGTTCCTCCTAATGCTGAGGTGGTATCTCTTTTCCTGTAGCTTCCATCCACTGTTCCATGTTCTAGTTTCTGGAGCAGCAGAAAACAAGCTTGCTCCATCCTCAATGTGACATCCCTTCAAATACTTAAACAGGGTTATCATATCACCTATTAACCGTCTCTTCTCCAGGCTAAACATATTCAGCTCCCTAATCTCTCCTCATAGGGCATGCTTTCCAGAGCCTTTGGACACGCTCCAGTTTCTCCACATCCTTTTTGAATTGTGGTGCCCAGAACTGGACACAGTATTCCAGGTGAGGCCTGACCAAAGCAGCATAGAGTGGCACTATTACCTCCCTTGATCTAGACAGTATACCTCTATTGTTATAGCCTAGAATCCCATTGGCCTTTTTAGCTGCCTCACCACACTGTCTCCAACAGCGTTATTGTGCAAGCGGAACTTGTAGCACCTTTGAGACTGACTGAAAGGAAGAAACTGGAAGCAGAGGATTCTTCACTTCACCACATGCATCTGAAGAAGTAGGATTAAGTCTAGGAAAGCTCATGCTCCCAGCTTCTTCCTTTCAGTCAGTCTCAAAATTCATGCATCTGAGGAAGTAGACAAAAGCCTATGAAAGCCTTGCAGCACCTTTGAGACTAACTGAAAGTTAGAATTGGTAGCATGAGCATTCATAGGCAAGAGCCTCCTTGCTCAAACACATTTGCTGGAATGAAAAGCCCAGGGGCACACCTGTATTGCAGTCTATGTACAAAAATGTCCGTAGGAATGCAAGATTTTGTGGGTGTGGAGATGAGGTGACAAAGTCAGTTTTATCAATTAGTTACTGGGGGTCAGGGCAAGACAAGGTGAGTTGATAACTCCAACAAACCATACTGAACTTGTCACCTCATCTCCATACCCATACAGGAGGAACGTCCTGACAGTAAGGGCTGTTTGACAGTGGAACACATTCCCTCGGAGTGTAGTGGAGTCTCCTTCCTTTGAGGTCTTTAAACAGAGGCTGGATGGCCATCTGTCGGGGATGCTTTGATGGAGAGTTCCTGCATGGCAGAATGGGGTTGGACTGGATGGCCCTATTTGGGGTCTCTTCCAACTCTACGATTCTATGATACGCATCAAGTTTTGCATTCCTATGAGCCTTCTCTCACACACAGACTGCTTCAGAGGTCTGTCCCTGGGCTTTCCACTCCACCAAATGCATCTAAGGCTCAAGTCTATGAAAGCTCATGCTGTCAACGTCTATCTTTCCGTTAGTCTCAAAGGTACTGCGAGGCTTTCAGAGACTTGAACCCACTTCCTCAGGTACATGGATTCAAGACTGACTGAAGGAAAGAAGCTGGTAGCATAAGCTTTCCTACAGACTTGAGCCTATTTCCTCAGATGCATAGATTTGAATTCCACAGGATCTTGGTGGAGGGGGAAGTCCAGGGACAGACTCCAGTACAGTAGATGCATCTGAGGACATGGCTCAAGACTACAAAAGCTTAGGCTGCCAGCCTCTCTCTTTCAGTGAGTCTCAAAGATGCTGCAAGATCCCTTTGCAGACAGCTTCTCCACACTAACAGGGCTATCCCTTGGACTTCTCTCTTGCAGTTAGTGCAAAAGGTGCTATAAGATGCTATACAACTGACCTGGACTATCTCTTGGACTTCTTCCTCTCAGTCAGTCTCAAAAAGGTGCTCTAAGCTCCCTCTGCTTATCATAGAATCATAGAGTTGAAAGAGACCACAAGGGCCATCCAGTCCAACCCCATTCTGCCATGCAGGAACTCCCAATCAAAGCATTTCCGACAGATGGCCATCCAGCCTCTGCTTAAAGACCTCCAAGGATGGAGACTCCACTACGCTCCGAGGGAGTGTGTTCCACCGTCAAACAGCCCTTACTGTCAGGAAGTTCCTCCTAATGTTGAGGTGGAATCTCTTTTCCTGCAGCTTGCATCCATTGTTCCGCGTTCTAGTCTCTGCAGCAGCAGAAAACAAGCTTGCTCCCTCCTCAATATGACATCCCTTCGAATACTTAAACAGGGCTATCATATCACCTCTTAACCTTCTCTTCTCCAGGCTAAACATCCCCAGCTCCCTAAGCCTTTCCTCATAAGGCATGGTTTCCAGACCCTTCACCATTTTGGTCCCCCTCCTCTGGACACACTCAACCTCAGCTGTCCCCAAACTGTGCCCTTTAAGGAGATTTTGGACTCCATCTCCCAGAATCCCAAAGTATTGGCCAATGGTCTGAGGCTTCTGGGAGCCGAAGTCCAAAATCTCTTCAAGGGCACAGGATGGGCATCCTTTCCTAATTGTGGTGCCCACAACTGGACCCAGGTTTATTCCAAGTGGAGCCTGACCAAAGCAGAAGAGAGTGGCACTATAACTTCCTTGCCACTGGGCCACAAAGTGTGCACTTTGAGGGCTTTTGGACTCCAGCTCCCAGAATCCTAGACTCTCGGCTCATAGTGCGAAGCTTCTGGGAGCTGAAGTCCCAAAGTCCCTCAAGAAGAGCCCGGTTTGGGTTTGGGGACCGCTGGGAACTTGGATGGATGGAGCCTCCTAGGCATCCCTTCCATCGCCTGGCCTCCTTTCCAGAGAGATTTTGGATGTCTATCTCCCAGAAGCCTGAGCCAGGTTGGCCAATACTCTGGGATTCTGGGAAATGAAGTCCCCAAATCCTTTCAAGAACAGAGTTTGGGGAACCACAGGTAACCTGGGCTGCATCCACACTGATGGGATAACCCGGTTTGGCCCTGCTTGGACTCTTTTTTTTTCCTGGCTCAAGGCTATGGAATTCTGGGAGCTGGAATATGCAGTGGGACCTTAGAGCAAGGCTATGGAACTCTGGGAGCTGGAGTATGCAGTGGGACCCTGGCTATGGAATTCTGGGAGCTGGAGTATGCAGTGGGACCTTAGAGCAAGGCTATGGAACTCTGGGAGCTGGAGTATGCAGTGGGACCTTAGAGCAAGGCTATGGAACTCTGGGAGCTGGAGTATGCAGTGGGACCTTAGAGCAAGGCTATGGAATTCTGGGAGCTGGAGTATGCAGTGGGACCTTAGAGCAAGGCTATGGAACTCTGGGAGCTGGAGTATGCAGTGGGACCTTAGAGCAAGGCTATGGAACTCTGGGAGCTGGAGTATGCAGTGGGACCTTAGAGCAAGGCTATGGAATTCTGGGAGCTGGAGTATGCTGTGGGACCCTGGCTATGGAATTCTGGGAGCTGGAGTATGCAGTGGGACCTTAGAGCAAGGCTATGGAACTCTGGGAGCTGGAGTATGCAGTGGGACCTTAGAGCAAGGCTATGGAACTCTGGGAGCTGGAGCATGCAGTGGGACCTTAGAGCAAGGCTATGGAACTCTGGGAGCTGGAGTATGCAGTGGGACCTTAGAGCAAGGCAATGGAACTCTGGGAGCTGGAGCATGCAGTGGGACCTTAGAGCAAGGCTATGGAACTCTGGGAGCTGGAGCATGCAGTGGGACCTTAGAGCAAGGCTATGGAATTCTGGGATTTGGAGTATGTTGTGGGACCCTGGCTATGGAATTCTGGAAGCTGGAATATTCAGTGGGACCTTAGAGCAAGGCTATGGAACTCTGGGAGCTGGAGTATGCAGTGGGAATTCTGGGAGCTGGAATATTCAGTGGGACCTTAGAGCAAGGCTATGGAACTCTGGAAGCTGGAATATGCAGTGGGACCCTGGCTCAAGGCTATGGAATTCTGGGAGTTGGAGTATGTTGTGGGCCCAGAGCGGAGCGGAGCTCCGCTCTGGGCCCCACAACATACTCCAACTCCCAGAATTCCATAGCCTTGAGCCAGCCAAGAGGTGAAGCGGGGCCAAAGGGGGGGTTTGTGAGGCTGCGGCTTCGGCCGGGTGTCGGGGACGGTGGGTCCGCTGGGTCTCCCTCCTCCTCCCGTTCCTTTGGGGGGGGGGGGGGCTGGGGGGTGTTCTGTTACCTTGGAGTAGAGCCCCCAGGAGAGCTCGGTCTCGATGACCATGACGACGATGCCGAACATGCCGAAGATGAGGGCGTAGTCGCTGAGGCGCTTGCGCTTCTCGAAGAGGGCGCGGCGGTGGCCCAGGCGGTACCCGATGTTGGGGGCCTTGCGCTTCAACGGGGGGCCCTTCGGGAAAGAAGTAGGACCCGGACCCCCCGACGGGGAAGCCGGGGAAGCCGGGTCTAACCCTCCTCCAGCCGGGCCGGCTTTGGTCGGGTGCCCCATCGGGCGGAGCAGCATCCCCGTCGGGGAATGGTTCTCCTCCCGGGAGATGACGATCTCCGGCGGCGGGACGACGACGGGGACTCCCTCGGGGTGGTGCCCTTCGTCGAGGAGGTTCCTCCGGGAGGCGCTGAGGCGGCTGAGGGGCTTCATGACCCCGCCGGTGTACTTGCAGGAGCTCATGGCGATCTCGGTGAAAGGGTTGCTGTCCCGACGGTGGGACAAAGGGCTGGCCTGGCGGTGCTTCGAGCTGGGGGCCCCTCGTTCTCGTTCTCCTCCTCCGCTGCTGGAGCTGGGAGAGTGTCCCGGGGGAGCCTCCCCTCCGTTGCGGAGGGCCCGGGCGGGGACGCTTAGACGGGGCTCCCCTTCTCCGACGGCGGTGGCTGCGGCTTCTCCGGAGCTCTCCATCCTCTCCCTCAGGCGGCTCCGGCAGTGCCCCTGCCCCGGCTTCAGGGGGGCAGGGGCAGCAGCGCCCGACCCCAGACGCCGCCTCCGCCGCCGACTGACGTCCGAAGGAAGAAAGGAAGGGATTAAGTGGAGAAGGAGGAGAAGGAGCCGCCCAGCTCTCCCACGACACGCACCACCTGCCGCCCAGGAGCTCCACTCCCATTGGACGAGGGGAGGGTGACGTCATCGGCGCCCCCTCCTCGAAGACACGCCCACCGCCCCCTCCCCCCCCCAAAGGAGGGACCCAGAGGCCCCTGGGAGTGGTAGTCCCTCCGACCCTTCTCGGGGGTCCTCCCCGAGGAGCGCAACGGGAAAGGAAGGGATGCTCTCCCGCAGAAGAAGAAGAAGAAGAAGAAGAAGAAGAAGAAGAAGAAGAAGAAGAAGAAGAAGAAGAAGAAGACAGTACTTGCCCATAGAGGAGCGTTGGGGGAGGATGCCCCATAGGGAGACATTGGGGATAGTTGGCCATAGGGATACATTGGGAATAGTTGGCCATAAGGATACATTGGGAATAGTTGGCCATAGGGAGACATTGGGGATAGTTGGCCATTGGGAGACATTGGGAATAGTTGGCCATAGGGAGACATTGGGAATAGTTGGCCATTGGGAGACATTGGGAATAGTTGGCCATTGGGAGACATTGGGGATAGTTGGCCATTGGGAGACATTGGGAATAGTTGGCCATAGGGAGACATTGGGAATAGTTGGCCATTGGGAGACATTGGGAATAGTTGGCCATTGGGAGACATTGGGAATAGTTGGCCATTGGGAGACATTGGGAATAGTTGGCCATTGGGAGACATTGGGAATAGTTGGCCATTGGGAGACATTGGGGATAGTTGGCCATTGGGAGACATTGGGGATAGTTGGCCATTGGGAGACATTGGGAATAGTTGGCCATAGGGAGACATTGGGAATAGTTGGCCATTGGGAGACATTGGGAATAGTTGGCCATTGGGAGACATTGGGAATAGTTGGCCATAGGGAGACATTGGGAATAGTTGGCCATTGGGAGACATTGGGAATAGTTGGCCATTGGGAGACATTGGGAATAGTTGGCCATTGGGAGACATTGGGAATAGTTGGCCATTGGGAGACATTGGGGATAGTTGGCCATAGGGAGACATTGGGGATAGTTGGCCATTGGGAGACATTGGGGATAGTTGGCCATTGGGAGACATTGGGAATAGTTGGCCATAGGGAGACATTGGGAATAGTTGGCCATTGGGAGACATTGGGAATAGTTGGCCATAGGGAGACATTGGGGATAGTTGGCCATTGGGAGACATTGGGAATAGTTGGCCATAGGGAGACATTGGGAATAGTTGGCCATTGGGAGACATTGGGAATAGTTGGCCATTGGGAGACATTGGGAATAGTTGGCCATAGGGAGACATTGGGAATAGTTGGCCATTGGGAGACATTGGGAATAGTTGGCCATTGGGAGACATTGGGGATAGTTGGCCATTGGGAGACATTGGGAATAGTTGGCCATTGGGAGACATTGGGGATAGTTGGCCATTGGGAGACATTGGGGATAGTTGGCCATTGGGAGACATTGGGGATAGTTGGCCATAGGGAGACATTGGGGATAGTTGGCCATTGGGAGACATTGGGGATAGTTGGCCATTGGGAGACATTGGGGATAGTTGGCCATAGGGTTACAATAGGAATAGTTGGCCAGAGGGATACATTGGGGATAGTTGGCCATAAGGATACATTGGGAATAGTTGGCCATAGGGATACAATAGGAATAGTTGGCCATAGGGTTACAATAGGAATAGTTGGCCATTGGGAGACATTGGGGATAGTTGGCCATAGGGAGACATTGGGGATAGTTGGCCATAGGGATACAATAGGAATAGTTGGCCATAGGGAGACATTGGGAATAGTTGGCCATAGGGATACAATAGGAATAGTTGGCCATTGGGAGACATTGGGGATAGTTGGCCATAGGGAGACATTGGAAATAATTGCCCATAGGGAGATATTGGGAATAATTGCCCATACAATACCCATAATCCCATAAAATTGATTATGCTGCCTGGAGCTTCTGGATGTTGAAGCCCCCCCCCCCCAAAAAAAAAAAAAAAATATTTTGAGGACCATGCTGAGTAGAGGGCTGGGCTCAATGGCCCATTCCAACTCTAGGATTCCATGTGTTTTGAACAGTGAGGAACCTGTGCCCCGCTCTACATTACTAGAACTGTAGCTTCCATCATCCGTCATGCTAGCTAGGGTTGATGGGACTGGCAGTCCAAAAACATCTGGGACACATGCTCCCCACCTGTCTTGTAAAAGGAGCTGATTATTTGGTCCGGGGGAGGGAAGGATGGAAAGACGATAGATAGATGGGTGGATGGACAGGTGTGTGAGTGGATAGGATGGACGGATGGATGGATGGAAAGATAGACAATCCACAACTCATTTCCCCTTGCCTTAATTATGCTGTAATGGCACCCTAAACATAAGCTTAGAGAAACCGCAAGGTCTGAAAGAATTAACAAAATATTTAGAGAGAAAAAGTAAGAATAGAAAGGTATCAGAAAACAGCAGTTCAAGTATTGGTCATACAAAGAGGCCAGAGAATTCTGACTGGTGTTTCATTGGAAGGAATGGAAATGGAGTTCTTCAAAGTGAAAGAATTGGCATAGGACTCGGGGCACAACATTGTATATATTTTATGATGAGTTAGGATACATCGGGTAGCAAGCCAGTAATAACTCAGGGACAGGGACAAGATTACAGAGCTGCTTCCTCTTCAAGAAAAGCGCTTCCCTCTCTCTTCTTCTTCTAGCAAAATGAAAGCCTTGGTTTGCTCTCCTCGGCCAGACCCGGGTGGTTTGTTTTAATAACTTTCCTACTCTTGTGGTTTGCTGGTGTTTGTTCCTGTTCCTCCTACCTCTCAATTCTTAACTGCTTTTTTATGGCTGTGGTCTACTTTATTTATATTCTCTTTGAAGACTTGGAGGAACTGTGTTGCAATGCAGGATAGATTCTTAAGAGAAAATAACCCGTGAACTAGGACATCTATTTCTGTTTAGAGGCTTAGTTCTTCGATTGCAATATCAAGTTGGTCATTTCTGTCCTTACCAAGTTTCTGTAGGATCCGCTCAAGGGTGGGACTTATGCCCACCCCCCGATGTTGTTGAACTTGAGTTCCCATAAATCCTGAGAGTAACAGCTGTCATTGCCAGTGATGAAAAATGCTGGGTTTTGCGATCCAACATACGATTGCAATTCTTAGCATTCTCACCTCTGGACAAAATCTAGTCACTAACTCCAGAGCTGCCTTCAAGTTGACCTCGACCGATGGTAACCCTATCAATGAGATATTTCCAGGACACCTTTCCTCAGCAACTCTGCTCAGGTACTGTAGCCTCTAGCATTGGACTCTTTCAGACGTCGGAAATTGGAAGTATAATTTAATGTCAATTTGAATGCAATCATGGGTTTTACGTTACTGCGAAGTAAAGCTTCGCACGCAATTTCAGGTAAGAGGGAAGCCACTCCGAATGCAATCCTGGGTTTTACGTTATTGCGAATTAAAGCTTCGCACGCAATTTCGGGCAGGAGGGGGTTGTTTTCGGGTAATGGGAAGTAATTTCGAATGCCTTCCGAACGGAACAGGAGTTCACATAAATTCGCTTAACTAGCGAATTTACATGAATCCGCATTGGCTCCATTCGGAGTTGGGAGAAATTCCTCCCGTTTGAAAGAGTCCATTGACTCACACAGTTCTGTCATACAGCCTTCCTCTTTTCCTACTGCCTTCTAACTTTCCTAGCATTAATGTTTTTTTTCTAGTGAGTCTTCCTTCTCACGATGTGGCCGAACTATGACAGCCTCCACTTAGTCATCTTGGCTTCTAAGGAGAGATCAGGTGTGATTTATTCTAGGACCCATTTACTTGTCTTTTTAGCCATCCATTGTATCCGCACAACTCTTCTCCAGCGCCACATTTCAAATGAATTTATTTTCTTTCTACCCACTTTATTATTATTATTATTACTACTACTATGTGTTTATATAATGGCGTAAGTTTTGCACGGCATTTTACAGCACCATCAAAACAACATAAAACCTGCCCATGAGGTACAATTTAAAATCACAAAATATAAAACATAATAAATAGACAATTTGTCCCATTAAAATAACAATACAACTACATTTTCATCATGATCCAGCTCTCATGCTCATACATAGTGATGGGGAGAATGATGGTATGGACAAATCCTAACTCTACTACTCCAGTGATATACTTTTGTTGTTTAGGATTTTGTCTAGTGCCCCCATAGCTGCTTTTCGAATCCTAGTCTTCTTCTGATTTCTTGACCCTGTCAGGGATGCTTTGATTTGGAGTTCCTGCATGGCAGGGGGTTGGACTGGATGGCCCTTGGGGTCTCTTCCAACTCTATGATTCTATGATTCTATGACTGCAATCTCCATTCTCATCAACGGTTGACCCAAGGTAAGGGAAATCTTTGACTATTTAAATTTCCTTGTCGTCTGCTTTGAGTTTATGTGAATCCTCCATTGTTACAGAACCACAGAGTTGGAAGAGATCCCAAAGGCCATCCCATCCAAACCCATTCAGCCATGCAGGAAGACACAATCAAAGCACTGGTCATCCAGACTGATTTAAAAACCTCCTAAGAAGGAGACTACCATACTCCCAGGCAGCATCTGCCACGGTCAAACAGCTCTTACTGTCAGAAAGTTCTCCTAATGTTTACGTGGAATCTCTTTTGCTGTAGTTTGCATCCATTGCTCCATGTCCTAGTCTCTGGAGCAGCAGGAAACAAGCTTGCTGCATCCTCTATATGACATTCCTTCAAATACTTAAACGTGACTATCATTTAAACTTCTCTTCTCCAGGCTAAGCATATCCAGCTCCCAAAGCCACTCTTCATAGGGCATAAATTTCAGACCTTACACCGTTTTGGTCACCCTCCTCTGGACACTCTTCCCCTCCTGCTACTCCTCCTGTTCCTCCATCTCCACCATTCCTCCTCCTCCTCTTAAAAGCTGAACAGGCATGACAACATTTTGTGGTAGGTCTAGAGACTGGGAGAGAAGAGCTTTGTTCGGACCACGGCTCAAAGAATTCCTCCAGTTCTGACAGCTGTGGTCTAAACCAAGTAACTTTCTCAAGCTCTGCATGGGTCCACCTTGCCAAATGTGATAACGGAAATGGACAAATTGACAGGCCCAACAGGAACCTCTTGACTTCTCCTTTTGACGAAATAGTTCTGTCAGACCAAGAGCCGTCCTCTCACAATTGCTGCTCCCAAGATAGCTTGTCTCCTCCAGCATTATCCAGCTGGCTCCAGCATGTTCCTGCTGAGGCTTGTGCGTTGGTCTCAGCTACATTCCTTCGCACCCGAGATGAATGCTCTGGACCTGAGACAAAACCAGGGTCAAGCTGTCCCTTGGCCCCAGTTCCATGCCTCCAGTTGTCCATAGCAGAATCAACAAGGTTTTTTAAAGACTGGAAAGGATCTTCTTAGCAGCCAGGACACAGATTGTAATTTGCGGGGAGAGGTTTTCTATCTGGACTCAAGTAAAACAAAACCCTTTGCAACCTCTTTGTTGTTGTTAGCTGCCCTCACTTCGACCTCGACTCATGGGATCTGGTGGATTAAATATCTTCAAGACCTTCTGTCCTCCATTGCTCTGCTTAAGGACTCTTTCAAACAGGAGGAATTTCTCCCAATTCCGAATGGAGCCAATGCGGATTCATGTAAATTCGCTTGTTTAGCGAATTTACCTGAACCCCTGATCCGTTCGGAAGGCATTCAGAATCACTTCCCATTACCCAAAAATAACCCCCCCCTTGCCCGAAATCGCGTGAGAAGCTTTAATTTGCAATAACGTGAAACCTATGATTGCATTCGGAGTGACTTCCCTTTTGCCCGAAATTGCGTGAGAAGCTCTAATTCGCAATAACGTGAAACCCCAAGATTGTGTTTGGATTGCCCTTGGATTATACTTCCAATTTCCCACGTCTGAAAGAGTCCATAGTTTCCACAGGAATTATTCCTGTCCAATAGTCATTATGGCCTCAGTCAGGGGTGAGAATCCTTCAGCCTTTTAATATGTTGCTGGACTCTCCTAAGCCCACATCAGCACACCTAAGGGTGAAGAATGCTGGAAATCATAGTGCAACAACATTGGAGGGGTTCATGATCCCTTCTTAATCTAAATTCAGCCACTAGTCCCAATAACTGCTGAATAGAGAACTGAGATTTAGGGGGCAGCTACAATGTAAAAAGAATGCAGTTTGACAACACTTTAAGCGATGTAGCTCCCTCGAATGGAAACCTGGAACGTGTAGTTTTACAAGGTCTTTAGTTTTCTCTGCCAAAGAGTGCTGGTTCCTCACAAAAACTACAGACCCCACAAATCTGTAGGATGAGCCATGGCAGGTGAAGCTGTGTCAAACTGCATTATTTCTACAGTGCAAATGCACCTTTAAATAAATCCCATTTATTCGATGGGTCTGTCTGTCCTAGCTGGCCCTTGTGGTCTCTTCCGATTTCCAGCTCTCGACTGCAGCCTTCTGCCATCATAAATATCAAATAATCCCAATAAGCATTAGATATGGAAATGTTATCACCGCTTATTTTATTGCTACAAAGAGTAAGAGAGGATTTTGAGAGATTTTCTGCCTCTTGGGTTGAAATAGCTTGCTTGGCTTGTTGCGCTCTGCACCTCCAGTCGATTGTGGAAAAGTAATGTTTGTTATTTCATCTCAGGCCACAAAATATCTTCCAATGGCCCTAGCTCCAATTTTTTTTTTTCCTTTTTACCTTGTCTCTATTTGTATTGAATGTTTTTAAACTGTATGTGATTACACTGTATGTATTTTTATCGGTTGGAATCCCGCCTCGATCTAGAAGGAGAGGCGGGAAATATAAATAATAATAATAATAATAATTATTATTATTATTATTATTATTACTACTTGTCCACAAATTATAATTTTCTGTGCATGACAATCCAGCCCCCAAATTTATACCCTCCAGGTATCCTGATTTAGCAGGGACAGCCCCAGTTAATGTTCCATCATCCTACTTTTCCAGCTGTTTTTAAAATGTACCAGTTTCTCTCTCCTCCTCCCACTTTCCCACATTTGTCCTCAGTTTACTTCGGCCTGATCTAGATTGGCCAAAAGAAGTGTGTTCATGGCTGCATGAAAGTCTAGCCTTTAGATGAGAAAAAGGGAAAGTGTGCCATGAAAACGCTTTTTTTGCGTTTTAGGGGAGAAGCGCCTTTAAAATGGTGCTGGTTTTCCCAGCTTCTTTTTTAAAAATTGTGGAACAGCGCAGCTCCATCTAAAGGCTGCGGTGCAGCTGGTAAGCATTAAGGAAAAAGCAACTTCATGTCACACTTTCCTGCCAATCTAGAAAGCCCCTTCATTTGCTGCAAACCGAGTTCAAAGTGCAAAATTAGTTGTCAGTACTCCATTGACTCCACTGGCGGGCAGAAGAGAGGACAGAAGGGGCAGAAACTTGCCTTTCCCATTAGGCTCAGTCAAAAGCAATCTGCTGCGACCTAGCTTGCGTATTCTTTCTAGTTAATACTTTTTGCCACCTTGACAACATTCTGAAGTTTCTTGGCCATACATCCTGGTTTTCATCTGCGAAACTCTGGCCAGCCATGAAACCCACTGGGCAACCTTGTACAAGTCACAAGCTCTCAGCCTCAGCGGAAGGCAATGGCAAACCTCCTCTGAACAAATCTTACCAAGAAAACCCCATGACAGCTTGGCCTTAGGGTCACCATAAGTCAGAAACGGCTTGAAGGCACACAACACACACACAGACAAAGGTCTTTTGGAGCACCATACATTTGCAAGCAAGATGCCTCCAGACAGAGAGAGGGAAACAAGGGGTCATAAGGTTGGCTTTGTGAAACCTCCCAAAAATCAGGCATGATGTATCAGGAAGAGCTCACATTATGTAGCAGAATCTCCCTTCCTTTCATGAGAGGACATGCTTCCCAGCTCTCCCCCGGCTTCACAGCCTAACAGGTTTGCTCACAGTCACATCCCTGTGTTGTTCCTCAAAAGGTTGATGTTGGCAGCCGGGGTTGCCATGGAGACCACATCCAGGTACCACTCGCTGGCACTCAGCAGGCAACGGATGCTAGAACCAGAAGAACCAGGCGAGGATGTCAGAGCGGGCAGGAAAAGGCACCTGGGAACCATTCGTCCTAGCTGAGTAGCCAAAGGCATGTTTCAGCATGCAGAGGAAAGTCCTGCTTTGGCTTTCCCGCAGTTCCAAAAAATTTCTCAGATAACAGGGGGCTAGGAAGGGCTCCCTTCTGACTACTCTTTCAAACGGGAGGAATTTCTCCCAACTTCGAATGGAGCCAATGCGGATTCATGTAAATTCACTTGTTTAGCGAATTTACATGAACCCCTGCTCCGTTCGGAAGAACCCCTGCTCCGTTCGGAATTACTTCCCATTACCCGAAAATAACCCCCTCCTGCCCGAATTTGCATGCGAAGCTTTAATTCGCAATAACGTGAAACCCATGATTGCATTCGAATTGGCTTCCCTCTTGCCCGAATTCGCGTGCGAAGAGTTAATTCACAATAACATAAAACCCATGATTGCATTCAAATTGACCTTAAATTATACTTCCAATTTAGCCTCGTATGAAAGAGTCCTGAGTGTCTTGAATAGCCTCTGCCAGTCAGAGTTGGCCAGACAAGGATGGATGTAGCCATGTCACAAGGAGGGTGGGGCGTAACGGGAGACACCCAAAGGAGGGTGACACCATTGCTCGCCAAACACATTTCTTTCGGCAGGACTGTGACATTCACCTGCATCCATTCAAAATGCTGGAGATCACAGAATCATAGAGTTGGAAAAGACAACAAGGGCCATCCAGTCCAACCCCCCTGCCATGCAGGAACTCTCAATCAAAGCATCCTTGACAAATGGCCGTCCAGCCTCTGCTTAAAGACATCCAAAGAAGAAGACCTGCTGGACCTGCTCCACTTCCCCACCACCATTCCCTTCTCCTTTTGTGTTGTGTCTTTTTAGATTGTAAGCCTGAGGGCAGGGAACCATCTAATTAAAAATAATAATTGTAAGCCGCTCTGAAAGCCTTTAGGACTGAAGAGTGAGGTATAAAATTATTATTATTATTATTATTATTATTATCCCTCTTTGTTGTACATATCAGAGATGATGTTCCCTTTTTAAAAATGATATTTTTATTGGCAGGAATTGATTCCTACGCAACCTGTCGAACAACCAAGCACATCAAGTTAGCTCTAACAAAAAGGGAAACTTTTAAATTGCCTAGTGAGAAGAGTCTTACTTGGCAGGTTTTATTACCAATCTAATTATCCTGTTTTATCTATGTTTTAATATGGTATTGGATTGTTTTATGGTTGCATGCAAAAGCCTGGTCAGCTAATGTAAATAAACTTGAGTAGCGTACATTGAAGAACTAACAAAAATGAAAGCTGGTAGCAGATAGTGAATTAAGGAAGGGTGAGACTATGGACTCTTTCAGACGTGGGAAATTGGAAGTATAATCCAAAGGCAATCCAAACGCAATCCTGGGGTTTCATGTTATTGCGAATTAATTCTTCTCATGCAAATTCGGGCAAAAGGGAAGTCACTCCGAATGCAATCATGGGTTTAACGTTATTGCGAATTTAAGCTTCTCACGCAATTTCGGGCAAGGGGGGGGTTATTTTCAGGTAATGGGAAGTCATTCCGAATGCCTTCCGAACGGAGCAGGGGTTCAGGTAAATTCACTAAACAAGCGAATTTACATGAATCCGCATTGGCTCCATTCGGAATTGGGAGAAATTCCTCCCGTTTGAAAGAGTCCTCAACCAATTCCAGACACAGAGCTCTGACTGAGGGATACTAGGAGGTGGAAGTGGCTCAACCGCTGCCTTGGGATCATGGCATGACAAGCAATGTTGAGGAGTCAAGTGAGATGCAGACAGAGCGTCTGTAGGACCTCGAGTGAGATAAAATTGTTGGTGCCTAAACAGGCATATTTACAGGTCAAAACCTGTCCCAGGGCAGAATTCTGGATTAAGGGGTGGCTTCCAAGAGAGGAAGATGGGAATGGAAGTTGTTTATGGCCAGACCATCAGTGCAAATGTCCTTGGACAAAGGAATATCATTCCCAGAGGGAAGTGTACTTGGACTTCTGTTCACTCGAAAACACAAGGTCTATCGCCCACCATCACTTCTATCAGTGAAGGGATTATGCAGATTCCGATCTTGACGGATCTCTCTTGGCTATGTGCTCTGATGCTTTCCGATACTGAGCCTCCCAGATCCCCAAATCTGTTCCCAGGTCTCCTTATCTGGCAGGACAGCTTTCTCTGTGCTCAGGCGCCCTTGTAGCTATGTGCCTTCAGGCAGTCTAGATTATATCTTTATGATATTAGGGAGCTGGGTATGTTTAGCCTGGGGAAGAGAAGGTTTAGAGGGGATAGGATACCCCTGTTTAAATATTTTAAGGGGTGTCATATTGAGGCTGGACTGGAGCAAGCTTGTTTTCTGCTGCTCCAGAGAAGAGGACATGGAGCAATGGGGGCAAGCTACAGAAAAGGAGATTCCAACTCAACATTAGGAGGAACATCCTGACAGTAAAAGGTGTTTGACAGTGGAGCAAACTCCCTCGGAGGGTGGTGGAGTCTCCTTCTTTGGAGGTCTTTAAGCAGAGGCTGGATGGCCATCTGTTGGGGATGCTTTGATTGAGAGTTCCTGCATGGCTGGGAGTTGGACTGGATGGCCCTTGGGTCTCTTCCAACTATATTAGTCTATGATTCAATGATATCAAAAGGAGGAGGTGCATGGAGAGGTGATCTTAGAACAACAGCCCTGTCTGCCCTCCAAGTCCAAAAGGTTGAACCGCCTGTTTTAAGGCTTCATTTACTGGCAAAGAGAACCTCAGGCTTGAATAGCTATGTCTTTTAACCCCACTTCTTTTGACTTTGGCTCCACTCACCACATGAATGTGGCCCTACATAACACTACTGAAACTGACTTAGGTCCTTGGGCTGAACAAGTTTCCATACCCTTTTCATGGCGTTGTGTGCTGATGTATGAAACCACTCAGACAATGGTGTCTGGGAAAGGGATGATTTGGCGAGTCCCAGATTGGCATCCCATGAGGATCGGATTCAGCTGCAGGGCCTGACATTCCTTTATCCCTGGTTTAGATCACAACTGAGAGCACTAGAGTTAATTGAACAACAGCGAAGTGCACAAGGGAGCAGCATTTTTCAAAAGCGGGTTCCTTTTCCCGCTAACACTGTTGCAGAAACGTGTGACTCTTTCAGACGTGGGAAATTGGAAGTATAATCCAAGGGCAATCCAAACGCAATCCTGGGGTTTCACGTTATTGCGAATTAATTCTTCTCACGCAAATTCGGGCAAAAGGGAAGTCACTCCGAATGCAATCATGGGTTTAACGTTATTGCGAATTTAAGCTTCTCACGCGATTTCGGGCAAGGGGGGGTTATTTTCGGGTAATGGGAAGTCATTCCGAATGCCTTCCGAACGGAGCAGGGGTTCAGGTAAATTCGCTAAACAAGCGAATTTACATGAATCCGCATTGGCTCCATTCGGAATTGGGAGAAATTCCTCCCGTTTGAAAGAGTCAAAGGACTTCCTTGGTTTGCTATTTACATAGCATCCAGTGGGCTGGGGGCATGGGATGTCTAATCCGGAACAATCAATTGCAAGCTATAAAAGATTTATTCTTGCGTAGGTGGGGTTAGAAGAAAGCTGTTAATTCAGGGGGGAAATCCAGTGATCAGCCATCCGCCATCTCCCCAAGACCCTCTTGACTGGCTCTCTATAAAGTAACAAGCCAGCTTTGATTCCTTAGCTCCCCCAAAACTGAGCAGGAGAAATATCATAATTTTACAAGAGGCTTTAAGAAACCTTGACCGTCACACTCTCTGTAGTCATGTAGTTACGTAAGACTTTCCCCCCAATAATCTCCTTAGCTGCCCTATTTGGCAGCAGAAGAAGGTAAACAGGGGTGGGGTTCGGATTATGGGCAACATCTGGAGGCTGGAGCTGACCAGGCTAAACGGCAAGATCCAAACCCTGTGCATGCCCATCGCTTGTGGTCACCAAGGCACAGCTACCGCTGAGGAGCCAGAGAAGACTTTTTAAGATTATTTTTACAAACAGTTTTCACAATTCATTGAAAACACATATATCCCATCAATAGTCTGATCCATAGAAAAAGAAAATTATATCCATTAAAGATATTCTAGTGAGCAGTGTGGAATAGTCATTTGAGTGTTGGATGGTGACTCTGGAGACCAGGGTTCGAATCCCCAATCAGCCACGGAAACCCACTGGGTGATCTTGGGCAAGCCACACTCTCTCAGCCTTAGGGGTCAGCAAGAGCAAACCTCCTCTGAACAAATCTTGCCAAGAAAAAACCATTTAGGGCCGCCTTAGGGTCACCATAAGTCAGAAACAACCTGAAGGCACACAACAACTAATAACAGCTTTGAATTATGGTGACCTGATGAATGAAAGGCCTCCGAGACGCATCAATGGCTCTGCTCAGGTCTTGCAAACCCAGTCTTTGACTTCCTTGAATCGATGCATCTGTATTGCAGTCTTCCCATCCCTTCCCCAACTGCTTTCCATTTTATCACAAATTATTGAGTTTTCATATGAATTATGTAATCTTATGCTATATCCAAAATACGACAGCTACCTTTCAAGTAGTCTTGTCTTCTAGTGAGAATTCAATCTTGATTTGTTCTAGGACCCATTTATTTGTCTTTTTGGCAGTCTGTGATATCTATAGCAATCTCCTCCAGCACCACATTCATTCATTCATTCATTCATTCATTCATTTATTATTTTTAATTAGACGGTTCCCTGCCCTCAGGCTTACAATCTAAAAAGACACACCACAAAAAAAGAAGGGAATGGTGGTGGGGAAGGGGATCAAGTCCAGTGGTTGTTCTCTCCCTCTGAGGCCTGGACCAAGACAGATGGACTGGAGGGAGGGCTTTCTTTCTTAAGCCTAGCCTTGATGGAGCTGGGCCTGCCTGTTCTCTCCCTCGAGGGCTGGAGGATGACAGTTAGCATGGTTATAATTTAAATCGATTTTTCTCCTGTCAACTTTTTTCACTGTCCATCTTCCACACTGTTACACAGCAGTGGAAAATACTGTGGCATGGATGATTCTGATTTTCTATATTTAATAACATATCTTTACACTTGACATTATGGTTAATATATAGACATCTATTGCCTAGTTAATCAGAAAAGTCGCAAAATTCTAATCAGCTTATTTCTCCTTAAAGGTCGGTGAGGTTTTCTGCTACTCCAGAGACTGGTCTGGGACGCAAAACAGTGGATTTGAAATAACACTCTGATGGTAAGTGGTGTTTGACAGTGGAATAGTCTACCTGAAAAGGTAGTGGAATCTCCTTAACAGAACCAAAGTATCATAGAGTTGGAAGAGAGCACAAGGGCCATCCAGGAGATCACAATCAAAGCACCCACGGCAGATGACCATCCAGCCTCTATTTAAAAACCTCCAAAAAAGGAGACTCCATCACTCTCTGAGGGAGTTATTCCACTGTCAAATAGCTCTTACTGTCAGGAAGTTCCTCCTAATGTTGAGGTGGAATCTCTGTTCCTGGAGCTATAGCTTTAGGGCACATCTACACCAGCCACTTAATCCGAGGCCAGTCCAGAGTATTGTGCCCTGGACCAGCCCTGGGCTAACCATGATGGCGATAACACACATTGGGCTGAATCTGGCACAACACCACATAGAATCATAGAGTTGGAAAATACCCCAATGGTCCAATCCCTTCTGCCATGCAGGAACTCACAATCAAAGCACCTCCAACAGGTGGGCCATCCAGCCTCTGTTTAAAGACCTCCAAAGAAGAAGACTCAAGACACTCCAAGGAAGCGTCTTCCACCCTTGAACCGTGCTTACTGTCACAAAGTTCTTCCCAATGTTTAGGTGGGATCTCTTTTCCTGTTTGCTCTGGGGTCTACTTTCTGGATCAGCAGAAAACAAGCTTGCTCCATCCTCAATAACATCCCTTCAAATATTTAAACAGGGCGATCATATCATCTCTTAACCTTCTCTTGTCCAGGTTAAACGTATCCAGCTCCATAAGTATCTCCTCATAGGGCTTTATGGTTTCCACACTCTTCACCATTTTGGTCGCCCTCTTCTGGACACGCTGCAGCTTGTCAACATCCTTTTTGAATTGTAGGGCCCAGAACTGGACACAGGATTCCAGATGAAGTCTGACCAAAGCAGAATAAAGTGGTATTACACACAGGCCACCCGGGCATCACTGCATCACTCCTGTTGGCACATTCCATTTTTGGAGCTGCCACGACTGCATCTTCACTGGAAGAAGCTCCATGTAAAGCCCGCCTGGCACTTCTGCTGAGGTCAGAAACAGATGCCCAGAGATGTGATCATCACAGAGGACTCTTTCAGACGTGGGAAATTGGAAGTATAATCCAAGGGCAATCCAAACGCAATCATGGGGTTTCACGTTATTGCGAATTAGAGCTTCTCACGCAATTTCGGGCAAAAGGGAAGTCACTCCGAATGCAATCATAGGTTTCACGTTATTGCGAATTAAAGCTTCTCACGCAATTTCGGGCAAGGAGGGGTCATTTTCGGGTAATGGGAAGTCGTTCCGAATGCCTTCCGAATGCAATGGGGATTCATGTAAATTCGCTAAACAAGCGAATTCACATGAATTCGCATTGGCTGCATTCGAAGTTGGGAGAAATTCCTCCCGTGTGAAAGAGTCCAGAGTCTGGACACCCATTTCTGTCCTCAGCAGAAATGGTGGCACACGGGACAGGCTTTAGTTTATACGGAGCTCCTGCATGCGAGGAAATGGCAACAGCGGCTACAAAAACAGGCTATCCCCTTTGTCTTTATTGCAGTGAAGGGGGATAGCATGCCTGTTGGCATGTGGATTACTAAATCTGACAAAATTGGACCTGATCCACATGCCAAAAGAAACCAAAGTCACTCCTGGGTTTCTAGGAAAAACCAGGATTTATCCTGAATTTGCTTAGTCCAGAGCAAAATTGGATTAAGGGCAGAAATACACGGCTCCTCCCTGGAAAGAGCGAGTGCAGTGTTTTTTCACCAAGGTAGACAAGTTTGAGTGTTTGGAGGCCAGGGTTCGATTCCCAGCTCAGCCATAAAATCCAATGGATGACCTTGGGAAAGTGACACCCTCTCAGCCTCGGGGGAAGGCAATGGTAAACCTCCTCTGAACAAATCTTGCCTGGGGTTTTCTCGGCTCGTCTTTTGTTCTTGTGTGCCTTCAAGTCATTTCTGACTTACCGCAACCCTAAGGCGAACACAAGAACAAAAGACAAGCCCTTAATAATAAGTCCTATATGACTAGTTCTATTGCTTGGCTATTTCAGTCTGGGTAGCTGCTAGCAGAAACCCTTGTAGATTTTATGGAATAGGCTTCTTCTTTTTTTAGAGTAAAAGTACTTCACCTCTTGATTCAACAGTTTGACTAAGTTGTTTGGGACAGCATTGTCCCCCCAATGAAAGTTCTGCTCTACCAAATGAAATGTTTCCTTCAGTCCCCCAATTTCTAGCATCGCAGTCACTTAAAACTGCATTTGGGCGTATTGAAATACAATTTATGTGTCCAAAGAAAAGGGGCAAGCCAAGTGACCAAGAGAATGCAAGCATAGCAAATGGAAGGGTTTGAGATATGAATGAATTTTAGGGTCTCCCTCTCTGCGGTGTTAGAAATCTACGGATGGAGTGGGCAAGGGGTATAATCGCAGGGGTCATACCCACATCTCTTTTCCCCCTATAGTTACGCCAATTTCTCCCCTCCCTGGCAGTAAAGAAGCAATACATTAAATTAAACTAAACTACAAAGCTTTTTGTTACCCTTTTACAACAAACACTGGTGCCTGAGGCAGCCCATCTCAGTCGGCCTTATAGGAGGGCAAAGCACACTATTCTTTTTAAGGTTATTTACAGTTTAATTATATTTTGACTTGTTGCCTGTTTTATTGATGATAGCATTTAATTGCATCTCTTTTCATTTTTGGAAGCTACTTGAGTTCCAGGGCTGGAAAAAAAAAATAGCTATGCTATAAGTAAAATCTAGCAGCAGCAGCAGCAACAATCCTGCCCCCAGTGCTCTCCATAAGGTATCATCCATCTCTCTTACACTCACAAAATCCAACCATCAGGCCGGCTGCTGCCAAGGGAGTATTAAAAAGAGTCAGAGCTCTTATACTCAGGGGGTGGATAATCTCCCAGTCTGCGGAAAACTATTACGTACAGCATGGAAATGCAGTTGGCAAAGCACTGATGCTGCGATGCCCGTAGCAGGACCTGGAGAGACTCTGTGGCATCGCCATCAAAAGGTGTGAAGGCATCTGTCAATAACAAAAATAAGTTAACGTTAAATTTAAAGTATTTATTCATTTATTTAAGCATGTGGAACAATGCACAGGTTTATGGATTTGTCCACAAGATGGTCACGCTTCTTTTGATGGAGTGCGACATTGCAAATATTTTTACTTTTTGGACTACAGCTTCCAGACTGCCACAGCCAACATGTGCTGACTGGGGGATTGTGACTTGTGAGGGTGTGTAGCGCAACAAACTGAGTTTTCAGTTTGCTCCTTGATTCAGTGGCTAAACAGCACCACCCACAGCAGTAGCCAGAAGAGGTACTGCACCTTTGAAGACTAGCAGTTGGGATCAGGTAAACCAGGTGGGGTCAGTGAGAGTCAGATTCAATTATCACTCACTCACAAATCATAGAATCTTAGAGTTGGAAGAGACCCCAAGGGCCATCTAGTCCAACCCCCTGCCATGCAGGAACTCCCAGTCAAAGCATCCCCGACTATGATTCTGGAGACCTGGGTTTGTATCCCAGCTCAGCTGTATAAACCCACTGGGTGACCTTGGGCAATTCACACTCTCTCAGCCTCAGAGGATAGCAATGGCAAACCCCCTCTGATGAAACTTAATGAAACCCCCTGCACCAGGTGACACCAACTGAGGGATGGACACTGATTTGTAGTTGTGGGCATTCTTCAAATTTACACATGGCAATTGTGTGCCATCTGCAATCTTGCCACCCACTGAAATGCATCGCAACAAGGAAAGGCCTAGGGGTAAACTGGGTATTTCCAAAAGGAAACCCAATGCCAAAATCCTACTCCCGTCCCTACAATCATTGAAAGAGACTGCAAGGTTCATCTATGGTAGTCCAGCCCTCTCACGTAATGTTAACAAAATCCCCTTGCTTTCATGAGAGGACGTGGCTCCTTCTTGCACCATGGTATCCAGAACTGAGCACAGTATTAAAGGCGAAGCTTGACAAAAGCAGAATACAGTGAGATGATCTTCCCTCAATCTGGACACTATACTCCTTTGATACAACTTAGAATTGCTTTGACTTTTTGGCTGCTGCATCACTCTCGTGATTCAAGTTTATGTGGTCTACTAAGACCTCCAGATCTTTTCCAGATCTGCTTTTATGAAACCAGGTGTCGGCCGTTCTGTTTTCACATTTAATTTTTCCTGCCTGAACATGGTGTGTAAGTGCCTTTCCAAACGTCTGTCAACTTCTGGTCCTATGAATGTCATAGGGTTTTCTTAGGCCAGGAATGCATATACAGTAGCTGGTTTTGCCAGTTCCTCTCTGGAATACAGCCTACAACACCTTACTTTGATGCTTGTTAAGATTATTTTGGCTCATTTTGGTCAACTCTGTAACCTGTTGTTTTAAATTTTGTTCTTAGCTTGTTGTTTGTTGTTAAGTGCCCTGAATCGGCCTCAACTCATGGCGACGCTATGAATGAGAAAGACTCTCTGTCCTCCATTGCTCTGCTGAGGCCCTGCAAATTTAGGAATGAGATCCCAGAGTCTTTCCATCCGGCCTGCCATCTTCCTCTTTCTACTACCGTCTATCTTTCTTAGCATTATTTTCGAATGAGTCGTTCATTCTCATAAAGTGACCAAACTATAAGACCCTCCACTTTGTCATCTTGGCTTCCAGGAGAAGTTCAGGCTTGATCTGTTCCAGGACCCATTTGTTTGTCTTCTTGGCTGTCCACAGTAGCCTCAGCACTTTTCTCCAGCACACCTCAAAATATTTCATTTTCTTCTATTGACTTTCTTTGCTGTCCAGCTCTTGCATCCATACGCTGGGAATACAATGGATTGGAGGGTTCTAACTGTCGTGTTCAGTTGTATATCTTTACACTTTAGGATCCTGTTTAGTTCCTTCATGGCTGCCCTTCCCTTTCATAGTCTCCTTCTTATTTCTTGACTGCAGTATCCTTTTTGTTCAGTGTTTGATCGAAGGTATGGGAATCTTAGCTACCTTTCCTAATTTGCTGCCAAATTGGATAAGCATGCCCCCTATTCTGTCGTCCCAGTCGTTTATAAAAATGTTGAACAATACCAAGTTCAGGGAATAGCCCTGAAGTACCTCACTAGTCATTTCTCTGCAGGAGCATTGGCAATTATTCTTTGGTTTTGGTCTTCGAATCAGTAACAAATCCAGCTAGCAATACCACTGTCTGACCTTTCACCAGTTTGTCAACATCTAAATGTTAACCTTTCAAACCACCTGTATACTCATTCTGTCCAGCCTTGGACAGAAAGGAACATTGGGTCTTACCTGTGATATGTTCATTTTCAGCAATGGAGGTGGGAATATCCTCCCCACCCAGAACTGAGGAGGCTGTTTCCCTTGGCTCTGCAAGGGTGGTTGTTCATTAGTTACTTTTTCAGTTTATGATCGTTTTTAGTTATAATACTTATATTTACATTTAATGCTCTCTGAGCTTGTTTTCTATCCTCGGCTATAATATTGACTGAGGGATGGAGGGGGTGCTCCCTCTGGTGGTGACTCCTTCAAGTCTGTTTTTCCCTGCCTACTTGGAGCAATGAGACGGAATCAACCCATGATATAGGATGTTCCCACCTCCATCGCTGGAAAAACGGGACAATACCAAGAACCAGAGAGAAATATACACAGACAGACAAGAGCTGTAAACAATAGAAAGCTTTATTGTGAGCAGAACAATCTCCGTCTTTTCCAATGGAAAGAGAGAAGAGGAGGGCACTGGGTCGAGCAGTGAGTGGCATTAGCAGGGCATTACTCAGCCACAGACGTGTAGGGCAGGCAGAAAGGCAGACACGAAGGAATCAGAGATGGAACCTGACTCCTTATGGACACATTCTTGAGAAAATGTTGGAAAACCTGTGAGTGAGTGGGTGAGAACTGCAGTGTGACGGTCAGTGTGACCCTTCACCCCCTTGCCACCACCCCGCCAAACATCACGTACACATGGGTACAATTCAAACTAATAGTCTAAAAAACCCAACTTTCCCATGTTACAGTTCAACCATCCTTCTGGCTTCCTTCATCCACCAATACCTGCCAAATATGCCACCATGGGATATTTCATAACAGTAGACCTCCAGGGAGAAAAAGTGTGTATTCAGCTCCCCAGCAGCTCACCACAGCTGCTGACTATGTCCCTACTCTACCTCACTGCAGAGCCATGGAATGACACAGGAGCCTTAATCAGGAAAAAAAAAAAGTTGGTGCTCTTAAATCCAAACTATTGGTTCGGCAAGGATTTCCAGAAAGCTGAGCAGGAAAGAAGAATGGGGCCAAATCATGTATGGATAGCTCTTAAGAATAAGGCACAGCGATTTCCCACCACCAACAACATAAGAAAATGCTCAGTGAGTTCATAACAGAGGATAAAGTAGGTTTTGAAACATTCCCTTCTAGAGAAAAGAAAAAAAAACTCAGCTCAAATTCAGATGGGGTGACAAGTAAGGTTAGGATATGCCACACACACCTCAAACAGCATGCGTCTCTCACCCCCAGAGAGTCAGAACAGGGTAGATGTTTCCTGCAGGAGAAGACAAGTTGCAGGCCCAAGGCTAGGTGCAATTAGAAAATAAGATATGTTAGGAAGCAAGAGCTGTGAAGCATTACCACTGAGGTCATTCTGCCCTCTGGTGACAAGAAGCTGTAAAAATCTGAATTGCAACCAGCGGAAGGAGGGTGGGGTGAGGACCAAGACCCGAATTAGAACGGGAAAACAAAGACTCCTATCTTTCTTGCACAGTTGTTCCCAATGCTGAAGAGAAATGATGCCACGGTCCCGTAAGAACTTGATAGAAAATCCCCTCCAAAGGTACACGCAACACGACATGTGGGTAGCAGGGTCAGGATGGACACACCCTGTCCCTTCTAGAATAAAACTGTGGGAATGGAAAAACTGGCACTGGATCCTGGCATTCCCTGGAATGGACTCGTAAACCCCACCCTTTTTCAAAGGAAAGGGTTCTCCCCATGGCCCTGAAATAACAACAGGCCCAACTACGCTTTGCCTGAGAGGTTTCCAAAGGCAGCCCAGCAGCCACAACATTACCTCTTGGCCTCTTCCAGATTCAATCTTTGGTGTTTCAGTCCAGACCCCCAAAGGAATGGGGAAGGGGGGAAATGGCAGATGGCGGGTCCCAGTTTTGCTACAGTTTGCTTTGAGCAAACTGGATCAGCTTCTCCAGCTGGGCCTCTAGGGAAAGCTGATCTCCATCGTTGGTGATGACCCAATCAAAGTGCACACCTTGGTCCAAGCCGCATTCGGATTCTGCATCGTCGATTCCTGGAGGGTTAGAAGGAAAGACAGGAGAAAGTCAGCAAGCTGCTTGAAAAAATAAGATTATTCTCCAATTCTCTTGTCGAGACAAAGGGTATGTCAATATGTAAAATTCCCTTGCAAGAAAAAGAAACATTCAACCACCATGAGGCTTTCATATTTGGGGACTCTGATGCTTCCTAACAGAAAACTGTGCTCCGAGTAACATATATTTGCATAGTTTTTTTGTCCAAAAGCCAATGGTTTTATACAGTAAATAGCAAAGACAGCATAAAGACCAATGTTCTTCAGGAAACCCTTTTTAAAGTCAAAAGCTTCAAACCATAAATGAGTTATAGCAAAATACACAAAAACTCACATAATCTGTCCCAATGGGGGGAGGGAGATGTTGAAATTATTTGTTTTTGCTAGAGAAAATGAAGTAAGTGAAGATTTAGAGCTGCAAGGCAATATTCTCAAGGAGAACCAAAAATGCAAAAATATAAAACCAACTCATATCATCTGAAATCAACAAACCAATCCTATGCACCTTTCCACAAAACCAATTCTTTTGTAAAGCTAAGTCTTAACTGCTCATCCAAGACCAAAAATACCTCATAGGCTTTGTATTACTGCAGGAGACAGCTACATCAATATAATGTCCCTGGGAATATTCATTATTCAGTATTCAGTATTCAAAATAAATATTCATTCCTGTCCCAAGATAACTGTGAGGATCACAGCTAAGATTAAAAGGGACAGAGAAAAAAAGCAGATGTTGAAATATTTTGGCACTCTGGCCCAAGGAATGATGGCTCTGAGCCTATGATTCTATGACATTCTGATGTATGGGACAGTGAGCAATGAAGCATGGGCTACTGGGCTTGCTGAGTTTCATTGCTATCTTGCGAGGAAGTGACCACAAGTCCTCCACAAGGACTTGAAACTTAGCTTTCCTTTTCATTAAAAGAGAATTCAGCAGTTCTCCTTCAACAGGCACTCATCTGCCTATCGGACACAATACAAACCACTCTGCTTGAGACACTCTTTCAATGGCAAGAGTAGGCAACTACATGAGAAAGGGTAAGGGCCAGTTTTTCCATCAGACCCTGCTGTGGACTGCATTCCCCCATGGCAAGCCCAGTTTTCTGTTGTTGTCCTTCTCAAAATGGTGACAAGAAATGAATTTGTGCTACTTCCTGTCACTATTTTGAGAGGAAAACAAGAGGTAATAGAGAGTAGAATGGATTCTTGGGGAGAGCCAGCGTGGTCTAGTAGTCTGGAACCAGACTATAACTCTGGATAGCAGGGTGTGATTCCCCACATGGCCATGGAAACCCAGTGGGTGACTTTGGGTGAAATAACACACCCAATAAGCTCCAGAAAACCTGTGAAAGGTTCACCTTAAGGTTGCAAGTTGGAAATGACTTGAAGGCAAACAACCATGGATCCTGGAAAGCTTGTAGGACTGGGTTAGGTTCAATTGATTTCATACACTTTGGGGAGGGGCTATGAGTACTTTTGGGACAAAAATTGCCTGGAAATCGTGCCAAATTTTAAAAGGTATTTTGGGGTGTTGGGGGGGTTGGTGTTGGGAGTCTCAAAAGTGGGGTCCAGGGGCTGCATGCAGCCCACGTCCCTCACTTTGTCTACCTCTGTTCTAAAGGGTGATGTACAAGTTTCCTATGGTACATGCCCAGAGTCCCTTATGCAGTATTACTTGTCCCTCCAGACAGAATGCAGAACGCTGCCTTATACTGACTCAAACCACTGGTTTATCTTACTCAGGTGTCTGCAGATATTGTTCCTGCAGGAGCTGTTCTCACAAACAACCCTCTCCCAATAAGGCTTTTACAAGAAAATCTACCAACTGAAATCCCGTTGCAAAAGATCTATAGCAAAAGTGGGAAACCATGGGCCCTGTGGCCAAACTGGCCCCCAGGGCATTTCCCACATGGTCATATGCCTTCTTCCCGACATTAAAGAACAATGAAATGACTCTCTAAGGGCTCTGTTACTGAAGAAGAAGCTAAAATTTGCAGGTATTTTCATAGAATCAAAGATTTGGAAGAGGGCCATCCAGTCCAACCCCATGCCGTGCAGGAATACACAACCAAAGCACGCCCATCCATGTCTAAAAATTTCCAAAGGAGACGTCACCATACTCCAAGGGAGTCTGTTCCACCGTCAAACAGCTCCCCATTCATTAGATTAACTGTATAAGTGCAAGTAAATAATATAAAATAACATCAGCCATCACTTTTCTTCCTTGTCACTTGTATGGTTCATAGAATCATAGAGTTGGAAGAGACCACAAGGACTATTCAGTCCAACCCCGTTCATGAGAATCTTCTGTTCCCTAAGATGCTGAAGTGCAGACACCTGGGCTAGAAACAAGTAATGCCAGACAAAGCTGATCTCTTTTTTTGATATAATCACCAGCTTGGAAGATGAAGGGAATGCTGTGGATATTTCAGTATGGCCTTTGACAAGGTTCCCCATGGCATTGTTGCAAACAGGCTTGTAAAATGGGGGCTAGACAAATTAACTGTTACATGGATTTGTAATTGGTTGACTGACCAAACCGAAAGGGTGCTCAACAATGGCTCCTTTTCAACCTGGAAAGAAGAGATCAGTGGGGTCCCACAGGGCTCTGTCCTGGACCCAGTGCTATTCAACATCTTTATTAATGACTTGGATGACAGAATTGGGGGCATAGTTATCAAATTTGCAGATGACACTAAACTAGGAGTAGCAGCTAATACCCCAGAGGACAGGATAAAAATTCAAAATGACCTGAATAGACTAGAAAGCTGGGCCAATGCTAACAAAATGAAATTCAACAAAGAGAAATGTAAGGTACTGCACTTAGGGAGGAAAAACAAAATGCACAGATATAAAATGGGCGACACCTGGCTGAATGAAAGCATGTGTGAAAGGAATCTAGGAGTCCAAGTAGACCTTAAGTTGAACATGAGTCAACAGTGCGATGCGGCAGCTAAAAAGGCCAATGCAATTTTAGGCTGCATCAATAGAAGTATAGTGTCTAGATCAAGGGAAGTAATAGTGCCACTCTATTCTGCTTTGGTCAGGCTCCACCTGGAATAATCCTGTGTCCAGTTCTGGGCCCCACAATTCAAAAAAGACGTGGAGAAACTGGAGTGTGTCCAAAGGAGGGCAACTAAAATGGTGAAGGGTCTGGAAACAATGCCTTATGATGAATGCCTTAGGGAACTGGGGATGTCTAGCCTGGAGAAGAGAAGTTTAAGAGGTGATATGATAGCCCTGTTTAAATATTTGAAGGAATGTCATATTGATGAGGGAGCAAGCTTGTTTTCTGCTCCTCCAGAGACTAGGACGCGGAACAATGGATGCAAATTTCAGGAAAAGAGATTCCCCCTCAACATTAGGAGGAATTTCCTGACAGTAAGGGATGTTCGAAAGTGGAACACACTCCCTCGGAGTGTGGTGGAGTCTCCTTCCTTAGAGGTCTTTAAGCAGAGGCTGGATGGCCATCTGTCGGGGATGCTTTGATTGGGAGTTCCTGCATGGCAGGGGGTTGGACTGGATGGCCCTTGTGGTCTCTTCCAACTCTATGATTCTATGATTCTGAAATTCATTGTTTTGAACACTTCAAGTATTTCCAGATTCTACCCCCGAGAGCAGACCTTGCCATCGCCAGGAAGAGAAAATGTAACGCAGATCGCTGCTCCGCTTCTGGGTAACTCACCTACTATGAATACCCAATCCCTTCTCTTCCGAGTCTCTTCTGTGGCTATGACACGCACCAACTGCACCAAGTCTCCGTAGACATCCCGAAACCACTCCACATCCGAGATGCGCCTTGTATCGCTGACTAACTGCATAGCAAAACAAAAGAAGACATGGAAGTTCAAGTCAGGGGAAATAATAGAATCACAGAGTTGGAAGAGACCTAAAGGGCCATCCAGTCCAAACCCCTGTGACAGATGGCCATCCAGTTTCTGTTTAAAAACTTCCAAAGAAGGAGACTCCACCAACCTCTGAGGCAGCATATTATTCTCTACTGTCAAACAGCTCTTATTGTCAGGATGTTCTTCGTAGTGTTTAGGTGGAATCTCTTTTCCTGTCATTTGCATCCATTGTTCCATGCTCAATTCTCTGGAGCAGCAGAAAACAAGCTTGCTCCATATGACACCCATTCAAATATTTAAACAGACCTATCGTGTCACCTCTTAACCTTCTCTTCTCCAAGCTAAACATACCTAGCTCCCTAACTCACTCCTCATAGGGAATGGTTTCCAGACCTTTCACCATTTTGGTTGCCCAGCCCTGGACACACGTGAGATGGGCTCAATTTGAGCATGGTCCCAATATAGAGTCCTTACCCAAATGGGCTGGGTGGCACCCTCAACCACAATGCGGCAGAAGAAACCTGGGTCAGTCTTGCGCCTCTCCTCTCCCCAGCTGATCATGTCCTGCCGATACATCTCTTTGTAGTCGCTGGCATCCAAAAGGCGCTGGAAGTCCAGGCCATGTTCCTGCAAGCACAGATAAAACGGGATTATCATGCCTGCAACAAAAGTGATCACTTCTTAAACCCAAGACTAACAGAAGGATGTAAAGGCATGCCCCAGTTAACAAAGCCTCTCACAAAGAAGCTCCTTTTTATAAAGTATTTTTACACACCAGTCTGGAAAGGTTTTTTTAGCAGCATTGGCACTGGGAGAAGGGTGAAGGATGGCTGGAGAGCCAAATGCTTTCTTGTTAGGTTTCAGTGGCATGTATGCAAAAACAATGCAATAAAGCTTGAGCTGGGAAAGAGCAGGATTCTATTCTAGCCAAATCTATTGTAGCTGTGTATGCCTTGTGTATGCCTGCCAATTGTAGGCAAGGTAGATAAAAGCTGCCTCTACAACGCCTTATTGACCAGGTGTGAACAGCAACAGAAAAGAGCAGATAAGGCTGCCTAACCAGCAACCCCTAAAATGTTAAAATAAATAAATAAATCTGCATGTTTGGCCAGTAAAATGGAAATCATGAGAAAAATGGAAGAATAATAATAATAATAATAATAATAATAAAGCTAATTCCTGGATGCATTTTAGAAGAGCTCTCTAGAAGGTTTGAAATGTTTTCATTTACCTATGCAAGGTTTACCTGACCAAGGCTGCATCTGCATTACGGAAATGATCCAGTGTAACGCTTTAACTGCCAAGGCTCAAGGCTATGGAATTTTGTGAAATTGTAATTTGTCATGGCACCAGACCTTTCTGACAGAGAAGGCTAAATCTGGCTATCTGTTGGGGATGTTTTGACTGTGAGTTCCTGCATGGCCAAAGGGGGTTGGACAGGATGGCCCTTCTGGTCTCTTCCAGCTCTACGATTCCATGAAATGTCTCACAAAAACTACAGTCCTCAGAATTCCATAGCATTGATCCAACAGCAGTTAAAGTGGTGTCAAACTAGATTGTTCCTGTAGTGTAGCTGCAGCCCTAATTATCTCATTTCACACATAGAATAATAGAATCATAGAGTTGGAAGAGACCACAAGAACCATCCAGTCCAACCCCCTGCCATGCAGGAACTCCCAGTCAAAGCATCCCCGACAGATGGCCATCCGGCCTCTGCTCAAAGACCTCCAAGGACGGAGACTCCACTACACTCCGAGGAAGGAGTGTGTTCCACCGTTGAACAGCCCTTACTGTCAGGAAGTTCCTCCTAATGTTGAGGTGGAATCTTTTTTCCTCCAGCTTGCATCCACTGTTCCACGTTCTAGTCTCTGGAGCAGCAGAAAACAAGCTTGCTCCCTCCTCAATATGACATCCCTTCAAATATTTAAACAGGGCTATCATATCACCTCTTAACTTTCTCTTCTCGAGGCTAAACATCCCCAGCTCCCTAAGTCATTCCTCATAGGGCATGGTTTCCAGACCCTTCACCATCTTAGTTGCCCTCCTTTGGACCCGCTCCGGCTTCTCCACATCCTTTTTGAATTGTGGTGCCCAGAACTGGACACAGTATTCCAGGTGGGGCCTGACCAAAGCAGAGTAGAGTGGCACTATGACTTCCCTTGATCTAGACACTATACTTCTATTGATGCAGCCTAGAATTGCATTGGCCATTTTAGCTGCTGCATCGCATTGTTGACTCATGTACAGCTGATGGTCTACATGCATGTTGTTTTGAATAAAAAGTATGCTGAAACATGTTGGACTAATGTAGGATAGAGAGAGAGAGTGCGCCAGTGTGGTTTGTGAGTTGGATTACAACTCTGGAGACCAGGGTTTGGCTGTGAAACCACTACTCGGCCGTGAAACCCACTGGACAAGCCTCAGAGGAAAGCAATGGTAAACTGTCCTCTGAACAAATCTAACCCTATGATAGTGTAATGAAAATAATAAAAATAGGAAGTCCTCACTCTTCGTTTATAAATTCCCTATTCCCAAACTGGACTCATGAGCCCTGAAATCTCCATCATTTGGAAGTAGGAGATAAAGGTAGGCAAGGACTCTTTCCTCCTCACACACCTGCCTTTGTCTTATATTTAACATACAGATAAGAAGAGGAACTTCCTGGAAAATTTACAAGTGTTAATCCCCGATTTACAAGTACTAATCAAGATCCTTAGATTAAATCACAGAATCCTTGTTGTAAACATCCAAAGTTCCTGTGGGCTGAATTTCACATACTGTTTGTTCTGATAAATATAGCCATCTCCAGTCAGCCCAAAGGTGATCTATGATATTAATGTTTCCAAGGCTGCATCCACACTGCAGAAATAATCAAGTTTCATGCCACTTTAACTGCCCTGGTTCAATGCTATGGAATTCTGGGAACTGTAGTTTTGAGAGACACGTCACAGAGTTTTGGTGCTACAACAAACTACAATCCCCCAAATCCCATAGCATTGAGCCATGTCAGCAAAATGGTATCAAACTGGATTATTTCTACAATTTAGATGCAGTCCAGAATTTCTGGAATGGAAACTCTCTTCAAAATCTCTGCATGCCAAGTGAACGAACAGTGCTTGAAATAACAGTCGCCATGCTGGCTGGGATAACTGTAGGAACTATAATCCCAAAAGGTAACGTTTGTTCATTTGGCATGCAGGGATCAACTAAGGGCCAAAACACATTGCAGAAATAATCCAGTTTGAAACTGCTTGAACTGCCCTGGCTCAATGCTAGGGAATTTTGAGAGCTGTATTTTTTTGCGAGATATTTAGCCTTTTCTATCAGAGAGCTCTGGGGCTACCGAAAACTATTAATTCCCAGGGTACCCTAGCACTGAGCCAGGGCAGTTAAAGCAGTCACAAACTGGATTATTTCTGCAGTGTGTTTTGGCCCCGAAGAGACATCAGGCCCAGTTTGTGGGATTCTCGGTGTTTTGTGGCTTGCTACTGTTGGGAACCAAATGCTGAAACAAAGCCAGGCTTGGTGTGACATCCCATAAGTGAATACTTACCTGTCAGAGTAATGGACACAAATAAGAAAGATGCATATATACCTACCTTGGCATACTGCTCTTTCAGAGGCCCTGACAAACGGAGGATAGTGCAAACGTCGGGACCCAGCCTGTCAGCAGAAAGAAGAAAACAGTCTGTAAGTGAGGCAGCCACTGTCTTAGGCCAACTCTTGATCTGGCCCAAAGCTTTGGAAAGTTACTGTTTTGAACTATAATTCCAAGAATCCTCCAGGTACCATGGTCTCCATGTTGGCTGGGAGAATCGTAGGAGATGTAATTCCAAAAAGTACTATTACAAGCATTTAACTAATCCCAACAGAGCCCTTCTGTTGCTGGGATTGTTTCTTGTGTGCCTTCAAGTCATTTCCAGCCTAAGGAAACCCTAAGGGTTTTTTTGGCAAGGTTTGTTGGGGGGTTTGCCACTGCCTTCCCCTGAGGCTGAGAGCGTGTGACTTGCCCAAAGTCACCTGGGAGTTTCATGGCTGAGGTGGGAATCGAATCCTAGTCTCCAGACTCAGAGTCCAGCACTCAAACCCCTAAGCCATGCTGGCTCATAGTTTTTCTGCTGTTTATACTCATGTATCAGTCTAGAGCAATGGTCACCAAACTGTGCCCGTTACGAGATTTTGTACTTCAGCTCCCAGAAGCCTCACCACGTCCGCCAATAACCTGGGATTCTGGGAGCTGAAGTCCAAAAATCCCTTAAAGAGCACAGTTTGTGGACCACTGGCCTAGAAATTGAGGTCAAGAAACCTGAGTCGACATATCCATGGATCAATGTAGGTACTGTACTTTAACTCTCATTTAAAAAGAGAAAAGCAAGAGACACTCCTGGCCATTCTGCTAGGGATTAGGGGCACTCTGCGTATGCTCAGAGACACTCCTGGCCATTCTGTTACGCATTAAAGGCACTCTGCGTATGCTCAGAGGCACTCCTGGCCATTCTGCTACGGATTAGGGGCACTCTGCGTATGCTCAGAGACACTCCTGGCCATTCTGTTACGCATTAAAGGCACTTTGCGTATGCTCAGAGGCACTCCTGGCCATTCTGCTACGGATTAGGGGCACTCTGCGTATGCTCAGAGACACTCCTGGCCATTCTGTTATGCATTAAAGGCACTCTGCGTATGCTCAGAGACACTCCTGGCCATTCTGCTACGGATTAGGGGCACTCTGCGTATGCTCAGAGACATTCCTGGCCATTCTGTTACGCATTAAAGGCACTCTGCATATGCTCAGAGACACTCTTGGCCATTCTGCTATGGATTAGAGGCACTCTGCGTATGCTCAGAGACACTCCTGGCCATTCTGCTAGGGATTAGGGGCACTCTGCGTATGCTCAGAGACACTCTTGGCCATTCTGCTATGGATTAGAGGCACTCTGCGTATGCTCAGAGACACTCCTGGCCATTCTGCTACGGATTAGGGGCACTCTGCGTATGCTCAGAGACACTCTTGGCCACTCTGCTATGGATTAGAGGCACTCTGCGTATGCTCAGAGACACTCCTGGCCATTCTGTTACGCATTAAAGGCACTCTGCATATGCTCAGAGACACTCTTGGCCATTCTGCTATGGATTAGAGGCACTCTGCGTATGCTCAAAGACACTCCTGGCCATTCTGCTATGGATTAGAGGCACTCTGCGTATGCTCAGAGACACTCCTGGCCATTCTGCTAGGGATTAGGGGCACTCTGCGTATGCTCAGAGACACTCCTGGCCATTCTGCTAGGGATTAGGGGCACTCTGCGTATGCTCAGAGACACTCCTGGCCATTCTGCTACGGATTAGGGGCACTCTGCGTATGCTCAGAGACACTCCTGGCCATTCTGCTAGGGATTAGAGGCACTCTGCGTATGCTCAGAGACACTCCTGGCCACTCTGCTATGGATTAGAGGCACTCTGCATATGCTCAGAGACACTCCTGGCCATTCTGCTACGGATTAGAGGCACTCTGCGTATGCTCAGAGGCACTCCTGGCCTTTCTGTTACGCATTAAAGGCACTCTGCATATGCTCAGAGACACTTTTGGCCATTCTGCTATGGATTAGAGGCACTCTGCGTATGCTCAGAGACACTCCTGGCCATTCTGCTATGGATTAGAGGCACTCTGCGTATGCTCAGAGACACTCCTGGCCATTCTGCTAGGGATTAGAGGCACTCTGCGTATGCTCAGAGACACTCCTGGCCATTCTGCTAGGGATTAGGGGCACTCTGCGTATGCTCAGAGGAACTCCTGGCCACTCTGCTATGGATTAGGGGCACTCTGCGTATGCTCAGAGACACTCCTGGCCATTCTGCTAGGGATTAGGGGCACTCTGCGTATGCTCAGAGACACTCCTGGCCATTCTGCTAGGGATTAGGGGCACTCTGCGTATGCTCAGAGACACTCCTGGCCATTCTGCTAGGGATTAGGGGCACTCTGCGTATGCTCAGAGACACTCCTGGCCATTCTGCTAGGGATTAGGGGCACTCTGCGTATGCTCAGAGACACTCCTGGCCATTCTGCTAGGGATTAGGGGCACTCTGCGTATGCTCAGAGACACTCCTGGCCATTCTGCTAGGGATTAGGGGCACTCTGCGTATGCTCAGAGACCCTCCTGGCCATTCTGCTAGGGATTAGGGGCACTCTGCGTATGCTCAGAGACCCTCCTGGCCACTCTGCTATGGATTAGGGGCACTCTGCGTATGCTCAGAGACACTCCTGGCCATTCTGCTAGGGATTGGGAGCACTCTGCGTATGCTCAGAGACACTCCTGGCCATTCTGCTAGGGATTAGGGGCACTCTGCGTATGCTCAGAGACACTCCTGGCCAATCTGCTAGGGATTAGGGGCACTCTGCGTATGCTCAGAGACACTCCTGGCCATTCTGCTAGGGATTAGGGGCACTCTGCGTATGCTCAGAGACACTCCTGGCCATTCTGCTAGGGATTAGGGGCACTCTGCGTATGCTCAGAGACCCTCCTGGCCATTCTGCTAGGGATTAGGGGCACTCTGCGTATGCTCAGAGGAACTCCTGGCCACTCTGCTATGGATTAGGGGCACTCTGCGTATGCTCAGAGACACTCCTGGCCATTCTGCTAGGGATTAGGGGCACTCTGCGTATGCTCAGAGACACTCCTGGCCATTCTGCTAGGGATTAGGGGCACTCTGCGTATGCTCAGAGACACTCCTGGCCATTCTGCTAGGGATTAGGGGCACTCTGCGTATGCTCAGAGACACTCCTGGCCATTCTGCTAGGGATTAGGGGCACTCTGCGTATGCTCAGAGACACTCCTGGCCATTCTGCTAGGGATTAGGGGCACTCTGCGTATGCTCAGAGACACTCCTGGCCACTCTGCTAGGGATTAGGGGCACTCTGCGTATGCTCAGAGACACTCCTGGCCATTCTGCTAGGGATTAGGGGCACTCTGCGTATGCTCAGAGACACTCCTGGCCATTCTGCTAGGGATTAGGGGCACTCTGCGTATGCTCAGAGACACTCCTGGCCATTCTGCTAGGGATTAGGGGCACTCTGCGTATGCTCAGAGACACTCCTGGCCATTCTGCTAGGGATTAGGGGCACTCTGCGTATGCTCAGAGACCCTCCTGGCCATTCTGCTAGGGATTAGGGGCACTCTGCGTATGCTCAGAGGAACTCCTGGCCACTCTGCTATGGATTAGGGGCACTCTGCGTATGCTCAGAGACCCCCCTGGCCATTCTGCTAGGGATTAGGGGCACTCTGCGTATGCTCAGAGGAACTCCTGGCCACTCTGCTATGGATTAGGGGCACTCTGCGTATGCTCAGAGACACTCCTGGCCATTCTGCTAGGGATTAGGGGCACTCTGCGTATGCTCAGAGACACTCCTGGCCATTCTGCTAGGGATTAGGGGCACTCTGCGTATGCTCAGAGACCCTCCTGGCCATTCTGCTAGGGATTAGGGGCACTCTGCGTATGCTCAGAGGAACTCCTGGCCACTCTGCTAGGGATTAGGGGCACTCTGCGTATGCTCAGAGACACTCCTGGCCATTCTGCTAGGGATTAGGGGCACTCTGCGTATGCTCATAGACACTCCTGGCCATTCTGCTAGGGATTAGGGGCACTCTGCGTATGCTCAGAGACACTCCTGGCCATTCTGCTAGGGATTAGGGGCACTCTGCGTATGCTCAGAGACACTCCTGGCCATTCTGCTTGGGATTAGGGGCACTCTGCGTATGCTCAGAGACACTCCTGGCCATTCTGCTAGGGATTAGGGGCACTCTGCGTATGCTCAGAGGAACTCCTGGCCACTCTGCTATGGATTAGGGGCACTCTGCGTATGCTCAGAGACACTCCTGGCCACTCTGCTAGGGATTAGGGGCACTCTGCGTATGCTCAGAGACACTCCTGGCCATTCTGCTAGGGATTAGGGGCACTCTGCGTATGCTCAGAGACACTCCTGGCCATTCTGCTAGGGATTAGGGGCACTCTGCGTATGCTCAGAGACACTCCTGGCCATTCTGCTAGGGATTAGGGGCACTCTGCGTATGCTCAGAGACACTCCTGGCCATTCTGCTAGGGATTAGGGGCACTCTGCGTATGCTCAGAGACCCTCCTGGCCATTCTGCTAGGGATTAGGGGCACTCTGCGTATGCTCAGAGGAACTCCTGGCCACTCTGCTATGGATTAGGGGCACTCTGCGTATGCTCAGAGACACTCCTGGCCATTCTGCTAGGGATTAGGGGCACTCTGCGTATGCTCAGAGACACTCCTGGCCATTCTGCTAGGGATTAGAGGCACTCTGCGTATGCTCAGAGACACTCCTGGCCATTCTGCTAGGGATTAGGGGCACTCTGCGTATGCTCAGAGACACTCCTGGCCATTCTGCTAGGGATTAGGGGCACTCTGCGTATGCTCAGAGACCCTCCTGGCCATTCTGCTAGGGATTAGGGGCACTCTGCGTATGCTCAGAGGAACTCCTGGCCACTCTGCTATGGATTAGGGGCACTCTGCGTATGCTCAGAGACACTCCTGGCCATTCTGCTAGGGATTAGGGGCACTCTGCGTATGCTCAGAGACACTCCTGGCCATTCTGCTAGGGATTAGGGGCACTCTGCGTATGCTCAGAGACCCTCCTGGCCATTCTGCTAGGGATTAGGGGCACTCTGCGTATGCTCAGAGACACTCCTGGCCACTCTGCTAGGGATTAGGGGCACTCTGCGTATGCTCAGAGACACTCCTGGCCATTCTGCTAGGGATTAGGGGCACTCTGCGTATGCTCAGAGACACTCCTGGCCATTCTGCTAGGGATTAGGGGCACTCTGCGTATGCTCAGAGACACTCCTGGCCATTCTGCTAGGGATTAGGGGCACTCTGCGTATGCTCAGAGACACTCCTGGCCATTCTGCTAGGGATTAGGGGCACTCTGCGTATGCTCAGAGACACTCCTGGCCATTCTGCTAGGGATTAGGGGCACTCTGCGTATGCTCAGAGACACTCCTGGCCATTCTGCTACGGATTAGGGGCACTCTGCGTATGCTCAGAGACCCTCCTGGCCATTCTGCTAGGGATTAGGGGCACTCTGCGTATGCTCAGAGACACTCTTGGCCACTCTGCTATGGATTAGGAGCACTCTGCGTATGCTCAGAGACCCTCCTGACCATTCTGCTAGGGATTAGGGGCACTCTGCGTATGCTCAGAGACCCTCCTGGCCATTCTGCTAGGGATTAGGGGCACTCTGCGTATGCTCAGAGACACTCCTGGCCATTCTGCTACGGATTAGGGGCACTCTGCGTATGCTCAGAGACCCTCCTGGCCATTCTGCTAGGGATTAGGGGCACTCTGCGTATGCTCAGAGACACTCTTGGCCACTCTGCTATGGATTAGGAGCACTCTGCGTATGCTCAGAGACCCTCCTGACCATTCTGCTAGGGATTAGGGGCACTCTGCGTATGCTCAGAGACACTCCTGGCCATTCTGCTAGGGATTAGGGGCACTCTGCGTATGCTCAGAGACACTCTTGGCCACTCTGCTATGGATTAGGAGCACTCTGCGTATGCTCAGAGACCCTCCTGACCATTCTGCTAGGGATTAGGGGCACTCTGCGTATGCTCAGAGACACTCCTGGCCATTCTGCTAGGGATTAGGGGCACTCTGCGTATGCTCAGAGACACTCTTGGCCACTCTGCTATGGATTAGGAGCACTCTGCGTATGCTCAGAGACCCTCCTGGCCATTCTGCTAGGGATTAGGGGCACTCTGCGTATGCTCAGAGACACTCTTGGCCACTCTGCTATGGATTAGGAGCACTCTGCGTATGCTCAGAGACCCTCCTGGCCATTCTGCTAGGGATTAGGGGCACTCTGCGTATGCTCAGAGACACTCTTGGCCACTCTGCTATGGATTAGGAGCACTCTGCGTATGCTCAGAGACCCTCCTGGCCATTCTGCTAGGGATTAGGGGCACTCTGCGTATGCTCAGAGACACTCCTGGCCATTCTGCTAGGGATTAGGGGCACTCTGCGTATGCTCAGAGACACTCTTGGCCACTCTGCTATGGATTAGGAGCACTCTGCGTATGCTCAGAGACCCTCCTGACCATTCTGCTAGGGATTAGGGGCACTCTGCGTATGCTCAGAGACACTCCTGGCCATTCTGCTAGGGATTAGGGGCACTCTGCGTATGCTCAGAGACACTCTTGGCCACTCTGCTACGGATTAGGAGCACTCTGCGTATGCTCAGAGACCCTCCTGACCATTCTGCTAGGGATTAGGGGCACTCTGCGTATGCTCAGAGACACTCCTGGCCATTCTGCTAGGGATTAGGGGCACTCTGCGTATGCTCAGAGACACTCTTGGCCACTCTGCTATGGATTAGAGGCACTCTGCGTATGCTCAGAGACACTCCTGGTACCAACCGGCTCTGGATCTCTTCGGCCACGAAGTCTTTCCCGGACTTCCTTTTCCCGCTGAAGAGCAGCACCAGCTTCGGAGCGCGGGCCATGATTCGGAACTGGGACTCAGCCGGACGGAGACACCCCCCTCCACGCGAATGGACTCGCCCGGCGCCTCAGAGGGGCTCCGCTTCCTGCATCGCGGGCGCCACCATCGCGAGAGGAGGACGGGGGGGGGGAATGAAGAAGACAAGTCCCGGAAGAGGGAAAGGCCGCTGAATCACTGTGTGAAAGGGGGAAGAAATAGTATGAACCGGAAGGGGGCGGGGCTACTTTTCGACCACGCCCCTTTTGTTATAAAACCCTGAACTGAGGGGATGCAATAAGAGATTAAGAAGGAAGGAGAGGAAGGAGTCTAGTTTGAGTGTTTTAGTAATCATTGAGGCATAAATAAATCCAGTTTGGCACCGCTTTGACTCTTTTTCTGGTTCAAGGCTATGGAATTCTGGGAGTTGGAGTTTGTTGTGGACCCCACAACATACTCCCAACTCCCAGAATTCCATAGCAATTGAGTCAGACAGAGTTAAGTCTTCAGCTCTGTGCCCCACAACATACTCCCAACTCCCAGAATTCCATAGCCTTGAGCCAGATAGAGTTTAGCCTTGAGCTCTGGACCCCACCATTTACGCCCAACTCCCAGAATTCCATAGCCGTGAGCCAGATAGAGTTAACCCTTGAGCTTTGGACCCCACAACATACTCCCAACTCCCAGAATTCCATAGCCTTGAGGCAAATAGAGTTAAGCCTTGAGTTCTGAACCCCACAACATACTCCAACTCCCAGAATTCCATAGCAATTGAGTCAGACAACAAGTTAAAGCTCTGCTCTGTGCGCCACAACATACTCAAACTCCCAGAATTCCATAGGCTTGAGGCAGACAGAGTTAAAGCCTTGAGCTGGGCCCCACAACATACTCCAATTCCCATAATTCCATAGCCTTGAGGCAGACAGAATTAAAGCCTTGACCTCTGGGCCCCACAACAGACTCCAACTCCCAGAATTCCGTAGCCTTGAGGCAGATAGAGTTAAGCCTTGAGCTCTAGACCCCACAACATACTCTAACTCCCAGAATTCCATAGCCTTGAGCCAGTAAAAGAGTGAAAGTGGTGCCAAATTGGATGCAGCCTTGATGCATAAACAACCCAGTTTGAGACCCTGGTTCAATGTTAGGAATTCTGGGAAATTTAGTTTATTGTGGCGCCAGAAGGCTGACACACTTGCAGAAATAATCCAGTTTCCACACCGTTTTAACTGCCCTGGCTCAGTGTTAGGGAATTCTGGGAAATGTTATGATTGGAACATAAGAGTTTTTATTAATGTCTGTAATTTTAATCCTAGAACTGTTTCTTTTTTTAAATGGGAGAATAATGTATATTTGTATAATTTTAACTGTTGTAAACTGCTTTGTGTTTACAAAAAGTGGGATAGAAATAAAAGTATTATTTATTATTTATAGTTTATTGTTGCACCAGAGCTCTCTCTGACAGAGAAAGCTAACGCATTGCAGAAATAATCCTGTTTAAGACCGTTTTAACTGCCCAGGCTCAATGCTAGGGATTCTCGGAAATGTAGTTTTGTGAGACAATAGTGTAATAAATCTCTGGTTTTTCTTCACTAACGAAGATTCAGGAAGGACTCATGATCCCACGCTTTCTACAAGCGCATTGATGACTAAAAAGGCCGATCCAAGATAGACAAGTCCGGTTACAGAAAGCACAGCAGAAAGTCTCCTTGTGTCATGTTTCCAAGTTGTGCTTCTTTCTGCGTTGTCGTTTCTCCTCGAGACTCGTTATCGGATGTATCCTTCGAGCCTGTGCAATGGATTTTTCTGGTTCAATAAAATGCAGAAAAATAACATATAATAAAATAATGATTGGACGATAAAATGCAGATCAGATAATAAAATGCAGTTTATCTAATATTGCTGTGTCCTTTCAAGTCATTTCCAACTGACGGTGACCGCTATTACGGGGTTTTCTTGGCAAGAGTTGTTCAGATGAGTTTTTCCCATTGCCTTCTCTTGAGGCTGAGAGAGTGTGACTAAGCCACCAGTGGTTTTCATAACCGAGTTAGGAATCAAACCCTGGTCTCCAGCCCTCAGACCACTATGCCACACTTCTCTTGTATGGAATCATAGAAGAGTTGGAAGAGGCCACAAGGTCACAACAATGAAGTGTTGGCCTAAACCAAAAACAGAACAGTATGGCAAACAGAAATGTCTAGGAAAAAGTAATCAGTAAGAATAAAAAAGAAAGTTTTAATATCTAAAAAAATATACAAAAATTGCAGTTACAGTAATTTTCTGGCACCCAGGTAAACTGTGCAGACAAAGCAAGACACTGCACCGTATTTTTATACTTTATATTTTGTATGTTGTTTGGAAACTTGTATACTTCTTATCTTCCATGCATATTGGAGGTGTTTATGCTTTTAACTTTTGTATGTATTTGGGAGTGTATACACTCCTTGTTTTTGCTTTCTGGCACAGTGTCTTGCTTTGTCTACACACTGTTTACCTGGATTCCAGAAAATTACTGTAACTGCATTTTTCATACATTTTAGAGCCTCCAAGGACATCCAGTCCAACCCCCTGCCATACAGGAACTCACAATCAAAGTACCCCTGACAGATGACCATCCAGCCTCTGAATAAAGACCTCCAAATTCTCTGTCTAAAGGAGTATCTTCCATTGTCAAACAGCCCTTGCTGTCAGGGAGTTCCTCCGTCCTAATTTTGAGCTGGAATCTCTTTTCCTGTAGCTTCCATCCATTGCTTCGTGTCCGTTCTCTGCAGCAGCAGAAAACAAGCTTGTCCCATCTCCAGTATGGCGTCTTTTCAAATATTTCACTGATAGAAGTGATGGTGGGCGATAGACCTTGTGTTTTCGAGTGAACAGAAGTCCAAAGTACATTTCCCTCTTTGTCCAAGGACATTTGCACCGATTGTCTGGCCATTTACAACCTCCTTCCCCACCCTTCTCTCCTGAAAGCCACCCCTTAACTCCGAATTCTGCCCTGGGAAAAGTTTTGCCCTATAAATACCGTGTTTCCCCTAAAATAAGACAGTGTCTTACATTAATTTTTGCTCCCAAAGATGCGCTAAGTCTTATTTTAGGGGATGTCTTATTTTTCCATGAAGAAGAATTCACATTTATTGTCGAACAAAAAAACTGAACATTTATTATATACTGTATATATATATATTAATATACAAAAACTTTGCTAGGTCTTACTTTCAGGGGAGGCCTTATATTTAGCAAGTCAGCAAAACCTCTACTAGGTCTTATTTTATGGGGATGTCTTATTTTTGGGGAAACAGGGTATGCCTGCTTAGGCACTACAATTCAGTCTCACTCAAAGTCAGACAGACACTCGGTCTTCATCTTGCGTGACTCCTCAGCATTGCTTGTCATGCCATGATCCCAAGGCATATATACACAAAACTGGGTGGGAAAACACCTTTTTCTTGCTCTCGGGGAGGTCCTGCCCCCCAAAAAAACATCCCTGGATGTCCATATGTCACCCAGCTCTGTTGGGTGGCTCTCTAGAATCTCATGTGGAGATCTTTCGGTATTTTGCATGAAAGAGGTGCCAGGTTCGAATCACACAGTTTATAGATACAGTGGAGTGTGATTTGAACATGATTTGAACACTGAGCTAGGGCTCCTTCCTCCCACTCAGACAACGAGGCCAGAGGTTCACAGACAAACAGCTATGGTATTCTTAAGCAAGCAGACTTAGTTTTAAAACCGGAAAGACTTGAGTATGGTTGCAATGGCAAAATGTAATGGGGAGGAGGAAGTTGCACAGGTTTATATTGCTAACATTTCCACCCCCCTCAACCCTCACCCCCTACATCCATATCTATAGGTTGCTTTTCAGTTAGTCACGCAGTCCCATTTTTGTTCAATCAGTGCTTTTTATTTGGTTTTGGACACACACTGCAAGACGTTGTGAAGGGTTAGTGTGGGGTTGGGTGAGGACTGAGGGATAGGGGCAGCCCAAAGCCATTCAATTCAGCCTGCTCCGAAGAAAGGAGCACAGATTTTTTAAAATCCATGCCTTATTTACCAAAAAGTGAATGTGGAATAGTGCAGGATATGGACGGAAAGGGAGGCGAATTCAAAAGGCGACAATGACAGGATCCTATAAAGTACGGAGTGGTAATTCTGCAGCTTTCCAGGTACTTGGTGACTGCAGCTCCAATCCAGTACACCGAAGGGATGCTGGGAGGTGCAATCCAGCAACCTCTGGAAGGCTCCAGCAGTATAACGTCTATGTCCAATTACATATATTATATATGTGTTCTATAGCTTTTACAATGAGGTGTACCATAATCTGATTATTCTACTACTGACAACAATTATTGGATGTTCTGCCCAATTTCATATCAGGTTCTTGGTGGAGGAGAAGTCCCCAAACGTAACGTTGGCTGTTGCTAAATTTCTTTCAGAGAAAGAAATGTGTTTTAAATAAATGTGTTTTTACTGTACTGTTTATTCCTTTTGGATGTTGTTTTTAATTTTATATTCGAATTTTCCATTTGTTCTATTGATCATAATAAATGACAATGGTGATAAAGGGCTCAAACTGACTCATATTTGACATGAATCCTTATCCCAGTGAACTGAGAAACATGCACTGAAATTCTTTACATATGGGATAATTTGGGCCTGGATGAAAAGAGGTCACTTTTGCTGGAAAAGTTGGGTTGGAATGGAGGCAAAAATTTGTGTGTGACAAGGGACTCTTCTCAATGCCCGCAGATGTGTGTTGCAACCCTGCAGAGTTGTTGTTGGGTGCCTTCAAGTCGTTTCCGACTTTCGGTGACCCTAACGTGGTATTTTCTTAGCAAGCTTCATCAGAGGAGATTTGCCATTGCCATCCTCTGAGGCTGAGAGAGTGTTCCTTGCCCAAGGTCACCCAGTAGGTTTACATGCAAAGTAGCAGAGGGTAACAAGTGAGTAGAAATCCAGGGCTTCCTCAGTGAAGTAGGGCAAACAAGAGCTTTCCAGATTGTACAACTGGAGATGGGAAAATAATTTTGGTGGCCTTAAGAATCTTGCAAAACATTACTCAGTTTTTCTGAATACCTGGGGAAAAAAATTGAGTACCTTGAGTACACACCTTCAGAAATGTGTTGGGAAATCTCAACTCAGGAATCTGCACATGTACAAGACTTGCAGTGTAGTTGTGTTTTTGTTTTTTGTATGCACACATTTGGGCAATGCATTTCTAAAACAGAAGCAGCTAAAAATACATACATCCTCCCCCCCCCAAAAGGTGCATACGGTTGCGTTTATCCGTAAAGAAAATGTGACGTCTATCTTTCTCATGATGCTCAAAACCACTGGCCAAGGATGATGGGAGCTGGCATCTCCCCCAAACTGATGCATTTCAAGATTGACTTCCCTGGTGGGAGCCATTGGCCCTGTTGTTTACCAGAAGCTGCTACAATCTGGATAGGTTGAGGGTTTTGGAGGGGACATAGGGATGCAGGACATGAAGGAGATGTATTCAGATGAAGACACACACACTGGAACATGACAAGGAGATATATGTGTTGATCACGTCTTACTTCCCTGCCATGTTTTGACAGCTGAGCCATACCCCTTCGGCACTCCCTCAGTCCATCTGCAAGGTGGCACTGCTTTCTTCTCGCCACTTTGGACCAATTTAATGCTGGCCAGAGGCTCGGCTGGGATTCTCTTTGCCATTCTTGCGACTGTGCCCTTCACGGCTGCGGTCCTTGGTGTGTTGATGGCTGCTGTCCCGTTGTGCAAACCTGTAAAGAAGGTGATAATACCAGTTGTGAGCAACCTAACCTTTGGATATCCTACTCACGGCATGTTATAGACGTCAAACACACAGTACGGGTATTAATCTGCAATAAATACCGCCCCATTCTGTAGTTTGATAAGTGTACTTTTTCTTGAATCTCAAGTTCAGTCAAGGAATACAGTGGGTCCTCCACATTCACTGGGGTTAGGGGAGCATGACCCCCATGAAAATGGGAAAAAACACAAATAAAAAAACTACATTTTTTTTTCAACCTGAGAAAACATCTCTCTAGGAATCTCTAGGTCCTCGAGCACAACTCTGTGCTCAACATTTGGCAGAAGCTAAACCAAAAATTGCATTGGAGGAGCTACATATGCCCACAGAAGTGTTCCCTCTAGGGATTTCCAGGTCCTCCAGCATGACTGTATAGTCAACCTCTGGCAGAAGTAGACCAAATGCATCTGCGGAAGTAGACTGAAATCTACAAAAGCTCATGTTGCCAACTTCTTTCTGTAGTTAGTTTCTAAGGTGCTACAACATCTCTCAAACATACTAGAGAGAATACGTTAATCAAATCCGTAAATAATCAAAGCCACAAAAGTCAAAGCTGCAAATGTGGAGGGCCGACAGTATAACCAAACATAAGACAACCAGAAGGAGCAGGAGAAATAAGCAAGATACACCAACGTAAAATAGAAAGTGATGTATGGTCACAAAAGAAAGAGAGAAAGAAAAGGGAACGGCCAAGAGAAAAGGAGGACAAAAATGGGATGCACTGCCTGCATTTGTCTCTACAACTGTTAACATGTGGCCCCTGACAGATTACTTCTAAAGGAATGAAACCCTGAAAGGTGAAAGAGAGTCCTGACTCCATTAGGAATAATGGCAATACCACAATAGAATCATAGAAATTTAGAGTTGGAAGAGACCACAAGGGCCATCCAGTCCAACCCCCTGCCATGCAGGAACTCCCAATCAAAGCATCTCCGACAGATGGCCATCCATAGATAGTTATTTCCAAGAGTAAGCTTAACATGTATTGAAAGAATATACACAGGGGGAATTAATCAGCTTCTAATATGTGCTATGATATATTGGCAAGATTAAACTTCACCATTCATATCCTAATGTGTCCTTGCACATAGTGGGTTCTTAGTATCTGCAAGGGTTTGGTTCCAAGACCCCCTGTGGATACCAAAATTCATGGAGGCTCAGGTTCCATGATATACAATGGTGTAGTAAAATCACAGAATCATAGAAAATGGTGTTCCTTGTATAAAATGGCCAAATTGAGGTTTGCTTTCTGAATTCTGTTTTAAAATATTTTCAAGCCATATATGTTTCACCACCATGGATGCAGCATCTGTGGATACAGAGGGCTGACAGCATCTCCCTCCTTCCCTTCAGGCAGTCCCCACATCCTAGATCTGCTTGCCCATTTCCTAATCCTTTCTTTCAGACTAATACTCCTGAAATATCTCCTTTTGCCCTGAACCTGTATCAAGTCTCTGCAGGGCTCACCTTCCGCCGGGGGCTGCTCCAAACTGCCGCAAGACCACCTCTTCAAAATTGTCTGCTTCCTCTTCACTGCCTCCCAGGAGCTGTGCCAGCTCTTCCAGGGCATCCTCGATTTCATCCAGAAAATCAACAAAGCTGAGGCGGTCATGGGCAAAGGCTCCATCATTCCCAAAGAAGCTGTCTAATGCGGTCACCAGGCCTTCGTAGTGTTCTGCCCATCCCAATCCAGACAGGTAGTTGTGGACCATCTTCAGGAAGGTGGCTTTCTGCACTGGTGCCAGACCCTCCTGGTGGGCACACTCAGTGACACTGTTGCATCCTTGGGGAACTTGGTATCGGTGTTTGGCCAGAATTTCCCACAATGCACTAGGCTCGGTAGGCTTCTTCGCCTTCCGGCCACCCCGCTGGTGCTCCCCTTTCTTGGCCAGCTTGGCATCTCGCATGCCCTGGTGTTTCCGGGGCCGGTGAGGCACATCACCTGCCACCTTGTGTTCCTTTCCTGGGCGGTCCTCATGGTGATGATGCCGGTGCTCCTCCAGACCTTCATGTCTCCTATGCCATGCTTTCTCCTTGCCCCGTTTGGTTTTGGGGGCCTCCTTCCACAAAGGCCTGGCACCTTCCTTGCCTTCCAACTCTTGGGCCAACTTCTGTTCAATACCACTCAGTTCTGCCCGTAAGCCTTCAGCCCCGTCACCGGGTGGAACTTTCTGGAAGATTTTTGCTACGTCATGCCCAACTGATGCCAGCAAGGAGTGCAAACGTTGGATTTCAGCCTCCTGGTACTCAGGCTTGTGATGGTGGTGGTGATATGGCACAGGTCCTGCTTCTGGGTGCGGCTGAGGTTTGGCCTCACCAGCTTCCCCAAGGCCCTGCATCTTCTCCTGGAGAAGATGAAGTTCAGCCTGCACAGCGAGGAGTGAGGACTTCTCCCGTTGCAGTGCTTCCTTCAGTCTGGAGTTTTCGGTGGCCAAACTCTGCTTTTGGGAGTTGAACTCCAGGGCATCCCCTTCAGTCTTATGCAAAATAGCCTGGAGCTCTTCCTTCTGGGCCTGAAAAGTCAAGGAGTAAAAGGAAGACATGTTACCTATTGGACACAAGAGACAGAAAAAGAGACTCTCACCCCTCTCCAGCTTCTGACATTCAAGATCACAAGATGAGAATAAAGAATCTCCACACCAAGGAACCAAAATAATCCTTGGTACTCAGGAGGACTGTGTCTGGGCTAGGCCATTTGTGGCTCCTGTGTTGTGTGGGACCCTTGGTTTATCAAGTTTTATCACACAGGAGGAATTTATGTCAATTTCAAAAGAAATGAAAGTTGGGCCAGTTTGAGTGAACTTGCTAGTTCAGCGAATTTACATTATTGCGTATTGACACTGCACCACATTCGGAATGACTTCCCATTGCCCAAAACTGCCCAATATTGTGTGTGATAGTTTCTAATGCAATAACATGAAACCCCACGATTGCGTTCGGAAGGACTTCCCATTGCCCAAAAATGCATGTGGTAGTCAATAACGTGAAACCCCATGATTATGTTTGGACTCCCATTGGATTATGCTTCCAATTTCTATCATCTGATAAAGCCCAAAGCAAAGTGGGTGTTAGAGGAGGAGAGAAAAGGGATGAAACAGCAAGAAATGAAAAAGTGGCAGAAAGAGAGGAGGATTGTCAGAGAGAACCATTGGTAGAGGAAAAGACAGAAGCAGGTGGTAGAGAGAAAAGGCAAAGAGAGGATTGAGTTCCCTGAAAGAGAGAGAAGTTCAGAAGGGTGGTACAGAGAAAAGGGGTGGCAGAAAGAAAGAGAGCAAAGAGGTAGCAGGGGGTGAGACACAAAGAAAAAACAAAGAAATTGGCTTATTCCTAATACTCGATCAAGCCAGTCCAGTGTGGTCTCCTCTGACTGGCAGCAGTTTTCTAAGGTCCAGGTCAGAGCAAAATCTTTCCCATCATTGTTTTGCCAACTCCCTCCACTCCCTCCAAATTTCTGGTTTCCTCTATGTGAAGAAGGGGAGCTGCTGGTTGAGAGGTGGCTCTGCTAACCTGCAGCTCAGCCTGCATCAGCCGGATATCTTGATTCTCCTTGGCCAACTTGTCCAACAAGAGTCCCATGGCATCCAGAGACTGGGTGTCCCTGGGGGGCTCCGGATGCAACAGCGAGTCTTCCTTGGCTTGCCCAGCGTCGACTGGGGACTCTGAAGAGGGCCAGTCCTGCTGAGGGGAATTGCTATCGTTATTATATTTATTGATAGTCTAGATCGAGGCGGGATTCCAATCAATAAAAATACATACAATGTAATCATATACAGTTTAAAAACATCCAATACAAGTAAAGACAAGGTAAAAGAAAAGACAAAAGCAGCTTAACATATGAACAATTTCAACAAAGAACATCTGTATCTGTCATCAATGTGGTCTCTGGTCCATCGCGGTCAACACAGGAGGTCAGATGGATAGGCTTGCCGGAAGAGATCCGTCTTTAGTGCTTTTTTGAAAGCCTCTAAGGTAGAAATGTGACGGATCTCTTCTGGTAGATCGTTCCATAATTTAGGAGCGATTACGGAGGATGCTCTATTCGATAATTTATTCTAAATTAAACATCATACAAAAATTAAAATATAGTTAAACCCTCAATAAAGCTACAAAGCTATTTAAAAACATAACCATTAAACAAGAAAAACAAATACAGACAGTATCTGAAAGGATACTGAAAGTACTTGAAAGGATTTTTCATCAGCAAAGGCCTGTTGAAGCTTATTCTATGGAAGGTCAGCAAGGAGAGTGCCAGTCAAGGAATTCTGGAGCCAGAGAGCAGCCACCAAGGATTTACAGGAAAGACTTTCTGTACATACATTTATAAAAGACTCACCTTCCCATCACTGCCAGGATAACGCTCATCACTGTTGGAGCTTGACCAGGCGCTCAGGGTATCCCCAGGGCCTGCAGGAGGAGAAAGGAGAGAGACTGAGCTATGAGAAAAAGTTTCACAATGGATTTATTGCTACAATACATGCCCTTTCATCACTGTTTTTCTGGATATGGCAGTCTAGGTTTGCCAGTTCTGGGCTGTCCCAGGCCTACGGGTTTGGGGACCAAACCTTGAGTCCTAAGACCTTGTCATGTCATTAAAAGTTAGGCAGTATGTACCAGCCACACTTGTTCACACTTTGGTATTAGAACACATACACAAACACACACACACCGTATTTTCTATTTGGAAATTAAGTCAGATATCTTAACTAAAGGGACTGTTTCTGGATCAAGTTGAATTGAGTAGATTATTTCTTCTCTCTTAAGAAGACGGGATTGATTGAGAGGGAAGGAGGAAGCCAACTAAGGAGTTTATCACACGAAGGGAATTGGAAGTATAATCCAATGGCAATCTGAATGCAATCATTGGGTTTTGCATGATTGCGTGAAAGCAGATCACACACATTTTCGGGCAAAGGGAAGTCCTTCCGAACGCAATCATGGGGTTTTGCATGATTGCGTGACAAACTATCACACGCAATTTCGGGCACTGGGAGGCAATTTCAGGCAGTTCTGAATGCAATGCAGTGTCAATATGCAATCACGTATATTCGCTGAACTAGCGGATTTACTCAATTCTGAACTGGCCTCACTTCCATTTCTTTCGAAATTGAGAGAAATTCCTCCCGTGTGATAAACTCCTAAGTAAATACACAGAACCGCTTAAATAGTTTTTGCAATTCACAATAGAAATGAGTGAAGCCTTGGAAATTGCAGCTGCTCTGCTAGGTGAGCTGAAGACCTGCACCCAGTCCTTTCCTCTTGCTTGGAGGTGAGCCCCATAAAACTGGAGAATATGCAACCTTGCCTGCCAATTGGAAGATGACCTATGAAAACTGGAGGCCTGAGGTCAGGATCTGAGGTCCGTCAGCCCTACAGCAGCCTGACCCCTTGGAAGAGGCGAAGGGAACACAGAATAGCATTGCCGCTCCATCTCTGAACTTACTCTCGTCTGTGTCCAAGATGACCCCTGTAGAAAGAGGCAAAAGGTGAGTAAGCTGCCCAGGGAGAAATCCACCCACCTTCTCCCCTACAAGGTTATTGCTCACCCAAGGCAACCAGCAAAGCCAAAGCCAGAAGGGCTAGGAAGCCAAAGAACCATTTTGTTGTGCTCCCGTCCTCGCCTTGGAGGTCTTCGCCTCGATCCTGGGGAGCTCCAACAGGGGCCACATCTCGCCCTTTTCGTCTGCGCAGACCTTCAACATCATGCTCCTTGGATGCCACATCTTCTCCGCTTGGTTCTTCTACTAGCGGGACTGAAAAGCAAAAGGAAAGAAACCAAAGTTGTAACGTAAGAGGTGACTATTAATAACATTGTCGGTATAAATATATGTATCGATATATATATAAATATATGCATTTGTATATATTGAAACTGTGAATGTGAAGATAAACAGACGTTATTGTATTTGATATTATGAGAAATAAAAATATTAATCATAAATAATGTTGACAGGAACAAATTGATCTGGGAAAGTAACCTCACGACTCGATTTCTGCAATCTACTCTATGTAGGGCTACCATTGTACCTAGTCCGGAAACTACAGTTAGTACAAAACATGGCAGCCAGGCTGGTCACTGGTAAAACTAGAAGTGATCATATTACACCTATTCTGAAATCTCTTCACAGGCTGCCTATTGGTTTCTGGGCACAGTACAAGGTGTTGGTGATTACATTTAAAGCCCTACATGGCCTGGGTCCAACCTATCTAAGGGATCACCTACTTCCATATAATCCATCCCACACCATCAAGTCGTCTGGGAGGATTTTATTACAACCCATAAAAACCAGACTAGCAGCAACCTCCCAGAGGACGTTCTCCGCTGTCGCTCCCCGACTATGGAACGCCTTACCGGAAGAGATCCGTCAAATAACCAACCTAGGTAGCTTCAATAAAGACAGATCTCTTCCGACAGGCCTTCCCAGAATAGTTCCATCTAATTTCTGTACTCTCCTTACTTTGTATGTATTATTCCAATATATTTTAGTCATGTAAGACGCCTTGATTCCTGCAGCAGAAAGATGGGATATAAGAATAAAGTTTATTTATTATTTATTAAGTAATGAAGGGCATTGAGAATGCTTTTGAGTAATATACTGTGTATACTTGACTAAGCCTCATGTGTAAGTCGAGCTGAAGTTTTGGGGTCAAAATTATGGATTTTGATATGATTTTGACCCATGGATAAATTGAGGCGAAAACTTAGGGGCACTTAACAAAGGATAAAGAAAAGAAAAAGATGCCAAAATTCCTGCAGGTATAACTGTTTGTGCCCACCCTAAAGATAAGAGTACAGTACTTACACTGATCTATGGATAAGTCAATCCAGGTTTTTTGCATCAATTTTTTGGCTGAAATTTCTAGACTTATAAATGAGTATATACATTAATTATTCATAACAAATCCCAAGTGCTCTAGGCTGCATTTCAGAGGAAAGAGCTGGCAAAATCACCTTTTATTTTATATTATTATTTTATATTATTTATATGCCACCTGTCTCCTAAATTGGATCGAAGGCAGCTCACAAAAGAGACTTTAAAAAGAATGCAACTTTAAAAACAGAAGTAAAAACATCATATCAACAAAAAAGTTTTAAAAATGAAACATTAAAAACTTGCTAAAACCAAAGTATAAAATCATTAAAAATACAATAGCTGACATCCCAATAAAAAGCCTCCCTGGGTACAATTACATATTAAAAGTGGACAGGCAACTTGGCACAATGGGATTTGTGTGTGTAACAAATACAGATTATTCATGTCTTTTGCTCATGACTTTTTGAAGGCATTTCCCTGCCCCTCTAATATATTTTGGCTGCTTTTTGGCAGTTACTCTGGAAGCAGCTTTAGATTACTCTGATTTATATCTTGGATATCCCTATCTCTGCATTTCAGGATTTTAGCCTGGTGGAAGGGTAGAAAAGTAAGATGGTGCTGCAAGCTCATCGTGAAATTTATTCTTATATCCTGCTTAGGAATGTATTTTTAACATCTACCTCACAGGAGTGTTGTGAAGTTAAAGCGCAGATAAGAAGAGAGTCACGTAAGCTACTTTCAGATGGTTACTGATTAGTGGAAAGGTGAGATGTGAATGTAGTTAATATGTTGTTGTTGTTGTGCGGCTCCAAGCCATTTTTTACTTATGGTGAACCTAAGGTTTTTACTTATGTCAAGATTCTTCAGAGAGAGTTTGCCATTGCCATCCTCTGAGACAGTGTGACTTGCCCAAGGTCACCCAGTTGTTTTATTTTGTTTTCTTCTTGAGCAGGGAATTGAACCCTGATCTCCAGAGCCATAGTCCAATGCTCAAACAAACAGTGGGTCCTTACTCTCCAATGGGATTTGGTTCGAGGACCCCCCATGGATACCAAAATCCGTGGATGCTCTACAATGGTATAGAAAAATGGAGACCCTTATATAAAATAGCAAAATCAAGGTTTGCTTTTTGGAATATATATATAGATATAGATATAGATATGGAAAGCCAACTGTACCATATTGGCTCACAAACAAATTAAAATATAATTTGGTGGATGGGGATGGAGAAAAATAATTATTGGTGTGATTGGCCTATTCCAGAAACACTGCCTTGATCTCATATGAGGAAAGATGAAATGATGATCATGATGATGACGATGACGATGATATGAAATCACCTGCTTTGTGGCTTAAGGTGGTGCCTTGTGGGACGGGAGCAGACCATTCCTCAGCATGATGGGCACTGGTTTCCTTGGCATGCAGTGATGGTGAAGGGGTGGAATCGGAGGTCTTGGCTATGCTGGGGGTCTCTTCAGCACTGGCATCCAATGCCGCTTCAGGCCCCTGGATGAAGAGAAGAATGGTTGTACATTTTTCATTTGTTTTCGGTTACTTTGTTGTTGTTGATCTTGTTGAAAATAAATGCTCCAGCCATGAAATGTTCCTTCTGCCCCACATTTCTACCAGTGCAGAGTGGGAGAAACTGTAAATCATTCACACCAAGAAGATCTCTTCTTTTTCCTGTGTCTGCACTCCCTTGGTTTCTTTGCCGGCCCCTTTTCGTTGGAAGTTGTGGTGGTGATGTGCCTTCAAGTCAATCAATCAACCAACCAACCAACCAACCATTCAGTTTTATATATGGTCTTTGACCAAAATGTCTCAAAAATATATTAGTAATAACCAGTAAAAACAAATATACAAATATACTTAAATAAAATCAGCTAAAATGCAAATGTACATATAGACAGACAGCATCCCCCACACAGCAGGATTCAGGAACGTATCTTTTAGCATCCCACTTTCAACATTTAGCAATGTAAGTCTGGTCCTGGTGTTACGATATATGCTTTTAATAAAATTTTGGGGGGACATGTGGACTGTACTATGACCCCTGACTTACCTATCCAAGGACCCACCATAAGTCCCAAGCAAGGAGTTCACGTAGGCAAGCCCGCTTAGAAGAACTGAGTCCCCAGTAAACAACTCTCCATAGGAAGTTGGGAGTCGCCAGACTAGTTTTGCCACTGCCCTCCAGAGTAAAACAATAGCCTTGGCCTCACACCTGATGAGCCAGTGATTGACTTAACCACTCAGCCATTAAGCCGGCTGCCCTTCCGAATTGTGTCCAAACCTAAGCGCATTGTACACAAATTATTTGCACTCAGCTTAACAAAGCCCAGGCAATCAGCACCTTTGTCTAAGCCTATCTAGTAGCCTCAGGATATGTTCAGCCCTATATAAGGTTCCAAGTTTGAACCACTCGTTGATGCCATTCTCGGAGGACAGGCTGGTCCACGCCAGTTTGACCTCTGCTCATAGCTCCCGCGGCCAATCTCCCATCATCCCGGCGGTCGTGTTCATCATCCTCATCCACATCCATCAGGCTTCCCGGATAAGACTTCTATAGTAATATTCCAGTGGTGTCTCTTTTCTCTCAAACCTAACTCCCAATCTTACCCCTCCCTTTTCACCAGCATTGAACGTGTGTGTGTGTGCCCCCGTTTGCTGTGTGGTATTTATTCCCCCCAATAAACTGTGTATTTTAATTGGACTCATTTGGACCAGTGTCATCTCTCTTGGGGTTTGTCGGCAGACCTCTGGTAGACAATACTGGGACCGCGATTCGGGCGTAAGGCTTTGTTATGACCTCCTCTCTGCATATTTGAGCTAATTATAATTCCCCTAAGCGAGAGACTTCCTAACACTGGGGAATTTGTCTGCCTGTAGCAATGACAGCTGCACAGAATCGAGCCATGATCTCAGTTATTTGAGAGTCTACATCCTCAAGCAGTAATGTCAAGTAATGATCTTCCTGGGGATTTTTGTAAAACTGGGTAGATTAAAGAGAAGAGCACACCTTGATAGTTTCCGACTTGCGACCCTAAAGCAAACATATCATTAGGTTTTCTTGGTAAGTTTCTTCAGAGGAGTTTGCCATGGCCTTCTCTGAGGCTGAGAGAGTGTGACTTGTACAGAGTCACCCAGTGGGTTTCATCGCTAAGCAATGATTCAAATAGCCCAGCGTTCAAGCCACTGCACCACACCAGCTCCCTCTCTTTGGATCTAGAAATACAGTGTCTTTGGATACCTCAACTCTCTTTCTGGATGCTTAAAATCCTTATGGCATCTAAAACACCACAATTGTGGGAGGAACATTACTCCATTATGCCCTTCTAGATGATGTGAGGGACTGCTAAAAAGTTTTCAGAATAAAAATTGGGGACACTCCTGTTCGAGCATAAAAACCCACTGTGTGACCTTTGGCAAATCACACTCTCTCAGCTCCAGAGGAAGGCAATGGCAAACCCCCTTTGAAGAAACCCTGGAGAAATCTCATGACGGGCATGCCTGAGGGTCACCAGAAGTCAAAAATGACTTGAAGGCACACAACCACAACCACAACAACAACAATGTTGAAGCCTAACCAGATCTTGGAAGCTAAGCAGGGCCAACTCTGGTTAGTACTTGGATGACAATGAAGATCAGGTCCTGTAGGCAGTATTTAAGAGGAAGAAAACACCAGCTCTGAATATTCCTTGCTTAAGAAAACTCTAGGAAATTCATGGGGTCAACATAAGTTGACAAGCAACTTGATGTACACACACACACACACACACATGCACACACTTGTGTGGAAGGAGAGGTCTGGTGGAGTGGCACAGGGTTCTGTCCTGGGCCCAATGCTATTTAACATCTTTATCAATGACTTGGATGAAATAATAGAGGACATGTTTATCAAATTTGCCGGTGACACCAAATTAGGAGGAGTAACTAATACCCCAGAAGACAGGATCAAAATTCAGAATGACCTGAATAGACTAGAAAGCTGGGCCAAAACTAACAAGATGAATGTCAACAGGGAGAAATGAAAGATAATGCACTTAAGCAGGAAAAAAAATGAAATGCATAGATACAGGATGGGGGACAACTGGCTTAACAAGATGATGTGTGAAAGGGATCTAGTAGTCTTAGTAGACCACAAGTTGAACATAAGTTAACAGTGTGATGCAGCAGTTAAAAAGACCAATGTGATTTTAGGGTGCATCAATAGAGGTATAGTGTCTAGATCAAGGGATCTCTGTTCTGCCTTGGGCAGACCTCACCTGGAATAATCTTGTGTCCAGTTCTGGGCACCACAGTTCAAAAAGGATGTTAAGAAACTGGAGCATGTGCAGAGGAGGGAGATCAAATTGGTGAAGGGTCTGGAAACCATGCCTTATGAGGAATGACCTAGGGAGCTGAGTGTGTTTAACTTGGAGAAGAGACAGTTAAGAAGTGATATGATAGCCCTGTTTAAGTATTCGAAGGGATGTCACATTGAGCAAGCTTGTTTTCTCCTGCTCCAGAGACTAGAACACAGAACAATGGATGCATGCTACAGGAAAAGAGAGGCTTAATGTATTTTTAAAAATTCAATAATCTTCTCTAAATGACCTCATAAAGTTTTTGAAGTAACAAGTAAAGGCCATACATGACTAAAATCTGCAGGATTAACATAATTGACATTTGAAAGAAAGATAATAAAACAAAGAACTTTGGCCCTTAGTCCTCAAAACAGCAACAATGGATCTATTTTAATATGAAAATAAAAATTTGCATTAACTTTTTTTGATATAGCAATAGCTAACAATGGAGAAGGAATCCATAGTCTGCTTAACCTGAAAAAATATTGTTTTAAAGTAACATCTATGTTAACTGTTTTTAGTTTTTGGTATTTGGCAAAGCTGTTTTTGGTTATTCGTACTTGGCAAAGCTAACTTTATCTACATCCTACAGTTATAAATCAGTTCCATACCATTTTGACAATCATGGTTCTGTCCCATAGAATCCTGGGTTCTGTAGTTTGCCAAGGTGATGACAATCCTCTGCTAACTCCATTGCCTGCCTATGGAGAATTCTAAGTACTTCAGCAAGCTACAAATCACAGGGATCTTCAGGATGCTGCCATGATTATTTAATGAGTATTATGGTACAGGGATAACCGTGTGGTGCAGACATATTCTCAATGCAAAAGGAACAACAGTGTGATACCATGATTAAGAAAGATTAACAAAGATTTTAACACTCTACCTTCAGTTTGGGTTCCTCTGGTTCAAGGTGGTTGTCATGGACCTGACTTTCACCAACGGAGGCTGAGGATCAAGAAGGAAAAGTGGGATGAGGAGAGTGAAACTGGGACAACCAGTTAAAAAGCAGCTTAAAAAGTGGGATGTTGGAGGGTTAACTGGAACCGCCAAATTGGGACAGCTGGAAGTTATGCATTGGAGCATTTAGAAACACAGGAGCTTATCGCTTGGCTCTTAAAACCGGCTTACCTCGATCTGGTTTAAAGCTTATTTGGGGCAGCATCCTGATCTTATCAGAAGGTTTTTGCCACTGAATTTGCCACCCAAATACAGCCTGGGTCCATCCCTGCTTGTTTTCAGATCTGGGAGTTTTCTGACTTAAGAAAATGGCTGGCGGGGATGGACTCGGGCTGTATTCAGGCAGCAAATCTGGTGGCAAAACCTTCTAATAAGAGCAGGATGTCACCTGAACTAAACTTTAAATGAGATAGAGGTAAGCTAGTTTTAATAGTCAAGCGATAAGCTCCACAGTGTAGGAGTCGAAAGAATAGGGGGTAATGTGAACACAGGACTCTTTCAGACGTGGGAAATTGGAAGTATAATGCAAGGGCAATCCAAACGCAATCCTGGGGTTTCACGTTATTGCGAATTAATTCTTCTCATGCAATTTCAGGCAAAAGGGAAGTCCCTCCGAATGCAATCTTGGGTTTTGCGTTATTGCACATTAAAGGTTCTCACGCAATTTCGGGCAAGGGGGGGTTATTTTCGGGTACTAGGAAGACATTCCGAACGCCTTCCGAACGCAATGGGGATTCATGTAAATTCGCTAAACTAGCGAATTTACATGAATCCGAATGGGCTCCATTCGGATTTGGGAGAAATTCCTCCCGTTTGAAAGAGTCCACAGCAAATATCAGAGCTTGAGGCATGAACCATTTCCAGTGTCTCTGCTGTGCTAGAAATCAGGGGACTGAAGGAAAATGTAATTGGAGGTGGGGAGGATTCTTGTTGGGGGGCAATGCCTTCATTCCCATCCCGCAACAGTTACACCCCTGGCATGTGGAGTGGAGAGGATGCCATCTTGCTCTTCCCACTAGGCTCAGGCAAATGCAAACTGCTGCATCCTCTCCTACGAGGGGGTATCCAAAAGTTTTAATGATCACCTTTTTAAAAAATTGACAGAAAGTTTTTTTTATTTGTAGTTGTTAACTTATCTCTATGTAATCACTATCTAGATTTATACATTTTTCCCAGCGTATCTTGACCCTCCGAACACCTGATATTGTTAGAAGCCTGCAGATTGCGCCGGATGAGGATTTTACACTTTAGTCACTTCTGGCACAGCCAGTCACAGAAATAAAGGATGCAGTGAGCTGATTTTCTCAGCAACATGCACTTAGGGACCAATGATGACACTGATAAAATTTCATCAATATGCCATAATAACTTCCAAGTGATAATTATTACTTTATGATACCCCCTCCTAAGGCGCAATCTGCAGACTTCTACAATATCAGGTATTTGGAGGGTCAAGATACGCTGGGAAAAATGTTTAAATCTAGTAACTACATAGAGATAAGGTAACAACTACAAATCAAAACAAGCTTTCAGTCAATTTTTTAAAAAGGTGATCATTAAAACTTTTGGATACCCCCTCATAGCTTGTGTTTTCTTCATCATTAATAACTTTTTGCCATTTTGACCACATTCTGATGCAGCTTGGCTACAAAGTGGAAACTAGGATAGTGCACAGACTACCAAGCAAAGCAACCAATACATGCAGTTGGGTATGGCAGAAGTGGAGAAAGTGTAGACCAAGGGCATCCTTTGGCCACCAAACCCCACCTTTCTGGCTGCTAAAGACACCTAGAGGTCTCCCAAACCCATCCAGATTTTTTTATTGGGTGATTTTTTTTTCCAGGCCACCTCAAAATGGCCCTAAATGCAAGAAGCCTCCTGATGCACATGCAGCATTGTTGTTATCCCACCGACTCCATATGCACAAAAATGGCTGAAAACAGAAATTGGAAGTGATGTGGTATCTTTTCTGGTGCATTGTTAATATTTAGAAGTTTAGCTCACAGGGGTGAAAAAGGCCCTTTATAAAGATGCCTTCTTCTGGGTTAAGGAAAGGGCAGAGTTAAGGGGAAAGACATGGGAGTTTATCACATGGGGGGAATTTCTCTCAATTGCGAATGGAGCCAATTCTCAATTATGTGGATTCACTAGTTTAGCGAATTTACGTGAAATCTGATTGCGTTCGGAATGTGTTCAGAATGACTTCCCACTTCTCGAAAATGACTCCCCATTGCCCGAAATTGCGTGAGATACTCTAATACGCAATTAAGTGAAACCCCAGGATTGTGTTTGGAATGACTTCCCATTGCCCGAAATTGCATGAGATACACTCATTCACAATAACGTGAAACCCCATGATTGAGTTCGGATTGACATTGCATTATACCCCCAAATTCCGTTGTATGATAAACTCCATGGATGAAGTCTTCATCTGTCACTACCTACCTTGCCTGCTCTCCTTTGACAACTCTGTTTCCACCTTAGTTTCTTCTGGCACTTCTGAGCCAATGTCTTCCACAGGAAGAGCCTGAAAGGTCAAACAAGAGCAACATTGGCTATCTTGGTTAGGGTTGATAGGATTTGCAGTCCCACACCATCTGGAGCATCGCCCCAGTGAAGAAAATTCAGAAAGAAGAGGAGCAAGGTCCAATGCAGTTGCAAGTATCTTCTTATTCAACTCAATGCTTGCTACGAATCAGGAGCACACGAGCCTCCATTTCTTTTGAGCCCTTTGCTTAAAGTTAGAGATGTAGTTTGCAAGCCTAAGGTCCCAGATTCAATCCATCACATCTCTAGGGAAGGCTGAGAAGGACCTGGAGGTCCAGTTGCACGGGACAAAATGAAGGCAGCATAACCTTTTTAATGGTGGCCAAATGCAAACGTGGACCAGGGCTGCTGCGTCTTTAACTATCGTGTGGCAGCTGTTGGTGCTCCCTCTTCCACACAAAGCTTTAAGAGTCTCTGTTCCTTCTGACCTACCTGGATAAAGCAGGGAGGAGAGAAGCCACATGGGCCACCTGAGTTCACCAAAAGTATAGAATCATAGAGTTAGAAGAGACCCCAAGGGCCATCCAGTCCAACCTCATTCTGACATGCAGGAACTCCCAATCAAAGCACACCTAACAGATGGCCATCCAGCCTCTGCTTTTCAAGAATCCCAAAGAAGGGGACTCCACTGCTCTCCAAGGGAGTGTGTTCCAGTGTCGAACAGCTATTACTGTCAATGTTGAGGTGGACTCTCTTTTCCTTTAGTTCGACTCCATTGTTCTGGGTCTTGTTCTCTTAAGCAGCAGAAAACAAGCTTGCTCCCTCCTCAATGTGACACCCCTTCAAATACTTAAACAGGGCTATCGTATCCCCTTTTAACCTTCTCTTCTCCAGGCTAAACATACCTAAGTCGCTCCTCATACGTTTCTAGACCCTTCAAAGGTATGCAAAGTTCATAGTCAGATTCCCCCACCACTGTCAAGGTTTTCCCTGTCCTCTTCCCCCATCTACTCCATTTTGGTACTGGTCCGCAGATCCATTTCTCACCTCAGAACCAGCAATTACCCAGCTGTTGTTATCCGACTCCCGGGAGTCTGAATTGTCAGCCATGGCTGCTTATTCCCTGGTGATGCCCAGATGCCCACCTGCAAATGATAAATTCAAGGGAAAGAATCATAGAATGATAGAACTGGAAGGGACCCCAAGGGACATCCAGTCCAACCCCCCTGCCATGCAGGAACTCTCCATCAAAGATCCGTGGGGTCTTCCCAAATGTGACATCCCTTTGTCATATAACCTCTAACATTTCACAGATGAAACCAAGACACGTATGGCCGAACAACATCAGAGTTTGGTTAAAATAGCAGAAATTATTTAAAAACTAACAAACTCTCGGATGTCCTCCCCCCCCCCCCCCATTGAGATAAGAGAACGCACAAAAAAGTTTACATTTCCTACAAAAGAGACAAAACTTCAGTTTCTGAGCATACTAAAGCTATCAAATATTAGAAGCATCGGGCAAGGCAGACTTCTGCAGCCCAAGATTTATGGACATTTTCATTCCCCCTATTAGTAATATATCCCCCTATTACTTGACTTCCTTTCATTCATACTACACAAGGTTTCCATAAGCAAACTCGGTTGATTTTACAAAACCTAGAACCAATTACTGACCCTAATGCACGTAAGAAAGAAACATTTCCCAGTTTTTAAAAATATTTTGTCAAGGATATCTCCTTAACCAGAGGAGACTAAATTTAGAAGAGGGGAGAGAGAGACGCTTTATGGGTCTTGTCGTTGATGCAAAATCCAGAATCAGAAACTTTTGCAGAATCCACTGCAAAACAGCCAAAGAGCCCATTCATACTGTAGAAATAATCCGGTTTGACACTGCTTTAACTCACATGGCTTAATGCTAATCCTGAGAATGGGAGTTTGCTGGGGCACCAGAGCAAAGCTCTCAGGATGGTGCCATAGCATTGAACCATGTATGTCGATTAAAGTGGTGTCAAACCAGATTATTTCTGCAGTGTGGATGCCACCTGAGATCAGGTATCCTTCCTTGCTGGCTGTCATAAAATCAGGGGACAAAGCAAGGCTTTGTTTGCCACTTCAGAAACAAATGCAGGTGTTGGATTTGCAATGGTAGGATTTGACTAGCAAATTGATTTTCAGCATGGAAACAAAGACAAAGAGACACCTGAATTTTATTTCCTCAATAGACCTTGATAGTAACAGTACCTTTCAATAAGTTATCCAATGAGCAAAGTATTGGCCCCAGAAAGGAAGCTTTGACCCTGAAGTTTCTTTAGAGTCATTGAAGTGGGGCCAGAATTGCTTAGCATCTTATTTGTAAAAATTACAACTTATTATCGAAACAGGCTTTTCTGCTCACTGCAGAATGAATACAGGTTGACACATGACATAGTTATAGTGCTATGATTCTGCTTTCAATGCCATGGTTTAACTGCCATGGCTCAGCGCTATGGGATTCTAGGATTTGTAGTTTGTTACCAAAACTCTTGCAAAACAAACCCCATAATTCCATAGCAGTGAGCCAGGGCAGTTAATGTAGTATCAACTTGGATTATTTTGTTGGTCTTTTCAAACTGCGGACGGTTGAATCTGTGTATAAAGGATCAGAGGATATGGAAGACCAACCTTATTAAATACACTAGTTTTAAACTTTTAGAATTATTGTTATTATTTATTATTTTGAAATTAATTTTACTGTAAGCCACCCAGAGATCTTCAGATGTAGGGTGGGATATAAAAATGCTAATATGCAAATAAATAGATGACATCTTTACACTAGGATCAGCTAATGTAGAATCCTGCTTTTTCCTTTTTTAGGCTTTACTGCATTGTTTAATGCAGAGACACTGCTGCAACCCAACACTCAAAATTTTTGTTTCTCCAGCCCTCCTTCGCCTTCCTCTCAGTGCTGATGCTGCTAAAAACTTCCAGGTAGACAGAGGAAAAGGAAGAAGAGCATAGGGCTAGAGAAGCATAAAAAGACTTTGCCTCAAGGAGCTGTGTTGACAAGAGTTTTTTGTTAAGCGGGGTATACCTGTACATAATTATAGTGCTTATGTACTAGTTTTTAACTGCCATGGAATTCCTATGGAATCCAGGAATGTGTAGTTTGTGGAGGCACTAGAGCTCTCTGGGACAGAATTTGAAATACTTGTCTCTAAACTGCAAATCCCAGGATTGTATAGGCCGAAACCATGGCATTTAAAGCAGAATCATAGCACTATAACTACGTAACGTGACAAATTTTATCTTGATTCCAAGGTTCCAGTCCTCATGCATCTCTCTAAATGGTCATTTTGTCATACATTTCTCAAACACATGCCAATTCCTGCCTTTTCTTCCTGAGCATAAAACAAAGAACTACCAGAAAACCAGCAAAGAAGGAATTATAAATTGCAGAATTTGTTTTATTGCTTGGTTTCGAAAACAGGTGAGCAAACAAAACAAAGCAGAGGGGAAATGAGAGATAGGGAGGGACCATCATATTGGGCCTCTGCTATTGATATCATACAAAACGTAATAATAAAACATACATGATCAAATGTATATGACAAAATACATCAAACAAGATCTAATGCTTTAAAAAAATATAACAACATTTAAAAAAAGAAACCTGAGTTCCTTTCTAGTAGGTCAAACCTTTAAAGTGATTGAATTGTCTAACCTCCTTGCAAACAATAATTGTTCAACTCTACTCTTAAGGGGTCGAATTCAAAGATATAGCCGTGTTAGTCTGTAGGATCAGTACGGAGAGAGATATTGTAGTGCTTTTGGGAACCACTGAAAGAAAGAAGTTGGCAGCTGAGAGAAATGGATGTTTTGGATTTAACACACAAATTATTTAGATATGTATATGTGTATGTGTATATATAAAGCTAATAGAAGTAAACTTGAGAGTTTAGACCTTAGGTAGGCCCCAAATATAACAGAAAGGAATGGTTTTCAAAACAGTTCTCGTACCAAAATGTAACACTTATGCTACAACAAAGAAGCATCAAAGACTGAACCTGGAATTCAAAAACAACTTTGCAAAGAGGAGGCAAACCAGTCTCTGGAGCCAACTGATAAGAGAACGCCATCCTGATTCGTTGCTAAGAATACCATTTTTTAACTTGGGTTACTAAAAGTTCAAGAGATTTTCTTTTCTGCACATGCCTAATAGAGGGTTATGAATATTAGAACCCACCTATGAATGTACAATGACTAATTTACATGCTCATGCCTTGTCTGTTGTATATCAAGCAGAAAAATACACACGTAATGGGAGTTTCCTAGGGTTCGTACATGATCCAATGAACATTCAGATAAAATATTGTAACAAAAATTGCCTTATAAATATTGCGTAAAACTTGGGAGAGGTCGGGTGTGCCTACGTGCCTGAGACACCCTTTCTTGCAAGAATGTAATTAATAAATTGGAAATTGCTGCTTCACTTGTTTTGTCCCGATTAATTTTTATTTGGTACTTTGGTACTAAGAAAACTATATCTCACAGCAGCCTGAGCTTTCCTAGGCTTCAGTTTACTTCCACAGATGCTTTTACAAAAGCTCCTGCTGCCAACTTCTTTCTTTCAGTGAGTCTCAAAGGCCCTACAAGATCTCTTTACATACTGACGCTACAGACTAACAGGGCTATATATCTTTGAATTCTACCACTATGGAATGCACTCCACCAAAAGCATCTGAGGGAGTAGATTGAAGTCTAGGAAAGCTCATCCTGCCAACCTCATGTCTTTCAGTTAATCTCAAAAGGGGCTATAAGGTCTCCCACATGCCTATGGGGTATATGTGTCTGTTTCTGGTTCCACTCCACCAAATGCATCTGAGGAAGTAGACTGAAGTCTATAAGCTCACACTGCCAACTTCTTTCTTTCAGTGGACTCTTTCAGACGTGGGAAATTGGAAGTATAATCCAAGGGCAATCCAAACGCAATCCTGGGGTTTCACCTTATTGCGAAATAACTCTTCTCACGCAAATTCGGGCAAAAGGGAAGTCACTCCGAATGCAATCATGGGTTTAACGTTATTGCGAATTTAAGCTTCTCACGCGATTTTGGGCAAGGGGGGGTTATTTTCGGGTAATGGGAAGTAATTCCGAATGCCATCCGGACGGAGCAGGGGTTCAGGTAAATTCGCTAAACAAGCGAATTTACATGAATCCGCATTGGCTCCATTCGGAATTGGGAGAAATTCCTCCCGTTTGAAAGAGTCCAGTGAGTCTCAAAGGTCTTACAAGATTTCTGTTCTTAAGAGTTGGATTTTACCTTTAATCTTAGATACAGTAATTCTTTCTAATTAATTTTTCTCCTTCATATTTGTAACTGTGATACAAGTTTTTGTTTATTTCTATAGTTATAATTTTTCCATCTGGCTATACAGTTGACCATTTTCCCACCACCTTGGTTCTCTGTTTTCTAGAGGGCCTCTGTTTGCAACACAGAAAGGGAGAGCTCTATTCAAGGCTTCTTGTCCGAGTGCTATTCTTGCCGGAAAGAGAATGCCGAGAATCCAAATTATGCCCGCCTTCCAAAAGTGGTCGGATGACCCGGCTCTTAGAAAACTGCGGCTGGTCTAAACATGTCAAGAGAAAGAAATGGGGAAACGGAGAACGATGGGGCTGGCGCACCAAGGCAGAGAGAACGGTCAGAGAAGGCATCCCAGCAGTAGTCGCCCAAACTTCCATAAAAAGCCCCCCCAACCATTAATTCATGCCCCCCTTTACCAAGAATTCATGCCAAAGATCCCCTTCCTTTTGACAGAACAGCTGCCAGGAGAAGCCAGTGACTTTAGGGAAAAGGAGCCGGGTATTTATAGCTCCTTTTTAATACGTTTCAGCAGGTGGAAATTGCTTCATCGCAGGCAAGCTTGAAATGGCTCCGGAGGGACACGGCCAACCAGCCAGCCCTTGATATTCCCATCCCCATTTACTCCTTCCAGAATAGAAAAGGAAGATTTTTCCATCCATCTAAGAAAATCAGGGAGGATTTTTTTTTATTTGGATGGAAAATCCCCTCTTTCGATTTTGCTTTATCCTCTGTTGCTACGAGGTTCCTAGGGTTCCTTTTTGTGCGTGTGCAAAGCTTTGAAAAACTTCCTTTTTTGGACAACTCACAACATCGCCCAAAGGCAGCATGGCCAGTGGATTTTTTAAATTATTTTTTACATTATTTATTTTAGGTTGGAAAATGACAGGAGGTAAAAATACAGGCTGAGGTCTGAAGCAGGCTGACTCGAATGCTAACTTTTATCTAAAGTCCCCAACAGACATTTATTTCCGGAGACTGTGGGTTGGCTGTGCGCCTTTCTCTTGCAGCAAAAAGAAAAAGAAAAAGGAAAGAAAAAAGAACCACAAGGCTTATGGCACCACAAAGACAAACACACTTTTTTCCACAGGTGGCTGCAAACAGAAACCATGTCCTGCAAAAATCCATTCATCATCTCTCAGTTTTCTTAATGGATTCATTCGAGGTTTTGGATGTGTCTTTAGGATGAGAGTCTGGAAATTATACACAGTCGGCGTTCCCCGTTTATGGCTTTGACTTTTTACAGATTTGATTAATTGCGGATTTGATTATTCTGTTCTCTTTAGGGATCTCTAGGTCCTCCATCGCAACTCTCCTGGAATTTGATAACAGAGTTGGCCTGGAAGATTGGGAGATTACTAGAGAAAATAATTATTTAGGCATTTGTAGGGCCTCCAGCATGATTCTATGGTCAACATCTGGCAGATGCTGACCACTGAGTCGCTCTGGAAGACCTAGAGATTCCTAGAGAAGTGTTCTCTCTGGTAAAAACATAGTGTTTTTTCTTTGTGGTTTTTCTACTTTCAGGGGGATCCTGTGCCCCTAAACCCAGCAAAGGTGGAGGGGCCAACCGTATATAACTACACAGATATCTAGCAATGCACACACTTGCTCTCCAATTTTTTCTATCACGCTCCTCCCACTACTTTCATTTACTGGTGCCTCTGGACTCTTTCAAACGGGAGGAATTTCTCCCAATTCCAAATGGAGCCAATGCGGATTCATGTAAATTCGCTTGTTTAGCGAATTTACCCGAACCCCTGCTCCGTTCGGAAGGCATTCGGAATCACTTCCCGTTACCCGAAAATAACCCCCCATTGCCCGAAATCGCGTGAGAAGCTTAAATTCGCAATAACGTGAAACCCATGATTGCATTCGGAGTGACTTCCCTTTTGCCCAAATTTGCGTGAGAAGAATTAATTCGCAATAACGTGAAACCCCAGGATTGCGTTTGGATTGCCCTTGGATTATACTTCCAATTTCCCACGTCTGAAAGAGTCCACTGACTACTTCTCCCCCTCTTCTTTCTTGCACACAAAGAGGCTGTGGTGTTGTGGCTTGCATTGGAGATGGGTTCCCTTGGCATTACACAAGAAACTGGTCAGCTCTCATCCGAGTGGCATTGCTGGATGCCATAGCAACCTTGGCCGAGATGCCCTTAGCAGGCAATAGCCCAGTGGACAGGCCCCAATCCTTGGCAGCACTAGGTGCAGGCAGGAAAAAAGTTCCTTTTGGAGGAACTACAGTTCTCAGTATGTTGCAGGCAGAGATAGTGGGAGTTGTAGTTCCTCTAAAGGACCCTTTCCCCATCTCCAGCCATAGCTCCAAATATCCAGTGTAGCTGGGGATGGAAGTGAGCGTACTTCACACACACGCACACACAACGTGACTGATGTATATCCCCTAGTTTTCCTAGAATCCTAGAGTTGGAAGAGACCCCAAGGGCCATCCAGTCCAACCTCCTGCCATGCAGGAACTCGCAATCAAAGCACCCCTGACAGATGGCTATTCAGCTTCTGTTTAAAGACCTCCAAAGAAGGAGACTCTGCCATTCTCCAAGGGAGTGTGTTCCACTGTCGAATGGTTCTTACTTTTGTTCCACTGCAATGGAAGGAATGGGGAGCCACTGGACACTAGAACCAATGAATAACACAGCCAACTCCATCATATCTTGCAGAGAATGGAGAATTTAGACTGCCACGATCTCGCTAGGAGAATCCCTTTGTCCATTTGCTGGTTCTGGAAACAAAATAATGCCTTGGGAAAAGGCACAGAAATTGGGGAGTTTATTTTCAGAAGCGCAACTGGAGTTTGAATAGATCATTTTGTACACACATCTCCTGCTGTTCCCCCCACCATCACCTCCTGAACTTTCTTCCTTTTCAGCATCATAATCTAAAAAGTGAAAAGCCTGTTTTTTCCCAATTTATTCTTCTTTATTTCTCTCGAACCATTGGCATTGAGAAATCATGAATGACCTCCCATTTAAATCCTGCATAAATTGTGTAATGGATCCTAATCTAATGCATTTCTCTCTCCATTTCTCTTTCAGATATTTGGTCGCATCTTCCCCAGATGTCAGTGAAGGTTACACGACTTCTGAAGATCTATGAGCTCTGGGTGCAAATTTTGCCCCAGCAGTTGACTCATCTTCGGTTCTTAATCTCTGGCCCCCAGATCTACATCCATCAGCCATGTGGGGGATAAGGGCCAAAACATCTGGGTGACTAAAGGTAGAAAACCATTGTTGTAGCTTACCTTTAGCCTGAGATCTCTATCTGGCCTACTTTGCAGGATTGTTGTAAGGCATACTGAGCAAGTCGGCATGAAACATGTTCATGTTTGTTACGACGGATAAAGCAAGCAAAACAGCAACCGAGAAAAACGAAGAATTGGGGAAGTAATGAGAGAAATAATGGTGATGATAATTACGAGATCGTTCTTAGACATAGGCAATAATCTGATACACATAAACTTGGGAGTAGGTCCCACTCAACTCAGTAGTGCTTACTGTTGACTAGGCACGGCAAACCATCCAGGATCATAGCAAGGAAATGATCCCATCTACCCTCCGTGTTTAGGGTTGAAGAGAGAACAATTTGTTTACAGGATTTATTGTTATGGTCTGACCCTCCCAGTAACAAAGGGCTCAACCATGATCAAAAACAGACCCCTTCTTTCCAAGTATTCCCGTACAAAAACAAACACCATACAACTCAACCCCAGGAGTACCAGAATGGGGCCTAAGTCTAGGGCTGGGGGTTGAGGATGTCATAGAATCATAGAATCCTAGAGTTGGAAGAAACCACAAGGGCCATCCAGTCCAACCCCCCTGCCATGCAGGAACTCCCAGTCGAAGCATCCCCGACAGATGGCCACCCAGCCTCTGCCTTGGTGCGGATGGAGTGAGTCCGCCTGAGTTGTCCTTCCCTGCCTTTCTGCTTCCAAAGGGAAATCGCTTTCCATCTCAGCCGTGGAAATCCACTGGCACAATCTCTCAGCCTCAGAGGGTGGCAAGGGCAGACCTCTCTCCGAAGAAACTTGCCAAGAAAACCCCATGACAGGTTGACCACCTTTGGGTCACCCCAAGTCAGAAATGACTTGAAGGCACACAACCACCACAACCACCACATGAAGTACTACTGCTCCTACAGGACAGGTCTTTGGGGGGAGAGGGGATGATGCTGGGAGCGTTGCCATGGCAACCCTGCATCCTCCCCATCAGAGGCTCCATCTGCTGGACCACAGTCAGGAGCATTAGATGGGAAGACATCAGAAACCTGCAATGGGTGGGCTTCCTTGCCCAGGGGCCCCCCAATGCCCACTCCATGGTCCTCCCCGCAACCCACCCCCAACTCCTCCTTACCTTGAGGGTCCAGCTGCCCCAGATCTGGCTTTGGAGACTGAGCAAGGAGAGGATGCCTGGAGGATTCTCCTTTCACTTGTTGGCAACTTTTGCATCTGAAACTTGGCAGAGGAGGAGGAGAGAAAGGGGGGGCGGGACAAGGGGAGCCAGAGGGCCAATGGCAAGGGGGGGGGGGGTTAGGCCAGCTCAGCCAATGAATGCAAAAGTGCTCTGCAAGGCTGTGCCAGGAGGAAGAAGGATGGGTGAGACCTTCCAAGGAGGTGGATGGGCAGGGGGGGTTGGAGGGAAAGGGGGGGAAGGATGGGGGTGGAGTGGGGGGAAGGGGGTCTCTCTCTCACCCCCAGCCCCCTTCTTGAGTCCAGGTGGGGGTCAGAGAGTTGCCAAGGCCCTCCCCACTCAAACCCCTCCATCTGGGCTCCAGCAGCCAAGGATGACTAAGCTGATGCCCCCAGACAGACAGGGACAACTGGAGCCTGGTTGCCAAGGGCTTGGCAGGAAAGCTTTCCATCTTCCCCTGCCCCCCCCCCCCCTTTCTTGATCTCTCCCTCCTGCCAGGACCTGGGTGCTGAAGAATGCTGTGCCACTCCAAAGTGGGCACCCACTCCGCAGCAGGCATCAAGCGGGCTCCGAGTCCCCAGAATCGGAGATGGGGAAAATGGTGGCCAATAGGTTGCGGGCACCCCAGGGCCATTTTTGCACCCCCCCCCCCAATATTCCTTTAGTTCCCCATCTTTTAAAAAAAATCCAAATGTATAATACTAAGGTGAATCCCACATTGGCCTCTTTAGGGCTGCGTCCACAGTGCAGCAAGAATTGGGTTTGACACCACTTCAGCTGCAATGGCTCCATGCGATGGGGTTCAGTTTGGTGTGGCACCAGAGCGAATTCAGGCCCTGGTCTCCAGAGTCATAGAGGCGAATATTTCCTGCTGCTCCAGAGATTAGGACCCGGGGCAACGGATGCAAACTAAAGGAAAAGAGATGCCACCTCAACCTTATGAGCAACGTCTTGACAGTAAGAGCTGTTGGACAGTGGGACACCCTTCCTTGGAGAGTGGTGGAGTCTCCTTCTTTGGAGGTCTTTAAGCAGAGGTTGGATGGCCATTTGCCAGGGGTGCTTTGATGGTGAGTTTCTGCATGGCAGAAGGGGGTCGGATTGGATGGCCCTTGGTCTCTTACAACTCTAGGATTCTGTCCTGAGTCCCTAACTGAACAAAAGGTGGGAAACAAATATTCAGCCTAGGACGTACATCTTCAAATGTGGACGTAAGCGTGCATAAACTAGAATCATGTAGTTCTGCAATATCTGTCTTCGCTAGGCGCTGCTATGGCATTACAATGTACAGGTGTCTTTTGTGCAACGGTAGCCAATGAGTGACGCATGCGCCATGGCCCTGACGTGGAACAGGTGCCAGTGCACTGTGGTGTACTACTGACACACTCTGTCTCTCTGGCTTTTCTTCGCTAACAAAGATTCAGGAAGGACTCATGATCCCACGCTTTCTACAAGCGCGTTGATGACTAAAAAGGCCGATCCGAGATAAGTCCGGTTACAGAAAGCACAGCAGAAAGTCTCCTTGGGCGATGTTTACAAATGCTGGAGCACAACAGGAGTGCCCAAGGTACATCACAAGTGCTCAGTTTATAAGCACATCACGAGTGCCCAGTGTGTATCAGAACACCTTCTCAGTGCCTGACAAGAGTACATTTCACGATTCACTAGCGGAGTTTTGTTGCCTTACTGCAATGTATTAAGGTTACAAAATGCAGACTGTCGTCTACCATCAGTAATTCTCATTGTGCCATTCTGTTTTGAATTTTCCCATCCTAACATCCAACCAGCCAAACTACACGTACATATTACTTTCAAAGTCTATTGGGAGCTGTTTCTCCGGCTGTTTGAGTAGCCTGGACCTGTCTTTGGCAGCAAAACAGAACCGGCATTGAGGATCAGAAGTCTTGTCTTTGAGCCCAGGATGGGAGTGTTACGTTTTCAAAAAAAGAAAAGGGAGGGTGAAAGGCAACACTATGTCACCCTGCTTCAAGGAAGAAGACAGCAACAACAATGGGAAACAGGAACACAAACACCCTTGCGGAGAGAGGCAGCGGAGGGGGAGTATCCCACACACTGACTTCTTTGGAGCCTTGGCTTGTCTGTCTGGAATACAACTGCATTGGGTAGTTTGGGTACTGGGCCTTCACCAGCAGGTTTGAGGTCAGAAAAATGGAAGCAGGAAGGTTGTGTGTGTGTGTATGAAGGTTTGTTAAATGCACAAGTTTCTCCGGATGAACTTTCTACACTGCTGAACTCTTCCAAACCCACAACCTGTTCTCTTGACCCAATTCCTTCTCGTCTCTTTGTCTCCATAACTCCTTTTTTTGCCCTCCCTCCTCTACATCTTTAACCTCTCTATCTCTACGGGCTCCTTCCCCTCGGTCTTTAAACACGCTCTAGTCTCCCCTATTCTGAAAAAACCTCTCGACCCTTGTCTAGCTATCGCTGAAATCTCTCTTCTTCCTTTTCTAAGGTTTTGGAACGAGTCATCTACTCTCGCTGTCTTGAGTTTCTCGAAACCAACTCCATCTTGGACCCTTTCCAGTCTGGTTTCCCTGCATGGCACTCTACAGAGACAGCCCTCACTAAGGTCTCGAATGATCTCCTGTGGGCCAAGGCAAACGGCCTTTACGCTATCCTTGTCCTTCTTGATCTGTTCTCGGCCTTCAACACTGTGGACCACCGTCTCTTACTTTCTGACCATGGCTTCTCGGGCTCCATTCCCGATTGGTTTAGACCTTACCTGTCAGATCGATCTTTTGCAGTGGTCTCGGGTGGCCAGACTTCATCCTCTGTTCCTGTATCTGTTGGAGTTCCTCAGGGTTCTGTTTTGGGTCCCCTCTTGTTCTCTTTATACACACTTGTCTCTCGGTAAACTTATCAGTTCTTTTGGTTTCTCTTTATCAATTGTACGCTGATGATACTGAGCTGTATCTTTCCACCCCCGACCTTTCTCCAAGGCTCGAGCAGCAAGTTTCATCTTGCATGACAGCTGTCTCCCACTGGATGCGCCATCGGCGCTTGAAGCTCAACATGTCCAAGACGGAACTTCTTGTTTTCCCTCCTAGACCTTCATTATTCTTTTTCTATCACTGTCGACAATATCTCTATTCAGCCAGTTCAGGAAGCCCCCAGTCTTGGTTTCATTTTTGACTCCTCTCTGTCATTTATCCCTCAGATCCAGGCCACAGCCAAGGTCTGTAGATTCCAAAATCCGTCCATCTCTCTCGGCTTCTACTGCAAAGACTTTGGTCCATGCCCTAGTGGTCTCACGATTAGACTACTGTAACCTTCTCTTGGCAGGGCTTCCTCTCTCTCACCTCCACCCATTAATTTCTGTTCAGCACTCGGCTGCTTGTATTATCTCTCGCTCACCGGTACGACTATGTCTCCCCCCTATTGTCATCCCTCCACTGGCTCCCCTTTCCCTTCCGCATTCAGTACAAGCTTCTGCTCACTTTCAAAGCCCTGCAAGGGCTGGCCCCTACCTCTCTCTCTGAACTTCTTTCTCCCTACATTCCCACCCGTTCCCTCCGTTCTGGTAGTCAAGGTCTCCTGTCCCAGCCCAGGATTTCCACTGCCCCGTCCCGGATTCGTCCCTTCTTCCTTGGTGCCCCTCACTCCTGGAACCTCCTTCCCTTACAAGCACGGCTCAACACGTCTCTAACCAGTTTTAAAACTGAGTTAAAGTCCATATTGTTTAGGGAAGCATTCCCAGGAAGTTTGTGACTGTGAACTGGTCGTTTTGATGCTTGATTCAATATTTCATATCTTCTGTTTCTAACCTGTTATGGTGTTTCTAACCTGTTGTTTTAATCTCTAGGTTGTACGCCATAGGCAGGCTTTTTACATATTATTGATTTTATTTGGTTTTTGTACAGCGCCGTGTACACTTACGGCGCTTTATAAATAAAGCTAATAATAAATAATAACAAGCAGGAAAACAGCCCTGTGGCTTCAGACCCAAGGGATCTGCTCCAGCACCTTGGTCCCTTACAGCAGGCAATGCCTGTATGAATCTATCAACCAGAAAGCAAGGAGGCTGCATGCAGTCTGTGTGGAAAGCCAGCTTGTTGCTGTTAACGGCCTTTTGTGTCGATCTTGACCCATGCGACCCTGTGGATGAGACATCACCAAGGCACCCTGTGCTCCACTTCTTGCAAACTCATACCTGTGACCTCCTTAATAAAGTCTATCAATCTAGCATGTGACCTTCCTCTCTTTCTATTTCCCTCCACCTTTCCTAACGTCGTTTTTTTCCAAGAGTCACGTCTTCTCATGATGTAGCCAAAGTACGAGAGATTCAGTTTTTGTCATCTTGGCTTCCAAGGAGATTTATGGACCCATTTGTTTGCTTTTTGGCTGTCCATGGGATCCTCAGTGCTCTTCTCCAGCACATTTTGAATGAATTGATTTTCCTCCTATTTTCTTGACCAAACTGTCTTAACTGTCCAGCTCTCTCATCCCTACATGGTAATAGGGAAAACAATGGCTTGTACGATTCTAACCTTTGTGTTCAATTGTATATCTTTGCATTTTGGGATCTTTTCTACTTCTTTCATAGCTGCTCACCCCTTGATATAATCTTTTCAAATTACTTTAGAACAGGCTGGTACAAAATGTCACTTTTAATGTTCTCACATAAAAACAAGACAGGTGGAGGGAAGATTTGTGTGTATTAATCCAGCTATGGCACCCCACTCCCCCGCCCTATTCCCTTCCCATCCAAGGACCAGTGGGATAAAAACAATTATCAAAAATCACATTGGTAACTGACCAAAGAAAACCCCCAAACACACACACACGCACGCAAATCGGGGACGGGGGAGTCACCAAAAGGCTTTTTAAAAACTTTATAAAAAACAATGTTCAAGAGTTTTTGTTGTTGGTGGGTTTTGTTTTTTTGCATGGCTCTTTTTGACAGCCCCTCGCCACAGAGGGGTCCCAAGGAGGTATTCATCCATTATTCCCAGGAAGGCATCCTTTTTTCTTGAGGGAACCACAGCCTCAGCTCTCAGCTCAGTCTGGCTTCAGCATCCCACAACCAATCCATGTGAAATTTGGAGGCAGAACCAATTACGACAGGAATTGCGCCGCACCCTCCTTGACAAAAACAGTTATAAAGGAGTTGGAGGTATCGGGGGGAAAAATGGTCCAAACCACAGGAACAGGTGCTGTCCAGCTTGTGCTAAACTGTCCCTGTCTTATGTGAGACCAAAAGACCATCCTAGCCAGGAAACAAGAAAGGTAGGAGAAGGGAAGGAGGAAGTGCAGCAAATAACCCCTGCCTCTCCCTTTTTGTAAGAAAACTGTAAAATCTTATCATGTAAAGCAGTGCTACCCAAAGTGCCGGTCCCTGGGCTGTCGGCCGCCATTACCTGGTAAGTTTTCAGGAAAAGAAAGAAATAACGGTAGCTGGTGGACATAAACGTGGTGCCAGTCTCTGGCACACTGTAAATAAATAATTTCTAGTTCCCCATTTCAGATAGCCTGGGCAGCTCTGGGGCAAAGGACAAAGACAGGCTGCTGCCCAGGAACAATACTGGCCAGTTGACAGCTTGAAAATACACAGTAGTGGTCTGTGAACAGGAAGAAGGAATATTGTGAGAGCTAAGCTCAAAGAACTCAAGGCATGTGCTGCCTGGGCTAGGCCCTGCAAGGGACACCACAGCTGCCTCTGCTATACTAGCTACCCTACTCCAAAATGGCAACTGTTATCCAGGAAAGTAGGGCTGGGATCCAGTGCCCCTTAAAAAGAAAAACTTTAACTCAGACGTGGGGGAGCCTGGACCCTGCCAGTGTTTGGGGCTACAATTCCCACAATCTGTTGGCTGTGGCTTCTGGGAAGTGGAAATCCACAACATGGGGGAAGCAAAGTCTCCATACTCTTGCCCTAAATTCTGGAGGTCACAGACCTTCAGACTTTTTTTTTGTTTAAACCAAGCAGTTACGACATACATAACCACATACATGCCAAAAGCTTGCTACCCACATTTATGGACCAGCATTTGTGTGTATGTAAGGGCTGGCCCTACTGACAGATAGAGTAAGGCATATGCCTCAGACAGCAGAGGCTGGGAGACAGCAGCAAAGTGTTGGAGGAAGGAACCATATTGGCTAAGCTCCTTTGGCTACTTTACTGCCTTCAAGTTTGGTGGAGGACATCAGTATGCCACTATGACAAAGAAACATTCAGCTGTCAGTCCTGTATACATGGAGGGGGGGGGGCACCATCTTGTTCTCTGCCTCAGGAAGCAAAATGCCTCAGCCGATCCCATATATGTAAGGGCAGAGTCTGTGGTTCAAACCAAAGAAAGTCTAGTGGTATAAAACTGATATCCCATCTCTTCTGGCCAACCATGCAGGGTTAGTGATGTTGTAGTCTCTCATGCAGAGTACCAGCCTGTACCATGCGTGTCTGCTCAGCCATCATTGGCAGCTACCAGCTGGCCCATGCCCTCACGGATGTACACCGACTGGATCTCCTTGGTCTTCAAGCAGAAGTCACAGGCCCACACTGCTGATGCCTCAGTGGTCAGCAACCCATAGGCATTCTCGGTCATGCCCGTGCACTCCCGGTGGAACCATTTCTGGCAAGAAGCTTCACACAAGATGGCATCCTGGTCGTCATTGACCTCACTACGGCAAGCCCCACATGGATACACAAGCCCAGGTGGTGGCTGATGGCCAGAGTTTCCAGAGGTTTTGCCAGAAGAGGGCATGCTGTTGGTCTCAGGGGTACCGGTGCCACCGCTGTGCCCTGCACTGTTGGGCACAAAGGAGGCCTGGGTGCCATTGACAGCTGCTGGTGATCCTGTGTGTGGCTCCTGGGTAAAGGTGTTGGGAGGAGGGTTGAGGGGCTTACCGCCACCCCCGCCACCAGCTCCACTGCCACCACCGTCTTCACCGCTGGGAGGGAAACCAGGATCTGGTCCAGGAAACGGGCTTGGATTGGGGGGCAAGTTGGGAAGATTTTGGTTGGGGCGCTGCATTGGTGATTGTCCGAACGGATTGCCGGGCTGGCTGAACCGCTGGGTCATTGGGGGACCTCCAGGAGCATTGAGGGCAGGCCCTGGGCCCATATCCGCTCCCCGTGGGGGTTGTCCCATGGTTGGGGAAATCATGGGCCCAAAGCCACCCATAGGCCCCTGCATGAGCTGTCCACCAGGGGGACTGAAGTTCTGGCCCAAAGGCTGGCCAAATGGCTGACCACCAAAGCCCATTCCACCTGGCTGCACATAACCAGGGTTCTGAGGAGGCAAGTTGAAGGCCGGACCCATCTGACTTGGCCCAAAAGGGGGAGGCTGCCTCCGCATGGGCTGGGGCCCTCCGCCGTAGCCAGGCGGGACCTGGGGCCCCATCGCTCCCTGCATGCGGAAGTTTCCAAAGGGACTGGGGTTGCCGAGGAAAGGTGCAGAGGCCGAACCAACTTTGGGTGCCCCAAAGTCATCCTCAAATGGGTTTGATGCCACCAGGTGGTCCACCATAGGAGTCGGTGGAGGTGCAAATTCCGAGAGGTGGGAATAGGCAGGGCCCTGCAAGAGTAAAGCAGAGTAGTAAGCATGGAGGAAAGACAAGGACCTCCAGTGTGCATCCAGAACAAAAACAAAGAACCTGAAACCCTCCAGATGTTTTGGATTGTAACTCCCATCATCTCTAACCCCATTAATTTGGGTTGAAGCTCTGCAATCCAAAATATCTGGAGAAACAAACAAAACAGAGTATGCATTACATTAAGGTGGGTAAAACTTTTGACTTTCCATGTTTCAGATTTCAGTTCCCAGAAGCCCTAGCCAGCAGGGCCAACAGTAAAGCATTCTGAATTCGGTAATCCTAAACTAGTGAAAATGTCAAAGATTTCTCATCCTCAAAATGAACAATCCTTATAATGATGGGAAACTGACTTGTGGTAAGCAGATGTATTGCTTTCGCACCTCAACACTAACTGACCACACTAAATATCTGAAAGACCTGTATCCTCTTGCTCTGCCTTTTGAAAATTTAGGGCAAGGGATTTCCACTCCCATGATTGTACGAATACGCTTTATAGCTGAGGCTTTAATATCACTCTGTAATGCATGTGAAGAAGTGGACTTATATCCACGAAAGCTCATGCTAAAATAAAATCCAGTTACTTTTAAGAGTATTGTCACATTCCCTCTTTTTTTTTTGTCTATGTGTGATGCTCTGCAGGATTCTCAGTTGTATCACATCAGGTTCCAAGTGGAGAAGCTCTGTTTTAGCCCAATCCTATTATTTTTAAAAGAAAAGTGGGGGGAAACTTGATTTTAGCGTCTTGTCTCCCCCCTCCACCATTCCTTCATTCTTTATTTGTGGCCTCTCTAGTTTATGGTTTCTCACTTACTGTAATTACTTTAATTTTATGTATATTCTTTTAATAAACAGAGCTTTTAAAACATGACCCCAACATGATTCACACATGAAGCACAGCTCTGCACACACACACATACAAAGTTACCTGTGTACTGGACTTGCGGCGTTTCTTCTCCGGACTCTTCATTTGAAGGCCTAATAAGGTAAGAGTAATAAGGAAAAGGTAAGAAAAATGCAGTGGTCAAGGCCACTCACCAAGTGAACATCCCTCCCACGGCCCTCGCAAGCAACTATGTCCAAGTTTCCAGCCCTCTTTAAAAACAAATCGATCCAATCCTCGTTTGGCTTCCTAAAGATAACTATGGCAATCATCAGTGGCTCAGAAAAGAACGCAATTTCCATAATAGCTGGTCACGTGAGTTTAGCAATAGTGACTAGTAAGCAGACATCCTTCCACTGATGAGCTTATCCCACTGGATGGTATTATTTCAAAAGCCTTTTGTCCTATTGAAAAGCTGCAAGAGATAAAAGCTGAGTGGCTTGATGAGTTCTTCATCAGCATTCATCATGAAGGTTCAATTCCATTTCCTGAGGAGAGATTAGGGACAGGGGCAGGAGTCCAGCCTAAAGCTCCTACCCTCCTGCATTCAACAAGCAAGGGAAGGACACGGCTCTGTATAAATGTACTGTATATGAGGGAAAACCAGCAAAAGGGTTGCCATAAATCAGAACTGACTTGTAAGCATACAGGAACAAAAAATACAGGAACAAAAAAACAAAAAAAAAATGTGGCCAGAATTGCGTTTTTTATTTGTGTATCATGTTGTGTTGTATTTCTATTGTCAGTAATTGAATTTTAAACTTAACTAGTTTAATCCTATTTGTTTGGGGGGGGGGGTTGGGTTGGCGCCGCTTTAATTGCCTTGGCTCAAGGCTCTGGAATTCTGGGAGCTGAAGTATGTTTTGGGGTCCAGAGTTGAGCTGGACCCCACAACAAACTCCAGCTCCCAGAATTCCACAGCCTTGAGCCAAGGATACCAAAGCGGTGCCAAACTGGGTTATTTCCCCAGGATGCCCTGGTGGCGGAGTGGTTAAATGCCTGTACTGCAGCCACTCACTCACAACCATAAGGCTGTGAGTTCAAGACCAGCAAAAGGGCTCAAGCTCAACTCAGGCTTGCATCCTTCCGAGGTCGCTAAAATGAGTACCCAGATTGTTGGGGGCAAGTAGCTTACAGTTGTAAACTGCTTAGGTGGTATGAAGCGGTATATAAATGAAGCTGTTTGTGGATGCAGCCTGTGTCGCCCTCCAACGTTTTTGTCACCCTCCAATAACACAACTGGACCAAGGCCCCAGAGGGAGAGAAGAACCACCGGACCCTTCCCACCATCTTCGCCTTTTCCTTTTGTGTCGTCTCTTTTAGATTGTAAGCCTGAGGGCAGGAATCCGTCTAAGACGACGTCTTCTATCCGTCAGGCAGAGAAGAGCCTGAAAGCAAGAAGAGCCCTCCCTCCCTCCACCATCTTTTGGGAGAGAAAGGCAAGCCAGCTCCAACAGGCCTTGCCTGAAAAGAAGAAGAGCCCTCCCTCCAGTCCATCTGCCTTGGTCCAGGCTTCTGAGGGAGAGAAGATATTCTGGACTTTGCCCCTTCCCCACCACCTCTCCCTTCTCCTTTTGTTTCGTGTCTATTTTAGATTGTAAGCCTGAGGGCAGGGAAATGTCTTAATTAACAAATTGTAAGCCACTTTGATAGTCTTGACTGAAGAGCGGGGTATAAATAAAAATTAATAATAATAATATTTATTTATACCCCTCCCTTCAGCCCTAAAGGCTACCAGAGTGGTTTACAATTATTATTTTAATTAGACGGTTCCCTGCCCTCAGGCTTACAATCTAAAAGACAAGACACAAAAGGAGAAGGGAATGGTGTTGGGGAAGGGGATCAGGTCCAAAACTTCTTCTCTCCCTCTGAGGCCTGGACCAAGGCAGATGGACTGGAGGGAGGGCTCGGCTTCTTAAGCTAGGACAGGACCGATGGAGTTTGGCCCTCCTAGGCCAGATGGTCTTGTCATGGAGGGAGGGCTCTTCTACTTGAGGCCAGGCCCGACGGTGTTGCTAGGCCTCTCCAAACTCCTTTAACTCCCTCCTTGGCCAGACTGTAAACCTACAGCACTATACAAATAAAACAAATGATAAATAATAATAACTATAATGTCTTATTAGGAAGCGAAGAGGGAACACGGGATGGCCGTATAAAAGGGAGAGGGAAGTCGAGAAGTTTGTACGCGGGTTGATCTTTTGAATTATGCTTCTACTTATACGCTTGGTTGTCAGAGGAGCGGGCTATAAATAAAAAAAGTTATTATTATATTTATATTATATTATTATATTTCCCCGTTCCCCGCCACCATTCCCTTCTCCTTTTGTGCCGTGTCTTTTTAGATTGTAAGCCCGAGGGCAGGGAAATGTCTTAATTAACAAACTGTAAGCCGCTCGGATAGCCCTTGGCTGAAGAGAGGGGTATAAATCAAACATTATTATTATTAAATGATAAATAATAATAAATAGTAACTATAATGTCTTATTAGGAAGCGAAGAGGGAACACGGGATGACCGTATAAAAGGGAGAGGGAAGTCAAGACGTACGGTTGGTTGTCAGAGGAGTGGGCTGTAAATAAATTATTATTATTATTATTTAAAATGTTTAAAAATTTAATTACATAAGCACCACTGGGCGACCTTGGCCGAGGGGGTCACACTCTCTCAGCCTCAGAGGGAGGCCATGGCAAACCTCCCCTTTCTCTCTCTGGACAGATTTTAAAAAGGAAAGCCCAGGATAAAGTGGCCAGAAGTGGGGGAAGCCTTGAAGCCAAAGGAGGAGGAGGATTAAAAGGGGAAAAGGGCTCCAGAGGGGCCTCTATAGCCAGGAGCCCCCTCCTGTCACTCAAGGCGCCCGTCTCCATGGCAACCCCTCCCCCGGTCTCCATGGCAACGGCCCCTCCCTCCCTGCTGCTCACCGGCCTTTCCCTGCTTGCGGCCTGGTCCTGAGGAGAGGCTGCCCGGGGCGGGAGGAGGAGGAGGAGGCGGCGGAGGTGGACCGGGGGCGGGCGGCGTGGGCCCGACTCCCCCCTCCAGCTTGTCGGGGTGCGGGGCCGCCATAAGACGGAGGGGCGGAGGAGGGGAGGGAAGGCGGCGGCGGCGGCGGCTACGACGGAGGCCCAGGCCGCGCCATCGCCACGGCAGCCGGAACCGGAAGCCCGCCGAGCGGAAAGGGGAGCGCTACTTCCGGCGGTCGTCGCGGGTCCGCTCTAGGCTTCTGCCTCTCTGTGGTGTGGTAGATGAGGTGAAAACAAGGAACCAGGCCGGAAGTGGTCCTCTGAGCTGCGAGGGCGGGACTCGTCTTGGATTGACGGGCCAGCTAGCCAATCCGCACACAGGGAGGGGAGTGGTTCGGCCAATGAAAGAGCCAGGGTGCCCAAAGCACCACGGGAGTTGTAGGAACGAGGCAGAATAGTGTTCCAGGCTAGAAAATAAGCGATAATAACTAAGCGTTGCCTGTGTCTCTAGGCTGGGTCCACACTGGAGAAATAACCCGGTTTGGCACCGCTTTAACTCTTTTTCTGGCTCAAGACTATGGAATTCTGGGAGTTGGAGTTTGTTGTGGGGCCTTAAGGCCCCACAACAAACTCCAACTCCCAGAATTCCATAGCAACTGACCCAAACAACAAGCTCTGGGCCCCACAACAGACTCCAACTCCCAGAATTCCATAGCAACTGGCCCAAACAACAAGCTCTGGGCCCCACAACAGACTCCAACTCCCAGAATTCCATAGCAACTGACTCAAACAACAAGCTCTGGGCACCACAACAGACTCCAACTCCCAGAATTCCATAGCAACTGACACAAACAACAAGCTCTGGACCCCACAACAGACTCCAACTCCCAGAATTCCATAGCAACTGGCCCAAACAACAAGCTCTGGGCCCCACAACAGACTCCGGCACCCAGAATTCCATAGCAGTGAGTCAGACAAAGAGTTAAAGCGGTGCCAAACCGGGTTATTTCTCCAGTGTGGATTCATTGGTGGTGTCCCATCCAAGAACCGTCCAGGGCGGACCCTGCTTAGCCTCAGGCCCTGTGAGGGCTTATAGTTTACATTGATAGGCCAGAGGCGGGGGGGACGACCGTGTTGAGCCATGAAACCCATTGGGTGACCTTGAGCAAGTCACACTCTCTCAGCCTCAGAGAATGGTAAAAATCCAATCTCCTCTGAAGAAAATTGCCAAGAGAAAACCCATGATAGGTCCGAGTCAGAAACTACTTGACTCAACAACAACAACAAAGAGGAGGACTCCGATAAGGGCTGAATAGTTCTACTGTTTATCACACGGGAGGAATTTCTCCCAATTTCGAATGGAGCCAATTCGAATTCACGTAAATTCGCTAGTTTAGCGAATTCACGTGAATTCCAATTGCGTTCGGAATGCGTTTAGAATGACTTCCCATTGCCCGAAAATGACCCCCCATTGCCCAAAATTGCATGAGATGCTTTAATTCGCAATAACATGAAACCCACGATTGTGTTCGGAATGACTTCCCATTGCCCGAAATTGCGTGAGATACACTCATACGCAATAATGTGAAACCGCATGGTTGCGTTCGGATTCCCATTGCATCACACCCCCAAATTCCGTCGTATGATAAACTCCCTAGATGGGTTGCAAATTGTAATCCATTCCATCCGATCCATTTCATCAGCTCTTTGCAGGAGAGAGGCTTGTAATCATCAGCAGGAACCAGAGGAAACTTGAACAGCGAATGCAAAAGATAATCCAGTCATGACTTTAGCAATGGCTCTTGGAGACAATAACTTGAGTGGCAACACTATTCTTGCATCATAGAGTTGGAAGAGACCCTGAAGGGGGTTGGACCGGATGGCCCTTGGGGGTCTCTTCCAACTCCACGATGCAAGATATTGCCCTTCTGCCATGCAGGAACCCCCAATCAAAGCATCCCCGAAAGATGGCCAGCCAGCCTCTGTTTAAAAACCTCCAAAGGAGGAGATTCTACCAGACTCCAAGAGAGTGCATTCCACCGTCAAACAGCTCTTACTGTAAGCAGGTTCCTCTTAATGCTAAGAGAGCCCTGGTGGTGCAGTGGTTAAATGCTTGTACTGCAGCCACTCACTCAAAACCATAAGGCTGCGAGTTCAAGACCAGCAAAAGGGCTCAAGCTCAACTCAGGCTTGCATCCTTCCGAGGTCACTAAAATGAGTACACAGGTTGTTGGGGGCAAGTAGCTTACAGTTGTAAACTGCTTAGAAACTGCTTAGGTGGTATGAAGCTGTTTGTTTTGTTTTGAGGTGGAATCTTTTTTTCCTGTAGCTTGCATCCATTGGTCTGGGTCCTATTCTCTGGAGCAGCAGAAAACAAGCTTGTTCCATCCTCAATAGACATCCCTTCAAATACTTAAATAGGGCTATCATATAACCTCTCAACCCTCTCTTCTCCAAGCTAAACATACCCAGCTTCCTAACGTCGCTCCCCATAGGGCTTAGTTTCCACATGTTTCACCATTTTGGTCACCCTCCTTTGGACATGCTCCTGCTTGAACTGTGGTGCCTAGAACTAGACACAATATTCTAAGTAAAATTTGACCAAAGCCCCAGCGGCAGATGAAAAGTTCTTCTTTCGTCTTAGAATCATAGAGTTGGAAGAGACCACAAGGGCCATCCAGTCCAACCCCGCTCTGCCATGCAGGAACTCACAAGCAAAGCATTCCTGACAGACAGCCATCCAGCCTCTGTTTAAAGATCTTCAAAGAAGGAGACTCCACCACTATATGCGGCAATGTGTTCACCTCTTATTACCAGGAAGGTCCTCCTAATGTTTAGGTGGGATCTCTTTTCCTGTAGCTTGCACCCATTGCTCTTGGTCTTCCTATTCTCTGGAGCTGCAAAAAACAAGCTTGCTCCCTCCTCAATATGACATCTCTTTAAATACTTAAACAGGGCTATCATATCACCTCTTAACCATCTCTTCTCCAGGCTAAACATACCCAGCTTTCCTCATAAGGCACGGTTTCCATTTTGGTCACCCTCTTTTGGAAACGCTCCAGCTTCTCAACATCCTTTCTGAATTGTGGGGTCCAGAACTGGACAGAGTATTATTCCAGGTGAGGCCAGAGCAAAACAGAGCGGCACTATTAGTTCCTCGATCTAGACCCTATACTTCTATTGATACAGCCTAGAATCGCATTGGCCTTCAAATACTTAAACAAAGCTATCATACTACCTCATGTTCCTATTCTGTACTTAATAGATGGAACTGAACCTCTCAATTATAATGAAGATTTCATACAGAGGTGTCATAACCACAAAGGAGGACAGTTCAGTTCTGATCTCCTGGAGGAAAAAAAATCTCAAAAAATACTCCCATCAGTACACATCAGTGCAAGAATATTTGCTACCATTCAGCTGCTGTTTGCTAATCACCATTGCTAATGTCACTTTGCCTTTCCATTTTTCTTTCTGTTGTCACAGGTTACAAGCCACTACATCAGTGATGGGCAACCTTTTGAGCTTGGTGTGTCAAACTTCGCCAAAAAACTGAGCATAACTCGGGTGGTGTGTCACTTTTAGGAAAAAACATTATTTCGCGATATTTATAGTTTAAATCACTTATTTTTATAGTTTATATATTTATAGTTTAAATCACTTATCCGAGTAATGATGGATGAGAAATCCATGACACCCCAGAATAGCAGATAACAGGTTGCTGTGGTTAACTGTTATTTGGTTACTGGTAATGGCAGGGCCCCCAGAGATGCGTCCCCCCGCTGTGTTCCGCTGCTCCCTGCTCTGCCGGCGGAAATGAGGGCAAAGATCCCGGCTTAACCGGGAGTCCCAGAACTAGACTCTCTGTGACACAGGATCCTCCGGCACAGAGTGTCTAATAGAGAAGGATGAAACATTTGCGACTTGTTTCATCCTCAGGAGCAGCAAATGTTTCATCCTCCCCTATTAGACACTCTGTGCCGGAGGTCTGTAGGCCCCCCATACAGAGGGTGGTCAGGTGTCATAACCACAAAGGAGGATAGTGTACCACAAAATGTAGGACAGTCAAAAAAAATGAAAGCTTCCCAGTCATGCTCAAAATGGAGGAAATTTTGGAATTCCTCCTGGACAGAAGGCTGAAATGTAGGGCATGTCCTGGAAAAGAAGTGCATCTGGTCACCCTGCCCATGCATTCCCAGAGTTGAGCTGCAGTCCATGAAATCCAAGGCGAAATAAAATGATGCTCTTTTAAGCTGCCACACTACTGTTTCTTTTTTTCACTGCAGGAGACCAATATTCCTACCCATTCCCCAATAATAACAATAAAGCAAGAAATCATGGCTTCCTGTAATTCTGTAGAAAGTAAAAGAGACCCAAACCTCACCTGAAATATCTTCTTGCAGCCACAGTCTAAAGAAATACCAACTTTAATAATAACCATTGGGTTCCTTTGGTATAATCAAGATAAAATCAAGATACAAAGTGTGCAGATAGGATGAAGAGGAACGTGGATGGGGTGAGGTGGAAACGAAGCCCCACAGAAAGGTGGGGCAGGCACAGTGATAAAAGACGTCAGCTGGAAGGGATGGAGGCTACACTTTGGCTTCTGGAATATAACAATGTACATGCAACACGAACTTATCAAACTTATGTACAGACCTGGGGAACGAAGGTCAGGGAGGAGAGCCTGAACAACGCAAGGATAAACATTTCTTTTTTCTCCCCTTCACCCCAATAAAACAATCCCTCCCTTAGGCCCTGTTCTTTGCTTGGGAAGTTTCCCTCTGAGCATGTATCCTTGCATTGACACTCAGGAGTGAGCATCCCATAATCCTGAGGGGCCTCTGTGCTGCTGAAACTGTGCTTTTCAGGCGGTGTGAGGAGAAGCTGGGGGAGTACAGGGGGAAGAAACTGTAGTGTAGGGTATAAATCTGGATTAAGTTTCTCCTCCAGCCTTCCTTACCCCCATCGTTCATGGCAGCTAGGCCTCAGAGCTTGGAGGCCACGCTGGCTGGGCAATGATCCTGGGAGGCTGAAGTCCCAACAAAGTGACATTCTTCCAAGCTCTATTTTGCCCACAGGAAACATACCCAAGGGAAGGGGGCTATTTGCTAGACCAACAGCATTTGTGCAAGTCCAAAGGGCTGCCAGGGTTGGAAATGGAGTGGAGAAAGAGGAAACACTCCCTCCTTCTCTCACTCCTTTGACCAAACTGCCCTCCTCTGGAATTGGCTAAATTTGCTGCAGGAGCAAGAATTTTTCTTTTTTTCTTTTTTGCATAAAATCTCAGACCTAGAAAAGGGTCAAGGCACACAGAGTTAATATGTAAAGTGAAGAGGGGGGTTATACATTTGGGAGGAGGCGGGGAAGGACTTGCCCTCCTTTTTGTGCTTTAGAAAATGCGGGGGGGGGGGGGGGAGGAAGGAAAGCTGATGTCTCCCACTCCACCTCCCAGGAAAGAAATATGATTATAGGGGCTTTGGCATTAACTGAATCTGTTGTCTGAAGATTCAACAGGGCTCTTGCTATGTTACCAAAAAAGAAAGGCCGAGAGCAGACAGATAAAGGGTATCTTGGCACAGGCCAGTGGAATCTGAGGGTTCTTTGTTCTTAGCTGAGGAAGCTATAGGCACAGGATCCAGAGGGATGCTGCGAAATCAAATCATGAGCACCCTCATTGAGGAATAGCGTCCTGATAAGTGCTTTGTAAAGAAGAGACAAGGTTGCTTCTGGGGGCAGGGTGGGGGTGACAAATGTGAAAGGTGTGTGTGCATGTGTGCGCAACCATAAGGGAAGGTAACCATTTCCCCACCCCTTCACCAGAAAGCACTGAGGATCCAAGTTCAGGATAAAGAGAGATGCAAAGAATGGTGCTGCTCTTGGTGTGACTGTGGAGCAGGGGCGTAAGTATGGAAGGGGGCAGTGGGCAGGTAGCAAAACAAAGGTATTGCCCTCCAAATGAGAATTCTTCTCTCCCCAACAATGAAATGTTCCTTCAGTCCCCAATACAGACAGCGAGACACTGAAAACAGTTCAGGCCTAGAACTATTTGCTGTGGTCACATTCCCTTGGGAATTCTGCCTGCCCCTTTTCTTTGGAAGGATCAACTGTACTTCTAAATGCTGAAGTTTTAAGCTACTATAATGGCAGAAATACGAGGAGTGGAGGCATATTTCATTGGTATAGAATTTTTTTTGTGTGAGAGCAATACCCTCATTTTGTCCCTCTGAAGTTGTACTCTTGTGGAAGAAGCTGTGACAGAGGATTCTAGATGTAGTCCAATTCCAACTCCAACATCTCGCACTAGTGACGCTGCAGGACAGAGCTGATGATGGGAGCTACAGGATAGATGCTGAAAGCCACACCCATTACCCAGAAATTCCTGTCAAGTAGCGGCACAAGGACAGAGTGTGGAGGACTTCCTTTTTTGGACTACAACTCCCAGAATCCTCTGGCCAGCATGTCTACTGCGGGCAGATAGGTTATGGAAATTGTGGGGCAAAAAAGGATTATTCTTCCAAGCTTTGCACAGGCAATTGTGTGTGTTTGTAAGTGCAAGTATAAATATGCACAAGGGGATGGCAGTAAACAGCCAGCACAGGATCAGGGTGGGCAACTGTGGAAGGCTAGGGTTTTAGCCCTCCTGGAGACCTCAAAGAGCCACAGACCTAGCCTGCACCTCAATAAAACTGTCTCAAACTGTAACCTTGGAGGACATTTTGCCATATTACTGCATCCCATCCCATTTAAGGCCTAGGAAACATCTTTTTTAACAACAAAAAATGACTGTCACTTTAAGTTCACTTCCTGTTTTAAAAAGTTTTCTCTTGGGCTTAAAATGGAAACCAAACCTGTGTCAAAAATATCCTGCATAGCTCCTAGAGAGCATTAGGGCAAACAAGTTTTTGGCTAAGGTTTTTTTGTTTTTTTGGTGTCAAAAACAGCCACGGGGGCTGCATATGCCCCATGGGCTGCACTTTGCCCACCCCTGCTGTAAAAACAGGGTAAGTTGAGGAGCAGCAGTAAAAAGTGGCAAGGCGACAAAAGAGGAAAGGGGCATAAGAAATCAGGACAGTGGACCCAGTCCCCTGGCTTCTCACGATCTCCGCTCCACAGGCTGCTGTAAGCAAAGCTCGCTGCCTGCCGAGATGATTGGCAACCGATTGTCCATGTGGTAGCTGATGAGGTGGCTGACACTCTCAAAGCGGTGATCCTTCGTCCGGACCTAAAAGGAGAAAAGACACAGTTAGGTACTTAACGTGAGACCTAAAAGTCGGTTGATTTAGAGCCCTGCCCTTCCTCCACAGAGCTCAAGGGACCTTCCTCCCTCACCTACTTATCATTTACCTTCACAACAACCTTGCAAAACAGGCTGGGCTGATAGAGAGAAACTGGCCACAGGGAACTTCATGGCTGAGTTGAAGAATTTCAACCCAAGTCTCTTAATCTGATACGCTAAACCTGGGGTTGGGGAATGGTTGCCTTTTGGATGCTTTGGACTACAGTTCCCACTGGCCTTGCTGTCTTGGAAAAAGTCTGACAGCCCCAGGCTGAAGATGTAGAAACAGTCCTGAAATGGACAGACTTGTCTTGGGAATGCTGCCAGCACATACACACATGCTGATAAGAGTGGCTCAGCCAGGAAAGCTGCCAGTTGGCAGTTTACAAGCCACAGACCTGTCCTCTGTTCTAATAGAGTAAGCCACAAGCCAGTTCGAGTTCAGGATACCAGAGGTCACAACTACAAGTCCAGTCCGAGGTCAAGGAGGCTAGAGGGTTTGTCAAGGAGGCTACAGGGCTTGTCGACGAGTCCATTCCGAGGCCGTAGGTTCAAGAGCAGTCAAAGGGCTAAAGAGCAAGGAATCCAGAGCAAGCAGTGTTCACTAAATGGAAAGCACAATCATCTGTGACAAGGGAACTCAGCGTCTGCCAGGTGCCTTAAATCACAGAGCTGTTCCCTTATCGTAGCTGCTGAGTGATCGATGAGTGTTTCTCAGTGAGTCATCTAGACCACCGAAGGCACAACTTTTCAGATCTTCTCTGGCTGAAGGTAGGAATTCCAATGCCCTGCTGCTCTACATCTCCCAAGCCTGGGACCTCTGCTGGGGCAAGGCTAGGCTGCTGAGCCTGAGTACCCTGAAGGAGACTCCACACAGCTAGGGCCTGGCTGAGTCAACTACAGTGGTCCCCCGGCTTACGAATCCCCCGGGGAACGAAATCCCCGGGGTGCGAAACCGGTGGGACCGCTAAAATTCCCCCGGGATTTGAATGATCCCCCGGGGAACGAAATGGAAAAACCGCGCGGCCCCTTTAAATCAGCCGCGCAGTCCGTCCGCTAAAGCGGTCCCCCGGGATGCGGTCATTTCCGGGTTACGAAAGGTAATCCGGAACGGATTACCTTCTTAACCCGGGGGACCACTATATAGGGGCTGGGAGAGCAGAGCTGGGACCTGGCAGGTCAGAGCTGTGGTCTGACAGGGTCACAGGTCTCTCTTGTACCTGAGAAGCCAAGTTTAAAGATATATTCACATACTTACCACTCCTTCGGGATCAACGAGAAGCAGGTGCTTGGGCTGTCCCCCCTGTAGTCCAGTCAGCACATACTGGCCCGGTGTGGTGGTACTCTCACGCACCAGGAAATCCCCATTGGCTTGCAGTAGCTTCTCAGCTTCTTTGCGGTTCATCCGGCCATGGTACCAGGGCTCCCGCCGCAATTGCTCCTCCATGGAAGCCACCAGCTGGGCTGGTGGCACAGGGGGTGGCACCCGCAAGGCATCTTCAAATGGCTCTAAAAAAGGGAGAGGAAAAAGGCAGAGGAGCCTGGTGAGAACCTAGACCCTTGCTAGAAGCTGGTAACCAGAGATTGTGTGTCTTAGGACAGGGCAGGCAGGGGGTGGGGAAGGTGTGGCTCATAAGCTTTTTGTGGCCCCATCCCCCTCAACATAAATAAATAAATAAATAAATAAAGTGTAGATAAAAAAATATCAGCTGAAAAACATTTAAAAACCATCCACAACTGTTACAAAAATGTGGCTGTTTGACATGAAATTGGCCCTATTCCAGCCAATTACCAGGATTGGGAATGACTTCACATCTAGAATCCTAGAACTGGAACATCAGTGGATGGGTTTTGGTTGCTTCAGGAGTGACTGTGCAGCCTGTGGTGGGGTTGGGCATGGGAAAGAATGACTACTGACCCCTCCACAACACCCATCCCCATCCCAAGGGGTCATATATGGGATACAGGAGGCTAAAACCCCACTCAATATATTATTGATTCAACAGTTAAGGCAACATATACAAGGCACTGTGAGACATTTCCTTAAACTATATGTTCTGCTGATAAAGATACCAGCCAGAACACCAGGATGAGTCAAAAAACAAATGTAATGTGCATAGTTTGGAAACAGTGCTTGCTAATTACTGATGAGTCTGCAATTATTGTCATTTATTACTCAGTTGTGGCCACTGCTATGTTTTTACAAGAATTCTATATAATGTGAGTTTGTTGGGTTGGGACGTGAACTAGGCTTTCAAGCCAGGATCCATTCGGTGTTGTTATGAAAGAGAAAAGAATTGCTATCTTCAGTTCACTAACAGCTCCATTCTTGAATTCTAAAAGGATCAAATTTCCCTTTCAGATTTCTATCACTTTGCAGTGGGGCTGGGAAATACCCCTCCCCAGATGCTTTCACTGCAGCTCACCTCAGCCTAGTACAGCCAATGGTGAGAAATTATGGGAGTTGTAGTTCAGTGCCTTCTGCAGAGCCACATATTCTGCATTCCTAATTAAGAGCACTTGGAAAATATACAGAAACTTTCCTCAGGTCAATCATTTCTGGTAAATCTACATCATGGGGCATACCGTGCATGCCTCAAACACCCATTCAACCCTCTGTGGCTGTCACTGCAACCTGAAAAAATACGCTGACAACTGTTAGAAGCCTGCCAAAAATATATAAAAGGCTGAAAGAGGAGGTAGAGAGTGGCATTGATACATTTAGCATGCCAGGCTTCTGTGTTGGGGACTCAAGAGAGAAAGAACGTTCTCTCTTTCTGGTGCCAGCCCACACAAATACCCACAACTGTTTAAACAAAAGGTGGGTTATGTTGGGGGGGGGGGGGAATGCACATGGCCAATTTGTGACCTTGCAATATGACACCCTGCCTGGAAAATCAGCTAAAAACAAAATCACAAATGAAGTCCAGTTTTAATTTCCAAGCCTTTTTAGCTTGGGCAGGGAGTTGAGGGGGAATATTTTGCACTCACAAACACCTTCAGGAGTTGAGACTTTACCATGCCTAGTCCCATAAAAGGCCCTCCCTTCATCTTAACTGCAACCACCCTAGCTTTGGAAGGAGAGAAGAGCCAGCAGTATTTGCTGGATTTGATCCCCTTCCCCACAGCCATTCCCTTCTCCTTTTATGTCATGCCTTTTTAGATTGTAAGCATGAAGGCAGGGAACTATCACATTAGCAGTCTGCAAGCTGTTCTGAGAGCCTTTGTGGCCGAAGAGCAGGGTATAAATACTTAAAATAAAATAAAATACAGCAGTGCCCAACGGAACAGCAAAGGCATGCACGACCCCTATTGTTTTCAATGGGACTCGAGCACACATGGTATTTGCCTTATGCAGAGGGGGTCTGGAATGGCAAGGTGCACTATAGAATAATAATTTGGGTTGATGGCGGGGGGAGAGGCCTCAGGAAAAAAAACTCCGATGCATTTGAATGTGGCCTGTAGCTTTCCAACCCATGGATTTAGCAAGGCTGCCAGTCCTGGAGACTGTGGCTCTCAGCCTCTTGTTCTGCTACTCACTCATGTCAAAGAGATCTCTCTGGACGCTGCCATTAGCAGTGGCTCCCAGACCAGCCGGTCGCGTCTTCTCCAGGTTCTGCACGTTCACATAGGAGGGGTCGTCAAAGAGATCTGTGCGGCCAGATAGGCATCGATCCCTTCCTGCAAAGGAGGAAGGAGATTGGTATTTTTATTGTGTATCACCTTGGGTGCCTATTCATAAATACTATGAAGTAGATCAAATGACAACATTAGGAAAGGCAAGGAAAACAAACGCCTACGGGTAACATATTACCCAGGAAATCAGCATTTATGAAATTGATATTTTTGTATATATTGTCTTTAAAGCATAGTCTGCAATTCTCCTCTCACACTTTATAGGTATGCATAGACAAGTGAAATTTAACATTATGATTATTTATATTTTTGCTGCATCTAACAAAAGTTAAGCAAGGGGACTACTGTAGATATTGGGGCTAATTTTACCCCCACTCAGGAACTGGCACAAGCTGCCTCATGCTTTATCAATGAAATGGGAAAAGGTTGTGAGTTGACTTCTGCCTTCAAATCCTGCCCCCTCCCCACATAAAAAAACAGAACATAGGCCTCTGTGTCTTGTCCGGAATGTGAATTTCACTTGATGAAATTCCTAGGAATATAGATTCTCCATATTTTACATTAAAAGCAATGGGCCACATGTGACTTTAATGTGAACCACCCCCTGACCTACCACAAAGTAAAAGGTCAGCTATTGAGGGAATAATGTTTGCCTAGGTTGGGATGTTAAAGCAGTACCTGCCCCTCAACACACTTCTAACATGCTGGGCTAACTCCCACTGCCATCAAAGGCATATTTGGTGAGGGCACAAGGAGAAGGCCTTCTCAGTGACTGTGGATCTTCCTCCTATGGGAGGTTTAGTTGGCCCTTTCTCTGCTTTATTTCTGAGGGCAGTAAAATATCTTTTTATATGGCAAGCCTCTTAACTCCTCTGGCAGAAAGCTCTTCTAATGTGGCATGGTATAGTTTTATCTTTTATTATGTTTTAAATGTGTTTGAGATTACTTTTGTGCTTTTAATAGAAATTGTGCTTTTAATTGATTTGTACTTTTAATAGAATTATTTAATTAATTTGAAAACTGTTGTATAGCTGTACTTTGTTTTAATTTGTTGTAAGGTACTCTAAGAAAGGACAAAAATCAAGTAGCTACTATCTATCTATCACTAAACAGAACAGGACATGTGTATTTTAACTTGTATTTCTGAAAAGATTTTGTAAGCTACTTTGAGGCCCAGCTAAGCAGGGTCAGCTCTGGTTAAGTACTTGGGACGGATGGGAGACTGCCAAGGAATACCAGGTGCTGTAGGCTGTATTTCAGAAGAAGGAACTGGCAAAACCACCTCTGAGTATTCTTTGCCTAAGAAAACCCAATGAAATTAATGAGGTTGACATAGGCTGACAGGCAATGTGAAGGCACACACATGCACATTGGGAGAAAGCAGGATATAAATGAATAAAATACTGATGATGAGAGATACAACCCAACACATCTGGAGAGTGCCAGATCAGAGAAGGCAGTTTTAAAATGACCAGGGTCATGCACGAGAGCCCTGAATTCCAGCCTTGTTGAAGTCTCAGTGCTGCTACAGGGGCAGAGAAATGCCACGCCACCCTAGACGAGTATTTCTTTTGAAGAAAAAAGGCTTGGTAGGAAAGAGGGGTAGCACTTACCTTGTGAGGTGAGGTGAGGTTTCTGTGGTTCACAGTCTCCACCGGACATCTGCCCGACTGGCTATGAGGAAAAAAGAGATACGGTAGTATTGAGCTTCAACTTCTGGCAGCTTGAGAGCCAAATTCAATTTTACCAATGTGTGTGGGGGGAGGGATTCCAATGGTGAGTGGGACAAAGAGAAAAGGGGTGGACCCTTAGTGTATTTCAGTTTCAGGCTTTTACTGTGGTTAACTGAGAGAGAAATTGACCTTTTAGAGCTGGAAAAAGAAACCATTAAATAGCTGGGAAACCACAAAATGATTCTAAAGGGGTCATGGCCATCTGGGGAAGATCAGAGGGTCAGATTCAGCCCCAATACAGAGCTTTCTTCATACTATTGCAGGCACCTCTGCAATTACAGACAATGACTGGACAAATTGGGAGGTTTCCAGTCCATCCCTGTTCCCAGTTTGGGGAAGGCCATCCTAGAAGATGTGCCCTTAATGGGTCACAATCAGCCTTTTGAATGGTGCCAGGAGACATCCTGGGAGGTTCAAATGCAGAAGGAGCAGTACAAAGGATGCCATCTTTTGCTTACCAGGGTGGCTCCCAAGTGGTTGGGTGCCTGGGCTGCTGTGGATCCATCCCGTAATCGCATGTCGACCACACCACCTAGGGGTGGCTCCTTCCCAGGGAAGTCATTGTAGTATTGGTGGTCGGGTGGTGGGTCCTCCTCTTCATCCCAAGCGGAGCCATCAAACCCAGCCATCCTTGGGCAGAAAGGAGGGGAGAGAAGGTGTGACCAGAGTCCCTTTTACAGAGATGTAGCATGAGGGCACTGTTCCCACACCCAAAAATTCTGTTCTTCCCATGAAAATTTCCTCCAGACTCCAAATTTCTAGCATTGCAGAAACTTAACGCTTCAACAGAGCATGCAGAAATGCTATTTGGGCATCTGAGGAAAATGTGCAAGCACAAAGAATAGTTCTAGGTGTGAATTAATTTCAATGTTTCAGTCTTTGCCAGGCTAAAAATTTGGAGACTGAAGGAGTATTTCCTTTTGGCAGGGGTACATAATTCTTATTTTGGGACCTCCTTTGTCCCACCTTCACCCCCCCCAAAAAAGGCCAGCATCCTGTTTTTCCCACATCAGCCAATCAGAAGCCTCTTCAAAGGCAAGAAAGAATTGGGAGAAATAAAATAAAAGGGGAATCAGGAGTGAGATGAAGATAAGTTTCAAGGTGGAACTTATCCTTGAGAGCAGAGGGAAGCAAAGGAACATGGGGAGGGAGCACAGGGGAAAGACATGGGGAAAAGAACTGAGAAGAAGAGAGAAAACAGAGCAGTGGAGAGAAGGGGAAGGAAGAGATGGGGAAGGGGAAATGATACGGGGGAGGGCAGAGATGAGAGAGGAATCAGGGATCAGATATAGATAGGAAAGTTATGTGGGGGAAGGAGATGGGAAAAGAAGGCAAGGGCAAAATATGAGGGATACAGAGGGAAGGCACAATGGAAAGAGGAAGAGTGAGCAGGGGGAAAGACCCAGAGAGAGGAAAGGAGGAAAGAGACAAGAAGTGGAAGATGCAGAGGAAGGGGAAGGGGTGAAACAGGTAGAAGGAGCAAGGAGCAGAAGTGGGGGAGATGGAGAAGAAACAGGGGAAAAAGAAAAGCAAACAGGTAGGGGCAATATATGATGGACAGAGCGAGAAGACCAAGGGGAGGGGAAGAGAAGGCAGAGAATAAACAGGACAAAAGAGATGTGTGTGTTGAGGGAAGGAAGATGGTTTGTTAGGCAAGTAGCTGGAGAATGTGTTTCAGTTCTAGGTTTTAATGAAAAAAATTTCTGGGTTTCTTATAATCACCTGAGGGAGATGGGGGATTTGGCATTAGGAAGAGCAAACTAGAGGAACCCTTACCTGTCGTGAGGGGTGACAAGCTTGGGTGGGTTCTTGAGGTACTGCTTGAAGCGCAATTCGAAAGCCTGCCCGATGGTACTGATGACATCTTGGGCTAGCCCTTCAGGACACTCCAGGATGTGGCAGGCTGCAGGGAAACACCAAAAGAGAGATAGAGATGGTGCTTGTCTGATCTCATTGTGTGACACCGGAGAGAAGAACCCAACCAGACTCAACAGGGCCACAACTCTTCCTGGTTTCTCTACCCAGAACACTTCAACAGAAAAGCCTCTATAGCTAGAAGTGCCAGAACGAGAACAAAAATAATTTGAGGAAGTAGGTCTTCTACGCCACTGTTGTTTTTTATATTGTTGTTTGTTAGATGTCATGCCAAGGCGCTTCCCGATGAGATGTGCCTTGGCTAGAGAATCAAGAGAATCATCAGTCTTGGCAGCAAGTGGTAGGAGGTGGTGGCGAGGGGGCCCTGTCTCTCACCGGTGATCGAGATTGGGAATGACGTCGACAAAATGATTCGAACTGTGGCTCCCTGTAGTGAAAATGGTCTCCTGTATGAAGGAGAGTAGGAACAGTAAGATGGAGGCCCCTCTCTCCAGAAGTCTTCAGCCAGTGGTCGAGCTATGTACGAAGCCGAGGAATAAGGGGAGTCGTGAGTCAGACATCTCCAAGAGTGAGGTGGAGATGCTTGTCGAGGAGGCTGTGGAGGAGGCGAGAGTCTCAACCTGTAGGCCCTCAATGGGGTAGCCAGAATCCCTTGAGGAACCGACGCATGAATGTTGATGTCAATGCCCTTTTTGAGATTTTTGGTATTCTTGGGAATTGGGAGATCGGGATTCTGCCCAAGGGGTCTGACTGGAGAGCTGATTTTTGGGCAACGGCAAGAGCCCATTCCCACAAAAAAGATTTGAGTTTTTTAGCCCTGTTGTGGAGAGTCACCGGGGTGAAAGCCTTACAGTGGGGGCATCTGTCTGGTCCATGGGCTTCACCCAAACAGAACAGGCACTTGGAGTGTCCATCATTAAAAGCAAGCTTTTATGCAAGTAGCACATTTTTAAAATAATGGCATGGAAGCCATAGGAGGCCTAGTAGCAAGGAGCCCATCCAGGCCAACAAAGAACTGACTTCTACTCCAAAAAAAGGAGAAAAAGGGGGCAAACTCAGAGAAACGAAAGAAAAGGGAGAGAAAATAAAAATAGAAGAGAAATGAAAATAAAATCTCTGAAGGAGAAATCTACTCAGCCCAGAATTGGAATAGTTCGGCAACCAGAAGGAGATGTTTCTCTTGTGGCGGATGAAAGAGAACTGAAGGATGAGCTAGGTTGGCGGGATTGGGCAAGATCAGTGCATGGGAGGGGGCGGGGCTATCGCAAATCTGCTCAGCCTTTTAGCTATCTGAATGGAGTGTCTGCGCAGGCGCAAACCCTTCTGAGTGAGGCACAGAGACCATGAGTGCTGTATCTGGCAGTAAATACAAATCAGGCAGCCAGAAAGAAAAGTAAGAAGCATAAATTAAAATAACAGAACTAAACTGAAGGATACAAAGTGATCCTCCAATAATTCAAATCAGTCAGGATTTGGAGAGAACTACAGAGAAGACTGTTATGTCTATGCTGTGTCTAAAGAAATGGTGCTTGGGACAGTTTTTACCTTGCCCAGTGTAGGATTAAATCCACAAGCTTTATTGAAATAATGCCTAATTTGTCCTTGGTTTGTTTGTGGGAGAGGTTTCTGACAGGTGTGGGCATCTTACCTCTGTGATTGACGGGGTCTTTGGCAACATAGGCTACATATTCAGCTGTATCCTGTGAAGATTGAAAGATGTTATGAATGTCAGATTTTTACCCTCACTGCAACCTTACAAGGTAGGCTAGACTGATAGCACTCCTGAGGTCCCAGTCCTACCCTTTAGGGGCCACATCCCTACAAACTCATGATTTTTAGATTGCACAAAGTTTTATATTTACAAATTCATGGCACACATTCAATCTTGCTTAGAGGGAACTGTACCCAAGGCCATTGCAGGAAGAGAATTTTTTTAAAAAAGAAACACACTCACCGGATCCCCTCCGGATGCAAATGAAATTGACTGCATATGATGGTTGGCAATGATCTATCAGCAGAAAGAAGGAAAAGTGAGATACAAATGTGGAGCAAAAATACAAGACGACTCCCACACCTACAGACTCAATGAAACTGGCCAAGGAATTGAGCATATACTGATTATCAACTGAGAATATGCCTCCATGCTATAGGCGGGAGGGAAAAGGACTACATCAGGCTTGTCCATCTTGACAATATAATTTATGTTTCAGTGGCATGTCAAAAGAACTCCCAGGGGTCTGCCCTGTAACAATGTAGTACAATGGATGGAGCACTGAAGTCAAAGATGTAGGTGAACTAGGCTTCTCTATAGCAAAATTAAATACTTATTTACATTATTTCTTTCTCTCCTGCTCTCACTCACCTACCTCTCTGTTGCAGGTAGAGAGGTATGTGAAAGGGAGAAAAGAGAAAGAATTTAGATATGTTTACCTCTGATAAAGGTATGGAGAACTGTGTTAAACTGTTTCAATGTAAAAAGAAGGAGAAGAGAAAAGGGGAAAAACCTACTGCAGCACCTTTAAGACTACGTTTTTGTATGGACTTCCATGGATTACAAGCCATTTCTTCAAATGCCTTCATAGTGTAAAATATTAATGTCTCAGGAATTTAAGTAGAACTGAACCCCACAAAAGCCCATATGAAAATATATCGGTCTTAAAAGGCTGTATCCACACTGCAGAAATAATCCAGTTTGACAGCAAATTAACTGCCACGGCTCAATGCTATGAATTATGGGAACTGTAGTTTGTTCTGGCACCAAAGTTCTCTCACAGAGAAGGCGTAATATGTCACAAAACTAAAAAACAACCACAACCAGAATCACATAACATTGAGCCATGGCAGTTAAGGTGGAACAACAAACTGGATTATTTCTGCAGTGTGAATGCAGCCAAAGATGCCATAAAGCTCCTTTCTTGTCCTTTTATCCCTCCTTTCTTTCTTTTTCTACTAGGAGGGACATTTTGCCATTTCCCCTGCTCTAACCAGCCAAGATTCATATGAAAAATCCAGCTACCCAGCTGAACAACCCCCAAGTTTCAGTGCCCTAAGGCCCCACACACATCATACCGCATGGAAGGACAGTGGGAGAACTCTTCTCACCTGTTTACAGTCAGACGCCATGAGGTTGAGGCTGCTGGTAGAGATAGTGAGCGTGATTGGCATGCCGGCAAATTTCAGGTTGCTCTTACCGAGAATGGAGTTGAGTGAGCGGCCACAAGGCTGCCAAAAGAGGGAGAGACACAGACATAAGTGTACCAAAAATTTGGCAGTAGAAGAGGGCAGGAAGGCAGCTAGTCTGAGTGGACGACTGTGCTACAAAAGGAGAGGGTGCCCTTTGACATTTGAAGAAAAAGAAAATGCAAGAGTCTCTCTACCAGGAGCCAAAGACACTCCTGGACTGAGCCTGGATGCTCAGCTTGTGGCTGTAGCCAGTAGTGCATCTGAAAAGTTATAGTGCACCAAATGCGCCCATTTCTTGGGATCTCAGATCTGGCTACCATGACACATTCCGTGATTATATCTTTATAGAGCCAGCATGGTGTAGTGTTTTGAGCTATAAGTCTAAAGACCAGGGTTTAAATCCCCACTCAACCATGGAAACTCACCGGATGATCTTGGACAAGTCAGCTTCAGAGGAAGGCAAAGGCCAAACTCCTCTGAACAAATCTTGCCAAGAAATCCCCATGATAAGTTTGCCTTAGGGTCACCCATAATGCAGAAACGGCTTGAAGGCACACGACAACAACATGTCCTATGTGGGGTTTCCTTTGGAAACTGTTTCGAAACTCCAGTAGGTCTAAAATGCTGCAGCCAGGATGAAGACTGGGGCTGGCTACAGGATCCTGAGTCTATTGAAACAACTTCATTGGTTATTGGTTTATTTAAAGCCCTACAAAACTTAGATCTCTACTATGTGAAATACTGTATCGTCCTATACTAGAGAGGTCCATTACTCTCTACACCAAGGAGTGGCAACCATGTGCCTCTACAGAAGTTATTGGACTGCAATACTCATCATCCTAAGCCAGCACAACCAATGGGAAGGAAAGCCCATTGGAAGCTGCAGTCTAACAATATGATTCCATATGATTCCCACTCTTTGTCTGCACCAAGGGTGGAGAATTTCTAAATTAGATTTTAGAGGGCTCATTCCAGTTGTGGGTGAGACCAAAGGCAAAATGGGTGGGATGAAAAATACCAGCTTACTTTAGGGTAAGGCTGTACTTATTTTAGTGTAACTAAACCTTAGGAGCAGCCTTTCAGTCTTTTTAAAGAAAGGGAATGGAAAAACTGTACAAAAGCTGGGCTACAACCCAATGATTGTTTCAAAGTGAGAGCAATCCCACGAGAACTGGATTTAGCTCCAAGGCATGAGGTCCCACATCAATAGTCTCCTTCCGTCTTCTCTGAATTGGCTCCTTTCTGCTGTTTTAGACTACAACTCCCATCAGTCCCTGACAGCATATACCACAGTCAGGGGCATTGGCAGCAGGGTGTAGTCCAAACCACCTGGTGGTCACCAGGCTGGGGGAGGCACATCTATACACCCTGACAGTTTAGACAGGAGCCTTTTCTAGTTCTACCATAAGATGCCAGGTGTCAGACCTGTATCTGACCCCATAAGCAGGCCAGCTGTTCTACCTGTTGGACTACAGCCCATTCCGTGAGCATGAAGCCTGGAGAGAGAACTGAGTGGGGATTGGTGTTCATCAGCCCACCTTCCAAACAGAGGAAACTGCCTTAGATTGAAGCTGACCATCAGTCTGTCTTTTTAAGCCCAGTGATGCTGCTCTGACTGGCGACAGCACTCCTGAGTCAAAGAAGGCTCTTTTACAACGCAGATACTTGGGAACCTTCAAGATAGGTGAGTAATGGGGGGGGGGGGATCTCCCTTTCTGTACTCTTGGTGGTACCACGCCAATAGTTTCCGTTCCCTCTAAGACACATTCACTTACGGCAAATATTTCAGCTGATTTTTGGCCTGTCTTCTGGAGGGTGGACTGGGAGGCTTGGGGAAAGTAAACTGCTGCACTTGTAGCTGATTTGGGTTGGATGTGACTGGCTTTCGGGGGGAAATATCATTCAAAAATCACAATGAAAAATTTCCTCTGCTTTAGAGGTTGCCAAGGATGGAAGCAGGGACCCTCAGAGGGCAAAGTGCTAAGCTCAGCCACCAGTTTATATTCCCCCTCTGGTCTTTAGTAGTTTTAGATAATATTCACAAGCATCAACAGAGGACTTGTTATACTATTTACCATCATTACGCAGCAATACCTTCACCCCCACCTCAAGTAATGTCATTACTGGCTTCCCAGCTCTGGGCACGCCAGACTAAAGGTGGCAGGGGGAGGGGGAGGAGTGGAAACAGAAGCTGGGGAAGGGTAGGAGGAGAAAAGAGCAAGGAGACAAGCCGACCCTCCTCTGCATCCATTAGACAAACTGTTATGGTTATCTATTGATCAGCCTGGCCTGCATCGAAGCTTTATTGCTGCAACTTGGCTTCCATTTCCCAGGCCAGATCAGTCTTTGGAGGAAAGGGGGGTGGGGTGGGCACATACTGGAGATCTTAGTTCAGAGGTGGGCAACTTCTGAGGGTTTTTTTCCTAACCTCCCCCGCCTCCCAGAATTTAGCAGGCACAATTTGCTATTTAAACTTAATTTTGTCCTACCAAGCTGAGTTTCTAAATGACCAGTTTCTAAAAAGCCCAAGTGACCAGCTCTTTTATGCCCTAGAAGCACGTCTACATGAGTTTAAATTATGTTTAAAAGAAGATTCTGGGATGCAAATATCCATTGGGTGTGTGTGTGTGTGTGTGTGCGTGTGTGAGTTGCCTGAGAGGCTGAATGCAACCCACAAGCACCACTTGAACTAAGCATGATTTTAAATCTTATTCTTAACCTCACACACGCAACCTTCTAGACTGAAAGACACAAATTTCTATGCCTCTGTGCAAATTCTGCATTTTTGTACTCTGAGAACAAAGTTCAGTTGTGCAACTTGCACAAATCCTTATCTTATTCAGCACAAAGGACTCATCTTTACTTTCAATACTTTTTTCAGCACATATACATATGTGTTGCCCCTGTATTGATAACTATTGCTGCTCAAGACCTTTATGCTTCATGCTTTTGCCAACTCCAGCTGCCAAAAAGTCTCCCTCTCCCTTAGAAGACACTGTCTTTTCTAATTCATTAACTCACATATGCACGTTTCATTTATTGTATTTAACATTAGATAAAAGAATATATGCACACACATACATACATTTATGTTGTGTGTCTTCAAGCTGTTTCTGACTTATGGCAACCCTAAGGCAACCTTATCACTGGGTTTTCTGGGGCTGACAGTGTGTGACTCGCTCAAAGTCACCCAGTGGGTTTCCAAGGCCAAGTGGGGAATTGAACCCTGGTCTCCAGAGTTGTAGGCAAATGCTCAAATCACTATACTGCACTGCCTCTCTTGTACATACATAGAAGAAGACAAATTATCATGTCCTCTGCACAGACTATAGCAATAGCTTTCAGAGAAACCGCACAAATTCTTTTAGCAGCCTAAACAAACAAAGCTGTTTTATGTGTAACTTATGGTTCAGAATCTGACAACAGCCAGCATATTTTCATGTAAGAGCTTTTATTCTGTAACGGAAGCCAGTCAGCATGGGAAACTGTGGCCTTCCAGGCAGCTTTAGACTGTAACTCCCCTAATCCCTTACCACTGCCTATTCTTGTTAGGGCTGATGGGAATTTTAACACACACACACACACACCCAAATGGACCACAGCTGCCCACTACTGTTTAGGACAAGTACACACAAGCAAGATTCTGGAAAAATACAGAAGGACTATCTTGCCAGCACTAACTCCATAGGTTTTCTTGGATGGCTCTATAGCTGAAAATTTGACAAAAGTTAACGTGGCAAGGGGAGAAGTAGTAAAAGGCAACTCTGCAGCAATATAGAATCCATTTATATTCCAAGTTTCAGACTTCACAACAGATCATTAATACACAGGACTTTGGGGGATGATTTTTTTTCCCCAAAACAAATTAAAACAATATTTAATAGAAGGACTATTATGAAGTAAGGTATTTGAATGTGATTTTGTAATTCACTGTTAAAGTAAATTATACTTTTAAATATTTAATAAAATTATTAAAAATATACAATTTTTAAAGCACACACAAGCAGCTGTGTTTTAGCAGTGGATCAAATCAAAATGACCAATATCAGTCTATCACTATTTATATCCTGCCTTCCTCCCAAGAATGAGACTTGGCAGCATTCTGTTTCTCCATCCTACTCCAGTGGGTTGATTCTGGGAAGCCCTTCCACATAAAAGGGGGACTGCCTTTTTTCACTCATTCCTTGTCCCTCTTATTGAGAAGTAGACTGCCCCTATACATGGCTGTTCCATTTAGCTGGCTGAAAGAAGTTTGCAGGCCTCTCTTCCTCTATGATTTTATCCAATTCCCCATTCCTGAGACTGTGACACCCCCCCCCCCCCCGGCCATCTAATTTTCAAGAGTTAGTTCCACAACACACAAAAGCGGACCTTCCTTTTGTTCCTCCTCAATCTCCTGCCCCCACATTCTTGTGTTATGAGGCAGAGTTCAGTTCTGGTCTTCAATGACACAAGTTCTAGTTATAATTCCCAACTTGGTTGTCTTTAAAAAGAGGCAGATTAAATGTACAGGAGATGAAGCCATAAATGGCAATATACCATCTCTTGTATGCTAAAATGCCTCTATAATACATGCTGCATGTGTGCATCTATATATACTTGTATGTATATGTGGGTGTGTGCATGCCCACAGTAGCATTCATATCCTGTTGATAGGCTTCCCAACAGAACAACTTTCTAGCCCTTGTGTGAATTGGTCTAGCTGTTATAAATTCTTTGTTTTTCTCCTGATATGGGACATGAGATTGAAAAAAACAGAAATACAAACAGCCCTTTATAACCAGGGATTCTTTCTCCATGGATTCAACAATAAACAACTTGAATATATATATATATATATATATTCCCAAAAGTAAACCTTGATTTTACCAATTTATGCAAGGGATACCTTTTTAATGCCACTGTATTTAATGGGACTTGCATATCTATGGATTTTTGTACTGGTATGTGTGGGATGGGGATGGGACCCTGGAACTAAACCCTAGCAGATACCAAGGGCCCAGTATAAAACAATTTTAAACCATGTTAAAACACATTTAAATCATAATAACGTCCAGTACACCTCATTTAAAAATACTCTTTGGCTGTTGTTGCTAGCTGCCGTCAAGTTGACTTTGTCTCATGGTAATCCTGTGGATGGTTGGTTCAAATAGACAAAAGTTGAAGTTATGCCTATAGAAAAAGGTCTTTTCCTGCTGGTGAGAAGAGAGAAAAGAGGGGGCCAACTGAGCCTCCCATGGAAGAGAGGTCTATCGCCTAGCAGTAGCCATCAAGAAGGCCCTCTCCAGAAGAGCCTGTGAGGGTGGAAGGATGGAGAGAAAGCTCTCTCCTGAAGATCTTACAACTTGAGTCGGCTCACACTGGGGAGAAACAGCCTTTGTGTGATATGAAGTGAATCTTCTTATGTTTGAATGGAGGAATGTGTGTCTCACCTTTCTCCTGCGGACAGCTCCCTTGGCACCAGGCACAGCTTCACACACTAAGCCAATGGCTTCTCTGTACAGAAGCAGAAAGCAAAGATTAGGTATCCTCCAAAAGCAACAGGTGAGCTCATTTTTAACACAACACAGTGATTATTACAGGGGTGAGCAAGCTGCAGCCCATGGGGCTTCAAAGCACAGGCCTTAAAGTCCCCTGTAGCCCTCAGATTACTTTCAAAATATTTCAAGGGACTTTTCACCCTATCCCCTTCCTTAAAACCAGTACAAAATGCAGCTGTTTGCTCCTCCTCCAATACCAAAAATTGACTGAAAGTGAAACTGTAAATGACAGCATGTCACTTCTGGGCATGTGAACTGTCCTGGTGTGATCTACAGGTAAAAACTGCCCCCCCTGCCATTTCCCACCCTTATATTACCAGAACTGCCCTGGAGCAAAAAGAGAACAAATATATCTATCTTTGGTCTGTAACTTGTTTTCCCAAGGCGACAGGTGTCTTTGGGAAATGCACAAGCAGGGCATGAGATTATTCACCTGCCTTTGTTGTTGCATCAAGTTATCCTCTGAGGTAAGACTGCCCCTCAGCCCGGAGCCTCAATTTATCTACCTCCCAAGAGGCACAATGGGTGCAGAACAAAGGCAACAGACTGTCTAGCAGAGGCTGGATGGCCAACTGTGGCGGACACTTCAGCTGCCTTTGGCCCTCCAACACTGGCATCAAACAGGTTGGCTTATCAATGGTTCTCAGTCATTTCTTCATCCAGACGTTTTGGACTTCAACTAACAGAATTCCTGATCACTAGTCATGGCAGATGGGGGCTTCTGGGAACTGAAATCCAAAACATATGGACCACTAAAGGGCGAGAAATTATCCCCAAAGTGCTTTCCCAGTTCTTTGATTCTATATGGCACTAACATGACATAAGAAAACCCTTGCTTTTTCAGGCCAAAGTCCCTTCTAGCATGGCATTCTGTTTTCCAGAGCAGCTAACCAGTTGCCTCTGGGAAGACCATAAAGTCAATTGGATCTTACTGACTATCTCCGATCCTCTTATTCAGAGGTAGAACTCTGGTGGCACCCAGAGGTCCCAAGCACAGAAGATCCTAAACTTGTTAAGTCAATACACACATGCTACAACCCAAACAGCTGAGTGCCCAGGGTGGTTTTGCTTTTATGGGCATGTTGAAAGTAAAAACAGCCTAACTCCTCAAAGCATTCCTCTAGGAACCTCGTAACTGGAGAGATGCTCACAGAAATCAAGAGATCTTAAGAGATCAAAGTTCTTAAGTATATGTCAGGTACACTGACAGATCTCTGCCAAACTTCTGGGATACTGTTAACCACTTTGGGAGAGACCTCTCAATCCAGATGCAAAAGAAAAATAGACTATTATTTCCAGAAAACCAAGTCAGAAGGAAGTGAAACCCAACACAGCAACTCATCCAGAGACACAGGGGCAACCTTGTCTACTGTAGGGTGGGGTGGGGGGCTTGGGATCCTAGAAGCTGTTTAAACAGGGCTACACAAAGTTAGGTGGGCCTGGGGTCATTTTGCTGCCCTAGAGACCTCTGGGGCCTGCAATAACTCCCTTCAAAAGAAACAGGAAGCAAGAGGAAGGCCACTCATGGTTTAAAAAAAAACACAAAAAGTAAAATATAATGGGATTTTTGTTTTATAGGAGAATCTTGTTTTATAGGAGAATCATCTTGTTTTATAGGAGAATGATGTCCCCCCAGAAGTTCAATTCCCCCAATTTTGTGGAAGGGAGAGTAAAAGGGAGGGGATTTTATTTTCTTGCCCTAAGGGATTTCAAGAGCTGCAAAATGACCTTGCTGAGAGGGGAATGCATCCATCCCTGCTTTATCTCCTACATTTTATCCTTCCTGATGCATTAACTGCTCAGAAGAAAAAATAAAGCAATGAGGCAGAGAGAAGAAGCCTTAAGGATACGGTGAGGACAGGCCTTCCTGGACAGGTAGAAGAAAGCAATTCCACAATCCCAGCTGGCTCCTGACAATTCAGGACTAACAAAAGCCAAGGAGTGGTTGGTGAGAGACACAGAGACATATTCTTTCAGGGCAGTGAAAGGACCAGTGTGAGGGGCATAAGGGAGGAATCAAGCGAGGCATGTTAATATTTGATGATGCTGTATAAATGCTTCCTGTCTTTAGAAGATTATCTTTTTTTTTAATGCCACTGACAGGGGTGCACAGTTTGGCCTCTGAAGCTTTTCCATCTCTTGCTGGCTTCTCCCTCTAGCCACCTCTTTGCAGACCCTGCGTCTGCTTGGTAATGGACAAGATTGGAGAAAGTGTATACACACACACACACACACACACACACACAATACTGTCCTGTAATTCATTTCTTGGCAGGCACTAATGGCTAGTGAGAAAGGGCACCTGGGGGCTTATGGGAAGGCGAAAAGTTAGGGAATTGCTAATCTCTGCCAAATCTAAGGATTTGCTCCAAGGTCCTGGTTCTCTGCATCCAAACTATCCTGCACCTTTTGTTCCTGGGTCCACCACAGCCCCAAAGGGGCAGAGATCACTTTACTGACGGAATGAGTTGACAGAGTTCAGGTGAGCCAATAGTGGTATCCTATTTGGACATTCACCAGGCTACCTTTCCAAAGAGTGGGGAAACCGGATTATGTATCTTCATGAGGCATGATTGGACAATCCAAGCCACCTATAATGTCCCAGTGGAACCAGAGGTAGCTCAGGAATTATCATACAGAGACACAGATGGGCCTTGATCTTTCTGTGGTTTTCCACCCAAGATCTGAATCCTATAAGTTAGTTTCAACTACAGCAGACAACCTGAATCAATGCCTTAGGGAGCTAGGGATGTTTAGCCTGGAGAAGAGAAGGTTAAGAGGTGATATGATAGCCCTGTTCAAATATCTGAAGGGATGCCATATCGAGGAGGGGGGAAGCTTGTTTTCTGCTGCTCCAGAGAACAGGACTCGGAACAATTGATGCAAGCTCCAGAAAAAGAGATTTCACCTCAACATTAGGAGGAACGTCCTGACAGTAAGGGCCGTTCAATAGTGGAACACACTCCCTTGGAGTGTGGTGAAGTCTCCCTCCTTGGAGGTCTTTAAACAGAGGCTGGATGGGCGTTTGTTGGGTATGCTTTGATTGGGAGTTCCTGCATGGCCGGGAATTGGACTGGATGGCCTTGTGGTCTTTTCCAACTCTAAGATTCTATGATTTTAAGGGACAACTCAAAGACATGCTCATGTCTCCAGTAAAGACTGGGAAGAACTAACCTCCTCCTAGTAGAGGCATATTAAAAGGAATCCAACTCAGAGCAGGGACTTAGCCAGAAAGGCAATGAGGAACTTTTCTTAATAGTAGTGATTTATATCTCTCTACTTCTGCATAAAGAACAATCAGATGTTCAGTGAAACTTGGATCCCACTCAGTGTAGGCTGAATGGCAAGAAGCAAAGCTCCAGAACAGTGACTCATGATGAGAACCAATGGGACACCTGCCCCATCAAAGGTTTTTAGGTTTCTACACTGTGAGCGATGGATCCAGGTACAAAAACTTTGCAGCAACTTACCTTGTGACTTGAGTCCTTGTGCTGAAGTCAAGCGCCCGCATCGACTGGAGCACTTCCACACATCCCATGTACTGAAAGAAGAAAAAGAAGGAAAAAAAAATAGTCATTAGCCAGAAAAGATCTTGGAGTCATGATTGTCTATCGCTATCTCCAAAAGGAGCCGGTGCAGCTGGGCAAATGCCAAATTTTGCACCCAATGAAGGATGCACTACCAAAATTGCAATGAGAAGCAATTTCGAGTGGCAACTTCTGGTTTCAGGTATGGTCTTTTTTTGTGGGTTTCGAGGTGCTCCTAGAGGTTGCTTGGGGACAAAAAGCCCAAATTCGGGAATGTATCTGTGTGTTGTGTTGGTCTTGGGCAAGTCTGGAGGCACAATAAAAGCCCTTTGGGGTCTCATGAATCCTGTGGGCTCCATTACCCCCACCCCTGATCTACCCAAAGTCAACAACATAACTGGTGTTTCAAAGCATCTTGCTCCAATATGTTTGTGTAATGTGTAGGACTTTTATTTAATACTGTTAATAATACTTTTAAAAATTTTGTTTCAAGTTTTATGATGGTTTATTTGCTTTCTGGAGTTTTGTATGCTGTTAATTTTAGCCATGTTTGTTTTAACTATGGTAAGCTGCCTTGGTAGAAGCGTAGGAGAGCTAGAGAGGGTAGCGGTTTGAGCACTGGACTAGAACTCTGGAGACCAGGATTCAAATCCTTGTCCAGCCATGGAAATACACCTTGGATAACTCACACTATCTCAGCCTCAGAGTAAGGCATAAGCTCCCCCTCTCTGAACAAATCTTGCCAAGAAAACCTCATGGTATATAAAGCTGCCTTAAGTCCCTAAGTGTGTAAAAGGCAAAATATCATCATCATTATCATCACCACTGCTATTAACTATTATTACTATTACAGTATCATTATTTTGGATAAAATGCTTAATTGATGTGGTTGCTGATGTTACCACCAGAAGCAGTTCTGGTTGCCTGTGAACAGAAAGAACTAAATTTACACAACCTGGGAACGCACTGAACACTGGAAGAGAGCTTCTTTCTTCTTCCTTTTCTTTCTGGTCACTGAATTCTTGCACATGTTCAGCATGATTTACATGAACAAGTAAATTTGTTTTTTTAAAAATAAGCTAGCACCTTGAGGACTAGTCACTTTGGCAGTCTTCAACTTATGAACTGAAGATGGTCCAGAAACTCTGGCTGACACTTTACAGATGAAGCAACCAGTCTATTACCAAGAGAGGGCTCTCCAGCACATTGGACACTGACCACTGGCCTACATACTTCAGTCTCTCCTATAATTGGGAAATACTCCATGGAAAATTAATATGTTTACTACGATTTGTTACTACTTTTCACCAATGAGTTTTTAAAAAATTATTATTTTAATCATTCATGCCAACAACGTTACTAACAATGGCTGGGTATAGGTACTTTCAATTTGCTACTGCATATTTTTAGTCACTTCAAATATTTTAACATTTTTAGCAAACAATTAAACAACTCCTGGATACAGTTACTTTCAATTAGTTATTATTAAACAATTAAACAATTACTATGTAACACATTGCCAGCTTCTTCATTTCAGTTAGGCTCAAAGGTGCTACAAGATCCCTTTACATACTGATTTTCTGGACTAACACAGCTATGTCTTTGAATTATTGTATATTGTTACTTTCAATTCGCTATTGGATATTTTTAGTCATTTAAAATATTTTAATATTTTAAACAAACAAATAATCAGACAGTTGTAGCATAAGCTTTTGTAGACAGAGGCTGCATCCACGCTGCAGAAATAATCCAATTTAACACCAATTGAACTGCCATGGCTCAGTTCTATAGAATTCTAGAAATTATAGTTTTGTGAGACATTTAGCCTTCTAATTCCCAGAATTCTATAGCACTGACCAATGGCAGTTAAAGTGGTGTCAAATTGGATTATTTCTGCAGTGTGGATGCAGCCTCCCCTTTTTCCTCGTATGACATGCCTTTCAAATGTTCAGCCTCAGAGCAAGTATTGCCTTACTACTGTTTTTTTAAGTTGTTTCAGCAATACTTTTATGGCTACAGAAAAGCAGGGATAATATGCTTTAAATCCATAAACCTTTATGTAGACGCCTTCAAGACAGACTATACTAATGTGTTCTGTTCATTATACTCAACTTTCCTCCAGTCATCTCAAAGCAGAGTATGTGTTTGATTCTCTCTTCTCCTCTTTGCCCCAATTTATCCTCACGACAACCCTGCAAAGTCGGTCAAGGCTTGGGAGAGCGGCTTACACAAGGTCATCCACTAAGGTTTATGGTTTGCTGGGGACAAAAGACCCAGATTTGAAGGCATGTCATACTGAGGATGGAGCAATCTTGTTTGCTGCTTCTCCAGAGACCAGGTTATAGAGCAATAGATTCAAGCTACAGGAAAAGAGATTCCACCTCAACATTAGGAAGAACTTCTGGACACTAAGAGCTGTTCGACAGTGGAAGACACTCCCTCATTGTGTGATGGAGTCTCTTGTTTTGGTGGTTTTTAGGGGCTGGATAGCTATCTGTCACAAAGAGTGTTTTGATTGTGTGCTCCTACATGGCAAGGGGTTGGACTGGATGGCCCTCAGGGTCTCTTCCAACTCTGTGATTTTTAGGAGTTCAGTAATTAATACCTATACTAGGGTAGATCAGGAGGAACTTTAATAATCCCCATACTCTTCCAGCACAGCTTTCCCAAGGGAAGAAGGACAACAGACCCTGAGGATGCTGCTAAGCCAAGGGGATGTTGTCCAGCTGACCCTGGAGATCACAGCTGCAGACAGGAAAGGCGGAGGGCCTCTCTGAGGTGGAAGCTGGGCAATTTGTTTCCATTGAGACTCAAGAGGATGTGACAGCACGAGAAGGAAAGAGGTGTGTGCTGGGGAAAACTGGCCGCCTTCCTGTTTTGTGCCAGCAAAACCTCCCCTGGTTAGAAAAACACACATTGGAACTCCACATTGGGATACTGGTCTTTCTACATCTTTCTCATGAGGTCTGAAAGAAGGAAGAGTGAGGCAGCTGCCTCAGGCAGCAAAAGTGGAGGGACACTGAATGCATAATGTATGAGAGCTGGGCATGTCTTGCCAACCTCCACCCACCCTGCCCGAAGCAATCCTCCTCTCTTCAGGTACTGAAGCAACCACTTTCTTGTCACTATGACTAAAACTGGATTCCACAGCCCGTCGGGTTGGCTCCAGTAAAGAATCCTGTCCGGCAATAAGCATCAGGAAATGGGAAAATGCTAGCCAGGAGCTGGCTGGGGGATTCTGGTAGGCGCAATCCAAAAATTGAACATCTCCAAGTTCTCAGATTCATTGTCTATTCAGTTAATCACCAGAGCAAGGCAGGTGAAGCAACCTCGGTTTCTGGATAATCCCAACAACACAGCAGAGTCTGACCACCAAAAGAGATTAGGATCTGGACTGAATTCCTTAGACTTTACAGAGGGATGCCCCTCCTTCTCAAAGTCAGTCACCTCTGGGCCTCACAGCCAGAGACCAAAGAGGGTTGGAAGCGAGGGAGGGAAAAGAAGGCTTCCAACCCGCCCTGATACAACCGGCAGGAGATTGCAAAGAGCATGTGTGCCAGGCCCTGAGGGATGGACGCTGGGGCACATGCCTGTCAAAAGCAATCATGTGGTTGAGCAGAAGACCTGGGACAGACGCCTAGGCTGGTTAGGATGGCGCAATTGCAGGGATGTTGGGTGGGCCCGGATATCAGCCACTAACATGGTGGAGGAGACAAGAGGGAGAGTGATAGGTGGAAGGGGGTGTCACTCCCCTCTGCAAATCAAAGCAGCTTCAATACACCTTCCTCTTGGTTCCTACTCAGCCATGTAGGCAAATATTTACTTTCTGAAGCAGAGAGGACAGAGGGTATTATGAGATGGATATGCTATTTGAGGGATGGGCGAAGTGCAAGGCCTCTGAGGCTTTCCTCCCAATCGCTCAAGACTAGCCCTTTACTGGCTGGATTGTTACTTCTAAAAGCCTCCTGGAGAGATGATCATGTTTTAAATATGTTGCAGTATCAAGATCTCCTAGAACTGTTTATCATTAAAAAACCCTTTTTCAGAACAAAAACCAGAGTTCTGGTCAATTTCCACGTTGGGATTTATCATTTATTGGCCTTTTGGGGAATCCTGGGGCCACAGAGCCCTTGCAGTTGTCCATCCCTGTGTCAGGTGTAGCTGCTGACATGGGGAGGGGGGGGGGAATACCCTTTACATTCTCAGAGGCACTGTTTCAGCAAAAAGTTACAGTAGAGGGCCTGTTCAGTGGAAGTCACCATTACCCCAGGGTAAAATCCAACCACTACCATTACTGCCAAGGACTAGCAGGCTCTTTCTGCCCAGCGCAGAGGTAAGAGAGCTCTTTCCCAAGGAGAGAGTTTAAGGAGGAAGGGAAGGCAGCCTGGGCATAGATTCCACAAAGCTTTCTTGTACAAACTGGTTGCCAACCAGGGTCCTGCCTTAAACCATACAGAGCTTCCATGAACTGATCTTGTCTTGGTTGATAACTTTAACCCCCACCCCAAGTCCAGGCTCTTCCCCGATTCTGCCCCACTCACTCACCCGGACGAGGTAGGAGACTCCAGGGCCCATCACTTTGTCATCAGGGTGCAACCAGCCCCGGCTGGGCTTGTTGACAAAGCTGCCGTGCCGAGTCCACTCATCTCCACCGAGCTGGCCGCCTTCCACCCGCATCTTCTTTCCGCAGCCCAGTTTGTTCATATCCTGAGAACAGAGACCAAGAGTCCTCACTGAGTCCTGGAGAGGAGTCAAGATGGGAGCAAGAGGAAGAGGAGGAGGAGGCGGTGGTGGCAGTGGAGGATCTCCGGATCCACCTGCCTCCCTGGAAAAGGCACGGAGGCTGAGGAGCGTGGTGGCAGGGTTGGAGAGCTTCAGGTTGGCCATTTTGGGGAAGAAGGAACACAGGGTGGTGGGACTGTCCTCTGATTCTGAGGACAGCTCCCCCAGGGGCAGCATGGGGCTGAGGGAGGAAGAAGACAGAGAGCTTGGGAGGGATGGGGCAGCCACCAGGGGCTCCAAGGGGGAGTCCCCCTCCGCTGCCACCAACCCATCTTCTAGGGATGAGAGGGAGTCATTGCGAAGATGGTTATATTTGCTCTTCTGCAGGAGGTCCATCCCTGAGGCTGTTAGGTGATGAGGAGAGGAAGCAGAGTAGCCAAACCAGGTGAGGGATAGACGGATGTGGCGGATGTCTCAACTCAGCCAGAGTTCAGAAGCCCAAGAAAGTTAGAAATGATCTGAAGGAGACTCCCCAATAGCTCCTGGCTGGCATTGCTGACAGAAACACAGAAATAGGGACACAAGTTGGGGAGAGGGATATGAGGGCTCAGTCGTGTCCCTGCAAACCGCCCTGTTTTAAATACACCCAGCCATCCTTGTCACAGCCATTGTCCTTGTCACAGGCCCTGTGTCGAATCAGTCAGATCTGTGGCAGAGGTCACACTGCCAACCACGACCACACGGCAGTGATCGTTGACCACCCTGCAAAGCGGAGGGGGTGAAGAGAAGAGAGGGGCTGCTGGTTGGTCCCCAAGATGGGCAATGACCAGGTTCTTGGGATGCCAGCGAGGAGCCCCCCCCCCAGTTCTCACACCACCTGTTGAACTTCCCCCTAGCTTTGCCCCAGGTCAGCCGCTGTAGACGCCCAATGCCATCCGTCTTCTTCGGCAAAGACCTATCAACAGCCCTAATGGCCCAGAAGGAGAGAGAACGTGAATCAAGATATCGGAGGATTCTCAAACCCAAGGATGCTTTGGCCTCATTCGTCTCCTAAATACAGAGAAGAGAGGGAAATCCTAAGACAAGGGAGGCCAGAGAGCGCCTTCCAGCTCAGCAGGATCTGGGAAGGTGGAGGCAGCAAGGGCCCCCTCCCTTGACATGGCTGCCAGGAAACCGAACAGAAGCTCCTCTGTTTCTGTCACGGAAGCCCACGTGTAGGACGGGCAGAGGCTGGCCTCTTGCAGTGGGGCTGCCGGATGCCAGAGATGCTGGGGTGGAGATCTAAGAACATCCCAGGGGGTTGTGTCCCTGCTGGATGGTCCGTCCCTGCTGGTCCAGGGGGGAATGCAGGTGTGGGTCCTCTCCAAATCTGGCAGTCGGCCCTGATGCACGGAGGTTGCTTGCGGTTCCTTCTCTGTGGACCTCCACCCCCCCCTTGCTGCTGCAGCTGCTGTGGCTGCCTAGGAGAGCGCTGAGGCTTAATTGCTACCGCTTCCTGAATGCAATCGTTCAGCTCTAAGTGACTGCAGCTCCGTTCTGGGGGAAAGGCGGAGGGGAGAGATGGTAGGGGGGGTGGGAAGGAGAAAAAGAGGCCAAGCTTCTTCTACCAATGGGAGGGCAGTGCTGACTCACACGAGGGCTCCTGTCCTCCTTGCGTGGAAACAGGGGGAGTGTGTGTATATATGGGGGGTGGATGTAGAGGCAATGGAGCCTGGGGAGGTGGGGTCTTGAGGGGTGTGAGTGTGCGCACACACACACATACATATATGCACTCTCTCAAGGTCACTGGCCATGTATGGAGAGGCTTCTGCCAAGCCAAAGAGACATTTCTGCCAGGGAGGGGAGGCAGGAGGCATGCCACAGGCATAAAAGAGCGACAGTGTGGTGGGGAGAGAAAAAGAGAGTCTTTTCCGTTCTGTTGGTCGATATGGTCTTAACTGGAGCGTGTCCACAGGAGGACAACCAAAATGGTGAAAGATCTGGAAACCTTGCCCTATGAGGAGAAACTTAGGAAGCTGGGTATGTTCAACCTAGAGAAGAGACAGTTAAGAGGTGATATGGTAGCCCTGTTTAAGTACTTGAAGGGATGTCATACTGAGGAATGAGGAAGCTTGTTTTCTGCTGGTCCAGAGAATAGGACAGAGCAATGGATGGAAGCTACAGGAAAAGATTCCACCTAAACATTAGGAGGAACTTCCTAACAGTAAGAACTGCTTGATAGTGGAACATACTCCCTTGGAGTGGTGGAGTCTCCTTCTTTGGAGGTCTTTAAACAAAGGCTGGATGGCCATCTGTCATGGGTGCTTTGATTCTGTGTTCCTGCATGGTAGGGGATTGGACTGGATGGCCCTTGGGGTCTCTTCCAACTCTTTGAGTCTATGAACTCAGTATAATCTCTATTTGAGCCTCTCCTCCCCCCCCCCCCCGCCCCGCTCCCACAGGAGCCACTAACCCCTCTGCAATTGTGACAACACATATTTGAGCATCCTCAGGAGAGAAGCTGACAACCATCTTGCAAGGTAGGGCAGTAGTGGCTCACTGAATACAGTAAAGGGGTGAGGAATCAAGTTGAGGGGCAAGAGAGGTAAGTGGAGAACATCAAAGGCCATGGAAAAGGTGAGTGGGAGGCAAAGGTGAGGAGGTTAGATGACATTGCTAATATCCAAAGTTTCTTTATTTGGGCCACTGTTATTATCTTCTTTAAAATCACTGTCTCACATATGTTAAAAACGATCAGAAGTAGAATGGACCACAAGATATTAGCCTTGGGCAGATCACACTTGTATCAGAGGAAGGCAAAGGCAAACCTCCTCTGAACAAATCTTGCCAAGAAAACCCCATGATGGGTTGTCTTAGGGTCACAATAAATCCCAATTGACTTGACAAGACTTCTCTCTCTTAGCTTAAAAACACCCTATGGAAGCGACTTACAGTTCATATCCTGGTTTGCAAAAAGGCATCTCCTGGACTTGCAACACCAAGAATCTGGTAAGAGTGGCAAAATTGCTTCCTCCTGCTTCCTCTAGATAGAGAGGCCTGCCAGATCCATCAGGCCTGGCCTAAAGTAATTGGATGAGCCCTCCCTTTGCCATCTACATCATCAGAGGGAGAAAGAGGCCTGCCAGCTTTATCAGGCCTGAACTAAGAAGAAGAGCCCTCCCTCCAGTCCATCTGCCTTGGTCCAGGCCTCAGAGGGAGAGAAGAAGTTTTGGACCTGATCCCCTTCCCCAACACCATTCCCTTCTCCTTTTGTGTCATGTCTTCTTAGATTGTAAGCCTGAGGGCAGGGAACAGTCTAATTAAAAATAATAATTGTAAGCCCCTCTGATAGCCTTTAAGGCTGAAGGGCGGGGGGGGGGGGAATAAATACTCTAATAAAAATATAAAAATATTTTTAAGTATAACAAAATAAAATCTAAAATAAATTTTGGGGGAGTCAGAGTGCAGCCCTCTGTGCTGCAGCGAGCGGTGCATTTTAGTTCTTCAACCTCAGAGGGTTGCTTGCTCCCCTCATGCTGAGGCAGCCTTCCCTGATCAGGTGTCAGATCACAACCCTCATCGTCCCCAGCCAAGCTAGGGAAGATGGTGGTTATATTCTGACACATCTGGAACATGCCAGGTTGAGGAAGGCTGTCTTAAGGATTCTCTGCCCCAATTTCAACAAAACTTTATTTCTGGCTTGTTCCATTTATATTCAAGGCAACATACTCTCCTCCTTTTGATGTGTCTCTCTCTCACACACACAAACACAACCTCTCTTCTTGATAGTTGTGATCAAGGGAGTAACATCAAAGAAAGGAGGAGGATCAGAGGCTTTAGAAAGAAGAAATACGCTCAAGAAAACAGGGAAGTTTAGAAAAGAGAAGCAATGTGAATGAGTTGGAACTTGAATGATCCAAATTTGTAGCCTCTACTGAACCATGAAACTCACCTGGTGGCCAGGAGCCAGTTACACTTTTCTCTCAGTTTGACCTACTTCATACGGTTGTTGCGGAAATAAAGTAGGCAGAAAAAGAGCTAAGGAAGCTGCCTTGAGTTCATCCAACGAAAAACAGGATATAAAAATGCAATTAATAAACTAACAACAATCCTCTTTTGAACAAATATTTCCAAGAGAACCCCATGAAAGGTTTGCCTTACGGTCACCATAAATGAGAAGTGACTTGAAGCGCACAACAGCAACAACTACTACTACTACAACTAACTTATTGAGGAGGGGGAAGGTTGTTGTGGAAATGAAAAGAAGGAAAACCAGGAGATAGAAAAACTGTCCATGTTAGTGTTCACGTTTACTTTAATAAGTGGACTTGCTGGACGCAGGTCACAGTTTGGGGTAGGTCTGGGTGGGAAGACAAAGGGTCCAGTTAGCTTCTGGGGATGAGGAACATGGCTGTGAACGTACTACCAATTTCTTGCATGCAAGAAGTATCTGAGCCATAACTAATGGGTGTGATGCCTTAGGTTTTTAAACAGAGGCTGGATGGCCGCCTCTCAGGAATGCTTTAGTTATCTATGTTATTTTATTTATTTACTCCACTTCTATGCTGCATTTCTCCCAAAAAGGGACTCAAGGTGACTCAAAAGATAAAACATTATTAAAACATCACAATAAAAATTTAAAAGCAATTAAAATTAACTAGTTAAAATAGTAGAACATTAATACAAAAACAGGTTTAAAACATAACTAAAAAACACAGAGCACAGCATAACAACAAACCACACTGGCCTGATTATATGTTTAAAACCCTGCTTAAATAAATATGTTTATGTTTGCCAGCGAAATGTAAGGAGGGAGGGGTCCAACCTAGCTTCTCGCGGAAAGGAGTTCCAGAAGGTTTCAGTAGCCACCAATAAGGCTCTGTCTCTTGTCCTCACCAAGGAAGCCTGTGATGGTGGCAGGACCGAGAGAAGGCCTTTCCTGGAAGACCTTAGGGCTCTAGCAGGTTCATAGGGGGAGATGCAGCCTCTCAAATAGTCTGCACCTAACCTGTAGTTACAGATTTCAAACATAGCCATCGGGGGGGCTGGACTATATTGCCATTGCAGTCCCTTCCACTTCCATGAATCTATAATTCTTTGATTTTAACTCCAAACCATAGAATCATAGAGTTGGAAAAGACCACAAGGGCCGCCCAGCCCAAACCAGTCCAAATCACCAGCTGCAGGATGCTTTGCTGTTGATAGCTGCCATTGAGTTGACTCTGACTCATGGCAACCCTGTGGATGAGAATCTCTGTCCTCCACTGCCTTGCCCAGATCCTGAAAGACCCCCTAACCATGTCTATCCATCTGGTCTGTGGTCTTTCTCTCCAAGAACCATAGAATCGGAAGAGAGTACAAGGGCCATCCAGTCCAACCCCCCTGCCATGCAGGAACTCCCAATCAAAGCATCCCTGACAGATGGCCATTAGGCCTCTGTTTAAAGACCTTTAAGGAAGGAGACTCCACTATGCTCTAAGGGAGTACATTCCAGTTGAACAGCCCTTACTGTCAGGAAGTTCCTCCTAACATTGAGGTGGAATCTCTTTTCCTGCAGTTTGCATCCATTGTTCTGCATTCTAGTCTCTCAGGAGCAGCAGAAAACAAGCTTGCTCCCTCTTCAATATGACATCCCTTCAAATATTTCAACAGGGCTATCATATCACCTCTTAACCTTCTCTTCTCCCGGCTCCCTAAGGCATTCCTCAAAGGGCATAGTTTCCAGACCCTTCACCATCTTAGTTGCCCTCTTTTGGACACGTTCCAGTTTCTCAACATCTTTTTTGAATTGTGGTGCCCAGAACTGGACACAGTATTCCAGGTGGGGCCTGACCAAAGCAGAATAGAGTGGCATTATTCCTTCCCTTGATTTAGACACTACACTTCTATTGTGTTGAATTTCATTTTGTTAGCTTTGGCCCAGCTTTCTAGTCTATTCAAGTCATTTTGAATTTTGATCCTGTCCTCTGGGGTATTAGCTACTCCTCCTTATTTGGTATCATCTGCAAATTTAATAACTATGCCCCCAATTCTGTTATCCAAGTCATTTATAAAGTTGTTGAACAGCACTTGGCCCAGACCAGAGCCCTGTGGCACCCCACTGGTCACTTCTCTCCAGGATGAAAAGGAGCCGTTGTTGAGTACCCTTTGGGTTCAGCTAGTCAACCAATTACAAATCCATGTAACAGTTAACTTGTCTAGCCCACATTCTACAAGCTTGTTTGCAAGAATGTCATGGGGAACCTTTTCAAAGACCTTACTGAAATCAAAATATACTATACCCACAGCATTCCCTTCATCTACATTCAAGCTGGTAATGTTATCCAAAAAAGAGATCAGGTTTGACTGGTATGACTTGTTTCTCTGAAACCCATGTTGACATTTTGTAATTATGGAATTATCTTCTAGATGTTTACAGACTGTCTGTTTAATTATCTCCTCTAGAATCTGTCCTGGAATTGATGTCAGACTAACTGGAAGATAATTGTTGGGATCCTTCCCCCCCCCTTTTTTTTGAAGATGGGGACAACATTTGCCCTCCTCCAGTCTGCTGGGACCTCTCCTGTTCTCCAGGAGTTCTCAACGATTATTGCCAATGGTTGCGATATTATATTTGCCAGTTCTTTTAATACAATTTTAATACCCTTGTATGTAGTTCATCTGGTCCTGGAGACTGTTATTCATTTAGAGTAACCAGATATTCCTGTACTGTCTCTTTACTTATTCTGTGCTGAAATTCTCCTATTCTGTTCCCTGCTCCACTGTCCTCAGGTTGAAACCCTTTGCCTTTTCTGAGTAGACTGAAGCAAAGAAGGTGTTGAGTAATTCTGCCTTTTATCTATTGCCTGTTAGCATTTTGCCATCTTCTGAACACTGTAGCCCCACCATTTCATTCTTCCTTTTGTTGCAGCCATACCAAAAAAGCCCTTTTTATTGTTCTTAACCCCTCTAGCAAGCCTGAGTTCATTCTGTGCTTTAGCTTTTCTGACTTTATCCCTACACGTACTGGCTATTTGTTTGAATTCCTCTTTGGTGATTTCCCCATTTTTCCATTTCTTATACATGTTCTGTTTAAAACTTAACTCAGTTGTAAGTTCCTTAGTCATCCATACCGGTTTCTTGAGACACCTCCCATTTTTCTTCCTCATTGGAACTGTTTGAAATTGTGCCTTCAGTATCTCCCTTTTGAGAAACTCCCATCTATCTTCTGCAGCCTACTCTTCCTAGTATTATTTTTTTTCAAGTGATCTGTGCCTTTTCATTATGTGACCAAAGTACAATAGTCTCAGCTTGATCATCTTAGCTTCCAAGGAGAGCTCTCGCCTGATCTGTTCAAGAACTCATTTGTTCATCTTCTTGGCTGTCCATAATATCTTAAGTACTCTTCTCCAGCACTACATTTCAAATGAGTTGATTTTTTTTCTGTCTGCTTCCTTCACTGTCCAGCTTTCACATGTGTACATGATAATTGGGAATACAAAGGCCTGAAGAATTCTGACTTTAGTGCTCAGTTGTATGCCTTTGCTCTTCAGTATGTTTTCCAGTTCTTCCGTAGCTGCCCTTCCGATTCCTAGTCTTATTATTTCTTGACTGCAGTCTCCGTTTGATCTTAGATATGGGAATGCTTTAACTATTTCAATTTCCTTATTTGTGTATTTCTTCTATGGTCACTATTTTTGTTTTCTTTATGTTCAGCATCAGACCTGCCTTTTCACTTTCATGTTTGAACTTCTTTATTAACTGTTCCAATTCCTCAATGTCTTCTGCTAATATTATGGTGTAGTCTTAGGTTGTTAATGTCTCTTCCTCCTATTTTAATTCCTCCTTTTTCCTGATTCTAATTCTGCTTTGAGATGTTTTCAGTATATAAGTTAAACAAGGAAGGTGATAGGATGCAGCCTTGCCTGACCCCTATACCTATTGGGAACCAGTCTGTTTCTCCAACTTCTGTTCTGAAGGTGGCCTCTTTTGCAGGGTGCTAGTCCTCATGAAATGCCCCTATATACTCTTGTGTTCTGCTCTATGGATAAGAAGCAAAGTGCCCTTTTAGCCACAAGGTGGCATTCTTGTGCAGCAAAAGATACAGCATAAAGAATTGAAGCCTTTAAATAGGAAAGAGCAAGGCATGGCAACTGCACTAGAGCAGGTGATCACAGACTGAAAGCCAGGATCTGAACTGGGATCAGAGAATATTCTATAGCTGATCATGACCATTTCCCCCTTTCAAAATGCCAGTATGATAGATAGATACTACATTTTAAAAAAAGACTGATAGGTCCACTTTACAACATTGCAGGTTCGGAAAAGTTCCTTTTTATTTATTTATTTACAGTATTTATACCCCACCCTTCAGACCTAAAGGATCTCTAAGTGGCTTAGACTTTTTGTCTGGTTAGGAATTGTGGGACTTGCAGTTTAAAAAAAGTCTTCCCAACTCTGTGCTAGTAAAGGAATAGTAGGAAGCGTGAAGAAGTAAAATTTATTTCAAGGAGAAGGAAGCTAAGTGGTTGTGGGTATGTGTGAGATTTGTTTCCAAGGTGCACTGGAACAAATGCAGCTCAGAAGGAACCTGCAACCCCCTAAGCAAGACTCAGAACCAACCCACAGAACACCCCCCATACACACACACACAGAGCTGTTTTCTAAGAGGTACACTCTCTATGCTAAATAAGAGACAGACAGACAGACATCTTGAGACCACCACCTGGAAAGAGTAAGACCAAACTCCAACAGGAGTTTATGCAACTCTGCACATGCATCCCTTCTGCTCCCTTTCGGAACCTGGGACCCAGTAAGAACACAGACAGCTTCTACCAGGTGGGAGAAAAGGCCCCAGGGCTCCCTTTAAAAAAGCATGTGGTCCTCTAGATGTTGCCGGCCTGCAACTCCCAGCATCCTTCATCACTGGCCCCGATGGCTGGGGCTAATGAAATCCCAACAGAATCTGGAGTTTTGTTTTGTTTGTTTGTCAGTTTTTCAGGCTACGTGGCTGTGTTCTGGAAGAGTTTGTCCCTGACTCTTCCAGAACACAGCCACATAGCCTGAAAAACTCATGAAAAACTATGCATGCCAGCTATGAAAACCTTCAACTTCACAGAATCTAGAGGGTTGCCTACTTCTAAGCTAAAAAGAATGGGAGAGTTAGAAGCCCTTAGGGGATGAGAAAAACCACACGGCACACTGGAAGCAATTGAATGTCTTGTTTTTTAAGAAAAGAAAAGCCACTGAAGAGCCAACATTGTGCTGTGAGTGAGCTCCCCGTGCCCTGAATTTATTTATCAGACTTAGATTCTAGGTTCCCACCATGGAGCTAAAGCTGGTGTATGTGATTCTCCACAGCATTAAAGGTGCTGTCACTGAAAGATTTGGACATTCTGTGATTTTCATGGCCTGGGAAGACTGAATCCGAACCCATGTCTCCCCAGATCTAACCCAACACTCTCAGCCAGTCCTCCCAACTCTGAGCTCCTCCTAATCTCCTGAGCTAGAACTCCCATCATCCCAAGACAGTGTGACTAGTGACCAGGATTATAAGAGTTGGACTCCAACACACCTGGAGAGCACTGAGACACTGGCTCCAGATAAAAATGGGCAGAGGGATAAGAACATAGCAAGAGAGCAAAGTTTGGATCCATGGCATGCAGGAGCTATATATGTATGCCTAGAACAGCTATGTATGCCTAGAACAAGGCATACAAAGTGAAGCCTATGACCATGTTCTTGTCCGAGGGTCAATTTTCCCCCCATTTTTTTTTTATTTGCTCCAAAATTTCTTGGAAATATGTGAGCATTTCCCTATGTTTTCATTCATTTTAGGCATGAAAAAGGCCTGTTTTAAAAGAGGGAGTGAACAGAAAGTGATTTTTACTGATTTCCTATTATGGAAAAGCCTCTCCTGGGCCTAAAATATCCAGGAGAGTTTTTAAAAAGAGGCAAAAAGGCATGGGGATTTATTTTATTTAATTAATTCATAGATGTGCTGACTCCCTCAAACCTATTCTACACTTTCATTCAAGTCTGAACCAAAAATGAACATTGGCTTACCTTGTGAGATGTTTGTTTTCAGCGATGTGGGCGGAGACATCCTTCATGAGGGTTGGTTCCCCCTGTTCGCTCCAATCAGGCAGGACTATGACTTCTGGGCGTGTCCACCAGGGGAATCCATCCCCCTTGTTTGCCCAGTCAATGTATAGCCAAGCAGAGAAAGTTTATAGTAATAAAGAAATACTAACAACAATAGAAAGGATAACCATTTAAAGAGAACAATCCTAGATGCTAGAACAAAAATCCTATTAACCTTGCAACACCTCGCCAACACCAAGAACATCCCTCAGTTACGGGTGGGTAGTTTAATAGGATTTTTGTTCTAGCATCTAGGATTCTCCTTGTTACTATAAACTTTCTCTGCTTGGCTATACATTGACTGGGCAAACAAGGGGGATGGATTCCCCTGGTGGACACGCCCAGAAGTCATAGTCCTGCCTGATTGGAGGGAACGAGGAACCAACCCTCATGAAGGATGGCTCCACCCTCAACACTGGAAAACCAAGGTTTCCTGACCAGGTGGGAATTAGTGCAGCAAAGCTAAAGCAATTGTGACCATCAATTCCTTTTCTCTTGAACACGGTTAAGGTTTTGCACAGAATGGTCTCACGATCCACTTTTCATATTTCACGTTCACATCTTCTCCACCTCCCGTCATACATATGACAAAGGTGACACCAATTGTGGAACTCAGAAAGGTTACCGAGTTGGAAACCAAGCCTGGCTGAGGCATTCAAGAAGTGACTGTTGAATAAGGTCATTTCCCAAGCTTTGCCCCAAGTCCACAGAGGATAATGCCCCTTCTACCCCACCCAATCAGTCGACTTGCCCCCAAAAGTTCTCAGCTGGTTTTGCTCCAAAAGACTAGCTTGCTGCTAGCCCCCAAGAAAAATTACTCCCTAGGTAAGAGTAGTGTGGACAATAGCTTTAAATAAGAGGACCAACATCAATGAAGAAGGGAGGAGAAAGGAACAGCTGACCCACCACCACAGCTAACACCCAGGACCAAGAGACGCCTGCCCTTACCGTATATTCCATCACTGGCAGTATGGATGCTGGACAGCCCCACGTCTCGGGATTCAAACCTGTAGTTCAGTGATAAAGAGGGAATTAGCCAGGAATGCCTGGGCCACTGGGAAAGAGGCCGTGGAGGAGGGTGGTGTCAATGGGAAGAGGCTGTCCCCCACCCCCAATTTGTGCTGAAAAAAACACATAGGGCACCCATGCGTCTAAGGAAGTAGATTCAAGACTACAAAAGCTCATACAACAGCTTCATCTGCTCAGTCTCAAAGGTGCTACAAAATCCCTTTGCATACAATAACTTTTTTTGGATCACAACTCCTAGAATCCCGTAGGCAGCACAGTCGCTGGAAGATTCTCCACTGATTTGAGTTAAACCTGTAAATCTTTGACTACAGATGACTAATAGCAGCTGATAATCTTGCTACACGTTGATATTCAGCACATCTGTGTGCTCACTCTGCCTGACTTTCTCTGGCTAGCAAGAAGTTGGGGATGGGGTGTTTTGGAGGGGCTACAAGTCCCAGAATCCTCAACCCATTTTGTAAGCTGTGACCTGAAAAGGTAACATTTTCAAACTCTGATACTGACATGGAGGGAGAACATGTTTGGAGGTAGTTCAACCCCCTGGCATCTCCTGTTTAAAAGCAGAAATGTGTATGCTTCAGCTGGTTTTAATGACCAGGCACCACATCTCTTGCTCTTCTAGTAAGTCTTTCCCTGATCCCCAGCATGTGTGAAGGGTTCCCTATTACCAACGCCAGCAGCTTGGAAGTTTATTTCAGATGTGCTGTTGTTGTGGGCCTTCAAGTCATTTCTGCATACGGTGCAATGGGATTTTTCTTGGCAAGGTATGTTCAAAGGGGATTTGCCTTGCCTTTATCTGGGGCTAAGAATATGTGCTTTGCCCAAGTTCACCAAGTTTCATGGCTAAATTGTTATTTGAACCTTGACCTCAGAGATGTAGACAATCATCAAACCAATGCTGGATCTACAGTCCCCAAAATCCCCCAGCCAGAACAATAGTCCCAAAAAACATGCTTCATAAACTCTGGTATGTCCTCAAGGGTGATCTTCACAGAGAGCAGCTGGAAAGCACTCATAATTCCTTCCAAGATTGGAGTTTTAGCCTTTCCTGTTGCAGAATAGGTTTTGGTGATGGATAAGGTTACCTGAGTCCTCAGCAAACATAAAAGTCACAGACAGCCCCAATCTTGCAGCTGGAAGGGGAAGAAATGTGGGGGCACCCTTCACCTATCTCTGAAAGCCCTGAAGCGAGGAGAAGCATCCCCCCCCACATAACCCCTGCCAAGCAGTTAGGCTTGAATTATTCCAAGCCAGAATAAAAAGGACTGAGAAGTCACTTTTCCTGAGTCTCTGCAGACAGCTGCTAGTAGTCCAAGGAAGCAATAGGACAGAGACACAACCGGTGTGTTCAAAGGTGTAGCTACAGAGAAAGCAAAATGAAGATATTTTCCCCTCCTGTAAGGATTCTGTATCCCCCAAGTGAAATTTTCCATCAGTCCCCAATTTCTTCACATTGCAGAGAGAAAGACTGAAAATCTTTTGGACTCAGAATTCTTCTATTTGTTGCGTTCACATTCTCTCTGTCACTTTGCCCTCCCCCCCCCCCCCCCACTTTTGATGCCTCATTTGTACAGTGGACCCTCCTGTTAAGGGCACAGGACCCCTGTGAAAGTGGAAAAACTGCAAATAAAAAACTCCACTATCTTTTTTACCTGAGAGAACATCTCTCTAAGAATATTTAGGTCCTCCAGAGCAATTCTATGGTCAAAATCTGCCAGACACTGACCATGAAATCTTGCTGGAGGACCTACAAATGCCTAGAGAAGTCCTCCAGTGTTACTTTTGGCAGAAGGTGATAACAGAGTCATGCTAGAAGACCTAGAGATTCCTAGAGAGATTATATGAATCGAAACTGTGAATAATCAAATCCGCAAAAGTCAAAGCCATCAATCTACATCATCAGAGGGAGAGAGAGGCCTGCCAGCTCCATCAGGCCTGGCCTGAACTAAGAAGCAGAGCCCTCCCTCCAGTCCATCTGCCTTGGTCCAGGCCTCAGAGGGAGAGAAGAACTTTTGGACCTGATCCCCTTCCCCATCACCTTTCCCTTCTCCTTTTGTGTCATGTCTTTTTAGATTGTAAGCCCGAGGGCAGAGAACCGTCTAATTAAAAATAATAATTGTAAGCCACTCTGATAGCCTTTAAGGCTGAAGGGCGGGGTATAAATACTCTAAAAAAATAAAATAAATTAAAGCCATAAATGTGGAGGCACAACTGCATTTCTTAATATGCAAGGGTAGCTGTGTTGGCCATTTAGCAACGTCAAACAAAAATCCACCAAACAGCGATACCTTTATTGGCCAACCGAAATGCACAATACAGTACACTTGTTGCAAGCTTTCAAAGCTCCACTGGCTTCTTCATCAGGCAAGATATTACCAACCAAACAGGAGAAAAATTTGAGATGTTAGTAAAATGCCTGCATTTTGTTGTTTCTCTCCTTAGTTAAGATGGTATGAGGAAAGTACATTTTCCTGGCTGGTTCCTCCTCCTTCTTCTGACCATGTGGGAACTGGGAGTTTTTCTAAGACCAGATCTTACTGCAGGCATCTTACCGACATCTCAATTTTTTTCTCCTGTTTGGTTTATAACATCTTGCCTGATGAAGAAGTCAGTGGAGCTCCGAAAGATTGCAACAAATATACTGTGCATTTCGGTTGGTCAATAAAGGTATCACTGTTTGGTGGATCTGTATTTCTTAATGTTCAACTGAATTTTTTTGTTACTAGAATGCTGAAAATTTGGGGACTAAGGGCAAATTTCATGGGAGGGGGAGGGAACAGAATTCTTATTTGAGGAGGTAATGCCCTCGTCCCATTCCCAGTCACTACCTCCCTGGGTCTTGCTCAAACCTGAGGCTGCAACGGTGGCCTATCCCAGAGGCTTCTATTCCTCTTCCCAGCCTGAAAAGTGCCACCTGGGGCTGCTCATTCCCGGCCCATGGGCATACTCCCAAGACAGAATCCTTGGCCGGTGGAAAGAGACGTGGCACTCTCAACGTGACCTACTTACGACTCTGCAAGTGTGCCTATCCCTTCGGCATTCCTCAGGCACAGTCAGGAAAGGCATTCCTTGGCAGTTTCTAGCCACCAAAATAGGAAGTATACGGGTCAGGAACGGAGAGGGATGTGTGTTGAAGAGGAATGACCGCAAACTTTTACTTTTCGCTATACATGCACACGCGCTCTTAGAAAGGAATAAAACCAAACAAGAAGAAACCATGGGGAGAGTGAGGGAGAGAAAGAGAGAGAAAAAGAAGAACCAAAACCTCACCCCTTCTGGAAGCACTCTTCCTCTTCCTAGAAGAAACAGAAAACTGCTCAACTTTTTTTAAAAAAGAAGAAACCACGGCCGAGGCTGTCTCTTTTCTCTTTCCTACCCAGGCTACTTTACTTTTCGAAGGCCATTCCAATTTTTAAAAGCCACGAAATTTGAGATATTAGCCATCCCTCTCTGGGCAGGACTGAACAAACAGATACCCAATCCCTGCAATCCATAAATTCCTTCCTTTGTCCCCAGAAGCTTTCCCCAGGTGATCGGGAGGCCAAGGCCAAAGGTGAATAAGCAAACAGCTCAGATCCAGAGCTTGAAAAAAACTGCAGTTTTTTTTGAACTACAACTCCCAGAGTGCTCCAGTGGCCACACCAGCTGGGAGATTCTTGGAGCTGTAGCTTCCTTCCCATGAGCAACTTTGGCTGTGTTCACACTGGAGAAATAAACCGGTTTAAGTGCCATGGCTCAATGCTGTGAAATTCTGGGAATTGTAGTTTGTTGTGGGCCCAGAGTGGAGCAGAGCTTATGGCAAACCCATTAAATCCATAGGGTTTTTTAAGGAAAGGAATACTCAGAAGTGGTTTTGCTATTTCCTTCCTCTGAAATACAGCCTACAGCAGCGGGTATTTTTGATGGTCTCCTATCCAAGTACTAATCAGAGCTGACCCTGCTTAGCTTCCAAGATCAGATAGGATCTGGTGCCTTTAAAGTGCTGAGGCCTTTCAACATTGCTTACTTGGTTTTTTAGTTTACTTTTCCCCCCACCCAACAACAAACATCTTACTATATGCTTCCTATTCCGACTGCCCTATTCTTGAGGAAGGGCTACAGCTCAGAAGTACTACATTTGCTTTACATTCAGCACAGCTCATACTGGATCCTCAAAATGTCTAGGTATGGCTGAGAAAAGACCCTCATCACTTTTGGAAACCCTGGAAAGCTGCTGCCAACCAGTTTAGACCATACTGAGCTAGACAGACGAAGGGCCTTTCCTTACTCGCTGAATGGCAGCTTTGTGTGTTTTCCTATGACTTGGCCAGGACTGGGAGAAGTGCAGAATCACAAGATTTGACTAAGGTTCCCCCCTACCACATCCCCTTGTTCAAGCCTTGTCTCTACATCTTCCTCTCGCACTCCAGCATAAAATTTCTTGCCCTGCCTAAAACAGCAAAATTCAGAAGCAGCACGAGTCTTTCTTGACATATGTGCGAATATACTAAAGCTTCTCCCCAGGACTCAATTCTCCATTGTAACATCCCCATGCTTGAAGAAGATGGAGAGCAAGAGGAGGAATTAGAGAAGCATGTGGCTATGTCCCCATGCTCAGATGCAGGCCAATGACATTACCTGCTAGGACCCAGGAGCCTTGTGGATCTCAACAGAAGATGTCCTTGGTCTGTATATAGCAGTTGGGCAGATGCTTCTCAGATGCTTCTCAGTAGAGGAAGAAATGGCCATGTGGGAGGATCACAGCACAGCAGTGAGTCCTGGGAGGGGTGACTTGGGATCCATAGCAGAATTTCACTCACAGAAATCTTCCACTATATTCCATTATGCAAGACTACAGTCGTACACTTTTTGCCACACTCCACCACTACTACCCCAAAAAGCCAGATGCGACACTGTAACACGACCATTCAGTATTTTTCCAAACCTCCCCTCCCCCCAAAAAACCTACTCTGGTTTGTCCACATGCTGGCAGAATATCCTTTACCAAACTTGAGATCTTCATGGTTTATCTGATGACTGCTCCTATCACGATCATGCTGGCTGTGGATGACTAGGACTGCAGTCCTACCGAGGGAAAAGGACATGGGTTTGGATGAAGGTAGAGTTAGATATTCTGGGGAGACAACCAATTCCAGAGTGGCATGCTTTGTCTGGGATGGAGAAGCATGTAGACAGCACTGGACTCCAGCTCTCACCAGTCCTGACCAGTATGGCCAGTGGCAGGGGCTGATGTGACCTGCAGCCTCATCTGGTGGGCTACCAGTTCTTCACCCTTGTTCTTCACAAAGCCAATGCAGTTCAGGAAATAAAGGCCTAAGCCATTTTGCTAGTGTCATTTTCGGTAGGCCTAGTGAATCAACCACTAAATGTCAACACCACTTAGGAAAATCCTATTGATTCAATAGATCTCCTTTCATTTGGACTACCTGAAATCAGGTTGTCCAGCTCAAAAGAGGGAAGTGTGAGTCTGAGGCCTAATGGAATTGCTCAGGAAAGCTACCTTTTAAAATTGCAACTCCCAGAATCTCCCAGCCAGCATGAACACCATAGGAACTCTTCTATCCCACCTGTCCTCTGTTCCTCCTTGATCAGGAAGAGCTGGTCTCTGACCTTACAAGGTTACGAATCACTTAACCAACCAAGATGGTACCAAAGAGCGATACAAAATACCTTAAATTCCCTTGTTTGCTTGTTTAACATACTATCCTTTCTCAACCAGGCTTCCACCAGAGGTTATCTCCCACAGCCCTGACCAGTGGTGATGGGAATGATGGGAACTGTAAGCAGAACCAGTCCATCCATTAGGCAAGGCAAAGCAGCAGTGTGTGGTAGAAGATTCAGGGACATTACAAAAGGGCAACAAACTGTCGTTTATACTTTGCCACGGTCATTTCAACCATTTGGTTGACTGAAAATAAAAGTAGAGGAAGTATTTCAATCATACAAAGAGAGTTACGTCTTAGCAAACAGAGTTAATGTTACTGAATCAATTTTAACTGTCAGGAAGGGAAGAGAAAATCTTATGGCACTGGCTGGGTCTGGTTTGGTTCACCCTCAGACAGCAAAATACATTGGGTTGGCTGCATTGCAATGTACAGTAGGTACTTTCTCAATTGTAACTCCCAGAATCCTTCCAAACATCTTATCCACCAAAGGATTATGGGAAATGTTATCCAAAAAAGATAAATTTTCCAAGCTCAGGAAATATGTAGAAGGATCTAGGTTGGGGATGACCAAGGATGGAGTTACTTTGCTTGGTGGTGGGTTGCTGGGATTCCAGCTACTCTTCTTTCTGCTAGCCCAGGCCTACTTAACAGGAGGCAACAGAGTCACTCCAGAAACATAGCATTCAGAAAGGAAACCACTTCTCCTTTCCTTAACACCCCAGCTCCTTATTAAAAGCTGTTTCCCCTTAACTCAGCTTCTGACTCAGTGTTTGTTGGCTCTGTTGGAGTGACAAGACTGCCAGGGAGGAGTAAGGCCATAGGGTTCAAGGCAAGGGGTGAGATGATTTTGCAGACACAGCTTTAGGAAAAGGAAGAGCCATGATGCACTCATTCATGAGTACTGCTGGGAGGAACTGACGGACAAGGAAGAGGCTGCATATTTGGCTCTGAAGTAGGTTAAGCCACACAAGGAAGTAGACTTAAAAAGTACATAACAGGAGCATCCGTGGTCATAGATCTCTAGTGAAAGACGGGTTAGTTCAAAGAGACACACAATCATGCTCCAAAATCATGCTCTTAAAAAACAATACTCTTTTGGATCATCTCTCAGAATTCCCTAGCTATCATCTAGCCAGGAGATTCTGGGAGCTGTAGTCCAAAAAGTAAAGCTGTAGTCCAAGCCCTGCCTCATATGTTTCTATGCTGTTCCTCGAAGAAGAGATCAATATTTGCTACCATGACAGCCTATCCGCCTCTATAGGGTTTTTTGGCATGCAAAGAGTAGATGAATACAGTCTCTTGAGACACGCTTGCTTCTTCTGTGGCAGAGCAACAAGTTCCTAAAAGCCTGGCCAACACTTGATTCAAATGCCCCTCTCCACCCCTCAACATTGTCTTGCATTACACAAAGGGCAGACACATTACCATGCATTGGTTGTAAAAAACCGAAGGAAAGATGAAGCTAGTTGGAAGTGGCCTTGGAGATTATCTAGTCCTACCCATCACCGAACACAAAAATCCTGAATTACAGCATGCCTGACTGATGGCCACCCACTTCTGTCTCTGTACCTCCAATGAAGGAGAGCCTTCGGCCCCCAGCATCAAACATGTTATGCTATAAGGAGTTACCACTAATGCTTCAACAAATCTGCCTCCCTGCTGTTCCCATCCCTTGGAGCAACTGGAAACAAGTATGCTCCACTTTTTGTCCTGCAGCCCTTTAAATACATAGAAGACAGCTACAAAGCCCCCCTTTGATAGTTTCTTCTCCAAACCAAACACAAAATCATAAAGTCGGAAGAGGCCTCAAGGGCCATCCAGTCGAAGACATAATCAAAGCACTCTTGACAGATGGCCATCCAGCCTGTTTAAAAACCTCCAAAGAAGAAGAGTCTACCACTTTCCAAGGCAGTGCGTCTTCCACTGTCAAACGGCTCTTACCATCCATGAAGTTCTTCCTAATGATGAGATGAAATCTCTTTTCCTGTATATCCAGCTCTTTCACCATTTCTCAAAGGCCTTGGCTTCATACCAATTTTATTATTCCCTGCCAACTTGACTGCTCTGTCTCCAAGACAAGAGATAGGTGATTGCGGTCCTCCCCGTGGTTTTGGCCTATTTGGTTGATGTTTGTTGTTAACTGCCCTTGAATCAACCCCAACTAATGATGACCCCATGGATGAGCTACTTCCAAGACCCCCCTTCCTCTCCAGCTCTGCTCAAGCCCTGCGAATTCAGGCCTATGACCTCCCTCACTGACCCATTAAACAACCCACATTTGGCACAATCGATGGTGGGAATGATGGAAGCTCATCTCTCCTCTAAGGAGATGGACCAATGAAATCATCAGAAGCTGCGGAAGCCAAGAATACCCATTTATACTGAAGTCTGTCTGCTGCACCTCTCCATGAGACAGCCTCTTTCCAATCGGCTTGCTTCAACTAAGTATATTGGCAGTGCTCTTTTGTATTACAACACACAGAATCTCTGGCAGATTCTGGGAGTTGGAATACAAAAAAAGGCATACAGTTCATTTGGCTCATTCGGTTCCTGGGGAGCAACATGGACTGTCCTTGGACAAACATTTCTGTCACATCTGGGAATGAGTTACCATTTAGAGCAGCAATTGTGAAGCCATCTGATGTGGGGGACCAGAGTTTATGTCCCAGATTCTATCTCTGGCATCTTCAGACAGAGACAGAAAAAACTGTCTTGAAATCCTGGCGTGTCTGGGCAGAGATGGGAGAACTCCTGTCTGAAATCCTGAAGAGACCCTGCCTGTAACTGTTAGCAATGAGTTGCACAGACTAGCCATCCAATTGTGCCTAAGGTAGCAATGGGGGGATGCAGACTTAAAGAAAAGGTAAATTCTCCTCAAACTGGAACTCACATACAAGGTTAGCCGGGTGGAAAAGAGAAGCAGAATTTGACACCAATATTCCAATATGAGTATTTCCCCCTTTCTCTCACAATGATAGTGGTGACGTCAAGGGCTCTGGGTCTGCATATTCTCCCCATATGTGATTTACTTCCCTGTAAATCACGCCTCCTGTTTTGTTAAAATCCCTGGATCATGGTATAGATAAACTAATCAAAACAACATAGAAACATCTGCCTGGAAGGACTCTGACATTTTGTAATAAAAATGTGTTGCTCATTGCTTACTCAGAACTGTCTTTTTAAAAGCCCAACCCTCAGCAGTAAGGGTTTCACTTTTGTATGAACGGCAACCCTACTTGCTCCCTCGCCACAGCAACATAACTATGTTCATACCCAACAGAAAAAGAGCCAACAATTAAAATCCAATTAAAGGTAACAATGATGGAATCCTAACGTTGGAAGAGACCTCAAAGGTCATCCAGTCCAACCTCCTGCCATGCTGGAACTCACAATCAAAGCACCCCGGACAGATGGCCATCCAGCCTCTGCTTAAAGACCTTCAAAGAGGAGACTCCACCACTCTCCGGGAGGAAGGGGGGCGGGTGTCTTCCACTGCCGAACAGCTCTCACTTTTCCTGTAGCTTGCATCCATTGTTCCAGGTCCTATTCTTTGCAGGAGCAGAAAACCAGCTTGCTCCATCCTCAATATGTCAGAGAAAAGAGGCAACAAGAGCAGCGAAGACAAGATACTGTGGACCAATGGGGCTATTTTGCCTCTGCAACTTGCCACCAAGATAGAGTCTCCAGGAGTGATGTGAAAGTCCAAGTTAATTGTCACCTCTTCTTCACACCTCTATATCCAACATCTCAAATACCTCTGCATTTTCCATGTCTGCTTGAAGGGCTTACTCTCTTGTAAGTGAGAGTAAGCAATGAAATGACCAGACTCTCATAGCAGTTTACCTTCTTGTCTCTAGTGGTCACTATCAGAGCTGCTTTTCTCAGATTTACTTGCATGATACCAAGGTTTCAAAACTAACCTAACTGTGATGAGCAGTGCAACCAATCACAGAGCAACCCAGGCACTTCCAGCATGCAAGAAGTCTGTTGAAAGGATGACGGTTAGCAGAGCTAGAAGGTCTGTGATTTCTCTCATTCCTTAGCCTCACCTCGCACTGTACATCCCCATCTTTGTACTGCTATGCAAGCAACCTACACCCCCATTAAACCTTTATTGCTCAGGACGTGTCATTTTAATCATCTGGAGACATTTTTGTCGCAGAATCCACACAGCTCTGGGTCCTCACAGTGTGGGCAGAACTATCCCCCGAACCGCTGCAAACAATTTCCCCCAAATTTCAGACACTTGACATGCACAGTTTTTCAAAAAAATAAATTTAGGACAAAAATGCCCTAAAAATTCAATTGCTTTTTGCAAGCCACCCAAGGCAGGAGATTGGAGTCTGAAACACAGACACATATACCAGAAATGCCTCATCCTATTTTTTGGTGAACCAGTATGTGGGAAAGCAGAAGTGATATGCACTGGCTATCACTAGGTGGAACTCAGTTTGTAAAAATCATTTTCCCCCCCATGGCAGAAGACACCAGAATTTTTTGGGAGGTTAAATAGTATAAAAACTGACATTAAACCTGACCATATCCTTTAATACACTGGAATCCTCATTGGGATCAGAAAATACCTCCAAGACATCCATGCACTCCATTTTGTTTTTATCCTGCACAGAAGGGTTAAGAATTTTATAGAAGTAATCGCATTTCTGGACCATCTCCACCAGCATATATTTTTCCTGAAGGAAATGGCTATTTGCTTCTTGAGAAGCCCACAAGTGGACAGAAAGGTCAGTAATGAGACAAACTATCTCAGCTTGGAGAATCTGTTTAGACTGTGTATGAAGAACTGTCACAGGCCATAATAGCCACTGCTTTCTTCTTCCATGAATTTTCTTTTAAAGCAGGGCCCCGTAAGAGATTGCTAGGCAAGATTTGGAGTAGCAAAGTTTATTTAATCATTAGAGTTTCAATCTTAGGAAAATGTGCTTATGGGATTTTCAGCTTTTATGTGTCAAAAGAACTTGACCAGATGAACTACATCCTAGGGTATTAAAAGAACTGGCAAATGTAATATCGGAACCATTGGCAATAATCTTTGAGAACTCCTGGAGAACAGGAGAAGTCCCAGCAGACTGGAGGAGGGCAAACGTTGTCCCCATCTTCAAAAAGGGAAAAAGAGGATCCCAACAATTATCGCCCAGTTAGTCTGACATCAATACCAGGAAAGATTCTAGAGCAGATCATTAAGCAGAGAGTCTGAGAAGATCTAGAAGATGATTCCATAATCACAAAAAGTCAACATGGGTTTCAGAGAAACAAGTCCTGCCAGACAAATCTGTTCTCTTTTTTTGATAAAATTACCAGTTTGGTAGATGAAGGGAATGCTGTGGATATAGTATATCTTGATTTCAGTAAGGCCTTTGACAAGGTTCCCCATGATATTCTTTTAAACAAGCTTGTAAAATGTGAGATAGACAAGGTAACTGTTACAAGGATTTGTAATTGGTTAACTGACCGAAATCAAAGGGTGCTCAACAATGGTTCCTTTTCATCCTGGAAAGAAGTGACCAATGGGGTCCCACAGGGCTCTGTCCTGGGCCCAGTGCTATTCAACATCTTTATTAATGACTTGGATGACAGAATTGGGGGCATACTTATCAAATTTGCAGATGACACCAAATTAGGAGGAGTATCTATAACCCCAGAGGACAGGATCAAAATTCAAAATGCATCAATAGAAGTATAGTGTCTAGCTCAAGGGAAGTGATAGTGCCGCTCTATTCTGCTTTGGTCAGGCCTCATCTGGAATACTGTGTCCAGTTCTGGGTACCACAATTCAAAAAGGATGTGGAGAATCATAGAATCATAGAGTTGGAAGAGACCCCAAATAGGGCCATCCAGTCCAACCCCCTACCATGCAGGAACTCCAAGTCAAAGCATCCCTGACAGATGGCCATCCAGCCTCTGCTTAAAGACCTCCAAGGAAGGAGACTCCACTACACTCCGAGGGAGTGTGTTCCACTGTCGAACAGCCCTTACTGTCAGGAAGTTCCTCCTAATGTTGAGGTGGAATCTCTTTTCCTGCAATTTATATCCATTATTCCGCGTCCTAGTCTCTGGAGCAGCAGAAAACAAGCTTGCTCCCTCTTCAATATGACATCCCTTCAAATATTTAAACAGGGTGATCGTATCACCTCTTAACCTTCTCTTCTCCAGGCTAAACATCTCCAGTTTCCTAAGGCGTTCCTCATAGGGCATGGTTTCCAGTCCCTTCACCATCTTAGTTGCCCTCCTTTGGACACATGGCTCCAGTTTCTCCACATCCTTGGTCTCTTCCAACTCTTTATGATTCTAAGGTCCCCCATGATATGCTTGCAAACAATCTAATAAAATGTGGGTTACACAATGCAACTGTTAGGTGGTTTTTGTAACTGGTTGAGTGTCCAGAGGAGGGTGTCTAAAATGATGAAGGGTCTGGAAACCATGCCCTATGAGGAATGACTTAGGGAACTGGGGATGTTTAGCCTGGAGAAGAGAAGGTTAAGAGGTGATATGGTAGCCCTGTTTAAATACTTGAAGGGATGTCATATTGAAGAGGGAGCAAGCTTGTTCTCTGCTGCTCCAGAGACTGGAACATGGAACAGTGGATGCAAACTGCAGGAAAAGAGATTCCACCTCAACATTAGGAGGAACTTCCTGACAGTAAGAGTTGCTCAAGAGTGGAATATGCTGCCAAAGAGAGTAGTGGAGTCCCTTTCCTTGGAGGTCTTTGAGGAGAGGCTGGATGGCCATCTGTCAATGGGGATGCTTTGATGGAGAGTTCCTGCATGGCAGAAGGGGGTTGGGGTGGATCAGGGCCCTTTTGGGGGTTCCTTCGGCCTCTAGGGTTCCGATCTTCTCCCGAGGGAGACCTGGCTCCCGCCTTTGCTCCTCTTCCCGGACTCAGGGCGCCTTCGTTCTGAGGGAAGGCGGGATACGAGGCGCCCGCAGGAAGGAAGGAAGGAAGGGAGAAGGCAGGGAGGGAGGGAGGGAGGGAGGGAGGCCGTGAGGGGGAAGAGGGCCGGTCCTTACCGGGAGGGCGGGGGCACCATGGGTCCTGAGCCGGCGGAGGAGGAGGAGGAGGAGGAGGAGGAGGCCTCGCCCTCTTTCTCCCGACGGAGCGCCTCAACTTCTTCTCCTCTTCGGCCTCTCTCTCCCCCACCCTTCCGAATCCTCCTCACCTCCCCTAAAAAAAAAAAAAAAAAAAAAATCACTTCCGGGTTTTCGCAGGCCCACTTCCGGTCCCAGACTTCCCGTCACGCGCGCTCCTTCTAGGAGTTCCCGCTCTATGGTCCCCCTCCCACGTTCGAGCTTGGCTCCCTCTGGCGCCGAGCCACGCCCACTTTCGAGCCCCGCCCCCTCCCTGTGGGAGTCTGGGGTTTGTAGTTTCCGAGGAGTGTTTGTTCTCATCATGGGACTCCAGAGAGGGCCTCGTCTAATGGGAATGGACCAGAAGAGCCTCAAGTTTTTACATTATTACTATTATATTATTATTATTATTATTATTATTACTGTATTATTTTATTATTATTATTATTATTATTTTATTCTTACTTTATTTGGTTTTTTTAGTGTCAGGAGGTACTTAGATCACAGAGTTCAGGGGGAATAAACTGAGAAGTCTCAAGTATGATTCTTATTGTTATTTTATTTACATTTTTAATTTATTTTTATTTATTCATGTTTTATTATTGTTCCTTCTGGAAAGGCGGGATATAAATACAACCTATTATTATTATTATTATTAAATTATTAAATAATAATTATTATTATTAAAACTGAAACTCATACATATAAGTTTGATGCCATACATAATTCCATATATATATATATATATATATATATATTCTACATTCTGTTCTCTCTCTCTCTGGCTTTTCTTCGCTGAGGAAGATTCAGGAAGGACTCATGATCCCACGCTTTCTACAATTGCGGCGGCGGAGGAGCCAATCAGGCTTCGCCACGTCAAGCGCCCGAGCTCGGCTTTGGCCAATCAGCGCCGTGGGCGGGGCGCGCTTTGAAAAAAACGGCGGTTGGAGCCGCGGAGGGGCCCGGGAGCTGGTCTCGCTCTCGGCCACGCCCCCTTCCGCGCCCCTTCGTCCAATAGGCGCCCGGGAAAGGAAAGGGGCCTGCCTCGGCGCGCGGGGGCTGCTGGGAAAGTTGTTGAGAGAGGGTTCAGGAGCGCACTGAGGCGAGGAACCTCTGTTGGCCGTTCGTTCATTGTTGCGTCGCTCGCCCCTTCGTCCCAGAAGCAGCATGTCCCACAAACAGATCTACTACTCGGACAAGTACGACGACGAGGAGTACGAATACCGGTAAGGACAGGCCTCGGCGGCTTCGCGTGAAGTCTCGCGAGAGAGAGGAGTGGGATTATTCGGGAGGCCTGAGCCGGAGGGGGCGTGGCTCGCGTTGCCCCTGGCAACGGCGCCGGTTGGGTCCTTTTTTTTTAAAAAAAAAAACTGCAACGAGACCGAGGGCTTCTGGGAGTTGTAGTCCGAAAGGAACTGTCTCGAAGTCGGGACGGCCCGAAGCGATTACTGTTGCTAATTTCTATACGTTTCTAGGTCCTCCAGCGGAACTCCGTGGCCCACTTGAGCCAAACCTCGCCCTTGAGGAGATTTCATAGAATCCTAGAGTTGGAAGAGACCCCAAATAGGGCCATCCAGTCCAACCCCCTTCTGCCATGCAGGAACTCTCCATCAAAGCATCCCTGACAGATGGCCATCCAGCCTCTGCTTAAAGACCTCCAAGGATAGAGACTCCACCATCCTCCGAGGGAGTGTGTTCCACTGTCGAACAGCCCTTACTCTCAGGAAGTTCCTCCTAATGTTGAGGTGGAATCTCTTTTCCTGCAGATTGCATCCATTGTTCCGGGTCCTGTTCTCTGGAGCAGCAGAAAACAAGCTTGCTCCCTCCTCAATATGAGGAGAAGTAATAGCAAATTCATACAGCACTTCCCACATTCTTGTCTTAACTCTTATTATTATTACTTGAGGGTAGGGAACTGTCTAATTAAAAATAATATTCATTGCAAGCCACTCTGAGAGCCTTTAGGGCTAAAGAGCAGTGTATAAATGCCATAAATAAATCATCTTATATCCCACTTTTCTCCCAGTATAAGGACTCGGGTATGAAACAGTGCAATTAAAAAATGACCTCTGGCTTTTCTTTGCTAACGAAGATTCAGGAAGGACTCATGATCCCACGCTTTCTACAAGCGCATTGATGACTAAAAAGGCCGATCTGGGATAAACAAGTCCGGTTACAGAAAGCACAGCAGAAAGTCTCCTTGGGTGATGTTTCCAAGTTGTGCTTCTTTCTGCGTTGTCGTTTCTCCTCGAGACTCATTCGGTGTGAATTCTCGAAAGAGGCTGCAGCATTGTGGATATTGCATTGTCTCCATGCCTCCCGATGTGAGGCCAGGGCAGACCATTGTTGGTGATCAATTTGGCCAAGCTTGAGATGTTGTTTTGGGGAGTCCTTGTATCTCTTCTTTGGGGCACCCCCTCTTACCCTGACCCATGGCGAGTTCACCATAGAGTACTGTTTTTGGGAGGCGGTGGTCCTTCATCTTAGAAATGTTCTCTGTCCAGTGCAGCTGCGTTTTCAATAGCATGGCCTCAATGCTGGTGATCTCTGCTTGTTCCAGGACAGCAACATTCATTTCATAGTCAGTTTGGTTTATATTTAGGATTGTGCGTACACAGCGCTGATGACTTGGATGACAGAATTGGGGGCATATTTATCAAATCTGCAGACGACACCAAATTAGGAGGAATAGCTATTACCCCAGAGGTCAGGATCAAAATTCACAATGACCTGAATAGACTAGAAAGCTGGGCCAAAGCTAACAAAATGAAATTCAACACAGAGAAATGTAAGATTCTGCACTTAAGGAGGAAAAATGAAATGCATAGATATAGGATGTGGGACACCTGGCTGAATGACACCACATGTGAAAGGGATCTAGGAGTCCAAGTAGACCACAAGTTGAACATGAGTCAACAGTGTGATGCAGCAGCTAAAAAGGCCAATGCAATTTTAGGTTGCATCAATAGAAGTATAGTGTCTAGATCAAGGGAAGTCATAGTGCCACTCTATTCTGCTTTGGTCAGGCCCCACCTGGAATACTGTGTCCAGTTCTGGGCACCACAATTCAAAAAAGATGTGGAGAAACTGGAACGTGTCCAAAGGAGGGCAACTAAGATGGTGAAGGGACTGGAAACCATGCCCCATGAGGAACGACTTAAAGAGCTGGTTATGTTTAGCCTGGAGAAGAGAGGGTTAGGACATGATAGCCCTGTTTAAATATTGGATTGGATGTCATGTTGAGGAGGGAGCAAGCTTGTTTTCTGCTGCTCAAGAGAACAGGACCTAGCACAATGGATACAAATTGCAGGAAAAGAGATTCCACTTCAACATTAGGAGGAACTTCCTGACAGTAAGGGCTGTTTGACGGTGGAACACACTCCCTCGAAGTGTAGTGGAGTCTCCTTCCTTAGGGGTCTTTAAGCAGAGGCTGGATGTTGGGGATCCTTTGATTTGGAGTTCCTGCATGGCAGGGGCTTGGATTGGATCACTCTTGTGGTCTCTTCCAACTCTGATTCTAAGTGTAAACATATATAACTGAATATTAAAGCTAATATTGTCTAATCCATAAAGTTTCCCAATTGTATGTGTAGTTCTGGAAGCTGGATAGTAAAGAAAACTGACAGGAAAATCAACTTTGACCAAGGCTGTCATACTTTAGACCTATCCTGCAAAGGCAGACCTCACTAGAAAAGTCAATGATGCTTGTTAAGGTAGAAGTTAGGAAAAGGGGAGGACCTCATTGCTGGTGGATAGACTCAGTGAAGGAAGCCATGACCCTGAGTCTGCAAGACCTGAGCTAATGATAGCGTGACCCGGAGGTCTCTCATTCATATGACTGCCATATGTCAGCTTGATAGGAGTTAACAACAATATTTTCAGATAGCAATAGTTTTTTTTTGCCGATAAAGTGACTGTTAACATTCTTATTATGTTTATGGCCTTCTCACTTGTGGTGTCCTAGTTCTGAAATTTCCTCTCCCAACACTGGCTTCATTTTGATGAATTCAAACCTAGCCTTTTGTCCGTAATTGATTAGCCAAAAGATAGCATCTTGACCCTAACCCTACTGGATTCAGGGTCTTATTTCTCTGTTTTATTTAGATGAATTTCAAAATTGTTTTAAGTAGTCCTCTGCTGTTTTTCTTGTGCTCTTTCACTTCAAAATCAAACATCCTTCTCTCCTTTGTGGTTACAGGCATGTCATGCTGCCAAAGGACATTGCGAAGCTGGTGCCCAAGACCCATTTGATGTCTGAGTCAGAGTGGAGGAACCTGGGAGTTCAGCAGAGCCAGGGTTGGGTTCACTACATGATCCATGAACCAGGTGGGTTTTTGGATGGGGGTTGGAATTTGGGCCGGGGGAGGCAGTAAAAGCTAGAGAAAACACTTTGCCGGGAGGGAGGGATGCTAAGGATTCCAGATCCCAATGTAGCAAATGCATTTGTCAGGATGTAAAATAAGCGGCACTAATTCTGGAGATGAGGGCTTGATTTCCCAGTTGGCTGTGTAAACCCACTGAGGACCTTGGATGAGTCACACTCCGTCCCTGACAACACTATCGTAGAGTTGTCATAAGAACACTGTCATAGAGTTGTCATAAGTCTGAATAGACCTGAAGGCACACAACAACAACACAGCAAAATAAGAATGTGAGACACCCTGACTCACACAAAGTGATCGCCGTTCTTGCAGATCAGCAAAAAAAACCCCCAAAAACCCTAAACAAAACTGGTCTGCTTCAGGTGTTTGTCTCCATTGAGCCATAGAACTCACTTGGGGCACTCATTCCTTCAATATTTGTTGCATGATAGTGTTGTTGAGAAGATAAAGTGAGGAAGGAGATCCATAAATACTACATTGAGCTGGGATATAAATAGCAATGTTCCTTTTTTTAAAAAAGCAAACTAACCTGGAATTTGTAAATAGCTGATGTAAGCCTCAGATTCCAATTGTGGAAATCAATTGTGTCTCAGCTATGGCTATGATGTGAATACGGGACGGTTTCTGAGTTTTAGTATATGTGTTGAGACATCCAGTCTAGGGTGCTTAGCAGACATGTATTTTTTTCAAGATCTATTTACATTCTGTTTCCTCTCTCCCTGAAGAGCCCCATATCCTGCTTTTCCGAAGGCCGTTACCAAAGAAACCAGAAAAATGACAGACGTAGACTCTCTTTCCTGCGTTTCAGATACAAGCACCTTTTTTAAAAAAACAACTGCGTTCTTGGTTTTTGTAAAAGTTTTGAAAAACATTTTTCATATGTCAAGAAACACCACTCAGCCTAAACAACACTCCACTGATGCTCAACAAAAAAGAATGCCTTAGCTGCAGAGAGATTACGTACCGGAAAGGACTTGATCAAGCTGCCGAAACATTCAGTTTTACACTGGTTGTTTGTTTGTTTGTTTTGTATTTGTTTGTTTTTTGATCTTGGATAAAGCACCATGTTTCTCAGCTTGGATATTTCATAAAGTGCATTTAATTTGTATTCCAGGTTATTCTTCAGCATTTTTAAAGAGTTCTTCTAGAAATGACTGTTCTTCAGGCTCTGTCAATAAAGCTCAGAGATTTGATTCTGTCTTTTATTTCTCCACACCACCCCCTTTAAGTTTTTAAATCAAATTAGTTTACCCATATATACTCAACTATAAGTCGACCTCATAAATAAGTCGAGGGCAAGTTTTAGGCCCCAAAATTATGGATTTTAATATGAGCTGTGGATAAGTCGAAGGTAAAACTTAGGGGCACACAGCAAAGGATCTGAAGGATGAAGAAAGGAAACCAATGCCAAAGAATTTACAAAATTGCAGCAGGCTTAACTGTTGGTGTTTGTACTAAAGGCTGCTTCCAGGGCAGTTTACAATGTTGCCTTTCTTCAGAGAATGGTTCCTTTTTAAAATAAGAGTTAAAATACAATACTTACATTGACCCATGGATAAGTTGGCCCAGGATTTTTGGGTCAAATTTTTAACTAAAACTTTTAGACTTACACATGAGTATATACAGTATGTTTCCCTACTGGATACAAAGCAGAATGATAGCCTCCTTCTATATAAGGTAGCAGAAACTTTCTAATAGAAGTATTAGAAAGTAAGTTATAAGATGAGAAGGGACATGGAATTGCTTCTCAGTTTAATATCAGACTATTGTGCTGCAGAAAAAGAGCTCATGCTGAGAAAGGCCTGACCTGATTGCCCTCTTTAAAAAATTTTTTTATTTATAATCTTTAAAAATGGTTTACAATTTTATAACTTTTGAATACATTGTACAGGTTGTTTTCCTTGGTAACATATTCTTTTCAGCGACAGAGAAGAAAAATAGAGGGGTAGCTACCTATCTAAATAGAAAACTCCAGGCCAAAGAATTATTCAAAGATAATAAAGATAAAGATAGCAATTATCAGTATCTATGCTACATTCAGACCCACGTCTTTCGTGTTCGCTCCGAAGCAAGGAATGTGTGCCCTTCAGTCCGATGCCGGATTGCAGCTCCTGTGAGCTCCGTCCAGTACGGCAAGATCCGAGTGTTGCGGTTTGAGCCTTGGACTAGGACTCTGGAGTCCCGGGTTCAGATCCCAGCTCGACCCTGAAACCCAGTGAGTAACTTTAGGCAAGTCATGTTCTCTCAGCCTCAGGGGAAGGCAATGGTAAACACTTTGATCATGACTTTTTAAAAACTTGCTTTCACACAGATTAAACATCTAATAGGGACTCAATGGTTAAGACGCTGACTGACAATCGCAAGACCCAAGGACTCCACGAAGGAGGGAGCTCCCATCGCTGGCCTCAACTTCTGCCAGCCGGGCAGGTCTTTCCCAATTGTGAGTCCCAATTTTGGGAGAAGGATGGAGTATGAATTATTATTATTATTATTACTACAAAATAATAAGTTAATAATAAATAATATACAATATAATAATAACATATTATAAATAATATTAAAATAATAATGGCTTTGGGAGAAGGATGAAATATAAATTATTATTATAATAAAATATGATACATAATATTAAAATAAAAAATAAATAATATATATTCCATAATGATATAATATACATTATTATTTATTAATTTTAAAATAAAAAATTAATAAATAATAATGTATATTATATTATTATGGAATATACATTATTTATTTTTTATTTTAATATTATGTATCATATTTTATTATAATAATAAAAATATATATTCCATCCTTCTCCCCAAACCATTATTATTTTAATGTTATTTATATTTTTACTATTCTATTATATATTATTTATTATCTTAATATTTTATAATAATAATAATTATTATTAATATGGCCAGAAGGCCACTGATTTTCAGCCTTTTTTTATTTATCTGTGAACAAGGTGTAGAAAAAACTTCTGGCCAACTTTTCCTCTTTTGCATATTTCCAAAGCAGTTCTGTTGCAACCAACAAGGACTGAGAGAGCCGCAAAGGCTACCTGGGAATTGTAGTTCCTGGCTCACTAGACTAGACGGGCAGGTCCTCTGGCCAATCGGCTTCTTCCTTTGCCTTGGTCCTTACCCGCCCCTTTTAGGATAGTCCAATGGGAGGAGAAAGGGCCGAGGGCGGGGCTAAGGAGGAGCCAATGGGCGAACGACAGGCGGACAGTGCAGCCTCAGAGGAGGAGGAGGAGGGCAGGTAAGGAGCAGCCATTCAGGGATGTGTGGAGGAGGGTGCCCCTGAGCATGTGCAGAGTGCCTTTCCCCCTTCTGGTTGCCAACAAGGGGCTGCTTTGAAATAACCTCCTTGGAGTGTGCCTTCAAGTCACTTCTGACCTGGCAGCCCTAAGGATCATGGCAAAGATTTGTCCAGAGGAGTTTTGCCCTTACCTTCCCCTGAGGCTGAGAGAGTGTGACTTGCCCAAGGTCACCCAAACGGGTTTCATAGCTTAGCTGGGATCTCAGAGTATTTTTATTCTGTCCTTCTCCCAAAATTGGGATGGAGAATAATAACTAAATGAACATGCTCAAGCCATGACACCTGGATCTTTCTGATAGGAATCATAGAACTGGAAGAGACCCCAAAGGGCCATCCAGTCCAACCCCATTCTGCCATGCAGGAACTCTCCATCAAAGCATCCCCATTGACAGATGGCCATCCAGCCTCTGCTTAAAAACCTCCAAGTAAGGGGACTCCATCACTCTCCAAGGGAGTGTGTTCCTCTGTCAAGCAGCCCTTACTGTCAGGAAGTTCCTCCTAATGTTGAGGTGGAATCTCTGTTCCTAATAATAATAATTTTTATTTATAGCCCACCCCTCTGAACAGGCAATCGGGGCGGGGTACAACATATTTAAAACAGCAAACAGTTAAAATAGCACAGTCCCCTCCCAACCCTTCTCACCCCTTAAAATACGATTCAATCAGCAATGAATTAAAACATGAAACACAGAACAAAACAATGCCAAAGCCTACAAATTCTAGAAGGGCTGGAATCATGGGGAATTAAAAAGCTGGGAGGATTGTAGTTCGTAAGTTTGGAGCCAGGAGATGTTAAGCATTGTCTGGGAAGGCCTGCTGGAAGAGGTGCGTCTTTAAGGCTTTTTAAAAGCCATCGATGGATACAATGAGATGCATCTCGTCCGGCAGGCCATTCCACAATTTGGGGGCAACAGCTGAAAAGGCCCTCTGGGAGGTCTGCACCAGCCTGGTCTTCATGGGCTGTAACAGGTTCCTTTCAGAGGACCAATGTGTGCTCTTCATACGGGAAGAGCCGGTCCCTGAGATAGGATGGACCCAAGCCATATAGGGCGTTAAAGGTAAAAACCAACACCTTGTATTATGCCCGGAAACTAATTGGCAGCCAGTGGAGAGACTTAAGAACAGGTCCTATGTGCTCTCTCCTAGATGTTCCCACAACAATCCTGTAGCTTGCATCTGTTGTTCTGGGTCCTGTTCTCTGGAACAGCAGAAAAGAATCATAGAATTATAGAATCATAGAGCTGGAAGAGACCACAAGGGCCATCCAGTCCAACCCCCTGCCGTGCAGGAACTCCAAATCAAAGCATCCCTGACAGATGGCCATCCAGCCTCTGCTTAAAGACCTCCAAAGAAGGAGACTCCACTACACTCCGAGGGAGAGTGTTCCACTGTCAAACAGCTCTTACTGTCAGAAAGTTCTTCCCAATGTTGAGGTGGAATCTCTGTTCCTGCAATTTGTATCCATTGTTCCGGGTCCTAGTCTCTGCAGCAGCAGAAAACAAGCTTGCTCCCTCCTCAGTGTGGCATTCCTTCAGATATTTAAATAGGACTATTCTATCTCCTCTTAACCTTCTCTTCTCGAGGCTAAACATCTCCAGTTCCCTAAGGCATTCATCATAGGGCATGGTTTCCAGACCATTCACCATCTTAGTTTGCCCTCCTTTGGACATGCTCCAGTTTCTCCACATCCTTTTTTGAAGCTTGCTTCCCTCCTCAATATGACATCCCTTCAGAAGTGAATAGATTATAAAACAATGCAAACTAATACACGTTATCTAACTGTAAGAAATTAGGGTGCGTTTTGTTTTGTTTTAAGTTTCATAACTTTTATTTTGGATGCTTTTGTTTAAATGCTAGCTTAAAACAAAGAAGAATATAAAATGTAGGGTACATTTTTAAAATAATACAAGAAAAGGTTTGAGAAATGATGAGTAAATTAGGATTTTGGTTCTGCAGGATTTATACACCAGTCAATGGTTCATGTTTGTTTATTATATATGCTGAGCAATCAAAAAGTCCTCTTTGGATGAACTTAATTTCAATCCTTTAAACTGTTCCTTTTTTAAAAAAAAGATATGCTGAAGATATTTAATAGGATTTGGTTGTCTTTCCTTTACAAGCACCCCAAGTCCTTTACAAGCACCTCAAGTCCTTTTATGATTCAGATCTTTGGAATATGTTGCTCATTTCAACTGGGGATAATATAAACTGCAGTCCAACAATACCTAGAAGATAGAATTCAAAGACCTAGCTGTGTTAGTCTGGACAATCAGTTTGCAAAGGGACCTTGAGACTAAGATAGAAGTTGGTACCACACGCTTTCGTAGATTTGAGCCACTTCCCCAGACGCAGGAGGTGGAATGTAGAGCCCTCTGGACAGCCTCACAGCCCCCCTGTTCCATAGAAAATATTTATTTTGATGCTGCTTTGGGATTTTTCTTTCTGGAATAAGAAAGTGGGTCATTAAAATAGGGACAGTGAATCATGAAGAAAGGGAAGCTTGTAAATTCAGCCAATAGGAGTGGGGTCCAGATTTCCAGCTTCTTGGGAAGGGAAATGAGGCCACAACATTAGGACAAATGAGATGGTGACAGAGTTAGGACTTTGCAACAGTGCCTGTAACAAAGTGTTGCGGCTCAAAGGTTGTGCTGTTTAGTTTTTATTTGGAGCCCTGTTTTTGGCTCCAAAGTCCACATCCCACCCCCACCATTCACCCCACCTGCTTTCCTTTCTTTTTCCTTCTAACAAACGTTTGATTTCTTTGCTGGTTTGTTGTGGTTAGTACCAGGCTCCCGACTTCACCATGGCACCATCCTGATGCCTTGTTTAGAGCTGGCAGTAGGTTCCCAGTACCTGATGCTCATGCGCTGGAACCTGTGGCTGTCCAGGGGCTTTCTGCGTGGGGGACGGCAGTGGCAACATCTCCGGGCCATGGCAACTCAAGGCGACGATGCCAGTGCTGGAACTAGTGAGAAAAGAGCATCGGATGGGACCGTGACGGCAGGGATTATCATTATTGGGGACGAGATCCTAAAGGTAAATGAGTGTGTTCAGAATTACTTTAAGGAAGAGAGGGCTGTCATGAATCTTTGGCATGAGAATAAAGTAAAGCAACCCACTTCAGATGATAGTAGAAAAGGTCTTGGTTTCATGCCATACCTGTGGCCTCAAGAGTGCCCATGGCAGAAACATGATACTGCACTAGATCAGCCTTTCTTCTCCCATTATTCCCAGCCAGTGGGTTGCTATCCCAACCTTCCTGATAATATCCAGGTACGTACTGTATTGAAATACTGCTCCTATCATTCCCTAGCCAGGAGGACTCCAGTCCAGTTTTTGCCAATATATGTTGGACTACAGCTCCCATTGCACTTAGCAGGACTTTACACACTGTTCTTGTACGTGCCCTACCCCTCATCTCCACCACAAGATTATTTCTTGGCTACGCAGGAAACCCCAAAGGACCAGATTTGTCCTCAGTACCTAAGTTTCCACATCCCTGAGGTATTAAAACATTGTTTGTGAAAACAGGCTGCACGGTGTAGTGGAGCGGTGGGCAAACCTCAGGCGCTGAAGGTCTGCACTAGTCCCTCAAGGGACCTTCACCCTCTCAATTTTTGATTTTCACAAACAAATGGATCTCTATGTCCAGCTTTCCTTGGGCTATTTAAGGTCAAAAAGGAATGCCTTCTGTTAAACAGGAAATAACCTGGAAATCAATTTCTGCTTCGTTTCCTGTTTTTTAAGACATTTTCTGGGGCAAAAATAGTTCTGGAGAGCCTAGAAACGTGGGGAAATTATGGGAGCATGCCATAGGGTGTATTTGGGAAGGAACATTTTCCAGATTTTTGGCGGGGGGGGGGATGCTGAGGGCCTGAGAGCCTCAGAATGGCCGTGGGGGACTGCATGTTGGCCATGACGCTTCTCAACATCTGGTTTAGAAAATTTGAAATAATTCCTGTGTACAACTCTCTATCTCTGCAGGGCTACACCCAAGACACAAATTCGTTCTACATGTGCAAGAAACTTCGCTCGTTGGGTGTGCAGGTTGCCAAAATCTCTGTGATCCCTGATGAAGTAGAGGCCATTGCCAAGGAGATCTCAACCTTTGCCAATACATACACCTACGTCCTGACTTCAGGTGGGATTGGCCCAACCCATGACGACGTCACCTTCGAGGCGGTGGCCCAGGCCTTTGGGGAGAAGGTCTTCCCTCATCCAGACATGGTTGAACTGGTGAAGCAGTTCTTTGGCAAGTCAGATGCTGAGTGTCCCGAGATGAAACTGGCCCGCGTCCCCGAGTCCTCACTCCTTAACTATGGTGTGGACAAGACAACAGGCCGGGCCTTCCCTTACCCCCTGGTTAGTGTCCGAAATGTCTACATCTTTCCGGGCATCCCGGCTCTAATGAAACGAGCCCTTGAGGGTCTTGGCCATCTCTTCCTCAACGAGAAGACCCGATTCTGTTCTCAGGAGATCTATGTAAATGCAGAGGAAACCCTCATTGCTCCTGTTCTCACCCAGGCCAACACTAGCTTTGGGCGTCGCACAAGCCTGGGCTCCTATCCAGATTGGGGCAGCAACTACTTCCGGGTCAAGCTTACCCTGGACTCTGACTCAAAAGCGGACTTGGAGGAAGCCTACTCTTACCTGATGGAGAAGTTGCCTGAGGGTGTTGTGGTGCCAGTAGTAGCTGATCCCATCTCCCGGGCAGCCTCAGATGTGTATGCCTTGGCTGAGTCTGGTAGGGTGGCATACGTGGCACATGTGGCTGGTTCTTTGGAGTTAATGGGTCTCAGGTTCAGAATGGGAAGAGGGTGAAATAAAGGCTAATGTGATATCGGGGTTTGAGCAGAGAAGACTGATCCCCTGGCACCCTGGATATTTGGAACTAAATTCCCATAAAACTTCCCTACACACCAGCATGGCCAATGGTTGGGGATTGTTGAATCTGGAGTCCAAAACCTCTAGAAAGCACCAGGTTGCCTTCCCTTGGGCAAGGACCCAAAGCAGGAAAAACAGAAAGATTCCTGGAGTGTTTGGAGACTGTGTGTATCTCTCTCTGTGTATATACACACATACACTCCTCAGATAGTCTGAGCATAGGTTCGGACTGCTTTTGATCCATGGCATTTTAAGTGAGAGACTCATGCCTGACAGCTCCTTTCTGAAGGCTCCAGTTGGGTGGAAAGTAGACAGATACACAGTTTTTCTTTTGTTGACCAGGAATGTTGGGCAACTAAAAAAACCCAAAACCTGTAGAAGGCACCAAGCCTGTTTCACACCACTTCAGGTTGCCTTTCCTCGTCTTAGAGTACAGGCATAGATCAGTTAACAACCAGCTCCTTTTTACAAAGACTTTTTTTCCCCTCAGAAGCATCTGAGGAAGTAGACTCAAGTCTACGAAAAGTCTCATGCTCTCTAACTTTGTTAGTCTCAAAGGTGCTGCCAGATCGCTTTCCATGCTTTCCAAAATCTCCCATTCTCTCTATTTGCTTCTCTTCAGGTTCTCCCCTTGGCCAGAAGGTGTCAGCAGCCATCGGCATCATAGAGGAAGCCCTGGAACGATATGCCCTGTTCAAGCTTTGCCTGGGATTCAATGGTGGGAAAGACTGCACAGCTTTGCTGCACCTCTTCCATGCAGCCGTCCAAAGGTGACTTTCACTTCCCTTCTTTTGCTGTTGCTTGTCAGAGCTTGCCCTGGACTGAGGACAGGCTGGGCTTTTTGGGAATCACAACGGGCGGAACTGCCATACCATCCAATATTTCACAGATGAAAAGTGGGAACATGTGTAGCTAGCAAAATGAGAGTGTGGCAAAAAGAGTGTGGCTTAATGAGAAAGAACACAGAAAACTATTATTTTATGCTGAGAAACACAGGCTCATCTCTGGGTGTATACTGCAACAATGATGGGGCTGAGGAGGAAATTGAAAACCTGCCTGTGTCCACCTTTTTTCCACTGGATCAGGGTATCGGAGAGGAACTTGAAGTCCCTTTGAGGCTGAAATAATGCAGTTTGACACTGTTTTAATTGCCACAGCTCAGTGCTATAGAATCTCGGGATTTATAGTTTGCTGTGGCACCAGAGCTTTCTGACAGAGAAAGTGAAATAGTCCAAACAACTACAAATCCCAGAATTCTATAGCATTGAGCCTTGGCTATTAAACCGTAGATGCCAAAATCCATGGATGCTCAAGTGCCATTAAATACAATGGCATAGTAAATGGTATCCCTTATATAAAATGGTAAAATCAAGATTTGTTTTTGGGAATTTATATATTTTGTGAATATTTTCAAGTCCTGGATGCTTGAATCAGTGGATAAAGAATCCATGGATTGGAGGGCCAACTATAAAATCGCAAAATCAAGGTTGCTTTTTGGAATTTACATTTTTTAGAATATTTTCAATCCACAGATAAAAAAAATCCATGAATATGAAGGGCCAACTGTATCTTAAAATGCAGCACCATCATTGCAAGTCTGCCAAGTTTGTGATGGTATTAGAGTACCAAGGACGCAGGATGCAAAAAGCTTGAGTAGTCTTCCTCAAGTAAAAAATTGATTTTTTGACTTTACCTGAAAGGAATTTATTCCTAATTTCAAATGACAGGGGCCAGCTAAATTGATAATGAGAAAGATCTTCAATTTCATTTTGATCACAGTGACAGAAACACAATCGGTATGGTATTTTGGCAAATCTGCCCTCTCAAACCTGGCTAATGTGTATTGCCTCCTTAAGCAGCATTTGTTGATATTAAACAAATAGTCTTCTGGGCCATGGGCTTTTTTAAAGTAAACTATACCATGGTGTAATCTTGATGTTACCCAGAGCTGCAGAGTCATTCTTTTACCAAAAGGAAAAAATAAAGACAAAGAAGGAGTCAGAATAGACAACACCGGGTTAGATGTCCAAATACCCTGCCTTGATCTGCTGCAGCTTCCTATTTTCCTACTGAAAGGGACATATTCTGTGTTACTCTTCCTGCCCAGGCGATGCCCGGAAAGAACGGAGAAGTTGAGGGCTCTGTACATCCATACTGTGTCTCCATTTCCTGAGATGGAGGAATTCATCAAAGACACTGCTCAACGGTAGGAGCTACAGTTTCATCCCACAGTCTGGGAAATCTCTTGCTTAGCAGCAACAACAAAATATCAGCAACACTTTTATTCACCATGTTGCTGCTTATTTTACTTTGGGCAGTTGCTTCTCAACACTTATTGATCAAGAGGACCTACCAATAGGGATTTTAGTTACATGTAGTTAAGTATTTTACAAGGTTTTTATAACTTGCTTTCTAATCTTAATGGTCTCATATTTAAACACAGTATTTTGCTGTTGCTTATTTCAATGTTTATGACCGAAAGAACTTTCTGTTATGGCTTGGAGAATGGGAGCATTGCTCCCCCAGATAAGCATTATGCCCCCCAAATGAGATGTTGCATTAGTCCCCAAATTTCTAGCATTACTGCAATTTCTCAGCATTTAGAAATACAGTTTAGTTGTTCAAAGAAAGGGGGCAGATAGGCTTCAAGGGAATGCAAACATATGAAAGGGGGGGACGTGGGTGGGTCTAAATGTGAATGATTTTCAATGGCTGCATCCGCACTGCAGAAACAATCCAGTTTGACACAACTTTAACTGCCATGGCTCAGTGCTATGCAATTCTGGGAGCTGTAGTTTTGTGAAACATACAGCTTTCTCTGTCAGAGAGCTGTGGTGCCACAACAAACTACAAACCCCAGAATTCCATAGCATTGAGCCATGGCAGTGAAAGTGGTGTCAAACTGGATTATTTCTGCAGTGCAAATGCAGCCAATGCCTTCGTGTGGCAATGCAAGAAATGTGGGAACCAAAGGAAAATTTCATTGGAGGGGATTTTTAGTTGTGGGAAGCAACACCTTTATTTCCCCGCCTATATCTACATTCATTGGTGGCCTATCAGTTATGGAAATCAACCAGTATTGATTTCACTGGGTCTGGATCTGCTACTGTATATTTATATAATCCATCTTTTCATCTTAGGAGGATGAAATGCTGCCTATGGGCCTTATATAGCCTATCTAGCCTATCTCCCCCTTCCAAAAAGTTTCTCAGTTAAAACATGGAGAATTGTATTCCTAAGAATTACCATACTTGTTTAAACCAAGACATATGCCCATGGGTGCCTTCTTTTAAAAGTTGTGGCTTTTTTATTTTTATTAAAGTCAGAAACAAGCTCCTGATTGCATCTATTTTCAGCAGGAGATGGTGGTACAGTCTGTGATGGATATAAGGAGAGGAAGGTTGGCCCACAGATTCTCCAAAGCTGCCCAACCCAATCTTACTGATCTCAAATGATGCAACCAAATTTGAATGCAAAATTTAGTACGCTCTCTCTCTTTCTTTTTCTGTGTCCATGTTTAAATGTTCCGTGCATTGTTAGGAATCTGGGGGTGGAGGAAAGTACTGTATCTCAGTTGGTTACATGCCAATCTAGTTCTTCAAGAATGTGCTCTGTATCACAGAATCTCCTTGCTGAGAGATGAAGATGTTTTGCAGGAACTGTAAGGGCAAGTAATTTATTTATGACACTGCTCATCAGTCATGGCAGGAAGCCGAGTATTTATACCATGCCAAGCTAACCTAAACGTTTTGTTTTATTTACCAGTCAGAAAGGCTCAAGCTACCTGCCCATCACAGTGTTCAAAGAGGATTTGGAGGCCTAAGTTTGAAGTTCCTTGTTTATATGTTGTTTATATGTTCTGGATTCTCCAAGGAAAAGGAAAAATGAGAGAAGGGCCCTAACCAATACATCCCACTGGCTAGTAAATTTAGTATATTGGATAATACTAAATGTATTAGCCAGTGGGATGTACTGGTTAGGGCCCTTCTCTCATTTAATAGACAGAAGCACTGTAAGAATTATGTTCCAATTTTTGTCTTGTTTCAGAATTTTCAAGAATTCCTGATGGCCTTTTTTTAAAATTCCCCCAGGTACAACCTTAACATATGTGATGTCCATGGGAACATAAAACAAGCACTGGGTGAACTGAAAGTACAGGAGCCAGAATTGGAGGCCGTGCTGATGGGTACTCGTCGCACGGATCCATATTCCTGCACATTGTCACCTTTCTGCATGACAGACTCTGACTGGCCCCAGTATATGAGGATCAATCCTCTCCTGGTAGGTGAGGCCATGTAGGCTTGTCACAAAGGCACTTGGGATATGTTCAGATAGCTGTGTACTCAAAGGCATCTTGTTGCGGAGGAGTCATCATCAACTGCATAGGTTCAAGTGGCCAATTTTCCTCCCAAACTTCTCTCTGCAGGCTATGTGCATGCAAACACACATACATATGCACACATGCTCCAAAATGCCTCAACTTTTCTTCAGAGTTCCTCTCAAACGGCAACTAGAAGTGATGTCCTGCACCTTCCCGATGCCAAAGCGAGAGGAACTCCAATGAAATCAGTTGTTTGGGAATGGCAATTGGTATTTTTGTGGTCCCATATGTTTGAGGGACTTTCTTAGGTGAAAAATCACCCGGAAATAATGCTTGATTGATTAATAATAATAATAATAATAATAATAATAGAGCTTTGGGGAGCTGGTAGGGGGCTTAAAGGCCTGAAAAAGTGGGATCCAGCAGCTACATGTGTAATCACAGGTGCCACTTTCCCCACACATTATAAGCAGAGATTCTAAAAACTGGCTATGTAAGAGGGTAAGAGCAGAGTGGTCTCAAGCCAAGTTTCTAGGCTCTTGACACCTTATCTGTATGGCCACTGATGTTCTAGGTAGCCTAGAAATTTACTGAGTAAGGGCACCACTCAGGCTCCAATGCTAACCTATCACCTGCCTGAGAACTCTGGCTGTTGACTGCCCAGGGACCAATCCCTGTCCACCAGGTCATATAAAAACACTGGTTGACAGACCTTGGCATATCAGCCTGAGCTATTTGGTGCTCTACCAAAAGTCTCCCTTATTTAAGCTTTTGCCCTTTTATCTTTTTATGTATAGGTTACATTTATGCACTGCCTTTACTGTCCTCCATATTTTGTCCTGACAACATCAACTTTGTCAGAGTGAAAATGAATATGACTAAACCCAGGTCAGCAAATATAGTATTATGAGAGCTAGAAATTGTGCTTTGAATGTAACCAATTCAAAACTCAAGCCATATTGGCGCTTATCCTATCCAGCTACCTTTTGGGGGGGGAAAACCTCTTCAGTCCTCAATGGATACCTTTTGAATTTGGCCACTTTCCTACCATGGACTCCCTGACCTGCCACTGCAGTCAAAAAGACTTAATTGGCATAAGACGCCAACTTCCCTTGATGAAGGAATGTAAAGTTAAGATGTAAAATGTGTGCAGTGCTTAGTACAAAATAACCTCAGCCCTTCTGATAACATATTTCTCTCTTCTTCTCACCCCATAGGATTGGACATACCGAGATATTTGGACGTTCCTTCGCACTCTCTATATTCCTTACTGTATTCTTTATGATAAGGGGTAGGAACTCTAATAACTTTTTCACAGGCTTATATACATGTGCACATTTTTATGGCATGGGTGGGCTCAAGGTCCCTACATATTCAAGCTTTGTGAATAGAATCATAGAATCATAGAGTTGGAAGAGACCACAAGGGCCATCCAGTCCAACCCCCCTGCCATGCAGGAACCAAATCAAAGCATCCCCGACAGATGGCCATCCAGCCTCTGCTTAAAGACCTCCAAGGACGGAGACTCCACTACACTCCAAGGGAGTGTGTTCCACCGTCGAACAGCCCTTACTGTCAAGTGGGGAACAATTAAAAAAATACAAAAATAACAATGTGCTACAACATTAAAAACATAATAATCTAATTCGTAATTTTAAAAACATTAAATTAGAATTCATAATAAAATCGGAAAACATCTGATGGGGGCAGTGAGACAGATGGACTGTTAAAAAGTCTGAGGACATCAGTTAGGGAAGGCCTGCTGGAAGAGATCCTTCTTTATTGCCTTCTTGAAGGCCTCCAACAATGTTATATGGCGGATCTCCTCTGGCAGATCATTCCATATTTTTGGAGCAGAAGCCGAAAAGGTCCTCTGGGAGGTTGCCAACAGCCTAGTTTTCTTTGGCTGCAGTAGGTTCCTCCCAAAGGACCTGAGTGTGTGAGAAGGATTGTATGGGAGGAGGCACTCCCTCAAGTATGCTGGACCTAAGCCATGTAGGGCTTTATAGGTAATGACCAACACCTTATACTGTGCTTGGAAGCTAATAGGCAGCCAGTGTAGGAATTCTAAAATGGGTGGAATAGAATCAAATTTGGAACTCCCTGTAACTTTCTAACAGGTCCACCACCCGGGGGTGGGGGGGGATTATTGATAGTGGCCTTTAGTCCAACCCTAACCAGGAAATGATCCGTCCATGACAAAGGGGAAGTATGGGTTACTTCTGCCCACCAATATTCCTGTTCCAAACAAAAGACCACATCATGGGTATGACCAGCACAGTACGTAGGCCCAGAGACAATCTGGGATAGGCCCAAGTTTGTCATGGTCCACATGTCCTCCTGAGCCGCACCCGTAAGATCTAATGAATTGGTCTCGAGGGGGATGTTGAAGTTCCCCCAGAACAATAATACATGACATCCTTTCAGGTATTTAAAGATGGCTATCATGTCACCTCTCTCTCTCTCTCCTTTTCTCCAAGCTAAACATACTCAGAGATGTTCTTCATAGGCTTCAGTGTTTTCCAGGTGATCATCTCATTCACCTTCCTCTCAACATATTCTAACATGTGACTCCACATTTTTTTTAGCATCTCTTCAGTGCCCTAGGGAACCATGTCCTTGAAATTTGGAATCAAACCATATAAATGAATGTTGGCAGAGTAAGGAGTGAGTTTCTGTATCTTTAATACTGGTTTAGAAGAGGGCATTTCAACATGTTTGCCTTGTTGTGTGACAAGCAATGCCTGCTGAAATGCCGTCTTCTACACAAACAGTAAAAGTGTAGGTGCCATCTTCAGTTTTTACTCTGGCAATCCTAGAATAGAAGTGGGACAAATAATGTGAAATCTTTTAAAACAAGCATTTTCAGCTTGGTCTCAAGAGATTTGATCAGTTTGTAGAAGGAGGGTGTCAAAGTTGGCAATCCCAATCTAGCATCCATGAAAATGGCACTTGTCACTGAGGGTTATACTAAGGGTGAATTCCTGTAAATTAAATACCTCCTTTTTCTCTTTCTCCCCCATCCTAAACTTGACAGCTACACTTCATTAGGTAGTATGAGCAACACAAAGAAGAACCCAGCCCTACTCTATACAGATGCCCGAGGACGGGAATGCTACCGGCCAGCCTATGAGCTCGAAAATGAAGAGGATGAACGCAACTCCCGCCATTAAAGGGCTGCTATGCCTTGGTGCTCCAGTGGTGCCACCACTGCTGTGATGTTCTGCTATTTGGTAGCTGCTCCAGCCTTGGTGGCACCCTGTGTGATTCATTTGACTCCCGCTCCATTCATCAGACTATGGGACAGCTCTGTGACCATTGGTAGCAAACTGAATATGTTGTTTCCTGCATCATGTAAGGATAATAAATGATGGAAAATTAGCCAATGAATTCTAACCTCATTCTGCAGGGCAGGGGGGTGCCTCTTGTGCGTTGCTGAACTGAAGTAGTAACCCAAATAAGTGTTTAGAGTTTGTAGGACTAATTATAGAATTATGGACTTGAAAGAGACCTCAAGGGCCATCCAGTCCAATCCCATTCTGCTATGCAGGAATACACAATCAATGCATCCCTGATAGATGGCTATTCAGCCTCTGTGATTTTGTTGTACCTTTTGGCTGACATCCTATTAATGATGTATGCATGTGCAAGTCCACCTTATGCCTTGTATGCCTACTTTTAGTCACTGCAGAAGTTGATATTCCCTTTCTCCATCAGTAGTAACCAGAATTCCCCCCCCCAAGCTAACGTAGACCTGCTGCAGCCCCGTCCCCCTATCCATGGCCATTTGTGCCTGAAGGAGAGTGGGAGGGAGCTCAGAAACATCTAGCTATGTTGCTGTAGCCAGATGTTAAATAAATGCGTGAACCGCTGCAACCTCTGGAAGACTCCAGCCACCTCAGCAGATGATGTAATTGCTTCATGTCTGGCTAAGGGAACATAGCCAGACATATCTGAGATTTCCCCCTCTTGGGTCTGGGGCTTCAGTGGGTCTATGGTAGGTGTGAGGTAAACAGTTCTATGTAATGTAGTTTTGCATGCAAAACTGCTATGCTGCACTGGCCTGTACAAGATCACAACATTTGTGTGTAACATTTATTTGGGCTGTTCTAGCATAAGCTGAGAGCAATAGCAGCTGATGGGGGGCGAGGGGATGTATAACACATGACAGTCATCATTTCCACCACTATTGTTTTTTGGATGGAGAGCAGATGTTGATTCTCATTGGTGGGGAAAGGAGAGGGGGAAGTTTGGGCATCAGGCATGGCCCTGGCATTGCTTAGCTCCTGTAGGGCCCTGGTGACCAATGAGACCTTGTGACCTCTTGGATAGTAGAGAAACTTCCAGCGATCATCGCACAAAGGAACTAAACAACAGCACCATCCCAAGCCAGATAAAAGCCAGTTTGGATTTAAAGCTGTCCAGAGCAGAATGCATTCTCTGTGGGTCTCTCCAGTCTCCATGGGTCCTTATATCCTGCGGCGGGCACCACGAGGGCTGGCGCTCCCAGTTTACAAAAGCAGATATTTGGTCGGCCTGGGTTATGGAGCACTGGAAGCTCTCCAGCAATGTCTGTATCTCCTTCTTTGCTGTTGGTGCATAAAAGAGCTTTTAGATTAGAGTCTTGCTGATGCCCAGTCTTGTGTGCCATGCTGTGCCGTGCCGTGCCATGCCACCAGAATATGGGACTTCTTTTGGATCAGTCTTGATGCCTTTTATCCCTTGGGTCTTTGAGCGTCTTAACCCAGATGCCATTGATCTGTTGCTATCCCTATTGCAATGTAAGTATCAAACAATCAATCAACCATCCTTAGCATGAAGCAAAGGAGAACAACTGATAGGAGGTAGAGGGGGAAGAAGGTATAGGGGGCATAGTTTTTGTGGGTACAAATAGGAGACTTATATAAAATGGCAAAATCAAGGTTTGCTTTTGGGAATGTATATATTTTAAAAAAATATTGTCAAGCCATGGATGCTTCAATCTGTGGATAAGGAATCTATGGATATGGAGGGTCGACTGTACTGTGATGGGTCGATAGTCTGAACCTTCATGTGTGGGAGCAGTGTATCTCTAGGGTATCTGATAAGAGTATGGGGCAAACAAGAGAAGCTAGGCTATTGCTGCTTTCAAACCTGACCTGAATCATCTGGTTTGTTGCTGTTGAAAACAGACTACTGGATTAAATCAGAGATACAAACCATAGCATTCTTTCCATAGGTCCCTCCTGGAAGGCTTGTTATCAGAATAGGTGTTTCCAATCTGGCAGTGGGCTGCTTCACACTACACCATTATAGTAGTATGATTCCATCTCGGCTGCCAATGGAATCCTGGGATTTGGAGTTTGATGGGGGATTTCAGATTCTCTACCAGAGAAATCTAGTGTTTCACCACACTACAAATACCAGGATTCCATAGGATACATCCGTGGCAGATTAAGAGTCCAACTGTTATAATTCTGAAGTGTGAAGGAGGCCACATTTCTCAATGTCACCCCTTTTTCTTTCTGCTTGAGTGTGTGACTTGCCCAAGATCTCTCAGTGGATTTCGTGGCTGAACAGGGACTTGGACCTTGGTCTCCAGAGTCCTAGTCCAACACCAAACTACTAGACAATCATTTCTTCTCAATATTAAATAATTGTTGTATGTCATCAACTCATTTCTGACTTATCGTTACCCTAAGGCGAACCTGTCACTGGGTTTTCTTGGCATTTAGCTTTATCTTTTTCTGAGACTGAGAGAGTGTGATTTGCCCACAGTCACCCAGTGGGTTTCTATGGCTGATTTGAACCCTCCTCTCTAGACTCATGGTCCAGTGCTCAAACTACTGTACCATTCTGGCTCTAGTTATTATTGTTGTGTGTCTTCAAGTCATTTCTGACTCTAAGGCCAACATTTCACGGGGTTTTCTTGGCAAATTTCTTCAGAGGGGAGTTGCCATTGCCATCCTCTAAGGCTGAGTGAGTATGACTTGCCCAAGGTCACCCAGTGGATTTCTGTTGTTGAGCCACGATTTGAACCCTGGTCCCCAGAATCATAGTCCAATGCCCAAATCACTACCCCAAGTTGGTTCTCCAGCTCTAATTAATACATACTTAAATGCCCAATGAAAAGCCATATATAAGTCTTGCCCAGAGGCTTGGTATGGGCAGTTGGCCTAGGGCAGTTAAAGCCTTAACACAGTAAAGCACACTGAGCCAGTGAACATGCCTCTGTTTTGTCCTCGCATCTTCTAAGCAGTCAGTCCATTCCAGCCATCTGCTTCCTAAGATGTTTTGGGTTCCACCACCCAGGGGTCCTGTCCATTGACCAGGCTTGATGGGGCTGATGGGAATTGAAATCCATCACATCTGAAGGACACCAATGCAGAGAGCATTGGTCTAGCTGACAGCTAGGAACGTTTGTATTGCGGAATCATTTTGTCAGCTTCTTAACAGTGTTCATACTTTTAATTCCAGGTCCTTGAGATGTCAAGAAGAAAATGCACGCCAGTACTATCACCCAGAGTTCAGATGATGGTTCAGTGAAGAGAAATTAGTCTGCCAGCTGTGGTCTAGGGATTCAACCAAAGAGAAAGAAATTATTATTATTTTATTATTTTATTATCTTATATCCCGCCTTTCTCCTATTATAGGGACTCAAAGGCCACCTGAGTAATGATGGATTGACTCCGGAACTCCAGATAGCTGCTTCGTTCAAAGAAAACAGTTGTACACAGGGGATTAGAAGAGGAGGCCAACCTATTGAGCAGTTCAATGAGTCCTCACCTTGATATTCTGGGTAGGGTTGAGTGGGAAAGGAAGGTTCTTGGACATCTTTGCCGGAATTTGACAAATCAGGCTGTCCCTAGGATCGGGGAGCATACAATATGTGGACTATAAATCCCATCATCCCTGGCTAGTGATCAGTGATGATGGGAGCTGAAGTCCAAACATGTCTGGAAGGCCACACATTGCCCACTCCAAACTATCCCGACAACATTTCTTTCAAGGTGTTTGAACGCTTTACATTCCACCTTCCCAACTTTATGGAGGAGAAAGCCTGGCTAGAACTCTTGCTCCTGAAGTGCTAGATTTCTTGAAGAAAGGAGAATTAAAAAGAAAAAGAAAAAAACACACACACTTCTGTATTGTGAAGTAGCGTCTATGTGCCTTCTGCTGGGGTTTTGGATGTGTGTCAAACTTTAGGGTGGTTTCTGATCCTAAAAAGAATCAAGCACGCCTTAGAACAGCTTGGAAAAGTTACCTTTTGGACTACAATCCCCAGAATCTCCCAGCTGGTCGTTACAGTAATAAAGGACCTTCTAGGACTGGGAATGTCTGGGAATTTCAATCCAAATAGTACGAGTATATAGTTGGCAAATTTGGGTTCTTGCAATGTATATCAGAAAAGGATGTCAAAGGAATACTAGCATTGATGTGCTGCTGGTGGCATTTTTCCAAGTGAGTTTGGAAAAGCGCTTTGTCTGCCGCTCCTTAGAAGTCGCTCTTATTAATCTCTGTATTCAGTGCATGCATAGTTTGAAAAGCCAAATAAAACAAATTTGAATATTTGCTCTCTTTTAATTTAGTCATTACTTGAAATACCACCACCTGTTTACATTGCAGTTAATTCAGTCATGGAAATCACTGTCACAAGATGACTGGCCAAACCCAAAGGTTGCTCAGTATTTGCTCCTCTTCATCCTGGAGAGAAATGACCAGTGGGGTGCCACAGAGTTCTGTCTTGGGCCCAGGGCTATTCTACATCTTTATCAATGTGTTGATATGTGAAAAGACCCTGCCATCCCTTCCACTCTTACCATTCACTTGGATAAAGGAACAGAGGGCATACTTATCAAATTTGCAGATGACACCAAATTAGGAGGAATAGCTAATACCCCAGAGTCAGAGGATTTTCTGACTTTATCCCTACATGTGCTGGCTATTTGTTTGAATTCCTCTTTGGTGATTTCCCCATTTTTCTATTTCTTACACATGTTCCGTTTAAAACAGCTCAGTTGAAAGTTCCTTAGTCATCCATCCTGGTTTCTTGAGACACCTCCCATTTTTCTTCCTCATTGGAACTGTTTTAAATTGCGCCTTCAGTATCTCCTTTTTGAGATACTCCCATCTGTCTTAAACTCCCTTCTCTTTTAGTATTCCTGACCATGGGATCACCCCCAGTATTTCTCTAAGTTTATTGAAATCAGCTCTCTTAAAGTCTACAATTCGTGTCTGACTATGCCTAGCTTCACCTTTCCACTGTATAACAAACTCCAGGAGGACATGGTCACTTCCACCTAAGGATCCCACCACTTGCACCCCATCAACTAGGTCCAAAATAGCTGACTCCCTTGTTGCTTCTTCCACCTTTTGGACAATGAAATTGTCTTCAAGGCAAGTGAGGAATTTGCTAGACCTTGAGGATTTGGCTGAGTTTGACTTCCAGCAAATATCAGGATAGTTGAAGTCACCCAATACTACTATATTTCTCTTATCTGAAGGCATCTAGAAAGGCATCATCCAATTCCTCTGCCTGAGTTGGAGGTCTGTAATAGACTCTCACAGTAACAACCCTGTTGTTTCTTTCTCCTTTAATTTTTTATCCCAACACTCTCCACTTCGTTTCCAGTACTGATGTCCTGGATCTCTTTACTGGTGTAAATATCCTATCCAATTTTACCATTGAGGAGGAGATTAAATGTCTTATTTTCTTAGTATGCCTCTTATTCCATCATCCTCTGATGCATCCTTTAATTAATGTTTCTTTTAAAACCTGACAATCAAAGTAGACATTTTGCTTGTCTGACTTACAAGTGCTTTGATTTAATTCCATGAGAGCTAGTGTGATATAGTTGTTTGAGCATTGGTCAGAGGACAGGGTTTGAATCCCCACTCAGCCACAGAAACCCACTGGTTTTTTTTGGGCCAGTCAGGCTCTCTCAGCCCCAGAGGGGACATGACAAACCACCTCCCAAGAATTCTTGTCAAGAAACAGGCAATAGAGAGTTGCTGTAAGTAAGCAGGAGTCAACTACAAGGCACATAACAAAGGGAGAGAGAGTGTTGAGAGCCAGTGTGGCCTAATGGTTTGAGCGTTGGAGTATGACTGTGGAGACCAGGGTTCAAATTGCAGCTGGGCCATTAAACCCACTGGGGACTCTTTCAAATGGGAGGAATTTCTCCCAATTCCGAATGGAGCCAATGCGGATTCATGTAAATTCGCTTGTTTAGCGAATTTACCTGAACCCCTGCTCTGTTCGGAAGGCATTCGGAATTACTTCCCATTACCTGAAAATAACCCCTCCTTGCCCGAAATCGCGTGAGAAGCTTAAATGCGCAATAACGTGAAACCCATGATTGCATTCGGAGTGACTTCCCTTTTGCCCGAATTTGCGTGAGAAGAATTAATTCGCAATAACGTGAAACCCCAGGATTGCGTTTGGATTGCCCTTGGATTATACTTCCAGTTTCCCACGTCTGAAAGAGTCCAAAGTGACCTTGAGCAAGTCACACTCTCCCAGCCTCAATTTACCCCATGGCAAACCCACTCTGAAGAAAATTGTCTAGAAAACTATGTGATAGGGCCAACGTAAGTTGGAAATGCCTTGAAGGCACACAACAACAACAACAACCAACTAGACTGGTTTGCTTTTCAACATTGCGAGATTTCAACTTTGAAATATAGTTGCAGGAAAAGGGAAGAGAAGACATGTTTGCAGGAGACGGCGTGAGATTTTTCCCCCCTGTTTATCCAAAGTGGGAACGGTTGGGGCGAGGAGGTGGAGGCTGGAAAATACTGTGTCTCTGGCCGGTTTCTCCCCATTCCTGACCGACTAGCCTGTCTCCATCTCTTTTCTGGCTATTTCCTGCTACTCTTGATAAGATCCTCTCCCTTTTGTGGCTCCCAGACTGGCTGGAGCTCCTGCCAAAGGTCAACGCCTGGCCAGGCCACAGACTGGCAGCAAAGAATGCGGCCAAGTTAGCCGGCTGGTGGGCACTTCCTGGAGACAACCACATCCCTGGCTCTTGCAAGAGCAGTCAGCGGGGGACTTGTCATGCCAGCCTGGCACATCTCTGCTGGTGCCCTTTAGCATAAACCTCAGCCAGCCCTGCACTGGGGGCATCTAGCGACACTTCTCCTGGCCCACTCTGCAGAATGGGGCACTGAGTGGCAAGTGTTTGGCACTAGCAGCGGCACCCTCCAAAATCTGGGGAGCTGCCCGTTTAAAAGGGATAGAAAGGCAGCCCAGCGGCGCCACTGCCGTCTCTCTTATCTTTCAAGGAAGTTGAAGTGTAACAGATAGTAGACTTGGAGCTACTGGCAAAGTGGCCGCCCTTGGTTCTTAAAGGGGCAGCCCTTTTTAGTAAACATCTGTGGGCCGTATAGCAAATCCAATAGCATCAAAAATCCACCCAACAATGGTACCTTTATTGGCCCAACCAAAATGCACAAAAGACATGATGCACGCTTTCATAGAAGCATGAAATCATAGAGTTGGAAGAGACCACAAGAGCCACTGAGTGCAAACCCCTGCCATGCAGGAACTCAAAAGCACAGCATCCCCGACAGATGGCCATCCATCCTCTGTGACTCCTATCACTCTCCAAGGAAGTGTGTTCCATTTGTCAAACCTCTCGCACTGTCAGGAAGTTCCTCCTACTGTTGAGGTGACATAATTTTTCCTGCCACTCATTGCCCCCAAATTTCGAAGTACTGCTGGCTTCTTCATCAAGCAAGGTGTTAAAAACCATACGGGAGGGGGAAAAAAATTGAAGATGTTAGTCATAGCATTTTGCTGTTTCTGTTGTCAGTTCTGATATGAAAGGGTATTATCTTGGAGGCTTGCACTACCTTGTTAGTGCTACTGGAGAGGATTTGCATCTTTCTTCTCTGAGAACTCTTTCAAACGGGAGGAATTTCTCCCAATTCCGAATGGAGCCAATGCGGATTCATGTAAATTCGCTTGTTTAGCGAATTTACCTGAACCCCTGCTCCGTTCGGAAGGCATTCGGAATTACTTCCCATTACCCGAAAATAACCCCCCCTTGCCCGAAATCGCGTGAGAAACTTAAATTCACAATAACGTTAAACCCATGATTGCATTCGGAGTGACTTCCCTTTTGCCCAAATTTGCGTGAGAAGAATTAATTCGCAATAACGTGAAACCCCAGGATTGCATTTGGATTTCCCTTGGATTATACTTTCAATTTCCCACGTCTGAAAGAGTCCTATCTGATGCAGCGGCTACAAAGGCCATGCCTCCCTTGAGCACTTGGCAGGTGCCAGGCAGATGTAAGTTTAAGCAGGTCAATTTTTTTCTTCTTATTGAGCCATACCAGAGTCACTCCAGAGTAGTCCGAAGAGCGTTGTTTTAAATATCCTGCATTTTCAGGCCTTGGAAGTAAAGAACTACAACCTCTTGTTGCTGTGTGCCTGCTAGTCATTTCTGACTTTTGGCAACCCCCTATCATGGGGTTTTCTTGTTCAGAGGAGATTTGTGATTGTCTTCCCTGAGGCTGAGAGAATGTGACTCATCCAAAGTCAACTTGAAAGTTGACAGTGGACTCTTTCAAACGGGAGAAATTTCTCCCAATTCCGAATGGAGCCAATGCGGATTCATGTAAATTCGCTTGTTTAGCGAATTTACCTAAACCCCTGCTCCGTTCGGAAGGCATTCGGAATGACTTCCCATTACCCGAAAATAACCCCCCCTTGCCCGAAATCGCGTGAGAAGCTTAAATTCGCAATAACGTGAAACCCATGATTGCATTCGGAGTGACTTCCCTTTTGCCCGAATTTGCGTGAGAAGAATTAATTCGCAATAATGTGAAACCCCAGGATTGCGTTTGGATTGCCCTTGGATTATACTTCCAATTTCCCACATCTGAAAGAGTCCAGTGGGTTTAATGGCTGAGCTGGGATTCAAATCCTGGATTTCAAAGTTGCAGTCCAATGCTCAAACCACTATGCCATACTAGAAGTAAAGCATTACAACTAAATCACCTTAATTTGGGCAAATAGCCTTTGGGGGGATGGCAACACCCAGAATCCCTCAGCCAGCATGGCCAATAGTCATGGTAGACAGGAGATGCTGAGGTTTTTTTTTTTAAGTAACTCCTTTGGTCACTCTCCAGTTTCTGAATGTCCTTTTTGAATTGTGGTGCTCAGAACTGGTCACAGGATTCCAGGTGGGGCCTGACCAAGCCAGAAGTGGTGCAGTGGTTCGAGTATTAGACTACAACTCTGGAGACCAGGGTTCGAATCGGAACTTCCTGACAGTAAGGGCTGTTCAACAGTGGAATAAACTCCCTTGGAGAGTGGTATAGTCTCCCTCTTTGGAGGTATTTAAACAAAGGCTGGATGGCCATCTTTTGGGGATGCTTTGATTTGAGAGTTCTTGTGGTCTCTTCCAACTCTATGATTTTATGATGCTATGATTCAAAGCAGAATAGAGTGGTGCTATTATTTCCCTGGATCTAGACACTATACTTCTATTGATGCAGCCTAAAATTGCATTGGCCTTTTTAGCTGCCGCATCGCACTGTTGACTCATGGTCAACTTGTGGTCTACTTGGACTCCTCTAGATCCCTTTCACATGTAGTCTCCTTAAGTCAGGTGTCCCTCATCCTATATCTATGCATTTAATTTTCCCGCCCTAAGTGCAGTATCTTACATTTCTCTGTGTTGAAATTCATTTTGTTAGTTTTGGCCCAGCTTTCTAATCTCCTCAGGTCATTTTGAATTTTGATCCTGTCCTCTAGGGTATTCCTCGTAATCTGGTGTCATCTGCAAATCTGATAAATATGCCCCCAATTCTGTCATCCAAGTCATTAATAAAGATGTTGAATAGCACTGGGCCAAGGACAGAGCCCTGTGGGTTGCAAATTTGATAAGCATGCCCCCTATTCTTTCATCCAAGTGAATGGTAAGAGTGGAAGGGTTTGGCAGGGAAGTGTGGTCTTTTCACGTATCAAGCACCCCAAGCCATTTTGACTTTGACTCAGTCCTGATGCTCCAGCCGCCTGCTGCTGCTGCTGGTTTTGGTCCAAGGCCCCTCCAGAGCAACTTTTTGTTCCAGCTTCCCCATTTCCTTCCCCAGCTATTCTGACTCCCACACCGAAAGAGGCTGGGCTAGGGAAGGATGGGGCGGGAACGGGCAGCCAAGAAAAGACTGGGCCAGCAAGTCTGTGGTGTGAGCTGTCCCTGACACCCGGCGGGTCTGCACCCAGAGGTGACTCTGGCCACCCATTGCCTGCACAGTGAGTGAGACCCCTTCCCCGGCTTGAAGCACCCGAGGCCTGTAAGGTGTTTCTCAGTGAAGAAAGCAAGGACTGGATATTGGAGGGCATGCAGGATGTGGGTAGACTTCATTACTGTAGTGGTCTGCAAACCATGCCCTATGAAGAGCAATTTAGGGAGCTTGGTCTGCTCTGTTCAGCTTGGAGTAGAGAGGATTATGACAGCCCTGTTTAAGTATTTGAAGGGATGTCATACTGTGGATGGAGCAAACTTGTTTTCTGCTGCTCCAGAGAGTAGGACCTGGAACAATGGATGCAAACGATGGGAAAAGAGATTCCACCTCAACATTAGGAGGAACCTCCTGACAGTAAGAGCTGTCCATTCGTGGAATACGCTCCCTTGGAGAGTGGTGGAGTCTCCTTTGGAGGTCTTTAAACAGAGGCTGGATGGCCATCTGTCTATATAATCTATATCTGGCTCTGATGCTACTTGATGCAGAGCCAATGGAGTTGTCATCTGCAGGATTTTGGACATTTAGATCTGGATTCTTGTTGTTGTTTGCCTTTGGGTCGTTTTTGACTTATGGCAACCGTAAGGTGAACTTATAATGGGGGTTTCCTTGGCAGATGTCTTCAGAGGGCATTTGCCATTGCTATCCTCTCAGACTGAGAGAGCGCCTTGCTCAAGGTTACCTAGTGAGTTTCCAGGGCCGAGCCAGGATTCGAACCTTGGTCTCCAGAGTCATAGTCCAATGTTCAAACCACTGCAGGATTTTGGAAGGGGAGATCTGGCTTCTAGTTAGTATGAAAGGGGTGAACCATTGTGCTTCTAGTTAGTATGACACTTGTTGGGTGAACCATTGTGGTTCTTGTGGTTAGGGTTCTGGACTGGGATTTGGGAGAGTTGGGTTCTGGTCCCTTTTAAACTTGCTTTCTCAGAGTGGTCCACTTCACAGGGTTGCTGTTCTTGTGAGGATAAAGCAGGAAAGAAAGCCATGCTTATCCTGCTTGACCAACCTCACGGGTTTGTTGTTGTTACAAGGACAAAATGGGGGGCGGGGGAGAGCTATATATGTCACTTTGACTTTATGGAAATGGTTATGTTACGTTCCTTCAGGTTATGTTACGTTCCTCAGATGTACGGTGATTTTCTCATAGGTTTTCTTGACAAGGAGTATTCAAAAGGGGTTGTTCCTTGCCTTCCTCTTGAGCTGAGATTGTGTGACTGGACCAAGGTCACCCAGTGGGTTTCTTTGGCTGATTGGGAATTTAAATCCAGGTCTTCTGGAGCCTTAGTCCAACACTCAAACCACTGTGCCACCCAGGTTGCCATGGGCGGAAAGGCAGAGTATAAATGAATAACAGGCAGAAAGTATAAATGTCCCTGCACATGACTGGCAGTGGGTACCTATATATCACTTCTCCTCCTGTACATGTTAGGAGTGGTGTGATAGTCTTGGCGTTGTGTACCAAGAGTGGCACGGGAGATAGCCTGCATGGGAAAGCTGCATTCTCATCATTGCATTGGCAATGGGACTCTACCGTGCCCTGGTGAGGGATTGGCATACGAATACATGGCCCTCTGTGTATCCTACATACATTTATCAGTAGGATGGTCCAGCTGGTGGTTTGTTGGATGATCGCAGGCCTTAGGACAGCTGGTTGGAGAGTTTTTCAAGAGAGCTTGGAAAGCTTTATTGTTTTGGACTTCAGCTTTCAGAATCTCCTGGGCAGCTGGGTAGAACCTCTTCTCATTTGAATGAATTCTCTGCAGCAGCAGAAAACAAGCTCACTCCATCTTCCACAAGACGTACCTTGTAGATAGTTAAAGATGTCTGCCGTGTCATCGTTCAGGCTGTATTGGCACTGCAGAAATAATCCAGGTTGACTTCACTTTAACTGCTATGGCTCAGTGCTATAAAAGAGATCAGGCCTTTAGAAGCGAGTTCCAGAGTCTAGGATCAACTACTGAGAAGGTAGCTTGTGTTCTCACCAAATCTACTTGTGTGATTGCGGTGGGACGGAAAGCCTTCCTTCAAAATCCTAAAACTTGGGCGGGCTCATATGACTTTGGAGACCAGGGTTCCAATCCCCGCTTGGCCATGGAAACCCACTGGGTGACCTTGGGCAAGTCACACACTCTCAGCCTCAGGGGAAGGCAATGGCAAATCTCCTTTGTGAAGAAAACCCAATGATATCATATGACATGACATGACATGATATTGTGGCTTTAGGGCTGCCATGAGTCGGAAATGACTTGAAGGCACACAACAAAGTATTTCAAATAGATATGCAAGGCTTTAAAGTTCATAGCCAGCACTTTGAATTCTGGAAATGAACTTGTAGCCAGTGAATTTCAGCAAGGGTGTTATATGTTCCCTCGAACCAGCCTTGGTTAGCAACCACTGAGGTTTTCGCAATAAAGAGAAATTCCTCCCATCTGATAAGGTCCTAAGTTAGGTTCATCAGATTCGAATATGTAGCTGTGATAGTCTGCAGAATCAGTTGTAGAGAGATCTTGCAGCACCTTTGAGACTCGCTGAAGGAAAGAAATTGGCAGCATGAGCTTTCCTAGACTAAAGTCTACTTCCTCAGATGCACTTGTTTCATCAAAGTAACTTTCCCGAGCTTGGGATTTATCCGATTTAGAACTTCTTACTGCCTTCACATTGCAGCATCCAAGGCAGAGCTTAGACACGTTACTTTTTGGATTACAACTCTCAGAATCCCCCACTGGCAATGCTGGGAGGATTTGGGGAGAATTGTCATCCAAAAAAGTCCCTTTTCATACTTTTGTTCAGGGTGGGTGGGAAGATCTCTCAATCGTTCTTATAATGATCCGGAAAAATAGGTGAATGCTTGTTGTGTTTTTGTTGTTGTCGTTGTTATTCCTCCACTTTTTTTTCTGAGGATTCTTTCAAACAGGAGGAATTTCTCCCAACTCTGAATGGAGCCAATGCGGATTCATGTAAATTCGCTTGTTTAGCGAATTTACCTGAACCCCTGCTCCGTTCGGAAGGCATTCGGAATTACTTCCCATTACCCGAAAATAACCCCCTCCTGCCCGAAATTGCGTGCGAAGCTTTAATTCGCAATAACGTAAAACCCAGGATTGCATTCGGAGTGGCTTCCCTCTTACCCGAATTTGCGTGCGAAGCTTTAATTCGCAATAACGTAAAACCCACGATTGCATTCGAATTGACATTAAATTATACTTCCAATTTCCGACGTCTGAAAGAGTCCTGACTCTTGAGACTCAAGGCAGCTTAACACAGTTGAAACCGATCACCATTAAAAGGTCACATCATACAAAAGTTTAAAATATATTTAAACTAACAAACTCTGTTTGTTGAAATGTTAAGAAAAAAGATTGCACTAAGTAAAAATACAATAGTGAAAGGAGCGGTAATGTAAATTCAAGAAGATGGGTTTAGTTTTGAAGATAAGGAAGTATTAAGGAAATCAAGGAAGATACTAGAGGCTTACGTGTTGATTTTTGTTGTGTCTGTGGTATAATATAGAATGGTTACATGTTTTATGTTTGCTCATGTTGGCGTTTGTATTTTATGTTTGCTGTGTTAATATGGTGTGCAATGTACGATGTTACTTTTTAAACTTTTGTGAATAAAAATTAATATATATATATATATATATATATATTTAAACTACTGATGGAATTGCAAGCAATTAAAACGACGAGCATTAAAAAAAGAAAACAACAAATATAGACAGTGCAGCACATTATGAAAAGCCCTGGCCTACTGAGCAATGTAATTGATTTTGTTGTTGATGTTGAATTGAAGATATACCTACTGCAGCAAAAATTTGCAGCGCACTCTGGGTGGGTAGTGACAGTACGTTAAAACAACAATAACATAAAAAAACGTGGCTCTAAAATTTCTGACATTAAGGTCAGAAGCAGAACTTTCTAAAAAAATCCATCAAGGCAGCTCAAGCTAAACCATAAAACGTCAAGCCAGTGTATTGCATCCATTTGGCAAGGCCCCAGCTGGGAACAGGAACTTCCTAAAAGCATTTTTCTTTGTACGCAGAATATTTGAACTTGAGGTCATTTGATGCAACCGATGGCGGGTTTGGTTGGTCTGGAGGAAACAGGAAGATGAACGTACTATTTCAAGTGAAACACTTTATTAGCCTGTGGAATTCACTGCCACCAGATGTGGGCTTTTAAAATTAATAATAATAATAATAATAATAATGATCCTATAGATTTTTGTGGGTTTCCCGGGCAATGTGGCCACAAAAAACCCACAAAAATCTATGGATCCCAGCCATGAAAGCCTTCAGCTTCACAATAATAAAACTTATTTATATCTCCAGTTGGATCGAGGTGGCTTACAACATTAAAATAACATTAAAATACCAGATAATGATTAATATCATAAAAGCCTTATAACCTAAAACCCCACGCACCCACCCTTTAAAATGACTTTTAAAAGGGATTCCCATCATTCTGGGAAGAATAAGAGCCGTAACAGCATTTAGCCATTCTAGCCCAATGAAGCCTCCAGCTCCTGAAGCAGTCTACCGTTTCTGCACACAGGGGAAACTAAAGAGAGTTAGCAAACAGGATTTAAACAGGAATTAAACAGGAATTAAACAGGAAATGCCCTATGTTAAACATAAGGCATTTCCTGTTTAATTCCTGTTTAATTCCTGTTTAAATCCTGTTTATCCTCTAGTGTGATACTCTTCTTAGTTGTCACAGGGCTGTTGGCTTCAAGCTGTTCTTAGTGGCACAATAGGGAAAAGTTACCTTTATTACGTAGATAAATACAGCCATCAAAAGTTACTGTCTGATATCAAACTGAAAGTATAGCTTGATTATTTAGATTGGGTCCCAGTTCTGGGAAAAGAGCAGACACAAATAAATATAATAATAATAATAATAATAATAATAATAGACAATTATGGAATTTCAGGTAAAGATTTAGAGAAAGATGGATCAATTAAACTTAGTAAAAATAAGAACTGCTAGGAAGGAAGTCACCACATACGTTTTTGTTAATATGTTATTTTGATTGATCTTGCTTTGTATGGGTTGTTTGTCAATGTGAAGGTTTGTTATGTTAATATTGTCGACGTGAGGAAAAATGCATGGGTATATGTTGTTTTTAATATTGATGTTATTATATAATAAATATTTTATTGTTAATATATATATATATATATATATATCATAGAATCATAGAATTCTATGATTCTATATAATAACGTCAATCTTAAAAACAACATATACCTCCACATTCTTCTCCATGTCAACAATATTAACAAAACAAATTGTCCCCCACACACACTTTAATATATACTAATACTCTTAGAAGAGGTACCAGTGTGGCATAGGAGTTTGAGTATTGGATCGCAACTCTGGAAACCAGAGTTGGATTTCCAGCTGGGCCACGGAAACCCACAGGGTGACTTTGGGCAAGTCACACTCTCTCAGCCTCAGGGAAAGGCATTATGGCAAACCTCCTCTGAACAAAGCTTCCCAAGAAAACTCCATGACAGCTTAGCCTTAGGGTTGCCATAACTTAACAACAACTTGAAGCCACATAGCAACAACAACAACAAAACCTCCAAGAAACCCCACCAAACCCGAAGAATCCCCAGGTGGTGATTCTGTTTTACAAAGTAACTTTGAGTTTATCACACAAAGGAGATGGGGACTTTATCCTGTGAGTATCCCGGAAAAAAATCACGTAATTATGTGTAATGATTTCACACGACATTGCATAAAACCCACCATTAAAGTGGCCACAAAGAAGCATTAATGTGCATCTTTTTACTTTTGGGATAGCACTTTATTTGTGCAATTGTGTGTGATAATCATTCACATACTTACTCGCCGTTTCTGCTTCATTTGTGGGATGCTTTAAATGCGCTTTAATCTCTCTTTAATGTCGAAATCAGGCCCAGTGTGATAAACTCCTACGTGATTGGAAAATGAAATACTGAGCTGGATTATCAGGGGAACTTTCTCTTAAAAAGGCAGACTATAGTGAATTGGGTCTCCCTGTAGTGAATTGGGTTTCACCATCAGCTGACCAGTGGCACAGAAAAAGTTAGTTTGTATTACTATCCATGAACAATATATTTTTGCTTCAGCTTGGCAGAAGGAGGCTGGGAAAAGATATGAAAGCTGGGAATGGACTGGGGGAGTGAATTTTCCTCCCTTGCCAACTCCGTCTCCCATCGATCTTGTCCAGGAGGGTTCATCCCAGCATAGGAACCCTGTACAGACTGCTATGGAGAACTGGTTCCCCAGCCAGGGATGATTGGGGTAAAATGGGATTTAAGGAGATCTCGTAGCACCTTTGAGACTAATTGAAAGAAAGAAGTTGGCAGCATGCATTTGGACTTAAGTAAACTTAAGTCACCTTTGAGACTAATTGAAAGAAAGAAGTTGGCAGCATGAGCTTTCGTAGACTTCAGTCTACTTCGTCAGATGCATTTGGACTTAAGTAAACTTAAGTCACCTTTGAGAATAATTGAAAGAAAGAAGTTGGTAGCATGAGCTTTTGTAGACTTTAATTTACAATTATTAATGACTTGGATGGCAGAATTGGGGGCACACTTATCAAATTTGCAGATGACACCAAATTAGGAGGAGTAGCCAATACTCCAGAAGACAGGATTGACATTCAGAATGACCTGAATAGACTAGAAAGCTGGGCCAACGCTAACAAAATGAAATTCAATGCGGAGAAATGTAAGGTACTGCACTTAGGATGCAAAAATGAAATGCACAGATATAGGATGGGGGACACCTGGCTGAATGAAATTACGTGTGAAAGGGATCTAGGAGTCCAAGTAGACCATAAGTTGAACATGAGCCAACAGTGCGATGCGGCAACTAAAAAGGCTAATGCAATTTTAGGCTGCATCAGTAGAAGTATAGTGTCTAGATCAAGGGAAGTAATAGTGCTACTCTATTCTGCTTTGGTCAGGCCCCACCTGGAAGACTGTGTCCAGTTCTGGGCACCACAATTCAAAAAGGATGTGGAGAAACTGGAGCAGGTCCAAAGGAGGGCGACTAAGATGGTGAAGGGTCTGGAAACCCTGCCCTATGAGGAACCACTTAGAGAGCTGGGGATGTTTAGCCTGGAGAAGAGAAGGTTAAGAGGTGATATGATAGCCCTGTTCAAATATTTGAAGGGATGTCATATTGAGGAGGGAGCAAGCTTGTTTTCTGCTGCTGCAGAGACTAGAACGCGGAACAATGGATGCAAGCTGCAGGAAAAGAGATTCCACCTCAACATTAGGAGGAACTTCCTGACAGTAAGGGCTGTTCAACAGTGGAAGACACTCCCTCGGAGGGTGGTGGAGTCTCCGTCCTTGGAGGTCTTTAAGCAGAGGCTGGATGGCCATCTGTCAAGGATCCTTTGATTGGGAGTTCCTGCATGGCAGAATGGGGTTGGACTGGATGGCCCTTGTGGTCTCTTCCAACTCTATGATTCTATGATTCTAATCCAACTCCTCAGATGCATTTGGACTTAAGTAGACTTAAGTGTACGAAAGCTCGTGCTGCCAACTTCTTTCAATTAGAGGTGCTACCTCTTTACATGCTCATTCTACAGACTAACACGGCTACATGTTTGAATTCTACTATGCTGGGTAAAATTTTGGGGACCAGTTCTACCAATGGCTTTGAAGGGAGTTATTTAAGGGACCAGGTATCCCAGATGGTGGGTCCATCAGGCAAAGGAGTGGGGTGCTTCTCTGTTTTCCAGACTATCTTCTGCATCTTCGACCAATAAAATTTCTCTTGCAACAGTAACATGTGTCAGATTTTGGCAGTAAACTAAGTTTTGGAAGGCCTGGAAGTACACATCTGGAACAGAAAGCAGACCTTCGAGCACAGGATGTCTTCAAACAGGAGTCTGTGCTCTTTCCAATAGGAGACATGGCTACTCTGTGCCTGGTAGATCCCAGTCTTTGGTGGGCATGGAAGTGGACATACTTCCAGAGATTTGCCATGCTTTGAAGCCATTAGTGTCTATGGGTGCATCTACACAGTAGAAATAATGCAGTTTTGACACCACTTTGAGTGCTGTCGCTTCTTCCTATGGAATCCTGGGTTTTTAGTTTTACACGGTCTTTAATTTGATTTTAATTTGTTGATGGTTTTAGATTATTTTTAATTTAATTTATTTTTAAGGGGCTGGCGGTTGGGAATGAGTTGTTGAACTATTTTAAATTGTATGTTTTAATCCTGTTGCACCCCGCTCCGATTGTTTTCTACAGAGGAGCAGGCTAGAAATAAAAATTCATTATTATTATTATTATTATTTAGCTTTCTTTGCCAAAGGGTACTGTTGCCTCTCTAAACTACTAATCCGAGGATTCTGTGGGCTGGAGCTATGGCAGTTAAAGTGGGTCCAATCTGCACTATTTCTACAGTATAAATGCATCCTTTGTCAGTGAGATGGTGACACTGGACTCTTTCAGACGTGGGAAATTGGAAGTATAATCCAAGGGCAATCCAAACGCAATCCTGGGGTTTCACATTATTGCGAATTAATTCTTCTCACGCAAATTTGGGCAAAAGGGAAGTCACTCCGAATGCAATCATGGGTTTAACGTTATTGCGAATTTAAGCTTCTCACGCGATTTCGGGCAAGGGGGGGTTATTTTCGGGTAATGGGAAGTAATTCCGAATGCCTTCCGAACGGAGCAGGGGTTCAGGTAAATTCGCTAAACAAGCGAATTTACATGAATCCGCATTGGCTCCATTCGGAATTGGGAGAAATTCCTCCCATTTGAAAGAGTCCAAGGAGAGATTAGAAAGAAAGAAAGAAAGAAAGAAAGAAAGAAAGAAAGAAAGAGATGTAGGAGTGAAATCAAAGGCCTTTGGCGACAATGCCACTGTCTGCCTCAAATAAAAACTATGAGATAGATTATATTGAGAAAATTCTACCTTGGATAGATGCTTTAAAGTTTGGACTGAAATCTGGAGCAGATCTACCAAACCACCAAAAGGGAAGCCATCATCCTCCACTGGCTAATACATTACTGTTCACATTGATTTGGAAATTAATTTATGGGAGTGAATCACTTGAAACTCAGCGCTGCTTAAAAAGACCTATTGAATCGATTAGATTCAATAGATTTACCTGTGTTTTGAATTACTGTTCAAGAGTAGATCTACCACCATTAGGGCTAACCGACGAGATTCCAGCTGTAAAATTAATCCATTCCATTATCCTTTAATAGTGTGTTAGTAATATGTTTAAAAAAAGAAAGAAAGAAATCACTCCAAATGTCCAACATCTAAAATCATACAAACAGAACTTGTTATTCAACCTATTAATATCACTGGCATTTAACCATTTCAATAATAACTTTTAAAATTTTTGAAAAATAATGTGATGAATATGAGATAATCAGCCCTGGTGGCGCAGCGGTTAAATGCCTGTACTGCAGCCACTCATTCAAAACCATAGGGTAGCGAGTTCAAGACCAGCAAAAGGGCTCAAGCTCAACTCAGGCTTGCATCCTTCCGAGGTCACTAAAATGAGGACCCAGATTGTTGGGGGCAAGTAGCTTACAGTTGTAAACCACTTAGACACTCCTTAAGGGTATGAAGCGGTATATAAATGAAGCTGTTTGTTTTGTTTGAGATAATGAATAAAGTTTTAACATGTTATTTCTAGCGCTGTCAGGTCTAATGTCAGCAGCATGATAAATCTGTCTAATGTCTGAACATTCGAGGAGCTGTCCAAGGTATTGAACTGTTGGAAAGATAAAGAGTCCAACATCTAGGATAGTTCTTTTAAATTTCGAACTACAAGATGGAGTGGATTCACTTCCCTGCTGATATAAAAGCCTTCATACTCCATCAGTTATTTCTAGGATGTTACAGACCAGTTTTTTTTAAAAAAAGTCTCTTCCTTTTTATTTTATTTTCATGAAATGGAACTTCTCTGGAAAACCATGAAGGCACAGGTGTTAAACTCATAAATTTTATGCCAGTGAGATCTCACAACTTTAGGTAGCTATGCACAGATATAGGATGGGGGACACCTGGCTAAGTGAAAGTACATGTGAAAAGGATCTAGGAGTCCAAGTAGACCACAAGTTGAACATGAGTCAACAGTGCGATGCAGCAACTAAAAAGGCCAATGCAATTTTATGCTGCATCAATAGAGATATCGTGTCTAGATCAAGGGAAGTAATAGTGCCGCTCTATTCTGCTTTGGTCATGCCCCAAATGGAATGTTTTTATATGTTCAATTAAAAAAAAGGTAGCCCCATGGAATAGTAGTCCAGCCTATGCAGTAGTCCAGCCTAAATGTAATAATGATCAAATCAGGGTAGTATCCATACTGCAAGAGAAGGAGAAGAGATTCAAAGTGAGAAGTCAAATGGCTCAGCATCAGCCAGGGAGGTTTATGGCTTTCCACAAAGTAATACAAAACCCACTATTCTCCCAGATGCACTGCCACCATCATCTTTAAACAGAGGACATAGGAGTTCACCTTACAGGCTTGTTGTAAAATGCTTAAGCATTGTTTTGATATAGGATGGTGGATACGTGGCTTAACAACAGTACCTGAGAAAGGGATCTAGGAGTTCTAATAGACAACAAACATGAGTCAACAGTGTGATGCTGCAGCTAAAAAAGCCAATGCAATTCTAGGCTGCAGCCATAGAAGTATAGTGTCTAGATCAAGGGAAGTAATAGTGCCACTCTCTTCTGCTTTGGTCAGGCCTCACTTGGAATAGTGCGTCCAGTTCTGGGCACCATAATTCAAAATGGATGTTGAGAAGCTAGAGAGTGTCCAGAGGAGGGTGACCAGAATGGTTAAGGATCAGGAAACCTTGCCTTATGAGGCGAGACTTAGGGAGTAGGTATGTTCAGCCTGGAGAAGGTTAAGAGGTGATATGATATCCCTGTTTCAATATATGAAGGGATGCCATATTGAGGATGGAGCAAGCTTGTTTTCTGCTGCTCCAGAGAATAGGACCTGGAGCGATGGATTCAAACTACAGCTAAACTTTAGGAAGAAGTTCCTGAGGCTAAGAACTATTTGATAGTGGAATATGCAGCTTCGGAAAGTGGTGGAGTCTCCTTCTCTGGAGGTCTTTAAACAGAGGCTCGATGGCCATCTGTTGGAGGTACTTTGATTGTGAGTTCCTGTATGGCAGGGGGTTGGACTGGACAGCCCTTGGGGTCTCCTCCAACTCTATGATTCTATGATTCTATGACTGGGGTTTTTAAATGGTTTTTAAATAGAAGGACTAATGAGTGATGTCTCTGCTCTTTGTTGAAGCCTCATGTTCCGGTCACGGCGAGCCAGCTTGATTCAACAACTCTGGAGGCATCGCTGTGCCACACCGGGCCTGGATGACAGCCATGGGGTCCTGAAACCATCTGCTCATGCCCTCTTCAAGAAGCTGAAGGACCAAGAGCTGGAGCTGCTGCTGCAGGCGGTGGAGAGCAAAGGGGCAGGCGAGTCGGGCTGCTTCTGGGTGGAACCGCGGGGATCCAAGCTAGGCCTCCCGGCCTCCCTTCTCCTCTGCCGCCTCTACCGCTGGCCTGACCTGCGCCACCCCCACGAACTCAAGCGCCTGAGCTTCTGCAAAAGCGCTGGGGGCGAGGGCACCATCCAGTGTTGCAACCCGCACCATCTTAGCCGGCTCACCATACCTGGTGAGGAGTAGTAGTAGATGATGATGATGATGATGATGGTGGTGGTGGTGGTGATGATGATATAGTCAGACCTCCACATTTGTGGCTTTGACTTTTGCGGATTTGATTATTTGCGGGTTTGATTGGTATGTTCTCTCTAGGAATCTCTAGGTCCTCCAGTGCAACACTGTTGGAAATTGACCCTAGAGTTGCACTGGAGGATTTAGAGATTACTAGAGATAACACATCTCTAAATCCTCCAGCATGATTCTGTGGTCAACCTTTGGCAGACGTTGATCACAGAATTGCACTGGAGGATCTAGAGATTCCTAGAGAGGTGTTCTCTTAAGTTAATAACATAGTGGGGTTTTTTATTTGCTTTTTTCCACTTTCATGGGGGCCCTATGCCCCTAACCCCAACAGATGTGGAGGACCCACTGTACTGTAATAATATTTTTTCTTACCCGTCTCCCCATGGTTTGAGCTGAGGATCAACAACAATTAACAAATACATGACATCCGTTAAAAACACATTACTTAAAACACACATCACTTTAGTAGGGTTGTGGGGAGGATGGGACACTTTATACTGGAGGGGAGATTGCAGATCATGGCCCCCAAAGCCTTTGTGGTGACGCTGCAAAAGCACCTCGCAACCTTAAAAAAGCGCTAGGGTTGTCATGAGTCAGAAATGACTTCGAGGCACCCAACAACAACAAATCAGGTCCAAAACACATTACAGGAATACTCTAGTTTGAAACTGCTTGAAGTACCCTGGCTCAATGCTAGGAAATCCTGGGAACTGTATATTGTGGCAATAGATCTCTCTGACGCAGAAGGCTCAATGTCTCACAGAACTATAGTATGTTGTAGGGAGATCCTGTAGCACCTTTGAGACTTCACTGAAAGGACGAAGTTGGCAGCATGAGCTTTCATAAAGTCTACTTCCTATGATGCATTTGGAGACTTAAGTCTAGGAAAGGTCATGCTGCCAACTTCTTTCTTTCAGTGAGTCTCAAAGGTGCTACAAGGTCTCTCTACATACCAGTTCTATGGACTAACACAGCTATATCTTTGCATTTTATCGCAAAATGATAGTTCCCAGGATTCCCTAGCTCCGAGCCAGGGCAGTTGAAGCAGTCTCGAAGTGGATTATTCCTGTAGTGTGTTTGGGACCTCACTCTCTGCAATGCTAGGAATGTAAGGATAGAAAATTTCGTTGGAGGAAGAATTTTTTGGGAGAATCTGGGGGTGACAGGAGCTGCCCGTTGGGATCCCAAGCGCCACACTTTGCCCATCCTGATAGAGCTTGCATGGCAAAGAGGGGGCAGGATTACCCCCAAAGAGTGCTGAGCTCTAGAAGCTTTTGAAGACCAATTGTGTAGGTGCAGATTGACCCATATGTATGAGTTTACAAATAATCATCAAAGAACCCTTGTGACTGGGGCTAAACAACTTGCTTTTCCTATTCTTTACAGATACTCCTCTGCCCCCCTATGGCAAGATCTCCTCTTTTGCCCCCCACCTGAAAGGGCCCACCAGCATCTTGGACAACAATTGTAGAGGATGGCAAGGTGAGAGGAAACCCGCCCCCCAATCCCTGGCAAAAGAAAGAGTTTATCACATGAATATCCTAGAAAAATCCTGTAATTACATGAAATGATTTCACATGAGGTTGCACAAAACGGCTGTTAGAGTGGTCACAAAGATGCATTAATGCACACTTTTTTACTTTTGGCATTTCAATGACAATGCATTTCCGATATCACTTTATTTGTGCAATTGCATGAGATTACTCGCCATTTTTGCTTTATTTTCAGAATGCTTTAAATGCACTTTAATCTATCTTTAGTGCCAAAATTAGCCCCAGTGTGATAAAAAAGAAAGAAAGAAAGAAAGAACATTTTACAGGGAAACTCTGCTTCTGAGCCAACCTGACTTTGCACCCAGGGTTTATAATCCAAGCTGGAAAAAGCAGGATCAAAGAAGTCATTGAATGTGATGTTCACATCACATTCCAATTACTCAATTTAGATTGGGATTTTATGTTCTAAGGTCCAAAACGCACTGCAGAAATAACCCAGTTTGAGACTACTTTGACTGCCTTGGTTCAATGCTAGGAAATTCTGGAAACTGTAATTTTGTGAAACCTTTAGCCTTCTTTGTCAGAGAGTTCTGGTGCCACAAAAAAACCACTGTTTGCAGGATTCCCTAGCAATGAGCCAGGGCAAATAAAGCAGTCTCAAACAAGATTATTTCTACAGTATGTTTTGGACCTAAGTTAAACACTTAGTTTGTCCACCTGCATTATTGAATAATAATGTCTGCGGTTCACTACAATTAAAATTAGATTTCTTCATCTTCAAATATGTTATCACTTTTATGGGGGTACAGTCATTAATAAAACATTTCCTATGGGGTGTGTGGGGCATAGAAAAGGTTGGGAACCACTGGTTTAGAGTCTGTTTAGTGGCTCTTTTTAGTAGGCAGCCACTAGGGTGCATGGTTTTGATGTGAATCAAAGGACCTTATCACATGTGAGGAATTTCTCTCAATTTCGCAATAGTAATTTTCGTATTCAATTCGAAATTTCGCGTGATTGCGTGAAAGTGCATCACACAATGATATAGCTAGGTTATTTCGCAAAATAAATTGCGCTATGGATTCACAAATCACGCGATTGCGCGAAAGCTTATTATACATTATTGTACATTCATACAAACACATTCAGGAATATCTTATTACACCAGTGGATTTCTAAATGCGAAATTGCTCTCCTGCACATGCCCAGTTCTCAACCGATGCCATGGTGACCTCATGTACTTCCAGGTCATTGAGTTTGGGTACTCCCTCTGCAATTTCCAGTTCCTCCCTGAAATGTAAAAGTACTTCTTCCTCATTTTCACGTGAAAGCCTGCAAGCAGCTAAGGGTTTTACTTGTACTTTTCCCCCATTTTCACGTGAAAGCCTGCAAGCAGCTAAGGGTTTTACTTGCTGTGCTTTTTCCCCATTTTCACGTGAAAGCCTGCAAGCAGCTAAGGGTTTTACTTGTACTTTTTCCTCATTTTCATGTGAAAGCCTGCAAGCAGCTAAGGGTTTTACTTGCTGTGCTTTTTCCCCAGATATAGGATGGGGGACACCTGGATGAATGAAACTATGTGTGAAAGGGATTCAGGAGTCCAAGTAGACCATAAGCTGAACATGAGTCTACAGTGCGATGTGGCAGCTAAAAAGGCCAATGCTATTCATAGAATCCTAGAGTTGGAAGGGACTCTAAGGGCCATCTAGTCCAACCCCCTGCCATGCAGGAACTCTCAATCAAAGCACACCCAACATATGGCTATCCAGCCTCTGTTTAGAGGTTAGGTTGCATCAATAGGAGTATAGTGTCTAGATCAAGGGAAGTAATATTGCCACTCTATTCTGCTTTGGTCAGCCCCCACCTGGAATACTGTGTCCAGTTCTGGGCACCACAATTCAAAAAGGATGTGGAGAAACTGGAGCGAGTCCAAAGGAGGACAACTAAGATGGTGAAGGGTCTGGAAACCATGCCCTATGAGGAACGCCTCAGGGAACTGGGGATGTTTAGCCTCGAGAAGAGATGGTTAAGAGGTGATATTTGAAGGGATGTCACATTGAGGAAGGAGCAAGCTTGTTTTCTGCTGCTCCAGAGAACAGGACCCAGAATAATGGATGGAAACTCAATAAAAAGAGATTCTACCACATTAATAAAAGAGATTCTACCATATTAATAAAAAGAGATTCTCTCTAGGAGGAACTTCCTGACAGTAAGGGCTGTTCGACAGTGGAACACTCTCCCTTGGAGTGGAGTCTCTTTCTTTGGAGGTCTTAAATCAGAGGCTGGATGGCCATCTTTCGGGAATGTTTTGATGGAGAGTTCCTGCATGGCAGGGGGTTGGACTGAATGGCCCTTGTGGTCTCTTCCAACTCTGTGATTCTATGAATCTATGATTTTGGACCATGCCCAAAGCTGAATGCGTGCTGAGATGTTGGTGTGCCATGGAGGAATTCCCCATCAAAGCATCCTCCATGTTGGCCCCGCATCCTAAGTCGCATGCGTGCTGAGATGTTGGTGTGCCATGCCATGCAGGAATTCCCCATCAAAGCATCCTCCATGTTGGACCAGTGCCCAAAGCCCCATGTGCGCTGAGATGTTGGTGTGCCATGCAGGAATTCCCCATCAAATCATGCTGCATGTTATTGGTCAGAATAGAAGACTCTCAGGACCCCATGCCCCATGATGTGAGTGTCATCTTGAAATCACTGTAACAGTGCCAATTCTTATCTACCCGGACAAGTGGTGCCATGCATGAATTCTATGGAATGAATGGGAACCAGGGCAGATGGGGGGTCTGTTTGGATAGCCCTGGGGGACCTCATCTTAACTGGGCAAGTGAAGGAGGAATTGCTATGGCAACTGTTGGAAGGCAGGAATCACGCAAAAAGATGAGGGTAAAGCTGGCACTAGATGAGCATAAAAGTGCTCCCTCTTCTGGCCACCTGTTCATGCATGGCAAAACATTTTGGGCACTACAGGAAGTAAAAAGGAGAAGCCAGCGCCATGAAGGATCATGGGAATTGTAGTAATGATGGCGAAATTGGGGATGAATAGAAATGCCTATCACACCCCCAAAAAGCGAAATGAATACGAAATTGCCAGGGAATAGGAATTGTAAGTCCGCTAGTTCACCGAATTTGCCTATTTTCTGATTGCGTTTGGACCACATTCGCATATTAGGCAAAAGCATATAATAACCTTTCACGCAATTACGTGAAAACTCCCATTTCGTTCGCAAAAACAAGCAATTGCATGTAATGAGAAATCACGCAATCGCGCGAAACCCAATGATTGCATTCGCAAAATCAGCAATTGCATGTGGTGAGAAATCACGCAATCGCGCGAAACCCCATGATTGCGTTCGGTTTTTCAGGAAAAAATTGGTCGTGTAATAAGCTCCAAAATCTTATCCTTCAGCTTCAGCTTCCTTTCCAGGAAAAGGAAAAGCTGCCAGGAGGCTGAAGGCCTTCCTGAATCTAGTAGAGAAAAAGCGAGGTGGGGTGGGGGAACTCAGCCGACAGACAGAGGCCCCTGTTATTTCTGGTTCCCGCCAGTCCTGCAGGAAGCGTGGCCCACAGAGAGACCGACAATGGGCCTTGACGTACAAAGCAGAGCTGGATCCTGGCGCCCAGCCATGGCATCACATCCGAGCAAGCTTGGCGCCGGCGTTGGCTTTCCTCTGTCCCAGCTGAAGACGTGGTCTGCTCTCCCCTTCGCCTCTGTCCAGCAAACAGTTGTGAGCCTACGTGCTCCTCTGCAGCACCCAAATGTGGCCTTCGGGCTGCCCACCCCAGGCATCCTGTCCCTCGTGGGAATCCCCGGCCACTTTGTCCCAGGACACCTTGGCTGAGCCCATTGTCCCTTCACTCTTTTTATACCAGACAGCCATTTTGTGGGTTCCTGCCTCTAGTAAAGTGTATCTAGATCCGAATCTAGAGCTTGGAAATGGTACTTTTTGGACCACAGTGCCTGCATGACTCCACACAACGTGGTGGTTCTGGAGGCTGTAGGCAAAAAAGAGGAACCGCTCCAGGCTCTGTCTCTATCAAGGCTGTGAGTCATGAGGCTCTCCAGATACAGTTGGATTGGAAATTCCATCAGTCCTAGCCAGCACAGGATGCTGGGAGTCATATTCCAGCAATATCTGGAGGGCAGCCTGATTCTCAACCCATTCTGTATTGATCTCCATACAAACACAATAGATAGATAGATAGATAGATAGATAGCCACTGTGGTGTAGAGGTTTATGTGTTGGACTATGATTCTGGAGAACAGGATTCAAATTCTGGCTCAGCCTTGGAAACCCACTGGGTGGGGGGGGGGGACCTGGTCAAGTCACTTTCTCAGAGGACTCTTTCAAATGGGAGGAATTTCTCCCAATTCCGAATGGAGCCAATGCGGATTCATGTAAATTCGCTTGTTTAGCGAATTTACCTGAACCCCTGCTCCGTTCGGAAGGCATTCGGAATTACTTCCCATTACCCGAAAATAACCCCCCCTTGCCCGAAATCGCGTGAAAAGCTTAAATTCGCAATAACGTTAAACCCATGATTGCATTCGGAGTGACTTCCCTTTTGCCCGAATTTGCGTGAGAAGAATTAATTCGCAATAAGGTGAAACCCCAGGATTGCATTTGGATTGCCCTTGGATTATACTTCCAATTTCCCACGTCTGAAAGAGTCGAAAGTCTCACAGGAAAGCAATGGCAAATCTCCTCTGAACAAATCTTGCCAAGAAAACTGTAGGATAGAGTTGCCATACATTGGAGTTGTTTTGAAGGTACATAATAACAGCAGAAGCAACAACTACTACTACTCTGGGAGAAAATACATTCAGTAAGAAGTTCTTAAATGGGAAATATGTGAATGGCTGTTTGAAGTAAGCAGTTATTCTGCCTATACAGAATCAGAAACAGCAGATTTGTATGAATACATGCAGAACAAGAATTGGAAATATGTCAATCGTCCATAAGCTGCTTATGGATATCAGATATCGGGCAGGTGGCCCTCTTTCTCATAAAACCATAAAGTTGGAAGAGACCACAAGGGCCATCCAGTCCAACCCAATTCTGCCATGCAGGAACTCACAATAAAAGCACCCCCGATTTATAGCCATTCATCCTCTGTTTAAAGACCTCCAAAGAAGGAGACTCCATATACTCTGAGGGAGTGTGTTCCACTCTCAAACAGCTCTTACTGTCAAGAAGTTCCTCCTAATGTTGAGCTGGAATCTCTTTTCCTTTAGGTTGTATCCATTGTTCTGTGTTCTAGTCCCTGGAACAGCAGAAAACAAGCTTGCTCCATCCTCAGTAAGACATTCCTGCAGATATTTAAACAAGGCTATTATGTCACCTCTTCAGGCTAAACGTAGCCAGCTCCCTAAGCTGCTCCTCATAAGGTTTGGGGGTTTCCAGACATGCCCCCATTTTGGTGATCCTCCTCTGTACAGTACATGCTCTGGCTTCTCTGCATCCTTTTTGAATTGTGGTACTGTATCCAGAATTCTCTTATATCCAGCATATGGGCTTGTTAAAGGGCTTCCCTTGTGGAAACAGAATGCTGTATTTGGCCTGATCTTTCTGGTCTTTCCTTAGGCGGTTGGTCATGCTAACTAAATGAGATGTCCAATTTTAGAGGCAATCAACCTCCAAAATCCTAGCAAACAACAAAAGGAGAGGACTAAGGCAGTCATGTCCTGCTTGTGGTCTTCTGGCCAGTTATTGTGGGAATATGAATCAACAGTGTGATGCGGCAGCTAAAAAGGCCAAATGGGATTCTAGGCTGCATCAATAGAAGTATGGTGTCTAGATCAAGGGAAGTAATAGTGTCACTCTATTCTGCCTTGGTTGGGCCTCGCCTGTGTCCAGTTCTGGGCTCCACAATTAAAAAAGGAGTTTGACAAGCTAGAGCGTTTCCAGAGGAAGGCAATTAAAATGGTGAAGGTTCTGGAAACCATGCCCTATGCAGAGCAATTTAGGGAGTTGGATATGTTTAGCCTTGAGAAGAGACAGTTAAGAGGTGATACGATAGCCCTGTTTAAATATTTGATGGGGTGTCATATTGAGGATGGAGCAAGCATGTTTCCTGCTGCTCCAGGGAACGGGATCCAGAACAATGGATGCAAGCTACAGGAAAAGAGATTCCACCTCAACATTAGGAGGAGCTTCCTGAGAGTAAGAGATGTTCAACAGTGGAATATGCTTCCACGTAGAGTGGTGGAGTCTTCTTCTTTAGAGATCTTTAAACAGAGGCTGGATAGCCATCTGTTGGGGATGCTTTGATTGAGAGTTCCTGCATGGCGGACTGGGGTTGGACTGGATGGCTCTTGGGGTCTCTTCCAACTCTACAATTCTATGATTCTGTAAATAAAATTCTGGACTTTATGGGCCTTTACTTTGACAAATCAGAGCTTCTCTTGTACTCTTACTACCAACAGTAATTTGAAATGGAAAATTTGGTAAGATGTGATTTTTTAAAGGAAATTTTAAAAAGAATATTAGAAATGTTTTTTTAATCTTGTAATATAAAAAAATTAAAATCTAGGGCTTCTCCTTTCTCTTTCCATTGAGCCTCGCCAGACTCACACCGTTTCTTACCTGTGAGCTGCCTTGGGTCCCTTCTGGGAGAAAGGCAGCGTACATGAAATAAATAAAATAAAATAAAATATCTTCAACATTTTAAAGGGACATAGGTGAACGCCATAGCCCATTTATGCCAAAAAGCACATATTTTGAGAGCAGTGGTGTCACCCCATGTAGAGTGTCATCTGGTGCAGAAGGGACCCAAAGTATAGTGTCTAGATTGGAGAGGAAGTAATAGTGCCACTGTATTCTGCTTTGGTCAGGCCCCACCTGGAATATTGTATCCACTTCTGGGCACAACAGTTCAAAAAGGATGTTGAGAAACTGGATCATGTCCAAAGGAGGGCAACTAAAATGGTGAAGGGTCTGGAAACCATGCTCTATGAGGACCACCTTAGGGAGCTGGGGATGTTTAGTCTGGAGAAGAGAAGTTTAAGAGGCGATATGATTGCCCTGTTTAAATGTTTGAAGGGATGTCATTTTGAGGAGGGAGCAAGCTTGTTTTCTGCTGCTCCAAAGAACAGGACCCAGAACAATGGATGCAAATTGCAGGAAAAGAGATTGCACCTCAACATTGGGAGGAATGTCCTGACAGTAAAATCTATTTGACAGTGGAACATACTCCCTTGGAGTGTGGTGGAGTCTCCTTCTTTGGAGGGCTTTAAACAGAGGCTGGATGGCCATCTGTCAGGGATGCTTTGATGGGGAGTTCCTGCATGGCAGAATGGGGTTGGACTGGATAGCCCCTGTGGTCTCTCCCAGTCCCAACTCTAATTCTATGATTCTGTGAACCTCCTACACTCTTTAGTGACAGCCCTGCATATCTCTTCTCATGTTATCGAGTTTTTGGGAAGAGCTCTATGAGCAAAGGTAGCTGAGAATTTCAGTCGAGCTCAGTTTAGCCAAGTATGTACAACCATCTATGAAAGTCCGCATATTCAGGAAGGACAAATTGATAAGAGAAATAATCACTATTGTAGAAATATTTGTGTTGGGAAGAGCTGAATTTGGCTGCAAGAGATGGGTCAGAATTTAGTTCCTCTTTGGTTTCAGTAAGAATGTACCAAAATGTAAACATTTGTTATGACAGAGAGACTGTTTCTATCTTTAACAGAAATAATATTTGTAAAAAGCAGGAAAAAGCAAAGTTGGCCCTTTATTCTATCTTTCTTTTTTGTAACCTGCAGATACGACCCTCTCCCGTCGGTCCCTCAGAGATGGCTACTGGTGCAAATTGGCTTACTGGGAGTACCGCTTGAGGGTGGGCAGGCTCTACCCGGTCCATGAAGATTATGTGAATGTCTTTTTTGACCTCCCGGCAGGCAGTGGCTTCTGCCTGGGCCAGCTGCCCTCAAGGAGTCGTAGCCAGGCTGTCCAGCGGACCCGGGCCAAGATTGGGCAGGGTCTTCTGCTGAGCCGTGAGGCCAACGGCATCTGGGCCTACAACCGCAGCGATCATGCCCTTTTCGTCTGCTCCCCAACTCTGGGGGCTCCCCCAGGCAGCTCTGGCCCCACCGTCCAGAAGATCCTTCCTGGCTACTCCATCAAGGTCTTCGACTATGACCGGGCCGGCAACCTCATGCCGGGGTGGCCAGGCTCAAACGATGGCCCTTACGACACCCACGCTGTCCGGATCAGTTTCACCAAAGGCTGGGGGCCACATTATTCCCGTCGGTTTATTACCTCTTGCCCCTGTTGGATGGAAATTCTGCTCAACACATCTAGATGAAGGAGTGGTGGGGAGAAGTTGGGGGGAAGAGGGTGGCTTTAAAGGCCTCCTCCCCTGTCTCAGCCTTTGAGTGGGGAAAAGAGAGGATGAAAGAGAGAGAGAGAGAGCTCCAAGAAGCTTCTGATGGCTTTCCTGAATTATTATAAATATACAGGTTGAGAAGGTAGTATAGGGGAGCAAGCATACACAGTTAGCGGTAGTCACAAGACAGGGGTAATGCAGGGATCCAGCAAGCTCAGGTTAACAGTAAACTGCTTTTTACAAACATCTAGAAAAAGGGACCCTGCAGTATCTCCTCCAGTTAATTCTCAGCAGCTTCCACCTAGGTACCAAGGAAAGTAAGGTCCTACTGAGGTGCTCTGACTAATATAACATATCCTCCAACTGTCCCAATTAATCCTCTGTCTTCCCACTTTTCCACTGACTTTTAAAATGTCCCGATTTCTTTCTTCTCCTCCCTTTGCCCATGGGTTGCTTCAATTGCTGCAAACTGAGCTCAAAATGCAGAAGTAGTTTGTATTCAGTTAACTCAGCAGCAGGAGAAGAGAAGAAAGAGTGGAACTTTGCCCTGCTCAGTAGGATCAGGCAAAGCAAACGGCAGCAATGTTTGCTATATTGACCACACTCTGACATTGCTTGGTCACCTGTTTCCCAGTTTTCATCTGTAAAATATTGGAATGTATGCTATAAAATGTATCTTGTCCCTGACCCACAGCCCTGCAATGACTAGGATGCCTTAATCCTAAACCTGGTTTCAGACTGGTTTTAATGGGTTTGCTATGCAGCACTGGTATTGCAATTTGAAGGTATAATTTTAATTTTGCTAGTTGTTGATGTTATGATGATTACTATGACATCCGGTGATATATGGGAATTACGATTTGTGAGTAACATTAGTGCAAAAAAAAAAAAAAAGCGTTGCTTAGGATTCTGTATGGTGTGAAATGGGACGTGGTCAATGGTGGAGTGACACCATGAGTTACTGCTCCAGGTGACAGCAACTCTAGCGCACAAATATTCAACTTAATATCAAGACATGGGTATTGGAGGGCACTAGGGTTGTCACCCAAGAGGAAAGGAGGTGGTAGCCCTCAAAACTTTACGGCCTAAACCTTTGGTGTCATTTTAAAAAGTCATTCTTATATATGATAGATCATACTGACCTCATATTTACAGGGTCCATATTCTTTTTTTTTTACTAGAAGGCTGAGGTTTATAAAAAGAAAATGATGACTCAGCCATAGATATACAGCTATAGATATTTCTTTTTGTTAGGTAGCATCAAGATGGGCTCCAGCCAATATATCTATATTGATATAGACATAGGCAGAAATCAATGTGTGAAATACAGTGGACCCTTGGTAGCCGCCAGGATTCGGTTCCAGGACCCCTCATGGTTAACAAAATCTGTGGATGTTCAAATCCCATTAAACACAATGGACAGTAAAATGCTGTCCCTTATATAAAAGGGCTTGTTTTTTGAAATATATATATTTTTTGAATATTTTCAAGCCATGAATACTTGAACCTGTGGATACGGATGGCCGGCTATACAAGCAATTATTGATAATGCTATGGATATTGTCCAAAAGGAACAAATTAGCACTTCCATTCACTCTTGTTCAAGTAATGGGAGTCAGAATACAGTACTAGAACCCTCAATGAGCTGAGAGGCAATAAATAAATGCTTTTAATACACAAGTAATAATAAATGCATAAGCTGCCCAGAGAGGTACCATTACATCCCCAGGTGCCTCCTGTCTTCCCTTGATATCAAGGCAAAGGAAGGGGGCAAGGAGAATACAGCTAAGGAACATTGCTTTGCTTCCAAGTTCTTTGCGCCCATAATGCAGGAATGAGGAGCTTCAATGGCCACAATCCCTTGCTATTGACCTTAGTTTGGATGGAACTGATGGGAGTTGAAGTCCAAAATACTGAGGTACCCCATCTCACTATATACAGTATAACGGCTCAAATAAGTTCACAAATGGCTGAGATGCTTTCCTCCCTGCTTCACGCTCTCACCCCAAACTCTGGTTTCCTTCCTTTGGCTTTGCTGTTTCGCAATTAATGGTTATTTGTAATCTACAAGAGCAAAACAGTGACCTGGGAACCATTCACACTACAACGCTGCAGCGCTATGATTGCACTTTAACAGCCATGGGTCTGTCCTATGGAGCCCTGGGATCTGCAGTTTAAGGAAATGTACTAAAGATTCTCAGCCAGAGAATACAAGTGTCTCTCCAAATGACAAATGCCAGGATTCCATAGGACACAGCCATGGCAGTTCAAGTGGAATTGTAGTGTTATAATTCTGTAGTGTGGATGGGCCCCGTATCTTTGGCCAGAAATTCACACAAAAAATGATGGTGATGTTTGGCTGCAAATGTAGGAGGACCCAAAGGGAGAACGGAATGAGATGGAAAGGAGACACGTTCATGGAAGGGAGGATAAGAAAATTTCCCCCAAAACTGTGAATCACTCTCAAGGATAGAGTCGAAGGAGGAGAAAGTTGTGGATCGATGTGAAGGACTATGTTGAAAGTGAGGAACCTGGGAGAGCAGGAGGAGGCAAGGAAAAAAGACTCATGAATGCATCAAGATAAGTGAAGAAGGAGAGATTATAATTAGAGCTTTGAAATAGTTTTGGACTACAGCTCCCAGAATCCCCTAGACAACTGTGCTGGCAGGGGGATTCTGGAACCTGTAGTCCAAAAGACAATCATGTCACATCATAATACCATTGGTTGGAGAACAAATTGAGTAATTTCCTAACGCAGTTATGTGAGTGGTGTGAATATAGCACTACTCTCTGGATACTTTAGCTGCACCCACAAAGTATGTTGTCTAATGCAGCGGTTCCCAAACTTTGGCCCTCCAGATGTTTTGGACTTCGAATCAGCTCCCAGAATTCCTGACTATTGGCCAACATGGCTGGGGCGTCTAGGAGCAGAAGTCCAAAACACTTGGAGGACCTAAGTTTGGGGATCACTGATATGTGTCAAGTATATAACGTTGGCATATCTTGCATAGCCGTGGTATGCCATATTGCATTGGGAGAGCTGGGCATTTCTGTCTTTAAGCCGACAGAAGCCTAGTATCAAGCCTTAAATGTCATAAAGCAGAAAGGGAGCCAGCTTTTGTGTTACATAGAACTCTTCTTCCTTAGGCACAACAACAGAGGTGGGAAAGGAGGCAAGGAGATGGTGATGGAGAGAAGTGTGTGAGGCATACAGCCAGAGGTAAAGGCCTGTTCTTGGTTCTATTCACGAATAAAGTGCTTTTAAAAGTGTAAATATTTGTCATGGTATTCTTTTCCTCCAAAGTCCAAAGCTCATCATAATCATGGCAATGAGTCATAGAAATCATAGAGTTGGAAGAGACGCCAACAGCCATCCAGTCCCATCCAACCCTCTGCTATGCAGGAACTCACAACCAAAGCACTCCTGACAGATGGCCATCCAGCTTCTGCTGAAAGACCTCCAAAGAAGGAGACTCCACCATACTCTCCAAGGGAATATCTTCCACTGTCTAAACAGCTCTTACTGTAAGGACGTTCCTTCTAATGTTGAAGTGGAATCTCTTTTCCTTTGGATTGCATTCATTGCTCCATGTTCTATTCTCTGGATCAGCAGAAAACAAGCTTACTCCATCCTCAATATCCCACCCCTTCAATATTTAAGCATGTCCTCACGTGTCATGAGTGCAGTTCAGATAGTTTCTTCCCTTACTTTTGTTAATAAAGCAGGTTTATACCCAGAGCTTTGGAAAGTGACTTGTAGGACTATAACTCCCAGAATCCCAGTCTGGCAACAGGGTACAACACCCTCCACAGAAATTTCCCTAGCACTGTACTTTTACCATGCATATCAAAAACAACTGCAGGCCCATTAAATATGTCTTTGTGCCGAAATTGTGGGTTTTATTCAGTGCTTCTGAACAGGAAAAAATTAGACACCTCTTGAGCATGTGCAGAGCATTAAGAAGATTTCCATTTACTATGGTTGAAAATGGCTGTTTTTATTGTTCAACTTCTCTTTAGTAGAGCTTGGGAAAGTTACTTTCGAGACAAGAATTCCCAGAATTGCTCAGGCAAATTGTATTTTTAGCATGATCGCCTCCACGTTGGAAGATAGGGTTTAACATTCGAGTGGGTGAGTGAATGGAACAAGTGTGCGAGATGTCAAGATGCATAAGAAGAATCCCTCTGAGCATGTGCAAAGGGAATTTTCTATTCTTGCAGATGATTTCCAAAATGAAGGGATTCTCACGGTGGAGTTTTGCGTTCTTCCCAGGAGATGGAGCCCTCTGCACTGTTTCTACTGTGAAACCCAGCCATCCCCAGATTTTGGAAGTAATTTGTGAAAAAATTGATTTGTTACTGTAACTCTGTGTAGTATTCTTAATAACAAAGACTTGGAACAATTACTGAAGCGAGTCAGGGAAGAAAGTGCAAAAGTAGGTTTAAAGCTGAACATTAGAGAAAACAAAAATAATGGCCACAGACAATGTATATCATTTGAAAGCAGACAATGATGACATTGAAATAGTTCAAGGCATTCCATGTTTTGGCTCAATAGTTAACCAGACTGGAGATTGCATCAAGAAATCAGAAGACGACTAGGACTTGGAAGGGCAGCCATGAAGGAACTAGACAAGAAGTGCAAAAATATATTACTGAATATTAAAGTCACAATAATCCATGCTATACATACAGTACTATGCCAGCACTATAGGTGATAGGAAGAAAGTCAACTCTGTGGAAATGTGGCGCTGGAAAAGAGTTCTATGGATGCTGCTGACTGCTAAAAAGACCAAAAATGCATCCGAAAGCAAATCAAGACTGAACTCTCCCTAGAAACCAAGGCCCCATTCACTCTACAAAAGTAATCCAGGATGAATCCAAGTTGAATCCTCGATGTTCGCACACATCCTGAATGCACTTTTCTTGGGAGTGATGGTGGCAAAACATCCCACTTAACCTGTAATATTCAATACTGGGTTCCCCCCCCCCCCCCGAGTTCTCCTAAAAGATCCAAATCGTTGACAGGATGAAAAAGCTTCCGAATTGGTTCCGATCACCATGTATCATTCCTTCAAAGTGAGGCCGCTCCATTTTAACTCGAAATGGTAGTATGTGTGACTAACACTAAGGTTAAAATGGCTGGAAGAGATTTGTGAACACTAAAGATTGGGAACAGCCAACCAGATATGCATCAGCGTGGCCAAGAAAACCCCATGGTAGGGTTGCCTTAGGGTCACCATAAACCGGAAATGACCTGAAGGCAAACAACAACGGCAATTCTAGAAAGGAGAATACTTTCTTTAGCTTCTCTATAAAACATGGGCTAGGTGTGTGGATGTCAAGGAACTCTGCAGGAGAGAGGAGGGTGTTACATACTACACTCTTATGGCTCTACATTAACTGCTATGGAATCCTGGGATATGTAGTCTGTGGAGGCACTAGAGCTCTCTGGCTGAGAATTCTAAATACTCTAAATTCTCCCTAAATTAATTGCGAACCAAGTGTGGTCTGAGACTTGGACTACAACTCTGGAGAATAGGGTTTGCATCCTGGCTCAGCCATGTAAATCCACCGTGTGACCACTCTCTCCGCCTCAGAGGATGGCAGTGGCAATGGCATAAAAAAACCCCTCTGAAGAAGCTTGCCACGAAAACCTTGTGATAGGGTTGCCATATGACCTGAAGGCACTCAACAATGCAATGCAACCTCCAAATACCAGGGCTCCATAGGGTATTACTATGGCAGTTAAAGCACAATCGCAGTGCTATAGTGGTGTAGTGTGAAAGGGCCCTTATAGACTGACTCAGGAGAGGAAATGACAGTTTCCTCTTCTTCCTTTGTTACTTCCAACTAACACCCATCACGCATGGCATCGCCATCAGTCTTTCAGAGAAACCAAAAGGTTTAAAAGAAAAGAGCAGTGGATGGGTGGGTGGGTAGGCAGGAAAACATGACAGGCCAGAACCAAGGTCCTCTGACCAAGTTTGGGGCTATGTCAAGGAAAGCGATGCTGTAAAGGCAAAAGGGTATCACAAGGGCTGGATTCCACCAACGCATGACAATTACAATGACACTTCCCCACCCCCCACCAAAAATAAAAATAAAAATAAAAAATTTAGAGGCATGGCTCACCTGCACATCTCTGAAGGTTTGGTTTTCACCTGTCTCCAGGGCAATCTTCTTTTTTCTTTTCTCATGTTCAGTTCTTCAAAATCCACATTCTGTTTAAAAGTGTTGCTCCAGAACAGTCATGCAACGAGACGACAACAACCATCACCTCCGTGAGCAATTTTTTTAATTTTTTTTTTAAATTTGATTTGATTTGTATGCCATCTCAGAGCGGGATCCAGGGCAGCATCAACGAAAGTAAAATTTAAAAAAAAAAAAAAAAAACACACGCACACACAAAATGAAAAACCCACACATTAACAATATAAAATCATTTAAAACTGTACAAAATTTTAAACAATACCTAGAACACATATTCTAAGAAATGCCTCCCTGGTGCAGTTAGGGCTGAATAGATTGACCCTGTCAGCACCAGATCCGGGCAGTGGCAACTACGTGCCATGGCCTCGATCTGGCCTTTCCACAGCACAAAACAAGCTTGCTCTAGCCTCAATATGATTTCCTTTCAAATATTTAAGCAGAGCTATGATAGCACCCCTTAACCATCTCTTCTCCAGGATGAACATCCCCAGCTCTCTTCTCGTAAGACATGTTTTCCAGAACCTTCACCATTTTGGAGGCACTCCTCTGGACATGCTCCAGCTTCTCAGCATCCTTTTTGAATCGTGGGTCCCAGAACTGGAACGGTGGATGCAAGCTACAGGAAAAGAGATTCCATAATAATAATAATAATAATAATAATAATAATAAATTTTATTTATACCCCGCTCTTCAGCCAAAGCTATCAGAGCGGCTTACAATTTGTTAATTAGACAATTAACTCCCCTCAAGATGGTGGTTGAAGGGAGGGCTCATCTCAGCATTAGGAAGAACCTCCATGTATTAAGAGCTCTTTGACAGTAGAAGACACTGCCTTAGAAAGTAGCAATGGAGTCTTCTTCTTTGGAGGTTTTTAAACAGAGGCTGGATAGCCACCTGTTGGAGGTGCTTTGATTGTGTGTTCCTGCATGGCAGATGGGTTTGGATTGGATGGCTTTTCAGGTCTCTTCCAACTCCATCGATTCTGTGAGTCATAAATAAATAATCACAGCCTCAGATGCGATCAGCAAGACTCTCAGTATACTGTATATACTTCAACTATAAGTTGACCTCACGTATAAGTCGAGGACAGGTTTTGGGGGCAATGTTATGGATTTCGATATGACCCTTGAATAAGTCAAGGGCAAAACTTAGGGGCATGCAGCAAAGGACGTAAATTATAAAGCACAGGAAAACTATACCAAAAAACCTACAAAATTATGGCAGGCACAACTCTTTGTGCTCATTCTTAAGGCTTGATGGAAGAGAGAGTAGAGGGAGGTCAGTGCTTCCAGGACAGATTGCCCTCTTGCCTTTCACCAAGGGATGGTTCCCTTTAAAAAAAAAAAAGAGTTAAAGTATACTATGTACATTGATCCATGGATAAGTCGACCTAGGTTTTTGGGGTCAATTTTTCTACTAACATTTCTAAACTTATACATGAATACATATGGTAAGTAACATGGGGAGGAGACATATCCCCAATTCTGTTTGCACCCCCCCCCCTTTCCCTTGCCGCCCACAGTAACCATTTCCGTCTGAGGGGCCCTAAATTTAGAAAGTCAGGCGGTAGGCTTGGTTTCATCACTGGGGACCTGAGGCTGGCGGGTGGTTTATGTCCTTATGCGGGAAGACTTTCAGGCCCCCCTTTGTGCACTCCCTCGTCTTTCCCAAGCCTCTCTCAAGTGGTTAACACAGGAAAGTTCCTTCCCCACCCGAGGCTGAATGACGCCCCCAAAGCACTGGCTGCCAGACAGTGTTAGCCACAAAGCTCTCTTCTCCTTTTTTGCTGCTGCGTAGGCCTTTCAATCAGTGCAGACCACGAACACTGATTCCATACCAGCAGCGTGGCTTGCCACGGCCCTTCCAAGCCTGATTTGAAGGTTCAAAGTCCTAAAGGGTTTAGGGGAAGATTATTTCAAAGAGTGGACTCAAATGAGTGGACTATTAATACAAGATTAGTATCAACTTCCCATAAGGCATTCTCTGCGGCAGCCCCAAAGCTGTGGAATAACTTACCAGAAGAGATCCGTCTTATTACCTCATTGGATGCCTTTAAAAAGGCTATTAAGACGGATCTCTTCCGGCGGGACTATCCACCCGACCTAGTCTAATGGATCGGGAATGGATGAATAGAATTAGATCAAATATAGACATACTGAGATCGACAAGAATAAGAATACATGCTGCAAGTTTTGCTGATTATGGAGTTTTAATGTTTTAATATGTTAATTGTACTAAACTATGTTAGTATTTTAACTGTTGGAATCCCGCCTCGATCCGAAAGGAGAGGCGGGAAATACAAATAAATATTATTATTATTATTATTATTATTATTAAAGGAACTCTCCCTAGCTCTGGGATTAACCCTGGCAGGGCAACGTTTGGGTGCCCACCAGGAGTGGGCGCAGGTAGAAGAGATAGTTGGAGCCAATGAAGCATAATTGTTTCCGTGTTGGGCTACAACTCTGGAGATCAGGATTCATTTCTCAACTCGGCCATGAAACTCATTGGGTGACCTTGAGCAGGTCACATTCTCCCAGCCTCGGAGGGGGGCAATGGCAAACCAACTCTGCCCAAATCTTGGCAAGAAAACCCCATGATAGGTTTGCTTTACGGTCGCCATAAGTTGGAAATGACTTGAAGGCATGCAAGAGAAAGAGACAGGTGTTTGTTTGTTTTTGTGTATGTGTGTGTGGTGGCCCTGTCTTATAGACCTTCCTACCCAGTGCTTATTTATTTCATTTAATTTCTATGCCACTTTCCTATCAAAAAGGGACTCAAGGCAGCTCATAAATAATTTTTTTTTTTACAGAAGAACAAGAACAAGAACTTAAAATATTCAAAGATCTCCCTGCACAGATACTTTAAAAATGTAAACAATATTCCAGTTTGAAACAACTTCTGAAGGAAAACAAGATCCAATAGATGGGGAAAAACAGAAGGAGTAGTATTTTTTATTGATAGAAAAAAGTTTGTCATAGACACATTAAGAAAACCTAGAGAATTCCTAAAAAGATACAAATTGGATAATGAAGGATCAGAAGTGGAAGACAATCAACTTAACCCGACAGAAGAAGAGCAACCTAGCAGAATGACTACAGGGGCAACATCTAGAAAATGTAACTTGGGAAAAAATGGTTGACAACTTAAAGAATCAAGACAATGATAAATCATCATCACAAAGTTCCGAAGATTCAGAAGAAGGAGAAATTTCTGAAGATGAAGTCAGTTTACCAAATCCAATTCTGACAAAGATAGTGGCAGACAAAATCAAAGAACCAGATCTAAAAAATCTGAATTTTTAAAATCTGACTCGAGTAAACAGAACACCAGTGAGAAGAACCAAAACACGCAAAAGAAAAGAAAAGGCAAAAGACAAAATACAAGACACTAACCAATACAATTAAGGGAAAAGGGAAACAAAACAACCAATCAAAACCACATCAATCAACATAATTTCTTGGAATGTAAACAACCTAAAATCAAAAGATAAAAGAAATAAAAATTTCCATTATTTGACTAAACAATTTGCTTGCAAGAAACTCATATACTAAATAAGGATTTGGATTTAATAGATAATAACAAATTACTAACATGTTATGCAGCTTCAAACTAAAACAAAAGGGGTTGTGATGCATATCAAATCAAGTATTAAAACGAAAGAAATATTTAATAAAAATAATAATAATTATTTATACCCCGCCCCTTTGAGATCAATCGGGCCAGCTAACAACATTAAAATACAATTACATCAAACAAAACAGCTACACCCCTCCCCCCCTTAAAACAATATTAAATCTATTACAGATTAAAACCGAAAATTTCAACAAAACAAACAGGACAACGTGGCAAGATCTGAATTGATTTTTACATTGACATTGGGGAGTCTACCGAAGAGGGAGGGACTAGAAATTAAAATGTTCAATACGAATTACTTAGTAGTAGGTATTTATGGACCACAAGAAAAGAAAAATGAATTCTATAATAAAACAACAGAGATAATTGAATGAGTTCTCATACGAAAAGACCTTATTAATGGGAGACTGGAATGGGGTAGTTGATCCAAAAAATCAGATAAACATTAAAAAGACACAAGGGAAACTACCCCAATCCTTTACTTACTTGATAGACTCACAAAACCTATTAGACGTATGGAGACATAAATATAAAACTACTAGAGATTATACATTCTTTTCCGAAAGGCATAAATCCCTTTCAAGATTGAACTAGAAGAAACAAAAGAAATACAAAAGATATCTAAAGCAAAAATACTATGATCAAGCAAACAAGCCAGGTAGATGGCTGGCTCAGAAAATCAAGAAGTCCAAAGAGTGAAATATTATTACTGAAATTAAGAAAGGATTGGCATTAACCTCAGATTTAGATAAAATCAAGAAGATCTTCCAAGACTTTTACACAACTCTTTATAAAAAACTGCAGACATTTGCCGAAGCTATAAAACATTTTCTAGATAAAGCAAATTTAAGCCCCCTTACAGACCACTAGAGGAACCAACTAAATGCTCCAATAACATCGATGGAAGTGATAGAAGCGATAAAAAACAGCAAAAGAGGGAAGGTACCAGGTCCTGACGGCTTTGGGGCAAGCTACTATAAAACATTCAAAGAGCAGCTTCTAAATCCTCTGAAATCAACAACGAATGCGATCAGAAAAGACAACTACCCTGAGACCTGGAAACAAGCAAACATAATATTAAACAAGCAAACATTAAGAAAACAGAGACCCAGTAGAAGTTAACAATTATAGACCTATTTCCCTGTTGAATACGGACTACAAATTGTTTGCTTCAATCTTGGCAGAAAGACTTAAAAAAATACTTGTAGACTGAATACATAAAGATCAATTGGGGTTTCTACCGAATAGGCAGATTAGTGATAATATAAGACATATATTGAATATTATAGAATACTTCGAGAGAAATAACGGAAAAAAAAATAGCCATGATATTTGTTGATTTGGAAAAAGCCGTTGACAGCTTATACTGGGAAATAATATTTGCAACATTAGAGGTAATTGAGGTAGGCCCTACTTATTCAAATTGGATAAAAAGCATATATGAGGATCAAAATGCAAAACTTATAATCAACTCCGAAAAAACAAAAGATTTTCAAATATGTAAGGGAACGCGCCAAGGATGCCCCCTCTCACCTTTACTATTTATATTGGTTTTAGAGTCTTTAAAAAATAGTTTAAGATTAGAAAAGGAAATAAATGGAGTAAAAATAAGAAAATATGAACATAAGATGAAATTGTTCGCAGATGACATCGTGTATACCATAGAAAACCCAGGGGAAAATATAGAGATACAGTTGGAAATACTGGAAGAATGTGAAAAAGCCTCAGGACTAAAGATAAACAATGAAAAAAACAACAATTATAACAAAAAATATGAATAGACAGGAAGAACAAGAACTGGAAGACCAATATGGTCTAAAAGTCGGGAAAAAGGTTGAATATCTAGGGATTAATCTAACAAATAAGAACTCTGATATTTTTCATAACAGCTATGAATTAGCATGGAAAGAAATTAGGAAAGATTTGGATAACTGGAGTAAACACCAGCTATCGCTACTTGGAAGAATATCTCTTATACAGATGAGTCTTCTACCCAAACTCCTTTTCCTGTTTCAAACAATCCCAATAATTTACCATTATAAACCACTAATTCTATGGCAAAAAGAAATATCAAAGTTCATTTGGAATAAGAAAAGAGCTAGGATAACATTTAAAATCCTATGCGGCAAAAAACAAAGAGGTGGGATGGGTCTACCAAATTTAAAAATATACTATGAAGCTTGCTGTCTGACTTGGTTTAGTGAGTGGATAATACTAGAAAATGAACAGCTCTTAAGTGTAGAAAGCAATAATTTATGGTTTGGATTACATGGTTATCTATTATACAATAAGGACAAAATACATAAAGTAAGTAAAAATCATTTGGTTAGAAAAGCTCTCCTTAACGTATGGAACAAATACAAAAAGAGACTATGCCCTAAAATTCCTTTGTGGTACTCTCTGCACAAGGCCCTCTTTAGAAGAGAAGGAATCCAGCAAATTAAATGGCTAAGATGGACAGGTTGCTTACCTGTAACAGTATTTCTTTGAGTGGTCATCTGCGAATACATACAAATAATAATAATAATAATAGTAATGATGATGATGATGATGATGTTTTATTTATACCCCGCTCTTCAGCCAAGACAATCAGAGCGGCTTACAATTTGTTAAACAAACAGCTTCATTTACAATTGTAAGCTATTTGCCCCCAACAATCTGGGTACTCATTTTAGCGACCTCGGAAGGATGCAAGCCTGAGTCAAGCTTCAGCCCTTTGCTGGTCTTGAACTCGCCACCTTCTGGTTTTGAGTGAGTGGCTGCAGTACAGGCATTTAACCACTGCGCCACCAGGGCTGATGGGTTCTTCTGCGCCTGCGCAGTCGAATTCGGAACTCTCTGGAATCACTGGGCAGAAAAAGGCTTGCAACTTTTTGCAACTTTTTGGCAGTAGCTCTGCCCCTCCTCTATATAAGCCCAGTTTCCGCTCTTTTCCTCAGTTCCGAACTTTTTCCACCGCAATGTGACGGAGGAGCAGAATCAATGTTGAGCAGGACACTGAAGGGAGGAAGGGAGGGATTTGTATGTATTCGCAGATGACCACTCAAAGAAATACTGTTACAGGTTCTTCTTCGTGGTCTCTCCGAATCATACAAATGGGTTAGACTAGCAAGCTTAGGTCAGCGGCGGAGGGAGTGTCATGACAACAGTTGTAAGATGAACCAAAGAACCTTTATTGGTCCACAATAAAAACTGTCAAATTGAACTCAACCTTGTGTGGTTCTTATTTTAAAGCATAGAATCAACAACAATAGTAGAACAACTGCTCATAGAGCAGAGATGTAACCCAAATACTCAAAGAGTAGAAATATACACATGGTGCATAATTGCAACAGGAAAATATACCCCAAGAGCACCCAGTCATGGATGCGACGCAAGATCAAGTGAAAGAGCCCAAACTAGTGCAACAAATAATGCAATAGGTCACAAACAAATAGGTTATATGCAACATGACATGGTAAAACATGACATCAAGTGTAAAGCAGACAATAACACTGCCCTGACAAAGGCTGTGTCAGTCCTTGCCCTGGTGTCCAACCGATAATGTTTTATAAAAGTCATTGGTGGGGACCAGACAGCAGCCTTATAGACATCCTCCAGCGGGACTCCAGTCAAAAAAGCGGAGGATGTCGCTACCCCGCCCTAGTTGCATGTGGCCTGACCCTGGCCGGAAGAGTTCTACCTGACAGTTCATAGCAGAGGTGGATGGTACCGGCCACCCATTTGGGAAACTTCTGAGCAGTCACAGGTAGTCCCTTCTTAGGTTCTGAATAGCACTGGAACCCGAAGTTCTGTCCAAATAGAAGGCCAAAGGCCTCCTAACGTCCAAAGAGGTTTCTCCTTCTTCCTCCCAGTGAACCAAAGGAAATAGCTCACACTTTCAAAGTTTAAGCTCTTACCCAATCAAAATGGACACAGAGAACCACCAGGCTTCCCTTCGGCAAGGAATGTCCCAGAATTCCCAGAACTTTGTACCCTACCAAATTTCATCAAAGAAGATCAAAGAAGGATTATAGCAAGCAAAGAAGCATGGTCACAAATCTTGTTTCTAGAGGACTGGGACATAAAAATTGACTGTGAATAGACAACGGTGCCACGGTGTAAGTGCTGAGTGCATTTCAGTGGGTGCAGAGAGAGAACTTGGGATACAAAATGGCTGCGAGTAAGTGCAGGGTACACTCCATCAACAATAGGTAAAAATGCTTTTGAGACAATGCAGAAGAAGAAATGAAAATGCCCCTGAGCAGTTTGTTTTAACAGGTGCAAAATATATATTTGATTAGAAAGTACCTTTGGGTAATAAATGTTACCTGACAGTTTCAGTACTGTCAGATGAGAGTGTTCCTGAACAGGTTACCACAGAGTGTTTTGTAATGAGCAAATACCCCTGAGTCAGTACAGAGTGCTTTTTAGCAAAGAGGGATTAGAGTACCTCTTAGGCAGAAGAGATGTTAAAGTGACCTGAGCAGAGAATAACAGAGAATATTCCTTTCTATAGGGAAATGCCTCTAAGCAGGAATACAGTGCATTTTAGTAGTGTAAAAATGTAAAGGTTTGAAAACAGCTCTGTGATCAGTCGGAAGATCAGTACTTCGAGGCCCAAGTGCTGCATGAAGGGGTGAGCTCCTATCGCTAGTGCCAGCTTCTGCCAACCTAGCAGTTCAAGAGCATGTAAAAAGTGTAGATAAATAGGTAACATTTTGGTGGGAAAGTAAAAGCATTCTGTACACTCGTGATGACCAAACTAATCACAGAGCTGTTTTCAAACTTTTACCTTTTTACACTCTCAGGCTCAGAGGATGGTCCTCTGAACAAAATCACCAAGAAAACCCCATTATAGGTTTACCTTAGGGTCACCATAAGTCAGAAACGACTTGAAGGCATACAGCAAAATATACATTTTGTTTGATGCACAGAGGAAAAGTGTCAAGTGTAATAGGAGGGTGACTAAATTGGTGAAAGGTTTGGAAACCATGTCCTATAAGGAACAACTTAGGGAGCTGGGGATGTTTAGCCTGGAGAAAATAAGGTTAAGAGTTGATATGATAGCCCTGTTTAAGTATTTGAAGGGGTGTCATAATGAGGATGGAGCAAGCTTGTTTTCTGCTGGTCCAGAGAATAGGAACCAGAACAATGGATGCAAATGACAGGAAAAGAGATCCCACCTCAACATTAGGAAGAACGTCCTGACAGTGGAACACATTCCCTCAAAGGATAGTGGAGTCTCCTTCTTTGGAGATTTTTAAACAGAGGCTGGAGGGCCATCTGTCAATGCTTTGATTGTGAGTTCCTGCATGGCAGGGGATTGGACTGGATGGCCCTTGGGATCTCTTCCAATTCTATGATTTTATGGTGAAGAAGTAGAAATAAATCACTATAAAATTACATGTTCTTGGTAGAATAGAATTCAGGTGGGAGGCCACAAAACAGCAAGGGTGAATGCCCTAACAGCCCTGGCATGGGTCAAGCCTATCCAGGCTCGGATCTGGGCCTTCTTTCCTTGCTTGGTTGCCATGCCCTCCCTTGCTGCAGTGAGATAATGTCTGTGTGCAAAGGCACCTGTTTGCCTTGGCAAGGAGGCCACAGAAGGCTCCAGCAACATTTCCACCCAGCTCAGCTAAAAAAAAAGAAGGAAAAAAAAGTTGAATGGTTTGTGGCAAATTCTGAGTCAGGTTTGGAGGGGCGGCCCAGCCCATAAGGCACTTTGGGAAGGCAAGCCAGAATGGTAGTTGAGGAGGACGGGATGGTTGGTTTGTTGCAGGCGGAGAGGGTCTGTTAAGGTTAGGCCAGATGAGGACGCCAAGGAAGGCAGCAGGAACACGGAGAGCTTTTCCCATCTCATCAGGTGGCAGTCAGACAGGTTGGGCCTGTGCGCATGGGGCCCCACCGAGTCACCTGTGTGAGAGAGAGAAGGGAAAAAGAAAGCAACAGGGGGAGAAGGGCATCAGTTCCATCACCACCACCCTGCCCGGCACAGTCTGCACTTCCAGGAGGCTGGAGTTGATTTTCCAGATTTTCCCCCCTGCTTAAGGTTGCCAGACTGAAAACTGGAGAGCACTCCTATACCTTTAGTAATGACACCAAAGACGGCATTTCAGTAGGTGCTGCTTGTCATGCAACCAAGTTAACAGGGTGTACCTGCTGAAATACCCTCTTCTGCAAAACCATGAAAGGTACAGGAATCACATCTGGCAACCCTGCATGGCCCCATTTTCCTCTCAAGAGGAGCCTCAGGTGCTCAGGGGAACGTCGACACAAGCCACAGCTTGGCCTTTGCAGTGAGTTTGTCTCGGAGAAGTGCCACCTGCAACACATAATGTTGCTGCAGAGGAAAATGCCAGCCCTGCCCTTTTCCAAAGCAGGCACTGAGCAAGCATGCTCATTTCTTAGTAGGCTATTAGAGGTTTGCCAGCCTTGCCCTGGATTTTTGCCCCTTATTTTATTGACTGTATTCCCCTGCTTCTCAGTTATTGCTGTGTCTGATGGCGCCTGATGACTTATAGAATCATAGAGCTGGAAGAAGCCCCAAGGAGCATCCAGGCCAACCTCCTGCCATGCAGGAATACACAATCAAAGCACACCCAACAGAAAACCTCTGTTTAAAAACTTCCGGAGAACTTCCACAAGTATAGTGTCTATATCAAGAGAACTAATAGTGCTACTCTGTTCTGCTTTGTTCAGCCCCCACCTGGAATACTGTGCCCAGTTCTGGCAACCACAATTCAAAAAGGATGTGGATAAACTGTGTCCAAAGGAGGGCAACTAAGATGGTGAAGGGTCTTGAAACCATGCCCTATGAGGAAAGACTTGGGGAGCTGAGGATGTTTAGCCTGGAGAAGAGAAGGTTAAGAGGTGATATGATAGCCCTGTTCAAATATTTGAAGGGATGTCATATTGAGGATGGAGCAAGCTTGTTTTCTGCTGCTCCAGAGACTAGAACACAGAACAATGGATGCATACTCCAGGAAAAGAGATCCCACCTCAACATTAGGAGGAACTTCCTGACAGTGGAACACACTCCCTCGGAGTGTAGTGGAATCTCCTTCTTTGGAGGTCTTTCAACAGAGGCTGGATGGCCATCTGTCACAGGGAGGGCTTGGCTTGTGAGTTCCTGCATGGCAGAATGGGGTTGGACTGGATGGCCCTTATGGTCTTTCCCAACTCTATGATTCTATGAAAATTGGTGGGGGCTCAAGTCCCTTTCATTACAAATGGTGTACTAAATGGCATCCCTTATATAAAATGGCAAAATCAAGGTTTGCTTTTTGCAATTCATACTGTTTTGAATATTTCCAAGCTGTGGATGGTTGAATATGGGAGACAGAATCTGTGAATACAAAGGGCTGAGTGTATACAGACGCACAAACACACACCGGCCATAGTTGGAGATTCTGGTAGCCCAAGAAAATACCTTCCCCAAGGTCTGCCAGTCACCTTCCCACACTCACAGGCGATATCCAGTAATCCCACTCTCTGGTTTAATGTTCTCAACCAACTCCACCCCATCCCGTCTCTCTTTCTCTCATAATGCTTTCCACACCCATCCCTCCGGGGCCCAGTATCCTGTCGTGTTGCTCAGCTGTTAACTGGGACTGTGGGAACAAAGGAAGAAAACAACGAAGAGGACGAGAGTCTGAGCAAACTGGAACCACCACGGCCTCCTGCTTCGAAGGTTTTTGTGTGCGCATTGGAAGGATACAGGGCAGGGAAAGTGGTTCCCTTTAAATGCTGCTGAATTGCAGGCTCAGGCATTCCTTGCCATTGATAAGAGCTGCAATCCAACAACATCTGGAGAGCAGTGGCTTGTTTAGTCCAATACAAAATTGTTGTTGTTTGTTTTATGCCTTCAAGTCCTTTCTGCCTTATGGCGACCCTATCATGGGGTTTTCTTGGCAAAATTTGTTTAGAGGAGTTTTTACCGGAGCCTCCCTCTGAGACTGAGAGAGTATGACTTGCCTAAGGTCACCCAGAGGGTTTCCATGGCCAAGTGGAGATTCAAACCTTCATCACCAGAGTCATAGTCTAGTGCTCAAACCACTACAACGCACTGGCTTTGTCCAATACAGAACACCACCCTAGGGTGACCATACATCCTCAGTTTTTCATGACCTACTGTTCAGCTGGAATTCCAAAATTTCTTCCATTTTGATCATGATGATGAAGTACAATAGAGTCTCGATTATCTGACATAAACTGGACCGTCTGATAGTTGGATAACTGAAAATTTTGGATAATCCAGAAGGTCCAAGAAAAGCCTTGAAATCACTATGAATTGCAAATGTATTGAAGTTTTATTGCAATAACAGTAAAAGTAATTGTAAAGAAATGGCTGATCAACATTGTGATGTACAGTATAAACAGTTCAGTCCTCTGAAAATTTAAAGAAATCACAGAAAATTTAAAGAAATCACAGCAGCTATGACATTGGATAATCCGGAATGTTGGATAACTGAAGGTTGGATAATTGGAGACTCTACTATTCATTGAATAGCACAGTGTGATGCAGCAGCTAAAAAGGCCAATGCGATTCTAGGCTGCATCAATAGAAGTATAGTATCTAGATCAAGGGAATTAATAGTGCCACTCTGTTCTGCTTTGGTCAGGCCTCACCTGGAATACTGTGTCCAGTTCTGGGCACCACAATTCAAAAAGGATGTGGAGAAATTGGAGTGTGTCCAAAGGAGGGCAACTAAAATGGTGAAAACCATGCCCTATGAGGAGAGACTTAAGGAGCTGGGGATGTTTAGCCTGGAGAAGAGAAGGTTAAGAGGTGATATGATCGCCCTGTTTAAATATTTGAAGAGATGTCATGTTGAGGATGTAGCAAGCTTGTTTTCTGCTGCTCCAGAGAATAAGACACGGAACAATGGATGGAAGCTACAAGAAAAGAGATTCACCTCAAAATTAGGAGGAACTTCCTGACAGTAAAAGCTGTTTGACAGTGGAATATACTCCCTTGGGGAGTGGTGGAGGACTCCCTTTTACACGTATAAGTCTCCTTAACCCAAGTGTCTCCCATCTTATAGCTATGCATTTCATTTTTGTTTCCCTAAGTGCAGTACCTTACCCTGCTTTGATTATGTCTTCCTGCAGGGCATTACCTCCCTTGACCTAGGCAATACATGAGGATCAGGGGTACAAGACTCCTGTGAATATGGAAAATCCGCAAATAACTGAAACACCATGTTTTTACCAGAGAGGACACCTCTCTAAGAGTCTCTAGGTCCTCCAGTGCAACTTTATGGTCAACATCCGACAGACACTGAGCATAGACTTGTGCTGGGGGAGCTACAAATACCTAATAGAGCATTCTCTCTAGGAATGTCTAGTGCAACTTTTAAAGTTGACCATAGAGTTGTGCTGGAGGACCTAGATGTTCCTAGAGAGAACATATTAATCAAATCCGTGAATTATCAAATCCGCAAATATCAATAAAAATAATAAATAAATAAATTTTATATTTATTTCGCCAGTCCCTAATTCCTCATCACCCAATACAGCTCAAGGAACTTTTGTTATTGTTGACTGTCCGCTATTTCCACTATGTTTTAACTTGTTGTTGGTTTAATTCTTTCTTAAAGGGGGGGAGATGGGAATGGGATTGGATATTTTAATTGTCTTGTTTTTAATTTTATCTTACACCTTGCCCCGATTGCTCGCTCAGAGGGGCGGGCTAGAAATAATAATAATAATAATTATTATTATTATTATTATTACCCCGCCTTTCTGCTTCAGCAATCAAGGCGGCTTATGTGACTAAAAAAATATTGGAAAACAGGAAAAAAAGTCACAAATATGGAGGGATGAGTGTATACTTCTATTGATGCAGCTTAGAATAGTATTGACATTTTTTTGCTGCTGCATCACAATGTTGGCTCATGTTCAACTAGGACTCCTAGATCCCTTTTCCCAGATATAATTCGTCTCCTTAAGCCAGGTGTCCCCCATCCTGTGTCTCTGCATTGTTTTTGGCCCTGACATTTCTCCCTGCTGAAATTCACTCAGGCTGCATTCACACTGGAGAAATAACCCGGTTTAAGTGCCATGGCTCAATGCTGTGAAATTCCCAGAATTTCACAGCATTGAGCCATGGCACTTAAACTGGGTTATTTCTCCAGTGTGAACGCAGCCTTACTGTGCTCTGAATCTGAATGGGGCTGCCCCATTCCTCTCACACAGATAACCCCCACATACTCTTGGGAAGTCCCCCTTTCCCCTCAGCCTTAAGAGCCTGAGAGGCTTATTCATCCTTTCCAGTGTCAAAAGTCTCCCAGGTTGATGATTCAGGCCTTCCTTGGCTGCATCCACACTGGGGAAATAACCCGGTTTGGCACCGCTTTAATTGCCTCGGCTCAAGGCTATGGAATTCTGGGAGCTGGAGTTTGTTGTGGGCCCAGAACGGAGCAGAACCAGGTTATTTCCCCAGTGTGGATCTCTATGCGTTCACACTGGAGAAATAAACCGGTTTAAGTGCCGTGGCTCAATGCTGTGAAATTCTGGGAATTGTAGTTTGTTGTGGGGCCCAGAGCGGAGCTCTGCTCCGCTCTGGGCCCCACAACAAACTACAATTCCCAGAATTTCACAGCATTGACCCATGGCACTTAAACAGGTTTATTTCTAATATGTGGCTGAATTCGAACCCACCTCCCTCCAGGAAGGTTAACCCTTTCAAGGCCAGACGAGATCCGCCATATTGCCACCCTAAACAGCTTTGAAAAAGCAATAAAGACGGATCTCTTCAGGCAGGCCTTTCCTGAACAGTTCCCCAAAATCTAATGGCTGAATTCCAACCTCACCACAGCCGCCATTGTTTTGTTTTTATTAAAAAAGTATCTTGTGTACTTTATGTTGTCTAATTTTATTTTAAGGGGGGGATTGAGAGATTTGAATTGTATGTTGTTGTTTTTAAAATATGTGTATAAACACATTTTATTGTTGTTGTTATTAACCCTTTCAAGGGCGAGGAAGTAGGCCCAAAGGGGGGCTTATTTAGGGCTGAGGGGGACCGGTGAGAGGAGCCTTTGAGGTTTATCACACAAGAGGGCAAACAGGATTTAAACAGGAATTAAACAGGAATTAAACAGGAAATGCCTTATGTTTAACATAAGGCTATGTGAAACATAAGGCATTTCCTGTTTAATTCCTGTTTAAATCCTGTTTGCCCTCTAGTGTGATAACATTCCTCCTCCAAGGCCCAGGAACAACTGACTGAGGCAGCTTCCCCTCAGCCAAATAAAAATAACGTTTCCCTTCCCTCAGGACTGAGCGAGGAGCCTTTCAGTGCGGGAGGGACAGCCACGCCCACCAATAGGAGCCCAGGGATACTCCCCCGCGTCCAATCAGGAGTCCGCGGAGGCGGGGCTTGTGAGGAGCCGGGAGGGGGCATAGTGGGACAACTGGTTAGGGGCGTGGCTTGGGGCAGGTGTGGGCGGTGCCCATTGGGGGAGGGCCGGGAGGAGGGCGTGGCCAAGTGGGATGAGGGGGAACAGGTGAGCGGCGGGGGGCGTGGCCAAGGGCAGGTGGGCAGGTGAGGGCCGCGGCCCGGAGCAGACGCAGCAGACGCAGCAGCAGCAGCAGGGCTGGCCTCCTTTTCCCTTCAGCCCTCCTCCGGCGTGAGCTCTGCCTTCCCGGCCAAGCAGGTGAGGGGGGATGGGGATTGGGGGCCAAGGCACCCTTTGGGGGTCACAGGTAGACCTTCTTTGGAGGTTTGGGCGGCCTGACCTGTCTCTCTTCCCAAGCACGAACGAGGGACACCCTCACCTCTTCAAATCCTACCTTTTGCTCCTCTTAGGCTGCATCCACACTGGAGAAATAAACCGGTTTGGCACCGCTTTAACTCTTTTCTGGCTCAAGGCTATGGAATTCTGGGAGTTGGAGTCTGTTGTGGGGTCCAGAGCGGAGCTCCGCTCCGCTCTGGACCCCACAACAGACTCCAACTCCCAGAATTCCATAGCGATTGAGTCAGACAACAAGCTCTGGGCCCCACAACAGACTCCAACTCCCAGAATTCCATAGCGATTGAGTCAGACAACAAGCTCTGGGCCTCACAACAGACTCCAACTCCCAGAATTCCATAGCGATTGAGTCAGACAACGAGTTAAAGCTCCCCTCTGTGCCCCACAACAAACTCCAACTCCCAGAATTCCATAGCCTTGAGCCAGGGCAGTTAAAGCGGTGCCAAACCGGGTTATTTCTCCAGTGTGGTTGCAGCCAATAAAGTCTACTTTTTCCATCCCAAAGTCTACCTTTTTCCTCTCCAAATTCTCTTTTCCTCCCCAAAGTCTACCTTTCCCCCCTCAAATCCTAACTTTTCCTTCCCAAATCCTTTTTTCCTCCTCAGATTCTTCCCTTTCCCCCCCAAATCCTCTATTCCTCCCCAAATCTGATGCACTTCTCCCCCCTCCTCCAGCTTTCCCTAACTTTCCCCCTTCTTTTTCCTCTTCCCTCCTTCTCTTTCTCTTTCCTCTCTCCCTGTGTACCATCAAGGTTTCCTTGAAGGCAAAGCTGTCACAAGGTTTTTTTCTGTTCTGCAGAGGGTTGCTATCCTTCTCGCCATGGCCATTTTCGGAGGCTGAGAGAGTGTGTCTCCAACCATCTACTGGTTAAGGAAGGATTGTCATTCAGGGGCCAAACAGTCCCCCTTCATAAGGAGATTCTTCCACTTTGTTTTTTGTTCCTCCATGGAGGTTTATCACACTAGAGGGCAAACAGGATTTAAACAGGAATTAAACAGGAAATGCCCTATGTTAAACATAAGGCATGTTAAATGCCCTATGTTAAACATAAGGCATTTCCTGTTTAATTCCTGTTTAAATACTGTTTGCCCTCTAGTGTGATAAACCGAGAGTCATCCTCGTAAGGCAGGCATGGGGAATCTGTCACCTTCCAAATGCTTTGGGGGCTTCGACTCACAAAGTCTGGCCAGAGCTGGAGTCCCTCAGCACCTGGAGTGTGAAGTGCCAGGATTGGAACCCAGGTCTTCAGAGCCGTCCTCCCAGTGCTCAAAAACCACTGTGCCATGCTGGCTCGCGGTCTCCTATAGCTCTGTCTCTTGGTCCCGAGGAAGGACCCTCAAGTCTAGGAAAGCTCCTGCTCCCAACTTCTTTCTTCCAGTCAGTCTTTAAAAGAGGTTTATCACACTAGAGGGCAAACGGGATTTAAACAGGAATTAAACAGGAAATGCCTTATGTTTAACATAGGGCATTTAACATGCCTTATGTTTAACATAGGGCATTTCCTGTTTAATTCCTGTTTGCTCTCTAGTGTGATAAACCTCAAAGGTGCTACAAGATGATTCCTTTGCTATCGCTACTCCTTTGCAGACTGATTGTCCAGACTAACAATGCATTTCATAGAATCATAGCGTTGGAAGAGACGCCAAGGGCTATCGAGTTCAACCCCATTCTGCCATGCAGGAACTCACAATCAAAGCCCCCCCCCCCCCCACAAGAGATGGCCATCCAGCCTCCGCTTAAAGAATTTGAAACCTATCTTTTCTCTAGTATTTTACGTATTGATTTGTGCCCGTGTCTATCCCAGTATCTTTCCGAGCTAGCGGGGCGTCCTGGTCTGAGCGTCGGACCAGCAGACCAGGATTTGAATCCACACTTAGCCATAGAAACCCACTGGGGCAAGTCACGCTCTCTCAGCCTCAGAGGAAAGCTATAATAAACCCACTCTGAACAAATTGTGCCAAGACAATCCTATACATTGGGTCATTGGTATACCCACTGTAAAGGGTTTTTTTTTTGTTTTTGTTTTTGGCATGAAGGGGGAAGGAAGAAAGGAACGAAAGTAGAGGAGAAAGAGAGTATATCATGAAGGGAAAGAAGAGGAATACAGAAAGGGAATATGGGAATAAGGAAGGGAATATCGTAATTGTTATCCATGTGATTTGGTTCCAAGATCCCATATGGATAACAAATCTGGTATTCCCTTTATATCCTTCTTTTGGCTTCCGGTGTCTCTCTTTTTCTATCTCCTCTTCCTTCTTTCCTTTATTCCTTCCCCTTTATTATATTCTCCCCGTCTTCTCCTTTCCCCTTAGCTATTCCTTCTCTCCAAAATATGTGGAAGGATGTTGTGGTAAAAGCAAGGCAGGCAGGAGCTGCTTGGCTCCCATAAGTGAGGAAAATATTATTTTATAGTCTTCCCTTCCACTAGACTGCAATTTTTTAATAAGTAAAACTTCACTACTGCCTTAACCATTCCCAGGCTCCACCTGACTGAATGGAGCCAAGTATGTATCCCAATCTTGGAATCCTTTGGATGGTTTAGACTACACACCCCATTGACTCCAAGTTATGCTAGCCGAGATGATGGGAGCTGTAGTCTAAGGCTCCTGGAGAGGGCCAGGTTGTGGGAGGATTGGATGGATCTATTGATCTGTTTGTGCCAATGGATTCAGGTCAGAAGGAGATTGCGAATCAGGAAAAACCTTTTCCAAGGGTGTGTGCTGGAACAAACGCACAATTGTGCCCATAGCTGAGAACCGGTTACCCTACTGGGGCTGTGGGTGGGTGGGTGAATGTGGTGCCACGTCCTTTGATTCATATCCTGGTGAGCTGCCCACCCCTGGGATGATGGCGTTGCCACACAAATTGGATCCCATGGGGATTGTGTTTTAAACATTTGGGATGCGCAGGGGTCTAGAGAATTGGTCTTTTAAGACTGTTTTCATTTAACTTTGCTAATCTGTGTTTGGTTGTTAGTCCCATGTTTGTGGTGTTTATTTGCGGGGTACTGTCTATCTCCAGCTGTCTCTTGGTTGAGGAAGGATATCCATCCTGGGGCCAAACAGTCCCCCTTCGTAACTAGATCCTTCCACTTTGTTCTTTGCTCTTCCCTGTTTCTAGAGGGTTGGTCCCTCCATAAATCAGGAATGGGGATTCTGTCAGCTTCCAGAGGTTTGGGGGAATGCAATTCCCAAAGTCTGATTTGAGCTGGAGTCCCTTAACACTTGGATGCATGCCATTTACCTGCCCTTTGGCTTAAGATCTTAAACTGGGAGTGAACAATTGCAACTGTCCAAATATTATATTGTTGCAAATTTTATCACCCCATGCAGTAGTCTATGCTGGATAGGGCCGACGGGATGTGCAGTACAGCAACATCTGAACAGGGTGGCCTATGCCCCCCCCCCCCCCTTTTCTTATCCCATGCATTTCTGGCTTCTGTCAGAGGTAAGATCAGAGCATAGTTAAGTTTCTTTTTAGGATCATAGCTCCCAGAACCCCCTGGAAAGTATGGCAAGTCTTGGTTGGAGGATTTTGGGAGTTGTAATCCAAGGAAAGGACCTTTTCCCAAGCTATAGGGTAAGAGAGCAATTTCCATGAACAGGAGAAGGGCTTTGGCGTTCAGGGGGCACCTGACACTTTCTTCTCCATCACTGCCGTGCCAGGGCCATTTGCCACCACCCACTATCCCAAAAACAAGTGACCTGGATGTTTCGTACACACCAAACTGTTTCATTTGGCCTAAGTTTTATTCAGGAGCAATACTTATTGCCCATGTAGTTGTGCTCTTTGGAATCCAAAACCTGTTTTGGTAACTTTTACATGCCCATTTGCTTGGGAACTGCAGTCATAAGAATCATAAGCCAGGTTCTCTCTCTCTCTCTCTCTCTCTCTCTCTGTGTCTTTGCCCTTCGGCAAATGTTCTTATTGGACTCTGTCCTGCAAGGCACACCCTACCCCATTGCTTACTCTGCACTGCCTTACAGGGGTGTGTGTCTATATATGTGTGTGTGTGTTTGTCCTGGCAGGTTTGGGTGCCCCTTGTGTGCCCATGGAGTTTCTTCACCCTGCTTCTGAGCGCCCATGGTTGCAATCTGGAATCAGTCTGACTCCCAAGCATTTGTTGGTTGGCAACTAGGGACATTTTGTCCAAGACTGTTCCTTGCGCCACCCCATTATTCTGCTCCTGTGCAAGGTGGTCAAAGCAATTAATTAATCTATTAATTCCAATCTATTTGTAAATCAGGGCAAAGACCTGTCACCTTCATCACTTTCTTTGCATTTCTATAAGTGAATAAGGATACAGGCATACGATTATGATAATATTAATAATGACAATGATGGATTTCGTCACGTTTGAAAGCAAGTTCATTGCCTGTATTAAGAAGATCAAAGTACTTTGAGGAAACTGGCAAAGGAGCCAAGGCAGCAAAAACAGGTACAGAAAGGAAGATGGCGACGCAGGTGCAAAATAATGAGAAACTAATAAAGCAATTCATATGAGCTGATCGTTGTTACAAATTAGCTGGATCTCTCCTTCATGGGAAAAAATGGGAGAGTGATTGAAAAGACTTGGAAGGCGGATGGCGGATGGCACAGATGCCAACTCTCAAGGACAGGTCTGTTGATCTACCTTCTTTCCTGGCCCTTGGCTGTTGATGACCTCGTCCCTTTAATGACCCAGATCAGCAACTGGGAATCCGGAACGAGGAGGTGGTGGTTATTCCAGGGTCTTTAAAGGGGTGTGTGTGAACTTGTAATACTGTACTGGAAGCTTTGTGGGTGGCTGGGGGGCATTATGGCTGCAGAGATATTTCAAGAGTTCTGATCCCCAGCTGGGCTATAAAGCTTTCCATCTCAACAGGTAAATGGCCCACCACCAGCATGCCAAAGGGTGGGGTGTTTCAGGAGCTGATCCGTGGAGGCTGAGATGTGAATGTGCCTGCCTGCCTGCCACACTTGTCTGTTTGCGTAGACCCACCTCCCCAGGGCTCTGAACCGGCAGTGCAAGAGTAAGCAAGGTGGGGGTGGAGAGCTGGCTAAGAATACACCTGCTCCTTGTCCCCAGGTGTCCTTCTGGATGTGCAGGCCGTGGGGGTGGGTGGCTTGTGAGCTGCCAAAGTGGATTGAAGGTGGACCTGCAGGTACATACATGCGTGTTTGTGTGTGTAGGGTGGGAGCCGTAAGTAGCTGTAGGGTGAGAGCTCAGCAGGGAAGGTAAGACCTTGGCTTAAGGTATGTCAGAATTAAACTGGCCCTTGTACCTATTTGGAGCCATGGTTGCAATCTTGACCGCCATGTCTGCTGCTTTGATTTGGTATGACACCAGGCTCTCTTGTTGTTGTGATCACATTTCGGTTTCACAGTCTGTCAGGTGGTACTGTCTGGACCATGAGTGATTCGAATTCTGTCCAGGAGCAGGAATCAATGGGTATCATATAATCTGGCATGTTCCAAATACTGACACTTTTTGAATTGTGCTGTTGTGATACTATCAATGATGGTTTCCTGTTTTGTCAGTTTGTTTGGCATAGCTCCTGGAGTATTTATCACATTATTGTTATTGTTATAATTAGTGCTATCATTGACTGGGGAATCCAGCTTGCCTCTGAACATATAGAGAACATATATGGCTTTTTTCTCTACTGATGAATCTCAGGCCACATTCCCCAACTAAGAGAGGGATGTGGAACAACAACATGTGAATCCCCACATTTTTCATTTGGTAAATGAAACACCACATGTAAGATAGGATAATACTTGAGGTTAACAAGTTACCATGGCCCCCAACTCATTTGTGTATGCTAAGTTATTTAAAGAAATGCAAATTTGAAATGGGCAGATGTTTGTAGGAAAACAGTAATCATAACAATATGAACACTCTGGGTGATTTGAACAAACGGTAGCTTCAAAACATACATGGAGTTCCTTTCTCACTGAAAAAGTGTTTATTGTTCTGTGTCTTCAAGTTGTTTCTGACTTATGACGACCCTAAGGCAAAGCTATCACAGGGTTTTCTGGGGCTGAAAGTGTATGACTTTCCTAAGGTCACCCAGTGGGTTTCCATGGCTGAGCAAGGAATTGAACCCTGATCTCCGGAGTCATAGTCCATTGTTTGAAATAGTACCCCCCCCCCCCCCATTCTGGAATTAACAAGATGTTGGTATTACTAGCTGTGGTTAAATCAGCCACATCCAAATCCATCATTGCATCACTTCTTAAGTCAAGTTTTATTTCCTAAAACAAACAATTGGCAACTAGATTTATGTTTCTGGTAGCAATGTTAAGGGTTTGGTGGAATGCAACTGACACGTTTGCATGGATGTATATTCCTAGGCATTGAAAGGCCTTTCAGTTTTATTGTAGTAGGCAGTAAGTCAGCAGCTTGAGTGTTCTCCTCTATGTCATCCTTTCACCAAAGCAGACTTTCTGCAAATTCCCGCCTGTGATGTGGCTGTACAGGATAGAGGGGAACAGGATGTAAGTAGGACGTTGGTGATTCTAAATGCAGGTTTCAAACTGGATGGGGCACTTGTAACCATAGCAATGAAAGGAAAGGGTTTGAAATTTGTCAGCCAAACGAGAGGCTGAAGGACTGAAAATCTGTGGACAGAGCAAGACAGAAGAGTTGACACTTGTAGGCTGAATGTAAGGGTAATAAGCTGAAGGACTTGCCACATGCCAGAGGAATACCAGTGTATAGAATCACAGAATCATAGAGTTGGAAGAGACCAGAAGGGCCATCTAGTCCAACCCCATTTGGCCATGCAGAAACTCGCAATCAAAATATCCCAGCAACAGATGGCCATCCAGCCTCTATTTAAAAACCTCCAAAGAAAGAGACTGCATCACTTTCTGAGGTAGTGTCTTCTGTTGTCAAACAGCTCTTACTGTCTCCTCCTAATACATTCACCCCTCCAACTCCAAGACTTGAGATCTGCGGAGGGGTGACCGTCATTAATGTCAATGGGGCGCGTGCCTGTGGCATAAATGGCCCTATGGGGCTTGAATATGCATGAGTTTTGGAACTCACAGGGGGATCTGGAACGGATCCCCCATGAGTTCCAAGGGCCAACCATATTTAGGTGGACTCTCTTTTCCTGTAGCTTACTTCCCTTGCTCCATGTCTTATTCTCTGCAGCAGCAGAAAACAAGTGTGCTCCATCCTCAATATAACATCTTTTCACATACTTATACAGGGCTTTAGTTTTTTTGTGGATTTTTCGGGCTATGTGGCCATGTTCTAGAAGAGTTTGTTTCTGACGTTTTGCCAGCATCTGTGACTGGCATCCTCAGAGACTGCTGGCATGGTTACAGGACTGTCATACCATCTGTGAACCACCTCTTCTTCAGGCTAAACATACTCAGGTTGAATGAGAGGGTTGTAGACCATAAGACGTGCCAAGTGGGCAGCCTCACTGCTCTCTCAGTCTTGCCTGGCTTGAAAGCAAATTTCTTTGTATGTGGCGAAGTAGGTTGATATTTGGCCTTGTCAGTCTTGCTTGCAGGCCCCTATGGCATGGTTGCCCTGGGAGCCTTGGCTGCTGTGAGGCACGAAGAGTAGCAATTCTAGCCCTGAAGCGTCTCCTTAGGGGGTGGCTGATGAAACCACAGAGAAATCTCTCAGTGCCACTCCCTTCCAAGAGCTAAAGCAGCTCCCACCCAAGCTGGCGCTCTCTGGCACACTCCATAGCAATTCTCCCCATCTTCCTCCATGGCAAATAAACCCATCCTGGCTGTTGCACCAACAGGTGAGGCTTGGCTTGATGAGGAAGGAACCTGGATATGAGGAGAGGCCAAACTGGGTGCAATGCCAGCCAGTTGGCATTGCCAAGAAGAAAGAGGGTGAGTTTGGCCGACTGGACCCCTTGACCTTTGCAGCCAACTTGGAAGGTCAGAAGTATTGGGCACAGCTGCTCTCCTCCTTCCACTTCTCATGCCAAGGCGACTGGCAAAAAAAGTATTGATTGCCAGCCAGTGCCACCGTGCTGCTGCTGCCCAGTGACCTATTTTGTGAGCCCTGGGACTGGAGAGCTGTGCCCTCCTTTTAAGGCAGCAGTTCTTTTTCTCTCTGTCTCCAGAAGGGGTTCCCATTTTTTGAGCCAAAAAGGAGTGTTCGCATATCTGTGTACTGGCAAGGGGGTGTCACCCCAGGCGTTGGCGTGACTTGGCTAAGTTCCCCTCCCCGGAGAGGGAGAAAAAAAAGCAGGTGACGAGGGAGAGAATCGGAAGGAGAAGTAGGTCAGGCTGTGCCCGGGCTGGGCAGGCCCCTGCCACAATCCCTCTGACTCCACAGCTGCTCTCCTCTGCTGGCCACATGGGCACCGGATGGGGTAAGGACCCAGGGGAACCTGTTTCTGGATCTCCAAGGAAGCCTGGCTGCTCTAGATGGCAGCTCAGGGCTTGCTGGGACTCCGCATAGTTCAGTTTTATCCAGATGGTTGTTATGGGTTGGGGCTCTCTCCCTCCCCACCCCAGCATCTAACTTTGGAGCATAAGGCAATATTTTAACTCAGGTTCAATATAATAAAGGACGTAAATAGAGTGCATAAGTTGGTATTCTAGGCTAATTTGCCCACAGTGAAGTATGAGAGGTAAAGTTGGATGCATGAATAAAATTGTGGGTAAAATTTTGGGGCAGGAATCAATTGGGTTGACTGCAGAGCTTTCAAGTTTGGACTACAGTTTGCCCTCCATATTGGCGGCTTTGACTTTTGCAGATTTGATTATTTGCAGTTCTGATCAATATGTTCTCTCTAGGTACCTGAGCACAACTCTGCCAGAGGTTGACCATAGAGTTATGTGGAAGAACCTAGAAGTTCCTAGAGAAAAACACTTCTCTATGCATTTGTAGGTCCTCCAGCATCATTCTGTGATCAACTTCTGACAGATACTGACCATAGCATTGCACTAGAGAACCTGGAGATTCCTAGAGTGCTTCCCAAACTTTTATCCTCCAGGTATTTGGGACTTCAACTCCCAGAGGCCTCAGCTAGCCTAGCCAACAGTCAGGAATTCTGGGAGCCGAAGTCTAAAACATCCGGAGGACCAAAGTTTGGAAAACACTGTTAGATAAAAAGAAAAGTGTGTTTTTATTTGCAGTTTTTCCACATTCATCGGGGGTCTTTCACTCTGAACCCCAGAAAACGTGGAGGGACCACAGTATCACTCCCCAACCAGCATGGTGGCATTTGGGATTTATTCCAATAAAGACATTTTCTCTAAGCTCTAGTTCTGTCTATGGACACGTCGGGAAGATGAGAATGAGAGGCTGCGAATTGGACTGTGTATACTCCTTCCTCTTTTGGAAGACAACATCCAACATCCAAAAGGATGTTGACAAATTGAAGCGTGTCCAGAGGAGGACAACCAAAATGGTGAAGGGTATGGAAACCATGCCTTATGAGGAAAGACTTAGTGAGCCAGGGATTTTAGGCTGGAGAAAAGACAGTTAAGGGGTGATATGATAGCCCTGTTTAAGTATTTGAAGGGGGGTCACATTGAAGATGGAACAAGATTGTTTTCTGCTGCTCTAGAGACTAGAACTGAGCAATGGATGCAAGCTAAAGAGAGATTCCAGCTCAACATTAGGAGAAACTTCTTGATAGTAAGAGCTGTTCAACAGTGGAGCACAATCCTTCTTTGGAGGTCTTTAAACAGAGGCTGGAAGGCCATCTATTGGGGATGCTTTGGTGGTGAGTTCCTGTATGGCAGAATAGGGTTGGACTGGATGGCCCTTGTGGTCTTTTCCAACTTTATGATTGTACTTCGCTTGGCCTGGCCTAAATCACCAAATGTATACTTGCCACATGCAGACCATGTGCATGTCAGTAGTGAGCTTGTAAATGTTGCGTGCTACTGCTAGAGCAGAGCAGATAAGCCTGGGCACTATAATTTCAAGGAAGGGTGTGCCTGGTATCTGAAGCCTTGCGCAAAGAGTGTGTGACCCTGCTGGTGTGACCCTGCTTTAACTGCCCTGGCTCAGTGCTCTGAAATTTTGGGATTTCTAGTTTGTTGTGGGACCAGAGTGCAAAGTACTTTGGCACTTTGAATTAATTTTGCAGCCATTGAAGTAAGTCGAGAACAAAGGGGGGAAAGTGGGAGGAGTAAAGGGAAACTGGGACATTTAAAAGACAGGTGGAAAATGGAATAACAGAGCATTAATCAGGACTACTGTTCCTGTCAAATCTGGACAGTAAGAACCTATTTGTGAGTGAGTTGTGCCTTCAAGTTGGCTATCATAACTCCATGAATTTCGGCAGGATTCATCTGGTCCGCTTTGGGGCCACAACAAACTACAATTCCCAGAATTCTAGAGCATTGAACCAGGGCAGTTATAAGCAGTGTCAAACCAGATTGTTTCTGCAATGTGGATGCAGCCTAGGACTCTCTGGTAGGTTGCATTTGTTTCAATGTTGATGAATTTTTATGAGGGTTGTGAAGGAGCTGCAGTGACTCCAGGTCTGGTTGCATACGTGTGTGTGTGTGTGTGTGTGTTGGGTGTCTGTGGGTGGGACTCGGGTTTTTAGGCTTGGGGATAGTGTCGCACTTTCCTTTCTGGTTTGATCGGTGCTTGGAACTGAAGGCCAGGGTATCAGGTCATGTCAAATTTCAAGTTCACTCTTCTGTCTCTTCTCTTTTCTCCTCTTTCTGTGGCCATTTTCAGGGCCTGAAAAAGTCTGGGATTTCAGGCTGTGAAATGTAGTGGCTGTCCCTGAATTCCCCAGCATAGTGAAGAGGGTGACTGGCTGCCTGCTGGCCATCCCAGCTGGAAGGAAGAGAAGAAATGTTGGCACCACATTTGTAAGACATTTGGTTGGTGGTTCTGGGGAAACTTTGAAAAACTGGATTATTCTTTGCACTGGATTTCCCCACAAGAAAAGTGTCCCCTTCTGCTATGATGGTGTCATAAAATCATAGCCTTCTTGACCAGGCACTCTGGCTAGTTGTGGTTGCTCAGTGGGGTGAGTACTCTGTGCTTGCTCAGATGTCCTCTTGCTTCCTTTTAGCTGGTGCCCTGCAATGGATACCCAGAATGGGACTATATGCAATTCTACCAAGAGGCTCTCCCTCTTTAAGTATTTAAGGGGGTTTAAAGTTTAAATTTCAATAAGTATCATATTGAGGCTGGAGCAAACTTGTTTTCTGCTGCTCCAGAGAACAGGGCAGTGGATGCAAAATACAGAAGAGATTCCACCTAAACATTAGAAAGAACTTCATGACAGCAAGACACTCCTTCGGAGGGTGGTGGAGTCTCCTTCTTCAGACATCTTTAAGCAGAGGCTGGATGGCCATCTGTCAGGGATGCTTGGATTGAGAGTTCCTGCATGGCAGGGGGTTGGACTGGATGGCCCTTGGGGGTCTCTTCCAGTGATTCTCTTCTATGATTCTTTCTGGAGGAAGGTGTCTGCATCCTGCGGAGTTAGGTATCTCCTTACCTAGGGAGAGAACCAGCCTGATATTATTTACTACTTACTCATTTGAGCCCTCTTGAGTTGATCAAGTGGGGGTCCCTAAGATGATGCACAATTCTAGAGTTTTGTATGAAGACCTGGGAGACCCGTGTTCAGTTCACCACTGTGCCCCAACAGCTCACTGGGCGAATGTGGGCTACTCTCTTGAACCTGGCCTACGTCTCTGGATTGTTGTGAGGAGGAAGAAATCCGTTTGTGCTGTCTTTTGCTGATTGGCAGGAAAGTGAGATATAAATGTAATGAAAACATAAGTGTGATCCAGTAGGGCAAGGATGCCTTCCCCCGATGTTCTTGGACTGCAGCTCCCATTTGCCTTAGCCATCATAACCAAAGCATACCCGACCGTCAAACAAATCAAATCTCAATCAAAGCATACCTGACAGATGGCCATCCAGCCTCTGTTTAAAAACAGCCTTTCTGCTTTCTGGTAGCCAACATGGACTGACCAAGGCTCACTTCTTGGGTGATCTCTATCTGCTTACTATATTTATTCATTTATTTAATGCAGGGGTTGCTTTTCTTTTCTTATTTTGGACTACAGTCCCCAGAATCCCAAGCATAACTGGGGATTCTGGGAGTCATGGTGCCAAAAAAGGGAAGTTTTTCTCAAGCTTTGGTTACTCAGAGTACAGGGGTGGGATGTGGGATGAGGAAGGGGGACAGCAATTGGTATTTTTGGGCTACAGCTCCCAGAGTCCTTCCAGCCAGGAGTACATTCTAGCCCAAAAATACCAATTACAGTGGTCCCCCGGTTTATGAAATTAATTCGTTCCAGCACCCCTTTCTTAAACCGAAAAGTTCGTAAACCGGGGCCCCTTAAACCAGCCCCTGCACCATTTGAATTTCCCGCCGCTTTCTTTTCTTAAACTGGGGTTTTTTTCCGTAATTTTTCCGGCCCCGGCTCTTTCTTAGACCGAGGTTTTCATAGGCCGGGGTATTCGTAAACCAGGGGACCACTGTACTTTCCCCCTTGCGCATGACACCCAATACTTTCCCCCTTCCACTTGCTTGGGAGAAACTTCCCTTTTTGGGCACTGCAACGCCCAGAATCCCCAGTCAGGCTGGGGATTCTGGGTCCTGCAGTCCCCCCCCCCCCAAAAAAAGCATTCCTCCCAATTTTGTAAGCAGATGGAGATCAGTTTAGATGTGAGTCTTGGGACTCTTTCAAACGGGAGGAATTTCTCCCAATTCTGAATGGAGCCAATGCGTTCGGAAGGCATTCGGAATTACTTCCCATTACCCGAAAATAACCCCCCCTTGCCTGAAATCGCGTGAGAAGCTTAAATTTGCAATAACGTGAAACCCATGATTGCATTCGGAGTGACTTCCCTTTTGCCCGAATTTCCGTGAGAAGAATTAATTTGCAATAACGTGAATCCCCAGGATTGCGTTTGGATTGCCCTTGGATTATACTTCCAATTTCCCATGTCTGAAAGAGTCCTTGGTCAGTCCATGGTGGCTACCCAGAAAAGCTGTAGCCAAGGCCTTCTTCTTTAAGGTCAGTGGGTGCCTCTCCACTTCCACGTGGCATGTTGTTCCAAAATGCCCCTTTCTGCTCCTGGCTGCCGCCCACTCAACGCACCCCACCCAGCTGCCTCTCCCGGGCCCTGCGGGGCCAGTCCCACCCTGTAATGTTCCCTGGATGTCTCTCTCCACCTTCCTCCCCCCTGTTTTCTCTCTCTTCCCCACCCTCCAGGCCTTCCTGGCTCATGTCATCATGAAACCCTTTGCAATCATCTCAGTCCCTCTCCAGTTATGCCCAGGGCCCAAGAGGAGGGATGGGGGGGTTTGGTGGAAAATTTGGCCAGCCAGATCAAAGGGCATTTTCTCCCCACCACTGCAAAAAAGAAAATGGAAATTGAGCAAGCAGAGCAAAACTGGTTCCTTATGATCACAGAATAAAACCATAGAATTCTAGAGTTGGAAGAGACCGCAAAGGCCATCCAGTCCAACCCCATTCTGCCATGCAGGAACTCGCAATCATAGCAACTCCAAGAGCCATCCAGTCCAACCCCCTGCCATGCAGGAACTCACACCCAAAGCACCCCCAACAGCCATCCAGCTTCTGTTTAAAAACCTCAGAAGAAGGAAACTCCATCACTCTCTCCGAGGGGGGAGTGTTCAACTGTCAAACCGCTTTTACAGTACTGTCAGGAAGTTCTTCATAAGGTTGAGATGAGATTCCACCCCAACATTAGGAGAAATTTCCTGACAGAACACACTCCCTTGGAGTGTGGTGGAGTCTCCTTCTTTGGAGGTTTTTAAACAAAGGCTGAATGACCACCTGTCGAGGGTGCTTTGATTGTGAGTTTCTGCATGGCAGGGGTCTCATCCTACTCTGTGATTCTATGAAATTGCACAGAGCTGCAGCTTGAAGTGAACAAATCTGCAGTATTAATCCCTGGACAAACCCTGCCTGGGGTTTCCCTTCAGCGCAGGTATCCGCTGCTGATGGTTCAGGTCCGACATCTAGTCATCCTCACAACAACTTTGTAGAATAGGATGGAACTGCAATTCACAAGGAGTGGAAGCCGCAGAATTGCAGGACAAGCTGGGTTTTCTCTCCCTCCAAGGAGGCAATGATGGGCTACATTTGCCCTGACTACAGACGACCATGAATCTTGACACAGTCCAGCCCAAACACTTGTGAATTGTTTTGTAATGAGCATTTTACAAAAGGAGTTGGTAGGAAAAACAGCAATACCCATTAGTTTGATGTGGGGATGAGGGAATAAAACTAAGAATTTGTGCAGCTTTGGAGATAAACAGCGTTGCTACTTATTCTCCCCCCCCCCCAAAAAAAAACCTAAGAAAGTAAAAGATAAAAACAGGAGAGGAGGAGAAGAGAGGAAGTAATCTGGCCTAGGAAACAGGAAGGAAAGACTGCCACAAAACCTGGGGGTGGAGAGAAATGTATTTTACAAAGAAATTTTTTAACCTTTTTTAAAAAATATGTTTTATTGAATTTTCGAAATTAAATATAAATACGTAGTAGAAGATGAAAAAGTATTAAAAGAGAAAATAAGAAGAGAAAAAGAAAAGAAAAAAGAAAAGAAAAATTTTAACCTTGAACACTCCAAAATAAATACAGAAATTCTGCTGCGACACTCCAAAACAAATCCAGAGCATAATATATGTTACTAATGATGGAGGAAAATCTATTAATAGAATATGCATTTTTCAGTATTGAAGTTCAAGGAAGTTCAAGGAAGAAATGAATGCGGTAAGATTGTTAGGATGTTTGTAAATATAGGATTTGTGTGATTGTGTCTGTTATGAAACAGATATTATATATTTGTTTGCCCTTTTGTGTTTTATGGATAGTTTTATTGGAAAAAAATGAAATAAACAGATTTTTTTTTGTCAAAATGATGAAAGGGTCTGAAACCATGCCCTATGAGAAGAGACATAGGGAGCTGGTACATTTAGCCTGAAGAAGAGACAGTTAAGAGGTGATATGATGGCCTTGTTTAAGTATTTGAAGGGGTGTCACATTGAGGATGGAGCAAGCTTGTTTTCTGCTGCTCCAGAGAATAGGACCCAGAACAATGGATGCAAAATAGGGGGAAAGAGATCCTTTTCCTGTAGTTTGCATCCATTGCTCTGTGTCCTATTCTCTGCATCAGCAGAAAACAAGCTTGCTCCATCCTCAACAGGACACCCCTTCAAATACTTACAGTTATCATATCACCTCTTAACCTTCTCTTCTCCAGGCTAAACATAACCCAGCTCTCTCTCTCTCCTCGTGGGTTTCCAGACTCAATTTGGGGGATTTCATTTGAAAACGTCCTCCAGTGTTATCCTAGTTTCCTGAAGATACCATATCCCATCTTATCTTGGAAGCTAAGCAGGATAAGGCCTAGCTAGTACTTGGATGAGGGACTGCCAAGCAATAGCAGGTTATGGGGTCTGTATTTTGGAAGAAAGAAATGGCCAATCATCTTGGAGTATTTCTTGCTGGAAAATATCCTATGAAATTCATAAAGTCACCATAAGTCTATTTATAAACCTAACAATATAAACACACTACTAAACCTGCAAAAGTTAAAAAAAGGTGAAAGATAATAATTTCCAGATTCTCAACCAATGGTTATATATGATATATCAAATGTCCTCTATTGTCAGTCCCTTAAATCTTTACATTTCTTCTGTTGGTTAATTCTATTAATCTTTAAATCAAACTACTGAACACTTCCCCTGTTGCATCTGCAAGAAAGCAAGGACTGGTGCCCAGTCTTTCTTAAAATTACCCAGAGAAAAGTTCATGTTTTGGACTACCGCTCCCATTATTCTCCAGCCAGTACAGCCACTGGGAAAAATTTGTAAGCCGCAGCCTCCAAAAATTATTTCCCATTCTAAATTTTATCTATTTGCATAAGACCTTTTTGGAGGCAGGTTCTTTGTTCTTGTCCTTTTCTCAACTAGAAATCGAAAATTTCCCCAGAGCATGGCTTGTAAAAGCCTTGGAAAATACTGAGAGAATGCGACCAATTTCTTGCCTCACTCGTTCCCTGCCTTGGTTGCATAGCTTTGCCTCTTCTGCAGACACAGAGGAAGCAGCTATGTATGAACCCAGGTTCTTGGTTTCCTTTCTACCCCACTGCATGCACCCTCCTTTATCCCACTATACTGTACTATATATACTAGTGACTATACGAATCTGAGGAGCCCTTACTTAGAATCATAGAATCATAGAATTGGAAGAGACCACAAGGGCCATCCAGTCCAACCCCCTGCCATGCAGGAACTCCCAGTCAAAGCATCCCCGACAGATGGCCATCCAGCCTCTGCTTAAAGACCTCCAAGGACGGAGACTCCACTACACTCCGAGGGAGTGTGTTCCACTGTCGAACAGCCCTTACTGTCAGGAAGTTCCTCCTAATGTTGAGGTGGAATCTCTTTTCCTGCAGTTTGCATCCATTGTTCTGCGCTTGTAAGGTGTAACCTCACATAAGGAACCTTGAAAATAAGATGGTGATTCCCAAGGACATTACTCCGCGTCTCCTTTGGAAATCCTGGGGCTTTTTCATACAAGCCAGCAGTGGTGCAGTGGTTTGAGTGTTGGACTTCAACTCTGGAGACCAGGGTTCAAATCCCTGCTCGTCTGTGGAAACCCACTGGGCAGCCTTGGATAAGTCATACATAATGGGGAGAGACTTAGGGAGCTGGGGATGTTTAGCCTGGGAAAGAGATAGTTAAGAGGTGATATGATAGCCCTTAAGTATTTGAAGGGATGTCATATTGAGGAGGGAGTAAGTTTATTTTTTGCTGCTCAAGGGACTAGAGAACACAGAACAATGGATGCAACCTAAAGGAAAAGAGATTCCAGCTCAACATTCTGAGGAACTTCTTGACAGTAAGAGCTGTTTGAGAGTGGAATACACTCCCTTGGAGTCTGGTGGAGTCTCCTCTTTTGGGTTTTTTAAAGCAGAGGCTGGATAGTTATCTGTTGGGGGTTCTTTGATTGTAAGTTCCTGCATGGCAGAAGGGGTTTGGATTGGATGGCCCTTGGGTTCTCTTCCAACTCTATGATTCTGTGCTCTCTCAGCCTCAGAGGAAGGCAATGACGAACCTCCTTGGAATAAATCTTGCCAAGAAACCCCTGTGATAGCTTCGCCTTAGGGTCGCCATAAGTCAGAAACAACTTGAAGGCACACAACAACAGCAAATGATGATTTTTCCTGAGCTGCCACAGCAATATCCGAATGAAATCCTTGGGTTTGTAGTTCAAGAGGCACTAGATCTCTCTGGTAGAGAGAGTAGAGTACCTCTCCTTGAACTGCAAATCCATAGACGTTGCCATGGCAGTTCAAGTGGAATCATAGTGTTATAACTGTGCAGTGTGGAATGACTCTTGATTTGTGATTCTGGGAGATACTGAGAAAGCAGTGGGAGACTGAAAGCTTTAGGCACCCCAATTGTTTGCTGGTACTATATACTCATGTATAAGTCTAGAAATTTTAGTCAAAATATTGACCCCAAAAAAACTGAGTTGGCTTATCCATGGGTCAGTGTAAGTACTTTAACTTACTTAAAAAGGAACCATCCCCTGTGAAAGGCAAGAGTGTAATCTGTCCTGAAAGCACTGACCTGCTGTCCTCCATTCTCTTATTCATCTAACCTTTAGGGTGAGCACAAACAATTATGCCTGCAGGAATTTTGTAAGATCTTTAGCATTGTGAAGTCAAAGGCTTTCATGGCTGGCATCCATAGTTTTTTATGGATTTTTCGGGCTATGTGGCCATGTTCTAGAAGAGTTATTCCTGACGTTTCGCCAGCATCTATGGCTGGCCTCTTCAGAGAAATTAATCTTCTCTGAAGATGCCAGCCACAGATGCTGGTGAAACGTCAGAAATAAACTCTTCTAGAACACAGTCACATAGCCCCAAAACCCTACAAAACACTATCTTTAGCATTGTTTTCCTTGGCTTCATCTTTTAGACCCTTTGTTACGTGTCCCTAAGTTTTATCCTCGACATTATGGTTCATATCGAAATCCATAATCTTGGCCCCCAAACCTCCCCTCCTCTTATACATGAGGTTGGCTTACAGTCAAATATACACAGTAGTTTCTTCTCACCCTTAGACAGAGGTTGTTGGAAAAGTGACTTTTTGGACCACCACTTTTCTGTACTGAAACAATGGATGGGCTTAGCATGGGTATGTGTTCTAGCTCTAACCAATCGCCCTATCTCTCCCTGGGAGTTTGCAATGGGAGTTCCCACCCAAGCTGAGTCATGGTCTTCCTGGCAGAAGTTTGACCACCACCACCCTGGCACTGGTGCGTGACTGGTCTGAACCCTCCTCATTGTACAAGGTACCCTGTGCCCCTCTCTGGCTGCCTCACCCACTTTATCTCCCAGTCGCTGTACTTGGCAGACCAGGAAACACTGTGACCCATGTGGGGATGATGGCCGTGGACTTAGGGGAGTGCCATTGGGCCAAAGGACAAATGAGCAGGTTTCTGCTTTTCCCCAGGCCTGTTGAACATTTCTCATCTTGGAGAGAGCTCAAGCAAAGCCTGGAGGGGTTTATGGAGGAAGAGGAGATGATGAAGCTTTTGGTCACTGTGACCAAAACATGGAATCTCCAGTGCCAGATGAATTGTAGCCCTAATTATAAAATGCACTTGCTTCTCAAGATGGCTAAACAGATCCTCCATAGGCAGGTACAGTCTGTCTCTGAATGGCAATTGACAGGGATACATGCACTTCTGCAGGGGAGCATTGACCTTAACTTTCATACCTTGCCCATTAATTTTCCAGAGACATGTTAGCTGTAAGCAAAAGATAGAGCAGATGGAGCTGACCCAGCACGAGAGATCTTGAAAGAGGTGGACCAGCTGATGTCAGATGGCACTCAGGGCTGGGTTGCAGAATGAGCTGGCTATTCTCTCGTCTTAGAATCATAGAATAACATAAACTAATAGGAGTTCTTTGGAGCCTTGCCTCTTTTGTACTGTTTCTTTGTCTGCCAAAGGAAGATTTGTCTTCTCTTCTTTGAGGACAGTGGGAGAGTTGTACCACTGATGTTGGTGGAACTGTACTACTGTAGTTCCAAACAGCCAGGGAATTGACTTAGAGTTAAGCTACCCGAAGTAGAATCATAGAATTGGAAGAGACCACAAGAGCCATCCAGTCCAACCCCCTTGCCATGCAGGAACTCCCAATCAAAGCATCCCTGACAGATGTCCATCCAGCCTCTGCTTAAAGACCTCTAAGGAAGGAGACTCCACTACGTCCGAGGGAGTGTGTTCCACTGTCGAACAGCCCTTATTGTCAGGAATTCCTCCTAATGTTGAGGTGGAATCTCTTTTCCTGCAGCTTGCATCCATTGTTCCGCGTTCTAGCCTCTGCAGCAGCAGAAAACAAGTTTGCTCCCTCCTCAATATGACATCCCTTCAAATATTTGAACAGGGCTATCCTATCACCTCTTAACCTTCTCTTCTCCAGGCTAAACATCCCCAGTTCCCTAAAGCGGTCCTCATAGGGCATGGTTTCCAGACCCTTCATCATCTTAGTTGCCCTTCTTTGGACACACTCCAGTTTCTTCACATCCTTTTTGAATTGTGGTGCCCAGAACTGGACACAATATTCCAGGTGGGGCCTGACCAAAGCAGAATAGAGTGTCACTATTACTTCCCTTGATCTAGACGCTTTACTTCTATTGATGCAGCCTAAAATAGAATTGGCCTTTTTAGCTGCCGCATCACACTGTTGGCTCATGTTCAACTTATGGTCTACTTGGACTCCTAGATCCCTTTCACACCTAGTTTCATTCAGCCAGGTGTCCCCCATCCTGTATCTGTGCACTTCATTTTTTGCGCCCAAAGTGCAGTACCTTACATTTCTCCGCACTGAATTTCATTTTGTCAGCATTGGCCCAGCTTTCTAGTCTATTCAGGTCATTTTGAATATTGATCCTGTCTTCTGGAGTATTGGCTACTCCTCCTAATTTGGTGTTTGGTCTTTTCTCATCTCACTTGCAAAAGTTGTTTTATTGGATGACACTTCCAGATTCCCCACTCAGCATGGTCTCCCCCACGGGGCAGAGGACTTTTGCCGGCATTTAGGAGTGATCACCCTGTATGCTTTTACTTGTTACCATTTCTTGCCATTTTCTGGTGGACCCCTTGGTAGTTGTGAGAGGAGAGGGAGAACCAGAGATATGACAGACCAGCTGAAATGGAAGAGGATGGTCTCAACTATGGTTTGTGGCCATAGCTCATGTTCCTAGACCAAGTGGAAAGGAAAGAAAGATGGGCTGGATCTCTCCCTGTGGCAGGGCTGAATCCTGAGCTAGGGCTAAATTCCAGGATCCATCTACTCATAGAAATGGAGCCTTTTTTTTGTGCCATCAGAGCTCAGCTCTGGGATTCATTACACTCTGTGCATATACAGAGTGCCCTTCCTTTATAAAGAGTAGTGAGTCAGCTCCACAGGATAGGACTCTTGGCATCTTTCCTTTAAGTCAGGTGTGGGGAACCTTTGACCCTCCAGACCAGTCTGTATATCTAAAGCCCACTCAATCACAGTCAGTGGTAGAGGACTATGGGAGTTGAAGTCCATAATGTCTAGAGACCCCAAGTTTTTCCCACCCATTTTTCCCTATAAGGAGAGGCTTAGGGAGCCGGGGATGTTTATCCTGGAGAAGAGATGGTTAAGAGGTGATACGATAGTACTTGAAGGGATGCCATATTGAGAATGGAGCAAGCTTGTTTTCTGCTGCTCCAGAGAATAGGGCATTGAGCAATGGATGTAAGCTGCAGGGAAAGAGATTCAACCTCAACATTAAGAAGAACTTCCTGACAGTAAGAGCTGTTTGAGTGGAAGACACTCCATCGGGAGAGTGGTGCAGTCTCCTTCTTTGGAGGTCTTTAAACAGAGGCTGGATGGCCATCTGCCAGGGGTGCTTAGATTGTGAGTTGTGAGAGCATGGCAGGAGGTTGGACTGAATAGCTTTTGAGGTCTCTTCCAACTCTATGATTCTATGATTCTGTCCATTTACTCATGCTCTACTTTGTGATGGGAATGATGATGGTGTAGCCTTCTCTGAATGCTGAAGCGCTCTGTGTACTATCTCGCCAGTGCTCCCCACACCACCCTGCGATGTTGGCGGGTGTTATCTCCAGACTGCAGATGGTGGGGATGGGGTACGAAAGCAGGAGTCAGAGACTCGCGTTTGCAACCCAACGACCGAACGAGGCAGAATTTGACCCTGGTTTTGGTGCTTTTCAGCCTGTTTGCTGCCCCTCTTGTCTGTGTCTGTGTGTCACATTTGGGTTGGCACCTCCCTGGGCATGATAACCAGAGTGCTGAGTGTTGTAGGGTGGATGGGAGGTCGGAAAGGAAAGGCCTTGAAACTCTCCTGTTCTCTGTCTGTATAGGAATGATGGGGGCTTCCTATCTGCGTGTGCCAGCTGTGGGCCAGGTGCCAGGATGCGTTGGTGCCTGCACTCCTGGCTAGCTCTTTCCCTTCTGACCCCACCCAGCTGCAATTGCTGCCACCCATTCTTCTAGCAACATGGGTGGGTATTCTTGCACAATGGGGTGTGTGTTCTTTTCTTTTTCTGAGAAAAGCCCTAGTGGCAGAGAATGTCCCCCGCCCGCCTGAGGTTCTTGGGCAACCCCCTCCTACAACTGAACCCCAAGACGCTTCCCCTTTTGTGCCATCTGGTTTCCTCCATGGGCCCACTTAGCCCATGGTCTTGCCCTTGGCTTGCTTGTTTTGTCTCTTCTCTCCCCTCCTTGCCTACTTCCGTCCTTCAGTTGCCCGGTTATTCTTTCCAACTTGGGAAGTGGCGACAGGAAGTGAGCATTGCTTGTGAAACCCAGGTGCCACCAGGCCTGCATCTGCGCTGCAGAAATAATCCAGGTTGGTGCTGCTTTAGCTGTCATCGCTCAATGCTATAGAATTCAGGGACTAATGAGTCTGCATAATGAATCAACAGTGTGAAGCTGCAGCTAAAAAAGCCAATGTGATTTAATAGAAATGCAGACTGTGCATACTCTCTACATACTGATTCTTCAGGCTCACATGGCTATATCTTTGAATTCTTTCAGCACAGTCCTCCTCGTCCTCCTCCTGGATCATCCAGGCTGTGGCTACCTTTGCGTCGCTGCCCCGCGGGCAGAGTCAGGCCGACACTTTCGGGGAGTGACTCGGGTTGGGGGCAGGTGGGGATAGGCTGGTTAGGGGCAGCACTCACCTTGCTAGCCCGAGCAGGTCAGGGCATGCTGGTACTGGCCAGTCCCTGTTGGGCTGGCGCAATCTGGCTTGAGAGAAAGCAGGATAGGAGAGACGGCAGAAAAGGGCAAAGATCAAAACAGGAGAACAACCTTGCTGGGCTGCTTAGGGTGCTTATATGTCTGGGGGCTTGTTTTCTCCCTGTTGTTATTCTCCCCTCCTTCTTCTGATGAAGTGTGTAGTGTGTTGTTTCAGGCAAGACCTCCCCGAGACCTTCCCCAAGAACCTGCTTTTTCACTTTCTCCAAAGTCGGGTGTCTGCACCCACAGAACTGTATGCAAGATATGCAGGAGAACAGAGAATGTGGTGGCCTGGAAAAACAAGACGCATTAGAGTAAACTCCCATTTTTTTATTCCGTGGGATTTTTTTCCCCTTGGAAAAATAGCCAAAATAGCAAATTGGTGAAAAGATGGATAATATTTTCATTTATTTACAATTGCCTTCCTTATTCAAGGATTTTTTAATCCACAGATTTAAGCATCCACAGCTTGAAAATATTTTTTTAAAATTTAAAATTTCAAATTTATATAAGGGGTACCGTTTTACTGTGTCATTGTATTTAATGGGATTTGAAAATCCACGGATTTTGTTATCCACTGGGATTCTGGAACCAAACCCCAGCGGATACCAAGGACCCACTATATTTTATTTTTATTTATTTCAAGGATTTATACCTTGCCTTTCGTCCGCAATGGGATTCAAGATGGATCAGAAATTTGCAATTTAGAATGGTAAAGAAAATGTTTGAAGAAATCTGCTCATCTATTTGATTTTTAGTTATTTCTTTAAAAAAACCTGATAGGAAGACTTTTGTGTGAGACAGTTACAGTATCTAATTATTGCATTTCCAGGTCTTAGGTAATTTTTCTCAGTTTTTATGGGAATGTCTTCTTAGCACTATGGAGGACTAAAGGAGACCATTACTTTTCTATATTTTATTGGTACTGATGCTTTATTCTGTTTTAATTGCCTTTTGCCTGTTCTTAATAAACTGGCAAACTAAAGAGTTAATTTGTAGCTCTATCTGCATTTAAAAAAATTAAAAAAGAAATTTCAATTTGTAATTATTGTCTGAATAAACTTATTAATATACCAAATTGTATGCTGAACTAAATTATATGTAATATATTTTGTGCTTCTTAAGTCACTCTCAGTCTTTAAAGATTGCTAATACTGTATAATTTTTTCTTGAAAATTTCCAGTTTGTCTCGGGGGGGGGGACTGTTTTTCCCAGTGGCTTTAGAAACCCTGGGAATTTTAATCTCTACAGGAGAAAGAATTTTGAAGCATGTGCCGAGCTTGTTTCCCTCACTGCAAAATATTGGTGAATTAGGAAGATGGGCATGTAATCCCTCCGCACTGAAAACAGAGTTTAAATCCCCTCTTTTCATGTCAGGGGATGTATCTCCACTGTAGAAATAATCCAGAAATAAAAATTGTCATGGCTTAGTGCTATGGAATTCTGGGAATTGTAGTTTTATGCGACACGTAGCCTTCTCTGTCAGGATGCTCTGCTGCCGCAACAAATGACAGTTCTGACCATTCCATAACATTGAGACATCGCAGCTAAAGTGATGTCAAACTGGATTATTTTTGCAGTGCGGATGCAGTGCGGATGCAGCTTCTCATCATTCCCAGGCCGCAGGCTATCTGAAGATGATAGGGATTATAGTCAGACAGGTCAAGGTCCTTCAAGTTGAGAGGTTAAAATTAAACCTCTCAAATGCACAATTACATGTTGCAAGCTTTCGAAGTCACACTGGCTTCTTCATCAGCCAAACAGGAGAAAGAAATTGAAGATGTTAGTCATAGGCCGGGATTTTCTGTTTCTGGTCTTAGTTCAGATGGTAGGGAGGGCTATCGGCAGGCTGGTACTGTACCTCCACCTTTTTTGAGCCATACAGTCACTGGTAGATTTTCAAAGTCAAGGAAATTTAATGTCCATTTGCAATTCAAAGGCGATGTTTCCTTGTAGTCCAACATGTCTCCTTCCTTTGTGAAGCCACAGGCTCTTATGTTGGTAGGGAACACTGAATTTCTCAAGAAGTCTTCATGTTTTGCATCAGGAAAACTATAGGTGGTGTAGAGGCAATGCATGCCAATATTAGAAAAAATTGCTTTACCTTTTTGTTGGAGGCAGAAGCCTCAGATGGCAAGGTCCCAGTGCACTGACTCTCTTCATAGGATTCCCCTGTGATGGCTAAAATGCAGTATATTGAAGTCCAAAAAAACGTCTAGGGGTAGCCGTGTTAGCCATATAGCAAATCAAATGGTAGTTGGAAATGCTTGCCTTTCTAGAGTGAAACATCGTGAAATCTACCAGGAGAACCACAGCTACCTTCTTCTTGTACATCCTGTAGAGCAGGGGTGGGCAACTGTGGAAGTTTATGGGTTAGCTCTTCAGGGGACCTGGAAAGGCCACATCTCTTATGCACTAATGCAGAAAAACATCACATTGTTTGCCCCCAGATGCCACAAAGGAGTTTATCAGATGGGAGGAATTTCTCTCAATTTCGAATGGAGCCAATTCAAATTCACGTAAATTAGCTAGTTAAGCGAATTTACGTGAATTATAATTGCGTTCCCATGACTTCCCATTTCCCAAAAATGGCCCCCATTGCTTGAAATTGTGTGAGATACACTCATACGCAATAACGTGAAACCCCATGATTGCGTTCGGATTGCTATTGCATTATAATAATAATAATATTTATTTCTTACCCGCCCCTCTGAGCAAGCGATCGGGGCGGGGTACAACATGTTAAAAACATATATATCCCCAAATTCCGTCGTATGATAAATTCCATTGACATTTTGAGATTTTTGAGGCCTTCCTGGGCCTCTGGAGGCCATTTTGCAAATTGTCTTTTGAAAAAAGTCTGCTAACTTGGTGGAATTGCTGTCCGCACTCCTTATAGATTATTTTTAACATAAATTTTATATTTAATTATTGTCCTATGTATTGTAATATAGATATTGCATAGAGATGCAGCTAAATATGTGTATTTGAGAGGTGGGTAAGAAATAATAATAATAATAATAATAATAGTAATAATTTTTATTTATATAGTGCTGTAAATTTGCACAGTGCTGTACATACAATCTTATAGTTAGACGGATCCCTGCCCTCAGGCTTACAGTCTAAAAGACAACACAAACTGAAAAGGAGAAGGTGGTGGGAGGGGGATGAGGTCCAGTGGTTCTTCTCTCCCTCTGGGGCCAGGACCAAGGCAGATGGACTGGAGGGAGGGCACAGGTTCTTAATATATAGTTAAAAGGCGGCATCCTGGGGCAGATGGCACAGTCCTGGGAACGCTTCCCTAAACAATATAGTCTTTAACTTACTTTTGAACCTGGTTAGAAAAGTGATGAGGCATATATGTGAGGGAAGAAGGTTCCAGGAGTGAGAGGCAGCAAGGGAGAAGGGACGAATCCGGGACAGAGCAGTGGAAATCCTCAGCTGGGACATTATCAGAGCAAAAAAAAACCCTGGGTACCGCAAAAAATGCCCACCCTTGGTCTAGAGGATGGCTTCTTTTTTACTGTTGTATAAAGGAGGAATCATAGAACCATAGAGTTAGAAGAGACCCCATTCTGCCATGCAGGAACACAGAATCAAAGCACCTCTGAGAGATGGACATCCAGCCTCTGTTTAAAGACCTCCAAAGAAGGAGAGACCATTACACGTCAAGGGAGTGTGTTCTACTGTCAAACAGCTCTCACTGTCATGACGTTCCTCATAATATTTAGGTGAAACCTCTTTTCCTGCAGTTTGCATCCATTGCTCTGTCTCCTAGTCTCTGGAGCAGCAGAAAACAAGCTTCCTCCTTCCTCAGTATGACATTCCTTCAAATACTTAGACAAGGCTATCATATCACTTCTCAGCCTCCTCTTCACCAGGCTAAACATCCCCACCTCCCTAAGTGATAGCCTTTAGGGCTGAAGAGTGGGGTGTAGATACCATAATAAATAAATGCTCCTCATAGGGAACAATGGATTCATGCGCCAGAAAAAGAGATTCCACCTCAACATTAGGAGGAATTTTCTGACAGTGGAATCATCTTTCTCAGAGAGTGATGGAGTCTCCTTCCTTGGAGGTTTTTAAACAGGCTGGATGGCCACCTGTCAGGAGTGCTTTGATTCTTTTACTGCATGGCAGAATGGGGTTAGACAGGATGGCCCTTGGGGTCTCTTCCAACTCTATGGTTCTATGATTCCTCCTTTATACAACAGTTTAAAAACAACAACCTCTTGATTGAGAGTGGTCATTGTTGTGGTACCCAGCGGTCATTTTTGTGCTCTGAACTGCCCCCAAAATAAGGCATGGTTTCTAGACCCTTCACCATTTCCTTCTGCACTGCAAGTCCCAGTATAGTGGTCCCCCGGGGAACGAAATCCCCAGGACCTGAAACCGCCGGGGCCGCAAAAAAGCCCCCGGGATCCGAAGAAAACCCCAGGTTGCGAAACGGAAAAACCGCGCGGCCCCTTTAAATTTGCCGCGCGGTCCGTCCACTAAAGCGGTCCCCCGGGAAACGAAAATTTCCGGGTTACGAAAAGTAATCCGGAACGGATTACTTTCGTAACCCAGGGGACCACTGTAAACTTAATCAGCATAGTCAAATGGAGATTGATAATGGAAACTGCAGTTCAACTGCATATGGAGGACCACTGGTTATCCATGCTCATCTTGAAAGTATTTCACACATTTGTGACAGATATGGATCCACTGGTGATTAGTTGGGACAGCTGGTTATTGGTATTTTTTGAAAACGGAACATCCATATTCAGCGGCATTATCCCTCAATATTACAGCTAATGGGGAGAAAAGTCCTCAGGTGTGGAAGTTCTCCATCTTGGTCTCCTTATGGGCAAGCACTACTTATGTCAGCTACAGCTCACAGAATCTTCCAAGCGGCCACTGTTCATGTTGGGGATAGAAATAATATTTGAAAAGATGGTTGAAAAATGTGTTTCTGGAGCGTTGATAAACCCTGATGAGAAGAATCTTGGACTGACGAGAATCTTTGCAGCGTAGGATTCGCTATAGGCAAAATTCAGACACTGTTAGTTTGCAAGAAAACAAAAATTTCAGTGCACAAAATATTTCTGTACAGAAACATAATTATATTCTGTAGTTGGGGGGGGGTCCTATTTTTGTGCAAAATTCACACATAACAAAAGCTTGCACAGAAAACAGCATTTTTGCATAGAATCAGAGTTGGAAGAGACCACAAGGGCCATCCATTTCAACCCCCTGCCATGCAGGAACTCCCAATCAAAGCATCCCTGACAGATGCCCATCTAGCCTCTCTTTAAAAACCTCCAAGGAAGACTCCACTACACTCCGAGGGAGTGTTCCACTGTCAAACAGCCCTTACTGTCAGGAAGTTTCCCCTAATGTAATTGGTTGAGCTTGCATCTATTGTCTCTGGAGCAGCAGAAAACACGGTTGCTCCCTCCTAAATATGAAATCCCTTCAAATATTTAAATGGGGTTATCATATCACCTCTTAACCTTCTCTTCTCCAGGCTAAACATCCCCAGCTCCTTAAATATTTCCTCATAAGGTATGGTTTCCAGATCCTTCACCATTTTAGTCATTTTCCTTTGGACATGCTCCAGTTTCATAGAATCATAGAATCACAGAGTTGGAAGAGACCACAAGAGCCATCCAGTCCAACCCCCTGCCATGCAGGACCTCCAAACCAAGCATCCCTGACAGATGGCCATCCAGCCTCTGTTTAAAGACTTCCAAGGAAGACTTCACCCTCTGAGGGAGTGTGTTCCACTGTCGAACAGCCCTTACTGTCAGGAAGTTCTTCCTAATGTTGAGGTGGTCCCCCGGGTTACGAAAGTAATCCGTTCTGGATTACTTTTCATAACCCGGAAAATTTCATTACCTGGGGGACCGCTTTATTTGATGGACCGCGCGGCAAATTTAAAGGGGCCGCGTGGGGTTTTTTTCCGGATCCCGGGGTTTTATTTGTAAGCCGGGGCCGTTTTTGCGGCCCCGGCTCTTTCGTACCCCGGGGTTTTTGTAACCCGGGGGACCACTGTGTGTATATATATATATATATATATATACATACATACATACATACATGCTGTTTTGGTATGGCAAAGGCTGTTTGGTGAGCTAAATTTTGATATGTGATGTCAAGTCAACTCTGACTTATGGCAACACCACCTTAGGGTTTTCTTGGCAAGATACATTGAGAGTAAGATTTATGACTGATTTGGCAATGGTCACAACATGCATTTCCTTGGCTGAGCAGGTTTATTAGTGACCTGGTGATTTTTGCATAGAATTAAGTCTTAGTTGCTAAAAGCCTTTGAAGCCTTTGAAGAGTGGGAAGAAAATTGCTTCCTTCAGGAGGAAAATTAGCAAAGAGCAACATATGTAGTCTATGAATTCAAAGATGTAGCCATGTTAGTTTGTAGAATTAGTATGTAGAAGGATCTTATAGCACCTTTGAGACTCACTGAAGGAAAGAAGTTGGCAGTAGGAGCTTTCTTAGACGGAAGTCTACTTGAGGACGTAGGCTGAAGTCTATAAAAGCTCAGCCTCAAAGGTGCTACTAGATCTCTCTAGATACTTGTTATGTTGGTTTCTTTGGTGTCTTCTTCTTCTGCTTCCGTATGGTATTTCTCACCAGTTTACTTTAAGGGGTGAGAACAAGAATGAGGGCTTGCTGTTGTTGTGTGTCTTATTTCTCTGACTTATGGTGACCCGAAGACAGGGTCTCAAAGATACTACAAGATTGCTCTATGTACTGATCTCTAGTCTATGTTGACTGGTATTTGTTCTGCCCATGAAAGCAGTGGATGGTGTCACCTGGTGTGGGTGTCCAGAAAAGGCTGGCCTGCCCTCCCTTTGTCTCACTCACTTGCCCCCTGGCCAAGCACCCACTGCCCAGCCAGACCACTCCTGGAGTGGTGCTGCTGCGGTCTCTGGATGGCTTGTTAAGAGTTGGGGAAGCAAGCAAGAAAAAATCATCCAGCAGCCAAAGAAACTTCCAAAGAAAAGAGTACACACTCCGAGGTAGCCTGTTCCACTGTTGAATAGCTCTAATTAGGAGATTCTTCCTAATATTGAGTGGAACTGCTTTTCCTTTAGTTTGCATCCATTGCTCTATGTCCTATTCTCTGGAGCAGCAGAGAACAAGCTTGCTCCATCCTCAATATGGCACCCCTTCAAATACTTAAACAGGGCTATCATATCACATAGAATCACAGAATTGGAAGAGACCCTAAGGGACATCTAGTCCAACCTCATTGTGGACTCTTTCAAATGGGAGGAATTTCTCCCAAATCCGAATGGAGCCCATTCGGATTCATGTAAATTCGCTAGTTTAGCGAATTTACATGAATCCCCATTGCATTCGGAAGGCGTTCGGAATGTCTTCCTAGTACCCGAAAATAACCCCCCCTTGCCCGAAATTGCGTGAGAACCTTTAATGTGCAATAACGCAAAACCCATGATTGCATTCGGAGTGACTTCCCTTTTGCCCGAAATTGCGTGAGAAGAATTAATTCGCAATAACGTGAAACCCCAGGATTGCGTTTGGATTGCCCTTGCATTATACTTCCAATTTCCCACGTCTGAAAGAGTCCTCTGCCATGCAAGAACATACAGTCAAAGCAACAGATCACCATCCAGCCTCTGTTTAAAGATCTCCAAAGAAGGAGACTCCACACTCTCCGAGAGAGGGTGCCATCTTAACCTTCTTTTCTCCAGATAAGGATACTTATCTCCTTGTGAGAAAGTCCCCAAGGCTAAGCCAATCTGAATGAACTCACAGTGGTGATGGTAGGGCACAGCGTTATTTGAACTGGGGACTTCCTCATTGGTACTCTCTTTGCCACCATTTTCTGACAGCTCTGTTAAGCCTTGGCATGTTTTATGAAAGAGGTACCAGGTGTAAGGGGGGGGGGATATGGAGAAGTGCATTCAGGGCTGGTAAGAGTATGCCAACGAATAAAACAAAATGGAGGGGGGGAGGGTGCAAGGGAGTGAAGGATGGAGGTGCAGCATAACCCTGGGGTGTGGGCGTTGCTGCCTTTTGAGCTGGGATCGGAACTGAAGCTCACAACCACGGTGCCAGATTTGCTCAGATCTGGTTCGGTTGTTGCAGGGAGAAGCAGCAAGGAAGCGAAGGTGCCTAGAGAAGACTCTGAGCCGGCTGGGGTGAGTGAGGCCAGCGTGAATCTGTGTTTGTGAAGTCGAAGGCTTTCACGGACCGCATCCATAGATTTTTGTGTTTTTTTGGGGGGGCTATGAGGCCATGTTCTAGAAGAGTTTATTCCTTCCGTTTTGCCAACAGCAGTGGCTGGCATCTTCTGAAGATGCCAGCCACAGCTGCTGGCAAAGCATTAGGAATAAAGTCTTCTAGAACACGGCCTCATAGCCTGAAAAAAAACATGAAAAACTATGGATCTGTGAGTTGTGGAATGGAGGGAATAGTGATATTTGGCCCTCCTTCATTCCCTGTGGCATACCAGCTGCCCAAGGCCAGTAAGGGTCCAGCCATTGCCAGGTCCTTAAACTGTGTACCCATTTGCCAGGGTTGTGAAGAGAAGGTGCCCATAGGGAACTAAACATTAATTGTTGTTTAGGCCCTGAAAATGGCAACGTTTACTTGCTTCTCTTAATGTAGAGAGAACTTGTAGCACCTTTGGGACTCACTGAAAGAAAGAAGTCGGCAGTGTGAGCTTTTGTAGGCTTAAATCTACTTCCTAAGGTGCATTTCTTGAGCTAGAAATGTCTTCTTTTGAGTCAGGAATGGTTAGGACATTTTCTGATGGAGTTGGGCAGGGATCCTGCCATGAGAGCAAATAAGGGAGAACACTGTTAAGATATTTCTGTCCTCTATCTTGGTGATGTTGTGTGCGTTTAAAAATAGAAAACAGAAAAATAGTGTTTGGATGCGGAGTGTGTGTGTGTGAGCAGTTAGAACAAACAGAACATTTTTACACTGGCTGCATCCACACTGGAGAAATAACCTGGTTTGGCACCGCTTTAAGTTCCCTGGCTGAAGGCTATGGGATTCTGGGAGTTGGAGTTTGTTGTGGGCCCAGAGCGGAGCGGAGCTGGAGAAATAACCCAAACCGGGTTATTTCTCCAATGTGGATGCAGCCCAGAATTCCCAGAATTTCACAGCATTGACCCATGGCACTTAAACAGGTTTATTTCTCCAGTGTGAACACAGCCATTGAGTGGAACCGCTTTTCCTATAGTTTGTTGTGGGCTCCGCTCCGCTCTGGGCCCACAACAAACTCCAACTCCCAGAATTCCATAGCCTTCAGCCAGGGAACTTAAAGCGGTGCCAAACCGGGTTATTTCTCCAGTGTGGATGCAACCACTGTGAAAGAAACAAAACCCAGACACTTCAAGGTTGAGTTTCACCTACATAAATAACTCTTTGATGCCCTCTAAACCTCCTGTAGTGTTCAGAATTGGAATGCATTAAGAACAGTTTATTCCCCCCCCCCCGTCCCCCGCCACCATTTCCAGTGTGGAGTTAAGAGTCTCCCCATCGTGGTTATTGCTAGTGTTGCTGTTGTTCCCTCACATTTGCAATACTTTTCCTTTCTGGTTTCTGTTTTTAAATAGTGTCTTAAGAAGAGCTATCTCTGCCTTCTACTAAATCTGACCATTGGTCAGTCTAGTTCAGTGTTGTCTCTTCTGTTCAGTGACAGTTTTGCAAGATTTCAGGTATCTTTGCCACTGCAGTCTGGAGATACTGGGGAAGGATCTGGGACCTTTTGCTTGCGACACATGTTCTGCCCCTGTGCTGTGATTCTTCCCATAAAATGAAAATAGGATACTAGTCTTCGTGGCTGTGAATAAAGAGCTGAATTGTATCAAGACCCAGGAAGCTGTTTTGTATAGAAATAGACCATTGGGCTGTCCAACTCTGTACTGTCAACAGCAATGGCAGTAGCTGCCCAGGGTCTTTCCCAATTGTACTGGAAGATGCTGGGCACTGAACTTAGCATAAGGATTTTCTGCCTGTTCTGTCACAAGGCTACAGGTCTTCCGGTCAGTCTACTATCCCCATCAGAGATGGAAGTTTACAGGTCCAATGCCAAAATATGCTTATATGTAGACCAAATACAGTGGTACCCCGGATTACAAATCCCCCTGGGTACAAAAACCCCGGGGTACGAAAGAGCCGGGGCCACAAAAACGGCCCCGGTTCCCGAAAAAAACCCCGGGGTACGGAAAAAAAAGTGCGGTCCCTTTAAATTTGCCGCACGGCGCAGCAAACAAAGCGGTCCCCCGGGTTGCGAAGACTTCCGGGTTACGAAAGGTAATCCGGAACGGATTACTTTCGTAACCTGAGGGACCACTGTATACACATGTTCAGCTGCAGCATTTAACAATTGTGCAAAAGCAAGGGTTTCAACAAGCCAAACTTTTTTCACAGCAAACTGAACAAAAAGACAAACCATAACAGAAAGATGGAGCTTCGAAAGTGCCATTTTTGGACAACAGCTCCCATTGGGGCTGCGGGATCCTGAAAGTTGTTATTCAAAGATAACCTGCTAGCTCTGGGTCACACTGAGGGTCCTTTGAGACCTTTGAGTGGTCTCTTTGGCCTGAAACAGAAGGGCAGGAAGAGGCGCCGTTGCGGCGCCATTAGAATTCAGGAGCACACATCATTTACATGCTCCCGAACCCTAACATGTAATGGCACCAGCGCCATTACGTAACGCTGTTTACACGGCGTACGTAATGGCACCGCCGCAACTGCGTAGCTTCCAGACAGAGCTGCGCAGTCGTGGCAGTGAAAAGGCATGTAATGGCGCCTTTTTTCCGTGTTGCGCCACAACTGCGTAGCAAAAAAGGAGTGCGTTTTCCCGCTCCTTTTATGTGGCACAACTGCGCAGCTGTATCTAGCTGCTGCAGCGCAGTTGCGTCACAAAAAAAGGTGGTGCCAGACCACCCTTTTTGGGCGGTCTGTACTGCCCCTTTCTGTCGACAGGTGGCTAGAGAAGCCCCCACAACAAGACATTGTTTCTCCCCTTGTGTTGGCTGGCTCCAGCATCTGGCTTTCAAATATAGATTTCCTCTGGGTGTGGAGGTTCCATCACACTCTTTTAAATTGGTCCTGCTTGTGTTGATGATAAGATGACAACTGTTTCTCTCTCTTGGACCAATCAGCCCAGTTCTCCATTGTTTCTGTGTTGTCACAGGTAGCACCTGTGTTGTGCCACATGCTATAGGTTCCAGGAAGAAGCCCAGCAGGGAGGAGGAGTAGAACAAGAATAGGAAATGGGTTCCACTATTGCCGTGTCCTAGGATCATCATTGAGCGCACCTGGTACTCTCAGCTGGTTAGACTCCAGCTTCCATGAGCTCCAGCCAGCAGGGATGATGTGGGTTGGATTCTCTTGCACATCTTGACATCCTGAGGTTGCAGGAGGCTACCGTAGATAAACTACAGAAGCCTGTGTGCTTTAATTCTGGCACATCCTATCTCTTATGAAATCAGTGAAAAAAGAACTCTATATATTCTAACTGTTGGAATCCCGCCTCGATCCAATGGGAGAGGCGGGAAATACAAATTAACATTATTATTATTATTATTATTATTATTATTATTATTAAGGGCCACACACTGAGAATGAGGTGGCCGGCTGTGCGTCTAGGTGAGTTCTTTGAGGCCTCTTCAGTTGGGCTTCCTCATTTCTTTTCTGCATGGGAGCATCCCACTTCTTGCAGTTCATTACCTGCCTTTAGAGGAGGTTGCCTGTTGCCACTTTGCAGGAGTAATGGCTGTGCAGTGGCATCTTGTGCAGTGGCAAAAACACCGACTGGAAAAGACAGCAAAGAGTTGTGGGACAGAGTGAGTCTCCATCGCCTTGGCTCATTGCCGAGACAGACCCAAACAAACAGTTTCCAAAAGACAATCGGAACGGCGGACAAAAATAATCCGCTTCAACATGAACTGGTTTCAGATTTCGATACAGTGACGCTTAATCGCTTTTGTGCTTGAGTGACAGCTCGTTTTAAAAAAAAAACCCGGAAAAACCAATTCCATGGATGCAGTGGGCACGGGGGGGGGGGGGGGGGGGGGAGAATCGGCGGAAAATAAACCAGTTCATATTGAATGGGAACGAAAAATGAGTTATTTTAGATCGCTGTTACTAATTGTCACATTGTAATGAGAACAATAGTCACAATTCAATTAATTCGATTCGTGGAATTGAATCAGGCAATGTTGATTTATAGGCCTAGTGGATTGCCTGTCCCCAGAAACCCAGGGACATGAGCCCATCTGACGGCAGTGAATTCTGACACTTTTCCTGCTCTGGAATAAACCTTTCAGAGGGTAAGAGTGAACAGATGTCAGAACTTGGTGACTGTACTTTATTGTCTAAAGCAATGGTTACCAAACCTTGGTCCTCCAGGTGTTTTGGACTCCAAAACATCTCAAGGACCAAAATTTGGGATTCACTGGAAAGAAAGAACAGTCATCTGTAGTTCACTGGATGGTGCTGGATTCCAGTTCCCACCAGCCCCTCTTCATGCTCAGAAATACTGGGAGATTTAGTCCCTACATATTTGGAGAGCTACAGGTTCGCTTGATTCTGAGTCAAAAAATTCCATAGCATTTTTTTCTAGATGAGAGGCATTGTGAGCCAGCAGTTTCCCCCAAAATGGTGCCTTTCCGATGCATGGGACCTATTTTTCATCATGCAATGGTTAGCTAGGAATTGTGGGAATTGTAGCTTAACTCATTAGGAGGGTACAAGATCGAGGAAAAAAAATTGTGATATAGACTTTGTCTGGTCCAAATGCATCTGAGGAAGTAGATTTTAGTCTATGGAGTTTTTCAGATGGAAGGAATTTATCTTTATTTCGAATGGAGCCAATTGGAGCCAATTCGAATTCATGTGAATTCGCTAGTTTTAGTAAATTTACATGAATTCCAATTGCGTTCAGAATGCATTCAGAATGACTTCCCATTACCCGAAAGTGACTTCCCATTGCCCAAAATTGCGTGAGATGCTTTACCATATATACTCGACTATAAGTCGACCTCATATATAAGTCGAGGGCAAGTTTTGGGGCCAAAATTATGGATTTTGCTATGACTCGTGGATAGGTCGAGGGTAAAATTTAGGGGCATATAGGAAAGGATGAAACAAAGCAAAACAATGTCAAAGAACTTCCAAAATTCCAGTAGACATAACTCTTTGTGCTTATTCTTAAGACTGGATGGATGAGAGAGTAAAGGGGGGTCAGTGCTTCCAGGACAGATTATACTCTTGCTTTTCACCAGGGGATAGTGCCTTCTTTTTAAATAAGAGTTAAGATATAGTACTTACATTGACCCATGGATAAGTCGACTCAGGTATTTTGGGTCAATTTTTTTGTGTTCAGAATGACTTCCCTTTTGCCCGAAATTGCGTGAGATGCTTTAATACACAATAACGTGAAACCCCATGATTGCGTTCAGATTGCCATTAGATTATACTTCCAATTTCCGTCATCTGATAAACTCCTATGAAAGTTTGTGCTACCAATTTCTTTCTTTCAATTAATCTCAAAGGTGCTACAAGATCTACATATTCTACATATTGATTCTACAGACTAACATGGCTATATGTTTGTCTTGCCTTTTTGTCAAGGGCTCAAAACAGCACAAATACTGTCTTTCTCTTTGAGCCTTAAAATAAATTGGTGAGGTAGGCTAGGCTGAGAGAATACTTGTCCCAGGCTGAATCATAGAATCATAGAATCATAAAGTTGGAAGAGACCACAAGGGCCATCCAGTCCAAACCCATTCTGCCCATTGTTAGCGTTGGCCCAGCTTTCTAGTCTATTCAGGTCATTCTGAATTTCAATCCTGTCTTCTGGAGTATTGGCTACTCCTCCTAATTTGGTGTCATCTGCAAATTTGATAAGTATGCTCCCAGTTCTGTTACCCAAGTCATTGATAAAGATATTGAATAGCACTGGGCCCAGTAATGAACCCTGTGGGACCCCACTGGTCACTTCTCTCCAGGATGAAAAGGAGCCATTGTTGAACCCTTTGGGTTCAGCCAATCAACCAATTACAAATCAATGTAAGAGTTACCTTGTCTAGTCCACATTTTACAAGCTTGTTTGAAAGAATGTCATGGGGAACCTTGTCAAAGGCCTTACTGAAATCAAGATATACTATATCCACAGAATTCCCTTTGTCTACCAAGCTGCTAATTTTATCAAATTAAGGTTGCTCTGTGTCTTCATGCCCTGTGTGTGAGGAGTTTGAATCTGGGTTACTCCAGACCTGGTCCAATACTGTAACTACTACACCACAGTGGCTGCCATTGTGACTCTCCTGTGTCTTTCTCTTGGTTTGCTTCTTTTAAAGCTCTGGCTGAAAAGTTCTGTTTGACTGAAAGATAGGAACGGAAGCGCTCTTGGTTTCCGTTGTCTTGGAAAGTAGCTGGTGACGCTCAAAGCATCAGCAAACACAACATGGCAATAACAAAAGGATGCTTTACCTTACTTCATTTTCCAAAAAAAATCTAAACAATGAACATGAGAGCACTTTTGGTTGTTCTCTAAAATTGAGTCATCTTACAAGAAAATTGGCCACTTGAAAGGAAACTCCACTTATTGATTGGAGCAACATTGTGACATGTTTTTAATGGTTAAACACAGGGATAAAGGTAATTTGGTGATGAAATCTGACCCCCATGCCCAATTTCAGGACCGGCCATTCAGATCCCCTCCAATGTTCCATAGGTAAAAATGGAACGGCCCTGTTCTCTTCTTAATAGAAACTTTCCCAATAGGTTCCCACAAGCTGTATTTGGCTACATCTTACATTACTCCCAGGCAGCACAGCAACATTTCAGGAAAAGATTTTTTGAAACAAAAATTAAGGTCTAATGCTTGTGCGGGGATAGTGATTCTGTCTTGTTATTTGTTGCTCATTTTTTGAGGATTGTTGTCCCACAGTTAGAAATTCCACACTGCTTAAACTCACTTAGATTCAACTGCTGTATATATTTTTAAAAGCAAACACATTTAAGGTAAAGTCTTCCAATGCTGCTGGTTTGAATTCAGTGGTCAGATTTTATTGTTGGGAGAAGGGCGAGGCAGAGAGGGTCCAATATCCAAACCTATAGAAAGCTATGGGGGATATCATTTGGCTGAAATTGAGAAAAGTCATAGATGTGTGTGTGAGAGAGAGAGAGAAGAGAGAGAGAGTTTTTCAGGCTATGTGGCCATGTTTGGAAGAGTTTATTCCTGACATTTCGCCAACAGCTGTGAAGAATTTCTTTGAAGATGCCAGCCACAGATGCTGGCAAAACATAATGAATAAACTCTTCCAGAACATGGCCACATAGGTTGAAAAACCCACAAAAAACTATGGATGCTGGCTGTGAAAGCCATTGACTTCACATCAGAGATGAGACTTTAGGATTTCCTTAACCCTCCATTTTTAATATAAGAATTAATTTTATAAGAACCCATTAATGCTGTTCTACACAATTAAGAATTTTCTGATGACACATAGACATTTCAAATACATCTAGCAATATTTGTTCCCTGGATGGGTGTTGACAACGGGAGGAAGTTGTAAGTGTATTTTGCATGTATGTGAATTCAAATTTGCATATGAATTTACATGTGTGGCAGATACCCTAAAAGCACCGGATCCTGATCTTTAAAGCTAAGCAGGGTCAGCCCCAGTTAGTACTTGGATGGGAGGCCACAAATGAATATCAGATGATGTTTCAGAGGAAGGAACTGGCAAAACCACCTCTGAGTGTTCCTTGCCCAAGAAAACCCTATGAAATTAATGGAGTCATTGGAAGCATATACTCATTCACACATTGGTTTTCACTGTCTAGATTTGACAGGGACAGTAGTCCTGACTAATCCTCTGTCATTCCATTTTTCACCTATCTTTTAAATGTCCCAGTTTCTCTTTCTGCCTCCCACTCCCCCTCCCTCCCTGTTCTTGACTTACTTCAATGGCTGCAAAATTAATTCAAAGAGCAAAAGTAGTTTGCGGTCTGGTTCCACAACAAGCTACAGTTCCTAGAATTCAATAGCAGGGAGCCATGGCAGTTAAAGCAGTGTCAGAGCGGATTATTTCTGGAGTGAGGATGCAGCCCTAGAATGCTTAGATTCGCTGTATTCTCATTCCCTTGGGCACTTGACCTGACTCTTTTCTTTGGATGCTTATAAACAGGATTTGCAAACATTCAACTGAAGATTTAAATTAATGCAGTGCTAGACTTTTGCAGAATTCTTATTTAGGAGACCAATGCTTTCATTCCTGCCCTTATGGCCACTTTGCCCACCTCCAGTCCAGCTCACCCTTTGGGTTCATTTGTCTCCCCCACCCCACCCCAGGCCACAAAGAGGCATTAAGGGCTGAGATCGGTTGCCCACGCAGGGCACTCCCTTCCCCTGAGAACTTTCTTGCAGCCAAGTCACATGTGGGCAACTGTGTGGTTTGTACCAGGGCTCCTGCTTCTGTTCTCTCTCCCTCTCGGCTTACCTGGCAGGCAGCCGCCTTTCTGTGCCAGGGTCCTCCTGACCCAGGGAGAGGCCCTGTGTTCTGGGGGCTGTTCCCTTCCCAGAACCTGTTTGGGCACTCTGCCTTCCCACCCACCGCCTGACTGGCACCTATTGGAGCTGTTGTGCCCCCTTCTTCCGAGGCTGGCTTGCAACAGAGGGATTTATGGGTGTTGAAAGAGGGGAGAAAGTACATTGTGTTCTACCCCTGACTGCCAGTGCCCAGGCGGTGCCATCCTTGGCTTCCCCACCCTGCATCCAGTTTCCTTGCCATGCCTCAAGTGAGATACACAAATGTACCCTGGAGATCCTTGTGGAAATCCTTATTCTTCTCTCCTTTTCCTCACTCTCCAGTGGGAATTTTGTTGGATAGTCTTGACAGAATCTTCCTTGGTCTGTTTAAAAGAAATTAAAGCTCAACAAACCAGAAGAGAAGAAAAGAGAAATACGGAAGAACATCTTACCGCATTTCCCCGAAAATAAGACAGTGTCTTATTAATTTTTGCTCTCAAAGATGCACTAGGCCTTATTTTCAGGGGAAGTCTTATTTTACCATGAAGAAGAATTTACATGTATTGTTGAAAAAAATAACATTTATTATATACTGTGCATATATATACACATACAAAAACTTTGCTAGGTCTAAGGTTTTACTTTTGGGGGAGGCCTTATATTTAGCAATTCAGCAAAACCTCTACTAAGTCATATTTTCTGAGGATGTCTTATTTTCAGGGAAACAGGGTAACTGTAAGAGCTGTTTGACAATGGGATAGTCTGGCTTGGAGGATGGTAATTCTCCTTCTTTGGATGGATCCCTTTAAATAGTGGTGTATTTTCACATGGCAGAGGACTCTGTGATTCTATCAAACTACAAATCCCAAGATCTCAGGAGAAGAAGCCATGGCAGTTAAAATAAGGTCAGACTCCTATAATCAAATAATCATGGAGTTGGAAGAGACCAAAGAGACCACCTCTCTGTTCAGCAGTAGAATAGACTGCCTTGTAACTGGTGGACTCTCCTTCTTTGGAGGCCTACCATCTTCCAGGAGTGCTTTAGTTGTGTATTCCTGCATGGCATGGGACTGGATGACATTTAGACCCCCTTCCATACCTTACATTCTCTGAGATTTGTGAGTCTGGTAGAGAACCTGTTTCTCATGCTTAAGGTCCCGGGTTCTGTTTCTGGCATTAGCAATTCAACACATCTTGGACTGGAAAGATGGTTCTCATCCTGAGACCCTTGAGGGGTCAGTGTTAGTTACATTAGCCAGCATTTGGCAAGATCTCCTATCTTAAAGTGGCTTCCCATGTTTTTGTTTAAACCAGAAACTTTTAAGCACCAAAAACTTTTAAGAGAAGGGTGTTAACTGGGTGGTAGAGCTGGCTGTTTTGCATGGTTCCAGCTTAAATTCCCAGCATCTCCACTTAGGGGAAGAGCCCCAGCCTGGAGGGCCGCTGCTGATCGTAACAGACAGCACTGCTGGATTAGAAGCAGGACCAATGGTTTATCGGTTTCACTTTCATGAAGATGGCTTCTAGTCTTCCCCCTGCAACATTCAACTGCATGGGATACTACTTGGATGCCCACCTCCAGAGTCCTCTAGAGGAAAGGTGGGTTGAAATGTAATAAAAGTATTTTAACACTTCATGAGCCCAACTCTCCACTTAGTCTTTGTGAAAAGCAATTAACATGGACATTGCCGTTCCATGTACCAGGCCAAGAAGCTGAAAGCCTTAAGCTTCTGGAGCAAAATGCAAAGCTTGGAACACAGCTATGCCTCTCCTATGAGCTCCAGCACCATCTCACTTTTTCAGCGTCTAGGATGCTTACATTCTTTTTAAAGTGTGTCTGCATGGTCTTTCTTGATTCCTTGTGATCATGTATTATAAGTCTTCCCACACAGAGGTAAAAATATCAGAACATGCCCTCCTCCCAGCCATAGGAACTTCTCCAGATAGAAAATGGGGCCAATGGCATTTCTTCCATGTGTCAGAACCAGTCCATTGTATAGAATGTTGCTGCAATTTAAAGCCAAATGGACCAGTTATGGTCCCATTACTTTTGTTTCAGAACCTGCAGTTGGATCTATTTTGTGGAATCATAAAATCATAGAATCATAGAGTTGGAAGAGACCCCAAGGGCCATCCAGTCCAACCCCCTGCCATGCAGGAACCAAATCAAAGCATCCCAGACAGATGGCCATCAAGCCTCTGCTTAAAGACCTCCAAGGAAGGAGACTCCACTACACTTCGAGGGAGTGTGTTCCACTATCGAACAGCCCTTACTTTGGACATATCATGAGAACATGTGAAGAAAACTGCATTCCAAATGGATAATCTCAATCAAAGAAGCCACTGCTCCGAATCTGCAGCGCTGTTGCTGACAGGATGATTTGACTGCAGTTGAAAACAACAAGCACTCTGTACATCTCTGGTTGATGCTTAATATATGACGCTTAATGACATCACCAGGGGCTGCCCCACGTAACCGCACAAGGTGTTGTCCCACACCCTTGGTCACAGGTTTTGGTCTTGAGACCTCAGAGCCCCGTATAGTCCTGACCTGGCAACCCTGCTAACGCTGACTGTGTCTTTGCCAATGTTCCCTAGGGACTTGTGGCTTACATCTGGCAGCAAGAAAGATAGCCGAACAACCATTGATAAAACAGTCAGATGAAATCCAAATTCTAGTAGTTCACTTGGTAGGAGAGTTTCCAAACCCAGTATAGTTCTTAGTTGGCTGTGAAATGTTCAGATTTTTGGCTGCTGCCTTTACTGTAAGTCCAACCTGGCTGTACTTCTAACTGGCCATGGGATGCCCCAGCCTCTCCTCATTCACAGAATCCTAGAGTTGGAAGAGGTTCCAAGGACCATCCAGTCCAACCCCACTCTGCCATGCAGGAAATCACAATCAAAGCAGGGTAAGGCAGTTAGGCAGGGGGAAAAAATGCATAGATATAGGATGGGAAACACCTGGCTTAACAAGATGACATGAGAAAGGGGTCTAGGAATCCTAGTGGACCACAATTTGAACATGAGACAGCAGTGTGATTATTACTCATATTTTATTATTTTCTTTTCTTATATCCCTCCTTTCTTCTAATATAGGGACTCAAGGTGGTGGCTAAAAAGGACAATGTGATTCTAGACTGCATCAATGGATGTACTGTATAGTGTCTAGATCGGAGAGGAAGTAACAGTGCCACTCTATTCTGCTTTGGTCAGGCCTCACCTGGAATACTGTGTCCAGTTTTGGGCACCACAGTAAAAAAGGATGTTGAGAAGCTGGACCAAGATAGTAACACCATTCCTTATGAGTAGAGACTTAGGGAGCTGGGTATGTTTATCCTGGAGAAGAGAATTTTAAGAGGTGATATGATTGCCCTGTTGAAATATTTGAAGGGGTGTCATATTGAGGCTAGAGCACGCTTGTTTTCTGCAGCTCCAGAGAATTGGACATAAAGGAATAGATGCAAACTACAGGAAAGGGGATTCCACCTCAACATTAGGAGGAACTTCCTCACAGTAAGAGCTGTTTTGACAGTGAAACACACTCCCTTGGAGAGTGATGGTGTCTCCTTCTTTGGAGATTTTTAAACAGAGGCTGAATAGCCATCTCTTGGGGGTCCTTTGATCGTGTCTTTCTGCATGGCATGGGGTTGGACTGGATGGCCCTTGAGGCTTCTTCCAACTCTAGGATTCTAGGATTCACACAATCCAGTAGACCAACCCTTGCCCAGCCAGACTTATACATTGCTTCCAGTTCTCCTGGGTTCCTCCTCCTCCTCATGACTTGATGGGCGTCATTCCTCAGCTGCCAGCTCCTGTCCCACTTGGAATGTTTGGCTGCTATGTCTCTGCCCCATGAAGCCTCTGGGCTCCCCCTTGTTTTAGCCTCCCAGCTCCCCTCTTCCCACCCTGATATTAAAAGTCAGTGACCCTTATGTGCTACAGGGAATAGAGTCTGAGGGTAGGCTGTGCTAACTTCAGAAACATTTTTTGCAGCTCTCAGAATCCCCAATGACCATGTTTGTTGGAAGATTCTGGGCACTCTAGTCTAACAAACGCAAAGTTTCCAGGGCCTAGGTTGTGGCTTCTCTGGCTCTTTTCAGTTAGGAAGGGAGTTGTGGGTTGAGCAGAAGGGGGAATTGTTGGCGGCTGCAGCTTTTCTTTGCAATATATGAGGAACAGTACCCTCCAAAATTCCCCGTCAGGACCCTGCAAGTGCTTCTCTGCCTGTCCTTCTGCATCTGGTCACCACAGTACTCAGGATTTTCCGTAAATGTACAACGGCACCCAGTTTTCACCCGCATCCCCAACACCTCTCCAGTTTATCTTGTCAGCATCTCCCCTGAGAATGGTAAAGGGGGGGGGAACCCCCTCCTTCAGTCACTGCCAGGATTGCTCAGTACCGTTTCAGCATCCGGCTCGCCGCCCACCATTTTGATTTCTAGAATTTGAGGCGCTGAGGCTGAAACTTTTGCTAGGAAAGCTTTGCCCTCGTGCCTCATCGAGCTTAGAGGGTGCAATTCATGGTGAAGGTGCAGCTTTTTGGTCATGGTCAGGGGCTCTACTGCCATGGTGAGCTATAGGGGCCAAACCAGACAGGGCTGCACAACTTTGGAGACCGGCACCCACTGATGGAGGCCTGGTGAATGCTCAGCAAGATTGACTCGATTGTGTGTGGGTGTTTAAAGCAAAGCTGTTTAAATGAAGTGTTACCGTCTGTGGGCTGTTAGCCCGCATTCGTTCACTTTCATGTTGTGAAAATAGATCTCCAGGCTGAGTTTGCACTGCTTTTGTTGTGAAAGTGTGGCTTTTAAGTTGTAGATTAAAAAAAAAATTAGCAGCGCCTTTGGTGCAGCATGCCTCTGGATCTTGCAAAGGTTTGGCTTTTTAATGATGCTCCAGGTTTAATGTGCTTAATATGAAATGGCCATAGCCACTTTAATTCCACTCCCAACAGGCCTTTGTCATCCAGGCTCCAGATTCTGGCTTTAAGGCAACCAGAGAGATGAGTCTTGAGTGGTTGAGAAGCTGTGGGCGTTAGAACATACAGTTCTCATAGATTATGCTGATGGCCTGCTGCAAGTTGCCGCAACAATTTTTTTTTTTTTACCAAAAACAGGAAAAGGTACCGTACCTAAATCCATAGTGTGAACATTGCAGGTGAAGGGTGGAGGAAGGCATGGTAAAGATTTGGTTTGGATGTTGCGCCAGAGAAGTCGCTGCATCTTCAATGTTCAGAACACTCACACTGTCTTAGCTATGCCCAGTTGGCCCTCCATATCCACAGGCGTTTTGTCTATGGATTCAACCATCCACAGCTTGAAAATCTTCCAAAAGTATATAAATTCCCAAAAGCAATCCTTGATTTTGCCATTTTATATAAGGGTATCATTTTACTATGCCATAGTATTTAATGGGATTTGAGCATCCATGGATTTTGGCATCTACAGGGGGTCCTGGAACCAAATGCTAATGGATACCAAGGGCCCACTGTATTTGTAAAACAGAAATAAAGAGGCCAAGGTAGCCCAACACTATTTTGGCTCATATGATAAGGAATGCAGCTACAAGCACACAAGCAGGACTGCAAGATTAGGGCTGGGTTTTTTTTTTTGGGGGGGGGGGGGGACCTTGTTCAGATCTTTTGGTACTCTCTCTGTGGAGGCATTGGTGTCACTAGGGGAGTGCAGGGATGTGCACTGAACCAGGTGACCCCCAAAGGGTGTGTGTGACACCACTGCTTCCCAAACACCTGCTTTTTGGTAGAAATGGGATGTGATACTTAATTTGCATCCCTTTAAAATGATGGAGCTCCGCAGAAGAGATGGTAGGAATGGGGCAAGGTTCAGCTGGAGGAGAAAGAAGAGGCTTCAGCATTGGTTTTCTTTTTTTTTCAATTTAAAAGTTTTCAATTAATTTTTTAAAAGAACAGCACATCTTACCAAATTTTCCACTTTAACTACTTAAAATTATGTACAGTGGGGCCCTGGTATCTGCTGAGATTTGGTTCCAGAACACACACACACACACACACACACACGCTCGAGTCCCATTAAATACAGTGGACAGTAAAATCACACCCCTAATATAAAATAGCAAAATTACGGTTTGCTTTTTGGAATTTAAATCTTTTTGGAATCTTTCCAAACTGTGGATGTTTGAATCCATGGATACAAAAAATCAGTGGATATGGAGGCGTGATTGTACATGGACTGTATATACTTGACTATAAGTGTATAGTCAATGGCAGGTTTTGAGGCCAGAATTATGGATTTTGATAGGTCTATGGATGAGTTGAGGGTAAAATTTTGGGGCATGTAACAAAGCAAAGTTTCCAGCAAAACACCAAAGTAAAACAATGCCAAAGAACTTACAAAATGTCAGCAGGCATAAGTGTTTGTGCTTATACTAAAGGCAGGATGGATGAGAAAATAGAAAAGGCTGAGTGCTTCCAGGACAGGTTGTGCTCTTGCCTTTCACCAGAGGATGGTTCCATTTTAGGGTAAGAGTTAAAGTACAGTATTTAGATTGACCTGTCGATAAGTCGACTGAGGTTTTTGGGGTCATTTTTTTTTTTACTAAAGGCTGAATATATACATGAGTATATACAGTAAATACATTTAGGCTGTGCATATGATATTGTATGTGTATGCATGATATTGTAATTTAAAGGTATAATTTAATTTTTCTAATTTGTATCACAATTCCTGCCATTACATACAAAAATTATGAGTAACATTAGTACAAAAACTATTACTAAGGATTCTGTATGTTGTGGTATGGGAGATGATCAATCGAGATATAGCACCATGAGTTACCATACAGGGTAATGCCAACTCTGGTGATGGCCACTGTGTTGAAAGGTGAGGAAAAGGAAGTCTGAAGGTCTGGGGAAAATAAAACAAAAACACGCCCCAGGTTAAGAAAGAAATGGCATGAAAAAGGATGATCAACCGATTTCCTGGCCCAAAAAATTACAGGGCATTGGCTTGGCACTCTATATATCACAAGGCTGATGCAGACCCTGCAGACTCTGAAGCTGGGCACTCCTGGAGTGGAAATAGGATCTCTGACTCAGTTTTCCCCACCTTTGAAAATGGAGTCCAGGTTCCCCGACTAGTTGTGATGATGGCCACGTCAGTCACCAAAATCATTATTCATAATTATGCCTAATAAAGCACGTGCCCCCAGTTCTTCCATTGCTTTCAGTCCTGGCCTGTTGCTTCATCCTTGATCTTCCAGCACTCGGTTGCTCATGTGCCATAATCCTTCCTTCGTACAACTGCCATAGGCAATAAGCACACCCTCTCCATCTGGATCAATATCTTTCAAAACTCCAAAACACCCTTGACTTCAAAACAGGTGACGGGAACCAGTTGGCGCAAAGAGTCGGTACAGCCAAGTTTTCATCTTGCCTTTCCATCCTTTCTGTGCCAGCAAGTTACAAAAGGGCTGAATCCATTTTAAGGAAAGATCCATCTGTTTTAATTTTCTCCTGCTCCTCACCCACCTAAATTTTGTGTCAAATGTATCTATGAAGTTCAGGAGGAATAATCCAAAAACTTTGGTCAGCCACCTGTTTGGAAGTTCATTTGATTTTCCCATGTTTGTATTATGTTAATTCAGTGTCATAAGTATTTTTCCACTGTACATAATTATAGCGCTTGGGTACCACTTTAGCGGACAGGGCTCCATCCTATGGAATCCTGGGATTTGTGGTGTCATGAGGTACTTCCTTTCAGCTACAAATCTCAGGATTCCATAGCAATGAGCCATGGCAGTTAAAGTGGTGGCAAACTGAATTATTTCTGCAGTACAGATGCCCTTAGAGTACCTTCGAGGTCTCTTTTACACTACTATGTGACTTTACTACAGTACTACTTTCACACTATGACTCTTTGGCCTGATCTAGATTGGCAAAAAGAAGTGTGTTCATGGCTGCATGAAAGTCTAGCCTTTAGATGAGAAAAAGGGAAAGTGTGCCATGAAAATGCTTTTTTTGCGTTTTAGGGGGGAAGAAGTGCCTTTAAAAAAGGTGCTGGTTTTCCCAGCTTCTTTTTTAAAAATGGCGGAACAGCGCAGCTTCATCTAAAGGCTGCGGTGTAGTTGTGCAGTTAAAGGGGCCGCTGTATCTTTAAAGCGCCCATTTAAAGGCAGCGATAGAGGTGCTGATCATAATGGATCGTGAGTTGGGAGCATGCGTGGTGTGGAGTTCAGTTCTAATTAAAACGCTCAATGCCCTGCAGGTGTAAAAGCTGGGGTTTAACTGCGCAGTTTTTTAAAGCTCCCAAACCCTAGCTCCAGCCCTAATCCGAACCCTAGACATGCGCAGTAGGGACTCTGGGATGCTGTAACTGTTATTCTACTGCGCATAACATGTCAATTCATTCACAAAATAAAGGGGTTCATTCATGATGCACCAGTGCAACTGCACAGTTTAAAAAAGCAGAGAAACCGCAATGATAATTTGACAGATCCTCATAACTGTACAATTTTCTATATGGTGTACTTGCGCAGCTGCGCAGTTCGCAGCCGGCAAGGGAAAAAAAATGAAAGGTTCAGCGCAGTTAAAAGCCGCGTTCATTGCTGCTGGTGCAGCTGCTCCGCCTGTGTTTGTAGCGTTCTGACAGCTTCCAATGTAGTTGCTGAGCCACAGAAAAGACTTCAGATAAGTCGTTCCTCAGTCTAGCTGCCCTGTACCTTTTAAATGCACACCTGGGGCTTGCAGTGTAGCTGCTAAGCATTAAGGAAAAGGCAACTTCATGTCACACTTTCCTGCCAATCTGGAAAGCCCCTTAGAGTACCTTCTAGGTCTCTTTCACATTACTCAACTATAGCACTGTAAATCACTTTAATTGCCATGACTTCATCCTAAGGAATCTTGGGATTTGTACTTTGGTGAGTTTCTAGAACTCTCTGGCAGAGAATTCTAAATAATAATAATAATCATAATGTTTTATTTATACCCCGCTCTTCAGCCAAGGCTATAAGAGAAGCTTACAATTTGTTAATTAGACATTTCCCTGCCCTCAGGCTTACAATTTAAAAAGACACTACACAAAAGGAGAAGGGAGAGCTGTTGGGGAAGGGGCAAAGTCCAGAATATCTTCTCTCCCTCAAAGGCCTGGACCATGGCAGATGGACTGGAGGGAGGGCTCTTCTTCTTTTCAGGCAAGGCCTGTTGGAGCTGGCTTGCCTTTCTCTCCCAAAAGATGGTGGAGGGAGGGAGAAAAACTAATTAAATATTAGATAGAGCAGGGAAAAACTAACTAAATATTAGGAAGAAACTCAGAAAATAACAGTGAAATTGGTAAGAACCTCCTGACAGTAAGAGCTGTTCAACAGTGGAAGATGTTGCCTTAGAGTATAGTGGAGTGTCCTAATTCAAAGGTTTTTAAACAGTCATCTACTTTGATCGTGTGTTCCTGCATGGCATAGGGCTGGACTGGATGTCCTTTGTGGTCTGTTCCTACTCTATGAGTTACAGGGTTTGCGTTGTAACAAGAAATTGCAGCATAATGCTTTTAAAACACAATAATGAGTAAGAGAAACAAATTCCTTTTAAAGAGTAATTTTCCAAGCTGTGCCACCGAACTCTTTGTTCTTTGGGCATGATATGTTTTTACATTTATAATGTTACTGCAAGATACGTACTTATATCCAAACCCAGGTATCCTTGTCTCAAAGCAGTGTCCTAACCACTGCACCACACTGACCCTTAAATATGTTTTTGCACACATCAAAAAAGGATGCATTTTGAAGGCACTTATGGTTGGCAGCCCATGTTACTCGCATTGACATTCCTCCAGACTCCAATCCCACCCTGGGATGTCTTGAAGTTAAGGCTCCTCTGTCTGGAGCTGTCCTTTGCCTCTGGCAAGCCACCACATAAATCCAAACACTGGAATGTTAAAGCGCTATACAGTGTATAGCATCCCATTCCACCTCACAGCTACTCTCTGGTATATTTACGACTGTTGATCTTCTATTGTACAGTGGACAATGGTATTTTTGGTAGTATATCTTTAACCCAAAGGAGTCCTTGCCTTTAAATCAACAGAAGACAAGTTGCAGGGCTGTTGCAGAGTAAACAAATGCAGAATGCAACAGGCTGGGTAAAGCCTTCTATAGTGTATTATGGGTGTGTATGTGTGCACGCGCAGATAACTTTTTTCCAGGGTGCAGAATAATTGGAACATCATATAACTGTCCATATTTTTGTTTGCAAAGTAGTATGGCCAATGGAGCAATGGTACAATTCTGTTAGGGGGGGGGGGGTCAGATGGCAGTGTATATTACTTCACCAGAGCTTGGTAATGTTACTTTTTTGGACTACAACTCCCCAAATTCCTCTGCCAGCATTCTCAATCTCTAAAATGCACTTATCTTTTACAAGGTGTAGACAGCTAGCTGCACTTGGGTCCCCCAGAAGCCCTTCTTCTTGGTCTGTTGAATAGGTCCTTGGATGCCTGCCCTGAGGTCCTACCCAGAAGTTGTGCCCAGATGGTGCTATTCATATCATTCAAATCTTAATCTTTCATGCTATAGAATTATAGCATTTTGATACCACTTTCATTTCTGCATCCTGTGGGATCCTGGAATTCCTAATTTAGAGAGGCACTAAAGATCTGTGATAGAGAATTCTAAATCTGTCACGAATCTCTCCTGCCAACTGCCTTTCCCTTTTCCTTGTGTGTTGTCTGTCTCTTATTTAGCTTGTAAACTTGAGAGCAGGGAACTTGTCAAATTAACCATTTGTAAACTGAGAGCGTTTTTGGTTGAAGACCAGGGTATCACTACCCTAAACAAACAAAAACTGCCAATCCCAGATTTCCAGAGCTTGGTGCCACGGCAATTAAATTGGCACCAAGGTGCTATAATTGTGTCGTTCCCATTGTGTTGTGCTTTTGTAGCTTGAAGCTCTAGATCTGCATTATGGCTTTATATGCTGATTTTGCTTTCTTGGTACAGCAGTCCTCTCAACCTGCTCAGAGATAGGGTTTCTACATGCACCATGCAAGGGGAACTCTTCCTTGCCTGTTACACTTTATACCCCACTCACGGAACATTGATTGATATTGATTGATTGATTGATTGATCGATCATTCCTGTCTTAAGAGAGACTGTGAGAAGACTTACAATAACCCAGTCTGATTATTTAGGCTGAGCAAAACAACTTGATCATAGTCATCGATGAGTTTCAGAGCTCTGCATGCTTGACTTTGCCTTAGTTGTAGGGCGATGCTCCAGCCCTCCCAACTGAAGGAACCCTGTGCTTTCAATAGCTGGCCAGCAGACCAAGACTCACCTTGTGCAGCTTCCCCCAAGGAAGTTGTTGTGGCTGAATTTCTGCCAGACAGGCAGCTTTCTAAGCTATAAAGGCAAAGATGTGGTACCCTCAGGTTTGCCCTGGGATTCAATCTCTCTCCCCCACCTGCCCCTCTTCTGAACCCAACTTGGCTTCTGCCTGTTGCAGGGCTGTTGTCTACTCTAATCCTAGCCCTGTCCTTCTCTAGCTAATCCTTTCCTAATCTGATTGGGGTTTGTCAGGGTTTGTCAACCCAAGGGGGCATGATGGCTTAATTGCAGCTAAACCAGGCCCTTCTGCCTCCCACCTGTGGCCGCAGGAGAAGGTGGAGCGGCCTGGTGGGGTAACCTCAGGACTCCTGGCTTTCTGTTCCCAGCTCCAGGAGGGGGAATGGAGAGCCAAGGTTTCTCTTTTCTCAAGGAGAGGTGGTTGTCTTTCATCCTTGTTTTCCACCTTTACATCAGACAGGTGGAGATTCAGCAGGCAAAGTGATGTGCACACCTACACACACCTGTATTCCTAGCTTCTCCCAAATCTTGCAGGGCAGCTGAAAAGCTAAGGTATCTCCAATCTCATGGAAAGGCTGCTCTCTTTTATTTCGAACAAAACTCCATCAGTGATACTTTTACTGGCCAATACCTGTGTTGGCCATTTAACAAATCAAAACAATTTTTGCTTTGGATTTTTGTTTGGATTTGTTAAATAGCCAACGCAGCTATCCCTGCATGTTTTCTCTTTTATTTCAGTTTGTTGCCCTCCTGGTGGAAATCCAGCTGGTGAAGCTACAAATAGGCGTAGATATCTTGAGTCTTCTGCATTCACATACACACTTGTGTGTGTGTGTTTATGTGTGTGTGTGTATATGTGTGTGTGTGTGTGTGTGTGTATATACACACACACACATATACATATAAACGTGTGTATGTGTGTAAATGCAGAAGACTCAAGATACTGTGTATATACTGTGTGTGTATATATGTAATACAATAATAATAATAATAATAATAATATTTTATTTATAGCCCACTCCTCTGTCAACCAACTGGAGCAGGTTACAACAATTAAAAATACAAGGTAAAATTTACAATGACCCACATACCCAACCACCCACCCCTTAAAATTAGATTAAACTAACATCAAAGTTAAAAACAACATAATTAAAATTCTCACAACATAAAGCAACAATCGATTGCATGGGCGTCAGGGGTCGAGATGTTAAAAATTGAGGGGAGACTGGACCCACTAACAGAGCCAGGAGTTAAGGACTTTCTGGGAAGGCCTGCCGGAAGAGATGCATCTTTAAGGCTTTTTTTTTTAAAGCAATCAAGAGATGTAATAAGACATATCTCATCCGGCAGGCCATTCCATAGTCTGGGACCAGCGGCAGAGAAGGTCCTCTGGGAGGTCTGCGACAGCCTAGTTTTCATTGGCTGCAGCAGATTCCTCCCAGAGGACCGGAGTGTGCGGGGGGGGGGGCTCATATGGAAAGAGGCGGTCCCTAAGATAAGATGGACCCAAGCCATGTAGGGCTTTAAAGGTTAAAACCAACACCTTGTACTGGGCCCGGAAACTAATCGGCAGCCAGTGGAGAGCTTTAAGCACAGGTGTAATGTGCTCTCTCCTAGATGTTCCCGTGATAAGCCTGACTGCCATGTTCTGAACTAATTGGAGTTTCCGGGTTAAGCACAAGGGTAGCCCCATGTAGAGCGCATTACAGAAATCCAGTCGTGAGGTTACCAAAGCATGTACCACAGACTCCAGGTCTTTCGGATCCAGGAAAGGGCGCAGCTGGCGTATCAGCCAAAGCTGATAACAGGCACTCCTGACCGTCACATTCACCTGACTGGTCATGTGAAGTGACGAGTCTAGGAGTACCCCCAGACTGTGAACAGAGTCCTTCGAGGAGAGTGTGACTCCATCTAGGACTGGGAGATGTATTCCCAAACCTGGCTTCGGTCCTGTAACTGTTAGTACCTCCGTTTTGTCTGGATTAAGCTTCAGCCTGTTTTCCCTCATCCCATTACCGCCACAAGACAGTCATTGAGAGGAGAGACGCCATCTGAAGTCTGAGCTGACGATCATGTCATGAGGTATATTTGAGTGTCATCAGCGTACTGAAGACACTGAGCTCCATGCCTCCGAATGATCTCAACCACTGGCTTCATGTAGATATTAACCAGCATTGGGGACAGGATGGCACCCTGAGGGACGCCACAATTAAGCTCAATCTTCGAAGAGCAACTGTCCCCAAGCCTCACCCTTTGGGATCTACCAGAGAGAAAGGACAGGAACCACCGGAGTGCAGTGCCGCTGATCCCCAACTCCCTCAGCCGACCCAAAAGGATGGAATGATTTGTGTATATATTATACATACTGTGTATGTAGTATATACTCTGTGTGTGTGTGTTTATGTGTGTGTATGTATGTGTGTATATATATGTATATATATATAGTATAAAGCCTCCTCCACAGCAGCCATGTGGAAATCCAGCTAGCAAAGCTTTGCTGAAAGTGAAGAGCATTTTCTGCTCTCTCTTTCTCTAGGCATCAGTTGGGGAATGGCTGGAGCTTTGTGTGCAGACCATCCACCGATTCAGTCGCTGTCTTCTGTGGATAAGGATTTGAAAGGCCCTTTTATGAAATCCAAGAGAGCTGTTGCCAGTCAAACTAGATATCTATGAGCTTAATGGGCCAAGGGATCCATCCTTGGTTCTTTTGGGGGAGCAAGGTGGCACCATTGGTTGGCACTCAGACGGGTGGGAGAGGAGCTGGGTGGCTTTTGAGACTCAGACTCAAGAACAGACCTGGCACAAGATGAGGATGATGATCCCAGTGATGGTCCCATTTTTTTACAGTTGGGAACTGAGGATGACTTACAAAAGTTAAAATGGATACCTCTGGGGGGAAATTAAAATTATATAGGGTGAAAACAGAATTAAATTAAAAGCATAACCATTAAAAAGAACAAATATAAGTGGTAAAGAAGCCAAGATGGTCAAACTGAGGCTGTCATACTTTGGCCACATCATGATAAGGTTGGACTCACTTGAAAAGACAATAATGCTAGGAAAGGTAGTAGAAAGAGAGGAAGGCCACATGTTAGATGGATAAACTTGATCAGGGAGGTGATGGGAATGAATTTGTAGGAGCAGTAGAGATGACCTACTCCAAGAGTAGGTCTTGGAGATGTCTCATCCACAGGTTTGCCATGTGTTGGGGTCGGCTTGTGGACAGTTAAAAACAACATGAAAGGCCTTTCCCCCCTAAACTGGCATCCCTCCAATGAAAGCGCTTCACTGACCTACAGAAGGATACCAAGGAGGGCACCAGTCTACCCTCCTTAGACCCTGAGAGCAGCCACCAAGAAGGCCCTCTCCTGCATTCCCATCCAGATGCAATGATGAGAGTGGTGGGGAAGAGACCCCAAGGGCCATCCAGTCCTTCCTGCCATGCAGGAATTCACAATCAAAGCACCCCTGACAGATGGCCTGTCTCTGTTTAAAGACCTCCAAAGAAGGAGACTTCACCAAACTCTGAGGGAGTGTGTTTCACTGTCCAACAGCTCTTACTGTCAGGAAATTACTCCTAATGTTGAGCTGGAATCTCTCTTCCTGTAGCTTGAATCCACTGCTCTGGGTCCTATTCTCTGGAGCAGCAGAAAACAAGCTTTCTCCATCCTCAACATGACACCCCTTCACATACTTAAATAGGTCTATCCTATCACCTCTTAACCGTCTCTTCTCCGGGTTAAACATACCCAGCTCCCTAAGACTCTCCTCCTAAGACATGGTTCCAGACCCTTCCCCATTTTAGTTGCTCTTGGGACACACTGTCAAGAGAGAGAGAAGGGCCTCCAAAATCAAAATAGTATTTTACAAGTGTTCAAGTGCTCTGTAATGATCATCTTTAGTATTATATGAAAGAATAAATCACGATAAGCTCATTATGGGAGAAAATACAGGTGAGAGCACACACACTGGGCTGAAGGAACAAGTCACATAAGATACTCTGGAACCAGATACCTCTTGCCCTGAAGCTGTGGCCCTCTTTTCTTGGGGTGGAGGTGGGAATGGCCCAAAGTTCTCTCACCCCGCCCTGCCCTCTCTGCTCTTTTGTGCCATGCAGATTCTGGCTGAGCTGGCATGGCTGGCCCAGGGTGTTGCCATGACGCGGGCGCACCCAGTTCCTGGGTCAGAGTGCTCCAGCTCAGCTGCGCCTGGCAGCCTTTCCACCGAGCCTTCCCATTTCTCCCTTGCCTGGCCGGTTGGGCCTGCTTGGCAGAGAGGGGAGCGGCTGCCCCATGCCAGAGCCCGTTCCTTTCCCACCCACCTTGCCCCTGTAAAGGCAAACAGCCCAGCTGGCGGGCACCCAAAGCGGGCAGGGAGCAACAGCCCTGTCCTCTTTTCCAGGACGAGAAGGGGACATGCATACCGTAACTCTCACTCTATCTTTCTCTCCATCCATCCTAACCCACCATTTCCACCCTGTCATCCAAATTACCTGGGCTAACTGGAGGGTAAGATTAGGGTTGGTAGGGAGGGAAGCATATGTGATCCATACACGCTTAAAACCTTTCCAGGTGGGTCATCAATTTTGGCCCATTGGGTTTTATGCAAAACCGGTTCCGTGGAAGCAAGAGTGTCTCTGAGCATGGGAAAGGTGCCTTTCCCCCTTTCCTTTCTCTTTCCGTACTGTGTTAATACCTGTTCTGACTATATGTGTGGGATTACACATACACCGGAGTGTTTTGGAATTGTAACTCCCATCGGTTTTGTTAGCACAGCCAACAATAAGATATGATGGGAGCTGAACCGCAAGATACCCGGGGGGGTCATACTCCAGATGTATTTGTGGGAGAAGTACTTACACAGGGAGAAGGAAAAGTTGCTCACTCTATGAGAATCTTAAAACTCAGTGGCTTGTATGTATATTTTGGAAGGTAATGGCTAGAGCAATGGGCCATCTAGCATCCTGTGCATAATTCCAGTTCAGTAATTCCTCCGTCACTTCATTGAAATACAGAATGGTGGTATGTTCAGATTAAGCAGAGATCTTATACATTTACTGATCAGTTTTTCCTCATTTTGCATGGTACCGTGCCATTCACTAAAGCAAAAGGCAGGTCCCTCTGATTGTTATTGGACACCAACCCCCAGCATTTGTCGCCATGCTGGCTAAGAGTGGTGGTACTTGTGGTCCAGCAACATCTGGAAGGGCACCAGTTTCTTCCCTCTCCCCACCTTGTACTGAAAGATGGTAAATTAGTGGTAGAACACATCACTTAGCATCCAGAAGATCCCAGGTTCAATCCCTGGCTTCTCTGTTTTAGGCCAGGAAAGACATGGAATAAGGGAGTACGTATTCAGTGATCTTATTTATGCCTTGATCTGGGCTGCATCTTCTGATTCCAGTGAGAATTCAATTCTTTTCATAGCCTATAACAATTCACAGATAATAACCAGGGTCCAGGACACATGTAGCTAAGCCACATCAGAATGTGGTCAAGATGGCAAAAGATATTAATAAGTAAAAACACACAAGCTAAGAGAGGCTGCAGCAGTTTGTTTCTGCCTAGGCCTACAGAGGTGGGCATCATTCCACCCACTCCTCTCCTTTCCCTGGGTTAACTGAGTGAAAAATATGGTACTTCTATATTTTTGGACTCAGTTTGCAGCATTTGAAGTAAGCCTACGATAAAGGAGGAAAGTGGGAGAAAGAGGAATCTTTTAAAAGCAGCTGGAAAAGTGGGACAACAGAGGATTAATCAGGACCATCCCTGCTAAATTGGGACATTTTAGGGGGTATGTTTTATTTTGCAGGTATAAACATGCCCCATGCCCAAACGGATGCTCCTGGGTAGGTTGGCAAAACCTCTAGATGGCAGACTCATGGGTCTACTTCTTTGGATGCTTTACATAGTGATATGCAGAAAAGTTTGGGAGCCCACATTTTTCCTCCTTTGTACTCTATTTAAAAAACCTATTCATGGCAGGTGGCTGAAACTCTAGAAGGTTGTTTACAGTTCTTCAGGTGGCCATGTAAAATACCTCCTGCCTACCTGTTCTGATTCTCTGTGGATTCTTTGGCCAGGGAATGGAAATGTCCTGTCTAACTGGTGTTTGTTCAGAACACTGAGGACCAGAATCTTACTTTGTTTTTAGGATCATGAAGAAACTCTGAGATCTCAGCAAACCGTTGCACCCTGTCAGAGAGCAGATAATACTGGGTTAGATAGACAAACAGTCTGGCCTGTGTAAGAGAGATTCCAAGGCTCCAGGTACAGTAGCAAAGGAAAACGGAGTGATGTGCAGCTGAGAGTTTGGGAATGCCTTTCCAAGTTAGAAACCAAGCAGGAGGTTTGCAAAGCAGAATCTTTGTGTGTTGAATTAAAATGATAGAATCATAAGAGTTGGAAGAGGCCACAAGGCCCATCCAGTCAAACTCTCAGCTGTTCAATGAGTGCTTTGGATGTCTTCCTGCATAGCAAGGGGTTTAGACCTAAGGCTTACTAGGGCCCTGTGGGAGAGGATAGATCTTGGTGAATTACTATTTTCTTTGCTTTTGCCATTGGCCAGGCTGGGAGTTGGAGTCCAATGGCATTTGGAGGGCCACAAGTTTTCTAGCCTGGAACTGCAAGTGGCTAGGTTTTCCCCATGCCAGATGTCCCTGCTGCTTCTCCTCTTCGGGTGCACTGCAAACGCAGCGTTCAAAAGCACATTGTGCACATTTTAACTTTTCTCCAGGGGGACCAAAGGTTGTGGGTGGCAAGGGGGAACAATTGTATCTTTCCTAGGAATCTACCTCAACCCAAGACGGTATGCTTGGTGCTGTCTGGGGGCGAGAGGACTTCCTCCTGCACCAAGACAAAAAACAGAATTCTGCTGATGCATGCGCACTTCCTTTGCTTTGAGTCACTCTGGTACCCTGCTGCCTTCCCTGTTGGAGGCCCAGTTTCCACTCAAAGGGGGTAGGAAGGGTGACGCTGTTGTAGGTTTGGGGCAACAAGGGTCAATTGAGGGCCAAGAAAGTCCTTGCTTCTGCTATGGCTTCTGCTGACCGTTTCCTAGCAGCTTCTCTTCTCTGTCTAGACTTTCCTGTCATGTATGTGTGTTGGGGGGGGGGGGATGATGGCCAGCCTCCCTTACAAGGATGCAGTAGAATTTACAATGAGTGAATGATAGCATTTCACAGATAAAAACTGGAACACATGGGGCCAAACAACATGAGAGTTTGGTTAAAAAGGCAAAAGCTTTAAAATAAGGAACAACACAAAAACGTAAGAGATGCTACAGCAGTTTGCTTTTGCTTGAGTCTACTGGGAAGGACAAAACTCCCTCCCTCCTCTCCTCTTTTCCTCTTCTGAGTTGAATGCAAACTACATGTGTACATTGAATGCAGGTTGTAGAAACTGAGATAAGCTGGGACTAAGAGGAAAATTGAGAGGCAGAGAAACTGGAGCATTTTTAAAAGCATCTGGAAAAAAATGGCAAAACAGAGGATTAAATGGGACTGTTCTTGACAAATAAGGACAGTTGGAGGGTCTGCAATGACTATTGTAATGATTTCCAAAGAAACAGAACTGCTAGTCTTTTTCATCATAGTGTGGAAAGACAAGGTGAGGATATAAAGGAATCAAGCTCCACGGCTGAGACTAATTTATTTCAGCATAAGCTTTTGTGGGTTATACAGTAGTCCACTTCTTCAGATGCATCATTTCCTCCCCCCTTTTATTTCTTAAACATTAATTTTAGAGTGACCTTGCAAGATGGGTTATTATGTGGTGGTTGATGGCACCAACCTACCTTACAAGCTCACAGGAATCTTTTAAATGACCTTGCATGGGTAAGCTGGCATTACAGTACAAAGGCAGCTGTCTTGAGAAGATATATACCTGGTGGGGAACTTGTGAACCTTTGATCTAGTTGTTGTGGAACTCCAGTTCCCATCAGCACCAGCCAGTATATGGGATATAATGGGATTTGGAGTAGCAGGGTCTCCCCCCACTGTTATGTGAGGAGACCTTGTATGTGAAATGTACATTTTTATTGTCATAATTGCTTTGACTGGGAGTTCCTGCATGGCAGGGGGGTTGGACTGGATGGCCCTTGTGGTCTCTTCCAACTCTATGATTCTATGATTCTAATTGTTGCAAAACCCAGACCTAACTGTGCTGATTTCCTAGATGCTGAATGTAAGGAACCTGTAAGAATAAATATAATGCAAGCTCATTAAACTCAGTGGCTGTATGGACACATGACCACAGGTCAGAATATTGGTGAATCCTGATGTATCATAAAAATGAGCTGCAGACCAATGTCTACAGCCTGTTTCCTCCTGCTTTGTTCCATCCCACCAGGATGACTACTGAACAAGCCAAGGATGGATTGTTTGGTATCCTATCTCCTGGACCAGATTGAACTACACCCAAGGGTATAAAAAGAACTGAAAAATGTAATATCAGAACCATTGGCAATAATCTTTGAGAAATCCCGGAGAACAGGAGAAGTCACAGCAGACTGGAGGAGGGCAAACGTTGTCCCCATCTTCAAAGGGGGGGGGGATGATCCCAACAATTATCGTCCACTTAGTCTTACATCAATACCAGGAAAGATTCTGGAGCAGATCATTAAACAGAGAGTCTGTAAATATCTAGAAAATAATTCCATAATCACAAAAAGTCAACATGGGTTTCAGAGAAACAAGTCATGCCAGACAAATCTGATCTCTTTTTTTGATAAAATCACCAGTTTGGTAGATGAAGGGAATGCTGTGGATATAGTATATCTTGATTTCAGTAAGGCCTTTGACAAGGTTCCCCATGACATCCTTTCAAACAAGCTTGCAAAATGTGGGCTAGACAAGGTAACCATTACATGCATTTGTAACTGGTTGACTGTCCGCACCCAAATGGTGCTCGACAATGGTTCCTTTTCATCCTGGAGAGAAGTGACAGTGGGGTGCCAAAGGGTTTTGTCCTTGACCCAGTGCTATTCAATATTTATTTATTTATGGTATTTCTATCCCGCTCTTCAGCCTTAATGGCTATCAGAGCGGCTTACAATTATTAATTTTCATTAGACGGTTCCCTGCCCTCAGGCTTACATTCTAAAAATACACTACACAAAAAGTGAAGGGGATGGTGGTGTGGAAGGGGATGAGGTCCAGTGGTTCTTCTCCCCGTCTGAGGCCTGGACCAAGGCAGATGGCATGGAGGGAGGGTTCTTATCTTTAGGCAAGCCCTGATGGAGCTGGACCTGCCTCTTCTCTCCCTCCAAGCTGGAGGGATCAATATCTTTATTAATGACTTGGATGACAGTGTTGGGGGCCTAGTTATCAAATTTGCAGATGACACCAAATTAGGAGGAATAGCTAATACACCAGAGGACAGGATCGAAATTCAAAATGATCTGAATAATCTAGAAAACTGGGCCAAAGCTAACAAAATGAAATTCAATATGTGGAAATGTAAGGTTCTGCACTTGGGGTGGAAAAATGAAATGCACAGATATAGGATGGGGGACACCTGGTTGAACAAGACTACATGTGAAAGGGATCTAGGAGTCCAAATAGACCACAAGTTGAACATGAGTCAACAGTGTGATGCAGCAGCTAAAAAGGCTAATGCAATTTTAGGCTGCATCAGTAGAAGTATAGTGTCTAGATCAAGGGAAGTAATAGTGCCACTCTATTCTGCTTTGGTCAGGCCCCACCTGGAAGACTGTGTCCAGTTCTGGGCACCACAATTCAAAAAGGATGTGGAGACACTGGAGTGTGTCCAAAGGAGGGCAACTAAAATGTTGAAGGGTCTGGAAACCATGCTGTATGAGGAATGACTTTGGGAGCTGGGGATGTTTAGCCTGAATAGAGAATGTTAAGAGGTGATATGATCGCCCTGTTTAAATATCTGAAGGGATGTCATATTGAGGAGGAAGCAAGCTTGTTTTCTGCTGCTCCAGAGAACAATGGATGCAAGCTCCAGGAACAGAGATTCTACCTCAACATTAGGAGGAACTTCCTGACAGTAAGGGCTATTCGACAGTGTAACACACTCCCTCAGAGTGTAGTGGAGTTTCTGTCATTGGAGGTCTTTAAGCAGAGGCTGGATGGCCATCTGTCGGAGATGCTTTGATTGGGAGTTCCTGCATGGCGGGGGGTTGGATTGGATGGCCCTTGTGGCCAACTCTATGATTCTATGATTCTATGATTCTAAACAATGGACTGTGGTTTGTTGCAGGCACTCCTTGTTGGCTTCCAACCCTTCTCTGGATACTCTCTTAGTAGGGAGGAGTCCCTGCATAACTCAGCAGCCTTCATAATTCCCTGGGGCAAAACGCCTTCAGAAAGCAAAGCCATTGGATTTGAGACCCAACTAAGGGAGGGATAGACTTGTTTTGCAGCAAGACAGCATCAGCAAGTGACTTTGGGGGAAGTTGTTGTCCTTAAATACTCTCTAGGTATTTAATGGGTCATTTGGGTGCACTTGTGATTTTTGATCCAGGAGAAATCTTTAAAAAAATAAGCAGTGACCTCTAGTTACTTTCTGTTGTTAGCATTGCCTCTCCTAGCAAAAAAAGGGGGCCTGGTAAAAATATCTTTCATGTCCCCAAGAGCAGTGACTCCCGAACCTTGGCCCTCCGGGTGTTTTGGGTTTCAACTCCCGGACACCCCAGTCACCATAGCCAAAAGCCAAGAATCCTGGGAGCTGAGATCCAAAGCACCTGGAGGACCACAGTTTGGGTGTTTAGGTGAGATTGTTTTCATTTTGGGGATGGAGGGATGCAGTCTTCCAAGGTCTGCCAAGGGGCTAATGCAGCCTCCTGGCCTCCCATGGTTGCTCACCTATGGCACACTGTGAGGGCAGGAGCATGAGATTGCGGCATGGGGTGAGTGGGTCACGAGATCACAGGCTAAAAGTGGGAAGTGGCCCTACACTGTAATAACATGCCTAAAAAAACGAAAGGGAAAGAAAGCGTGTTGGAATCAAAATACTAGATTGTTCTTCACTGGTGCTCATTTTTCCTCTCTGCCCATTTCTCTTGCCCTACAGGTGAGGCAATGGGGAGCCCCGAAGATGACTTGATTGGTATCCCTTTTCCTGAACACAGCAGTGAGCTCCTGGGACGCCTGAACGAACAACGGCGGCGGGGCGTGCTTTGCGATGTGACCCTCCGGGCCCAGGGTTCAGAATATCGGACCCACCGGGCTGTGCTGGCTGCATGCAGCCGCTACTTCCAGAGGCTCTTTGCTGGGCCCAGTATGGGGGTCTGTGAGCTGGATTTTGTAGGTGCTGAAGCACTGGGGGCCCTGTTGGACTTTGCCTACACAGCAACCTTGACCATCAGCACAGGCAGCCTCGGGGAGGTCTTGCACGCCGCCCGGGTGCTTGAAATCCCATGTGTCATTGCAGCCTGCGTGGAGATCCTTCAGGGCAATGGCTTGGAAGCCCCTGTCCCTGATGATGCTGCCCGAGAGCGTGCCAGGCGCTACTTGGAGGCCTTTGCCACCTTGCCGAACACTGAAGGGGACCTGCCCGAGCCGCCTGTTTATCCAGCTCCCCGCCGCAGCAAGAAGACTCGCAAGTTTCTACAAGCGAAGAGCTCTCGTCTCAATAACCACATCATGGAGCTCTCTCCTTCACCATCCCCTTCCTCAACGGGGACACAGGAGCGCCCGAGTCCACCCAACCAGGCTTCTCCCGCACCGGCCCTTGGCCACTCCCGTGAGGATGAGGAGGAAATGATGACACCCTCTCACAACTTCCCATATCCATACACTCTACACCCCTCTCCAGAGGATCTGGGTTCGGACGAAGAACCCATTGACCATGACATCCTCCCCTTCCTGCGCAACCTGAATCCCGAGGGGCTCTCCCCAAGTCTTGACCCCCCAGAGAAGTTGGTTCGCAAGCGTCGCTCTCAGATGCCGCAGGAGTGCCCGGTCTGCCACAAGGTCATCCACGGGGCTGGCAAACTACCTCGGCACATGCGCACCCATACGGGGGAGAAGCCATTTGCCTGTGAGGTCTGCGGGGTCCGTTTCACCAGGTGAGTGTTTTTTAAATCACAAAAGCAGTTCCTTCCATCTGGAGAGTGTACCAAAGACCAGCACATGCAAGATATGTGGCAGGATGAAACAAGCAGGAGGCTTTGGAAATGTCAAATTGTAGAACACTTTTGAACCACTTTAGACTGTCGGGAGGTACCACATCTGTTTGTTTTAATCTATTTTGAAAATTACAACTTTGTACAAAGAAGAAAGATTCTAGATGGGGAGGGGAGGGCAGACGCTTTGTGTGCAAAAGTTCTGGGACCAATCCTGGCATGACTGGGATTTTTAAAAAGGCACTCTAAATACTCTAAAGGAACCAGATCCTGTCTGATCTTGGGTCAATTTTGGTTAGTACTTGGATGGGAGATTGCCAACAAATCCCAGGTGCTGTAGGCTCTATTTTAGGAGAAGGAACTGGCAAAAACCTCTCTTGAGTATTCCTTCCCTAAGAAAACCCCATGAATTTCTTGGGGTCACTGTAAGTTGACTTGAAGGCAGATACACACATAGATGGAGCTTTGAGCATCGACCTAGGAACCTGGCCAATAGAACCTAGAGTTCAAATCCCTGCTTAGCCATGGGAACCTACTGGGTGACCTTCAGCAAATTGCACTCTTTCAGTCTTAGATAAAGGCAATATCGAACCACCTCTGAATAAATTTTGCCAAGATGATCCAGTGATTTAGGGCCACCGTATGTCAGAAACAACTTGATGCACACAAAAACAACAACACATAAAATAGTTACAGGTCATTCCCTTTTCTTGGGGGTCCTAAAGTTGTTGGCATTGGTTTGCTTGAGACCTGAGAGTGCAAATAACTTGTTACAAATAATGTATCCCGTGTAATTAATTCCTCTTCTCCAATAACCAAGTATAACTCAGTCAAATTGTAGTTGTATCTAAATAAGTGGTAAAAATTACTCCTTTTTATTATGTAACCAGTTAAAGTTACATTGGATAGCTCTGGGAGAGGGGACTATAATTGATCCTAGCACTGGTTTATGAGGTGTCTTGGTCTGCATTGCATACTTTGAGGTGACAGCAAGGTGTGGAGGAGAGTGTACCAAAGGCCAGCAGCTTCCAGAATCCAGAAATTTATTTTTAAGCAGCTATTAAACATTCTAGTAAACGTTTGTGAAATGGGGAGGAGTTATTTTTCAAAAATTGTAAGCGTAATAAAAATAAAGGATGGGTGGCAGTGAAGTTGTTGAGTGCCTTCAAGTTGTTTCTGACTTATGGCAACCCTAAGGTTATTATCAGGTTTTCGTGGCAAGATTAGTTCAGAGGATAACAGCAAGTAATCATTTTTTTAAATTAGCTTTCCAAATTTTCTTTAAGACAGGTTGCTGTTATCCCACCCCACGTCCCAGATTTCTGTGGCATATTAAAATTCACACAATTACTGCCTAAATTTATTAATTCCTCTATTCCCTTTTTCTTTTCTTTTTTTGCCATCTCTGCTAGATCACAGGTCTGCAGAATGGCACAGTTTTAGGTTCTTATTTTCATACCACGTTTAGAAAACATTAGGAAGAGGAGTTTGTCCACCGACTCTATCCTTTCATGGAGTTTAGATATCCTACCACATCCACATCAGACCTGTACTGTGCATCTTCTATATCTATTTTGTATCTTCAGTTCACTGAGCCAACATAGTATATTGATTTGAATAGTGGAATGTGGCTCTGGGACACCAGGGTTCAAATTCCTATTCAACAACAGAAACAGAAATTCTTGTGCTAGTCATTCTCTCTCAGCCTTAGGGGAAGACAACAGCAAGCCTACTCTGAATAAGTCTTGCCAAGAAAACCCTAGGATAGTGTCATCAAAAGTCAGAGTCAGTGTGTAGGCACAGAGCAACAAACATCTCCACTATATCTTATACAACTCGGCTTTAGGTTATTAGGTGGACCGTATTCTCTTCTGTGAACTCACCCATGTTTGAGATCTTCTGGTAAACCCCCCCTTTTGGTGATTGCTCCCAGACTATGGACTCTTTCAAACGGGAGGAATTTCTCCCAACTCCGAATGGAGCCAATGCAGATTCATGTAAATTCGCTAGTTAAGCGAATTTACATGAACTCCCGTTCGGAAGGCATTCAAAATTATTTCCCATTACCCAAAAATAACCCCCTCCTGCCCGAAATTGCATGCGAAGCTTTAATTTGCAATAACGTAAAACCCAGGATTGCATTCGGAGTGGCTCCCCTCTTACCCGAAATTGCCTGAGAAGATTTAATTCGCAATAACGTAAAACCCATGATTGCATTCGAATTGACATTAAATTATACTTCCAATTTCCGACGTCTGAAAGAGTCCTCTGAAACTTCTTTCCCAGAGAAATTGGATTGGCACCATAAAGACCATTTTTGTGCTGTCAGAATTAATTTTTTAGGGGGACAGCCCTATATGATGTGCTACATTTTTATTTGTTGCTGTTGTTTTTAACAGGTTTTAATTTTTTATATATAGGTTTGAGTCTCCCTTATCCAGAACAATGTTGTTGTTTCCACAAACCAATTTTTAAGAGGTGGCTGAGATATAGTGACGCCTTTGCTTTCAGATGGCTCAATGTACACAAACTGTGTTTCGCGCAGAAAATTATTTAAAATATTGTAATGTAATTAAATTTAAGCTATGTGTATAAGCCAGGTGTATATGAAACAGAAATGAATTTTGTGTTTTGACTTGTGTCACATTTCCAAGATTTCTCATTATATATGCATATAAAAATACAAATGTTCCAAAATACTACTACTACTAATACTACTACTACTAATCCAAAATCCCAAACATTTCTGACCCCAAACATTTCAGATAAGAGATATCCAACCTGTAGTTTAATTGCTTTTTAAATCCAAAACCCAAAACGCTTCTGATCCCAAGCATTTTGGAAAAGGGATTTTCAACCTGGAGTTTAATTATGGTGTAAACTTGGTTTGCTACAACTGCTCTAAATGTCTTGAGTCCCACACTGGGGAAAAAGGTGGGATATAAATAAATGTAATGGTAAAGGATATCATATCTCCACATTCATAAGGTCTAGTAATGTGATTTTTTTAAATGAAAAGAGCTTATATTCTCAAGCAGGTGTTTTCTGCACCTCATTTGTGGATACTAACAGGGGTCTGAAATGTTATTTCTTCCCATCTTATGTTGTTAGCAAATGAGGTTGTGACAAGCAGGGAGGATGTTGCCTGGCAAAGCTCTTGGCTCTACCTGCCTCAGCTTACTTGCCTCTTCTGCTTTCTCGTTTGTTCTACAGGAACGACAAACTCAAGATCCACATGCGGAAACATACGGGGGAGCGCCCGTATTCCTGCCCGCACTGTACTGCTCGCTTTCTGCACAGCTACGACCTGAAGAACCACCTCCACCTGCACACAGGTGCCCGTCCCTATGAGTGCTGCCTTTGCCACAAGGCCTTTGCCAAGGATGACCACCTCCAGCGCCACCTGAAGGGCCAGAACTGCCTGGAGGTGCGGACGAGGCGCCGGCGTCGGGGTCCTGAGCACAACTCGGCCGCTGTTCCCCCTGCAGGGATCACTCCGTCTTCCGGTGACCTCGACTTGACCAATGGGCAGATAGAGGGGCTGCGCCTCTCGCTTCCTCGCAGCTACTGGGATCAGGGCCGCACTGACTGTGCCCTCTCGCCTGCCCCCAACAAACAGGAAGAGGAGGAGGAGGAACAGGCAGAAGAAGGGATGCAGGAGGACAGGCCGCCTGCCATAACCATGGTTTAGGGCCCAAGTCTAGACCCCAGGCCTGCCTTGTTTGGACCATTGCTGTGGTGAAATTCTCTGAGGACTATGCCACAGTATAGGCCCAGATGCACTATCCCACTCCCTTGCCGTCCACTGTGCTGCTGCAATGGAGACTGGGTGGAGGAGCTGGGTTATCAGCATGGAGGTTAGATGCACCACAGTGTGCTTCCCCTTCCCAGTGCGCTGCCTCTGTGCCTTGAGCAGCCTCTCAGTTGGCAGTGGTTGGGCTTCCAGTTATGAACCAAAGCGGGTGGGGTAACAGTAAAATGTGTGCGCTCAGGGTTGTACGCTAAGCAATAAAACTAGGGTAGTACTGTTTCAGAGTGAAGGGGGGGTCCCCAATTACTTGTGTGTGTCCCCATAATAAAATATAAGGACTGTAATTGGGACAAGGAGGAATAGTTGGCGGCCCCTTAGATTAGATCCTGCATTTTGGGGTATTGTCCTCCCATGTGAGGAAGAATGGCAGGAGGTGGTGGTGTTGGAGGCAACCTAATAATAATAATAATAATAATAATAATAATAATAATATAACCACCACCACCAATTTGGGGTTTGACAAGCTTTAAAAGTTCTCAAGACTGTCAGAACTCCTGCATTCTATTCTCACTTCTGTATCCCTCATGACCTGACTACAGGGTTTTTAAAAATCATTGCAGCAAAAAGTAGGCAGGGGAGGGGGAGATGCTTTTGTCCTGCCTTTGGGGCTGGCATGAGCCTTTTTGTTCCTGTTTGGGGTAGAGATCAGTGTTTTTTTGTACCCAGGCTGGACAAGACAGGCTGCATTCATGCTGCAGATCATGTTTTTGCACTGACTAGCCATGCTTGGCCTTGCTGCTCCCTAGTGGCACCATTGCAAAATGCAATGGGCTGGTCCCAGCATCCTTGACTCCCCCCCCCTTTTTTTTTTACACAAAAACCAGGGAAAAGAGAGGGTATATTTAGCACTTGAGAGAGGGGAGGACTATATCTCCTCTCAAACAGATCAACCCATCAATCTGGGGTGACCTCAGGATTTTTCTCCCCGCCCGAGATTTTTTATTCCACAAGAAAGGTTCCCGGGAAGATGGAGGAAGTGGATTGCGCTCCCTCCTTTTGCCCACTTTCACTTGCTTTATTTTGTCTTTCCGCACCCCATTAATCTGACACCACTTTATTGCACTAGAGTTTGCCAGCAATCTTCAGGGTTCACTGGCAACACGGCTTGGTGATGGGTTTGGGAACAGGCACATTGACTTTTGTGCACCCCCGCCCCTTGTTTGCACATTCCTTGGGTTCCCCCCATGCCCCTCTGGAGGGGCAAAATGGCTAAATGCTGTTGTTTTTTAAGTGGGGGAAGGTGGCCAGTGGGGTCGAGAGACATCCCCTGGAGTATTAACTCAAGAGTTTATCTGTATTTAAGAGATGATGTAATATATTACTTCCTCTTCCCTTGTTTTCGTTCATCCGGTCCCAAGTCCCCCCCAGCAGGATCTGTGGCGTGGGGTGAAGACTGTGCACAGCAGGGTGGGATGGTTTGGGGTCAGCCACATTGGTCTTCCCTAGCTTTAAAAGTGCCTGTATGTTTAAACTTGAATCTTTAGCTACTTGAAATGCATAAACAGCTTCTCAACCCCCCCCCCCACCTTTCCTTTCCCCTCAGTAGGTTTAGGCCCAGCCTCAGTGACAACTCATCCCAATCTTCCCTCTTTCAAAGGCCCTCCTCTCTTCTGTCCTCTCTATGCATTCACCGTTTCTCTGTAACTTGATGGTGACCAAAAGTCTGGGAGATGCATGAAGAGAAGCCACAACTCTTGGCTTGTTTTCGTCCTGCCCTCTTTGGCTCTAGGAGCACAAGAAATGGGTGCAAATGTGGGACCGTGGGCTGAAGGAGAGGTTCACTCCCCCCCCCATGTTTTTGTTTTTTAATTTTATTAGTGTGGTGGAATACGTGGTGACTATTGTCCTTTGAGGCTGTTTGACAATAAAACAGAAAGCAGAGAATCTTTGTTCTACTGTGGTGGTTGAGTGTTGATGCGGAGATATTTCCTCCATGAAAAGGAGGAGGGCAACCAAAATGGTGAAAGCCCTCTGAGGAGAGACTTAGGGAGCTGGGGATGTTTAACCTGGAGAAGAGAAGGTTAAGAGGTGGTACGATATCCCTCTTTAACTATTTGAAGGCATGTCATGTTGAGGATGGAGCAAGCTTGTTTTCTGCTGCTCCAGAGACTAGAACATGGAACAGTGGATGCAAACTACAGGGAAAGAGATTCCACCTTAACATTCGGAAGAAATCCTGACAGTAAGAGCTGTTCAACAGTGGAATACACTCCCTCGGAGAATGGTGGAGTCTCCTTCTTTAGAGGTTTTTAAATGAAGGCTGGATGGCCATCTGTTGGAGATGCTTTGATTGTGAGTTTTTGCATGGCAGAATGGGGTTGGATTGGATGGCCCATGTAGTCTCTTCCAACTCTATGATTTTATGAAAAAGCACATCCAGTTGTTCACAGGGAGTCACTTTGTGGCTGAAGACCTCTCAACTGTCTCAGGTGTCAGCTCCAACCCCCCCCCCCCCAATATTTTAGAGGACAGATGTGGCCAAGCAACATCATAAAGGTACTCGAGATGACAGAAGTTATTAATGAGGAAGAACACACAAAGCCAGGTGAGGTCTGTCACATTCTGACTTGCCACACAAGTTCCTCTGGGGCAGTGAAGGAATTTGAAAACAGTAGAGCAGTGAGATTTTTCAACCCAGTAGTCTGACGAGTATATTTCAATCCCAGCCACTATTTAAATAAAATGTGACTGACTCCCAAGGGTGGTAACTCCACCCTGCTACAGCTTTGAGGGAATTATTTCCTGGTCATTTTGCCAAAGGCAGACTCTGGGTTTATACCCCAAATTTCTGTGGTGGAGGGTTGCATGTGATAGGCCCTCTTCCATCCACTCGAAGGGGACACATTTCGTTCCTTGGGATGTGGTTCCCATGGGGCAGATCAGCATACCCTCCAAAATTTAACAGATGAAACCCAGGAGTAGCTAACACCCCAGAGGACAGGATCAAAATTCAAAATGACCTTAATAGATTAGATGGATGGGCCAAAACTAACAAAATGATATCCAACACGGAGAATTTTTTTGCACTTAGGGCAAAAAAATGAAATGCATAGATATAGGATGGGGGACACCTGGCTTGAAAAGACTACATGTGAAAGGGATCTAGGAGTCCGGCAAACAGGATTTAAATGAGAGTTAAACAAGTTAAACAGGAAATGTACTATGATAAACATAGGGCATTTCCTGTTTAACTCTCGTTTAAATCCTGTTTGCCCCCTAGTGTGATAAAGCAGCTAGTAGACAACAAGTTGAACATGAGTCAACAGTGTGATGCAGCAGCCAAAAGGCCAATGCAATTACAGGCTGCATCAATAGAAATATCGTGTCTAGATCAAGGAAAGTAATAGTACCACTCTGTTCTGCCTTGGTCACCTGGAATCCTGTGTCCAATTCTGGGCACCATCATTCAAGAAGAATGTGGACTAGACGGAGCGTGTCCAGAGGAGGGCCACTAAAATGGTGAAGGATCTGGAAACCAAGCTCTATGAAGAACAACCTAGGGAGCTGGGTAGATTTAGCCTGGAGAAGAGAAGGTTAAGAGGTGCTTTGGTAGCCTTGTTTAAATATTTGAAGGGATGTCACATTGAGGATGGAGCAAGCTCCAGAGACTAGAACATGGAACAATGGATGCAAGTTACAGGAAAAAAGATTCCATCTCAACATTAGGAGGAACTTCCTGACAGTAGGAAGAGCTGTTCGATAGTGTTGTTTGACAGTGAAACAATTTCCCTCGGAGGGTCTCCTTCTTAGGATGTTTTTAAACAGGTTGGATGGCCATCTGTCAGGGCGCTTTGATTGTGAGTTCCTGCATGGCAGAAGGGGGATGGACTGGATTTCTTCTAACTCTAGGATTCCTGGGTATGTATATCCAATCAATATCAGAGAGCAGTCAAGATGGCACAATTCATTAATGAGGAAGAAGACACAAGCTAAGGGAGGCTGCAGGAGTTTGCTTTTGCCTGAGCCTACTGGAAAGGGCACCTTTTCAACCTCTCCTCTCTTCTCCATCCTGCTGAATGAACTGAATGCAAAACACTTTTGCAGTTTGAACTCAATTCACAGCAAGTGGGAAAGTGGAACATTTTAAAAGTTATTGGAGACAACATCCCAGCCAAATCAGGGTAAGGGTCAGGATAGGAGAGATACTCTACCTCACAAGTTACTGAATATTATCTGATATATAATAATTAATTTAATAATCTCATACAGGCATCCCCTTTGAGGGGAAAGGGACAGATTCTTGCTCTCTCTTTGTATCTATTTCTTAGAGGCAGGTCTTTTATCGCTTCGTACTTCTTCCAGTTCCTCGCTGCTACTGCCGCTGGTCTCAGCCTTTTTCTGGTAGCTGAAATCGAGGCTGTCAGAAGAAAATAAAACAGACAGCAGGAGGATCATGGCATATTTAGTTATTTTTGAATCAACGGCCTTGTGCCCTATCTGTTGGGGAAAATGCAGGGTGCACCGCTAAGAAACAAACAAACACAGTAATATAATCCTTCAATATTCTGATTTCCCCCTTTGAAGGACCTGGGCTGCTCACACTAAATGTCAAACAAATAACTCCAGAATTATTTTTAAGGCATATATCAACAGAAGACCACGGATGTAGCTACTCAGAAACACTGCAGGGGGAGACATAATCTGCTAGTTTCTTATTTATTGATTTGATTTGTACAATATTCTGCCTTTCTCCCAAGAATGGGACTCAAGGAGGCTAAATACCTAAATACTTTGTATACTTGTCCTACTAAAGAGAACAGGCACAAAAATGTTAGAATGAATAGATTTAAAGCATAATTTCGAAACAGAAACCCGGGAGCTAGGTAGGGAAAATAAACAGATATCCAATTAAAAGAACTGTTTGTACAGCAAAGTTAGGTGCCAAAGACGGTGCAACAATTATTTGCTTCCCTGTGGAAAGATAAATGGGAGACAGGCACCTTAACATCCTTAGTTATCAATGACTTGGATGAAAGAATAGAGGGCATGGTGATCAAATTTGCAGATAACAACTTATTAGGAGGTGTAGCTAATACCCCAGAAGACAGGATCAAAATTCAAAATGATCCGAATTGAGTAGAAAGCTGGGTCAAAACAAAGTGAAATTCAACACGGAGAAATGTAAGGTACTGCACTTAAGGCGGAAAAATGAAATGTATAGATATAGGATGGGGGACACCTGGCTTCACAAGACGACATGTGAAAAGGATCTAAGAGTCCAAGTAGACCCCAAGTTGAACATGAGTCAACAGTTTGATGTGACAGCTGCAAAAAGGCCAATGAGATTCTTGGCTGCATCAATAGAAGTATAGTGTCTTAGATCCAGGGAAGTAATAGCACCGCTGTATTCGGATTTGTTCAGGCCTCATTTGGAATACTGCATCCAGTTCTGGGCTTCACAATTCAAAAAGGATGTTGACAAGCTGTAACACGTCCAAATGGTGAAAAGTCTGGAAACTATGCCCTATGAGGAGAGACTAAGGGGGAGCTGGGTATGTTTAGCCTGGAGAAAAGACAGTTTAGAGGTGATATGATAGCTCTGTTTGAAGGGCTGTCATATTGAGGATGATTCAATTATTATACCTAGGAGCTTTGCAACCAGGGCCTAAACCTATTTCATATTCTCCAACAGTTGAAGGGCATGGTCCAGGAAGAGAGAGGAAAATCTCAGATGTCAACAATTGGCTCTGCAGATGGTGTCGCCAAGAACAATTTGGATTCTTAGATCATGGGCTGTGGTTCCATGAAGAGGGACCTCTGGCAAGGGATAGACTGCATCTCATGCCAGTTGGCAGAAACGTTTTTGCCAACAGTCTGAAGAATCTGATCAGGAGGGCTTTAAAGTGAGTTATGTGGAGAAGGGAGACAGCATTTTGGAAGGCAAAAGGGCTGGAATAAATATTGAAACTTACATAGAAGGAACAAGGCAAACAGTGCAAAGACCCAACAGTAGGAGGCAAAAAAACATGCACAGGCAGCAAGTAAAGGGGACACATGATCTTAGATGTCTCTACACTAATGCACAGATCATGGAAAATAAGCAAGATGAACTTGAAATCCTAGCACAACAGGGGAAATATTAGGCATCACTGAAACCTGGTGGGATGAGTCTCATGATTGGAATGTAGAAATAGAGGGATATAACCTTTTAAAGAAAAACAGGCCAAACAAGAAAAGAGGAGGAATAGCATTATATGTGAGGGATATTTACACCTGTGAAGAGATCCAGGACATCAGTACTGGAGGCCAAGTGGAGAGCATCTGGATAAAAATTAAAAGAGAGGGAAACAATAGGGATGTTACTGTGAGAGTCTACTACAAACCCCTGACTCAGGCAGAGGAATTGGATGATGCCTTTCTAGAACAGATGACTACAATTCAGATAGGATAAATATAGTAGTAATGGGTGATTTCAACTATCCTGACATTTGCTGGAATTCAAATTCTGCCAAATTATCAAGGTCTAGCAAATTCCTCACTTGCTTGGAAGACAATTTTATTGTGCAAAATGTGGAAGAGACAACAAGGGAGTCAGCTATTTTGGATCTGATCCTAACCAACAGGGAAGACCTAGTTGATGGGGTACAAGTGGTTGGATCCTTAGGTGGAAGTGACCATGTCCTCCTGGAGTTTGTTATACAGTGGAAAGGAGAAGCTAGGCATAGTCAGACACAAATTCTAGACTTTAGGAGAGCTGATTTCAATAAACTTAGAGAAATATTAGGGGTGATCCCATGGTCAGGTACACCAAAAAGAGAAGGGAGTTCAAGACGGATGGGAATTCCTCAAAAGGGAGATACTGAAGGCACAATTTCAAACTGTTCCAATGAAGAAGAAAAATGGCAGATGTCTCAAGAAACCAGGATGGATGACTAAGGAACTTTCAACTGAGCTAAGTTTTAAACGGAACATGTATAAGAAATGGAAAAATGGGAAATCACCAAAGAGGAATTCAAACAAATAGCCAGTACGTGTAGGGATAAAGTCAGAAAATCTAAAACACAGAATGAACTCAAGGTGGCTAGAGAGGTTAAGAACAATAAAAAAAGGCGAAGAAGAAGGAAACAGGCCACTGCGTGCAGAAGATGGCAAAATGCTCACAGGGGACAGAGAAAAGGCAGAATTACTCAACACCTTCTTTGCTTCAGTCTTCTCAAAAAAGGCAAAGGGTGCTCAACCTAAGGATAATGGGGGAGGAGACAGAATAGGGGAATTTCAGCACAGAATAAGTAAAGAGATAGTACCTGGTTGACCTAAATGAATACAAGTCTCCAGGACCAGATGAACTACATCCAAGAGTATTAAAAGAACTGGCAAATGCAATATCAGAACCATTGGCAATAATCTTTGAGAACTCCTGGAGAACAGGAGAAGTCCCAGCAGACTGGAGGAGGGCAAACGTTGTCCCCATCTTCAAAAAGGGAAAAAGAGGATCCCAACAATTATCGCCCAGTTAGTCTGACATCAATTCCAGGAAAGATTCTGAAACAGATTATTAAACAGAGAGTCTGTGAATATGTAGAAGATAATTCCATCATCACAAAAAGTCAACATGGGTTTCAGAGAAACTTTTTGATAAAATCACCAGCTTGGTAGATGAAGGGAATGCTGTCGATGTAGTACTGTATATCTTGATTTCAATAAGGGATTTGACAAGGTTCCCCATGACATTCTTGCGAAAAAGGTGCAAAATGTGGACTAGACAAGGTAACCGTTACATGGATTTGTAACTGGTTGACTGACCGAACCCAAAGGGTACTCAACAATGGTTCCTTTTCATCCTGGAGAGAAGTGACCAGTCGGGTCCAACAGGGTTCTGTCCTGGGCCCAGTGCTATTCAACATCTTTATTAATGACTTGGTTGAAATTATTGAGGGCCTAGTTATCAAATTTGAAGATGACACCAAATAAGGAGGCGTAGCTAATACCCCAGAGGACAGGATCAAAATTCAAACTGACCTGAATAAACTAGAAAGCTGGGCCAAAGCTAACAAAATGAAATTCAACACAGACAAATGTAAGATTCTGCACTTAGGCAGGAAAAATGAAATGCACAGATATAGGATTGGGGATACCTGGCTGAATGAGACAACATGTGAAAAGGATCTAGGAGTCCAAGTAGACAACAAGTTGAACATGAGTCAACAGTGCGATGCAGCAGCTAAAAAGGCCAATGCAATTTTAGGCTGCATCAATAGAAATATAGTGTCTAGATCAAGGGAAGTAATAGTGACACTCTATTCTGCTTTGGTCAGGCCCCACCTGGAATACTGTGTCCAGTTCTGGGCACCACAATTCACAAAGGATGTGGAGAAACTGGAGTGTGTCCAAAGGAGGGCGACTAAAATGGTGAAGGGACTGGAAACCATGATCTATGAGGAACGATTTAAGGAGGTGGGGATATTTAGCCTGGAGAAGAGAAGGTTAACAGGTGATATGATAGCCCTGTTTAAATATTTGAAGGGATGTCATATTGAGGAGGGAGCAAGCTTGTTTTCTGCTGCTCCAGAGACTAGAACACGGAACAATGGATGCAAACTGCAGGAAAAGAGATTCCACCTCAACATTAGGAGAAACTTCCTGACAGTAATGGCTGTCCGACAGTGGAACACACTTCCTCTGATTGTGGTGGAGTCTCTTTCCTTGGAGGTCTTTAAACAGAGGCTTGATGGCCATCTGTTGGGAATGCTTTGATTGAGATTTCCTGTATGGCAGCAGGTTGGACTGGATAGCCCTTGTGGTCTCTTCCAACTCTATGATTTTATTTTTTTAAGTGGTTGTTCCCATAGTTTTATTTTGCTTACCTGGATTCAGATCCAGAGGAAGAGGTGTTGCTGCCTTGTGTGGTGGAGGTTGTGTCACCCTCGCTGTCACTGTCCTCCTCGTCCTCTTCTCCTTCCTGCTCCTTTAACTGGGCCAGGATCTTCTTGGCCAGTTCAGGGGGCAAGCGACGGCAGGCCCCACGTCCTTTCACAGCCCTCTCAATACGAGCCTTCAGCAACCTCCGTTGCTTCTGGCGTTCTTTGTCTGGGGTCCCTTGAAGCGCTTGCACTGCACTGGTCCACAATGCCATGGCTTCTTCATCGCTGGAATCCCTGGATGGAAAGAGGGCCAGAAACATTCCTTAAAGCAATGGTTCTCAGCGTATCCAAAGGAGGGCAACTAAGATCGTGAAGGGCCTGGAATTCATGCCCTATGAGGAGTGACTTAGGGAGCTGGGGATGTTTAGCCTGGAGAAGAGAAGGTGGTATGATAGCGCTGTTTAAATATTTGAAGGAATGCCATATTGAGGAGGGAGCAAGCTTGTTTTCTGCTGCTCCAGAGACTAGAACAATGGATGCAAACTGCAGGAAAAGAGATTCCACCTCAACATTAGGAGAAACTTCCTGACAGTAAGGGCTGTTGGATAGTGGAAAACACTCCCTTGGAGTGTAGTGGAGTCTCCTTTCTTAGAGGTGTTTAAGCAGAGGCTGGATGGCCATCTGTCTGGGATACTTTGATTGGGAGTTCCTGCATGAGAGGGGGTTGGTCTGGATGGCCCTTGTGGTCTCTTCCAACTCTATGATTCTATGAAAGCCCCCACCCCCCACCCCTGGTATTTGCCTTCAAGTCACCTGTCAGTTATGGCAACTCCATTAATTTTATAGGATTTTTTTTTAGGATTGGAATACTCACAGGTGGTTTTGCTAGTCACTACCTCAGAAATGCCACCTACAGTGCCTTTTAATAATTAGCATTCCATCCAAGCCTTAACCAGGGGTGACCAAGATCCCTTTGGGGTATTTAGGTCATCTCTCGCCTATCCACCCATTCTTTTTATCTTTCTATGGGCATGTGACACCACACCATCTCCAGATGAAATCAGGGTCATACAAATTTAGGCTCCGCACCCTTTGTCCCTAGGTGGTATGTGAGGTTTTTTTCAGCTTCAAAAGATTTTCCCTATGATTTTTCTTATTTTTTTATTTTATTTTTATCCCGCCTTTCTTCCAAGTTGGGACCCAAGGCAGATCACCATATATATGTATGTGTGTGTGTGTGTGTGTGTGTGTAAAAACACATTTAAGATTTTGCTTCTCAGACTGAGCTGTCCTTCAGCGGCTGTGTTCACACTGGAGAAATAAACCGGTTTAATTGCCATGGCTCAATGCTGTGAAATTCTGGGAATTGTAGTTTGTTGTGGGGTCCAGAGCGGAGCTCTGCTCCGCTCTGGGCCCCACAACAAACTACAATTCCCAGAATTTCACAGCATTGAGCCATGGCAATTAAACCGGTTTATTTCTCCAGTGTGAACACAGCCACATTCTGTCAGTGAGCAGTCAGGATGCATGGGAACATTCCATACTCTGCTGCTGCTTAGCCCCATACAGAGGTAAAAGGATAAATGCATGCACCAACGGACAGTACGTTCTGTTCCACGCAATGTCTCCTTCATAGATGCAAGCAACAAGAGGCAGGTTTTAACACTTCCAATCTCATAAGCAAAAGCTGTCGCTGCAGACTCCAGAGGGTTCCTCCCTTATGCTCATGTACACAGAGAACAGCTTTCAGTCTGCTGTGTATTTTGACTCTATCAAAGTCTGTCCCATATAAAAGCCATGCGTATGTTCCGTGGTGCCAGAGGTCAGTTCCAAAGTATAGTGGCTCAATATTGAATCATAGCGTTGGAAGAAATCACAAGGGCCATATAGTGCAACCCGAAACATAACTAAAGCACTCCCAAGAGAGGGATATCCAACCTCTGTTTGAAAAACTCTGAGGTAGTTTATTGCGCTGCCAAATCGCTCTTACAATCAGGAAGTTCTTAATATTTAGGTGGAAGCTCATTGTTGTAATTTTAATCCATTGGATCATAGAATCATAGGGTTGGAAGAGACCACAAAGACTATCCAGTCCAACCCCCCTGCCATGCAGGAACTCCCAATCAAAGCATCCCTGACAGATGGCCTTCCAGCCTCTGTTTAAAGACCTCTAAGGAAGGAGACTCCACTACACTCCGAGGAAGTGCGTTCCACTGTCGATCAGCTCTTACTGTCAGGAAGTTCCTCCTAATGTCTAAGTGGAATCTTTTCCTGGAGCTTGAATCCACTGTTCCAGGTCTTGTTCTCTGGAGCAGCAGAAAACAAGCTTGCTCCCTTCTCAATATGACATTCCTTCAAATATTTAAACCAGGCTATAATATCACCTCTTAACCTTCTCTTCTCCAGACTGAACATGCCCAGCTCCCTACATCTCTCCTCATAGGGCATGGTTTTCAGACCCTTCTCTATTTTGGTCACTCCCCAGTCCCCTTTGGACAGGCAAATAACAAACAGCAAAAGCATTTATAATGCACACACTTACATTTCCTCATCCATATCTCCCTGGTAGGTGAGGGGAGCCATGCAAATGGAACACATATTGTTCAGGAGCTTGTAGCAGTCTGGGCAGTAGATACCTGGTGAAGTGGGAGAAAAGTACCCAATCATAGAATCTGAACCATAGAGTTGGAAGAGACCACAAGGGCCATCCATTAAACCTCCTGCCATGCAGGAACTCACAATCACAGCACTCCAGACATATATCCATCCAGCCTCTGTTTAAAAACCTCCAAAGAAGGAGACTCCATCACTCTCTGAGGAAGTGTGTTCCTCTGTTAAACAGCTCTTTCTGTCAAAAAGTCTTTTTTCCTGTAGCGCTCTGTGTCCTATTCTCTGGAGCAGCAGAAAACAGCCTAAATGTATTTACACATAGATAGTTCCATGTGCTTAAAGTGAAACTTTGGTAAAATCTGGTTTTTAAAGAAAAAAAATAAATTTTTAAAAGTTGTTTTATTTTTATTTTATTTTTTTGAAATTTGAAATATTAATTTTAAAAAAACCCTGGGGCCCATATTTTCTTCTCCTCCTGATCCTTACCCCACTCATATCATCTCTTTTGCATTTTAAAGGGACACAGGTGAATGTCATAGTCTGTTTCTGCCAAAGGCAAATGCTTGAGGAGCAGTGATGTGTCACCCCTTCTTAGGGTATCACCACATCCCCTGTGCCCCCATATTTTCCCACCTCGGCATTGTCCTATTTTCTCACCTCGGCATGCTGGCGTGATGCACCTAACAAACTCCTGGCTGGCCTTCCTCTCCTGGATTTTCCCACAGCCCATGCAGTACGACTCATGCACACCCAGCTTCTTCACCAACCATGTGCAAATCCGGAACCTGAAAAGGAAATAGAGAGAAATTACCACAGGTGAGCATTGCATGGGTGTCTGCTGGGTGCCTCTGTGAGCAGTAAATACCATTTTCTGAGATGGTCAGTTTTAACAATTTAAATGTCTGTTTTTCTTACACTCATGGAAAGGGTGGGGAGCCACAGGCCCTGCTGGGGTTGAATGTGGCCCTGCTGTGATGCCTGTTTGGGATGCAAGGACAAGCCCTCTTTAAGCGGTTCTTTAGCTTTTGTGCAGGGATTTTCATCTTCGAAAAAGTTGAATCACCCTCCTAGAATCATAGAGTTGGAAGAGACCCCAAGGGCCATCCAGTCCAACCCCGCTTTGCCATGCAGGAACTCACAATCAAAGCATCCCCAACAGATGGCCATCCATCCAGCCTTTGTTTAAAGACCCCCAAAGGAGCAGACTCCACCACCCTCCAAAGGAGTGTGCTCCACTCACGAAAAGCTCTTACTGTCTGAAAGGTCTTCCTAGGCTTTCGTTACTGGCAGGAAGAGCTTAAAGCTACAATATGGTGTCATTTTTGCCAGCGGGATGCCCATGCCATGTTGCCTTTGGCCTTCTCCACTTCCGGGGGGCTTCCCCAAGTGGTTTTCTAAAACTGGACTTGGCCCTCAACATTCCCCATCCTTAGCTTACAGCAGGGGCGAGCAACTCGCCTGGCATATTTTGGGCACAAGGGAAGTGCCATAGGACGTTATCACATGGGAGAGATTTCTCTCAATTTTGAAAGAAATGAAAGTGGGGCCAGTTCAGAATTGAGTAAATTCGCTAGTTCAGTGAATTTACGTAATTGTGTATTGATGCCGCCTTGTGTTCAGAACTGCCTGAAATTGCCTCCCAGTGCCCAAAATTGTGTGTGATAGTTTCTCACGCAATAACGTGAAACCCCACAATTTCATTTGGAAGGACTTCCCATTGCCCAAAAATGTGTGTAATCGGCTTTCACGCAATAAGGCAAAACCCCATGATTGCATTCAGATTGCCATTGGATTATACTTCCAATTCCCATCGTGTGATAATGTCCCTTCCAGCCACCATTTGGGCTGACTTTCAGCCTATATTTTTCTTTGAGGGAGGGTTTGGATGGTTCTGAGGGGCAGGAGGAAGCAAATGCCATATTTGCAGGCTCTTTGAGAGCTTTGGACCAGTTTAGGGGTGGAAAAAATGACCCCAAATCTGCCTGGAAAATATCGTAACATTCTGGAAAATAGGGAGCTGAGGGGAAAATAGGGAGCTTAGGGAGCTGAGGATGTTTAGCCTGGAGAAGAGAAGGTGATATGATAGCCCTGTTTAAATATTTGAAGAGATGTCATATTGAGAAGGGAGCAAGATTGTTTTCTGCTGCTACAGACACTAGAACGCGGAACAATGGGTGCAAACTGCAGGAAAAGAGATTCCACCTCAACATTAGGAGAAACTTCCTGATGTAAGGGCTGTTCGACAGTGGAACACACTCCCTCGGAGTGTAGTGGAGTCTCCACAGGGGTAGTGTGACCCTGCTGGTGCTCTTGGATCTCTCAGCGGCCTTTGACACTATAGATCACTCCATCCTTTTAGATCGACTGAGGGAGTTAGGGATCGGAGGCACCGCTCTTCGATGGTTCTGATCCTTCCTCTCCGGAAGATCTCAAAGGGTGAGGCTCGGGGACAGTTGCTCGTCTAAAATCGAGCTTAATTGTGGTGTCCCTCAGGGCACCATCCTGTCCCCGATGCTATTCAACATTTATATGAAGCCGCTGGGTAAGATCATTTGGAGGCATGGAGCTCAGTGTCTTCAGTATGCTGATGACACTCAGATATACCTCTCCATGACCAGATTGTCGGCCCAGACCTCAGATGGCATTTCCCCTCTCAGTGACTGCCTTGTGGTGGTAATGGACTGTATGAGGGAAAACAAATTGAAGATCAATCCAGATAAAACGGAGGTACTCACTGTCTCGGGACCGAAGCCAGGTTTGGGAATACATCTCCCAGTCCTAGATGGAGTCACACTCTCCTCGAAGGACTCTTTTCGCAGTCTGGGGGTACTCCTAGACTCATCGCTTCACATGACTAGTTAGGTGAATGTGACGGTCAGGAGTGCCTGTTATCAGCTTTGGCTGATATGCCAGATGCGCCCTTTCCTGGAAACAAGGGATCTAGAAACTGCGGTACATGCTCTGGTAACCTCTTGCCTGGACTATTGTAATGTACTCTACATGGGGCTACCCTTGTGCCTAACTCGGAAACTGCAGTTAGTCCAAAACATGGCAGCCAGGTTAATAACTGGAACATCCAGGAGAGAGCACATAACACTGGTGCTTAAAGCTCTCCACTGGCTGACAATTAGTTTCTGGGCCCAGTACAAGGTGTTGGTTTTCACCTTTAAAGCCCTTCATGGCTTGGGTCCATCCTATCTCCGGGTCCGCTTCTCCCCGTATGATCCCCCCCACACACTCGGGTCCTCTGGGAGGAATCTGTTACAGCCCTTGAAGACCAGACTGACCCAAACCTCCCAGAGGGCCTTTTCAGCCATAGCCCCCAAGCTTTGGAACGACCTGCCAGACGAGATGCGTCTTATTACATCTGTTGACGGCTTTAGAAAAGCCTTAAAGACGCATCTCTTCCGGCAGGCCTTCCCAGATAGCATTTAATTTCCCGGCTCCATACTCACTGCTGACTCTTTCTCCTAGTTCCTCTCCCCCCCCCCCTTCGTAATTGTTTCACACAGCTTTGGGCAGTTACTTTTATATGTTTTATTTGCACTATGTTTTAATTCTTAGTTATTTAATTCTATTTTAAGGGGTGGGTGAGGGGAATTAGGATTGTTGTATTTTAACTTGTGCTGTTTTTAACTATGTTGTACCCCGCCCCGATTGCCAGTTCAGAGGGGCGGGCTATAAATAAATAAATAAATAAATAAATAAATTATTATTATTATTATTATTATTCCTTAGAGGTCTTTAAGCAGAGGCTGGATGGCCATCTTTCAGGGATGCTTTGATTGGGAGTTCCTGCACAGCAGGGGGTTGGACTGGATGGCCCTTGTGGTCTCTTCCAACTCTATGATTCTATGATCCAGGCTAAAAATTGCCAGCTGCCTAAGGCATTCCTCGTAGGGCATAGTTTCCAGACCTTTCATCATTTTACGCCCCAGTTTCTCCACATCTTTTTGAATTGTTGTGCCCAGAACTGGACACTGTATTCCCGGTGGGGCCTGACCAAAGTAGAATACAGTGGCACTATTACTTGCCTTGATCTAGACACTGTACTTCTATTGATGCAACCTAAAATCGCATTGGCCTTTTTAGCTGCCTCATCACACTGTTGACTCATATTCAACTTGTGGTCTACTTGGACTCCTAGATCCCTTTCACATGTAGGCTCCTTCAGCCAGGTGTACCTATGCATTTCGTTTTTCTGCCCTAAGTGCAGTGCCTTATATTTTTCTGTGTTAAATATCATTTTGTTAGCTTTGGCCCAGCTTTCCAGTTTATTCAGGTCATTTTGAATTTTGATCCTGTCCTCTGGAGTATTAGCTACTCTTCCTAATTTGGTGTCATCTGCAAATTTGATAAGTATGTCTGACATCAATTCCAGGAAAGATTCTAGAGCAGATCATTAAGCAGAGAGTCTGTGAACATTTAGAGGCCAATGCCATAATCACAAAAAGCCAACATGGGTTTCAGAGAAACAAGTCTTGCCAGACAAATCTGATCTCTTTTTTTGATAAAATTACCAGTTTGGTAGATGAAGGGAATGCTGTGGATATAGTATATCTTGATTTCAGTAAGGCCTTTGACAAGGTTCCCCATGACATTCTTGCAAACAAGCTCGTAAAATGTGGGCTAGACAAGGTAACCATTACATGGATTTGTAACTGGTTGACTGACCGAACTCAAAGGGTGCTCAACAATGGCTCCCTTTCATCCTGGAAAGAAGTGACCAGTGGGGTCCCACAGGGTTCTGTCCTGGGCCCAGTGCTATTCAATATCTTTATTAATGACTTGGATGACAGAATTGGGGGCATACTTATCAAATTTGCAGATGACACCAAATTAGGAGGAGTAGCCAATACTCCAGAAGACAGGATTGAAATTCAGAATGACCTGAATAGACTAGAAAGCTGGGCCAACGCTAACAAAATGAAATTCAATGCGGAGAAATGTAAGGTTCTGCACCTAGGGAGGAAAAATGAAATGCACAGATATAGGATGGGGGACATCTGGCTGAATGAAACTATGTGTGAAAGGGATCTAGGAGTCCAAGTAGACCATAAGTTGAACATGAGTCAGCAGTGTGATGCAGCAGCTAAAAAGGCCAATGCTATTTTAGGTTGCATCAATAGAAGTATAGTGTCTAGATCAAAGGAAGTAATAGTGCCTCTCTATTCTGCTTTGGTGAGGCCCCACCTGGAATACTGTGTCCAGTTCTGGGCACCACAATTCAAAAAGGATGTGGAAAAACTGGAGCGGGTCCAAAGGAGGGCAACTAAGATGGTGAAGGGTCTGGAAACCATGCCCTATGAGGAACGACTTAGAGAGCTGGGGATGTTTAGCCTGGAGAAGAGAAGGTTAAGAGGTGATATGATAGCCCTGTTCAAATATTTGAAGGGATGTCATATTGAGGAGGGAGCAGGCTTGTTTTCTGCTGCTCCAGAGACCAGAACGCGGAGCAATGGATGCAAGCTGCAGGAAAAGAGATTCCACCTCAACATTAGGAGGAACTTCCTGACAGTAAGGGCTGTTCGACGGTGGAACACACTCCCTCAGAGTGTGGTAGAGTCTCCATCCTTGGAGGTCTTTAAGCAGAGGCTGGATAGCCATCTGTCGGGGATGCTTTGACTGGGAGTTCCTGCATGGCAGGGGGTTGGACTGGATGGCCCTTGTGGTCTCTTCCAACTCTATGATTCTATGATTCTATGATTCTATGATTCTAATTCTGTCATTGATAAAGATATTGAATAACACTGGGACCAGGACAGAACCCTGTGACACTTGTCACTTTTCTCCTGGTTGAAAAGGAGCCATTGTTGACTACACTTTGGATGCGGCCAGTATGCGTGTATTTTTAGAATGTAAGCCTGAGGGTAGGGAACCGTCTAATGAAAATTAATAATTGTAAGCCGCTCTGATAGCCATTAAGGCTGACGAGTGGGATATAAATACCATAAATAAATAAATAAATAAATATTGAATAGCACTGGGTCAAGGACAAAACCCTTTGGCACCCTATTTGTCACTTCTCTCCAGGATGAAAAGGAACCATTGTTGAGCACCATTTGGGTGCGGACAGTCAACCAGTTACAAATGCATGTAATGGTTACCTTGTCTAGCCCACATTTTACAAGCTTGTTTGAAAGAATGACATGGGGACCCTTGTCAAAGGCCTTACTGAAATCAAGATATGCTATATTCACAATATTCCCTTCATCTAGCAATTTTTATATAAAAAAAAAGGGATCAGATTTGTCTGGCATGTTGATTTTTTGTGATTATGGCATTGTCTTCTTCTCTCAGGAAACAGTTTGTCCTAGGGTCACCATAAGTCCGAAATGACTTGAAGGCACACAAGAACAAGAACTACCAGAGCACTTCTCCAACATTCAAACCACTGCCATGGCTGTTTTCACTGGGGAGGCAGAATACCTATTTGGGGGAGCTTCATTTGGCCCTTCCCACATAGCAGTTTATTAGACAACAGAATGTGGAAGTATAATCCAATGGCAATCCAAACGCAATCATGGGGTTTCACGTTATTGCGTATTAAAGTATCTCATGCAATTTCGAGCAAAAGGGAAGTCATTCCGAACGCAGTTATGGGTTTTACGTTATTTCGTATTAAAGCATCACACACAATTTCGGGCAATGGGGGGGGGGTCATTTTTGGGTAATGGGAAGTCATTCTGAACGCATTCCGAACACAATTGGAATTCAAATAAATTCGCTAATTGGCTCTAATTGACTCCATTCAAAATAAAGAGAAATTCCTCCTGTCTGATAAACTCCATAGTTCCTTCCAAGCTGATGTGGGCACTCTGTCAAATTCATGAGCTCAGAATCCTTTAGTTCTAAGTACAATGGGTCCGTGGTATCTGCTGGGGTTTAGTTCCAGGACCCTCCATGGATACTAAAATCCGTGGACGCTCAAGTCCCATTACATACAAAAGCATAGTAAAATTATGTCCCTTATATAAAATGGCAAAATCAAGGTTTGCTTTTTTGGAATTTATATTTATATATTTGGCACACTTTCAATCTGTGGACACTTGAATCCATGGATAAAAAAAATCTGTGGATATGGAGGACCAACTGCATATACATTTGACAACAGGTTCTGAGTGCAGGGTACTTAAGGTTTTGGGAAAATGGCACACACAGAGTAGATCCTGCATGCCTGATGTTCGAACGCTCCAACTTACTTTGCTGCAAAGATGAGGAATATATTCCTATGACCCCCATCTGCTGACCGCTCCCTTACAGCCTTAAGTATGGCTTGTGATAAGCTTGTCCTTCGAGTCAGGATGGTGTTGTAGAGGTAGCACACCCGCTCCTAGAAGGAAAACCAGAGTGAGCAAATAGATGAAGTTGCCCAAGGGATTAAGCAGTATGGGGACAAGATACAAAAAAAGGTAACTGAGATGGTCCATGATTTGGAAAAATCATTCTCTTTCTGGCCATGTGGCACTGGGAAGAAAGTATTTCAAAGTCCAGGAGATAAATTTTGAATTCCATTAGCAATACAAAAAGGTACTTCTTCACAGATCCAAGATGCCTCTATCCTTTGTGGGGTCACAACCCCGTTTGTTAGGCAGAGAACATTGAAGACTCAAGGGAAGCCTCCACGCTTTTGCATTAGGAAAATTTTGGGTGCTGTTTTGGTAAAACATGTCAAACGTACTCCCAGATTTAAAAAAGGATGTTATCGTAACATTGCTCTATGATCAACATGGATACCTCTGATGCTTTCTGGATTTAAGATACCACATTTCAGCCACTGCAGGGGAATCCTAAAGAGGGAGCCAAAAGACTGGACCATTTGAAGTTTTGACTGCCAACAAAGATAAAATATTTTTAAAAAAACTGGGAGTACATTTGGCATGTTTTACCAAAGGAGCACCTAAATTTTTCTAACACAAAAGCACGTAGGCTTCTCTTGTTCTCTGCCTAAGAAAGGGGTGTGTGGACCTCATAAGAAACAGAGACCTCTTGGATAAAAAAAGGAAGTACCTTTTTGCATTGCCAATGGAATTCAAATTTTATCTCCTGGCCCCTGGAATGCTTTGTTCCCAGTGCCACATGGCCAGGAGGAGAAGCGGCCTGCCTGCATAGATATCCCTCCACACTATCTCAGCACAGAACAACACAACAACAACATGTTGACAAAATGCAGGCCTGTGACTAACATTATCATCTTTTCCCCTTCTGTACGGTTTTTAATACCTCGCCTTATGAAGAAGCCAGTGGAGCTTGGAAAGCTTGCATCATGTATTTTGTCCACTTTGGTTGCCCAAATAAAGATATCACTCTTTTTTTGTGGAGTTTGGATGTTATTGTACCATATATTATTGTGATCTTTGTTGTTGCTGTGTGACTTTAAATAATTTCCAACCTATGACAACCCTAAGGCAACCTTATCACTGGGGTTTATTTTGGCAAGATTTGTTCAGAGGGGGTTTGCCTTTGCCTTCCTCTAAGGCGGAGAGAATATGACTTGCTAAAAGTCACCCTGTGGATTTCTGTGGCCCAGTGGGGATTTGAAACCTGCTCTCCAGAATGATATAGCTAGGTTATTTCGCAAAATAAATTGCGCTATGGATTCACAAATCACGCGATTGCGCGAAAGCTTATTATACATTATTGTACATTCATACAAACACATTCAGGAATATCTTATTACACCAGTGGATTTCTAAATGCGAAATTGCTCTCCTGCACATGCCCAGTTCTCAACCGATGCCATGGTGACCTCATGTACTTCCAGGTCATTGAGTTTGGGTACTCCCTCTGCAATTTCCAGTTCCTCCCTGAAATGTAAAAGTACTTCTTCCTCATTTTCACGTGAAAGCCTGCAAGCAGCTAAGGGTTTTACTTGTACTTTTTCCTCATTTTCACGTGAAAGCATGCAAGCAGCTAAGGGTTTTACTTGCTGTGCTTTTTCCCCATTTTCACGTGAAAGCCTGCAAGCAGCTAAGGGTTTTACTTGTACTTTTTCCTCATTTTCACGTGAAAGCCTGCAAGCAGCTAAGGGTTTTACTTGCTGTGCTTTTTCCCCAGATATAGGATGGGGGACACCTGGATGAATGAAACTATGTGTGAAAGGGATTCAGGAGTCCAAGTAGACCATAAGCTGAACATGAGTCTACAGTGCGATGTGGCAGCTAAAAAGGCCAATGCTATTCATAGAATCCTAGAGTTGGAAGGGACTCTAAGGGCCATCTAGTCCAACCCCCTGCCATGCAGGAACTCTCAATCAAAGCACACCCAACATATGGCTATCCAGCCTCTGTTTAGAGGTTAGGTTGCATCAATAGGAGTATAGTGTCTAGATCAAGGGAAGTAATATTGCCACTCTATTCTGCTTTGGTCAGGCCCCACCTGGAATACTGTGTCCAGTTCTGGGCACCACAATTCAAAAAAGATGTGGAGAAACTGGAGCGAGTCCAAAGGAGGACAACTAAGATGGTGAAGGGTCTGGAAACCATGCCCTATGAGGAACGCCTCAGGGAACTGGGGATGTTTAGCCTCGAGAAGAGATGGTTAAGAGGTGATATTTGAAGGGATGTCACATTGAGGAAGGAGCAAGCTTGTTTTCTGCTGCTCCAGAGAACAGGACCCAGAATAATGGATGGAAACTCAATAAAAAGAGATTCTACCACATTAATAAAAGAGATTCTACCATATTAATAAAAAGAGATTCTCTCTAGGAGGAACTTCCTGACAGTAAGGGCTGTTCGACAGTGGAACACTCTCCCTTGGAGTGGAGTCTCTTTCTTTGGAGGTCTTAAATCAGAGGCTGGATGGCCATCTTTCGGGAATGTTTTGATGGAGAGTTCCTGCATGGCAGGGGGTTGGACTGAATGGCCCTTGTGGTCTCTTCCAACTCTGTGATTCTATGAATCTATGATTTTGGACCATGCCCAAAGCTGCATGCGTGCTGAGATGTTGGTGTGCCATGGAGGAATTCCCCATCAAAGCATCCTCCATGTTGGCCCCGCATCCTAAGTCGCATGCGTGCTGAGATGTTGGTGTGCCATGCCATGCAGGAATTCCCCATCAAAGCATCCTCCATGTTGGACCAGTGCCCAAAGCCCCATGTGCGCTGAGATGTTGGTGTGCCATGCAGGAATTCCCCATCAAATCATGCTGCATGTTATTGGTCAGAATAGAAGACTCTCAGGACCCCATGCCCCATGATGTGAGTGTCATCTTGAAATCACTGTAACAGTGCCAATTCTTATCTACCCGGACAAGTGGTGCCATGCACGAATTCTATGGAATGAATGGGAACCAGGGCAGATGGGGGGTCTGTTTGGATAGCCCTTGGGGACCTCATCTTAACTGGGCAAGTGAAGGAGGAATTGCTATGGCAACTGTTGGAAGCCAGCAATCACGCAAAAAGATGAGGGTAAAGCTGGCACTAGATGAGCGTAAAAGTGCTCCCTCTTCTGGCCACCTGTTCATGCATGGCAAAACATTTTGGGCACTACAGGAAGTAAAAAGGAGAAGCCAGCGCCATGAAGGATCATGGGAATTGTAGTAATGATGGCGAAATTGGGGATGAATAGAAATGCCTATCACACCCCCAAAAAGCGAAATGAATACGAAATTGCCAGGGAATAGGAATTGTAAGTCCGCTAGTTCACCGAATTTGCCTATTTTCTGATTGCGTTTGGACCACATTCGCATATTAGGCAAAAGCATATAATAACCTTTCACGCAATTACGTGAAAACTCCCATTTCGTTCGCAAAAACAAGCAATTGCATGTAATGAGAAATCACGCAATCGCGCGAAACCCCATGATTGCGTTCGGTTTTTCAGGAAAAAATTGGTCGTGTAATAAGCTCCAAGGTCCAATGCTCAGACCACTACACCACAATCTACCCTTATTATAATGCAAAATGAATCATGACAGCTTGGTCTTGAATAGTCAACGAAGAGCCATTTGCTTTGCCAAAGACTTGCTTCTGATGGGGATGAAAACTGACAGGACTAGTTGGTTGTTATGAATCAACAGAGCTAGCCACATTTCTTGGGCAAGCATGACAGTGCAGACTGACATTATGAAAGTCTTTACTTCCAAATTTACTGTTTAAGCCAGCGAGGCAAGTTACTCACTGCTGAAAAAGAGGAAAGAGACAAATGATCAGCCTAGGCCAAGCCATTAGTTTTTTCTGGACTAGGAGAAACATCCTCTGTCTGAAGAGGAAAAGTGAGTGTTCTTTTGTGGGTATGCACTTGTGGTCTCTGTGCATGAACGTCACTTACCCGCTCTCGAGATGGATAGTACCAGGCACACACAACACGTTGTACACGTTGTATGTAGACACCAAACATTGCAATGAATACACAAGCGCCGTACATGATACCTAGTGGAAGAGAAGAAGGTGCAACAGTCACAACAGATGGATCCAACAGGAAAAAGAAGGTTCAAGAGGATGCAGTAAACTTGTTATTTGTTGTTCCAGAGGGCAGGATTAGAACCCGATGCAGATTTCAAACTAATGTACTCCTCTAGAGAGGGCAAATCGGTATTTCTGGCTGTAGTTCTGTTTTGAGTTTTGGGTGTTTTTTTAAAATATCAATACAATGTTTGTATCATCCTGGATTGTTCTCTGGCAATTCCTGGCACTATTTGCAACATCTTATTCCTACTCTCAAGTGGGTTTCTTTTTAATTCAAAGATATTTCAGAGTAACAACGAAAAAATCCTTCTCTTCTCCTTTCACTCTCCTTTTGCTTTCTTGAGTTATACTTTTTCCTTCCAAAGCATAAGGCCACCTCAGTAAGTCATACACTTTGACACTACTTTAACTGCCATTGCTTCAACCTACAGATTCCTGGGATTTGTGAGGCACCAGCACTCTTTGGCAGAGAAAGCTAGACTGTATCCATAGGATGGAGCTACAGCACTTAAAGTGATGTCAAACTGCATTATTTTTCCACTTTAGATGCACCCTTATTTAACTGAGTGCAAACTACATTTGCCTTTTCAATGTTTCCATCAAGTGAAGCAAGCTGACGACTAAGGGGAAAAGTGAGGGGAGGAGAAAGAAACTGGGACATTTTAAAAGCAGTTGAAAAGTGAAATTGCATGAGATGCTTTATTACAAAATAACATAAAACCCATGATTGCATTCGGAATGACTTCCCTTTTACTCGAAATTGCGTGAGATACTTTAATACGCAATAACGTGAAACCCCATGATTGCGTTCGGATTGCCATTGGATTATACTTCCAATTTCCATCGTCTGATAAACTCTGATGTGCTGTTCGACATTTTATGGAAGAATCCTAGAGCTGGAAGAGACCCCAAGGGCCATCCAGCCCTGCCATTCAGGAAGACATAATGAAAGCAATCCCAACAGATGGCAATCCAGCTTCTGTTTAAAAACCTCCAAAGAAGGAGACTTTGCCACACTCTCAGGAAGCATATTACTGTACACCATTAAATAGCTCAATCAGGAGGTTCTTCCTAATGTTTAAGTGGAATCTCTTTTCCTCTAATTTGAATCCATTGTTCTGTGTCCTACTCTCTGGAGCAGCAGAGATGCAGCTTATTCCATCCAGAGTATGACATCCCTTCAAATATTTAAACATGGCTATCACGTTAACCTCTTCTTCTCCAAGCTGAACATACTCAGCTCCCTGAGCCACTTTTCATAGAGCACAGTTTTCAGACCTTTCACCATTTTGGCTGCCCTCCTCTGGACATGCTCCAGCTTGTCAGTATCCCTCTTGAACTGGAAAGAGATCTTGTAGCACCTTTGAGACTAACTGAAAAAAAATAAGTTGGGAGCATGAGTTTTCATAGGAGTTTATGAGATAACAGAAATTGGAAGCATAATCCAATGGAAATCCGAATGCAACCATGGGGTTTCATGTTATTGCATGAAAGACTACCACATGCATTTTCGGGCAATGGGAAGTCCTTTCAAATGCAATCGCAGGGTTTCATGTTATTGCGTGAGAAACTATCACACACAATTTTGGGCAATGGGAAACAATTTCGCGATGCACTGTCAATACACAATCATGTACATTCGCTGAACTAGCAAATTCACTTCTTCCCGAACTGGCCACACTTTCATTTCTTTTGAAATTGAGAGAAATTCCTCCTGCGTGATAAACTCCATAGACTTGAGCATACTTCCTCAGATGCTTTTGGGGGAGTGTTTTCCATAGTGGTAGAATTTAAATATATAGCCATGTTAGTCTGTAGAATCAATATGTAGAGAGATCTTGTAGCACCTTTGAAACTAACTGAAAGAAAGAAGCTGGGAGCATGAGCTTTCTTAGACTTGAGCCGACTTCCTCAGATGCATGCAGAGTAAGTAGGCTCAAGTCTACGAAAGCTCATGCTACCAACTTCTTCCTTCCAGTCAGTCTCCAAAGTGCTACAAGAGCCTCTTGAATTGTGGTGCCCAGAACTGGACACAGTATTCCAGGTTAGGTACTTCATCTTGCTCCACAATCTGTTCAGGATTAAAAGTTACAGAAATCTCATTCCATATCCAACCTTAACAGCTACAGTACTCATATTATCACTGGAGGAAAGGCAGGACAGAAATGTAACCAATAAAATAAACAAGGGAAAGGACTTGCAGTCCAAATTCTATGGAAGACAAAAGGCTGAGGCCAGCTGTTATGATCCCTCCTTATCTAGCTCCCTTTAGCGTTATTTCCTTTACTGTCAGGCCACTTTGCTCTCCAGTGAAAGTGATCAGGCGGTGGAAAAGTATCCTGCCTGGAAAAGGAACTTGTGTTGTGCTATCTTGCACTCCCTCACTACTATTATTCCCCACCCACCTGGGTGACATTCCCAAATTTAGTTACCAATCACTATATAGCCATTGTAATCCGGCTCTGCTGGGCTCAAGCGGCATTTCTGGGAAAGCACGCTGATGTTCCCTTGCTGCAACACCTCAAACGCTGAGACCATGTCACGATACATCTCTCCTGCGTAGCCAGTCCCATTCACAGTGACGCTCATTGTCACCGGGGCTAGAATTCAAAGATACAGCCATGTTAGTCTGTAGAATCAGTACAGAGCTCTTGTAGCACCTTTGAGACTAACTGCAAGGAAGAAATTGGAAGCATGAGCTTTTGTAGATTTCAGTCTGATTCCTCCGATGCATTAATATATCTCACTATTTTCTAAACAGCCTGCTTTTAGAACTATTTTGAAATAAGCATTTTGACTGTTTTAAAGTGGCATTTATTCATTTATTTATATTTACCAATTTATAAATTTATAAATTTCATAGAATCATAGAATCATAGAGTTGGAAGAGACCACAAGGGCCATCCAGTCCAACCCCCTGCCATGCAGGAACTCCCAGTCAAAGCATCCCCGACAGATGACCATCCAGCCTCTGCTTAAAGACCTCCAAGGAAGGAGACTCCACTACGCTCCGAGGGAGTGTGTTCCACTGTCGAACAGCTTTTATTTTCAAGATGTTCCTCCTAATCTTGAGGTGGAATCTCTTTTCCTCCAGCTTGCATCCATTGTTCCGTGTTCTAGTCTCTGCAGCAGCAGATATAAATAATTATATCCTACCTTGAATCCTATTTTGGGAGAAAGGTGGGATATAAATTTATATAAATATATAAATATAAATTTATAAATTTATATTTATAAATTTATATTTATATATTTATATAAATTTATATCCCACCTTTCTCCCAAAATAGGATTCAAGGTAGGATATAATTATTTATTTAACACTTTACAAATGTTTTTATTGATTGTGCATTGCCTAAGAGGCTCTGATGGGCCCCAAAGTGACAGTTAGATAAATAAATAAATAATTTTTCATCAGCTTTTACTAAAATGTGCAACTCCAAATGCGGGTGAAAGTAAAATGGACCGGTTCTGAAAATTCTTGGAAACCAAGTCCTAAAAGGCAGCAGGATGTCTGCCTCTGAGGCCCAGTGTGTTGAATGCTAGAACAATCTGTGCACAGTTCTTCTCCTCTTCCCTCTGCCGCCTTCTTACCTCTTGCAACGATTTCGCCCTGCAGCTGATACCGGACCAAGTCAAAGAGCCAGAAGATGGAGTAGTCGGCAGCAATGAGCATGATGACCATAATCATTTGGCGAAAGACTGAAGCGAGAGACAGGGCGTAGCGAAGTTGGTGTTTACGTGGTAAGACAAGTGAGGCTGCATCACAAGACATTTTGGAATATTTGAGTACATGTGTGTACGTTTTAACATTATGGATATGTTAACTGCTAGATTAAAAAGAAAAAAAAAATGTACATAAAGTAATACAAAACTGGGCTCCAATACTACTGTACTGTGAGAAGGTAAATTTAAATTTGTCGAGACGATAATTGTATGAATTGAGATAGAGAGATCAAAATAAATTAATGTAGACTTTAAATACACAGAAGAATTGTTTAAAAAAACCTTACTTTTGAATTTAAGAAAATCAGATTTAAACGATAATGGCTTATACAAACTGGACAAACATGGGAAGTCAATTGTAAATACGTAGATTTGGAAAACAAAATTTGATGATTGTTTTATATGTTATTATTTTGTATATTACTTGTTGCAAAAATACAATTAAAAAAAGAAAAAAAAGAAATGGGGCAAACAGAAAGATCTGCTTGCCTTTGCAAAGGTTGGTCCAGTGGCCGTAAGGCTTTGGGGAGAAGGTCTCTAGAGATTCATTGGCATTTTGCAATATTAGTGTCTATTTGCAAACATACAGTTTGTACATTGATGGCCCCTAAAGACAGGACTTTCCCAGGAGTGGCCCCTGTACTGCCCTATCTGCCTAAGAGAGAGAAGGTTAGTTCCATCACTAGATATGTTTTTTTAAAGGGTTCACAATGTCTTTGTTTTATTTTTCTTTAATTCAATACTTTTTACTATCCATGCATTTTCTGTTACCAACTCATTGTTTTTCAGATGATCTTACAATCTGATAAACATGTTCTACTGATACATGGTACATTTTATTTTGGGAAGAACTGCATGAATTAAAAATCACATAATCATAGGAGTTTAACACACTGGAGCAAATTTTGGCATTAAAGAGAGGTTTAAGCACATTTAAAGCATCCTGCAAATAAAGCGAAAATTGTGAGTACTTGCGTGAATGATTACCACAAGCAATTGTGCAAATAAAGTGATGTCAGAAATGAATTGTCGCTGAAATCCCAAAAATAAAAAGATGTGTGTTAATGCATCTTTGCGACTACCTTAATGGCGGGTTTTGTGCAACGTCGTGTGAAATCGTTTCATGTAATTACACTATTTTTCGGGAATATTCACGAGATAAGCTCCATACAATCATTAGTCAATCTCTAGGCTGTCCTACCTGGGCGGATGTATCTGGTGCTTTCCTTTGCAGACAAAGGCAGGACCGTTGGTCTCTTGTTCTTTCTCCGTAGTGTGTCCATTTTGAGGAATGGCTTGGTGATATAGATATTGTCAAAGCTGTCCTCGTGCAAGTAACGCCTCCGATACAGCAAAGCCCTGTTGGAAATATCCATGTTTTCCTCCCATACAAAAATGCTCATGTTTGGAATTCCCATCCAAGTCTATACCACAACCTCTGGTGTTACAGAGATAGTACAGTGCATTAATTTATTACAAAAATTGTGTCTTCTGCTGAACTGAAAGCTGCAAAGATAGTTAGTTATGTAGTGTGAGCAATCGTCAATAGTCACACACTCTCCAACTGCCCTGATTTAGCAGAGACGGCTTCAATTAATCCTCTGCCATCCCACTTTTTCAGCTCCTTTGAAAATTTCCCTGTTCCTCTCCTCTCACTTTCTCCTTTGTCCTCAGTTTACTTCAGTTGCTGAAAACTGAGTTCAAAGTGCAAACATAGGACCTTATCACACTGGCGAAATCCCAAAACGGAAAATACAGACATCCCGCAACGGAAATACAGAAATGGGATTTAAACTAGATTTAAATTAGGAAAAACTAGCAAATGCAGGAAGTTTATCACACAACGTTACTGCCAAAATGAAATAATGCGAAAATAAAGCAAAGGTAAAGCAGAGAAAAATGGCAGCTTTTTACTTGCAGGAAGTTCTGGAAGTAAAAAACTGCCATGTTTCTCCGGTTTACCTTCGATTTATTTTCACGTTATTTCACATTGGCAGTAGTGTCGTGTGATAAACTCCCTGCATCTGCATTTTTTTTCTAATTTAAATATAGTTTTGTCCTTTCCTCTAGACATGGGCTAAAGCAAATGGCTGCATCCTTTCCTAGCTTGTATCTTCTTCCTCATTAATAAGCTTTTGTCATCTTCATCACACTCTGGACTCTTTCATACAAGGCTAAATTGGAAGTATAATTTAAGGTCAATTCGAATGCAATCATGGGTTTTACGTTATTGCGAATTAACTCTTCGCACGCAAATTCGGGCAAGAGGGAAGCCAATTCGAATGCAATCATGGGTTTTACGTTATTGCGAATTAAAGCTTCGCATGCAAATTCGGGCAGGAGGGGGTTATTTTCGGGTAATGGGAAGTAATTCCAAATGGAGCAGGGGTTCATGCAAATTCGCTAAACAAGCGAATTTACATGAATCTGCATTGGCTCCATTCGGAGTTGGGAGAAATCCCTCCCCGTTTGAAAGAGTCCACTGACGTTGCTTGGCCACACATGTCCTGGTTTTCATGTGTGCAATCCTAGAGGGTATGCAGTCACCACAGCCCCAGCCTGAAGGATAGTCCCAAAATGCAAGCAAGTGTGCTGGTCCTGTATTGTCTGCAGCAGATCCATTCCTTGCTCCATGCCAGGTGTGTTAGAATGTCCTGGATTAAGTATAGACATTCTAGTTTTTCTGTGGTGACTCTGGGAAGGCTGTGACCTTGGATAGGTAAAAAGCTACAGAGCAGTAAACCTTGTATTTTTTTAAGTATCTGAGGAGCTTATATTATAATTTCTAAGAATTCTAGTCCTTTAAATGCAAGTCAGTCTTTTGTAAGGCTAATGGGTCTGAATAGTCCATTCAAAGCCATGAAACAACTCCCAGAAACCCCAGTCACTGTGATGAGCCACCAGGCAACTTTGACAGAGGACTCTTTCAGACGTGGGAAATTGGAAGTATAATCCAAGGGCAATCCAAATGCAATCCTGGGGTTTCACGTTATTGCGAATTAATTCTTCTCACGCAAATTCGGGCAAAAGGGAAGTCACTCCAAATGCAATCATGGGTTTAACGTTATTGCGGATTTAAGCTTCTCACGTGATTTCGGGCAAGGGGGGGTTATTTTTGGGTAATGGGAAGTGATTCCGAATGCCTTCCGAATGGAGCAGGGGTTCAGGTAAATTCACTAAACAAGCGAATTTACATGAATCCACATTGGCTCCATTCGGAATTAGGAGAAATTCCTCCCGTTTGAAAGAGTCTAGAGTGGATAAGAACTTGGAAAAATCACTTTTTTGGAATACAATTCCCAATTCTGAGATGTTGATTAGAAACTGAAAACATTACTTTTTGAGTGCAACATTTTTGACTTCTCATCCAGAAGGATGACAAAGACTAGCAGCTGTCTCAAATGGTTTTTACATCCTGAGATGTCTAGGAGTGATAGGAGTTGTAATCCAGCACATCCAGAGAGCTCCAGCTTGGGGGAAAGGCCAAGCTGAGGAATGAAAATCCACATTCCCCTCCCTTTGCTTTATGTCTCTTCTAGGACTTACTTGATGTAGATGAAAAGAATGACCAAGGTGGACATGTAGCCAAAAAGTCCTATGGCTTCCTTTGCTGGCTGCAGGCACATTGAGACGTCCTCCATGATGTCAAAGGCAACCTGGGACAAGCTCTTACTCGCATTGACCGCCACATCATATTTGTGAAAAGTGGTGATGTTGAACTCAAACTCCTCTCGAACACGATTCAGCACAGAAACAACAGCTGTGGATGGGCATGGGAGAGCATGAGAATGAAGAAAGCTTTGTAGCACATACATGAACTTATGCATTGTCTCAAAGTCAACACCTTTGGCTTTCACTGCCATAACCCACTTCATTGCAAGCTGTTTAAAATTAGATAAATACACAGAGGAGAAAGAAGAGGAGCAAGGAGAGGGGACCTAACATTGAATATTAGCCATGGCTAGGGGTATATACATTTATAGCACAGTGCCCGTAGTCAACAACCTTTCCTTGGCCCTCAAAATATAATGGATGCCACTGTCCTCTTGTCCGCTTTGATGTCAGATTTCTGGTGGTTTAGCCTCTTTAAATTGCTGGTGAACTGAGTAAAATTGCTAACTTTGTGGCTACTTCAGGTCCATTGGAACACATCCCCTGGTCTCCAATTATTCCCTATGGAAAAGGCTCCTCCTCCCATTTATATCAGCCTCAATTTACACACAAATCCTGGAACATACTGTATGTACTCATGTAAAAGTCTAGAAATTTAGGTTATAAAATTGACCTCAAAAACCTGATTCAACTTATGTCAATGTAAGTACTGTATCTTAACTCTTATTTAAAAGAAGGAACCATCTCCTGGTAAAAAGGAAGGGTATAATATGTGAACCACAGACCCCCCTCTACGCTCTCATTCATCCAGTCTTAAGAGTAAGGACAGAGAGTTATGTCTATTAGAATTTTATAAGTTCTTTGACATTGTTTTGCTTTGCTTCATCTTTTAGATTCCTTGCTATATGCCCCTAAATTTTACCCTCGACTTATCCATGGGTCCTAGCAAAATCCATAATTTTGGCCCCATGACTTGCCCTCGGTGTGAAACTGATATAATTGTATAGTATGAATACATCCCAGGTAAATTGCCACATAATGCTAGGGCTAAGCCAGGAAGGTTGGGTTTTTCCAAAGAGACAGGCTTATTTTATTTCTTCAATGCATACATTCCCCATATAGCAGCCTAGCTGGAATAAACCTGTAAGAATTCGCCAGCTTAATTAGTGGTCAAAAAGTAATTCTACCAAGTTACTTGGCAGAATCTCCATACTCACGATCAGCCACCTTCTCACGCAGAAACGGCATAATGTAGTTGGGAATGATGCAGAAGACTAGGAGGACTGTGGGGAAGAAAGAAGACCATGGGAAGAGAGCTACTCCACAGTGAGGCCTTGGGTTCCTACCAAGTGTCCATTAATTCACTGGCAAGCCAGTAGTAATCATACTGCTATGATGAAATCATCATAAATCACAATTATGAGAAATGCATGGCCCTACAGATGCTGTTGAAATTCAACTCCCAGCCCTGGTGGCACAGTGGTTAAATGCCACAATGCTGTGAGTTCGATTCCAGGGCTTCAAGGTTGACTCATCCTTCCATCCTTTCATGGGTTGGTAAAATGAGTACCTGGCTTGTTGGGGGCAATTGGCTTACAGGTTGTAAGCCACATAGAGAGTACCACAATTAAGTGGTATTAAAATATGCAATTGTTATTGCTTTCATTTAAAATTCACAATTTAAAAACCATCTGGATAAGCCTGCCGGAAGAGACTGGTCCTTTATGCTGTCTTAAATTCAGACAGCATATTCAGCTGTCAAATCTCTTCTGACAGGTCCACAGTCCAGGGGAAACATGAAGAAAAAGTCCTATGGCTGACAGTTGCCAACCTAGTCTTGGCTGACTGGAGTAGATGTCCGCCAGAGGAGATGAGTATATGGGGCAAATTATATGGGAGGAAGTGATCACATAGATAACCTGGACCAAAACCATCTAGGGCAGTGATATCCAAACTCTGGCCCTCCAGGTGTTTTGGACTTCAACTCTCAGAAGCTTCAGCCACCTTGGCCAATGGTCTGGGATTCTGGGAGCTGAAGTCCAAAACACCTGGAAGAACAGAGTTTGGACATCACTGATCTAGGGGTTTAAAGGTAATAACCAAGATTTTGACCTTGGCAGAACATAATTGGCATCCAGTAGAGTGATTTTAATATTAGTGTAATACAATCACTAGCCATGCTGAAGTGTGGTCAGGGGTGCCACTCACTGTTTGCCAGGCCGCACAGGTACTTGAACAACAGCACAATGTAACAGAGGTAGTACAAAATGGGGACGACGCGCTGGCATTCATCCTTGGCATTTTCAAAGATGTTGATGCACTTCTTGTAGGGGGTGCCCATTTCCTGGTTGCAGATTTCACCCAGGTGAAGTAGCCAGTACCACACATTGCGCAAGCAGCGGGCTGCAAAGAAAGAAAGAGGCACAACATCCAGGTGAGTCACTTGGATGAGTGACTGCTGGTCAGACAGGCAGCAAGAAATATCTATCCTCCATTCTTTGGACATCAGGATTCAAACGCTGACCCTACTTGCTTTGTGGCGCAAAGACATTTCTCTGTGTGTGGAGACACTAGGAATTCTTGCAGAGTGAGCAACTGTGGCTCTCCAAACATTATGTAGGGTGGCCAGGCCAGGCCTGGGATGAACCCTTGTGATAGAAAAAATGAAATGCACAGATATAGGATGTGAGACACCTGGCTTAACAAGAAACTATATTTTGCTTTGGTCAGACCCTACCTGGAATACTGTGTACAGTTCATCAAAGCAATCAGAGAGTCAAGGGAGGCAACAAAGAAACAAGGTCAATACAGTCCAAGGGTTGAAGAAACCAGGATGTCTGAAGTACGAAGTGCAAGAATTTGGGGAAAGGTTTCAGGGAGAGGAATGCTGGCCAAGAAACAGAGGAATTGCTTCCAGCACAAACCTTAGGCAGACTCAGCTTTTAAATGACCTGAGTCCAGCTGCTCCTAATCAGAGCTTCCCTGTGGCTTCTTGGACCGCAGCCTGGCTGAGCATCTTTACTCTATATTTTTCTCCCTCCTTCTTGATGGAGGACTTAGGACCTCAGCTGTGTCCTCTGCTTCATCAGCAGGTGAGTCTTGCCCTTGTCTTTCTGGCAGAGGGTGCAGTTCAAAGGGTAGATACCCTACACACAATAAGAGCCTCGACAAACCGGCATCAAAGACCAACATCGGGGTGGAGTGGGGGCATGGCGTCCGCAGAACGCATGCCCCAACTGTGCCTCCATGCTGGCATGATGCTGTGCACCCTACCACATGGCAGGCGGTGTCACAACGCTCCTTTGGCACTTTGTCCAGACGATGCAGTGCCAAAGAAATGCCAAAAAGCCGTGGCACTGGTGGCTGTGATGCCTTTTCCATGGTGCAAAAAGGCCAGAATGGGGCCGTGGCATGTAGTTGCTGAAGACAGAGGTGGATGCAGGTGGTCTGTTCAGCCCCTAAGTCAATAAATTAAGAGATTGCATCAAAGCAATCAGGAAGGTAATAAACCATACTACTATACCCCATGAACTAAGAATAGCATATGTTTACTGTGGTATGACCTGGGCATATAAAAATGATTCTACAGTAACTGCAAAGTTTCACAAGTCACTAAAAGGACAGCAAGAAACAATAAATGTCCATAATAAAGTCCGTACACAGTTTACAAAACCAGAATCCTGCAAGTAAAGGCTACGAAGTGTAGAAAACTATAACTTGTGAGGAAGTCAAGGTTTGAAGATAATAGGATTGTTTATGGAAGCTGTTTATGAATATTTTCTCCCGTAGCATAAGAATGTCTATGCAGCCTCTCCCAAGCAAACCAATATGAGTTTTCTATAAGAAGTAGAAACCTCGAGTTTCTTCAGACCTTGAGTTCCTCACAAGTTAGAGGATTCTATACTTCATATCCTTTACTTTTAGGAGTCTGGTTTTATAAACTCTGTATGGACTTTATTACAGACATTTATCATTTCTGATTGTCCTGTTGGTGACTTGTTATACTTTGCTGTTAATGTATAACAATTTTTGTATGCTGAAGTCCTAGCACAGTAAACATATGCTATTCTTGGGTCATAGGTGTATACCAGTATTGTTTAGTACCTGACCTTCCTGGTTGCTGTGATGAGGCTGCAGTTCAACAGGATGAACTGCCTGAGGCTCTTCAGCAAGGGAGAGCAGGCTGAGGCCGCTCTGCAACAAGGAGAGCTGAGGCTGTTCTCTGACTAGGGACTCTTTCAGACGTGGGAAATTGGAAGTATAATCCAAGGGCAATCCAAACGCAATCCTGGGGTTTCACGTTATTGCGAATTAATTCTTCTCACGCAAATTCGGGCAAAAGGGAAGTCACTCCAAATGCAATCATGGGTTTAACGTTATTGCGAATTTAAGCTTCTCACGCGATTTCGGGCAAGGGGGGGTTATTTTCGGGTAATGGGAAGTAATTCCGAATGCCTTCCGAATGGAGCAGGGGTTCGGGTAAATTCGCTAAACAAGCGAATTTACATGAATCCGCATTGGCTCCATTCGGAATTGGGAGAAATTCCTCCCGTTTGAAAGAGTCCTGGAAGATTTGCCTTCCTATCAAATCCTTCCTCTGGGTCCCAGGTCTGCAGCCCCTGGCCAATGCCATCTTCTAGTATCAAATTCAGTAACTGAGTACCAACAGGAGAGGAGCCAAAATGGGCCTGAGAAACAGAATGGTTGTATTCCATACCCTCCAATGATCTCGATTTGACAGAGACAGCCCCAATTATTCCTCTGCTATCCCATTTTTTCAGCTGTTTTAAAAATAATCATAGTTTTTCTCTCCTCCTCCCATCTCTCCCCTTTGCCCTAGGCTTACTTAATTTGCTGCAAACTGAGGACATTATCACATGGGAGGAATTTCTCTCAATTTCGAAAGAAATGGAAGTGGGGCCAGTTCGGAATTGAATGAATTTGCTAGTTCAGTGAATTTACAAGATTGCGTAATTGATGCCGCATCATGTTTGGAACTGCCTGAAATTGCCTCCCAGTGCCCAAAATTGCGTGTGATAATTTTTCACACAATAATGTGAAACCCCACAATTGCGTTCGGGAGGACTTCCCATTGCCCAAAAATGTGTGTGATCAGCTTTCACGCAACAACATGAAACCCCATGATTGCATTCAGATTGCCATTGGATTATACTTCCAATTCCCATCGTGTAATAAACTAAGTTAAAAGTTGAAATGTAGTTTGGACTCAGTTAACTCAGCAGCAGAAAAAGCAGAGGAGGCTTGTCATTCCCAGCAAAAGCAAACTGCCTCTCCTAGCTTATGTGTTTTTCTTCATGAATAACTTTTCCCATGCATATGATGGCTAGATGGGTCCTGATTTTCATCTGTGAAATGTCTGGAGGGCATGCTAGCAACCTTTCACCCCAGCTCTCACACCCCATACTAATAGTTGTATTTGCACCTTCAGATGCATCTTGTTTTTATTTTTGAATCTGATTCCCCCAGTCTTATCATATTTTAAATTTAATGAATGCATATAAAGATTCACTCTTTTAGGTTTTAAGATTAGAAATGTTTTATCTTTTCTTTTTTGTCCTTTAAGCTCCTTTTTTCCTCTCTGCCTTGTGAAGCTGCCAAGTGGGCTCATTACAGCAACTACCTTTGTCTTCCTTTCCATGAATACTTCATAGTATGGACTTTGTCTGGACAAGCTTTGATAAATTCCTTGGAAGCCCAGAAGTACAGAAGCCCAGCCGGCCAACTGAAGTGACTGTGACCCATTAAAGTTTATTGAAGTTACTGCCTTGCTGAGATACCCATCCTTTCTTCCTCTCAAGCTGGAGCTTTTCTGGCTCCTCTTTCAGCATATGACTTAGAAGATAAACTACTTGCTGTCTGCACTGGCATAATCACTGGATCAGAGAAACTGAGAAGTCTAGGTGCAGCTGTGACTCACCGATCAAGAAGTACAGAGTCGAAAGAAAGAAAGAAAGAAAGAAAGAAAGAAAGAGGCTACAACATGGGAGCCATCTCCCACACCCTGAATGCTTGCACTGTGACCAAGGATCCTTTCTTTAGTTGTGCGTGGACAATAACTCCCAATATCCCTAGTCAATGGCTATGCTTTCAGAACGTGAAAGGGGTTGTATTCATTCAACATCTGGGGACATAAGTTTGGGAACCACGGTGTGCAAATGTAGAATGCAAAAACCTTTTGTAGGTCTTAGTGAAGAAGATCTCTGCTCTGTAAATCCCACTTTTATTAGCAAACTGTGCATTCAGTAGACTACATTTTGTTGCGTTCCTTCAAGTCATTTCTGATTTACGGTGACCCAGCCGAAGGCAAACCTATCATGGGGATTTATTGGTATGTTTATTTTGAGGGGGTTTGTGAGTGCCATCTTCTGAGGATGAAAGAGTGTGACTTGCCCAAGGCCACCGAGCTGGTTTCCAGGGCTGAGCAGGGATTTGAACCCTGGTCTCTAGTCATAGTCTAGAACTCAAACTACTACACCATGCTGACTCTTAGACTATGAAGCTTATCGCTTGGCATTTTAAATCAGCTCCAGCCTCCCGGGCTGCAGCAGGGATGCGGGATAGAGGCAGGGATTATCGCACAGTAAATTGCAGCCGAATTGCCAGCTGCCATCACCCTGGATCCCAGTTGGGTCCAAGCTGTGCTCCGCCAGCACTCTTTAGAAATCAGAAAGCTTTCTGACTTCTAAAAAGTGCTGGTGGACTGCAGCTTGGACCCGGGATGATGGCAGCTGGCAATTCGGCGGTGATTTAATGTGCGATAATCCCTGCCTCCATCCCATATCCCAGATGCAGCCCAGAAGACTGGAGCTGATTTAAAATAGCTAGTGATAAGCCTCTATATTGATGCCCACTAACTTTACCAATCTGGCAAGGACAGTCCCAACTAACCCTCCATCCTCCCCATTTCCGGCTGCTTTTGAAATCTCCCATTTTCCCCTTTGTCCATAGTTTATTTCAATTGCTACAAACAGTTTAAAGCAAAAAGTAGCTGGTAATGAATTAACTCAGCAGGAGAGGGAGGAGAGAAGGAAGAGGAATCTTGTCTTTCTCTGTACACTCAAGCAAAAGCAAACTGCTGCAGCCCCTCCTCACTTATTTATAATTTTGCTATCTTGGTAACACTCTGATGTTGCTTGGCCATGCATGTTCCGGTTTTCATGTGTGAAATGTTGGAGGATAGGTGCATCCCTTTGGCCTTTCTCCCTTTCCCCTTCCTTCCTCTCTTTCCATTTTGCTTTTATGATACTCACCTACATGCTTCACGGAGTCCATGACGGACCGGAAGAGCTTTCGGACCCGATCTCCAACCACCTTGGCCTTCTGGGCAATATCCTTGATTTTCTGTAATGCATCTGGGCAGACAACATGGAAAGAGGCATGAAATAACTCAGGACCACATTTGCTAGTTGATTGGCAACTAGTTTCTCAGCCAGCAAACCCAGGAGTCAGGAAACTATCGGTCAAGTGTATAAATTTCTCATTGTAAATAATAAAGACAAACAAGAATAAATCAAGGCAGAAGACAGAGAGCGAAGACTTCATGTACTTTCTGACTGGCACCTGATCAAGATGGCACAGAATGAAACCCATCCTGCCATCTGTGATTTATGCAGAGCTCATTCTCACTTATTATATATGTCTGCATGCCTCTTGTGTAATATTCATTTATACATTTATACAAATAATGTGAAGGAGGACCATTTGTGAACTGGTGATTGTTTCCACATACAGTAGCAAGTTTATTTTCTTGGTTAGTTGGATTTGTGTTGATTTATTTGAAGGGGTTCTCCACACTGCGCAATTATAGCAGTTGGATAGGACTTTACCTGTCATGGTTGCATCCAACAGAATCCTGGATGTTGTAGTTTGTTCAGCTATTTCTCTGCTTATCACTGGACTCTTTCACTTGGGAGAATGTCCCTCAATCCCGAATGATGGGAAGAGTGAGGTCAATTCAAAATTTAGCGTTATAACGCTAAAGCAGCCACTGTGAAGGCAATCCAGGGCAAGTTCGCAGGAAGTCTTCATATCATTTCCTTCCCCACGCTTTCCAGACTTCGAATTAATAATTTTGTGCATGTGCAGAGAGTGCAGAGGCGTGTCCTGACCTCTGTACACTTCCAGGTAAACCCCCCTCTTCCTTCTTGTCCATTGTTTTGCATTATTGTGTTATTGTTATTTTGCATTATTTCATCCATTCTCATTTCCCAACATGCAAGTTTTGTCAAATCCCCCCCTGATCTCTTTTGTCTGATCTCCCCCCCCACCCTGAGTTGTGAATGCACATGTTGTATGCTCATACACACACGCACGCACACAGACAAAAGTAGTAAAAATAAAAAGTAGGCATGCAAACTGAACAGCCACAGCAATGGAATTAAATATTTGCACATGACTGGGACAAGAGGTTGTCTGGGGAGATCAAGTGTGGGAAATGGCGGGAAGGGGGAATCCCAGGGCAGAAAGGAAAATGCATTCCACACCAATGCTAATTTGAATCGACCTCAAATTTGCACAGGAAAAAGACTTGTAACTTCAACGGTTGCCCGAATTTACATAAACCCGGAGTGACCCATGGATGCCTTCGTATTGGCCCCGCATTGCTAGCAATCTTGTATGAACATCTTTTGTGCAATAACGCAAATTTGATTGGTAACACCGAATTGGCGCTACTTTAACCTTCCAATTCAGCCCTGTGTGAAAGAGTCCACTGTCAAGACATTCCCTCTAATGTTCAATCGGAATTTAACCTCCTGTGACTTAAAACCATTAGACCTGGTCCTGCCATCTGGGCAAGCAGAGAACAACCCTGCAGTCTCTTCACAGTCCTTGATATAACATCATGTCATTCAATCTACACTTCACCAAGCTGAACATGCTCCTTCATCCTTTCCTCAGATGTTTTGCTCTCCATACCTTCTCTGAACTTGCTCCAACCAAGTGCCCAGAACTGAATGCAGTACTCCAGATGAAGCCTGGTCAGTGCAACATGTAGTGGGACCTTTGACTTGGAAACTGTGGGCCCAAACAGACAGGCCAAAATAAAGCAGCTTCATGACACTTTGGAAGTGTGCTGTTTAAATGATGCATGCGTCCTAAGAGGCCAGAAAGCTGCTCTAAAGCTGTGCTTCAATCTTAAGGACGGGAACACAGTTTCATGGCTTCTGGCCTCTTAGAACGTGTGCATCATTTCAACAGCACACCTCCTAAGTGGCCCAAAGCTGCTTTATTTTGGCCTGTCTGATCAGGCCCTATGTTTCTATTAATGCAGGCTAAGATATCATTTGCCTTCTTTGCTGCAGCACCACACTGCTGGCTCATGTTCAATCAACAGTCATCTCAAGATCCCCATCCTATACCTGTGCATTTGGATTTTGTGGCCTCATGTAGAATTTTGCATTTGTCAAGAATTTTTTAAAATATTTTAATAATGTTAATACTTCAATTATTGTTTAATACCTCTTGTTGCTGTGTGTCTTCAAGTTATTTATGACATATAGTGACCTTGAGGTGAACCTATCATAGGGCTTTCTTGGCAAGTTTCTTCAGAGGAGGTTTGCCATTGCCATCCTCTGAGGCTGAGAGAGTGCGACATGCCCAAGGACACCCCAGTGGATTTCCATGGCTGAGCCAGGATTCAGACCCTGGTCCTGTCCAGCATGTATGTAGTTACACCAAACTGTTACACCGTGTTCACAAAACCACAAATCTCCAGATTCCTGAAGATGGAGACATAGGTATAAATATGTAATGTGGATATGCTGGAACTGGAAGCCTGTCTTTGCCATTTGCACTGAGAAATGCAGAAGCTTTATCAACAATTTCCTGATTACTTCTTTGGTTTCCTGGTTGTTAAATTTTTGAGACAGGTCTCATTTTTCATTTTTGTTGCATGTATTTCTCAGTGCTGGCAGGCCTTCAGTCCAGGAGAAAAGCTACAAGAAAAGAAAAGAAAAGAAAAGAAAAGAAGAAAAATATGTTTCTAGGTATGTTCAAAGTACATTCCAAGCAGTGTTGAACAACCTGGCCACCACTCCGTGTTAAATCATATGGCACCCATTTTTAAATCAATATCTAAATTTAACAATTTCTGGGCCACATTCAAAACCTGGTCCCCCAACTTCTTGACTTCAGAAACAGTTAGTGGCTACCAAACTAACCCTTCTTCAAATGGTAGGATTGCCTATGTATAATCCTATAAATTTGGGTGGGATCAGAGAAGTTAATTTTTGGACGACAACTCCCAAAATCCGGCAGTGGGATTTTGCTGGCTGTTTTCTCCAAAAAGGAACTTTCCCGGGCTCTAGTTTGGGATTCATAGCAAAAAAATTATCTCACTAAGCAAGGGCTCACGTGCCCTCTGCAGCATTTCCGCCGTCTGGTTGAGGGCAAGTTCAGCACCACAGGACACAGCCTCAGCGCTGCGGGTGAAGTTCCGGATGATGTTGGCAAAGGGACCTTCTATGGCCAAGCCAAAGGCCAGAAACATCAGCATGGTTTTGCCTTCTCCTGTAGGAGGGGACACGGAGAAAGAAGGATACACAATATTTAGGAACCAGAGTCCTTTAAGTATATAAGAATAGAAGAGCTATGACGATGATGACGATGATTAATTGTATTTATACCCCACCCTTTCGGCGTTTAATGGATTCAGACCTATACATGTGAAGGGTAAAAATGGAAAAAATTCTACACCCCTCATCCAGTCCCCAACTTTTTCCCCCTGATGTCATTTTTTTAAAATGGAAAAATAAAACTAAAATGATGATTGCATATTTTCTTTCAGAATGATGAATAAAATGTTGACTATATATATTTTCACTCATATATTTGTTGCTACTGTTATCCATGCTCGAGTTGATCTTGACCCATGGCAACCTTGCAGACGTGACATCGCCAAGATTCCCTGTCCTCCATTGCTCTGTTCAGTTCTAATAAATGGGCAAAAAAAAAAGTTTCTCCTTATACTCCATTTGTAACATTTTAAAAAAGGTGAAAGTAAATTTGATTAGTAATGCAAATTTAGTTAAAGAAGTCAATTTGCTCTTTGGTCATTATTTCTTTAACAGAATATTTTGTAACAATTTTGTATTGAAAATAACAGGAAAAGCATAAGAATGTAGGTTCCAATATCACAAGAAAGAGGAGCATTTCAACATGTTTCAAGAAATGTTATTTTCTTATTATTTCCATTTTAGTCATCAAACTTATAGTATTATTTTTAGTATGGTGGGTCCTTAATATCCGCTGGGATTTGGTTCCAGGACCCCCCATGGATACCAAAATCTGTAGATACTCAAGTCTCATTGTATACAACAGGGTAGTACAATGTTTACCCCTACATAAAATGGAAAAATCAAGGTTTGCTTTTTGGATTATTGAAAACATCCAGGGGTAGCTGTGTCTGCCATTTAACAAATACAGACAAAAATCCATCAGTGATAGCTTTATTGGCCAACCGAAAGGCACAATATACTTGTTGCAAGCTTTCGAAGCTACATGGGCTTCTTCATCTGGCACGATGTTACCAAGTTATCCCTGAGGGATTTTTGGATTATTATTTTTAAATACAGTACTTTCAATCGGTGTATACTTGAATCTGCAAATGCAGAATCCGTGGAGTACTTGTTAATGTAGGCTTATGCATTTCCCACCTTTCTCTCTGTTTTGCTATTGGCAAGTGCTCAGTAGGGGATTATGGAGGCAGCTGCTGTTTTCTGTTAAAGAAGCAATGCCCGGGAACACACTGACTTGGGGCGGAAACAGACAGCTGTATAGGGGCTGAGCACTGGATCGGGGCCGAAGCAATCGCATGCATCAACGGCAACCCAGCTTTTTTCTGGCTCAAAAAGAAGTGGCAAAATGCTACACGTTTTTGTGTCACAAAAAGGGCGGCTTTTCCATGACCACGGTGGCTTTACTGCCTATAAGTACCATGCCGCTGGAGCGCCGCAATGCTGCCCACCATCTTGTTAGGCAGACAGTGTGAGGCTGGCTTGAGGGCAGCATGGGTGTGTGTCTCATTGGCATATTGTGCTGGTCTGCTTTGCCCCTTTGTTAACGGAAGTATAATGTATATGCAGTTTTCAAGACAACACTTTCACCCCAGTGATGTTATTGACCCGGGTGTCACCTAGTGTGTGTGAAGGGAGGCTTCTGGTGGTGGGGACCAAAAGCGCATAACCTCTCACCTTTCTACCATGTGCCACTTTAATGTATATGCAGTTTTCAAGACAACACTTTCACCCCAGTGATGTTATTGACCCGGGTGTCACCTAGTGTGTGTGAAGGGAGGCTTCTGGTGGTGGGGACCAAAAGCGCATAACCTCTCACCTTTCTACCATGTGCCACTTTCCTCATGAGTAGAAGGGCATGTGGCAGGAGTTTGCTCACTAGGGGGTATGGGGGTTGTAGACTGTACCGAGTGACATTCCAGAAGAGGAGTGACACCCAACTGGGTGTCAGCCCTCTTCGGGGGTGTCACTCGGTGCAGTCTGCACCCTCCACATCCCCTGGTGACACCACTGTTTCACCCTGAGATTCCTCCCCATCACCCTGAGGATTTCAGAAGAGGGCCAGGTCCTGAGATCCAGCATTGCAGTCAAGATACAGTATAGCACTTTCTGCTACAGCTGAAATGCCAGTTCCATCTGGCTCAGCTGCTTCTTTCATAAATCTTATCCAGGACCGGAAGGCTGGGCTGCTGTTGTAACACATAAAAGTTGGCCTTTTGGTTTTGGTTTAGATATTGGTACTTACTTGAGAAAATCTGGGGCAACATGAGCAGAACAGTGACCCTGACTTTGCAGGAGAAAGCCATGCCAAGGGCCAGCCCAAGGGCCAGGGTGATGGTCGACAGCAGGCAGTACCAGATGTTGTACCCCTGGACGAAAATGACCAGTGCCCCATAGGCCCCGGAAATGGTCATGCCCAAGGCAAAGCCACCCACGCTGCGGGCCACTGTGCGTCCCAGGGTGTCCTCTGCCACTTGCAGGACATTTGGCTTATTCTGCTTCCGCTTCCACTTCCTGCCATTTTGGAAGGCCTCCTTCAAATGCTGGGGAGAATGCTTGGAAACGAGGCTCATGGCAGCAGTGGCTCTGGGGAGGAAAGAGTAAGAGAACCATAAGACAGTGCTCAGAACTCAGGGTGACCAGATGTCCTAACCACTAAAGAAGATAAGGCACCATAAAATGCAGGACATTAGAAAATAAAAGCTAAAAACACTAACGTAAATTCATTTAATATGTTTTTTGTGGGGATTTTTGGGGCTATGTGGCCACGTTCTGGAAGAGTTTATTCCTGATATTTTGCCAGCAGCTGTGCCAGCATCTTCAGAGAAATGCTGGCATGGAAGAGAGTGGGGGTATATATATACCGTTGATTGAGAGGAAGCAATTTGCAGGTTTATCTGTATACAGTGGTCCCCCGGGATACGAACCCCCCGGGGAACGAAATCTCCGGGACTCGAAACCGCCGGGGCCGCAAAAAAGCCCCCGGGATCTGAAGAAAACCCCGGGATCCGAAGAAGAAAAACCGCGCGGCCCCTTTAAATTTGCCGCGCGGTCCGTCCACTAAAGCGGTCCCCCGGGAAACGAAGATTTCTGGGTTACGAAAGTAATCCGGAACGGATTACTTTCGTAACCCAGGGGATGGCCCTTGTGGTCTCTTCCAACTATGTGCTATCAAACTGCATTATTTCTGCAGTGCAAATGCAGGGGCTACCTTGACTTTGACTGATACCCTGCCTTCCATTTGGCAGTTTTTGTAAGCAGGTCTGGCAAAGAATTGTTCTCAAACTAGAACTTCAAAAAGTTTTATGTTTCATAGAATCACAGAAACACAAAGTTGGAAGAGACCCCAAGGGCCACCCAGTCCAACTCCATTCTGCCATGCAGGAAGACAGAATCAAGGCACTCCCAGTGACAGAAGAAATCCAGCCTCTGTTTAAAGACCCCCTAAGAAGGAGTGGAATCTCTTTTCCTGGAGTTTGCTTCCATTATTCCAGGTCCTATTCTCTGGAACAGCAGAAAATTGGCTCCCTCCTCAATATGACATCCCTTCAGCTATTTAAACAGAGTCATCATGTCACCTTTTAACCTTCTCTTCTCCAGGCTACACATGCCCAGCTCCCTAAGTTACTCCTCATAGGGTTTTATGGTTTCCATAACTTTCACCATTTTGCTCACTGTCCTCTGGACACACTCCAGCTTATCAATTTCCCTCTTGAATTGCAGTGCCCAAAACACAATGTTTGAACTAAAACTCCCAGAACGTGGAATTGTTGTCCACAAAAGTAGTATTTTTGAACTCTGAAATAAAATTTTGAAAAGAAAGAATGCAAATGCATCTCCTCTTACCTTTGTTGTAATACGCTTTGCAGGCATTTTAGAACACCATGCGGTATAGAACCTGGATTGTGATGACACAATATTCATGGAAGTGGTCAGGAATACCTGGTTAAACTAAATATAAGTCTAAATATAAGTCTCCAGGACCAGATGAACTACATCCAAGAGTATTAAAAGAACTGGCAAATGTAATATCGGAACCATTGGCAATAATCTTTGGGAACTCCTGGAGAACAGGAGAAGTCCCAGCAGACTGGAGGAGGGCAAATGTTGTCCCCATCTTGAAAAAGGGAAAAAAGAGGATCCCAACAATTATCGTGCAGTTAATCTGACATCAATACCAGGAAAGATTCTGGATCAGATAATTAAACAGAAAGTCTGTGAATATCTAGAAGATAATTTCATAATCACAAAAAGTCAACATGGGTTTCAGAGAAACAAGTCTTGCCAGACAAATCTGATCTCTTTTTTTGATAAAATTACCAGCTTGGTAGATGAAGGGAATGCTGTGGATATAGTATATCTTGATTTCAGTAAGGCCTTTGACAGAGTTCCCATGACATTCTTGCAGACAGGCTTGTAAGGTGTGGACTAGACAAGGTAACCATTAGGGCACCAAAGGGTGCTCAACAATGGTTCCTTTTCATCCTGGAGAGAAGTGACAAGTGGAGTGCCACTGGGTTCTGTCCTGGGCCCAGTCCTGTACAACATCATTATTAATGACTTGGATGACAGTTTTGGGGGCATACTTATCAAATTTGCAGATGACACCAAATTAGGAGGAGTAGCTAATACCCCAGAGGACAGGATCAAAATTCAAATTGACCTGAATAGACTAGAAAACTGGGCCAGAGCTAACAAAATGAAATTCAATACAGAGAAATGTAAGGTTCAGCACTTAGGGCGGAAAAATGAAGCGCACAGATATAGGATGGGAGTAACCTGGCTGAATGAGTCTACATGTGAAAGGGATCTAGGAGTCCAAGTAGACCACAAAAGCAATGCAGCAGCTAAAAAGGCCAATGCAATTTTAGGCTGCATCAATAGAAGTATAGCGTCTAGATCAAGAGAAGTAATAGTGCCACTCTATTCTGCTTTGGTCAGGCTTCACCAGGAATACTGTGCCCAGTTCTGGGCACCACAAATCAAAAAGGATGTGGAGAAACTGGAGCGGGTCCAAAGGAGGACAACTAAAATGGTGAAGGGTCTGGAAACCATGCCTTATGGGGAAAGACTTAGGGAGCTGGGGATGTTTAGCCTGGAGAGGAGAAGGTTAAGAGGTGATATGATAGCCCTGTTTAAATATCTGAAGGGATATCACATCGAGAAGGGAGCAAGCTTGTTTTCTGCTGCTCCAGAGAACAGGACTCGGAACAATGGATGCAAGCTCTAGGAAAAGAGATTCCACCTCAACATTAGGAGGAACTTCCTGAAAGTAAGGGCTGTCCGACAGTGGAACACACTCCCTCGAAGTGTAGTGGAGTCTCCTTCTTTGGACTTCTTTAAACAGAGGCTGGATGGCCATCTGTCAGGGATGCTTTGATTGGGAGTTCCTGCATGGCAGGGGGTTGGACTGGATGGCCCTTGTGGTCTCTTCCAACTGTAAGATTCTATGATTCTATGATTCCAGCTCTGGGCTGTACTACTTCAGATCTGCTCCTTACTTAAAAATAAAAACATCACTCTCATGTTGAAATCCAACTTTTAGGAGAAGCCTCAGTTAGATCCCTGCTTGGCATGCTAGGTTGCTATGAGCAGGGAGCTGAGTGTGAATGCACATGAGAGTGTTACATCAAGTGATTCCCCCCACCACACAAATGGTCCACTGGTGCTGTGTGATGTCAGCCTTCTAATAAAGGCTGTAAAGGTAAAAACATTAAAGATCTCATCCCATACAAGACTGGTTTACAGTTGAGTCTGCACATGATACTTCTGTGGGTTGCACATCCTCCCATCACTGTGTCCATTGTCCATTCTGGCGGATGTTGGGAGTTGCAGTCTAACAAAGTAACATTTCCAAAGGCTGGTTAGGAGTAGTTACTGTCATGAATTGTGTCTTATCACCCTTCCCTAACAGGGCATCCTCCAGATGTTGAGGACTGCACTGCCATCATCTTCAACCAACAAAACCAGTGATGATAGGGAGGGACTATGTTCCAAAATAACTGAAAATATATTGAGTGGGAACAATGCACAGTTGGCAGCTGGGTCAATAGGAAGTTAACAATAACTTGATTTGAGTTTTAGGCATTTAAAATATTTCACTGTGCTACAATTAATCTGAATTAACTTCACAATGTTTGTTTCTAAATGACCACTCCAATGTAGTGCCTCAAGGGGCTGATTTTGTACCTTTCAGGTTTTATATTCTTAGGCTTTAGCTTAGTTTTAGTTCAGTTTAAGACATCCTCCTTTACCTCCTTGTTTTTTCAGGTGGATCGGGGACCATGGGACGCCATCTTGCCAAAGGCAAGTATCAAAAGCTGAAGAAAGAGAAAAGAAGAAAGCAAAAGCCACCCAACACAAGTGAGTCTTCCCCTTTTCTTCTCTTGTAGCCAAGCTTGCAATGGGTCAAAATCTACTGGAAGTGGGGGAAACAGACATTATACAGTGGGCCCTTGGTATCCTCTAGGGTTTGGTTCCCGGATCCCTCATGGATAATAGATGTTCAAGTCCCATGAAATACAACGCCGTAGTAAAATGGCCTCCTTTAAATAAAATGGCAAGATCAATGTTTGCTTTTTGGAATTTATATATTTTTAAAATATTTTCAAACTGTGAATGCTTCCAATCTGTGGATAAAAAGTCCATGGATATGGAGAGCTGAATGCATACACATTTACAGGAGAATCTTAATGGGCATGGCTCCAACCTGCAACATTTCCAATGTACAACACTTCTTCAGAAATAAACAAAAGTCTCCCCACAGAAAGCAATTGGACCTGAGCAGCAGGCCTAACCTGTGGTATCTTGTCCCTGGTTCTGACCCAGGTCAGTTCCTGGGCTGGTACAGTGTGTTTATAGGTGTTTATACACCTGCCTGCAGCCACACCATGGATCTGTTGTCCCCATATGCCACTTACTGCCACCACCATTGCATCTTTTCAGAAGGCCCCCACTGTAGCCCATAAGGGAAGAAACGGGGCACTTATCTCATGAAAGAGGCTTAGAACATGTTTCTGTTCCATTCTGCTTTTGACTAAGTGAAGTACGTAGGGAGTTTTCTGTCTTACATTACTATTGGTTTGAATTTCCATTTCTTCTGTTTCATGCTCTCTGCTGGATATTCTCTTTAACCACTGCTTAGATTTTTTTTATAGTTATTCAGCATGATCATTGTTTCAAATGTGGTCCTGAATATTATCTTTAGCCATGGCTTAATTGTTTATATCTACAGTTAATTTGTTTGTATGAAATTATTGCTGAATGTGGTTAATACTTGAAACAATATTTTTGTATGAGTCACATTGTGGTAAGCCACTTCATGAAAGTGCACTAGATTCATATACAAATTAAAATGCTTTGTGTATAATATATACAGTACAGCTCTCTCTTTCTCTCTCTCTCTCGGCATATACGCGAACACACACACAATCACACATATATCCATATGTATATGTGGGTATGAAAGCCTGAGTGGTGTAATGGTTTGCGTGTTGGATTATGAGTCTGGAGACTCTGGAGATCAGGGTTTGAATCCTTTGGCCGGGGAAACCCACTGGGTGACCTTGGGCAAGTCACACTCTCTCAGCTTCAGAAGAAGGACATAGCACACACCCTCCCCCCCCCCCCCCCGAACAAATCCTGCCAAGAAAACCCCAGGATAAGTTCACTGTGGGGTCACAATAAATTGAAAATAACTTAAAGGCACACATCAACAAACCTGTAAAGCAACAGTTTGACCCATTCCTTTCAAGTAATCTCAAATGGCTGCCTTTGGATTGGATTATAATTGCCCATCATTTATTTAGTTGTGTCCAAGACTATGGAGATTATCACATGAGGTAAAGGATGGAACGCTCCTGTCCTTATGGTGTGATCGGGCAAAGATTTTCATACAACATCTGTCATTATCCTGTTGTGAAGTCGTTCTTATCGTGCGATCGTGATAAGATTTTCAGATGACGTCACGCTTATCCCATCCTTCTCCCGTCACTGAAGTGGCATGGCCCCATCTCTTTGTTTTATTGGAAACTCCTGATAATACAATGGTGGGTACCCCTGATGGGAGAAAGTCGACATAAGCTTGGACGTGATATGGTTGACTACAGGATCGGGTAAGGATGGGAGTGATCCTTCCCTACCCCATGTGATAATCTTCTAAACCCCAAAAATGTTTCCATGTGTAAAATATGAGGATTAAAATTTAGAACAGTTACTATTCTGGGCTAGAATACAGTCGTCCCTTTGTTTGTGCGGACTTCGGATCCACATCCCTCTCTTACTCATGAAGGGCAAACAGAGGAACTTAAAAAATGGGGTGTGAGGCTGTCGTGTGCACCCGCAGATGCCCACAGGGCCACACTGCCATTCAAGCCAACAGGGCTTGAATATCAGCAGATTTCCATTTTCGTGTGTGTGTGTGTGTGTGTGTGTGTGTGTTCCAGAACAGATTCCCCACAGAAATGGAGGGGCGACTATACTAAGAATTCAGGATTCTGGGAGAGTTTGCAAAAAAGTCATTTTTCCAAATTCTGAAATAGAATAACATATATTTCCATTACATATATAGTTATTAAACCCTTTTGTTTCTGTGCAGCTCTGAAACATGCCATGAGTGCTTTGTTGCCACATTTCTGCGTCACTTTCCTGTGGAGCCAACCTGACGAATTTAGGCTTGCCAAGTTTTTCTTGGGAGCTGGACTTGGATGTTTATTTGCCGTGGGTAAGTCTGCCTTCTGAGACAAAGAAGGCTTATGTGTTGTTTTCTGCTGGAGAGCATAGGGAGTGGGAAGAGGTTAAAGTGTTTGTGATACATCTGGATGTAGGTGGAAGACAGGCTAACGCTCATGGGTCTGAAAAGAATTTCAAGGCAGAAAAACAGGCCTCACTAACCATACAGGACTCTCAGACGTGGGAAATTGGAAGTATAATCCAAGGGCAATCCAAACGCAATCCTGGGGTTTCACGTTATTGCGAATTAATTCTTCTCACGCAAATTCGGGCAAAAGGGAAGTCACTCCAAATGCAATCATGGGTTTAACGTTATTGCGAATTTAAGCTTCTCACGCGATTTCGGGCAAGAGGGGGTTATTTTCGGGTAATGGGAAGTAATTCCGAATGCCTTCCGAACGGAGCAGGGGTTCAGGTAAATTCGCTAAACAAGCGAATTTACATGAATCCTCATTGGCTCCATTCGGAATTGGGAGAAATTCCTCCCGTTTGAAAGAGTCCAAAGTCTCTGGTGAGTGGGGCTTACTTCCAGGTAAATACATTTTGCAAAAAGTTGTATAACGTGATACAAATTTTTCTAGTCACTAGTTGTAGTCTCTAAAGTAGTCTGTTAGTGTTGGGATTTTGCCACTTCCCTGTTACTTAAAAAAAAAACCTATTCAGAATTGATAAAAAAAGGTTATAAAGCTGGAAGAATTCAGTCAGAACTGCTAAAAATCCAGTTCATCAGGCAAAGATGTTAAAAACCGTTGTTGTTGTTGTTGTATGCCTTCAAGTCACGTCCAACTTATGGCGACCCTAAGGGGTTTTCTTGGCAAGTTTCTTCAGACAGGGTTTGCGATTGCCATCCTCTGATGCTTGCCCAGGGTCACCCAGTGGCCAAGCAAGGTTCAAACCTTGGTCTCCAAAGTTAAAAACTGGGACAAAACTAAATAAATGATGGGCAATTATAATCCAATCCAAAGGCATCGGTGTCGATGCACGTGGCAGCTCGGTTCCCACGTCGGAGTCGGAGCGGGCTTTCTTTTGGAGGGTTTCACCCTCAGAGGAGCATTTTTTTCCGGAGGGACTCATCCTCAGTGGAATGCTTCTTCTTGGCAGAGGCTTTGGAGCTGGATTCCTTCAAAGAGGAAGAGCCATCTGCCGCGCCCTGAGAAGGAATTTTAACCTTCTTTCTCCCACCCTCATCCCTGTGGTCCTTGCCTGCCCTGGGCTTGTCCTTAGAGTCCCTTTTGGAGGACTTGGACTTCTCACCCGCCTTCTTAGCCGATTTCTCGGTGGGATGAGCCTCCGCATCCCGGGGGGACTTGGAGGGACCAAAAGGGGAATCAAAAGTCACCTTCTCCTGGGACTCACGAGACATCTTGGAAGCCGGAACGGATGCCTTGGAGGTCGAAGCTGGAACGGAGGTCGAAGGAAGGATCTCCTGCGGGGCTAAAGCTCAGTCCAGGAGATAGGACTTCGCCCAACAGATCAGGCACTTGCTGTGGGGGTCTGTGTGAGGGACTTTGGCCCCATAAACAGCACAGTGCTTGAATGGAGCCGGAGTCATCAAGTCCAAAACACAGTACAAAATCGAGGTCTAGCAAGCCGAGAGGTCAAAAACAGGAGCCGAGCCAAGGAAGAGTAGTCAAGAAACAAGCCGAAGATCGAAATACCAGAGAGAGACAACCCGAGTGATTCCAACACTGTTCCTTTCGAGTAGCCTATGCGGCAGAAAAAAAGGAACTGGGGAAAAAAGTGGGAACAGGGCTTATATAGAGGAGGAGCAGGGCTACCGCCAAAAAGTTGCAAAAAGTTGCAAGCCGCTTTTCTGCCCAGTGATTCCAGAGAGTTCGAAATTCGACTGTGCAGGCACAGAGAACCTATTTGTATGATTCGCAGAGACCACGAGGAAGAATTGTAGTTTATTGTGGCACCTGAGCTCTCTGACAGAGAAGGCTCACAAAAATACAGTTCCTGGAATTCCCTAGCACTGAGCCAGGTTAGTTAAAGTGGTCTCAAACTGGTTTATTTCTGCAGTGCTTTTTGGACCTCAGTCTCAAATTAAGGCAACCCGTCAAACTCCCTCTGAACAAATCTGTCCAAAAAAACCCCCGTCATAGGTTCACCTTGCCATGGTTCAGTTGTATGGAATCCTGGAATTTGTAGTTTGTTGTGGCACAAGAGCTGTCTGACACAGAAGGCTAAATACCTCACAAAACTACAAATTCCAGGATTCCATAGTACTGAAGCAGTGTTGAACTGCCTTAATTCTGGAACGCAGATTAGACCTGAGGTGTCCGTCTTGGTTTTCAGCACTGTCCTACCTCTTGATTTTTCCAATGACCATCACTGAAGACCACAAGATTGAGCTGATGGGCAGCATGGCAGGTGAGTACAGGCTTGGCAGGGACAGAGCGGAGGAAGGAGGTTCAAGAGGGGAGGAGGAGATGTAGAATTGGATATGTTCAGAAAGGTTTTTGAAGTCAAATCAACACTGTTGTATTTTGGATTTTGGCTCAGTGGTCTTATGCCTAAGCTCTTCTACAGGATCCTCGGCCATCAGGATCTAGAGGTAGTTGCATGACAATTCCCATCGTCCCCAGTCAATATGTCAGGGATGGTGAGAGGCAGCTGGAAGGTTATCAGATTAGAGGAAAAACTACCCTAAGGCAACTTGTTACCACGTACAAGGTGCTGTCATCATTTTAGTTATCCCCCCATGTGTTTTAATGGTTTGATTCCATTCTAAGTGATGATCTTATTTTGTGCTTCAATTTCATTCTTCTTTTATGGAAATTTACAATGAGCCTCCTTGAGTCCCATTTTCAATGAGAAAGGCATGATATAAAGACAAGAAATAAAGAATAAACATGCAACTACGGGTATTGACTTGTAACCAAGCATATAAATGCTTTTAAAAAAACACCTCATATTCCATTCATGTCATTTCCCCCTCCTTCAGCTTCTTCTAGTTTATTGAATCTTAAATTGTAGTATCCTTGGAGCAAGGACCCTACTATTGGGCATGTGAAAGCACATGTCCCCTACACACTAATGGGACTACCTAAAAATAAATAAATCATCATCATCATCATCATCAAATAATAATAATAATAATAATAATAATAATAATAATAATAGATAATTGTTGTTGTTGTTGGCAGTGCTGGGTGGCCTAATTGACTGGAAGGTCTTAGCAGAGGTTGGAAAATTTACTTTTAGCATTAAAACCCCAGAATCTTCTAACTACTACAGGCTCTTTCACACTACACAAGTATTGGCACTGTGACTCCACTATAACTGCCATGGCTGCTTCCTGTGGAATCATTGGATTTGTAGTTTGATGAGACACTAGAGCTCTCTTGAATTTGAATGCAAATCCCAGAATTCCATAGGATGTTGCCATGACACGTAAGAGTGGAATCATAATGCTATATTTGTGCAGTGTAACGGGGACCCGTGGCTCTGGTTCTGACCGTCTCCCTTCCTTTTTCTAGGCGTAGCTGCCTTGGGTTGGGGTATCTCCCCGCACTTCCGTTGTGCCACCCTCTTGGTCATTCCCAAGTTCCTGGGGAAAGAAGGACGGATTTACATTCTTACCTACGTGCTGACGGCCATCTATGATGGTAAAACAGATGCCTAGCTTTCAGATTGGCTATCCTGCCCTTTTGTTTTTGTTGCTCTGACCCTGTGACTTTTCTCTGCCCCATTCTGGCCTTAAAGCCATTGTGCGTATATCTTGCTAGTTTGGTGCTGATGTGAAAAACTGTGCATGCTTTACCCCAGCAATACTCAGGTACTGAGTCTGAACCTGGTTTTCATGGGCCGTGTCCCCACTATGACTTAAAGGAAACTGCTGATCGGGTTATATGACCGTCGGTCCTACTTTGATAAGTTTCAATCACGACGTAGCAAGGCAAATGCAAAAAACCCACTCTTTCCTGACACTAGTTCTTTGACGGTTCTTTTGAAAATAATTGATCCCGAAGTGTGTTCAACAGGTGGGAACAATGGATATGAATCACATCATTCTGGAGGGGAGGGATAGAAAACCATCCCTCCTGAGTTTTTGGTAGATCCACCATCCCCTCTACCTCAGCGCTGCCTTTGTGCTTATAGTGTGAACTATGGGTGCATGTTTTTTTTAAAAAATTGATAGAAGAGTCGATTCATTGATATTGCAACTATTTGCAATCAGTGAGGCAAGTAGTTGCAATACCAATGAATTGAAGCTTCTATCATTTTTTTAAAAAATTGATAGAAGATTTGATTCATTGGTTTTGCAACTACTTGCAATTACCTGGGCGTTCCAATGGCAACTCATAGTGAGGCAAATAGTTGTAAAACCAATTAATTGAATCTTCTATCTATCTATCTATCTATCTAGTTCCCGAGCCAGGCTGCCCAGGCTGCCGCTTACATCATTGATGATGCACAGATGATTGACATGCATTTTGAAGAAGCGCAAACTAGTGGGGATGACAATTGTGTCAAAAACGAAGCGACTACAAGGGGATAATAAAAAGATCCGCTTTCATAGTGGGAGCAACGGATCGTTTGGAACTGATTTACCAACACAGAGTGAAGGCAAATCGCAAACTGGTTTAAATGTAAGTGGGAATGACTGGTGTCTCAATCCAGCTCTCTGGGGATTATTCAGAGGGGCATAGCCTCCTCCCCTTGACACTATTATTTTGTGGTTTCCAAGCTTTAATAAATCCCACTCCCCATTCTAAAAATGATCTCCATCTGATTTTGGAAGCAGGTTGGCCTGATCATACACTCCAAATATCCTGATTTGGCAGGGAGAGTCACAAGGCTTATTCAGATAGTGAAATAATCCCGGTGGAATCTGGGTTGAATTTTTGTGGCTCACATGCCTTTCAAGTTTTTTGGGGAACTGCCAAAAGAACCACTTAACCTGGAATAATTGATTTTGGTGTTTTTTTTCCCCCTTGAGTTTTCTAAAAAGATTTGCAATGTTGGCCATGTGAATAACCAATGTGAATAGACCTGGGATGGTTCAAGATAAGCTGAAGAGCTTGTAAAACTACAAATCCCAGGATTCCATAGGATGGAGTAACATCACTTCCAGTGGTATCAAACTGTATTATTTCTGCAATGCAAATGCACCCTTGTTTAACACATCCAGATCTGACTGACCCTAACTAACTTGCAGGATGTTTTAAAACATTCCATTCAAACCTTCAGCCAGTCACCAGTCACCCCCAAACATCCATGCTCTGATCCCTCCCAACAGATCACTTACCTTATTACACCTGCTATGCATCTCACACACATAACCATAGTTTACCTTAATTCTACCCCCAAGATCCATAAGATTGCAGGTTGCAACTTAGAAATTACCTTTTGCATATTTGGATTAGTGTGTGTGACGAGTTCGAATCCTTCTTTCCTGATTACTTTCTAATTCCCCATCCGCCACCATCTCCAGGCCCTGTGGCGAACATCCGGCACAATCTAGGTGAAGTGGTGCGTTCCATCAGCTGCACTGTGGAGATGCAGATTGACAATGCCAAGCGCGCATGGAAGGTCTCAACAGCTCCACTGCGCAAGATCCTCAAGGACATGGTGGTGAGAAGTAGTAGTTTATAGACAGCAAAGGGGATGCTAGACCTCAGCACAGGGAGATTCTCATAGAGGGAGGAAATTCCATATGGGTCATGAATCTGCAGGAGGGAAAATAATAATAATAATAATAATAATAATAATCATAAGGACAGAGCTCAGCACAGAGGGAAGTCTTCAGATAATGCAATGATTTGCAGCACCAAACTGGATTACTAGTCTACTTCATGGGGAGATATAGGAAACGAAAGATTTATACAATCTGTGTCTGTGTGTGTCTGGGCGTTCACACATGTATGCATTTGTGATCGATTTTGTAAACTGCAAATAGAAGGAGAGATAAAAGAGCAGAAAGAAAAAAAGAAGCAAGAAACTAAAAAGGAGGGTGGGAAAAGGACACAGGACATGAATAGAAGATGGGTGGAAACGTTAATATAAACTCTATGTATGTCCAAAAGTGAGAACGAGCATTGTGTTGGAGCATTACACTATGACTCTGAAGACCAGGGTTCAAATCCCCATGAAATTCCACTCAGCCATGGAAACAGATTGGGCAACCTTGGACAAAGTAGCACTCTCTCAGCTTCAGAAGAAGGCAAAAGCAAACTCCCTCGGAACAGCAGCAGCCTATGGAATCCTGGGATCTGTAGCCTGGGGAGCTCTCTGGCAGAGAATTCTAAATACTTCATATCACAAAAATCCCAGGATTCCATAGGATTAATGCCAAAATTAGCCCCAGTATGATAAACTCCTATGGCAGAAGGCTCTTTTAAATAGGGAACATTATGCTTTTATTTTTCCCACTATATTTTTAAAAGTTGCAATTTAGTGTGTTTTTTAAAAAACAGAATTGTTTATTGAACATTTATATCAAGTAGGATTTTAAGCCCTTTGTTTTTGGCTTGATATGAGTCCCCCTGGGTCACATTTTGGGAAAAAAGATGGACTATAGATAAAATAAATAAGTAATAAATTTTAAATGCTGTATCTGCGTTGCTAGTCCTCTTGAAGGTTCCGATGTACTAGGCATGGGGTAATAGGAAACTGGACAGGACTGATAAAGTTTTGGCTTAGCTGGTTTCTCTTTCTGCCACAGAGGAGTGGGAAGACCCTGAAATCTGAAACCCAAGAAGTCTCCAGTGCCTTCTCAAAGCTGAATGAGCAAGTGGCCAGCCAGTCAGGTTACGGCATGCGCTCCGTGCGGGATGTGGTGCGGAAAGCCAACCCATCCACACAGGAGGTGTACGAGGCAAAGACACGGATGCGCTGCACTTGTGAGCACGCAAATGGGGGAAGGAGTGTGAATGGGGGTACAGTGCGCCACACCAACTATGACTTGCCAGAACAGTCTGTCTCTAGTTGGTATCGCATAGGCTACATCTGCACTGTAGAAATAATCTGGTTTGACACAAATTTAACTGCCATGGCTGTATGCTATGGAATTCTGAGAATGGTAGTTTGTCATGCCACAACAAACTACCATTCCCAGAATTTCATATAAAGGAGCCATGGCATGGTGTCAAAGCGGATTATTTCTGTAGCGCAGATGCAGTCATAGAGTTGGAAAGATGGTGAATGCAGGATATCTAATGACAGCACCCCCAGCAGATAGCTGTCCTGCCTCTTTTGAAAGACATCCACAAATGGAGACCCCTGTCACCTCTCCTGGGAATTGGTTCCATCGCCGAACCACTCTCACTGTCAAGAAGTTCCTTCTAATGTTCAATTGAAATCTGTCCTGTCCTGTAAATTAAAACCATCACATCTGGTCCTGATTTCCGAGGCAGCAGAGAACAATCCTGTCCCCTCCTTCCTTGTGGTATTTAGAGTGCAGTCATGCCACATTTATTGTGTGTTCTCCACGGATCCCCTCCATTATGTTTTCCCATTAATCTGCACATTTTTCAACTGGGTTATAGTTTGCATTGAAATTGGCATTTAAATTAAGTAGAGCCAGGGTGGCAAAGTGGTTTGAACATTGGATTATGGCTCTGGAACCTATTAGTCAACTCTAACTGCTATGGCTGCCTCCTGTGGAATTCTGGGGTTTGTAGTTTAGTGAGGCCTAAGAGCCCTCTGCATGAGAATTTCTAAATTCCTCTCACTAAACTGCAAATCCCCGAAAGCCACAGGACGGAGGCAGCTATAACAGTGAAAGTGGAATCATAGTGCTATAACAGTATAGTGTGATATTGGGGTGTGTGAGCGTGAACACACATGTATGCATGCATGTGCACATTGTGCATACATTATGCACACCAAATCAACATTGTTCCCCTAGGAAATGGAAGCCACATGGTCATTGTGATGACTGCTTGAAAAAATACATGCTTTTTTTTTTTTTTTGGTTAAAATATATCTGAGGAATAGAATTAATAGAAAAGCAAATGAACATTGTCCTAAATTATGTAGCCAAACATACGAAACAAATGTCATTATGGGAAGTGTCAGGCTGCACATTCAAATCAATGTGCCATTCATGGTGATAAAAAACATCCCTCCTTTCCTGGTTGACCAGCAAAGCCACAATTTCCCCATAATCTCCAGCATTTCATAGATTAAAAGCAGTGAGGCACTTAAGGAACCCAATATGCACCAAGAAAACTAAGTCAGAACTTTTCTCTTCTTCCTCCTCTTCCTCCTAGACATAATTGACCAAGCGATCAAACGTTGCCAGACCTGGTTTGAAACCAAATACCGGTCCTGCCTGCGAACCATTGCTGTCCCTTTGGTCAGCCATCTGCTCTGCATTCCCATGAAGTTCAGCTTCCTCTGCCAGTTTGTCAAGGGTAAGTTCTGGACAAAATGGTTGCATGAGACTGGCCCTAAGGCTGCCACTATGATGCTGGCTGGAGGCTGCCATCTAGCGTTTTTGACGGCTTTATAGGAGCTGTCCAGGATGCTGAATTGAATTAGGGGAATGGGTTTCTGTAACTTGGATTACATCTTTGCCCAAATCTGGACTGGATTTCCTGCTAAACTGACATGGGGAGCCCCCAGGAGATACTGTAGGGGAATTCAAGTTTCCTAAAGCTTCAGCCTTTGGTAAGGAAACCAATGCCTGATCTAGATTGGCAAAAAGAAGTGTGTTCATGGCTGCATGAAAGTCTAGCCTTTAGATGAGAAAAAGGGAAAGTGTGCCATGAAAACGCTTTTTTTGCGTTTTAGGGGAGAAGAAGCGCCTTTAAAAAAGTGCTGGTTTTCCCAGCTTCTTTTTTAAAAACTGCAGAACAGCGCAGCTCCATCTAAAGGCTGCGGTGCGGCTGCTAAGCATTAAGGAAAAGGCAACTTCATGTCACACTTTCCTGCCAATCTAGAAAGCCCCCCAAAATATCAAAATATCAAAAATATCAAAGCCAAGCCTGTTAGGGTCTTGCTTTTAAATCAGCAGAGCGGCAGGAAACGGTCTTTGTCTAAACAATGCTTCTAAGAACTGAGGCTGACACAAATATCTTGTAGTTTAAAAAACAAAACTTTACTAATGGCTTAAATCTACCTATTCATAGAAGCTGCATCCTAACCTAACTAGTGATTATAGTTCAGGTAAAGAAGGAGTTTGACTCTCACCATCTTTCAGAGGAAAGTTGAGAGAGCATGGTGATGGAGAGACCTCAGGAAAGGAAGAGAGATCCTTTTGTGTAAGAACTTCCTAAGGAAGTTAGATCACATCACATGATCTGTTTACCAACCAAAAGGTATTTATTGCCCCTGTAATTTAGCAGGACCAAATGCATGCAAATAGATAGAGAAGAGGACAGTGAAAGGAAATGCATGCAGGGCAAACCCTGTCTATCTGAGGAGGGGGAGAGAGGATGCAATAATTTTCCAACAGATACTAATCACATAGAATCATAGAATCATAGAGTTGGAAGAGACCACAAGGGCCATCCAGTCCAACCCCCTGCCATGCAGGAACTCCCAGTCAAAGCATCCCCGACAGATGGCCATCCAGCCTCTGCTTAAAGACCTCCAAGGACGGAGACTGCACTACACTCCGAGGGAGTGTGTTCTACTGTCAAAACTGTTTGACGTTTCCCTTTTCTCCAGGGTGGTTGAGAAGTCTCATAGTATCATAGCAGACCACATTAACCCATGAATCTCACCAGGAAAAAAGAGCATATAAAGAGCTCTGTTGAATCCAAAGACTAGAGAACTCTCTATCCCAGCATCTTATTTTCCTCGCAGTGACCAAAATTATGTCTCAGTGGGAAGTTGATAAGAAGGGTATGAGCACATGAGCACCCTTATTTTTGAAAGGTTTTAGAGGTAGACTGCATCCAAAGAGTCAGGTTCCATATTACTAATGATTCTTATTAGGTGACAAGGACAGACAGATCCAAGTCTTCTCCAGTCCACCATTCTCTTCCCACAGATTTCCCAGCAGGAAGCTCATAAGCAGGACAAGCTATAACCCAAAATATATTTCCTTGTCCATCAAACTTTACCATTGCAGAAAGAAACCAAGTCGAGAAGCCTTTGTCCTGAAGACCTAGTTTTCAGTGTGCAGGGAATCGAATTATAGAATCATAGAGTTGGAAGAGACCACAAGGGCCATCCAGTCCCTTTGTTTGAGCTGTAGCAGTGATGGTGAACCTTTTAGAGACCGAGTGTCCAAACTGCAACCTAAGATCCACATATTTATCGCAAAGTGCCGCATCCCTCTGGCTTTCTAGCAGTGACCTCTGGCAAACACTGTGCTGAGGCAACAGCACACGTGCCCACAGAAAGGGCTCTGTGCCACCTCTAGCACTTGTGTCATAGGTTCACAACCACTGAGGTGTAGTATAGAAAAGGTTTCCTGCAAGTCAGCACCTGCTACCTGAAAAACGGTATCATCCTGCCCTAGAGAGCCAGTATGGAATAGTGATTTGAGTGCTGGACTATGACTATGGAGACCAGGGTTCAATTTACCACTTAGCCATTAAATCCTTTGGGTGATCTTGGGCAAGTCAAATGCTCTCAGCCTCAGGGGACATCAATGACGAAACTCCTTTGACCAAATCTTTCCAAGAAAACCCAATGATAGGTTTGCCTTAGGGTCACCATAAGTCAGAAATGACTTAAAGGGACACAACAACAACAATATGCCCCACGAAGGCCAGGGTGTTCTCACGCACATCCAATCTTCCTCCTCTGCAGTCATGTATACTTGGTGCCGTGACAAGATCCCTGTGGAGGGAAACTTTGGGCAGACCTATGACCGGGTCAACGGCTCTGTGGACAACTTAAACCAAGACTTCACAGCCACCTTAGCGATCCAGGTGCGAGCATGTGCATGACAACTAACCTTTGGACTACAGTTCCCAGTATCCCTCTGCCAGCATGGACACAGACCGGGCAGGATGAGCATTGTAGGGGGTTGTAGTCCCCTTTCTATCACAGAAAGGAGAGAACTCGGAAGTGTTAGTGCTGCCACCAATGCATTAACACTAAATTAGGAAAGAAAAATTAATTTAATTTTAAATCTTTGTGGAATGGGAGGGGGGGGTGATTGATTTGTTAACTGATGATTTCAGGGACCATGTAACTCTCCTGCTAAAACAGCTTCACTGGCTATCGGTCTGTTTTTAGGCACAATTAAAATTCCTGGTTGTGATCTATGAAGCTCTATATGGCATGAGTCCAGATGGTCTGAAAGACCGTATATCCCAGGATGAACCTGCCTGAGTTTTAAGATCCTTGAGCTTTCTCTCAGGCCCATCACCACTATAGGCATGTTTATTGAGGACATAGGAGTGAGCCTTTTCAGTTGCTGCTCCTAGTCTGTGAAACTCCCTTCCACATGAATCTAATCTGTCTTCCTCTCCATTAAATTCAAAGATATAGCCGTATTAGTCTGTAGAATCAGTATGTAGAGAGATCTTGTAGTACCTTTGAGACTGATTGAAAGAAAGAAGTTGGCAGCATGAACTTTCAGTGACTTCAGTCTACTTCCACAGATGCTTTTGACCAAAAGAATCAGTTGAAGTAGACTGAAGTCTATGAAAGCTCGTGCTGCCAACTTCTTTCTTTCAGTTACAGTAGTCTCCAAGGTGCTACAAGACAAAGATCTCTCATACTTCCTCTTGGTTTGTTTTTTGTGGGTTTTTCGGGCTATGTGCCCATGTTCAAGAAGAGTTTATTCCTGACATTTCACCAGCATCTGTGGCTGGCATATTCAGAGAAACGTCAGGAATAAACTCTTCTAGAACATGGGCACATAGCCTGAAAAACCCACAAAAAACTATGAATGCCGGCCATGAAAGCCTTCGACTTCACATTTCGCTTGGTTGTCTTTCCTCTGGCAGGCCTTTGAACATTAACTTTCTGTTTCAAGTGGTCTTTTTGTTGTTGTTGTTGTTGTTGTTATACAAATATAAGTGTGTTGCATTTATATTTGTATTTTTATCATGATTATTACATAATAATGACCTTTTCAAAACTGTCTTAAATTGATTATTTTAATGTGACTGCTTCTTTAATTTTTTAAAACCTTTTGTATTAACTATTATGTCTGGATTTTGTTTTCACTCTAATTGTGAACTGTGTTGTTTCCCATTTAGGGAGAAAGGCAGGGTATGAATGATATAAATAAATAAATAAATAAATATTAAATAAAAAAAACTTAACATGACTAAAAATGATCAGTAACTAATTAAAGTAAAGATTACAGGGGAGAAACGTTGATGGCATTTCATGTTTAAATTAATGATTTTTAAAAATTGGTTGTTGAAAATTTCAGTGACGAGTGGGTAATGTTAATATGTACTGATTTTATGTGCTTTTGTCTTTGCATTTTATTCTTTTAACAAGTGATGTTTTCAAGGTGCACTAGTTTACTACTGTTTTAATGTGCCCTTTTTTGAGTGTTTTTAACTGTACTGTTTTCATTTGTAAGTCACGTTGTGCCCCAATTTTTTTTCACCGTTTTTCGGAAGTGGATTACTGATGAGGAGCTATTTTGAAGCTCCATCCAAGGATTGCTTAAGAGGCATTTCAAGTGTCCATGGCAACTCTTGGTCATTTGTTGGATGAAGGGAACCTATGCGATGACCCCCTATCCCCTTTCCTCTTCCTCTCTGCTTCTCACCCCCTCCAGGAAGAACAGCAGTCTATGCTGGTTGGAGTTAACCTCACTGCACACAAATACCTGGTGGATGATATCAATGAAGAGCTGGTCCAGCACAGCAAGGGCCTTGGCACAGCCATGTCTATCTTTCGTGTCCTACTCTCCTGCACATTTATACTCATCTTTGCTTCGTGAGTGAGCTGATCCTGGGGCACAAGGGAAGAGGTGCCATCTTCAGGGCTGGGGGGCTTCCACAGAGTGCTAAAGCAACGGAGAGCTTGAAAGTTGCTGTCTCAGGGAGTGAATCCTGTTTTCTGCTATCCAGGATGCTACACCCCACTCTGTTTTGCTTTGGTCAGACCTTACCTGGAATATTGTGTTCAGTTCTGGGCACCAAAGTTCAAGAGGGACATTGATAAGCTGCAGCATGTTCAGGGGAGGGTGAACAAAGTGGGGAAAGGTCTAGAAACTATGGAGCAATGTGTGGAGCTGGGTATATTTAGCCTAGAGAAGAGACAATTAAGAGATGATATGATAGCCCTGTTTAAGTATTTGAAGGGATGTCACAATGGAGCAAGCTTGTTTTCTGCTGCACAAGAGAATAGGACACAGAATAGTGGATGCAAGCTACAAGAAAAGAGATTCCACCTCAACATTAGGAAGAACTAATTAGGAATAATGGGCAGAACATGCTGCCTTGGAAGGTAGTGGAATCTGCTGTTTCCGAAGCTTTTAAAGTGGGCAGTGAAGCCCAAAATCAATTACCTGTTTTGGGGGGGGGGGGGGGAATATGGTTCATTGCCTTGGATGGGGCCTTTAAAATCTGGAATAAAACCAAAAGCAGATTTACCACCAGACTAACATGATAGCCACCAGCACACACTGCTCTCTAGCCTGTTAGAAACTCTCACTTTCTTAGGGGAATTATAATATGCAGAGAGGAAGATCCTAATAGTCTTACACCGAGATCGGGTCCCAAATTGTTTACCGGAGGTCTACCGACAAACCAAAAGGGGTCTTGTTCAGTAGGCTGACCAGTCTTGTCAGCATCTCTGTCACATCATGGATCTTTGCCCCAGGGAGACAACACACCTCCTGAACATCTTGTCAGGCCCACAAATCACTGCTTCTGTACCCTCAGCAAGGAGTCCCCCACCACAACCACATGCCTCCTCCACGGCTTAGAAGCGACTGTTCCCTGTGGCGGAACTCCCAGGCTCCCCTGCATGATAGAGCCATTGCAGTACACAATGGAGGCTGCACAGAAGTTGTATTCATTGGGACATGCAGAGGGAGAAGTGGAAGGCCCTAAGCCCATGATAAGCAGGTCTTCTTTCCAGACACTAAAGCCTAGCTGCTTGCTGCTTTGCTCTGAAGGGGGGAACGGAGACTTTTATTGTTGACATAGGACTCTTTCAAACGGGAGGAATTTCTCCCAATTCCGAATGGAGCCAATGCGGATTCATGTAAATTCGCTTGTTTAGCAAATTTACCTGAACCCCTGCTCCGTTCGGAAGGCATTCGGAATGACTTCCCATGACCCGAAGATGACCCCCCCTTGCCCGAAATCGCGTGAGAAGCTTAAATTTGCAATAACGTTAAACCCATGATTGCATTCGGAGTGACTTCCCTTTTGCCCAAATTTGCGTGAGAAGAATTAATTCGCAATAACGTGAAACCCCAGGATTGCGTTTGGACTGCCCTTGGATTATACTTCCAGTTTCCCACGTCTGAAAGAGTCCATAGCTAGGCACTTGTTAGGAATGAGATTTCTGTGGAGCTTTGGCAGGCCTGGTTGAAAGGACACCCCCCTCTTCACCATCTTGGTCCATGTCAGTTTCCCCCCATTCTTCCTCTTCTCTTCTCAGGGCTTTCTCCTATACAAACAGTTACAACCAGGACATCCGCTTTGACAATCTATATATATCCCGGTATTTCCGTCAGATAGATGCCCGGCGTCGGAAGCAGGTAGGAGCAGCCAGTAATGGCAGTGTGGCTGAGGGTATGTATATGTGTAGCACAGCCAGGGATCAGAGGGTGTTGACAGAATATGTGCTCATAGCTCACACTGTGCACTTCTGGGTTAGGTGAAAAAGAATTTACTCTGAAGGATCTTCTATTCTTACCCACAATATATTGAGCTCTCTCTTTAAAAAATATTAATTGAGGGCTTCCCTCTACATCCCAAAGGGTCAGGGAACTGGAGGACATGGAGATCCTTGCTTGTTCCACCACTGTCACTATAGTGGAATCTGGGGTGAAAGCAGCTCAGACAATCAGAAGAGGATTATCTCAGCTGCGGCCACAAAAAACACTACATTATGCCTGACATTATAAATAACGGAAGGGAAGGGACAGATGGACATGAAAAAGCAGCTTGAAACTTCATTTTCTGGAAGTGAAACCCCATTGAAACCCCAGTGTCCACACCGGCTGCTCCCAAGGCAGCCCAAGTGCGCACGGCTCAACCGCATGGCCTGGCATCAAGCCACAGCACTGGATAATTATTATTTTTTTTGTCACCTCCTGACCATGCATGCGCACTGTCACATAAGCACATCACTGGCAACTGCCTGCTGCCTAGGTGCCATCCCATTGGATGACCACCCCTTTGATCAGCCACACCATCACACCTGCGATGCTCCTAACTTTTTCTTTCCATTCTCTTTCCTCCCTGCTAATGTTTTAGAACAAACGCACACTTCTGCCATTGCGGCGTGCTGAACAAAGTGGCGTCATCGATCCCCTCTATCTCTCTTTCCAGTCAGCAGAGACCAAGGCTATGGTAATTGGATGGGGTTTGGGGGCAGAGACTACTGACAACACTGGAGGAATGTCAAAGAGATGAACTTGGGTTTTGGCTGTGCCTTTCACAGGCATTGAAAAGTTGCACAGACAAAAGTTCACCCCTCTGCATGGAAGTTGCCCTGTTTAACTTCCAAAGGGAGCAGGAACAGCTCTGTGATACTCAGAGGTACACTGCCTCTGTTCATACAGGTTTAGTCAGAATTTGGATAAGTCTAGCCACCCCCGAAAAAGTCAGGGATGGAAAAAACATTTGTAAATATTCCCACTTTGAAAAATTGGTTTCCCAACAGTCCTGAAATGGGGCAGAATAAGATATAGGCCCCATTCCCACTACATTTTGATTCGAAGGGTGACACGGGCTGTATGATCGATTAGTGGAGGAAAGGACCGGGTTAAAAGCAAATAGCCCGGGCTTTCCTGACACTAGTTTTAAAGTGGTCTTTTTTGGAAAACACGATTCTGAAGCGTTTCTAGTAAGTGGGAACGCTGGTCAGAATCATGGGGTTTTTTTGGAGGGGGGTATTGATCGCAAAATCAATCTTGTGTGTTTGCAATCTTGTGCATTTGTGATCTTGTGCATTTGTGATCAGTATAATGAAGAAAAAGGAAAAAAAAAACACACACACACTTGCTCCTGGGGGTCCTTCCTTCCCCCCTTCCTTCCTTTTTTCTCTTTTTCTTCATTATAGTGATCACAAATGCACAAGATCACAAATGCACAAGATCACAAATGCACAAGATGATTCTATGATTCTATGATTCTAAGATTGCATTTGTGATCTTGTGCATTTCTGATCTTGTGCATTTGTGATCACTATAATGTAGAAAAAGAGAAAAAAAGGAAGGAAGGAAGGAAGGAAGGAAGGAAGGAAGGAAGGACCCCCCAGGAGCAAGTGTGTGTGTGTGTGTGTGTTTTTCATTTTCTTCATTATACTGATCACAAATGCACAAGATCACAAATGCACAAGATCACAAATGCACAAGATTGATTTTGCGATCAATATCCCCCCCCCCCATAAAAAAAAATTCCCCGGCGGGAAGGGGATGGAGCGTTAAGGGCTGTTGCCTTACATGGCAGCTCCAGTGGGAACGCTAAGAAAGCGGTTCCAAACAAGGTCCCTTTTCATACTGTGAATGAGGGGGCTTTTGGAATCGCTTTCATAAGTGGAGCACAGCCCAGTTCCAATGCGGGGTTTTCCACAAGTGGGAATGGGCCCATCATAACATAGTAAGATAATAAGTAGCCCACGGACTACATGAGGTCCTGGACCCCATTTTTATGGACCTTGATACTTCTAGCAGTCTCCTAACGCTCTCAGACCTGCTCAGTTTTCTATAAAGCATTCCAGGGATATTTCCATCAGTGCCATGGAGAAAACTCTCATCCCAGAACCATGCACTAATTCCTCTATTTTCCTCTTCAGGCTCTCTCAAAATGACAAAATAATCTGATGTTGCATCTTGACACCATTTTGAGAGGGATTACACAGGAACGTTGAGGAACTGGGGCTTGCTGTGGGAAAGTGTTAAGACTGACCCCCAGACCCACACAGTTGTCCACCTCTGGTTTAAGAAATTGATTTGGCCACCTTTCAGGAGTCAGATCTTTTTACCCAGTGATGCGGAGTGTAGAACAACCAGGGAAGGTATGGAGGCCAATTGTCTGCCTGAGGATCCATCCTCTGAGGACCATAAGAACTACCCCAAAATGCCAACAAAACATAACATCTGCTCAGAAGTGGCTGGAAGCCTATTTCTTTCTCTTTTTTTGTAAGGAACCGGGTTTGAGGTGGTGCATCAGCGGCTGCAGTTCATAACGTTATGAATTCATCACCATATCTGCAACAGGACATGCAACCCTTCTAGCAAATTGCAATAGAGCATATCGGCACGGTCTCCTGTTGCACAAGGGGCATTCCTACTGCACAGCATTTCTAGCCACTCCGGAAAAAATCAGGGATGGAAAAAAACATTTGTAATGATTTATTTCCAGTTTGAAAAAATGGGTTTTCCAACAGTCTTGAAACTGGCAAAATTTTTACAGTTTTCTCCTGTTATTCAATGTCCTGAACTATTGCAAAAGAGTTGTTTTGTGGAGAAAAACACATGGGTGGGGAAATGCAGAAAATGGGTTTTCTGTGCAGAAAGCAGGGGGAGGCAGTAAAACAAACAAACAAACCCCCACCACAGAATAATTCCTCCATAAGACTTCATTCAGGATGAATAGTTACGTCCTCATGTAGGAATAAGAAATCTACCATAATTATTCATCCTTTCACACGAGAACAAAATAGTAGATGATTTATACCCTTCTCACACTCTCTTTTTTTGATGCAGATAATAAGGTTAATAAGATAATAAGTAGCCTATGGGCCACATGCAATCCTGGATCCCATTATTATTATTATTATTATTATTATTATTATTATCTTATAGCCTGCCTTTCTCCCAACATAGAGACTTTCTAGATTGGCAAAAAGAAGTGTGTTCATGGCTGCATGAAACTCTAGCCTTTAATGAGAAAAAGGGAAAGTGTGCCATGAAAACGCTTTTTTTGCATTTTAGGGGAGAAGAAGCGCCTTTAAAAAGGTGCTGGTTTTCCCAGCTTCTTTTTTAAAAACTGCGGAACAGCGCAGCTCCATCTAAAGGCTGCGGTGCAGCTGCTAAGCATTAAGGAAAAGGCAACTAAAGGCGCTTCTTCTCCCCAAAAATGAAAAAAAAAAAAGTTTTCATGGCACACTTTCCCTTTTTCTCATCTAAAGGCTAGACTTTCATGCAGCCATGAACACACTTCTTTTTGCCAATCTAAATCAGGCTAGTGTAAACACTTTAAACTCTTCCAAATTAAAATAAATAAATAATTTAAAAAGATAAAACCATATTTAAAAAAATAAAACAAGTTAAAACAGCTTTAAAAGGCTTAAAGAGTACAAAGGTGTGTCTTGACCTGGCACCAAAAAGAAACCAACCTTGTCATGTTTGGATCTCCCAGGGGAGGTCATTCTAGAAGCAGGATGCCACAGCTGAGAAGGCCCTCTTGTTGAATCTGAAAAAGCTACAGTCATATCACCATTTGATTATATTTTTAAGGACACCCGAATATTTTCAGTCTCTTTTTCCTCACCTTGCTGGCTTTTCCATTTTCTGTGCCGTTTTTGACACCAGCAACCCTGTCTGTCCCTCTGCCTTTCTTTCCAGATGAATGAGTTACTGGGCTGCATGCCAGCTTTGATTTTCCTGCTGATAGCTGGTGTCCTCGACTTTCTCCTTTTCACCATATTCAGCACCATCCGGCACCATTCCTTTGTGGAGTACTCTTTCCGCAGTAAGTTCTATGGTCCCCACCCTACATGATGTGTCCCCCGGCCCTTCCTCTTGCCCTGCCCTGGAAGGTCTTCCTTACCCACCCACACCCTGACTTAAACCTCAGCCGGAGATGTGGAAGACATTAAACAGGTGTGGGTTTTATGTGCTGGCGTAGGTATGTATTTAAATTGAAGCCAAGGTTTGCCTGGTTCGAATCTTAACATGGAGTGCAGGAAAAGATGGCACAATCTTCAATGGATTAGATAAGGCCTGCACAACATATGACCCGAGGGGCCACATGTGGCCTGCCAAAGGATTTGTTGTGTGCCTTCAAGTCACCTCCAATTTAGGGCAACCTTTAGGGCAACCAAATGATATCTTAGGGCTAAGATATCATTTGCCTTCCAAGCTGCGGCCCTCACACCTCTGGCTCACGTTCAATCAACAATCATCCCACGATTTTTTTCATCCGTAGTATTGCTGATACAATATTCCCATCCTATACCGGTGCATTTGGATTTTGTGGCTTAATGTAAAATTTTGCATTTTTCCATTTTTAAAAACATTTTAATACGTCAATTATTGTTTAATACCTCTTGTTGGTGTGTGCCTTCCAGTTGTTTATGACTTACGGTGACCCTAAGGTGAACCTATCATAGGGTTTTCTTGAAAAGTTTCTTCAGATGAGGTTTGTCATTGCCATCCTCTGAGGCTGAGAGTGTGTGATTTGTCCAAGTGGGTTTACATGGCTGAGCTGGGATTTAAACACTAGTCTCCAAAGTCGTAGTCCAACACTCAGTCCACTACTACACCATTCTGGCTCATTAGACTATGTAGGGAACCAATTTGTTTCCTGGCACAATTCAACGTGATGGTTATAAGGTTGACTCTCCCTTATCCAAAATGTTTGCGACCTGAAGTGTTGGATTTTGGAGTTTTTTGGATTTTGGAATAGCTGTATTTGCATATTTGTACATAGTGGAGGTGGGACATAACTCTAAACACAAAAATCATTTACTTTATATACTCAACTATAAGTCGACCTCATATATAAGTTGAGGACAAGTTTTGGGTCCAAAATTGTAGATTTTGAATGACCTGTGGATAAATTGAGGGTAAAACCTATGGGCAGGTAACAAAAGACCTAAAAGATGAAGCAAAGGAAAGCAATTCCAAAGAACTTACAAAATTCCAGCAGACATAACTTTGTGCTCACACAAATGCTGGATGGATGTACAGAAGGGAATCAGTGCTTCCAGGACAGATTATGCTCTCGCCTTTCAGGAGATTGTTCCCCTTTTTATAATAGTTAAAGTTCAGGACTTACATTGACCCATGGATAAGTCGATGCAGGTTTTGGGGGTCAGTTTTTTAACTAAAATTTCTAGACTTATACATGAGTATATACAGTATGTTTCATATATAACTTTTACACATAGCCCGCAGGTAATTTTATGCAATATTTTAAATAATTTTGTGTACATTGAAACAGTGGAAAGCAAAAGTGACACTATCTCAGCTACACATGAAAAAAGTTTTGGTTTTTGGAATATTTTGCATTTCGGAATTCCGGATAAGGCAGACTCAACCTGTATAAAGCCCTACATGGTTTATGTCCAGACTATCAGTCCATATCTCCCCATATGGGCCTGCCTGGGTGCTGAGGATGCTAGGAAAGGGCCTTCTCTGAGTCCCACCACCTTCACTGAATACTCTCCATCTGTCCCGATTTGGTAGAGACAGTCTTTGTCATCCCACTTTTCAAGCTGCTTTTTGACTTTTCTCTCCTCCAACCACTTTTCTTCCTCATCCTCATTTAACACATCACTGCTTGAAGCTGAGTTCGATGTGCAAAAGTAGTTTGCTTTCAATTAACTGAGCAGGAGGAGAAGAGCAGAGAGGCAGAATTTTGCCTTTCCCAGAAGGCTCAGGCAAAAGCAAACTGCTGCAGCATCTCTTATTTTGTGCGTTCTTCCTCATTAATAACTTTGCCATCTTGACCACTCTAATGTTGCTTGGCAAACAGCTTCATTTATATACCGTTTCATACCCTGAAGGAGTGTCTAAGCAGTTTACAACTGTAAGATACTTGCCCCCAACAATCTGGGTACTCATTTTAGCGACCTCGGAAGGATGTAAGCCTGAGTCAAGCTTGAGCTCTTTTGCTGGTACTGAACTCGCAACTTTATGGTTTTGAGTGAGTGGCTGCAGTACAGACATTTTACCACTGCGTCACCAGGGCCACATGTATTCCGGTTTTTATCTGTGAAATACTGGACATGTGTCACTGGCCCAGCTGGTGGAAATGAGAGTCGGTACCTTCTTGATGGTTGGCTCTGGAGCTCCTGTCCCCATATTGGCCACCTCCTTGCTGTGCTTCCCTTTTTATTCCAACTGGCTTTTATGACTTAAGATTTTTCAAGAAAGGGCTTTAGAGAGTGTTACCCTTGTTTTTATTCAGCTGTCTTAAACCGCTTTTTAATTATTATTTTTGTCATAGATTTTAAATGGTTTCAGTATTGTGAATAGTTTGATTTAACGTTGACTTCTGTATGTCAAGACCCATGTTTATTCAGAATGCAGGGTAAATATGATAAATGTTGGATCCTGGGGCTGAGTTTGAGTCCAAATCTAACCCTCCTGGAGTTCACTTTCCATATCACAATAACATCTGGAGGTATCCCAGTTTTTATTCCACCTCATTCTTAATGGATGAAATCATAGAACTATAGAGTTGGAAGAGAGTCCAAGAGCCATCCAGTCCAACCCCTCTGCCATGAAGGAACTCACGATCAAAGCGCCTCATCCAGCCTCTGTTTAAAGACCTCCAAAGAAGGAGACTCCACCACTCTTTATGGCAGTATGTTCCACTGTTGAACAGCTCTTACTGTCTGGAAGTTTTTCCTAATGCTGAGGTTGAAGCTCTTTTCCTGTACCTTACATCCATTGTTTCGGATCCTATTCTCTGGAGCAGCAGAAAACAAGCTTGCTTCATCCCCAATATGACAGTCTTTCAAATTCCTCTCCTGCAATGGCATCATTAGGGTTAGCATCGCAATAACTCCATTAACCTTCTCCTATACCACACCTCATGCAGAATACTTAATAATGTTTTTTGTGTTAATGTTACGTGTAACATTCCCACATATCCAAGGGTGTCAGTAGGAAGGTGTAGGGGGGGTTCAGATCGCATCGTGACAGCAGAACTCTGGTGCCAAAACAAACTCCTGTTCCCAGAATTCCATATCATTGAACCGTGGCACTTAATGTGGTGTCAGACCAAATTATTTCTGCAGTGCGGATGGAGCCGTAAGAGAATGATGGGCCCATGAGCACCAGGTGAACTTGTAGGGACTGAACCTGGACCTCCCAAATCCCAGTCCAACACTTCCACCACCACCCCACCTGGCTCATCTGTCTTCTCCACAGGCAGTCACCACTTGGAGGTCAGAGTTGGTGGGAACACCATGATGGCACGACTCCTCCGGAGCACCATTGGGGCCCTGAATACGTCTTCGGAGATGGTGATGGAGACTGACAACTTGCGTAGGTTGGGGAGAGAGGGTGATGTGGGGTGAGGATCCCACGCACACAGGACATCATAGGTTGTACAGCTGTGGTGGGGAAATGTGGCCCTTGGATGGTCCAAAGCTGTTTTGGGACACCATGACTCCCCTTGTTTCCATTTTTTAAAAAAATAGAGGATGAACTGAATTGTTTTTCTTGAAGCTTCCAGCCATACGCCTTTTCCATAGGGCCCTTCCTGCATGGTTTGACACCCAAAATAATAATTTTTTAAAACAAGACATGGAGTACCAAATGTACCAGGTCTCATTGTTGTTGTTGTTTTTGTAGGTTTTTTTTGGGGGGGGGGGCATTTGGGACAGTGGTATTATGTTTCATAGTACTAATATAATAAGGACTTACATTTTTTCCCATTAAAACATTAATGTGAACACACATTTTGGGTTTGTTTTTTAACTGTTCCCCTCCAATGCTAATTATATCACATACTATGTCTAATAAATCTATTTCTCTGTTATTGTTTTAAACCTGCATCTGGCTGGATGTAAAGCCTGAATTGAAGTGAGGCCGCACATGCTAAACTAGAGAGCCCTCACAACAACAGCTGCATCCACATCACAGAAATAATCCAGTTAGAGTGCTGGTATTGCAACAGACTACAAATCCCAGGATTCCATAGCATAGAGTCATGGCAGTTAAAGTGATGTCAAATTGGCTTAGTTTTGCAGTGTGGCTGCAACCCACACACTCACAAGTCCACATATATAAGGGATCACCCTGAGCCCCAATAACTCAATCCAGCAAGAAAAGAATTGGGGGAACAAAGACAGGGAGAGTGACAGGATTCCTAGGGGTTTGGGGATCAACCTGGATAAAGGGATCTGTCACACTCCTTGCTTTCATAGGAGTTTATCACATTGGGGCTAATTTTGGCATTAAAGCACATTTAAAGCATCTGGCAAATAAAGCGAAAATAGCAAGTTGTTAGGCAAGTGATTATAAAGTCATATCGAAAATGCTTTGTCGCTGAAATCCCCTAAGTAAAAGACATGCATTAATGTTCCATTGTGACCACTTTAATGGCAGGTTTTGTGCAAAAATATGTGAAATTATTTTGCATTATTACACATTTTTTTCCCGGGATATTCACAGGAAAAACTCCCAATCTCCTTGGAGGGCATGCATTCCTTTCCAAAGGTGTGCACCTTGAATAGCTCCAGGTTTGGGCATGGGGCTTATGCAATAGGCCCTCCATATCCACTGATTTTTTTATTCACGGATTCAAGGATCCACAGTTTCAAAATATTTTTTAAATATATAATTCCAAAAACCAAACATTGATTTTACCATTTTATATAAGAGACAACATTTTGCTATGCCATTGTATTTACTGAGACTCGAGCCTCCATGGATTTTGGTATCCACAAAGCGTCCTGGAACCAAACCCCAGCAGATAGCAAGGGCCTCCTGTACACAAATGTATGGTTTTAGTTTTATCCCAAGGATAAAATTGGGTTTTTGTTTTAAGCCATGGTGTCTGTGTGTGTGTGTTCACATTAATGTTTTAATGAAAAAATGTTATATTAATACTATGAAACATTATTTATGTGTTAATAAATAATTAATACATCAACCATGTTTGAATGCTTTCCACATTATCAAGCCAAAGTTATTAGAGACTGGTTATCTCTTTCAATAAAATACCAATTTTGTTTTACTTATTGTAACTATTAAACCTGAATATGTGTAGACTACACATAATAAATCCCAAGGATACAACTAGAGGATGAGGGAACTTTGGCCATCCACTCAATTTTCTTCTTGTCTGTCTCCCGCAGAGTGTTTACCGGAAGCACGTAGAATGAGCCAACGCCAGTATTTGAAGTGTGCCATCCCGCTCGGTGCCCTGGTGCTTCTGTGTTTCGCCCAAGTCTATGCCTTCCGAATCCGTCGTGTCATTGCTGCTTTTTATTTCCCCAAGGTTGGTGATCTGGGTTCCTCAAATCATCCCATTTCATCCCATCCTGACCTCGTAGTAGTGGCTGTTGCATTACCATGTTTCAGGTCCATTACCATTAGAGTGGCACCATTAGGGTGCCATCACCATTGGAGCAGGGAGTGGTTGGCCGTGGCATTCTTTGTATTGTTGAGAACCCTTTGGGTGCGGCCAGTCAACCTATTATAAATCCATGTAACAGTTACCTTGTCTATCCCACATTTTACAAGGTTGTTTGCAAGAATGTCATGGGAAACCTTGTCAAAGGCCTTACTAAAATCTAGATATACTATATCCATAGCATTCCCTTCATCTACCAAGCTGGTAATTTTATTTAAAAAAGAGAAAGAGAGCAAGAGAGAGAGAGAGACAGAGAGAGAGAGAGAGAGAGAGAGAAGATTTGTCTGGTATAACTTGTTTCTGGTATAACAAGGGCCATCCAGTCCAACCCCCTGCCATGCAGGAACTCCCAATCAAAGCATCCCTGACAGATGGCCATCCAGCCTCTGCTTAAAGACCTCCAAGGATGGAGACTCCACCACCCTCCAAGGGAGTGTGTTCCACTGTCGAACAGCCCTTACTGTCAGGAAGTTCCTCCTAATGTTGAGGCGGAATCTCTTTTCCTGCAGTTTACATCCATTGTTCCGCGTTCTAGTCTCTGGAGCAGCAGAAAATAAGCTTGCTCCCTCCTCAATATTACATCCCTTCAAATTTTTAAACAGGGCTATCATATCATCTCTTAACCTTCTCTTCTCCAGGCTAAACATCCCCAGTTCCCTAAGGCATTCCTCATAAGGCATGGTTTCCAGACCCTTCACCATCTTAGTTACCCTCCTTTGAACCCGCTCCAGTTGCTTCATATCCTTTTTGAATTATGGTGCCCAGAACTGGACACAGTATTCCAGGTGGGGCCTGACCAAAGCAGAATAGAGTGGCACTATTACTTCCCTTGATCTAGACACTATGCAGCCTAAAATAGCTGCCGCATCACACTGTTGACTCATGTTCAACTTATGGTCTACTTGGACCATATCTCTATCTTTGTATGTCTCTGTCTTTCAGGGAACAACATGGGGAAAGAAAGCAAAAGAGAAAATAACTGGTCCAATGATGGTGAATTACAAAATATGGGAGAAGTGGAGTAAAAAATTAGGTATAAAAAAACTGGAAATGGCTACCAATTGAATATTTAAATAAAAATAACAATGAAGACTTTGGAAAGATATTGAAAAAATTGAAGAGCAAGGGACTTAAAATAATTGGAGACTTATATGATTCAACAGGGGCAAGAATACAGGAAGAAAAATTAATTACATTAATTGGAAATCAATATTGGATTCAAATAAAAGGGATAATAAAATTATTAGATGAAATACATTTTTGATCAAAATGAATTGTTAGAAGAAATAATAATAAAAAATTAGAAAGTGGAAAAGGATTAATAGGAAAAAATTTATAAGATTATGTTATCAACCCAATTTAGAATGGTAGAGGGATTGACAATGAACTGGGGAAAAGGTTTAATGATTGATACAGACAAAATTAAAATTTGGCTACAAGAAATTGTTAATATTAAAAATGCATATGTAAAAGAACAACAAATGAAAATGGTTAGACAATGGTACAGGACGCCACATCAATTTGCATTTATAAATGATAAATTCCAATCAAAATGTTAGCATGGATGTGGAGCAAAGGGTATTTATATAAACATGTGATGGGAATGCCCTTTTGTTCAAGAATTTTGGACAGAGGTTATGAAACAGATAAATATAATAATAGGTATAGAGATACAATTAAGCAAAGAAAATTGTTTAGCTCTCAGTTTAAGGGAATTAAGTATGAATAGCAATCAAAGATACGTAATAAAGCAATTTCAGTGATTGCCTATGGTTGGAAAGATAAAGCAAATTGGATTAAGTTTTTTTATTCAAATATATAAAAATATATATATTATTCAATTTCCTTAGGGAAAGAAGACTTAAGTATACTGGGGAAAGCAATAAAGAATCATGGAAAGAGAGATGGGAAATTGTGATTAAGAAAGTGGAAGATACAATATGATTAATAATATTTTCCACATCTCCGATAACAACTGTTACTTTGTTCAAAATGTGTGTCCCTCAAATGCCGTTTCTGGGAGGGGGGTGGTGAGGAGAGAAAAGTTTATTATGAAATAAGGATTGTAAAAATTGTGATATGTATTATGTAATAAAAAATTTAATTAAAAAAATTTAGCAGGCTGCACTCAGCTTTTAATGTTTTGTTGTTCATTGTATTTTGTTTATAGTAGATTTTATTGTTTTTAATTCTATGTTGGGCTTTAGTCTATGAATTGCAATTACTTTGAAAATAACACAAACACAGACAGACAGACACATCAGAGATGTTTTAATATTCTGTAAAGAGTTTATCGCACAAAGGCAAGCTGCTTAAATCCTGTGCAGAAATGGGACTTTAAAAAAGTCTGGAAAAAACCCTGCAAAAGTGGGTTGTTTTGAGTTGTGTTTGTGTGGAGGTGAAATAACGCAACATAAACCCAAAAGGAAATTGCCCAAACCCACTCTTTTTTACTTTCATAAATAAATGTTGGGTCAATGTCACCTTATTTTGTCTTCACACAAACGTCGTCTGAAAATCTACACACTTTTGTGGGGGTTTTCCACTTTTTGTTTGGGTTAGCCCCCATCATTTGAAAATCAACCTGCTTTTGTGGTTTTTTTCTTGTTTAAAATCAGTTGCTGCACGGTATCTGTCCCGTGTGATAAACTCCTAATCTCCTAATGGAGCAACTTAAACACATCTTTCCCATGCCATTTCCCCCCTTTTTGGCAGCGGGAGAAGAAACGCACCCTTTTCCTCTACAACGAGATGCTACGGCAGCGCATGGCCTTCATCGCAGTACAGCGGAAGCGCATCATCCTTCGAGTCCGTCAGCACAAAAGACTAGTGAGTGGACGGAAACCTCAAACCCTGTTTCCAATCCTCCTACTTGCTCTTCACCTTTGTAAGAGAATGCCTATGAAAAAAACACACTTTGGAGCTGGCTGGTATTTATACTTATATTTGCGCTTATACAATATAGTATACAGTACAGAAGAATTCAAAGAGATAGCTGTATTAGTCTGTGGAATCACTATATAGAGAGATCTTGTAGCACCTTTGAGACTAACTGAAAGAAAGAAGTTGGCAGCAGGAGCTTTCATATAATATACAGTAAAATACATGGTGTAGTGGTTTGAGCATTGGACCAGAGTTTGATTCCTCATTCAGCTGTGGAAACCCCCTGAGTGACCTGGGGTGACTCACACACGCTTAGCCTCAGAAAACACCATTATAGATTGGCCTTGAAAGTACACAACATTTCACACTTTTTGACAGTGCTCTTGTCCCTAACCTGTTGAATAAGTGAGGGACGCCTGTAAAAAAAGGATACATGGCAATGTTAGTACTGGGTTGGGCTGTATGACCTTTGAGGTCCCTCGCACTGAATCCCTCCTTCGTCTTTCTTCCTTCTGCAGGCTAAACCCCTCCTGGACCGAATTGGACACTGGTTCCCTTTCCTGAAACGCTTCCTCCGCCGGCGCTGCATCCTCTGCAACATGCCTGAATCCCGGAGGTCGCAACTCTGTCCGAATCCAGATTGTGGCACCCTCTACTGCCGACTCTGCTGGCAGGACATGGGCCAGGTCTGTTTTGCCTGCAACCCGGATGCAGTGCTTTCTGATGACAGCAGCAGTGAAGGGTCCATGGGCTACGCAGACTGAGGTTGCATCCAGGGCACTGTGCCAGCATTTGCTTGTTCTCTCCTTCCATTATTAAAACATTGCTTTGTTTCTTCTGGTCTCCTTGGATTGCCTCACTTACTTCCAGGGCACAGAATCATAAGAGTTGGAAGAGGCCACAAGGGCCATCCAGTCCAACCCCCTGCCATGCAGGAAATCAAAACTAAAGCATCTCTGACAGCTGCCCACCTCTGTTTAAAGACCTTCAAAGAAGGAGATTCCACCACTTTTCAAGGGAGTGCATTCCACTGTCAAACAGCAATTACTGTCAGGAAGGTCTTCTTAATGACCCATAGAACTTTGCTGCCTGTAGCAAGGCACTCCCTCACTGCCCCTGAAGCCTAAAGTCAAGGTGCATAGTGGGTGTGTTGTGTGCCTTCAAGTCATTTCTGACTTATGGAGACCCTAAGGCTTACTGTTTATTATAAAGAAAACAAAAATAATAACCACGGAGAACCTACATAAATTCAAACCAGACAATGAGGAAATAGAAATTGTAAAAAAATTCTCATACCTGGGATCAAACATTGATAGAAACGGGGACTGCAACCAGGAAATCAGAAGAAGATTAAGAATGCGGAGGGCAGCTACGAAAGAACTAGAAAAGATCCTAAAATGCAAAGATATACAATTGAGCACAAAAGTAGAATCGTACAATCAGGCAAGTATTCCCGATTACCATTGTATGGATATGAGAGCTGGACAGTCAAGAAAGAAGGCAGGAAGAAAATCTATTCATTGGAGATGTGGGGCTGGAGAAGAGTGTTGAGGATCCCATGGACAGCCAAAAGGACAAACAAATGGGTCCTAGAGCAGATCAAGCCAGAAACCTCCCTGGAAGCCAAAATAATCAAACCTAGACTGGTGTACTTTTGACACATCATGAGAAGACATGAATCATTGAGGAAAAAAAAAAACAATGCTGCTGGGAAACGTAGAATAATAATAATAACAACAACAATAGTTTATTTATAACCCGCTCCTCTGTATAACACTCGGAGCAGGGTACAACAAATTAAAAACAAAGCACAATTTAAAACAAATCTTATTACCCAATACCCGACCTCCCTCCCCTTAAAAAATAAATTAAACCAGCAATTGGTTAAAAACCAGTAGATAGTTAAAAACAGGTTACAAACATCTGAGGGTCCTTCCTTAAGTTAGGGGTCAGGACGAGGGGGGAATGAGCAGAGGGTCAACTAAAGCTCTGGAGCCGGGAATTAGATGGTTTCAGGGAAGGCCTGCCAGAAAAGATGCATTTTTAAAGCTTTTTAAAAGCAATCTAAAGATGTCATAAGATGCATCTCGTCCGGCAGGCCATTCCAGAGCTTGGGAGTGGTGGCAGAAAAAGCCCTCTGGGAGGTCTGCGAGAGCCTGGTCTTGATAGGTTGTAGTAGGTTCCTCCCAGAGGATCGAAGCGTGTGGGGGGGGGATTGTACGGGGAGAGGCGGTCCCTCAGATAAGATGGACCCAAGCCATGTAGGGCTTAAAGGTTAAAACCAACACCTTGTACTGCGCCCAGAAACTAATCGGCAGCCAGTGGAGAGATTTAAGCACAGGTGTAATGTGCTCTCTCCTAGATGTTCCAGAGATAAGCCTGGCTGCCATGTTTTGGACCATCTGAAGTTTCCAGGTTAGGCACAAGGGTAGCCCCATGTAGAACGCATTACAGAAATCCAATTGTGAGGTTACCAATGCATGTACCACAGATTCCAGGTCCTTCAGTTCCAGGAAAAGCGTATCAGCCGAAGCTGGTAACAAGCACTCCTGACCGTCACATTCACCTGACTAGTCATGTGAAGCGACGGATCAAGGAGCACCCCCAGGCTGCGAACAGGGTCCTTCAAGGAGAGTGTGACCCCATCTAGGACTGGAAGTTGTATTCCCAAACCTGGTTTCGGACCAGTGACTGCTAGTACCTCTGCTTTGTCTGGATTTAACTTCAATCTGTTTTTCCTCATCCAATCCATTACCGCTGCAAGACAGTCATTAAGAGGAGAGACGCCATCTGAAGTCTGAGCCGACGATCTGGTCATGGAGAGATATATCTGAGTGTCATCGGCGTACTGAAGACACTGAGCTCCATGCCTCCGAATGATCTCACCTAGCGGCTTCATATAAATGTTGAATAGCATCGGGGACAGAATGGCACCCTGAGGGACGCCACAATTAAGCTGAATCTTAGAGGAGCAACTGTCCCCGAGCCTCATTCTTTGGGATCTACCGGAGAGAAAGGACTGGAGCCACCGAAGAGCGGTGTCCCCAATCCCCAACTCCCTCAGCCGATCCAAAAGAATGGAGTGATCTACAGTATCAAACGCCGCCGAGAGATCCAAGAGCACCAGCAGGGTCACACTACCCCTGTCGATACTCAAGCGGAGGTCATTGGTCAGGGCAACCATGGCAGTCTCCACTCCATGTCCTGTCCTGAAGCTGGTTTGAAACGGAAGGAAGTAGAAAGAGAGGTAAGCCACATACTGGGTGGAAAAAATAAAGTGATCATGATTTTGCAGGAGGTCAATGTGAAGGCAGTTAAACAGCAACAAAGGCAACCCTATAAAGGGGTTTTCTTAGCAAGATTTGTACAGAGGAGGTTTGCCATGGCTTTCCTCTGAGGCTGAGAGAGTGTGACTTGCCCAAGGCCACCCAATGAGTTTCATGGTCAAGCTGAGAATTGAACCCTGGTCTCCAGAGTTGTAGTCCAACACTCAAACTACTACTCCATGCTACTCAAAAGTAATCAAGTTCTTTAGAGACTCACAAAGTGGATGCCATCTACTGTATTCCCATTCCTGGTACTGAAGGAAAAACTACAGCTAGTTGTTTCTGCCGTAACGTTACATTCAGTAAAATATGGAAATTCCAAGTCATGAGTCACATTCGTGCAAAAAACATGACTAAGGATTCTGTCTGGTGTGGTTTGGGAGGAGGTCAAATGGGGGAACACCATGAGTTACTGCGCTGGTTACAGTGATGCCACTGAAAGAGCTCTTTCCATACTGCAGCCTAGGTGGGTTTGAGGTTTTTCAGATCCTCAAAATACCAGCTCTTCTCATTTTAAAACATTATGATGTTGATGTTGTTATACTGGCTTCCTCTTGATCACTTTCCATATTGCACCGTAGGGTGCTTTGGGGTTTTTTTTCCTGGCCTGAAAATTCCAGCCCTTCCCATCTTAGAACATAACAACAACAACAACAACAACATAACGATGATGATGACAACACCACCAAACAACAGTAATAATAATAATTATTATACTGGCTTCCACTTTATCGATGTCCTTACTGCACCTTGGGTTGTTTTGGGATATTTTCTCTGATCCCACATGGCCTCCCATCTTGAAACATCCATAACAACAACAGCATCAATAATAATAATAATAATAATAATAATATACTGTGTTCCTCTTTATCAATTTCCATACTGCACCTTAAGTTTGGGGGGGGGGGGGTTCTGTCCCCAATGGTTTCTCATCTTGAAACCTTCATAATAATAATATACTGCTTTCCTCTTTATCGATTTCCATACTGTGCCTCAGGTTGTTTTGGGGTTTTTTCCTGGCCCCAAATGGCTACCTATCTTGAAACATTAATTATTATTATCATTATTATTAATTATTATAATAATTATTATTATACTGGCTTCCTTTTTAATCTCTTTCCATACAGCACCTTAGGTTATTTGGGAGGTTGGGGTTCTGTCCCCAAATGGCTTCCCATCTTGAAACATTTAATAAATAATAATAATAATAATAATAATAATAATAATAATTGCTTTCAATATGGGTTTTTATTTCTGGGCCCAAATGGCTCTGCATCTTGAAATAATCATCCTTCTCCTCATGATAATACATTCCTCTTTCCACACTTGCTGGGGTTAGGGGCACAGGACCCCCCCCCCCCCCGAATGTGGAATAATTGCAAGTAACAAAAACTCTAGGTTTTTACCCAAGTGAACACCTCTCTAGGAATCTCTAGGTCCTGCAGGGCAACTCTGTGGTCAACATCTGCCAGATCCTGAGCACAGAGTAGCCATTGGCTGCGTTCACACTGGAGAAATAAACCAGTTTAAGCGCCGTGGCTCAATGCTTTGAAATTCTGGGAATTGTCGTTTGTTGTGGGGCCCAGAGCGGAGCAGAGCTCCGCTCTGGACCCCACAACAAACTACAATTCCCAGAATTTCACAGCATTGAGCCATGGCGCTTAAACCGGTTTATTTCTCCAGTGTGAACACAGCCCTGGAGGAGCTACAAAGCAGGCCTAGTGCTGGAGTGTCCTCTCTAGGAATCTCTAGGCCCTTCAGGGTGACTCTATGGTCAACATCCGCCAGACATTGACCACAGAGTTGTGCTGGAGTTGCTATAAAGACCCAGCAGAGTGTCCTCTCTAGGAATCCCTAGGCCCTTCAGTGCGACTGAGGGTTAAAGGTGACCATAGAGTTGCGCTGGAGGAGGACCTAGATATTCCTAGAGAGGCCATGTTAATAAAAAAATAAATAACCAAAGCCGCAAATATGGCGGGATGAGTGTATAAATGTTTTTGTTATCCCCTGGGCTCCAGTCTATCCCCATCTCCTCCTCCCTGGTGGCCTGCTTCTGTGGGCCTCCCCTCAGCCCCTCTCTTTCCTAGGCCTAGGCCTCAATGGGCAGGGCCTGGCCCTCAGAGGAGGAGGCCCTGCCAAGAAGAGTCCCTCCTCTTTCAATCTGGGCTGGAAGGAGGAGGAGAGGAGAGGCAGGAGGCCAGGAAGGCAGTGCTCCACTGGGACCACTCCATCCTCAGCCTCGCCTCAGACAGGCTCCAGGAGCAGGGAGAGGAGAATGGGGGGCATGGAGCTCTGGGCCCTGGCGGTGGGGCTCCTCGCCTCGGCTTCGTGTGGGGAAGGAGACGCGGGTGAGCCTCGGCATGCAGCCACACTGGGGAGAGAACCCGGTTTGGTACCGGTTTAAGTGTCTTGGCTCAAGGCTATGGAATTCTGGGAGCTGGAGTTTGTTGTGGGGTCCAGAGCGGAGCGGAGCTCCGCTCTGGACCCCACAACAAACTCCAGCTCCCAGAATTCCATAGCGACTGACCCAGACAACGAGCTCTGGGCCCCACCACAGACTCCCAACTCCCAGAATTCCATAGCGACTGACCCAGGCAACGAGCTCTGGGCCCCACCACAGACTCCAACTCCCAGAATTCCATAGCAACTGACCCAGGCCAACGAGCTCTGGAGCCCACCACAAACTCCCAGCTCCCAGGATTCCATAGCGACTGACCCAGACAACGAGCTCTGGGCCCCACCACAGACTCCCAACTCCCAGAATTCCATAGCGACTGACCCAGGCAACGAGCTCTGGGCCCCACCACAGACTCCCAACTCCCAGGATTCCATAGCGACTGACCCAGGCAACGAGCTCTGGAGCCCACCACAAACTCCCAGCTCCCAGGATTCCATAGCGACTGACCCAGGCAACGAGCTCTGGGCCCCACCACAGACTCCCAACTCCCAGAATTCCATAGCAGTGAGTCAGGGAAAGTGCTTAAAGCGCTGCCAAACCGGGAAACTACAAACGAATTGACATGACATTTGTTTTAATTATTGGAGTGACTTAATTCTGTTTTAATGTACTATTTTTGTATGCTTTTAATGGTACTGGTTTTTTTAACGTTGTAAGACGCCCTGAGTCCCAGTCTTGGGAGAAGGGCAGGATATTATTATTATTATTATTAATAACATAATAATTAATTATTAATAATAATAATTCCCAGGATTCCCTAGGACTGAGCCAAGGCAGCTTAAGCGGTCTCAAAACTGGATCATTTCTGTGGTGTGTTTTGGACCTTAGTCCTGAACAAGATGATTTTGTGAGCCACCTTGGGTCCCTTTTGGGGGGAGAAAGGTGTCATAGGACTTTATCAGACAGGAGGAATTTCTCTTTATTGCGAATGGAGCCAATTCGAATTCACGTGAATTCGCTAGTTTAGTGAATTCCTATTGCGTTCGGAATGCATTCAGAATGACTTCCCTTTTGCCCGAAATTGCGTGAGATGCTTTAATTCGCAATAACGCGAAACCCCATGATTACATTCAGATTGCCATTGGATTATACTTCAAATTTCCGACGCCTGATAAGGTCCATAGAAGTGAAATAAAGGATGATGATGATGATGATGGTTCGATGTTTTGGAATTTCTTCTGGACAGAAGTTTGGAATGGAGGACATGTCTGAGAAAAGGAGGATGTGTGGTCATCTTGGCAACCCTATGGGTGAGACAAGCTCTACCTGTCCTCCATTCAGGTCTTGCAGATTCAGTCCCATGATTGAATATATCCATCTGGTTTGTGGTTTTCCTCTTTGGTGAGTTTTTTGTGTGTGTCTTCAAGTTGTTTCTGACTTATTTTGCCTTAAGGTGAACCTGTCATGGGGTTTTCTTGGCCTGATTTGTTCAGAGGAGATTGGCCATTGCCTTCCCCTGGGGCTGAGAGAGTGTGACTTGCTCCAGTGGGTTTTGTGGCTGAGCTAGAAATCGAACCCTGGTCTCCAGAGTCACAGTTCAAAATTCAAACCGCTATGCCGCATTATCATCTTTTCTAGTGAGTCATGATGTGACCATTGGGAGTCTCCTTCTTTGGAGGTCTTTAAACAGAGGTTGGATGGCCTTGAGTTCGGGACTGCTTTGATTGTGAGTTCCTGCATGGCAGAATATGGGGTTGAACTGGATGGCCCTATTTGGGGTCTCTTCCCAATCTTGGATTCTATTATTCTAATTTGAGGCCTTGAGCAGAGACATTTCAAGGGGGTGTTACACCGAGCATGGAGCAAGCTTGTTTTCTGCTGCCTCAGAGAATAAGGACACGGAGCAATGGGTTCAGAACTACAGGAAAAGATGTGACGTTGAAAGCTTTCATGGCTGGCATCTGTAGTTTTTTGAGGGGTTTTTGGGTTATGTGGCCATGTTCTAGAAGAATTCTAGAGTTCTCTTCTAGAACACGGCCATATAACCTGAAAAACCCACAAAATGCTACAGGAAAAGAGAAGGAGGGGACGGTAAGAGCTGTTTGACAGTGGAAGACACTCCCTTGGAGAGTGGTGGGGTCTCCTCCTTTGGAGGTCTTTGAACAGAGGCTGGATGGGCATCGGTTGGAGATGCTTTGATTGAGAATTCCTGCATGGCAGGGGGGTTGGACAGGATGGCTCTTAGGGTCTCTTCCAAGGCTATGATTTTATGACCAAAGTACAACAGCCTCAGTTTTGTTCTTAGGTCCTGGACGTTTCATTTTTTGCCACCAGGTCAACTCAGCGGCCTTCGGATATTTGCAGTTCCTGATCTGTGAGGTTAATCACCATCAGGGATGATGGGAGATGTAGTCCGAGGAGAGGACACTGGCCTGAATACACTGCCTTGGCACCAGCGCATCTCTAACAAGCAGCTGTACGGGAGATGCTAGGGATTAAAGCCATGACTTTGTTCATGCAGAGCATGGCAGGTGAGCACTGTTAGGCCATGTTAGGATGGCAGTGGCAAAGCCCCCTCTGAAGAAGCTGACCAAGAAAACCCCATGATAAACCTATTGTTTTTCACCTTTGTAGTTGTTGTTGTGTGCGCTTTCCCACTTATGGCAACCTTGAAGTGAACCTATTGTGCGGTTTTCTTGGCCAGTGTCTTCAGAGGAGGATTGTCATTGCCTCCCCCTGAGGCGGAGAGAGTGTGACTTTCCCAAGGTCACCCAGTGGGTTTTATGGTCCAGTGGGGCTTTGAATCCTGGTCCGTGGAGTCATTATCTGACTCCGCTAAGTACCATCAAGACCTTAATAAAATAAAGCCATAAATATCGGGAGAGCCACATGTTTCCCGTCCTTGCTCTAGTGGCTGCTGGATTGTATCTGTGGGGAAAATTAAATTAAAATCCAAGGATGATGGGAAGTGAAGAGCTACTCCACACTTGAGAACCTCAGAAGAGTTTGGTTGGAACAGACCAAAGGTACATCTAGTACAGCATCCAATTTTGCACTTCTTTTAGATACTCCAAAGGCAGGCTGGGGAGAAAAAAGCCCACTCCTGCTGTTGCTGCCTGGCAGCTGCTTTTCAGAAGTATACTGTTCCTGTTACTGGAGGCTCAGTTAGTTTAGCTTGACCAATATCTATTGATCGAGTCCTCTATCTCCTCCATTTAATTGTGTAGCCCATAAGCCTTCAGCAGTCAATCCTATATATTATTTAGGTGTTCGGCACTCCAGAATAAGAAGAGGCAACTTGTGGCCCTAGAGGTTGCTGCTAGACTCCATTTCCCATCCTCTCTGGCGGCTGGGCTGGGCTGGCTGGGGATGATGGCTTGGGGGAAAGAACAGGTCTATAACTGTCTATAGTTTATAGTTTTAAAATGGTATTTTATGGGGATAAATTGTCGTATTTACTGTATATTTTTTTATTTTTGACTTTTAGATTGTACACCTTTGGCAGGTTTTATGTTGTTTTGATTATTCTGTATAGTGCCGTGTAAAACATGCGGCGCTCGCTATATAAATAAATAACAACAACAACAACAGGTGGGGAGCGGAGCATGTCAGAGTCCAGAATTGGAGCTGCTTTTGTGCGTCTACAACTGCAGTTCGTCTTAGAAAGAAACTGCCTGTTTATTGTTTGTTGTTGTTTTTGTTGTGTGCTTTCACATTGTTTCCAACTTAAGGGGTTTTCTTGGCAAGATTTCTTTAGAGTGGCTTTGCCTTTGCCATCCTCTGAGGCTGAGAGAGTGTGACTTGCCCAAGGTCACCCAGTGGGTTTCATGGCCGTGCTAGCAACCAAACCCTGGCAAATAGACTTTCGAAGAAGGGAAAGCATGCTGAGGCTTGCGCTGTTTCTCATCCGTTGCCTCCCTATAAGCTAATCTCTCTTCCCACTTAAGCTTTTAAGCTTGTTTCAATGAAGGTTTAGGCTCTCCCCATTGCAGTTCCTTATGCGCTGGTTGAGAGGAAAACCACAAAGGGAGGGACTCCTTTTTGTGTGTGTGTGCCTGAAAAAGGTATGCCAAATTGTATGCCTGTCCAAAGGTGAGAAAAGCAAAATGGTCCATGTTTCTAGTCCATAGGGCTGTGAAGAAATCTCAGAAGCCAGAGTTAAATTGAGAGCAGCGGTCAGTGATAGATTTATACATCGATTTAACAAGCTGCGGTTTGAGGCATCAAATTTTGCAGAACCCCTCCTGTTCTCATGCAGCAGGAAGAAAACGGATGAGATTGTATTTGTTCTTTTGTACACAAAGCAGGTGAAGATTTATATCACTACCAACATAGTTATTTTTATGGGAATCATAGAATCATAGAAATTTAGAGTTGGAAGAGACCACAAGGGCCATCCAGTCCAACCCCCTGCCGTGCAGGAACTCCCAATCAAAGCATTTCCGACAGATGGCCATCCAGCCTCTGCTTAAAAACCTCCAAGGAAGGAGACTCCACTACATTCCGAGGGAGTGTGTTCCACTGTCGGACAGCCCTTACTGTCAGGAAGTTCTTCCTAATGTTAAGGTGGAATCTTTTTTCCTGCAGTTTGCATCCATTGTTCCGAGTCCTGTTCTCTGGAGCAGCAGAAAACAAGCTTGCTCCCTCCTCAATATGACATCCCTTCAAGTATTTAAACAGGGCGATCATATCACCTCTTCACCTTCTCTTCTCCAGGCTAAACATCCCCAGTTCCCTAAGGCGTTCTTCATAGGGCAAGGTTTCCAGACCCTTCACCATCTTAGTTGCCCTCCTTTGGACCCGCTCCAGTTTCTCCACATCTTTTTTGAATTGTGGTGCCCAGAACTGGACACAGTATTCCAGGTGGGGCCTGACCAAAGCAGAATAGAGTGGCACTATTACTTCCAAGTTAGTTGCTCCTGTGGGATTTAGCCAGTGTAGATGATGATTATGATGATTATGATGATTATTTTATATATACCCTGCCTTTCAGCTCTAAAAGGTATCAGAGCAGCTTACAATCATTATTTCAACTAGACAGGCTTACATTCTAAGAAGTCACGACACAAAAGGAGAAGGGATTGGTGGTGGAGAAGGGGATCAGGTCCATCAGTTCTTCTCTCCCTCTGAGGCCCGGACCAAGGCAGATGGCCTGGAGGGAGGGCTCTGCTTCTTAATCCAGGACAGGCCCTATGGAGTTTGGCCTGTCCTTTCACTCCCTCCTGGGTAAGATGGTGTAGCATGGAGGGAGGGCTCCTCCACTTGAGGCCATGCCTGATGGTGTTTCTAGGCCTCTCTAGTCCCTTCACTCCCTCCTGGGTAAGATGGTGTAGGAGGGAGGGCTCTTTCACTTAAGCAAGAAGTTGTTATTGTTGTGTGCCTTCAAATTGTTTCCGACTTACGGCGACCCTGAAATGAATCTATCGTGGGGTTTTCTTTGCAAGTTGTTTCAGAGGAGGCTTGCCATTGCCATCCTCTGAGGCTGAGAGTGTATGACTTGCTCGACAACACCCAGTGACCAAGCAGGATTTGAACTCCGGGCTCCAGAGTAATTGTCCAGTGCTTAAACCACTACACCACCGGCTCAAAAGATGTTCTAACCAGTTGCGTTTGTATAAGACAGGTTCAAAATTTATCTTCAAATATTCGAAAGAGAAAAAGCCTGAGATCTCAAGCTTGCAAGTACAGAAGAAAGTGAAGCTGTATGTGACTGATTTTTCCAAGAGTAGATTAAGACACTGAAAGCCTAGATTGTGCCAAGGACCATCTTATTATCAAAAGAAATGTGCTTTTCTCACCATTGTGCTTTATCTGAAATTTAGTATTTTTAATTGACGAATTTTGCAAACATGGGTGAATTCTGACCTAAAATGGACTGATACAAAATCCTCACCTGTTCCTGATGGGGAGGAGCCAACCCACATAAATTAAGCAAGAAAAATGAATATGCAGATGAGTTCATTTCCATAATAAACATTTAATTTAACTATACTGCCACCAGATTGATGGACTCTCTCAATAGGGAATTGGGATTTTTCATGATGGCAATCTGGGCTTGGAAAAAGTGACTTTTAGGGATGACATCCCCATCCCCAGAATCCAAAAAGGGAACTGTGTAGAGTATGTATTCTTACACACAGAAGGTCTCTAAACTCAGGTATTTGTGAATACTTATTTAACAATACTGTACTGCAAAAACTTACTAAACCATCAATTGCTTATGTTTACTACAATAATACAATTTTAAGCATCCAGTGGATTAAGTTACATAAACCATCTAGAAAATAATCATACAGTAAAAATATTGTAAAGTAACCATAATGTGAAATATCTCATCTTTAAAATGTAACAAATCATCAAGGAAACAATCAGAAACAAATAAGGGAATGTCCACAATTCAAATGCAACTCCATTTAAAGAAGATACAAAGTGCATATAGTTTGTGATGTAAGTTTTGCAAAACCTGAAGTTTGAAAAAAAAACCTGAGGTCTGAAGATCCTGTGGCTTGAAAAAAAATCTTGGTTCTCTCAATAGGGAATTGGGATTTTTCATGGCGGCAACCTGGGTTTGGGAAAAGTGACTTTTGGGGAGGACAGCTCCCAGAATCCTCCAGCCAGCCAAATGTCTGGGGGATTCTGGGAGCTGACCTTCCCAAAAGTCAGTTTTCTGAGCTCTTGTGTCAACCGTTCAAGGATGTGCGTACAACTGGCGAATGAAGGAGCACTGGAACAGGAAGGGTAATACTTTTGCTATTTTTTTGGTTCCAGCTGGTGATGCCCGACAACCATGGAGCAATTGGACCTGCTCCTGGCCCATTGTGCCAAGGATCATAAAGGGCAGCGGGACTGTCAGCCTGCAGGAAGCAGCACCGGTAAGATCCCCTGCTCGCTTTTTGATTTTAAGCAGCGTAACTGGGATAGGAAGCTGAGCAGCTGCAACACCACCATGACCTCAAGCCAATCTGGCCAGATGATCTCATCTTCTACTATTTCCCCCCCTTCATCCAGCCTTGAGCCTTCCCCCTGCCATGTTCCCAACCCACGGCTGTTGGGTGTCTCCCAAACATTTCCGTCTATTAGTCGGGGCAGGAAATGCTGGGTGGGGTCGGGATGGGAGTGGGGGGCAAAGGAACAAGCCCCTCGCCGCCTCCCCCAGTCCCATTCACACCCACACGACAAATTAGCTAACCAGGGAGCGGCTCTTCCTGCCAGAAAAGTTTGTGTGGGAGATAAAGGCACTTTCTCCTGGCCTTGGTTTGACCTGGACACCAGGCCCAGTTGAAGGGAATCTGGATTTGAGGCTTAACATGGCCAGATAGGGCAGAGCTGATCTGGGGAGAAAGGGATCCATTTCGTGCCAAAGGTCCTGTTTGCACCAGCTTTCTTTTCTTGATCAGATGCTTCAATGGGAAACTCATGAGTGCAATTCTGCCCTCTTGGTCATGTTCCCCAACAACTGGTATTTAGAGGTAGGCTGCTTTTGCATGGGGAGGTTCCATTTCACAGGAATATATTAGGAGGCTTCTGCTTGTATTCCCCACTTATTGCCTCCAATATTAGCCATCCTGACTAGTATTCTTGGATGACTCTAACCTCCTTAGAACTCTTTCTGCAACAAAATGTGCTTGCAAACCTTTTTTTCTGGAGAGAGTCCTGTTGGTAGTAATGATGTCTTTTGTGGCTGCCTCTTTATTCTTTTTCCAACCATCTCAGTCTCTAATTCGCAGGGCCAGGACTGGTTTCCGCCTCGACTGCAGCTTGCTGTGGAGGTTGAAGGAGAGCACTTGATCCTGGATTTGGCACAGAATAGGTGAGTTTGAGGGTTGTGTCAATGAGATGAGGAAAAGGTTCTTGGGGTAGGAATGGTGAACTCTGTGGTGTTTGAGAACTCCAGGTTCCATAATCCCTAAATGACATGGCCTGTGATGGAACCCAGGTTCTTCATGCCTGTTTTTAAGGGAATGGAATCTAAGAACATTAAGAAATAAAGATGCTTGCCTTCTGCATTTACTTCAAATGCTCTTCCAACCCAACTTCCTGTGGTCAGCTTTTGGTATTTGGAAGTGAAACAAGGAAGTTCTGTTTAGACTGCATCAGCACTGCAGAAATAATGCAATTTGACACTATTCTGGGAATTGTAGTCTTCTGAGACATTTAGCTTCTGGCAGAAAACTTTGATGTTACAGCAAACTATAAATCTCAAGATTCCATTGGATGGAATCGTGACAGTTAAAGTGGTGCCAAATTTGATTATTTCTGCAGTGTGGGTGCAGTCTTAGACACCCTCCATAACAACAGACAATACTTTCTGAAGTTGACTACCTCTTGGTTTAGTATATTCTACAGTCAGTGCTCCAGTGTGTGATCAGCTCCACCCATCATCCCCAGCTATTGGTCAGCCAATGGTAGCCCAGGTAGGAACTGCTGGGAATATTAGTTTTACAGGCAGCTTGCCATGACCTGGCACTCCCTGGCTGTCTGGGATGACAATGCCCATTGTCCCCAGTGACTGGAGCATGCTGCATGTGGTTGATTGGAATTGCAGCCCACTTACAAACACAGGGGCATTGCAGTTGCCCATTTGGTATTAACAGAGAAGCAGGACGTTGCGTCCCTGTGTGTACCTGCTAGCTGTACTGTAACATTGCATCTTAATTCCCCAACAAACTAGTGTCCTCCTGATGGAATGAACTTTAATTTTCATCAGTCAGAATGGGTGAGTGGGGATGATAGGAGCTGTAGTTCAGCCCATCTGGACTGTTGGTGATTTGGGGAGGCTGTAATATGTTTTACATAGGGATTATCAATGTCTCTCACTGAGTCTAACCTGACAGAGGAAGTTCTGGTCCAGAAAAGTTAACATTGCTGAGCCTCCGAAGACAAGGCCTTTATTCCTTCCACTACATGCCCCTTGTGTAGGAAAAGGAAAATGTGTCCCTCTAGAATAGATGTTGCTGGGTTGCATTTCCCTTGAGCACTCACCATTTGCCATGCTGGTCGAGAAGCAGTCTGATTTCCTGAGGCTGTGTAGTGTAGTGGTTAGAAGACTGGCACTTGAGAGATCTGAATTCAAGTCTATAGTGAGCTAGGAAACTCACTGGGTGGCCTTGAACAAGTTCTCTTCCCTCCCCTCTTCCTTCCTCTCTTTTTCTCAAAATCTCTCTCTCCCCATCTCAGACTATCTCTGACTGTGGAGGTTCTTTCAAAAGCAGTGGCAGTTAGATTATAATCCAGGAGATTAGAATAAAATGTACACAAAAAGGGAGGCTGGCAGACCTGTTTACTCTTGTACATTACAAGGATAACATAACAGTCCAGTTTAATCCACTGCCTTCCTACTAACTTCTGTCCTTCTGGATTGGGCTAAGACTCTCATCACTATTGACAGATGGAAGGGTTCAGATGATAGGAGCTGTAGTCCATCCCATGTGTGTAACCAGTACATCGCAAGGTAATGATGCCAAGGGGTTGGTGCTGGCAACTGGTACCATATCTCTGCCCATAAGCTGTTATTGTTTGCCATGGGCTGGCACTGGTCCATGGACTGCCAGTTTGACTAGCACTGGATTTGACCATAATCTAGAGGTTGAGAAACATAACAGGGTCATGTTACGGACCTAATCCTTTCCCCTCTCCACCCCAGGACAACAACTACAGCCTCTAAAATTTAAAACATTCATGCAGAAGCAAAACCAGTGTGCTAACACATTATGTCTGGATTGCCAAAGCAAGCCCGTGTAGCCCAACTGGAGAGGAGGGAAGGGTAGGGGCACAAACCAGACCCTCTTCCAATGTAGGTGTCTAACCCTGCCACAATCCATCCCAGCATCTTGTTTCCAACAGTGGGTGGATGGATGTTTTCAGAAAGACAAAAGGAAGAGACTCTACCACACTCTTTGGCAGCATGTTTCACTGTCAAACAGCTCTTTCTACCAGGAGGTTCTTTCTAAGATGATGGTTCATATCAACAAACCAGCTTGCTGAGAGTAGGTCTTTTGTAAAGACTGTGTGTCTTGATTGTTTGCTCAGCAAACTGACGGCCCCCTTCTCTGATATTTTTTATTCCCAAGGAAATGTGCACAGCAATATATTGATCTAGAAGCCAAGCCTTAGGACTGATGTTTAGAAATGTTTAGTAAGTTTAGGGAGCTGGGTATGTTTAGCTTGTGGAAGAGAAGACTGAGAGGTGACACGATAGCCATCTTTAAATATCTGAAGGGATGTCATGTAGAAGATGGAGCAAGCTTGTGTTCTGCTACTCCAGAGACATGAACTTGAAACAATGGATTTATATTATCAAAAAAGAGATTCCATCTAAACATTAGGAAGGTGTTTTACTGTAAGAACTGTACAACAGTGGAATATACTTACTTGAGGAATTGTGATCTCTGCTTCTTTGGAGATTTTTAATCTGATGTTGGGTGGCTATCTTTCAGGAGTGCTTTAGTTACATATGCTAGTACGAGAGGGGTTGGACAAAATGTCCCTCTGGGTCCTTTCCAACTCTATCATTCTGTTGTCACAGGGAAAACACATTCCCCTCCTGCCAGCTAGTAGTGGCTGGTAGCTTTCGTGGCCATGGGGTGATGAATCTGCTCTGGATTTGAGTCTGAACTTGAGAGGCAGAGTCTTAACCCCCAAATAGCTTCATCACCTTGGATAACTCTTTTTTAAAAAATTGACCTAATAACTGAGAGTGGATTTGCTGTTCCTGCCAGTCCTCAGGAGGTTTGCAGCTGAGCTCTGAAAGAACAAGGAGATGGGGTGGGGGGTGATGTCATTGTCCCTGCTGATTGAAAAGTCCCCATGCGAGCCCTGGCTGTGTTACAACACCGAGGCTAATTGTGATTCCTTGGTTGCAGGGAGCTGCTGGCGGGCACCCAAGGACTCTTCTATTACCTTCCCGACGGGACGAGGGCAATGCATCCGACAGGCACAGAGGTGGGCCCCTGATTTTCTGGCTCTGTGTGTACAGGCTTGCGCTTCCAGGCAAAGAAGCTGAGAGATGCTACTGCTGCCAATCCTCCTGCCTCTGCCAGCTGGGATGCAGCCATCATGCGCAGGAACTGGATTGGTAGTGTTGCCCCAAATCTGAAAAGCTGTTATGTGTTTAGCACAATGTGAACCTGCTCTTCAGTAGACTTTTCTGGACTCCGGTAAAAGAGAAGTGGGAATAGTGTGGCCCCTGGGAAATGCCCTTCCCCCCGCCCTCTAATTAATTGCAGGTCAGGACAATTCTAGGCCAAAACATGAGAGTGAGGATTGATGCCTTGTGATGCTACAAGGATGATGTTACAAGAAGCAGCTCCTCTTGGTGCCATTCTGTGGCAATCAGCCACAATGGCACAGAGTATGCCATTCAGATTTTGAAAATAAACTAAGCCTAACTAGAGAAAAAATATAGGTGTACACATATTTCAAGATGTTGTTGTTACTCTGAGATTCTTCCCACACATCCTGAGAACTGATGAAGAGGGTCAACTTGCTGAGATTCTGGGCCAGGACCTGTGATCTCACAGCTCTGCCCACTATTCCCCAAAAGCCTCTAATGCCCCACTTTTTAAAAAATGGAATTTTTTGTCCCAAAATTGTTATCACCAGGTATATCAAAAGACATGTTGCCCCACCTCAGCCACACAAGCAGCCCAAACCCTGTACTTCAGTCCCTCTCAAAATGGGGACAGGAGATGATGAATCAAATACAGAGGTATTTGGGCTTGCTGGAGGGAGGATGCAGCCCTCAGAGCAATTGTGAGGGAGGGGGAATTGGCCACTCCCTCCCCCCCCCCAACTTGCCCTTCCTGGCACCAAACCCTGTGCACTTTGGGAGCTGAACATGTTAATATTATTATGCACAGCAAACATGTTTTAGTGTACTGTGTATGAAAAGGAGCACTCTGTACTGCATAAATATATTGCCCCCTTTTTTTAACGAAAATCATTTTTTTTTACTACAAAATGCACATGTTTTAAGAGAAAGAGCTTTTCTGGAAAAAGAGGTCCTGAATTACACGGCTGTTTACTAGGTCTCACATGTCTTGAAGGAAAACCTATTGGTCATTTAAATAAATAGATCTCTCTGGCTTTTCTTTGCTAACAAAGATTCAGGAAGGACTCATCCCACGCTTTCTACAAGCGCGTTGATGACTAAAAAGGCTGATCCGAGATAAACAAGTCCGGTTACAGAAAGCGCAGCAGAAAGTCTCCTTGGGTGATGTTACCAAGTTATGGTTCTTTCTGCATTGTCGTTTCTCTTTGAGACTCATTCGGTGTGAATTCTCGAAAGAGGCTGCAGCGTTGTGGATAGTGTGTCTCCATGCCTCCTGATGTGAGGCCAGGGCAGACCATTGTTGGTGATCAGTTTGGCTGAGCTTGAGATCTTGAGTCCTTGTATCTCTTCTTTGGGGCGCCCCTCTTACACTGACCTGTGGTGAGTTCACCGTAGAGTACTATTTTTTGGAGGCATTGGTCCTCCATCTTAGAAATGTTCTCTGTCCAGCGCAGCTGCGTTTTCAGTAGCATGGCCTCAATGCTGGTGATCCCTGCTTGCTCCAGGACAGCAACATTCGTCACAGTCAGTCCACTGTGTATTTAGGATTGTGCGTAGACAGCGCTGATGAAAGCGTTTGAGGAGTCATAGATGTTGGCGATAGGTGACCCATGTTTCAGACCCAGAGAGGAGAATGGACAGTACAATGGCTCTGTACACACGGATTTTTGTGCTTAGCCTCAGGTGTTTGTTACTCCAGACTCTTGTGAAGCCTTCCGAATGCACTATATGCCTTTGCTAATCTGTGATCGATCTCTTTATCAATCTTGGCATCTGAGGAGATGATGCTTCCCAGATAGGTGAACTGCTGAACCAGACTTAAGCACAGATTTGCCTATGGTGACGTAGGGGTGATATGCTCTTCCTGTGGTGCAGGCTGGTAGAGAACTTCCATTTTTCTTGAGGCTGACTTCCTGCCCAAACACCTTTCCAGGCTTCGATGTTCTTTCCTATTCTGGCATTGACGTCACCAAGGATAATGATTTTATCTTCTGCAGGGACATTTTGTATGAGGTGGCGTAGGTCTGAGTAGAAATTGTCTTTCTCCACAGGGCCGGCTTGCATAGTTGGGGCATATATACTGAAGAGAACAACATGAGGGAGGTGTAAGGAGATAATGTGATCAGAGTGACCTGTTGGCAGGGTTTCGAGTTTGGAGGCAATGGAGTTTTTAATCATAAAGCCTACTCCTGAAAGATGTTTTTCAGTTTTTGGTTTGCCAGACCAGTAGAGTGTATAGCTGGCACCGTGTTCTTTAAGGCTGCCTTATGGACACGAACTTCACTAAGAGCAGCGATGTCAATATTAAGTCATGATAGTTCATGGGCTATTGGAGCAGAATGACGCTCAGGATGTCCACTATCTGCAGAATCTTGCATGGTTCTGATGTTCCAGCATGCAAGTGTCAGTCTGTTTGCACCTATGGAGGCTGGTGTGTGCCTTTGTATCTTTGTTTTTCTTTGACTGCATCAGAAGATGCCCGTTGGCCGTGGCTTGCCAACTGGGTAGATGGAGATGAGCTTTCGTTAGGCCACCTTTTCTAGGCCCCTCTCAGTTTGGAGCAAGCAGTGCTCAAAAAAAAAAAAAAAAAGGCAAAAAAAAGGCAAAAAAAAGGCAGCGTGGTCATTCAGGATGGTGCCGAACACGACTGTCATCTCCTGGCAAGTCTCAAGCCACCAAAATCCTGAACAGCCTGCATACAGGGTTGGCTCTGCAGCTTCCAGTGCATCTTTCACCTGCCGTTTCGTCCCTCACCTATCGCTACAGGACTTTTTTTGTGGGGGGATTGGATGTATCCTTCGAGCCTGTGCAATGGATTTTTCTGGTAGAGTGCAGCATGCACAGAAGTGGCCTCACCCTTTAAACCAGAGGTTCGTCTGCTGGGGCCAAGCAAGCAAGGATGGTGGCAGCGAGATCCTTGGGTCGTAGGTTTGATTAGAGTTTCTTTCTCTTAGATGATTTACCTTACAGGGTTAGACAAGAACCATCTGCCCGGGTTTGAGATTGGAGTTTTCCTTCTCCTAGGATGGTTGCCATAAGTCTAAAGACCCCATCCTGCCCTTTGACGCTCTTGGTCAGACCTTTCAGTTGTGACCTGTCTGGCATGGGAGGCCCTACCGGTGGCTGTTTATGCCACCGCCAGCATAGCTGACATCTTTATTAGGGTACGCAAGCCTCTCCCCCACGACAAGGGGGGGGGGTCAATGGAGAGGAAATAAATAGGTACACATTAGATGCAGAGAAATAAAGAAAAAGGTCCCTCTTCCTGGTGCCACCAAACTTTGTTTTGGCAAAGCTTCTCTTGGAAACTTATTTCTGAAATAAATAGGTACACATTATAGAAATAAGTCTCCAAGAGAAGCTTTGCCAAAACAAAGTTTGGTGGCACCAGGAAGAGGGACTGCTTTTTCTTCACTTCTCTGCATCTTTAAGGTGCCACAAGATGCTCTGTTGTAGATAAACAGAGCAAATTATGATTATTTTTCAGCAAAGCAGTGTCTATTTGCTTTCTGTGAGTTCATGAGACAAGAGCAGAATCATTGCTCCATTGCCTTCAAAGTGTAGTATTGTTGTTCTGTGGCTTCAAGTCAACTTCAGCTTATGACACAAGCAAAGCACTCCTGACAGATAGCCATCCACTTTCGGTTTAAAAATCCCCAAAGAAGGAGACTCCACCACACTTATTCCACTGTTGAAGAGCTTTCACCATAAGGATGCTAGCTCAACTAACTTCCTAATGTTTAGGCGGAATCTCTTTTCCTGTAGTTTGAGTCCATTGTTCCAGGTCCTATTCTCTGGAGCTTTATATTTGGCTATCATGTCACCTCTTATTACCTTCTCCTTGACTCTATCCATCTGTTCCTACTGTTTTCTACCTTATTGCTATCTTTACTAGTGAGTCATGTCTTCTCCTGCTGTGTCCAAAGTACAAATGTCTCAGTTTAGTTAGTTTAGTCATCTTGGCTTCTAGGAAGATTTCAGGCTTGATTTGCTTTAGGACCCATTTATTTGTATTTTTAGCAGTCCGCAGCATCTTCACAACTCTTCCTATCAGACAATGACCTTTTCTGGGGGTTTTCTTGGCAAAATTTACCATTGCGTTGCTCTGAGGATGAGAGCAGGTGATTTGTCTTAGGTCACGCTCTGCGTTTCCAGGCCGAGTGGGGATTCAAGCACTGGTCTCCCAGAGTTCTAGTCCAACACAATGCCAGCTCTTTTCTATACCAAACTGGCTCAAAAAGTGTTGTTGAATATTCTGCTGTCTCATGATGCACAGGTTGGAGCCCTCCTGGTTCATGGCAGAGATGAGGAAATTGCATTTTTATTACAGGGTTCCCCAGCCACCATCCTGAAGTTCAAGAAAAACTTTTCCATTGCTGAGGAACCTTAGTTTGTGGTAAGGAATTAGAATCATAGAATCATAGAATCACAGAGTTGGAAGAGACCACAAGGGCCATCCAGTCCAACCCCCTGCCATGCAGGAACTCTCCATCAAAGCATCCTCGACAGATGGCCATCCGGCTTCTGCTTAAAGACGTACAACAAAGGAGACTCCACCACTCTCCAAGGGAGTGTGTTCCACTGTCGAACAGCCCTTACTGTCAGGAAGTTCCTCCTAATGCTGAGGTGGAATCTCTTTTCCTAGAGTTTGCATCCATTGTTCCGAGTTAGCTTTGGCCCAGCTTTCTAGTCTATTCAGGTTATTTTGAATTTTGATCCTGTCCTCTGGGGTATTAGCTACTCCTCCTAATTTGGTGTCATCTGAAAATTTGATAATTAGGCCCTCAATATTTTCATCCAAGTCATTAATAAAGATATTGAATAGCACTGGGCCCAGGACAGAACCCTGTGGGACCCCACTGGTCACTCCTCTCCAGGATGAAAAGGAACCATTGTTGAGCACGCTTTGCAAGCTTGTTTGCAAGAATGTCATGGGGAACCTTGTCGAAGGCATTATTGAAATCAAGATGAAGGGAATGCTCGGAGTGTGGTGGAGTCTCCTTCCTTAGAGGTCTTTAAGCAGAGGCTGGACGGCCATCTGTCAAGGATGCTTTGATGGAGAGTTCCTGCATGGCAGGGGGTTGGACTGGATGGCCCTTGTGGTCAATTCCAACTCTGTGATTCTATTATTCTAAAGCATAACCATTTCAGTTACTTTTGGATAATGAAGAAGCAAAAAATCTGAATCTGATTTTTGGTCCCTCCATAACATATCAATTCAGATATGCCAGCATAGCATAGTGGTTTGAGCATTGAACTATTCAAACTCTGGAGACCAGGGTTTGAATTCCAGCTCAGCCATGAAATCCACTGGGTGACCTCAAACATTCTCAGCCTCAGGTCTGAAGAAACTTGCCAAGAAAACCCCAAGATAGGTTCAGCCTTCGGGTCACCAGCTCAGAAATTACTTGAAGGCACAAAACACACACAATGTATTAGACAATGGGAAATTGGTAACCCAACCCATATGTACATTTCATTGATTCAGTAGATCTACTCTAGTTGAGACTAACAATTGGAAGATTTTTAGGATCTGAAATTAAGGAAGAAAGTGTTAAAATGTACTGTTCTCAGCTGTAATTTGGAAGGGCAAAGGATGTAGCCATGGAGAAGGTGAACTAGACTCCATACTAGGAGGCTGTGCTTATTTTCTTCTCTCTTTGTGTCTTTCAGGGTAACTGCTGTTACCGGGGTGGCATCCAGTGGTACCCTGGCTCTCAGGCCAACATCTGTATTTGCTCCAGGTTAAGGTATGAAAGGAACCAAGGCTGGGGCACATTGCTAGTGGCAGGGAACAAAGTTTGGAAAGTTCCTTTTTGGATAACATCTCCCAGAATTCCCCAGCCCCTTCTGCTGTTTGAGAGGTTCAGGACTTGTAGCCAAAAAAGTAACTTCCCCAGACTCTTGGCAGGGATTAGGGATACCAGCTAGGAGGAAATTTTGTTCCCATCCCTGGTGTTTCTTTATCTCCTGGCTCTCATAGCTTCACTGAAGTGTTTGGATACCAACAAACAGAGGCTGAATGGCCTTCTGTAGGAAGAGCTTTGATTGTGTATTCCTGCCTGGATAGCTCTTGGGGTCTCTTCCAACTCTATATTTATTCTATAATTCAATAATCCTGGAGCTGGTGGTGGTGGATATTGAAAGTCATCTAGTCCAGCACTCTGCAGGAAATCCAGAGCTAGAACATTCCCTTGGGTTGCGTGTTTGAACTCGGCTTGAAGTTCTCCAATGAGAGGGAGTCCCCCACCACTCTGCCCAAGACAACAAGGTCCATTATTGATTTGTTTTAACTGCAAGGAATGGACTCATAACGTTCAACCATTCTGTCTGTCACATAAGACCACTAGATCTAGTGCTCCCCTCTGCGTTAGAAGCAGAGTACTGGTTTATACCATTATCTCTGTGAGGGACCCTGGAGGATCCGATGATAACATTGGACCCTATTAAGCAGAGATAGGCAGCTGTTCCCTTCCAGAACTTTGGGCCTACAGCCCATCCAATGATGTGGCATGATGGAAGAAGTAGTAGTAGTCGTCGTCGTCGTCATCGTCATTGTCCCGCCTTTCTCCCATTACAGGGACTCAAGGTAGCCATGTAACAACATTGGGAGGGTTGCAGTTGCCCTCCCAGAAAAACAAAACTTCATATGAGACCTGACAGCACCACACTGCCTTCCCTAATCCCCTTCTTATCCCCAACTGGCATTTACCCACATGTTTGCTAAGGATGCTTCCTAAGGATTTGTGGTCCTGGCCAGTTTTCTGAATGTGTTCAGTCGGCAAAATGTTGTCTGAAGGCCAATGTTTCCTGTTTGATGTTAAAATTTCCCAGTGGCCTCCTTGTTGTATCCAAGGAGAGAAGCTACATCCTTGAATCCAGAGATGAGGAGACCAGAGCCTATCGACTCGAGGCGGTCAGGCAACCATCAGGGGAGTGCAGGCTGGTTTCTCCATCCCTGGTACAGCTTCACTCGCATGTGGGACCAGAGCGAACTCTGCTTCATAGGGTATGTTTCTACACCTGAGTCTGACCATTAATCTACCTACTGCAGTGCTACCTACACTGACTAGTGATAGTTTTTCAGGTGAGCTTTTTATAAATCAAGAGTTTTCTAACCTGAAGGAGTACCTCTCCCAAAATGTACGTGCCTGAAAACTAATATCGGCCAGTGGGGCCGCCCTTTGTGTCCCATAAATGGGCACGATACATTCCACAGGAACATAGGAAATGGACTTCTGTGCAGTGGTACCTTTTAACAGAGGTGCATTTGGTACCGACCTTCTATGTGCCAAGTTGAAACATGACTTTTTATTCAATTAGGGTTGCCAGATGTCCCTTATTTAAGTGTTAGAAACTTTGTTCCTTATTATAAATGGTGTTCCCTATTTGAGAGTTAGAATACCTTTCCTTTTACATAGAGTGAATGAGATGCCAAAACATCTTGTATTTTGGGATGTGGGCCCTTCAGAAAGACAGAAGTGCATGAATCGTGCAATTTATCATACTGGACAATATGTTTAAGGCTAAGTTAACTCACATCAATCCTTTTGTTTGGTATTTAGGTAGAACACCAACTTGTTAATAGCCAATCATCCTTGTCTGTCATGAATTTCTATAGGACTTTTTTTGCTGTTTTGAAAACCTGGCAACACTAATTCAAGACTTCAGGGTCTACTTTTTAAAGTGTACATATAATCCCTCAGATTAGAGAGCTGGGCTAAAGATAAAAAGGCAAATTTCAACAGGGAGAAATGTAAGGTATTATGCTTGGGCAGAAAAAGTGAAATGCACAGACATAGGATGGGAGACACCTGGCTAGACAACAGTTCACGTGAAAGGAATCTAGGAGTTTTAGAATCATAGAATCGTAGAGTTGGAAGAGACCACAAGGGCCATCCAGTCCAACCCCCTGCCATGCAGGAACTATCAATGAAAGCATCCCCTACAGATGGCCATCCAGCCTCTGCTTAAAGACTCCACTACATTCCGAGGGAGTGTGTTCCACTGTTGAACAGACCTTACTGTCAGGAAGTTCCTCCTAATGTTGAGGTGGTATTTTCTTTCCTGTAGGTTGCATACTGCCAGAACAGGGGGTCCAGAATCCCAGACAATCAACCAGTTGGCTTCTTGCAGAATAAACAGAACTTTCTTGATGCTCCAGGATCAGCAATACCATCCCATTCATCTTCTTAGCAGAGACTGACCAGTTCCCCCCAACAAACCTCAAACAATCCCAGCAGCCCTACTCCTCACCCCACTGCTAAAAGCCCGCAAACTGTTACATCCCACCTCTTTCTCACCAGTTTCTGTTTCCCCATCACTCCCTCCTACCAGCTCTCATCCCATCAAACTGTTATATTCCAAGCCTCTGAGCCGAGCAGTTACAAGGTCAACTGATAACGGCCACCTGGCCTAGAGACACTCCAAAACTCTATCTAAACATACTCTAGCTGTAGCAAACTCTAACATCCATTATCTCCACAAGCACCCTTAAACATATATCTGGTAGAAGACTATATGGATTCTAACAAATGCATTGTTCCGGGTCCTGTTCTCTGGAGCAGCAGAAAACAAGCTTGCTCCTTCCTTTGACATCCCTTCAGGTATTTAAACAGGGCTATCATATCATCTCTTAACCTTCTCTTCTCCAGGCTTAACATCCCAGCTCGCTAAGGCGTTCCTCATAGGGCATGGTTTCCAGACCCTTCACCATTTTAGTTGCCCTCCTTTGGACACGCTCCAGGTTCTCAGCATCCTTTTTGAATTGTGGTGCCCAGAACTGGACACAGTATTCCAGGTGGGGCCTGACCAAGGCAGAATAGAGTGGCACTATTACTTCCCTTGATCTAGACACTGTACTTCTATTGATGCAGCCTAAAATTGCATCCTTTTTAGCTGCCTCATCACACTGTTGACTCATGGTCTACTTGGACTCCTAGATCCTTTTCATATGTAGTCTCCTTAAGCCAGGTGTCCCCCATCCTATATCTATGCATTTTGTTTTTCTTCCCTAAGTGAAGTACCTTACATTTCTCTGTGTTGAATATCATTTTGTTAGCTTTAGCTCAGCTTTCCAGTTTATTCAGGTCATTTTGAATTTTGATCCTGTCTTCAGGGATATTAGCTACTCCTCCTAATTTGGTGTCATCTGCAGATTTGATAAGTATTCCCCTAATTCTGTCATCCAAATCATTGATAAAGATGTTGAATAGCACTGGGCCCAGGACAGAACCCAGTGGAACCCCACTGGTCACTTCTCTCCAGGATGAAATAGAACCATTGTTGAGCACCCTTTGTGTTCAGCCGGTCAACCAATTACAAATCCATGTAACAGTTACTTTGTCTAGCCCACATTTTACAAGCTTGTTTGCAAGAATGTCATGCGGAACCTTTTCAGAGGCCATACCGAAGTCAAGATATACTATATCCACAGCATTTCCTTCATCTACCAAGCTAGTAAAGATCAGATTTGTCTGGAATGACTTGTTTCTCTGAAACCCATGTTGACATTTTAAGATTATGGCATTGCCTTCTAGATGTTCACCAACTTTCTGTTTAATATCTGCTCTAGAATCTTTCTTGGTATTGATGTCAGACTAACTGGACAATAATTGTTGGGATCCTCTTTTTTCCCCTTTTTGAAGATGGGGATAACCTTTGCCCTCCTCCAGTCTGCTGGGATTTTTCCTGTTCTCCAGGAGTTCTAAAAGATTATTGCCAATGGCTCCGATATTACATTTTCAGTTCTTTTAATACCCTTGAATAGAGTTCATCAGGTCCTGGAGACTTAGATTCATTTAGATTAACCAGGTATTCCTGGTACTATCACTTTACTTCTTCTGTGCTGAATTCCCCCTATTCTCTCCTCTGCTCCATTATCCTCAGGTTGAGCACCCTTTGCCTTTTCTGAGAAGACTGAAGCAAAGAAGATGTTAAGTAATTTTGCCTTTTCTCTGTCTCCTGTTAGCATTTTGCCATTTTCTCCACACAGTGGCCCTACCATTTCCTCCTTCTTCCTTTTGCTGCAGAAATATAAAAAAAGCCCTTTTTATTGTTCTTAACCTCTCTAGGAAGCCCGAGTTCATACTGCGCTTTAGCTTTTCTGACTTTAACCCTACATGTGCTTGCTATTTCTCTGAATTCCTCTTTGGTGATTTCCCCATTTTTCCATTTGTTATACATGTTCCATTTAAATCTCCATCCTAGTTTCTTGAGACACCTCCCATTTTTCTTCCTCATTGGAACTGTTTGAAATTGTGCCTTCAGTATCTCCCTTTTGAGAAACGCCCATCTGTCTTGAACTCACTTCTCTTTTATTATTCCTGACCACGGGATCACCCCCAGACTTCTCTAGGTTTACTGAAAACAGCTCTCCTAAAGTCTAGAATGCGTGTCTGATTATGCCTGGCTTCTCCTTTCCACTGTACAACAAACTCTAGGAGAACATGGTCACTCCCATCTAAGGATCCCACCACTTGCACCCCATTAAATAGGATATCCCTGTTGGTTAAGATCAGTACTAAAATAGCTGACTCCGTTGTTGCCTCTTCCACCTTGTGGGCAATGAAATTGTCTTCCAGGCAAGTGAAGAATTTGCTAGACCTTGAGCATTTGGCTGAGTTTGACTTCCAGCAAATATCAGGATAGTTGAAATCACCCATCACTACTACATCTCTCCTTTCTGAGTATGAGCTCATCTGTTCTAGAAAGGCATCATCCAATTTCTCCATCTGACTTGGGGGTCTGTAGTAGACTACCACAATAACATCTCTGTTGTTTTCCTTCCTTTATTTTTATCCAGATGCTCTCCACCTGGCTTCTAATATTGATGTCCTGGATCTCTTCATAGGTGTAAAATATCCGTGATATATAATGCTGTTCCTCCTCCTATCCTCTATTCCTACATTCCAATTATGAACTCATCCCACCAGGTTTCAGTGATGCCTATTATATCATATTTGCTTTGTTGTAGTAGGAGTTCAAGTTCATCTTGCTTAATTCCCATGCTCTGTGCATTAGTGTAGAGACATCGAAGACCATGTGTCCCCTTTACTTGCTGCCTGTACACTTTCCCTCCCATTGTTGGGTCCATTCACTATTTGCCTTGTTCCCTCTATGATAGTTTGCCTATTTTCTCCAGCCCTTTTGCCTTCCAGGATACTATCTCCCTCCCGCCACATAACTCAGTTTAAAACACTCCTGATCAAATTCTTGAGACTGTTGGCAAAAATGTTTCTGCCAACTGGCATGAGATGCAACCCATCCATTGCCAGAAGTCTCCCCTCATGGAACCAGAGCACATGATCAAAGAATCCACATCGCTTCTGTACCCCTCAGCAATGTACCCCTACCACATCTACATGTCTCGTCTAAGGCTTAGCAACAACTGTTCCCTGTGATGGAACTCTCAGGCTGCTCTGTCCCTGGAGTCTGTCCGTGCTGCTCTTCCTTGTCCTCCTTGATAAGGGAAAGAGCTTCAAATTGATTCTGTAATGGCAAGCTCCCAGAACTATCCCTGGTTTCTCTCCTTCTCTGTGTGACATTCCTCCAGCTGTCTGCCTCCTGCGTATGTGAAGTGACCTTCTCCTCCCCTGCAACTTCCTCTGTGTGGTCACCATCCAAGATCGTTCCTTCCTCTCTGTCCAGGAAAACCTCTTGCTCCTTAATATGCTGAAGTGAGCCAGCAGTGTGATGCAGCAGCCAAGAAAGCCAGCATGATTCTTTGTTGCATCAACAGGAGTATGGCATCTAGATCAAGGGAAGAAATGGTACCACTATATTCTGCTTTGGTCAGGCCTCACCTGGAATATTGTGTCCAGTTCTGAGACCTTCAGTTCAAGAAGGGTGTTGACAAGCTGAACCATGTCCAAAGGAGGGCAACCAAAATTGTGAAAGGTCTGGAAGCCATGTCCTATGAGGAGCGGCTTAGGGAGATGGGAATTTTTAGCCTGCTGAAAAGATGGCTAAGAGGGGACAGCATGCAGGCTTGTCTTCCATGGCTTCAGAATCTAGGACAAGGAGCAATTCAAGTTACAGGAAAAGAGATTTCACATAAACCTCAGGAGAAACTTCTTGATGGTCGGAGCTGTTTGACAGTGGAACACACTGCCTCAGAGAATGGTGGAGTCTCCTTCTTTGGAGGTTTTTAAACAGAGGCTGGATGGCTGTCTGTTGGGAGTGCTTTGATTATGTGTTCCTGCATGGCAGAATGAGGTTGGACTGGATGGCCCTTGGGACTCTTCCAAACCTAGGATTCTAGGATTCAAAGCTCTTAGCCTTTTCTGCTGTTTTAACCTAGTGATTTATTTAATACACTTCCCCCTTTTTAAAATTATTCTTCTGTTTTGGTCATAGAATCATAACGTTGGAAGAGACTACCTGGTCCATCCAGTGTAACCCCAGACAGGAAATGTTTTAAACTGTTTATAGTATCTTAATGTGATGCTGCCCTGAGATCTAGCAATAGAGGACACTGTTATAAGTGGAAATGCTAAATAATGAATCTGGGGTCCAGTAGTATGGAAAGCAGCCCAATTCCTTCTATTCTTAAAGAGTGGGCTGGGACTTCCAGGGTGGTGCAAGACTTGCTCAAGAAAGGCACAAAATTGGGAGGCCTTGATCCCTCCTCTTCCTCCTGTTTCTAGACCTTTTCTATTCTTGGACTTTATATATTTTTGAATATTTTCAAGTCATGGATGCTTGACTGTGGATAAAGAATCCATGGATCCAGAGGGCTGATGGTATATATTAATAAAATTCTGTCTGATTGATTGATTACATTTTTAAACCATCCACTAACCAAAGTTCTCTGGGTGGGATATGGTCTGTTAAAAACATAGAATTTCACCAATTTAGGGGGGGAAAACCCAAGATAGAACTTGCTGCAGAGCATAAAACATGTCAGCTTACATTGTTAAACCAGAAGCTGCATAGGAGCGCAAAGGCGTATGAACATTTAGAAACACATATGCTGTGCTTCTCCTCATGCTGTGAAGTTTTAAAATGTATCCTTTGTGAGATTTCAATGATTTGCCAAATTCTCCAACTTTGACTTTTCTTACTCCCACCTCCCAGGCTAAGCGAGATGCAGAGAAGGAAAACAGATATGTGGAACTGGTGATGGTGGCTGACAAGGCTGAGGTGAGATACTTACCAGACTTGACCCAAGTATGGTCACCCACCTAGTCCTCACAGCCCTCTTGTGTAGCTCTCAGGAAGAAATCTAAACATGTTCTGTGGTTAAAACAGATTTGTTCACACCCAGTTCAACTTGATTAAAGGGATTTACATGCCATTTGAAACCTTAGGTTTCTAGATATCAACAAGGAGGGTTTTTCTGTTGCTGGTTTTCCACTTAGCTCCATCACTTGGTACTACCATCAGGAAGCAAATAAATGAAAATCTGAATAATCTACTGATTCTTTGCCCAGTCCTGCCCAGAGACAACACTTCCCCTTTTTGATAGCCTATTTCCCTTGCTTTATCCAGCATAAATCTCTTTCTCTCTTCCCTTTCAGTTCAAGTTGGATCCTGACATCAATCGAACCCACCTCCGGATGCTAGAAATTGCCAGCTATATGGATGGGGTGAGTAGCCAAAGTGGTGGACTTGAGTGAAATAGCTTGAACCTGGTGGTGAGAACCTTCTTTTGAGCCCCCACCCCTTTTCTTGAATAAAATCTGAATAACCCAACCATTGAATGGCTTTTCAAACAATCTGATGACTTGATGCTTATACTAACTTGATGGGAGTTGGCTATGAGTTGTGATATGGAAGAGTATAGCCAGCAGAAGGGTCTTTTAACTAGATAGAGGTTCGGTTTTCTTTTATTGCTGTATTTTAAAATTTTTGTGAACCAGCACTGTAGGAGTGGGCAGATTTTTGGGCCAAAATGATGGCTTTTGATATGACCCATGGATAAGTCGAGGGTAAAACTTAGGGGCATGTAACAAAGGATTTAAAGGATGAGGCAAAGGAAAACAATGCCAAAGAGCTTACAAAATTCCAGCAAGAATAATTGTTTTTGCTCACCCTAAAAGCTGGTGCTTCCAGGACAGATTATGCTCTTGTATTTCACCAGGGAATGGTTTCTCTTTTATATATAAGAATTAGTACATCACTTACATTGATCCATGGATAAGTCGACTGAGGTTTTTCTGGTCCATTTTTTGACTCAAATTTCTAAACTTACGCATGAGTATATGCAGTAAGTAACCAGTAAATAATTTGGCATCAAATATGTTTTTTCTACAAAACTCTGTACGCTCTTTTTTCTTAAACCTGACCTTTCACTCTGCTTCTTTTCTTCCCTGCCCAGTTTTATCAGACGTTGGGTCTGCGGGTGGCGCTCGTTGGAGTTGAAATTTGGAATGAGCGAGACTCTGTGTCAATGGCTGGGTCTCCTCAAGAGGTGCTGGAACGGTTTCTGCAATGGAGGGAAAAGGATCTGCTTCCCCGGATACCACACGACAGCGTACAGCTCATCATGTACGTTGCTGGTGAGGTTGGGGCTGTACTGGAAATAAGGTGGAAGGGCCTGGAGGGAGTGACCTCAGTAGTATAATAATGGCAGTGGTGTTGGTAAAGCTTGATGCCCTTGAATCAGATACTGTGGGTGTGGCCTTTGCAAGGGGCTGGAGCTCAATGAGCAGAGCTATCAGACTGCAGTTTCTTTCATTGGCCGCATTGCCTTTGATGAAGTTGTCTATGTAGTGTGTACTGAATTGAGTTGTGTTTTGTGCAGTTGGATAAATATTCATATATGTATATTCTCTTTCCTTTGTGGTATCTTTGCCCTTCTCACCTCACCATTAGGGGCTCCCCATTTCCTGGTGGCATGTTTGGGGCATCTACTCAAGGTTCCATCTGCTCCAAGCGCTCAGGCGGGATCAGTATGGTAAGTGAGCCCTTGGCATGCACACACAACACACACGTGATGGAGGAGTGAAGCTTCAAATTGGGGAGTCCTCTTTCTTAATCTCTTCAGGAATTTGTTAGATGTCCTTTGGAAAACATTTGGCCTTCTCGGTATCTGCCATCTGACTCAATCTACATGGCTAGAGCATGAGGATGGTGGGAATTGTGTTAAAAACATCTGGAAGATGCAAGGAGTGGGCAGTTGTGGTGTGAGTGGGGGACATTTTCCATCCTCAACCAGCTCAGAGGCCAAACTGTGCTCTTGATATGAGCACAAATGAGGCAGTACTGCTTATGATTTCTTTTTCAACTGATTTTTGGCTTTGGTGTATGTATATGTGTGTGTGTGTGTGTGTTAAACATTGGGGAGGCTGTGAAACAACTATGACATTTGACAAGGTTTGGTTTTGGCCAAAGAAATTCACAAGAAAATTATTTTAGAATTTTTGGGGGGAGAGCTTGGAGGCTCTGGAGAGTTTCAGGGGACCATAAATTGGTTCCCAGGGGCCACTTGTGAACAATCAGCTGGACCTTTCCCAACTTTGCCTTAAAGGAGGTGTAGAAAACTCAGCCTGAGGGCCAAATTTAGTTTCCAATACATATATGTGGGTCACTTTACAAAGGCAAAAGGGATGGAACCAGAAGTGCCTTCATATTATAAGATTAAACTCTTAATGCCAGTGACTAAGCCTTTGGAGAGGCATTTCAACTTTCTGGTGTGGGGGAGTGGATTCCATAGAAAATCTAGGAAACAACATTCATGTCTTGGGAAACGGAGTGCAAATTATCCAGGTAGTTATTTGGACTACTAGAATGCCCCAGTGAGTGAATTGTAAACCAAAGTGTCAATTGGATGATTTTCCCCTTCCCAGCATTTGAGGGGAAGCAGGACTTGGAAAAAATGACTTGGACAACTCTCAATCCCTCAGCAGCCATTCTGACTGAAGGATTCAGGGAGGTGTAGTCCAAAAAAATACTTTTCCCAAGATCTGCTCCTGACATGCTACTCATCCCTGTTGTTCCTCTTTGCAGGATCATTCAGTCAGCCCTTTGGTCATGGCCTCCACTCTGTCCCACCAGCTAGGCCACAATCTTGGTTTCAACCATGATGGCACTGGCTGTGGGTGTGACGGATCCAGCCCCAACCTCCCTCCGGGTCGCAGCTGCATCATGGAGCCACCCACAGGGTGAGTGTGCGTGCATGTTTCAGGGAGGCAGGGGAAGGACAGGTTGAATGGCTAAGGTCAGTCTGAGAGCATATCATAGAAAAGTTAACTTTTTGGACTACAGCTCCCATGGTACAGCCAACAGCCATATGAATTTTCTAAGCGTTGTCTAAGATCATAGGTCTATATCTGAATTCAGTCCTAGCTGGAGTGTACCATTGAAATTAATGGGTCACCCCCTTCATCAGTCTGCTGTAGTTGGGACTAAAATGGGATTTAAACCAGAAATTTGGAATTGTCTTTGGAGGTCATCTAGTGAAACTCACCTTGGGCACCTTTCACATTCTCTCAGCCTCAGAGGATGGCAATGGCAAATGCGTCTGAAGAAACTTGCCAAGAAACCCCCATGACACGTTGGCATTATGGTCGCTATAAGTTGGAAACAACTTGAACACACAACAACAACAACAAAGTAAAACTTGTCTGCTCAGTGAAGGCTCTGCCATGCAAGATGCACCCAAAGCATCCTTCATGGATGGTTGTTGAGCTTCTCCTTCAGGGATAACCTGAGCAGGAGAGGAAAAGGGTTTGCCCTTGGCAGCAGTAGCCTTGGCAGTGACCCTAGAGGCCAAGGCTACTTCTGCCAAAGGCAAACCGCTTCCTCTCCTGCTCAAGTCCCTGCCAATTGACAGGTCCCTATTTCAATTGACTGTAGTATGTACAGCGCTGTGTAAATTTACAGCGCTATATAAATAAAGCCTAATAATAATAATAATAATAATAATAATATTAAGGCTACTGCTGCCAAGGGCAAACCTAGATCCAAAATCCCTGGGTCACCAACCCCCGAGAAACGGAGGTCTTCGGACCAGGATGCAGCTGGCCACCCATCCTCACCGGAAAAGAAATCTTAGAAGAATTTTAGGCTGCATCAATAAAATATAGTGTCTAGATCAAGGGAAGTAATAGTGCCACACTTTGGTCAGGCCCCACCTGGAATACTGTGTCCAGTTCTGGGCACCACAATTCAAAAAAGATGTTGAGAAACTGGAGTGGGTCCAAAGGAGGACAACTAAAATGGTGAAGGGTCTGGATACTGTGCCCTATGAGGAATGACTTAGGGAACTGGGGATGTTTAGCCTGGAGAAGAGAAGGTTAAGAGGTGATATGATAGCCCTGTTTAAATACTGGAAAGGATGTCACATTGAGGAGGGAGCAAGCTTGTTTTCTGCTGCTCCAGAGAACAGGACCCGGAACAATGGATGCAAGCTCCAGGAAAAGAGATTCCACCTCAACATTAGGAGGAACTTCCTGACAGTAAGGGCTGTTCGACAGTGGAACACACTCCCTCAGAGAGTGGTGGAGTCTCCTTCCTTGGAGCCCCAATGAGCCTTATTTGCCTTGTCGGAGTGAGTGCCGATTTCTCCAAATTTATTACCAGTCCCAGAAAATTCATGAGGTTGAGGGCAAATTCGACGTCTGAGGAATCCGCAACAAAGAGCCAGTCGTCGAGATAGGGGAAGACCCCGATTCCTTTCTGATGCAGGTACGTCACCACGGAAGCCATGCATTTCGTGAAGACCTGAGGAGCCAAGCAAAGACCGAAAGGGAGGACGTTGTAGTGAAATAGGTCCGGTCCGACCGCAAAAGCCAGGAAACTTGTGTGGCTGCTCTGGATTGAAATATGGAAGTAAGCATCCTTCAAATCTACCATTGCAAACCATACTCCCTGATGTAATAAAGGCAAAATAGAATTAAAAGTTACCATGCGGAACCGACAGTTAACTAAATGTTTATTAAGGTTTCGGAGATTCAAGATGGGTCTTAAGGAGCCATCCGGCTTCGGTACTGTAAAGTAATGGGAGAAGAAACAATAAGGGGCTTTGTCTGATTCTATAGGAGAGATTGCCCCCTTATATTGAAGAGTGCATACTTCGTCGAGAAGGGTGTTTGAGGGTGGTGTGGGGGTGATGTTTCCAGTTGAGGGAATGTCCTCAAATTTGAGGGCAAAACTCTTGTGAATGATGTTCAAGACCCAAGCGTTGGAGAATATCTCTGCCCAAGTGTGATAGAAGAGGCTAAGGAGGTCTTGGAGGGACGACAGAGCACGCAGGTACCATTCAGGATTTCTTCCTAGCTGGCTAGGTATTGTGCTTACGGAAAGCCTTGCGGTACTGGGAAAAGGGTTGATGGTGACCTGATGAAGACGATGACTGAGACGGGTACCACTGCCTGGGTTGCTCTGCTGGATGGAACTGTCTGTCTTGGAAGGAACGGTGATAAGAACTGTAAGCGGGACGTGGAGTCCCAAACTGGTGTCGGTATGGGGTCTGAGGAGCATTGGACATACCGTGCTTTCTGGTGGTCAACTTCATCCAGTACTTAAAATTCAATTTATCATTGGTTTCCTTGTTAAATAAATCGGCGGCGTCATACGGTATGTCCTAGATTGTAGATCTAGCACTCTGGTTGAGGTCGGAAGCCCTCAACCACACATGTCTTCGCAAGGCAATAGAAGCAGCCATGGCTTTGGCTGAAAAATCCGCTGAGTTTCTGGCCAAGGTTAAGAGCCAGCTACCAATGGAATGAGCCTCATCCCTCAGTTCCGTGGCAAGCTTACTGCTTTCCTCAGGAAGGTGCGGGAGTACTGTCGACATACGTTCCATGAGGTACTGGATGTAGGCCCCCATACAGGCATTATAATTCGCTACCTTAAGGCCCAACACTGAAGACACGTAGTCCTTCTTTGCCAAGTCGTCAATCTTTTTTGCTTCTCCGTCAGATGATGAAGTGGAAGTCTTTGGGGTGAACACATGTTGTGATCCCTCAACAATAGCTGAGTTTTGCTTAGGATGAGAGCACAACCAAATAGCGTTGGTGGGCTGATCCAATAGAGGATCTCTATCTTTCTAGCCAGGGTCGCTGTAGATGCTGGGGATTCCCAGGAATGCTTGACTATTTTTTCCAAAGAAGGCAGGAACAGGATCGAGGGAGGGTTAGGGACTTTGCCTTGGATCCTTTTCTCGATAGGTTCAGCCGCATCATCACCGAGGTGGGTGACCTCAATCTCCAGGGCTCTCCCCATTCTGATTACATGCTCCGTAAAGGAGGGAACATCATCTGTAGGTGACGCTGCCCCCGGTACATACAGGTCTTGTGGTGAACCTATGGCTTCCAACTCCGAATCCTCTTATAGACCGGGAAGTTTCCTGTGTGGAGTCTTCAGCCTCCAAGTCCGACGCCTCCCGGTGAACGACAACAACTGGGGATGGGGACCAGCCCCTAGCCACAGTGGTCTGAGTGGCTGCTGTATCGAGGTCGCCACCCTTGTTGGTACAGAAGATGGAGGAGGCCTCAGATTGAACTGGTGGAGGGCCTGGTCACAATCTATTGGTACGTATATGTGTCCGTCTCACTATCATACACGTAAGCTGTTCAGGGGACCTTTCAGGCATCGGAGTCGGCAATCGTCTAGGCCTTGTCCGTGGAGGTGGTGATAAGACTCAGGGTCTTCGGAGTGGTCAGAGAGGACCTCAATCTGACGTTCCTCCACAGAAACTGTTGGTTGGTACCGAGGAGGCCCGTCTCGGCATTGGGGAGACCAATTTAGGCCCTCCAGCCAGATTATCCAAAGCCTGGATTTCCTGGTGCAGCTTCTTAGAGCCATGGTGACGAGCTTTAGAGTCCTTGCTTTCACCATGCGGCCATTTCGAAGCCTTAGGCTGGTGTCCCTCCATTTCAGGGCCCTTAGCAGGATCGATGGTCTTTGTGGGCCTCGAAATCCCAGTCGGGCGAGCTTTTCCTTTGGTCTGGGATACATCTCCTGGCCGCTCTGTAGAGCTCCGTCCATTCTTCTCCTTAGAAATGGCTTCAGGGGCTGATCCGGGTGTAGAGGTCGAAGCCCCACCTGCAGCTTTAGAGGCCAAAACTGCCCCTGATGTTGAAGACTTCGAGGCGGACAGCAGGATTCCTTGCGGTTGAAGGACCTGCATAAAAAGCGCAGCTTGTAAGTGCGCAGCCTGGTGCTTCCTAGCCTGCAGGGTCATCATTTGACATTGGGCACAATTCTTGGGATTATGACCTTCTCCCAAGCAGAAAAGACAAGTGTCTTTCTCTGGGATTTTACCGCCACAGGTGTCATATTCTTTAAATGGGGGCGCCATGTCCAGTCCAGGGTCAATCCAAAATCACACAGTAAGAGTCTGCCAAACCGAAATCCGTAAGAATGGTCAGAAACAGTCCGTTAGATCAATACCAATAACAATATCAAGCGATTCACGAGCGAAGTTCCAAGCTGCTAACGTGGCAGAAAAAAATAGAACTGGGGAAAGAGCGGGAAAGCAGGGGATTTATATAGAGATGGGCGGAGCTACCGCAAACAAGTCGCAAAAAGTTGCAATTTGAAGTCTGCCTAGCGATTCCAGAAGTTTCCGAACTGCACTGCGCATGCACAGTAAAACCAATTTGTATGATTCGCAGAGACCACGAAGAAGAAAGATATTTTATGAATAAAAAAGGTAGTCCAACCACGGCAGGAATCTTGCAACTACAATCTCTGTCAATCTCCATGTAGAAATCTTGCAATTAAAGTCAGTCTCTATGGAAAAATCTTGAAATTGAAGTGTCACTCTCACTCTCTGCTTAAATTCTGGCAGCTCTTCAGGTATTTGATGACCGCTGTCATACAGGTCCTTGGAAACACCAGAGTCTGAATACTTTCCCTCTTCTCTTCCTTAGGATCACACCTGGGCTGACTTTCAGCAGTTGCACTCATCAGCAAGTCAAAGAGATCTTTCAGAGCAGTCGATTCTGGTGCCTCTCGGACGTGCCGGAACCAGGCCGACTAGTGGGTTCCCTCTGTGGGAACCGTCTTGTGGAGCCAGGAGAGGAATGTGATTGTGGCCTCAGGCTGGTAGGGGGAAAACTAACTAACTTTCTTTATTTCGCTCTCTCGCTCTCTTTCTTTCTCTTGTTTTCCTTTTTCTCCCCAAATCCTACTTTCCTCAAATGATCTTACTGAGTAAATGTGGTACAATCTTTTGTTTATTTAATATAGAATATACAAGTGAAAAATAAAATGTTTCGTTGCAGAGTGTCAGCCAGCCAGCTAGCTATTTCATGTCTTTTTCCATTCCATTCCTGTCTCCCTGGTGATTCTTTCCCCCCACCTTCAGCATAATCACTGGGCATGCTTACTAGGCTTTTTTTTCAGGGAATATTGTGTTCTCCCCCACAAGCTTGTTTTGGGAAGGAGGAGATGAGAGGTCCCAAGGTCAACTGTTGGGTTTTATACCTCACTGGGACTTGAATCTTGATTTCTCAAATAGCAGACCCATACTCTTCAGTTGCTACATTATGCAATAATGTAATACATTATTGCATAATGCAGTGGTTGCATTATTGCAATACAGTGGTCCCTCGGGTTATGAAGGTAATCCGTTCCAGGATTACCTTCGTAACCCGGAAGTTGTTCGTAACCCGGGGGACCGCTTTAACCAATGCACAGCGCGCCGGAAGTGTGCTGTTTTAAAGCGTCCGGGTTGCGAATTTTTTTCGCAACCCGGGGTTTTTTTCGTTGGCCGGGGCCGTTTTTCCAGCCCCGGCGGTTTCGGGTCCCGGGGATTTCGGATCCCGAGGGATTCGTATCCCGGGGGACCACTGTAATAATAAAATTGATTGATTGACATTATGCAGCCAAAATATACCATCTGAGGAAATGGGGAAGACACTGGCAAGCTGAGTCCATGCTTTGGACTAGAAAAGCTTTCTTGTTACAGTAACTGCCATCAAGTCAACTTTGATTTATGGTGAACCCATGAATGAGACCCTTCCAAGACAATATTATCAACAGACCTGCTGAAGCCTTGTGGACGCAGGACCATGGCTTCCTTCATAGAGTCTATCCATCTGCATCGTGGTCTTTTCCTTCTACCTTGCCAAGCATGATTGTCTTTTCTAGTGAGTCATGTCCTATGATATAGCCAAAGTATGACAGCCTCAGTTTAGTCATCTTGGCTTTAGCATTCTTTAGTATTCAATGATATATCTTGACACTGCAGTCTTGTCTGGTTCTTCATAGCTGCTCTTCTGATTCCTAGTCTTCTTCTGATTTCTTGACTGCACTTTTCATTCTGAATAATGACTGATCCAGAATTTGGAAAATCTTGAACTATTTCAATATCAAAGTTTAAAGGGCCACAAAAGACCATATCACCCTAATAATAATAATAATAATAATAACTACTACTACTAATTTATTTTTGTATCCTGCCTTTCTGCCTGGGCAATCAAGTCGGCTTACATTAAATAAAATAGGTTGAAATAAACATTATCTGGATAAAAAATAGACCCTCCCCCTTAAAAGAGAATTAAATACATTATAATTTGAAGGAGAAGAAAAACCATTAAAACAAAAACACAACGTTAAAACTAAAACAGCAACTTTCTGGGAACAGTACTGGATGGAGTGGGAAGAGCTCAGAGTGCATTGGAATGCTCTATTCAGGGAAGGCCTGCTGGAAGAAATCTGTCTTGACAGCTTTTTTAAAGCTCTCTAAGCTTATTTGACGGACCTCATCCAGCAAGGCATTCCATAGCCTGGAAGCGGAAGTGGAAAACGCCCTCTGGGTGGTGGCTGTTAGTCTAGTTTTCATAGCCTGCAATAAATTCCTCCCAGAGGACCTGAGGGTGCGGGGCGGATTATATGGGAGGAGGCGATCCCTTAGATAGGTTGGGCCCAAGCCATGTAGGGCTTTAAAGGTAGCCACCAACACTTTATACTTTGCCTGGAAACCAATAGGCAGCCAGTGAAGAGATTTCAAAATCAGTGTAATACGATCAAATCTGGATTTACCAGCGATCAACCTAGCTGCCATATTTTGTACTAATTGTAGTTTCCGAACTAGGTATGAGGGTAGCCCCATGTAGAGTGCATTGCAGAAGTCAAGTCGTGAGGTTACCAGTGAATGTACTACACTTTCTAGGTCCCTTACTTCCAGGAAACCTTTCCAGGATCCTCAGAGGAGGGCTTTCTGGTGAAGCTTGTCTGGTGAGGACACAAGAGAGGGCCTTCTTGGTGGTTGCTCACTTCCACAGGAGATTAGGCTGGCCCACCTCTGCTTTCCATATAAGAACTTTTTGTTGAAACAGGCATTTGAAGGTTAAGGGGTGATATGATGGCCCTGTTTAAATACTTGAAGGGATGTCATATTGAGGAAGGAGCAAGCTTGTTTTCTGCTGCTCCAGAGACTACAACACGGAACAATGGTTGCAAACTGCAGAAGAGATTCCAGCTCAACATTAGGAGGAACTTCCTAACAGTAAGGACTGTTCAAAAGTGGAACAAACTCCCTCGGAGAGTGGTGGAGTCTCGCTCTTTGGAGGTATTTAAACAGAGGCTGGATGGCCATCTGTCAGGGATGCTTTGATTTGAGAGTTCCTGTATCGGAAGGGGTTGGACTGGATGGTCTTTGTGGTCTCTTCCAACTCCATGATCCTTTGATTCTATGAAGATTGACTGGTTTCAGGTAGTCTTTTTTTTAATGGGTGTGGGTGTGTGCTGTATTTTGACCTTATTGTTATATTTTGAAATGATTTTGTACTTTCAAAAAATTAGTGGCATGTTAATATGATAACTTGTTGAATGGTGTTTCAGTGTTTTAATCACCAGCCCTATCTTATTTTAAACTAGTTTTAAGTTCCCTTGGATTTCATATTGGGAGAACGATCAAATCATTAACTTTCAAAGATATAGCCATGTTAGCCTATAGAATCAGTATGTAGAGAGATCTTGTAGCACCTTTGAGACTAACTGAAAGAAAGAAATTGGCAGCATGACCTTTCATAGGCTTCAGTCTACTTCCTCAGATGCATTTATAACTAACTAGTCCTGGCTCCTGCATAAGAAGAGGTGACGGCATAAATAGAGCCCAGTGGACCACTGGATTTTTCACCATTAATACGTCCTTTCTTTCTCCCAATCTTCTCATCCCCCCCTTCCCTCAGGAGTGTGAAGACCCATGTTGCAATGCAACCTATTGCCGCCTGATGTCAGGAGCCCAGTGTGCCACAGGGGGAGCCTGTTGCCATGAGTGCAAGGTAAGGTGCTATGCAGAAGAAGCCAGGAGACATTTGTTGATCCTCTGTCGCGCCCAAAAGGGGCATGGTTTTCCCTCTTACAAATTTCCAAATTAGCACAGAATCCCATTTTAGCTAAAAGTAGATGATAACCTGAAACTGAGGTATGTGTGGAAAGACCATGCAGGTCCAGGATGGCCAGAGTTCAACCTACCAAAAAAGGTGCCAGGTTGGGGAAAATGGCTCAGATTTGATTCTTATATTTTTAAGAACTGCTTTAATTTGTTAATTTATAAGAGGGATGGGAAATCACAGGACCTGACACCAAATCCAGCCCTTCCAGGTCCCAGTCCAACTCTTTTGACCCAGTCTAGACTTTGTCTATCTAGCCTAGATTTATTTATTGTTATTTATTTATGGTATTTTTACCCCGCTCTTCAGCCTTAATGACTATCAGAGCGGCTTACAATTATTAATTTTCGTTAGACTGTTCCCTGCCCACAGGCTTACATTCTAAAAAGACACGACACAAAAGGAGAAGGGGATGGTGGTGGGGAAGGGATTTCCCAGCTTCTGTCCAGTTAACCCCCCAACACACTTTTTTTTAAAATAATAATAATAATAATAATAATAATTAATAATAATAATAATAATATTTATTTCTTACCCGCCCCTCTGAGCGAGCAATCGTGGCGGGGTACAACATATTAAAAACATATACAGTTAAAACCTCCAAACATACCCACCTCCCTCCCCTTAAAACAGTATTAAACTAATCATAATTAAAAGAATCAAAATTTAAAATACATTCAGTCAAAGTCCCCTGTAGGCAGCCGGATGGGGGCAGGGGGGGGGGGTCATCAGGTGATGGGAAATTAGTTTCTATCCGGGAAGGCCTGCCGGAAGAGATGCGTCTTGGTTGCTTATTTAAAGCTTTCCAAGGTTGTAATAAGAAACATCTCATCTGGCAGGTCATTCCACAACTTGGGAGCAATAGCAGAAAAGGCCCTCTGGGAGGTCTGGGACAACCTAGTTTTTATAGGCTGAAGCAGGTTCCTCCCAGATGACCAAAGTGTACCCTGGGGCTCATATGGGAGGAGGCGGTCTCTAAGATAAGTTAGACCCAAGCTATGTAGGGCTTTAAAAGTCAAAGTCAACACCTTGTACTGTGCCTGGAAACTGATCAGCATTCTCCCAGACTGTTCGGCTGTTACTCCAAACCCAAACTGGGACTCCCAGTCACCCCTTAACAGTTTTCCAAGTGGGTGACTTCCACCAGCCTCCTCTCTTACGAGGTTTGTGGGAAGACTCCTCCGGCTCGAATCCGAGCCCATTCCACCAGGGTGGTAGCCTTATCATCTGACTTCCTCTCTGGAAACCCTTTGGAGGACATTTGCAAGGCTGTCGTTTGATCACAACCTCTCACCTTCATCAAGCACTATATTTTATTTTTTTTATTTATTAGAGTATTTATACCCCGCCCTTCAGCCTTAAGGGCTATCAGAGCGGCTTACAGTAATTATTTTAATTAGACGGTTCCCTGCCCTCAGGCTTACAATCTAAAAAGACACGACACAAAAGGAGAAGGGAATGGTGGAGGGGAAGGGGATCAGGTCCAAAACTTAATCTCTCCCTCTGAGGCCTGGACCAAGGCAGATGGCATGGAGGGAGGGCTCTTCTTTCTTAGTCCAGGCCTGATGGAGGTGGCAGGCCTTTCTCTCCCTCTGAAGATGTTGATGGCAAAGGGAGGGCTCATCTGCTTACTTTAGTTCAGGCCCGATGGAGGTGGCAGGCCTTTCTCTCCCTCTGAAGATGTTGATGGCAAAGCACTATAGGCTTGACACTAGGCACTGACAAGAAGCAGCTTTTGGCAGAGTGTTCTCCTTTCCTGCATCCATTAAGGTTAGTTTACACCTGTCAATAAGTGACACTCACACGGTCTTTCTACTTTATGTCTTTATTGCCAGGACACTCGCTCCTCCAGGAGGTGACCAGCTTGTCAGTCTAACCCATTTGTGTGCTTCGCAGAGACCACGAAGAATAGGGACAGGTTGCTTACCTGTAACTATAGTTTTTTGAGTGGTCATCTGCAAATCCACACAAATCCCGCCCATCCTCCCCTCTGTCTTGTCCTTTCTCTTTCCTTGTCTGCTTCACGGTGAACGTTTTTTGGAACTGAGAAAGGGCGGGAAGATTCCGAGCTTATAAAGAAGGTGGACGGAGCTACCACCAAAAAGTCTTCCCTAGCAATTCCAGTAGGATCCAAAATTGCTGCGCAGGCGCAGAATAACCCATTTGTGTGGATTCACAGATAACAACTCGAAGAATTACAGTTGCAGGTAAGGAACCTGTCCATACTGATTCTACAGACTAACAGATTTTCCAGTGTTAAGCTTAAATAGGCATAAAAGAGCTAAAATGTATCTTAAGCAAGTCCCTCTTTTACAACCTTAAAGAAAGGCAGTGGCAAATCTCCTCTGATGTAAGGTTGCCAGTGTAAAAACTGGAGAGAGCCCCTGCATCTTTAATGGTTGTGTAGAAGAGGGAATTTCAACAAGTGTATGACAAGCAGCATCTGCTGAAATTTTCTCTTCTGTACAGCCATTAAAGCTACAGGACCCTTTTCTGTTTTTCTCTCTGACAACTTTACCACTGAATCAGTCTTGTTTGCCAAAAAAATCCTAGGATAGGGTTGCCTTAAATCAGTCAACCTGAAGTCACATAACAACAAAAACAAAATAGTGGGCCCTACACATTCACTGGGGGTATGGGCACAGGACTCCTATGAAAGTGGGAAAAAAACACAAAAAGCCACCATTTTTTTCACCTGAGAGAACATTTTTCTAGGAACCTCTAAGTTTTCCAGGGCAACTCTACAGTCAACATCTCCTTGGAAGTTGACCATAGACTTGTGCTGGAGGACCTATAAATGTCTAGAAAAGTGTTCTAGCTATGACACTCCCAGTCCTTCATATCTTCTGGAAGAGGTTGATCAGAGTTGCAATAGAAGATCTAGATTCCTAAAGAGAACATATTAATCAAATCTGTGAATAATCAAATCCGCAAAAGTCAAAACTGCAAATGTGGAGGGCTAACTGTAGTATTTTTAGCCCTTTTTGGCCTTGCTCTCTACTGGAATGCACCCCCCCCCCCTTAGGCTGAATTCGGCCATTGACCTTGGTCCACAGCCTTGAACAGTCTGGGGGAAAGGTAGGATACAATATGAATGTTTTTAAGAAATAAGTACATAGGATATAGGTAGGCATAACATTTTTCATGAAGGATGTATTTGTGATTTTAAATATTACATGTGGTGTGCACACACAATGCTCTCTCATCACCCCCATTTCCCTTTCTTCTGCTCTCATGTAGCTGCGCAGTGCTGGATTTGTCTGCCGTGGACCTCAGAACGAATGTGACCTCCCTGAATTCTGTGATGGGGCCTCCCCTCGCTGCCCCACTAATGTCCACAAGCAGGATGGTACACCATGCGAAGGAGGCAAGGCCATCTGCTTTGATGGGATCTGCCCCACTTATCTGAACCAGTGTCAAGAGCTCTGGGGTCCAGGTAAGGTCATCTTTTGCAGCATGTGCAAGGGAGACTTTGCACAGGTGGGAGTGAGAACTGTCCAGAAAATGCCAGAACCATTTCATCTTCCTGACTGGGTATCTCCCTGTTACAGTACACATTTGTTTCAACTCTCTGCCTCCTTCTCTCTGCTGGCAGGTTCTGTCCCTGTCTCTGATACCTGTGTGGCCTCTCTGAATGGCAGAGGAGACCTCAAGGGACACTGTGGCCAGCAAATCAGTGGCTCCTATATCCCATGTGGCAAAAGGTGAGTGCTGTCCCTCCTCCCTCTACCTTCATAAAGAAGACATTCTGCTGCTGACTCACCCATTTCAGGAAATGATCTTCTTTGACATATCAGAGACTATTGTAAGGTAGCTAATCTGCATTAATCAATCCTGGGTAAAATATTTCATGGGAAAGGACTGAGAGGATATAATGGGGGGCTGAGAAATGGGAGTGTTTTTATTTTCTAGACAAGCTGAGGACTAGAAGCTTTAGGGCAACCAGCACTGTAACAACTTAATCCCTTTCACACAGTGATGTGTGGTGTGGTCGACTGCAGTGTCAAGACAGTGGCACCAATGCCAGAAAGCAGAACAGGACCACTAGGGAGCTTGCCTGCCCACACAGTGCTCTGACTCCTGCTGATGACACACTTGATCTGGCCATGGTATTGCCAGGCACAGCCTGCGGGCCTAGCAAGGTGAGTTGATTTCCTGCTGATGTAAAGTGCATCCCACTAGGTCAGGGCTGTACAACCTTTTCAACCCCCAACACCAACAATTCCTAACCAATTTGGACATTTTGCCACCAACTATAAAAAGCACAGTTCAATTCTAGATATCTACATTCAGAAGCAAGCCCCTGTACAACTTCTTGCAGGCAGACTAAAACATGTCTGGTAAGAAGCAAGTATAACTCAATGGTGTGCATGCCTGCTGAGTGATAAACTGCTGTTGTGAGACATTTTAAGCATTCAAAGCACAGCTCAGTTTTATGTGCATGTCTGTGCATGCGTTTTTATGCCTGCCCAGCCACAGTCCCTTTGTCCTCTGACTAACTGGGGGTTTTCTAGCAGCATCAGAATTGGGAAGATGGTGAAGGTGTGTGTGTATGGGCCTTCAAGTCACCTGTTGACTTATGGCAACCCCATAAATTTCATAGGGTTTTCTTAGGCAAGGAATACTGGGGTGGGGTGTGGTGGGGGGTTGTCAACTCCTTCATCTGAAATATAGCCTATAGCACCTGGTATTTTGTTGGTGGTCTCCATCCAAGTACTAAACACAGATGATTCTGCTTAGCTTCAAAGATCTAACATGATCTAGTGACCTGCTCAATAGTGATCCTGTGTGCAAACTTCTAGAAGTGCAAAGCACAGTTTAGTTCTAGTACATAGGACAAGGACGGACTAAGTGGGCTCCCATCACTCTTTGCATCAGAGGTTTTTTAAGCAACCTCCTACCCAGAAACAGATACAGTTACAAACATACATAGGTTAAAGACTTATGACCATTTGTTTTTAAAATGTAATTAAACTATAGAAGTTTTTAAAATGGAAAAAATAATTAAAAGGCAATAAAAAATAGTGGAACTCACTAATAAAACCTTTTGGCTTATGAAGCAGTCATCTCTGGAGACTTCTTTAAGTGACATTTTATTTCTCGTTGAAGGTTTGTGTGGAGCGAAGATGTCGGGACCTCTTGTCCTTGGAACTACCAAAATGCCAGTGTAATGGACATGGGGTACGTGGAAAGACATCAGCAGCCTGCCAAAGGGGCACATTTGCAAGAGCGCATGCAGTGGAAGTGGGAAAAGCAATATGGATCTCTTTGGTGTTTCTGATCCCGATGGTTTGTTGTCCCATTTGCAAGGCTGGTTATGACATTAAAAACTGCCTTATTCTGCTTCAAATCACTGGTGTATGTAGCTCTATGGATGAGAGCATAAATATGACAAAGCCGCACACTTCAACCATAAAGTTACAGGCTTGGTGGATGAAGCAAATGCTGTGGATGTAATGTGTCTTGATTTCAGAGAGACCTTTGACCAGTTCCCCCAAGATATCTCTACGAAAAAGCTAGTAAAATATGGGTTAGACAATGGATTTGTAATTGGCTGACCAACCGAACCCAAAAGGTACTCAACAATGACTCCTCCTCATTATTGAGAGAAGTGACCAGTGAGTGCCACAGGGTTCTCTTCTGAGCCCAGTGCTATTTAACTACTTTATCAATGTTTTGGATAAGGAAACAGAGGACAGTGTTATCAAATTCACATTTGACACCAAATTAGAAGGAGTAGCTAATACCCCAGAGGACAGGATCAGAATTCAAAATGACTAACAGATTAGAGAGCTGAGCCAGAACTAACAAAATAAATTTCAAAAAGGAGAATACAAGGTACTACACTTAGGCAGAAAAAAATGAAATGCATAGATATAGGATGTGTGACAACTAGCATGAACACAGTATACACAAAAGAGAAGTCTCAGAAGATTGCAAGCTGAATGTGAGTCAAAAGTGGGATGCAGCAGCAAAAAATCCAATATGGTCCTAGGCTGCATCAATGAGTACAGTGTCTAGATCAAGGGAAGTAATAGTACTACTCTATCCTGCTTTGGTCCGACCTCATCTGGAATCCTGTGTCCAGTTCTGAGAACCGCAATTCAAAAAGGATGTTGACAAGCTGGAACGTGTCCAGAGGAGGGCGACCAAAATGGTGAAGGATCTGGAAACCATAAAGCTATGTGAGGAGTGGTTTAGGGAACTGGGTATGTTTAGCCTGGAGAATGTTAAGAGGTGATATGAAATCCCTGTTTAAGTATTTGAGGGGGTATCATATTGAAGATGGAGCAAGCTTGTTTTCTGCTTCTCCAGAGAATAGGACCCAGAACAATGCATGCAAGCAACAGGAAAAGAGATTCCTCATCAACATTAGGAGGAATGTCCTGACAGTAAGAGCTGTTCAGCAGTGAAACACAATCCTTCAGAGGGTGGTAGAGTCTCCTCCTTTGGAGGTTTTAAACAGGTTGGATGGCCATCTGTCAGGGTTGCTTTGATTGTGAGTTCCTGCATGGCAGAATGGGGTTGGACTCGATTGCCCTTGAGATCTTTTCCAACAGTATGATTCTGTGATTCTATGTATGGCAGAAGGGGGTTAGACTGGATGGCCTTTGGGGTCTCTTCCAACTCTATGATTCTATTATGTGGTTCTAACCCTCCCTTCTGCAGGTGTGTAATAGCAAAGGGCACTGCCACTGCCAGCCAGGCTGGGCACCCCCAAACTGCCAGAGCAGTGGAGCTGGTGGTAGTGTTGACAGCGGACCACCTACCAAGGAGCAAGGTAAGTGGCACAAAGAGCGGGTAAGAAAAGGGCAAGAGGGAGGCACTGGCTCTGGGATGCAGTTGGATGTTTTGACTGTCAGCATGATCGTTGGTATTGCTACATGAGGCAGACTTCACCAGGTGTCAGAGCCTGGCATCTTATTTTTTTTAAAATAAAGTCATAACAATTACAACAAATGACACTGTTTGGGATGTGCCACATTATCCAAAAGTTCCTCACTGATTCCTATATTCTTGGATAGTTTGAATCATTGATCATTCAAAGCTCCGCCTGGTAGACAGCAAAATCGATATATAATTACATAATTTTGCAAAGGGAAATTTGAGCCGTTCCAAGAATCCAGTGAAGCAGTGTCTCTTCCTGTCATGCTGCTTTCCACACAGGCAGCTCATCTCAGCCTCCTTTCCTTAGCATGGGGGAAGAGAAAGCAGCATCTCCTTCCAAATTCTGATTGCTCCACCCATCAGAACCTGGAAAGAGTTCCCAAACTATTTTCAAGCCATTAGCTCCTATTAAAGGAAACATGCATCAGCCATTCTGGGCCACTGCCATGAACTCTGCCTGCCAGAAGGAAGGGCTGAACAGGTACTGTAGCACCGTCATCATCTGTTTGCTTCCTTGAAAGCATTTACAGTTTGTTCGAAGGGTGGAAAAGTTCCCACAGACTCAGTAGATTAACATGTAATAGTAAAAGAGAATCGCAATCTCTGCCATAACTGAAATAGTGAAAGTGAGAAACCTGAAACTTGGCACAGATGCAGATAGGGTGAGTTGTGTCTTTGGATTACTTTGTGGGGTTTTAAAAAGTTTTTCTAAATTTTCTGAGTTAAAATCTGTATGTTGAGAGATTTTGTAATACCTTTCAGATTAACTGAAAGAAATAAATTGGCAGCATGAGCTTTCGTAGACTTCGGTAATGCATCTGAAGGAGTAGACTGAAGTCTACAAAAGCTCATGCTACTAATTTCTTTCAGTTAGTCTCAAAAGTGCTACAAGATCTCTCTATGTACTGATTCTGCAGACTAACACAGCTGTATCTTTGAGTTAAAAGTCTGTTAGTACTCTGTAGTACCATTTTCAGTCACTAGGTGGCAGACTTCCCTAACATTCCCAAACCAGCAGGTACCAAGGTGCAGGCCTAGGCTGTTCGTTTTCCTAGAGCGCCTCTAGGAACAGCATTCAGGGGTATCTGTGTTGGCCATTTAGCAAATTCAGACAAAATTACACCAAACAATGATACCTTCATTGGCCAACTGAGATGCATAATGTACTTGTTGCAAGCTTTCAACGCTCCATGGTGTCTTCTTCAGGCAAGGTGTTACAAACAAAACAGGAGAAAAACGATTGGACTAGGCACAGCAGTTCTATAGTTCCATGCCGCTTCCCGCTTCAGGGCCTCTAAAGTCCTCAGATCATCAGACTGATTGAGAGAGAGAGAGATAAAGGCTGCGTTCACACTGGAGAAATAAACCGGTTTAAGCTCTGCTCCGCTCTGGACCCCACAACAAACTACAATTCCCAGAATTTCACAGCATTGAGCCATGGCACTTAAACCGGTTTATTTCTCCAGTGTGAATGCAGCTAAAGGTGCAGCTACTTGGTTGAGGGAAGAGAATAACTAGGCCTGAATGAACATTGAACTGGGACAAGAGGAATACAGAAAAATAGTGATAAGAGGGAGAAGGGAGAAAGTAGTGGGACTGGTGGTGGTGGTGGGGTTAAGTTTTCTAACCATTGAAAAGCTGGTTTATTGTTGCGTGCCTTGTCATTTTGACTTATGGTGACCCTAACGCGAACCTATCACAGGCTTTTCTTGGCAAGATTTTTGGGGGGCAGTTTTAGCATTGCATTCCCCTGAAGCTGAGAGCATGTAACTTGCCCAAGGTCACTGAGTGAGTTTTCATGGCCAAGCCAGGAATTGAACACTGGTCTCCAGAGTCATAGTCCAACACTCAAACCACTATGCCACATCGGCTCTCAAAGCTGCTACAGATAGTAAAAATATCATCTTTTTCTTCAGAACTGTAATCCCAAAAGACAAAGCACAGAAGGAAACAGAAAACAAGACATAACCATCTCTTAATGTTATATGGCTCTTATAATAAATGATCATATATGGCGGAATTAGCTGTTACTACTGTTATTTATTATAGATTGTTGTTATTATTATTTATTATTCAAGATTAATAATAATATATCATCACATAGGTAACTTTGGTTATTGAGTGATTTTAAAATATAACAAGTGGCTTCTTTTAGTATTGTGCATGATTTTCAAGGCTGCATGTGATGGAAATACAGATTGTAATTTTTAAAAAAGGCTGTTTTAGAAGTAATGCATAAATATCCCATAAAGTAGACCCCCTGGCTATTACACCCCTACCTCATCCTCTTCTAATTAAAATAATAATAATTTGGGAGGGGAAAAAAGAGAAATTCGTGCTAGAACAAGGCACGGAGAGGTTGCTGTATAGGAGTGGCACACAAAATGGCTCTGGGTCGCATGACCCATTACATTTTTTTTCTCTTCTACCAGCATGGTGGTGTGGTTTAAGTAATTGACTATGACTCTGGAGATCAGGATTCTGTTCCCTGCTCAGCCATGGATTACTCCTTGGGTGAGTCACATACTCACAGCCCCAGAAGCCCCCATGATAAGTTCACCTTAGGGTTGCCATAAGTAGGAAACCATTTGAAGCCACACACCTACCACCACCACATTTGGAACAGCAGTTTCAGAACTGAGCAGTTCCTGAACCCTGTTTGTTTCTGACTTAAAGATGCATACCATTTTTAAGATCAGAAAAAATTGGCTATGGAGCATTTAATTAGTAAGGGTAACATACCCAGAGATTCAGAGAAGACAAATAGAAGGCTATTTGCTGCTCATGTTGTTTTTGTTTTTGTTGTTGTTTTGCATGGGACACTATTCCAGGTGAAGGGGAAGGAGGATAAGAATAGAGAAGGAAGGGGAGGAAAAGTATTCCTTCTTTGGCCTGGGTATCCCAGAATCCCCCAGCTAGCATGTCCAGAGGTCATGATCTTGGGGCTTGAGGGGCTGTAGTCCAAAGAAGTAACTTTTCCAAGCATCAGGAAAAGACAAAAGTGAACATAGGAAAGAGTTAAATTCCAGCACCTCTCCATTTAAAGAAATTCAGCACACAGATAACTCTGTAGGATGTCTAGAGAAGACAGTTTTTCTGAGAACAAGGCATCTTTTGTGATGGGATCGTTGGGGGATAAATTCCTCCCCCTTTCCTGCCCTCAGAGAGCATATGGCTTGGCTTGTGGCATGCAAGGGGGCAGTGTGTCTGCCTGGCACTGAATCACACGCTTGTCTTTCTTCTCCTCACCCTCCTCAGCCAGCCGTGGCACCTCCACTGCCCTGCTCTTGACAGCTCTCTTCCTTGTCATGGTTCTTGCCTTTGGACTGTGCTTCGCCAAGCGGATTGGGATCCACAAGCGCCTCTGCCAGTTTGGCAAGGGCACAAGCTGCCAGTACAGGTAAAACACCCAGCTCCAGCTCCTTCCCTCTATCAATTTCCACTGGTGTAACATCAAAATGGCTTCTGCACCACAATCTCATAGCCTTTCCCTGGAAATCTCTCATTTTCTCATTTTTTTTTCATTCCCCATCTTTCCTTTAATGGGCCAAGAGACCATTTCACAATCCTCTACCCTGCCCTCTAAAACTGCCCCAAGCCACTTGTCCCCTTTCTGTGCTAGCAACCACTGTGCCCCCACTTTTTGTTTTTTTTGGTCTGACTTGATTTTGGGTTGTATTAGTTCCTTTTCTCTCCTGCTTTTTCTCCAGTGAGTTCAGGGTGGTGTATGTGGTTCGGTTTTCACTTTTGTCCTCTGAAAATCCTTGCAATGTAGGTCAGGCTGAGAATGACTCAAACCTGATGAGTTTCATGGCTCGAATCCGGTTTTCCAAGTCCCAGTCCAGCACTCTAACCAACACACCTCTTTGACTAACTTCCTTCCTTGCCTCCTCAGTACAGCCATCCATATCCCCACACCCCCATTGATACCAAGGGCTCTTTTGCACTGCACACTTACAGCCCTTTATTTCACTTTAACTGCTATTCTTCCAGCCTATGGAATCATTGGAACTGCAGTTTAGGGAGGGACATTTAGAATTTCATATTTAGTGCCTCCTCAAATTACAAATCCCAAGACTGTATAAGATGCAGCAATGACAAAGTGGAATCATAGTGCTATAATTGCATATTGTGAAAGTGCCCTAGGCTATTATTATAACTAGTCCTTTGCCTTGATCACAAGGAATCTTCCTGTCTTTTAATATATATATATTTCTTCTTCGTGGTCTCTGCGAATCATACAAATGGGTTCTACTGCACCTGCGCAGCTGAATTCGGAGCTTTCTGGAATCACTGGGCAAAGTACAGCTTGCAACTTTTTGCAACTTTTGGGTAGTAGCCCTGCCTCTCCTCTATATAAACCCAGTTCCTTTTTTTTCCGCTGCATTGGCTACCCAAAGGAACTGTGCTTGGAATCACTGTTGGTTTTCCTATTCGGTTTTGATCTTTGGCTTGCTGTTTTCGACCATTCTTACTATTCTCCGTCTTGGTATACAGTGGTCCCCCGGGTTACTAATCCCCTGGGATACGTAATCCCTGGGATCCGAAAGAGCCGGGGCCGGAAAAACGGCCCCGGTTCCCGAAAAAATCCCCGGGTTGCGGGAAAAAAAAGCAACCCGGCCCCTTTAAATCAGCGCGCTCCGCCGTGCTGTGCATCAAAGAAAGCAGTCCCCCGGGTTACGAAGACTTCCGGGTTACGAAAGGTAATCCGGAACGGATTACTTTCATAACCCGGGGGACCACTGTATTGTGTTCCTGATCCTGGCTCCAAACCCGACCACCAATACCGAGTGTTGCTTGCACTCCTTGGACGTTTGGAGGGCCTTGGCCTTCTATCTGGACAGAACTATGGGTTCGAGCCGCTCTGGCAGACTGTTCCAGTGTTACTCAGAGCCAAAGAAGGGACTACCTGTGACTGCTCAGAGGTTTTCCAAATGGGTGGCTGGTACCATCTACCTCTGTTATGAACTGTTGGGTAGAACTCTCCCTGCCAGGGTCAGAGCACATGCAACTACGGTGGTAGCAACATCCTCCCCCTTTTTGACCAGGGTACCCTTGGAGGATGTCTGCAAGGCTGCTGTCTGGTCCCAGCCAATGACTTTTATAAAACATTACAGGCTGGATACCAGGGCAAGAGGTGAAGCAGCCCTTGGGGAAGGCAGTGTTACTTTCTGCTATTCACTGAGAGCCTGTATTGATGTCGTGCCTCCCATTGTTGTTTATATGACAGGCTATGTGATTGCCTGTCAGAATGTATGATGATTGCTTTTACACATGTCTACCATGATTATTGATTGTTACAGGGATATGTGGCCTTGTGGCCTGTTTATATTTGAAGTGACAGATGTGGGACACACCTATTGTTTTTGACATAGCATCCAGGCCTGGTTGCAGTAACTCAGTTCAGGTGGTTGTTCACTGCTGTATCATGTTTGCACTGTTTATGCATAACGTTTAAAAAGTTTACTCACTGGAGTACGGTGGGTTAAGAGTTTCCTCAGTTGAGTATGATTGTTTAAACAGTTTTGAATTTCCATATTAGAAACAAGAATCACAGTGTTGGTTCTCTTTATCATTTTTATTGTACATCAATAAATGTTATTTGTTGCATCTTACAACTGTTCTTATGACACTCCCTCCGCCGCTGACCTAAGCTTGTCAGTCTAACCCATATTGTATTATTCTCAGAGACCACGAAGAAGGACAGGTTGCTTACCTGTAACAGTATTTCTTCGAGTGGTCATCTGCGAACACATACAAATCCTGCCCTTCCTCCCCTCAGTGTCCTGCTCATGATTGGTTCTGCCCTCTGTCGCTTTGTGGCGGAAAAAGTCAGAACTGGGGAAAAGAACGGAAACTGGGCTTATATAGAAAAGGGGTGGGGCTACTTCCAAAAAGTTGCAAAAAGTTGCAAGCTGTACTTTGTCCAGTGATTCCAGAAAGTTCCGAATTCAGCTGCGCAGGTGCAGTAGAATCCATTTATATGTATTCGCAGATGATCACTCGAAGAAATACTTTTACAGGTAAGCAAACTGTCCATATGCCCATCCCTACTGATTTTTGTTTTACAATCCTAATGTTACTCCCCTCACCCCACAGTGCTAAGTCAGAATCCCGAGCGCGATTTCTCCACCCAGTTGAATCAAGAGAGCAAAGTGGCTTTTTCAACACTGTCAAATGCTTTGTGTGTATGCGAGTGATGGTCCTGCTCAACACAGTCGCACACTGGGGTTGCTCTTTTGTGGAAGTCAGGGGAAATGGTACCTCTGATTTGGAGTCTGGTTCACTTTGTCTTTTAATTGGGATTTTTGTGTTTCTCAGCTTGGGACTGTCTATTGCTTCTACAAAAGGTGGTTTCTCCTTTCTCTCTTCTCCAAATTTCTGAGTGGAATCAGCTCTCTAAAGAGCAGGCCTGTGTGTACTCCAAATGCCAAGATTGGGGAGGTACCCCATGAAATGCAAGGGGTCTAAACTGGATTGGGGCAGAGCAGAAATGAGTTTACAGAACTAGGCTAAATGGTGCAGTTTTTGGATATCACATGCCAATTTAGATCATTGGAAAATCCGTCAATACTGAGTATGAAATTTGCTGACCCAGATAGCTCCCAGTTAGCTTTCCTGCTTGGGACCCACCTTGGATTATCTTATAGGGTTGGGGTGGGAAACAACTTAGGGTTCTCAGGTGGACATTGGTATACATGAGTGAATGTTAAATCATTACAGAAAATTAAATAGTGAACAGTAAAATGGTGAGAAAATAGATTGTTAACATGGTAGATTTTTAGATGTTTAAAAATATTAAAATAACTAAAAATAGCCAAAGATGGCTCAACTTATCCCACCAAAGTATCGCACAAGTAAAGCATTAATTTAATACAAAATGTTAAGCAGTGCTTTAAAAATGTCATGCCCTTAATGATCAAATAACACATTTTTAAATAGTACGTACAGAGATCTTGTAGCACCTTTGAGACTAACTGAAAGAAAGAAATTGGCAGCATGAGCTTTCCTAGACTTCAGTCTACTTCCTCAGATGCAGTAGGTGGAGTGAAAGCCAGGTACAGACATATATATGCCATAGGAGCCCTGGTCGTGCAGTGGTTAAATGCCTGTACTGCAGCTACTTACTTACAAACCATACGGTTGCTAGTTCAATACCAGCCAAGGGGTCTGGCTCAACTCAGGCTTGCATCCTTCCAGGGTCACTAAAATAAGTACCCAGCTTGTTGGGGGCAATTAGCTTACAGTTGTAAACTGCTCAGAGACTGCTGAGATGGTATGAAGCGGTATATAAATGAAGCTGCTATTGCTATAGTTGGAAAAACAAATTAGACAAAAGGAATTAATTTTTGGCAAACTAGTCACAAATTCTGTCATTGGACTCTGTCCTGCTGAGTGGTGCCAAAAGATGGTCCGAGCTTGTTATCTCTCATAATTGGAACCAAAGCCTCTGCAATCCATGTTTCAAGCATGTGCGTGGGCTTGCGCACACACACCTACTCCTCGTAGGACTTGGAATTTTCTGCTAAACTATGGGCCCTTCCCAGCTACACAAATATGATTCTGCTTGGACGGTCATGGCAAGATGCTTTGCAGTCCTGGGATTTGCAGTTCAGAGAGGGGTATTCAGAATTCTCAGCTAGAGAGCTCCTGTGTCTCATCCAACAGCAAATCTGGCTAGCCTTAATTTTGTCCTTCTCCCCACCCTCCCTTAGGATCACACAGCCTGAACCTCGAAGTTACAGCCAGGCGCCTCCAGAGCGCCCCCGTCCTCCGCAGTGGAGGCAGAACACCGAACTCCAGCTCATGCCAAGCTCCAAGGTAAGTGAAGTGGGTCGGAATAGGGGCTACTTTGGTCCATCCAGGGGGATGCAACATTGTGTCCGGAGGAACCAGATAGACATTTGCGTATCTGTGAAGAGGAAGTACTGTAGTTTAAAGATGGGGAAGAAATAATGGTAGATCAGACACTTTGAAGTGGGAACCGCAAATTTATTTCAGTGTGTAGGAAGCCAGGTGATAAATTGTGGATCATGGACCACCATGCACTCCACTGGTATTCTTTTCTTGATACAACACATTGATTTCTGTGTGCAAATGAAGTGTTACCCCCTGCTTCTCCAAATAGAAATGTGGTTGTAATGGACCAAATCAAGGAAAATGTGGAATTCAAAGGAAGAGTGCTGCACAGTATGCCAGTTTTTTCCTTGTATTTTGATCCTAAATAATAATGATGATGATGATAATAATGATGATGATGATGATGATGATGATGCAGCATCCAAAATCCAAATATTATATTATATTATTATTTTTATTATTTGGATTTTGGAATTAACAAGCATGAAATCATAGTTTGCAAGCAGATTTAAAGTTCAGGGTATGTGTGCAGTTGTGTTCATTTATGTAGGTGTAATAAATTAGTGTGTGTGAGTGTGTGTTTCTGTGTGTTGGTTGCCATAGAAGCTAAAGGGCTGGGCCATGTTTCTAGGGCTATTACTGTTGGTGATTGTCAGCTATTGTTGGGTGACAAGAGGGGCATGGCTTGTGTTGTAGATGAAATGAGGTGGTGCTTAGGAACTGTTGCTGCAGGTGATGGAGAGCCCATGGCAATTGACTTGAGTGGCATTACCTTCCTCTGGGTATCTCAAGGGTGTGGCCATGGGATACAAGTCCCTGTGGTTGGCTTTCATTTTTACGAATGCTAAATGACCTTTTTATTTATAATCCAAGGCTGTACGTTAGAGTTTGGAATCTTTACCCTTCGGGACTACAAATCCCAGAATCCCTCTGCCACCGTGGCCAAGGAATTGTAACAAAAAAGTAACATTTCCAAGTATGATGATCATAGAAATTATCAGATAAAAATAAGATTGCAAGCTTGTAAATGAGTGGATTTCCGAACACAGATTGGATGTGCATTAGGTTGCAGAAGATGGGAGTTGGGTCATACCTTTTGGTACATGCCAGAGCTTGGAAAAGTTACTTTTTCTGGACTTTTGCTCTCTGGCCATGCTGAATGGGGGTTTATAGGATGTATAGTCCAAAAGAATAAAGATTAACAGGTGAGTTTTCTAACCGGTTCCAAGTATGAACAGGGCTAGCAAAGGAGCGAAACCAATAGCATGTCTCAAGTACCCAGGGAGTGTAGATGTTAGCTCCATTTTGGGGCCAGACTTTATTGATAAAATTTACTAAAGGATTAACTGTGAATATAGTGGGCCCTTCCCTTATGTGGGGGATCCATTCTGGACCCCCTCCCCCCGCATAAGGGGAAAACGTGTATGCTCGAGCCCCTTTGAAGACAATGCACACCATTTTTCCCATGGTGTGGCTTCAGCATAAACTGAAAGTCGCGTATGGTGCGGACGCCCTGTATATATATTTTAAGGCATAATACATTGACCGGGTTTTTCAACAAAACGTGTTCTCTGTCCAAATCTGGCTCCGGGCAATGTATTTGATATTTGGCAAAAGGGTACAAGCCTTCTTTCCCCATCCTGGAACTTTCCAGTTATTTTGGAGGTCAACTCCCAGCATTTCTGTCAACAAGCATGTGGTTCTTTAGAGAAAAGGTGGGGAACAAAGCCTCACGGCCTGAAGGCCGGATATAATTTTGGAGAAATTCTAAGGGAAGCACATTCCAGCAGACGGCCAGAGGAGCAAAAGGCGTGGGGCCAAAAATACCTCTCCATTTTATCTCTGAGCTCTTACTACCAGGTATTAAGCCTTACACGCAGAACTTTAGAATTGCCAGATTGAAAATTCAATAGGGCTCCTGTTGTGTAGAAAAGGGTGTTGTCTGTCACATGATTAGGAAACATGCAACCCCTCCCTGCTGAAATTCTCCCTTTTGCACAACCTTTAAAGGTACAACAGCGCTCCATTTTTTTTTTCTGACAACCCTAGACTGGGGGAGGGGGGAATGTGTACAAAATCTGGAGCAATGGTTTCCTTGGTTAAAGAAAATGAGCATGTAACTACCAGCTTTCCCAATTTGGTCCTATTTATTTAACTTTACCCGAATAGTTTGTCCAAAGCTAACTACATATGTTTTTCAATGTCCGTGCATCACTCCCTTTCTTTGATCCTCAGACGTTTGCACTGAGCTCAGAAAGGTCTAACCGTTCTTGTCAGGCTTTTATCTGCTGAAGTCTGAAGGCTTTTGTAAATTGCCAAAAAAATCACATCAAGCTCAGGAGGCCCCATAAACTCTCTTCAGGGCTACAAGATGCCACTATCATACTTTTTTGTTGTAGCCAATGGTCAGTTGACCAGGAATAGGCAGCTGTGATGCATACAAGGGCCAATTTTTACTGCCGCAGCAGGCCATAACACACCGCACATATAGGTCATAAATTGCATCTATAAGTGACCTTCAGGTGCAATTTCAGGGAGTTATGGCTGCTTTCTGGAGGTTTTATGGTGGGAGGTGTTAAAGTCAGTCTGCCACTTCTGAAGGTCCTTAGGAACAGTGCTTTGCCATTTGAACTAGAAAAAAAATGAATACATTTTTGTACATCTTGGAGCTTTGGGGGAGACTAGGGAAAGACTGGGAAAACTAGAAAGCCCCTGAGGCCCACACATGATCTGGCCCTTTTGGTAGACATTGGTCCAAAACACCTTGCAAATTATCCCCCCTCCCCACCCCCCAGGTTATTGTTTTCAGAAGCATTTAGAAAAATTGATTATGAAAAACTATTAGAATTATGAGGAAAATATTTAAGAACAGGTTTTCTTATGTATTTACTCCCTCCACCCCCTACATTACTGTATTTACAAATAAAAAACTAGGTAGCTAGTAGACGTTTAGGTAAGACTATGTACATTATCTCACACTATTGCATTTCCTCATCTTGGGTCTAAAATGCACTGCAGAAATAATCCAAGTTGAGACTGCTTTAACTACCTTGGTTCAATGCTAGGGAATTCTGGGAGCTGTAGTTTAGTGAGACATTTAGTCCTCTCTGTCAGGCAGCTCTGGGGCTACAATCAGTTACAATCCTCACAGTTCCCTAGCACTGAAACTGGACAGTTAAAGCAGTCTCAAACTAGATAATTTTTGCAGTGTGTTTTGGACCCATGTTCTCTCAATCAGCTTTAGAGGTCTAAAATCTGAAGGAATCTTGAAGCCATGGGGAAAAAAATATTTCCCCTATCAAAAAAAAAATGGGAAAAAAATATTTACAACATTAGTACCTCTATAGATTGGCCACCATTTTGTTACTTTAGGAACACAAATTCCATTTTGTATAGCTTGGTTTTACATAATAATATTGAGTCTGATATAGTAAACAACCAGTTTACTCAGAAAATCCGTCTAACTATAAGATTGTATGTACAGCACTATGTAAACTTACAGCGCTATATAAATAATAATAATAATAATAATAATAATAATAATAATAATAAGGTCACAAATTAAATTTCCTTTCTGTAGTGTTATTTTTGTGTTAAAATGGAGCTACAAAGTCCTCAGTTGTGAAGAACACCTGGACTATATTATTTGGTTTTACCAGTTTGTGAGGAACATGCAAAATCATCCCCAATTTAAAAAAGAGAAAAAAGAAATATCAGTATTAAGAAAGCAAAACAAAATTCTTTTAATCTCCTCTAGTCTTCCATAGTACCTAGAAGGCATAAAGCATTTATTCCCAAAAAAAGGAACAGAGAAAAGGAAACAACGGTCCAAAACACACTGCAGAAACAATCCAGTTTGAGACAGCTTTTAACTGTCCTGACTCAGTGCTAAGGAATCCTGGGATTGTGGCACCAGAGTCCGACAGAGAAGGCTAAATGTCTCACAAAACTACAATTACCAGAATTCCCTAGCATTGAGTCCAGGCAGTTAAAGTGGTCTCCAACTGGATTATTTCTGCAATGTGTTTTGGATCCAAGACCAGGAATTGCATGGTGTAAGTCTACTTGATACATAACTGTAGTTTTATTTGGAAATTGGGGGGGGGGGAGTAATTATAAGAAAACCTTTTCTTAAATATTTTATTCATAATTCTAAAAGTTTTCCACAATCAATTTTTCTATTCTTCTGGAAAAAATGCATCTGAAAACAATGAAGGGGGAAAATAATTTTCTTTTAAAAAAATTGGGGGGGGGGGTTGTTCTCCCCATCTTTCACATTTCTAATCATCTTCTAAACTCTGGATATTTATGCATTGATTTTATTTTATTTTATTTTGACCTCCTTCACTTTCTGCAAAAATTGGGACGCATGGTGACTCGCAAGATACACAAATAGAATTACAGATAAAAGCACAGCAAACTGTAATATCAAAACACATTGATAATCTTTTAACACAATTGTGAACTAAAAGAACATTTTAAAAGTATATCACCTTTTGGGGGAAAAAAATACACAGCAACTGCATCTCGCCTGCAATTATAATCTCTTTTCTCAGCAACCAGTCAATTACCAAAAGCCTTCTGGAATAAAAAGGTCTTTGCCTGCCAGCAGAAGGACAACAGTTATTGAATTTGAAGAGACTGAGTAATTAACCAGCTTGCAGCCGACAGTTCTGTCTCTGTTATCTCCCTCCACCTCTTCTTTGGCCTTGTTTTAAGTGACATTCACATTCACTCCCTTTCATGATGGTATTACTATAAATTACAACACGATGTCAGGTACTTATTGGAGCCAAGGGGGCTGGGAGCTTATCCTGACGGTGCGGAAACAATAATCTCACGACACTGATGTATTTCATACATGTTCAGCAAAAGAAGTAATTTGATAACTGCTGGGAATAGCTTGCTATTGAACAGAAAAGCGATTAGAGTACAATGAAATATCTAAATATAAAAAAGTGCAACCCATTCTTTACTGCCATTGGTTGCCTTGAGCCTTAAAATAATTCCTTATGTGTATGTCCATTCTGGTTAGGGGATTATGGGAGTTGTTGTTAAAAAAAGGAAGATCTTATGCTTGCAATGCTGCTGCTGTGCCAATTGTGATTCAACCAATTTGTGATGTCCTTGTACATTGCCGATTAGGGCTGGAGGAGTTGAAGTCCAAAACATTTGAAAGGCACCAGCATGGAAAAGGTTGGCATTTTTCAGAGGAAGAGAGTAGGGCATATGACCCTGAGATAAAATTCTGGACATTAAGGCAACCCATGAGCCAAATACCAAAAAGGCACTGATGGCTTCTTGGATATTTGGCTTCTTGGATACATGGCTTCTCTGCTATTTCTCTGCTCCTAAATTTGCTCCAAGTTTTTTTCCTCATAAGAGTCAGTAATTTGATTTAAAGAAAAAGCAGGGAATCTCTTTTATCCTAAGGGCCAAAAACAGTTTCAGGGAAGCTTGGGATGCTGCAATATGGTGGTTGGTAAAACAGAATAGTACCAGAATATTTTAGCTGAAACCTCCTACTGCCAGGAACTAAGCCACTGCCTTTTAGAATTTTGGAGGGAGGGAGGACTGTAGGAAGATTGAGAAATCACAAAATATTGGTGTCATAGGTAAAGGAGTGTGGCCATTTAGGAAAAGGTCAAGGGCCAGAAAAGGACCTTAGGAGTGCCAGATTCAGCCCCAGCCTCTTGAATCTTCTCTCAGTTTAATGTAAAAATGATGAGGAGTGGCTGGTTGCTTGGGGCATTAGGGAAGAGATTGAGGCACTCTACACATAGAATCGTAGAGTTGGAAGAGACCACAAGGGCCATCCAGTCCAACCCCTGACATGCAGGAACTTTCCATCAAAGCATCCCCAACAGATGGCCATCCAGCCTCTAATGAAAGACCTCCAAGCAAGGAGATTACACCACACTCGAGCGAGTGTGTTCCACTGTCAAATAGCCCTGTCAGGAAGTTCCTCCTAATGGTAAGGCGGAATCTCTTTTCCTGGAGCTTTCATCCATTGTTCCGGGTCCTGTTCTCTGGAGCAGCAGAAAACAAGCTTGCTCCCTCCTTAATAAGACATTCCTTCAAATATTTAAACAGGGCTATCATATTACCTCTTAACCTTCTCTTCTCAGGGCTAAAACATCCCCAGCTCCCTAAGTCTTTCCTCATAAAGCATGGTTTCCAGTCCCTTCATCATCTTTGTCATCCTCCTTTGGACACACTCATTTCTCAACATCTTTTTTGAATTGTGGTGCCCAGAACTGGACACAGTATTCCTGGTGGGGCCTGACCAAAGCAGAATATAGTGGCACTATTAAACTCCTGGTCATATCCTCCCCCTTCAGCTTCCAACATCTTGACCCTTGATGTCCATGCAATGATTGCTGTATATCGTCATATTTTAATTGTGTTTGTTTTTAATTTTGATGCTAGTTTAATTTAATTTTAAGGGGCGGGTGGTTGGGCTTGGGTTATTGGAACTGTTTTACTTTGTGCTTTTTAATCATTGTAACCCGCTCCGATTGGTGTACAGAGGAACGGGCGATAAATAAATTATTATTATTATTATTATTATTATTATTATTACTTCCCTTGATCTAGACATTATACCTCTATTGATGCAACCTAAAATTGCATTGGCCTTTTTAGCTGCCGTATCACACTGTTGACTTATGTTCAGTTTATGGTCTACTTGGACTCCTAGATCCCTTTCACACATAGTTTCATTCAGCCAGGTGTCCCCCATCCTATATCTGTGCATTTCATTTTTCCGCCCTAAGTGCAGTACTTTACATTTCTCCATGTTAAATTTCATTTTGTTAGCTTTGGCCCAGCTTTCTAGTCTATTCAGGTCATTTTGAATTTTGATCTAGTCCTCTGGGGCATTAGCTACATGCCCTGAGACAGCTCTGTTCTTCATTTCCTCAGTTTGTTCTATGGTTGAGCTCCTGGCACTAAAACACTGAGGCAAATTCCAGTATGTTGAGGGGTTCAGACTGAGCTTCCAGTGGTGATCAGTCTGCTCTGAGTTTTATTCCCAATTTTAAAGAGCTATCTGAAGTCATACATCCTATACCTAGAGTAGGTTCAGCACCTTGGACAGCTTTTTAAATGTCTGGAATAAAACCAAGAGTAAATGCAAACTGTCAGACAGACAAATATGTGACATTTTGAAATATTTAGCAGGGGGTGCAGCTACCCAAGGTCTCCTGAGAGGAATGGGTCCCCTAGCCCTGAACAGTTGCCCACACCTGTTGTACAGATACAAAAATTCAGTGATGTGCTTAAGCCTTCTGCTCCCAAGTCTCAAATTGAGTCTCAAGACCTTTCAAGATACTCAAGTCTGGAAGCCAGCTTTAACAGGAAAAAGAGGAGGTGGTGGTGTGGTAGTTTATGTGTGTCTGTGGGGTGGAGGTGGAGTTTCAATGAATAGAAGATGTTAGGTAAAAAAATAAAATTATTTTAGACAATTTATCAAGATTGCACTTTAGAAAAAAAGAGCTCTACTCAGCAGCCTGTCCCCGCTGCCTTCTAAAGTTTTTAGGATCCTTCTGTCTTCAACTCGTTGCCTAACATGTTTGTTGTTTCCCTTCAAGAAACATGCCCTGCGCTCTAGATTAGAGCTGGTGTTGAGGTCTACTCAGCAGACTGTCCCCGCTGCACATCTAAAGCTTTCTAAAGCTTTTTCTAGGAGCAGGAGGCAAAATGTGCCTCCATGGTGTGAGGCATGTTTCTCAAAGGGGAACATCAAGGAGTGGGCTTGAGATGGAGGTCTACAGGAAAGTGGGCTTCCTGGATGACAAACTTAAGGTACTGCTTCCATCACATGACCAGTAGGCAAAAAGCAGTAGGGTGGAAGCAGTGCTAAAAGGAGGAAGACCATTTTCCATTCTTGAACGTTTCGGACCAGCAATTGGTTGCTAAAAATATATTAGCCACGAATCCAGTTAAGTCAGCATGTTGTTTATTATGGAGTTGAGTCATTGAAGCAACTTGAGTCCAAGTCAATTGACTGAAGTCTAGCTCACTGTAAAATTAGGGACCATTTCTGTGTTGTGTTCCTCTCTTTTTCCCTCCTGCTGGAGCATGTTGCATGGTTGCATGTACATGAATGTGTGACTCCTCATTCACCCCAGCATGTCCTGAGAATGATGCTGCCCTCTGTCCATCTGTCTTCTTCTTCTTCTTTCTTTCTCTTTCTTCCCCTTTCCCTGGCACTCTTTTTTATCTGGCTGCAGCAACCTGTACATCTTGGCGTCTCACGGCCCAATCCACCGTCCAAGCCACTACCGCCTGACCCAGTCCCAAAGGGTCAACAGGTAACTAAGTGGGGTATCTGTGGGCTGGGAGGGAGGACAGCAGCTGGTATCACCTCTTCTGTGAAGCTGTTGCATGTTCTTCAGCCATTTGTGCCATTTCCACAATGAGAAGAAGAAAGAGGGTGGTGAGGTCCTTTTTGCCTTAAATGCTACCTGAGATTACAGTACTATTCTTTGTCATTGGGAATTGAACCCAGGGCCCTTCTAACTGCATGCAAAGCATGTCCTCTCTCACTGAGTGGCAGGGAAGAGCTGATACATCAACAGAGCTTGGAAAGGCAACCTTTTTGACTACAATTCAGTGGGTGAGTGGAATTCTGGAAGCTGTAGTCCAAAAATGATATTTCCGAGTTCCAGTTCATTCTTAACCAACTCTCATCCCTTCCCATTGAAGCTACCACCAGTCCTGGATACATTGGAAGAGGCCTTAGCTAAACATGGTCCTCACACTGTTTTGTGACTTCCCTCCTTTCAAACCTTCTTCCCATTTCTTTTCCTTCGCCCGGCATGTTTTCTCTGTTACTGTTCCTTCTCTTTCTGCCAGGCCTTGATCCAAGACAGGCCCGCACCCCCCACACGGCCATTGCCTGCTGACCCCATTCCAAAAGATGCTCAGGTAACTGGCATGGTTGTGCCTTTCCTGGAGAAAGTGTCTGAGGTTTGGCAAGGGAAGCCTTAGTTTTTTGATGGGAGGGAGGAGAGGATGGGTGAGCAAGGCCAAGGCAAATAGGTCCAGATAGACATCTGTGTCCTTTGCTAGGCTGGGGTGGAGAAGGAGACTTTGACAGCACTCAGCTCCCTCCAACTAGCTCTTGTTCCACTTTCTCTACAGCCCCCTGGTCCAGCCAAACCACCCCCTCCCCAGAAGCCACTTCCTTCAGATCCACCTCGGGCTGAGCTGTGTGCCTTTCCTAGCTATGACCCTTGTGTCCAGATGTTGCCATCCAGGTGAGGAAAGAAGGATTCTCCAGACAAAACCGCAGGAGCAGAGACCATAGTCTTATAGCTCTTGGCTTTTCTAGATGTGGATGACCAGGTGTTAAGGACAAGTTGGTTAAAGCAGAACAAGAAAGACCAGTTGTAGATGGACTACAAATTCCAGCTGCTAATGGCTAGGTTGGGGGTGATGTACTTGCAGTCCAGCAAGGTCTGGAGGGCCACAGAGTGCTATATATTACTGCAGTTAGCAGGATTGGAGAACAATTTTGGAAGCTAGGGATTGTGGGCCACTAAGACCATATGGCAAAGGTGGCCAAGTGCAATTGATCTGTGGACCATTGCACTTGGCCACCTTTCTGCCCCTGGAACTACAGAGGCTACCTGAATTACCAAAAATTGAAAAAAAATTATAAAACTCAAAGTGGCTAGAAATCCAGCTGAAAATGAGTATTTTTTTTTAAAAAAAAGGTTACCAGTAAATAATCAGAGGGGGGCTGAGAGCCTTATTTTCCCCCTCTTTTGCCAGGGGCAGACCTAATGAAGTAAAGCTAGGGGTGGCAGGGGCTAGAAAAACAGCTTTAGGGGGCACTTGTAATCCCCAGGTTGCAGGGCCCTCCCTTAGAGACAGTTGGGTTAGATTTCTTGTTTCTTTCTTTTAATTGATTTGAGCTGTTCATTCAAAATCTTGGGCTTCTGTACCCCTAGCGTAGCCTTGTTCAAACTGGTGCCCTATAAATATTTTGGGGCCACAGTTCCCACTGGCCATGTGCTCTAGAGCTGAGGGTTGCTGCAGTCCAGAACCTCCAGAAGGCACTTGCTTTGAGAAGGTTGTTTTAGGCTGCATCTCCACTGCAGAAATAATCCAGGTTGTCACCATTTGAACTGCCCTGGCTCAATGCTAGGAACTGTAGTTTTGTGAAACATTTATCCTTATCTGTCAGTGAGCTCTGGGGCTACAAAAAACTACAGTTCTCAGAGTTCCATAGCTTTGAGCCATGGCAGTTCAAGTGGTGTCAACCTGGATTATGTCTGCAGTGTGGATGCAGCACTAGTTGAATAAAAAAGAATGACACTTCTGTTCTCACACATCTGTTTTCTTTCCTCACACAGACCTGCACCTCCCCCTCCTCCTGCGACTGGCCCTTCAGTGTCCTTCCATGAAGTCTAATCCAGACTGCTGAGGTCTGAGGATTTTTCTGCATTCAAGCCTGCCCCTCTTGGGTCAAGAAGGGCAGCCGGAGACCATGGTGCCAGTCCATTCTTGGCTCTTGCTTTGCTGGCTTCAGCTGTGGATTTTGCCGAGAATGTTTTGTACTCTTGGTGAGGCTAGGCTGTTCTCTCCTGTGGTCAGACGTTGCACTCCATACTTGGCCAAAGTGCGGCCATGTTGGCTCAAAGCCTCCTCCTCCGTCCTGCTGTGGCTTAGGAGTCTGGACACAAGGAATTATGGGAAAGAGGGAGAAGTCTTTGCACTGGGAAAAGAGGGGGTGGGATTCCCCCAGTGAACTTCTGTGCACATGAGAAGAAAGGCACAGGTGTGTGTGTGTGTCTGTGTGTCTGTGTTACTATCCAATAGGCTCTGACGGAAGCTATTTCCCAAGGGAATGCTCCCTTCTTCACTCCTGGCTGGAAATTACTTGTCATTATGGGACTGGGCTCCAAAGCAACTTTTCTTCTTAATAAAATCAGACTGACTCCATCTTTTTTTTTTCAATGCCTCTTAATTTAATATGACTTTTGTAAGCTAGTGTGATGTAATGGCTTGAATGTTGGACTATAACTCTAGAGACCAGGGTTTGATTCCCTGCTTGGCCATGAAACCCACTGGATGGCCTTGAGCAAGTCACATGCTCTCAGCCTCAGAAGAAGGCATGAGAGGGCGACTAAAATGGTGAAGGGTCTGGAAACCATGCCCTGTGAGGAGCGACTTAGGGAGCTGGGAATATTTAGCCTGGAGAAGAGAAGGTTAAGAGGTGATATGATAGCCCTGTTTAAATATTTGAAGGGATGTCATTGAGGAGGGAGCAAGCTTGTTTTCTGCTGCTCCAGAGACTAGGACACGGAACAATGGATGCAAATTGCAGGAAAAGAGATTCCACCTCAACATTAGGAGGAACTTCCTGACAGTAAGGTCTGTTCAACAGTGGGACACACTCCCTCGGAAAGTGGTGGAGTCTCCTTCTTTGGAGGTCTTTAAGCAGAGGCTGGATGGCCATCTGTCAGGGATGCTTTGATTGGGAGTTCCTGCATGGCAAAATGGGGTTGGACTGGATGGCCCTTGTGGTCTCTTCCAACTCTATGATTCTAAGTGCCATGTTTTTTTTACACACCCCTCTCTTGTGTTGTTCTTTTTTAAAAAGTTACAATTTGTTTCATTGTCCTTCCAGCAGATGGCACCCCAGCACAAGCTCTCATCCTTTAGTAGGTTGACTTTAAATGTTGTTGTTGTTGTTGTTGTTGTGTGACCTCAAGTCGTTTGGACTTATGAGGACCCTATGGTGAGCCTACCATATGGTTTTCTTGGCAAGTTTCTTCTGACAGAACGTGACAGTGGGTTCCCATGGCTGAGCCAGGATTTGAGCCCTGGTCTCCCAGTGTTCTAGTCCAGCGCTCAAACCATTTAAATACAATGTTAACTTCTTTGGTGTGAGAGACTGGTTTGTTGTTATTAAGGGCTGATAAGTCAAGTTCTACTTATGGTGACCCTACGAATGAGATAATTTTCAAGCCGTGGATGCCTGAATCCATGGATAAAAAAATCCATGCATAATGAGGGCTGAAAGAGATGGATGCACAGGTTGTCATTTCATCTCTTCTCCCAGTAGAAGGGCATGATCCAGGAAGGGAGAGGAAAATAACATAGGAGTTTGCAGGAGGTCTGAGCGAAGGGGGGAAGTGGAAGAAGAAGAAGAAAGAAACTGGGACATTTTAAAAGAAAGAGAAATAGTAAGATGGCAGAAGGATGTTGACAAGCTGGAGCGTGTCCAAAAGTGAAGGGTCTGGAAACCATAAAGCCCTATGAGGGGAGACTTGGGAAGCTGGGTATGTTTCCCCTGGAGAAGAGATGGTTAAAAGGCGATAGGATAACCTTGTTTAAATATTTGAAGGGGTGTTCTATTGATGATGGAACAAGCTTGTTTTCTGTTGCTGCATGGATCAATGGATGCAAGTTACAGGAAAAGAGGTTCCACCTCAACATATCATTCTTGATGATATAAGCTGTCCAAGACTCTGCCTTGGAGTGTGGTGAAGTCTCCTTCTTTGGAGGTTTTTAAACAGAGGCTGGATGGCCATCTGTTGGGGGTGCTTTGATTGTGAGTTCCTGCATGGCAGAAGGGTGTTGGACTGAATGGCCCTTAAGGGCTTTTCCAATTCTATGATTCCACATCTGAGCGATTGGAGAGTAAGACACAGCCTCAATGGTAGATCTCAGTCTGGACCTGTCCCCCAGCCTCCCTTTCCACCAAACACCTAGTGTGAGGTTTGTGTGTGTGTCTCCCACACCTGCCTTCCCTCCACCCGTGAGAACAAAACCTGCTTGTGCTGCCCAGCCATGCAGAGTCTGGTTTATGGGACTTTGCACCCTGTAATTTCACCCAACTACATGACTCTCGACATCAACCTCAGATGCCAGGCCAGAGCAACCGTCATGGGCTGGATAGCCAGGCACCCTTCAAGAGGTTGGGGAGCTTTTCAGAGCTTGGCTTTGGTGAAAACCAGGGTGAGAACACTAGTGACTGGTTTCTTTGCATTCTAGGCTTGAAAGCAGTGTAAATTGAAGGTCCCAAGCTCCCTGTCCTCCGATCCTCAGGGGAAGAGGGAGCAATCTCAGAGGGAGAGCACTTCCTTGAAAGAGACAATCATTTACAGTCATAGCCCAAATATAAAATAAAATGCACAGAATACAGTACATAAAAATACACAACAACAGAAAACTGCTCTAAAACTGGAGGTTCATTGTCATCTCTGGATATAGTGCTCCTCAAACCAGGGGCATCACTAGGTCCGCACCGAGTGACACCCCAAAGGGGTTGACACCACCAATCCCAAACATCTGCTTTTGTCAGACATGGGCTGTGATGTTTTCCTACATCTCTTTAAAATGCTGAAGAGATGATGATGATGATGATGATGATGATAATAATAATAATACTTTTATTTGTATACCGCCCTTCCTACGATCAGGGCGATGGTGGGAGTGATGTGAGGTTCAGTGGGAGGAGAAAGGAGTGGCCTCAAATTTATTTATTTTTATTTTTTAATTTATTTTTTAATTTTTGAAAAAAAACTATTCTTTAAAAAAAATGAATTCATATCTTACCACATTTTCACTTTAACCACATGAAATTATGTACATGCAAATATTTTAGGCTGTGTGTATGATACTGTAATTTAAAAGTATACCGTCCTCCCTCCATTCTCGTGGTCCTTAGATCCGTGCGCCTCGCTTATGTGCGAGGGACGGGCCACATGAAGGGGGCGTGTGCTCACGGTGCATGCATGTGCCCCCCCCTCCACACCCTTGCACCTATATTCAAGCCAGTGGGGCTTGAATATAGGTGAAACTCCATTTTTGCGAGAGGGTCCAGAACGGATTCCCGATGAAAAATGAGGGGTGACTGTATTTTGCTATTGCCATCACATTCAGAAATATACAGGAATTGCAATTTATGAATAACATTATTTGAAAAAACATTACTAAGGATTCTGCATGGTGTTGTGGCAGGAAGACAGTGCAGGGGAGACACCATGAGTGATGCCAACCGTAAGTGATGCCACTGCCTCAACCTCACATTTGCATACATTTCAAACAACCATGGCCATCTCTGCTGCTTCTAAATGAAGAAAGCATCCATAAACTAAAATATACCCCTCACATACTTATTTATTGAATCCTATCAGATTCCTGCCAGTCTTCCCAACATTGTCGATGGTGATCGACAATGAGACTTGTAGTCCAACACATGTGGTGGGCACTACTTGTGGGTGGCACATCAATTGTTTTCATCTAGCCAGCCCCACTTCCATGAGGTTGGAGAACAACTAAAGAAGACTAGCCAGGAAAGTCAAGTACTTAACAATACTACCAACACTTCTTTAAACCATAAATTGCATGTGTTTGCTACAATAATGCAATTGTGGGCATTCAGTGGAATAATTAAACGATATAAACCTAGAAAATGATCATACAATAAAAAAATATTGCAATGTGACCATAATGTGAGGCATCTCCTCTCTAAAGCTTAACAAATAATTAACATACCCATTGTGGAGTCAGAAGACTTTCATGGCCGGCATCCATAGTTTTTTGTGGAGCTTTCGGGCTATGTGGCCATGTTCTGGAAGAGTTCCTTTCTGATGTTTCGCCCGCATCTGTGGCTGGCATCTTCATCTCTGAAGATGCCAGCCACAGATGCTGACGAAATGTCAGAAAGGAACTCTTCTAGAACATGGCCACATAGCCTGAAATCTCCACAAAAAACATACCCATTATTTTCCATGTTGGACAACAACTCCCATTACCACTGACCAACCAAACCTGATAGCTGGGGACGATGGGGTTTGTAGTTCAACTAAATCTGCTGAGTAACGGTTCTTTAATTTTGCTTCTTGCACCATAAATATATAATGTGGGAGGAACATGTGGCACATGGGATGGGAGAAGGAAATTGACCCCCATCTTCCCCTGTCACAGAAGAAAGATCTGCTGCTAAGTAGTGCCATCATGGAACCAAGGAAGAAGGGGGAAAAACAAGGGCAATATTCATAGCTTTAAAAATAAATCATAAAAAGAAAGTGGAGGAGGGGAGTTATTATTGCTAAGAGTTTTGGCCTGGAGAAGAGAAACAAAACATTAATCATGCTAAACGCTTCAATATGTTGCGCTTGGGAGAACTTTCCAACATGTACCCGTTTTTGTTGCTGGCAGTAGAGAAACCATGTGTGCCTGGGAAATGGCGAGCGGAAAAATTCAGTCAAAGAAAAAGAGGGTGCAGATCCTCCCTGCCAGGTTTCCCTTTCTTCCTTGGCTCCTCTGGTGAGGAAGGAGGTGTAGATTCTGGGACTAGCAACTGATCAGAGAAGGATGAGCCTATGTAAGAGACTTTATCTTTTTATGGGAGGCATAAGAAACTCCTGACCTCTTCAGGAGAAAGACTTCTCCCAAGCTGCATGGTTCCTCTGCAGAGCTACTCCAGTTTGACACCACACTGCAGAGATACTCCAGTTTGATGCGGCTTTAACTGCCCTGACTCAATGCTATGGAACAGAACCAGAGGTGTCGCAACAAACTATACTTCCCAGAACTCCGTAGCACTGAGCCATGGCAGTTAAAGCGGTGTCAAACTGGATTATCTCTACAGTGCAGATGCAGCCTCAGTCCCATTGCCTTTCCAGACAGATTTGGGAGGTACAACTGAGAAGGCCTCCTTGGTGGCTGCTCCCATAGCTCCTTTTTTGCTGTCTTTTCACTGGGAAATGTAAACTTATCTGTTCCAACAGGCTTGTAGGAAGTGACTGCAAAGGGCATTTTTAATGGTGTGTTTGGTTTTCATTTTCTGCCTTAATTTAAAAAAAAAAGGCTTCTGCCTTTTTATGGATTTTTGAATGGTTTTCTGTAGATTTTTTGATGGCATTTTTAAAAGAACATTTATATAGTTTCTCTGATGTCTTTTTAGGCATCTGCATTTGTAAGTTGGCTATAAAGATGAAAACGTGGCAGTCACACGCCCCATTAGCAAAACTGTTCTGCACAAACCAATTACTTGCTAAATGCCTATTTAAATGGAAAGAACTTTACCTGCCAGCAAAAGCAGAGCAGAGAAGGGGCCAGCCAAGGTTTCTTTCCTTCAACACCATCATAGCACTTTGATCCCATTTTAACTGCGTTGGTTGCATCCTTTGATATCCTGGGATCTGCAGTTTAGAGAGGTCTGTAGGACCTTAGTGGCTCACCAACCTCCAACTCCAGGATACCATGAGGTTGTGGCCGTGGAATTTCAAGGGACACTAAAGTGCTGTGCTTGTGTAGCTGCTTTGAGTTGCAGTATTGGGGGAGAGGTGGGATATATGTGATTCATCACAGAATCATAGAGCTGAAAGAGACCACAAAGGCCATCCAGTCCAACCCTCTGCCATATAGGAACGTACAATCATAGCACCCCTGACATATGGCCATCCAGCCTCCGTTATAAAACCTCCAAAGAAGAAGACTCCATCACTATCCAAGGGAGTGTGTCCGACTGTCAAACAGCTCTTACTGTCAGGACGTTCATCCTAATGTTGAGGTGAAATCTCTTTCCCTTTAGTTTGCATGCATTGCTCCAGTCCAGTTCTCTGGAACAGTAGAAAACAACCTTGCTCCCTCCTCAATATGACATCCCTTCAAATATTTAACGAAGGCTGTCATATCACCTCTTAACTTTCTCTTCTCCAGGCTAAACATCCCCAGCTCTCTAAGTCTCTTTTCATAGGGTGTCATGGTTTCCAGGCCCTTCACCATTTTAGTCGCCTCCTCTGGACATGTACAGGTTGCTTACCTGTAACTGTGTTTCTTCGAGTGGTCATCTGTGCCCTCACACAATAGGATTTGCTCCTGTGCAGATACTCCATTCGGAACAGATTGGCAGATTGGCAGGAGCCCCGTCCCTCCCACTCCCTGAGCATGCCAAATCCCGCCAATCTAGCTCCTCCTTCAGTTCAAGTCCGCCGCAAAAGAGCAGGGATCTGACCGAGGGGAGGCAGGGCGGGATTTGTGTGAGGGCACAGATGACCACGCGAAGAAACACAGTTACAGGTAAGCAACTTGTACTTCTTCTTCGTGGTCTCTGTGCCTCACACAATAGGGTGACTAAAAAGCTTACCTGTGGAGGTGGGAAGGTCACTGCAGAATAGAAGACACAACAGCACGACCAAAACTGGCATCGCTCCGGGATCTGGAATCCAGCCGGTAATGCCGAACAAACGTGGATGGCTGTGACGACGTAGCCGCATTGCAGACCTTTTGCAAGGGAAAACCTTTTAGGAAGGCAGCAGATGAAGCAGTAGCCCTGGTTGGGTGAGCACGGACACCAACCGGAAGGGGGCGTTTAGCTAGTTTGTAGGCCAAGGCGATGGTTTGAGAAATCCACTTGGAAAACCTTTGAGAAGAAACTGGGTTGCCTTTCTTGGCACCACCATAACAGACGAACAACTTATTGGACAACCTGAACTCTGCAGAACGTTCAACATAAAACGCCAAAGCACGGCGAACATCCAGGGTGTGCATAGTCTTTTCCAGAGGCGAAGAAGGATCTGGATAGAAATTCGGAAGCACAATCTCCTGGAAGAGGTGAAATGGTGAAAACACCTTAGGGAGGTAGGAAATGTCCGGTCTGAGGACCACCTTGTCCTTGTGGAAGATAAGGTAGTGCTCATCCAAGTGCAGGGCTGTTAGCTCAGAGGCATGTCTGGCTGAGGTTATGGCCACAAGAAAGGACACTTTGAGTGTCAATAGCCTCAGAGAGGCAGAGCCCAGTGGAGGTCTCGTGAACTGCGTTAGTACCAAAGAGAGAGACCAGGCCGGTGCCAGTGGAGGCAATGGTGGATATAAGTGATGCAGGCCTTTGAAGAATCTCTTCAATGTAGGCGACGTGAACAGCCAAGCTGATGGCGAGCCAGGTGGCTGGTTGGCAACAATGGCAGATAGGTAGACCTTGAGAGATGAGAAGGCTAAACCCTGATCTCTCAGATGCAGCAGGAAATGAAGTGCTGTATGAAGGCTCACAGGCGAGGAAGGCTCAGATCTGGCCTCTGCAAAAGCACAGAAACATCTCCACTTGTAGGCATAGGATTGTTTAGTGGAGTCTTTCCTGGAAGCTGACAGGACTCTAAGCAGATCAGGAGACATTATGGTTGGATCCTCCATGCTGTCATGCGTAGGTTGATAAGGTCTGGGTGCAGGACTGCCCCGTTGGAGTGGGACAGAAGGTCCGGCCATTTCGGCAGATGGAAGTACCGGCCTCTGGCCAGATGAAGCAACGGAGTGAACCATGGTTGTCTCGGCCAGAATGGAGTCAACAGTATGGTGTTGGACCCATCCCTGGCCATCTTGGCCACCATCCTAGAGATCAATGGAAAGGGCGGAAAGGCATAAAGGAAGTCCTGGTTCCAGTTTCAGAGGAAGGCATCTCCCATGGATCCTGGGCCTCTGCCCGCTCTGGTGTAGAACATCTGGCATTGAGCATTCTCCGGAGTGGCAAACAGGTCCACTGAGGGAGTTCCCCACCTGGATGTCAGAAGACTGAAAGCAGGGGCTTTGCTTAAAGGGGGGCACCACAGTACTGCCCAATGGTAAAAACCAAGTCATCGAAGCCAAATCGTGAACCGAGAGAGTTGTCAGGAGTAGTCCGAGTCAAGCCGATTAGAGAAACCAATAACAAAGCCAATTCAACAAGCGGGAGAGAAGTCTAAAACGGTCCGTAGTCAAGCCTTATATTTCAGAGCGATTCCACAAGCGAAGTTCCAAGCTACCACAGCGGCGGAAAAAACGAACTGAGGAAAGAGCGGGAAGGCAGGGGAATTATATAGGGATGGGCGGAGCTACCGCCAAAAAGTTGCAATTGAAAATCTGCCTAGTGATTCCAGAAGTTTCTGAGCTCCACTGCGCATGCGCAGTAAAACCCATTTGTATGTATTCGCAGATGACCACTCGAAGAAATACTGTTACAGGTAAGCAACTTGTCCTTACGTGGCCCTAAACTTTACCCTTGACTTATTGATGAGTCATATTAAAATCCATAATTTTGGCCCCAAAACCTGCTCTCGACGAATATATGAGGTCTCCTTATAGTCGAGTATACGTATATGGTATTTGTCATCAAGTGGACTTTGAGTTATGACAACCCTATGAATGAGAGCAATCCAAGTCCCTGTGTCCTCAGCTGCTCTGCCCAGGTCTTGCAAACTCAAGGCTGTGGCTTCCTTTACTGAATCAACCCATCTGTAATGTGATCCCTCTCTTTTTCTAATATTACCAAGTATTATCTCCTTTTCCATTGAGTCAGGCTGTCTCATTATTATTTTCTGTAAATTAAACTAGCTTTCATGTTCAATCACCTATAATTTAAAACAGTATAAAATCATTTTTAAAAGTCAGTTATAAAGATGAAAATGTGGCATACACACACTCCATTAGAAAAACGGTTCTGCACATCCAAAACCAGGCTAAATGCCTGTTTATATGGAAAGGCCTTTAGGGGCCAGCCGAGGTTTATTTCTTACGACACCGTCATAACACTTTGATCCTGTTTTAACTGCCATGGGCGCGTCTTGTGATATCCTGGGATCTGCAGTTTAGAGAGGTCTTCAAAATGGTGTATTTTGCTTATTAGTATTAAAAAATATTGCCAACCCTACGAGGAAAATGGCCACCGAGACAGCAGCCGTTTGCATACAGGCACGTGGAATTAAAAATGTTTTTTTGCTATGCTTCTGCCCATGTGTTAATAAGTTGGCATACGGGGGCGGTATAGACCACCCAAAAAGGAAACCCCATAGGGCGCCTTTAGTCCATCGCAACTGCGCAGCTCCGTCTAAAAGCTGCACAGCTGCAACAGCATCATTACGTATACCGTTTAAACAGTGCTACGTAACGCCAATGCTCCCATCATGTACTAGGGTTGCAGGCCTTGTGGAAACCCTGCCCCGAAGCAACCCTGGCACGTAATGGGGGCGCCTCAAAGGGCCACCCATATATAAACAGTAACACACTCTCATGATAACAAAACCACAAGAACAAGAGCAATATTTGACGTATGAAAATGCATGCACATAACTTTACATTTACAATTTACATATGGGAAAAAAAATCTCATGCATGGAACAAGAAATCACTTTTTGTGCATGTTTGCCCCAGCGTTATATCGTTATTGCAGAACTGTGCAGAGTGAAAGCGCACTAGTTATGGAAATGACTCCATTATGTGATAATCTATCACCAATTATGTTTTAATGCTGCTATTGTTCCACTCTAGTTCCACTTTTTACCCTTGTGATAATCTCATGGGTGACGCCAGGCATAGTGACGGCGCTGCTCAGATCTTTTGGAGTGTATTTACTTCATTCAGCCAGGACTAGGTTAGCAACTTTTAACCGGAAGACATTTTCTTCAGCCATCCCCAAATTGTGGAATGACCTGCTGGAAGAGACTCGACATCTGGACACACTGTCCAAATAGCATTAAAGACCAATTTGTTCCGACAGGCCTATCCAGATGGTTTTTGAATTATGAAATGGCTGTTTTCAATATGTATTCCTTTTAAATCAATGTTACGCTCTTTTAACTGATTATGTATTTTTAATGGATGTTAATGTTTTTAACTGTCTTATGTGTCTACATAAGTGATCCCTCCACATTTGCTGGGGCTAGGGGTGAAGGATCCCCGTGAATGTGGAAAAAACACAAATTTAAAAAATACTATTCTTTTAAAGTAAAAATAATGACCACAGAGTATTTAAACACATTAAAACTAGACAATGAGGAACTAGAAATAGTAAAAGAATTATCATACCTGGGATCAAATGTTGATCAGAACAGGGACTGCAACCAGGAAATCAGAAGAAGATTAAGAATGGGGAGGGCAGCTACAAAAGAACTAGGAAAGATCCTAAAATGTGAAGATATGCAGCTCAGCACAAAAGTTAGAATCATACATGCCATTGCATTCCCTATTACAATATATGGATGTTAGAGCTGGACAGTCAAGGAAGAAGATAGGAAGAAAATCCATTCGTTGGAGATGTGGGGCTGGAGAAGAGTGTTGAGGATCCCATGGACAGCCAAAAGGACAAACAGATGGGTCCTAGAGCAGATCAAGCCAGAAACCACCCTGGAAGCCAAGATGGCAAGATTTAAACTTTCATACTTGGACACATCATGAGAAGGCATGAATTGTTGGAAAAGACAATAATGTTAGAAAGGCCACATGCTAGATGGATGGACTTTATTAAAGAGACCACACATATGAGCTCGCAGGAGCTGGGCAGAGCAGTAGAGGAGGGGGGGGGGGTGGAGATGTCTCATCCATAGGGTCGCCATGGGTTGAGAATGACAATTCTTTTTCCTTAAGAGAACACCTCTCTAGGAATCCCTAGGTCCTCCATACAACTCTATGGTCAACATCTGCCAGATGTTGATCACAGAATCATGCTGGAGGACCTACAAATGCCCAGAAAAGTGTTTTCTCTAGGAACCTGCTTTCTCTAACACAACTCTATGGTCAATTTCTGGCAGAAATGCACTGGAGGACCTAGAGATTTCTAGAGAGAACATATTAATCAAAACCGCAAATAATCAAATCCGCAAAAGTCAAAGGTGCAAATGTGGAGGGCCAACTGTATTTGTTACTGTACAGTGGTCCCCCGGGTTACGAAAGTAATCCGTTCCGGATTACTTTTCGTAACCCGGAAATTTTCGTTTTCCCGGGGGACCGCTTTCTTTGACGGAACGCGCGGCAAATTTAAAGGGGCCGTGCGGTTTTTCCGTTTCGGATCCCGGGGTTCTTTTCGGATCCCGGGGCCGTTTTTGCGGCCCCGGCTCTTTCGTTCCCCGGGGTTTTCGTACCCCGGGGGATTCGCAACCCGGGGGACCACTGTATTTCAATCTGATGTTCCCCACCTCAATCTGCCCCAAGCACCAGGGACATCACTGCAAAGGTGTGAGGGGTACAGCACACAGTGGGTGACACCCTAAGTGGGGGATAACACCACTGCTTCCCAAATGTCTGCCTTTGGGAGAGGTAGGTAAGAAATAAATATAACAACAACAACAATAGCAATGTTAAAAGAGTACAGTCCACCCTTGCCATACGCGGGGGGATCCGTTCTGTACTTAAAGAGTACTCCTGCATCTCACTGCATACTCCAATTTTCCTGAATTGTCAGGACCAGTTGCAATCATCCATTCCCAGTCCACTTTTCAGCTGCTTTTAAAACGTCCCAGTTTCTTCCTCCCCTTTCCCCCTTTGTGTCTTCCTTTAGTTGCTGCAAACTGAGTACAAAATGCAGGTGTATTTTGCACTTCCTTATCTCAGCAAGGAAGAGAGGAAAGAAGGGGGCAGAATCTTGCCTTCCCTTGTAGCCTCAGGACTCTTTCAGACGTGGGAAATTGGAAGTATAATCCAAGGGCAATCCAAATGCAATCCTGGGGTTTCACGTTATTGCAAATTAATTCTTCTCACGCAAATTCGGGCAAAAGGGAAGTCACTCCGAATGCAATCATGGGTTTCACGTTATTGCGAATTTAAGCTTCTCACGCGATTTCGGGCAAGGGGGGGTTATTTTCGGGTAATGGGAAGTAATTCCGAATGCCTTCCGAACGGAGCAGGGGTTCAGGTAAATTCGCTAAACAAGCGAATTTACATGAATCCGCATTGGCTCCATTCGGAATTGGGAGAAATTCCTCCCATTTGAAAGAGTCCTCTGACAAAAAACAAACTGCTGCAGCCTCTCTGTAATTAATAACTTTGACATCCTGACCACTCTCCGATGTTGTTTGGCCACAGGAGTCCCAGTTTGCATCTGAAACGTCAGAGACTTTGTCACCGCGTGGCGGAAAAGTAATTGAAAACAGGCTCATAATTTTATTTTATTTTTTTTCCCTAAGGAAACAATGAAAAGTGGCTGCAAAGTACAAAATTCGTTTTCATCCATATGTACTCAGACACTGGTATGTCACTGAAGAGCCATGAATCAGCTCTTTGCACGTCTGCTGCTCTTCGGGGGGAAAGGGAGGAAAGCAGCAGAATTTTTTAAAAACTATTTTGTGAATGTCTCCAAGGAAGTGATATGTCACTGAGGGCCCAACCAATTTCTGTGGCAATGAGACCCTGGAAAGACCTTATTGCCTATGCACACCTGTTCCAAGACAGGGAAAGTCTAGCCCTTTTAGTTGACAATACAGGCTACAGCATAGCTGCATTTGTGGATAATTCAGAAGTAGACATTGTTGCAGAATACAGTGGTTAGATTACTGCGAGACTTTACTATATGTATATTACCACAATTATAATAATTTTATTATTTCACAACTCCCAGAATCTCCATATGACCAAAACCAAAATACAGTACTGTACAAAATGCTGTACATTTCACATAAAAAAACAGGGGCATATGTGGTCAACCAACATAAAAGTGTGGTCAAGATGGCAAAAGTTGTTAATGGGGGGAGAACAGACATGTTAACGGTGGGGTACTTTTGCACTTCTGAATGGTTCGCAGCAATTGAAATAAATTGAAAACAAAGGTGGGAGAAGAAGAGAGCGTTTTCAAAAATTTTGGGAAAATGAACAATTTCAAAATTTTAAAAGCAGCTGAAAAATGTGGGGACAACAGAAGATTCATTGGGATTGTTCCTGCCAAAAAGGGACAGTTGGAGGGTATGAAAGCTATCTTTACAACACAAAAGGCATGAAATATTCTCTCATTGATATGCATTCATAATGTGATCTAAGTATAACTTCATCATTTGGAAATGGAAGCTATTTACTTATTTATAAATAAATTTGTTTTTGGAAAGTACCATCATTACAGTATTTCCAGGTTCTGGATCCCAAAGGAAGAGAGAGCAAGGACCAAATGATACGGTGAAATCCGTCGTTTGCTCAGAAGGGAATCTTGTTGAGTTCACTGGGATATTTCCCAAGCAAGAGTCTTTCAGTGTTCTCATACAACTGGAAAAGGGAAAGAGGATAATAAACACAAATGCAAACTTTAGACGGTTGTCTTGCTGCTTAGGAGAATCACTGAGCAGCAAGGAAAGACAAAAGTGAAGAGGAAGCAAAAAAGGTATGGAGAAAAGAGGTTGCTGTGTTAGTGTTTAAAACAATAAATTCTGCTCCTCTGAAATATACATTATCTCGAAATAAGAAAATTTGCGGAAGAGATCCTGTATCATTATACAATGCATTTTGAAGGTTTATTGTCAATGTCACAATTTGCATAATTCCATATCGCATTCAGAGGGTAAAACTACAAGGAAGCAAAATGAGAGAATTGCTTCCCAAATAATAATTCTGTCCCCTCCCCGCCATTAAATTTTGCTTCACTCCCCAAATGGCCATCCAGCCTCTGTTTAAAGACCTCCAAAGAAGAAGACTATGACTTCCCTTGATCTAGACGCTATACTTCTATTGATGCAGCCTAAAAATTGCATTGGCTTTTTTAGCTGCTGATTTATAATAATAATAATAATATAATATAATATAATATAATATAATATAATATTATAATATATAATATTATATATAATATAATATTATAATATATAATTTTATATTATAATATATAATATTATATATTATTATTATTATATAATTAATATATTATAATATTATATTATATTATAATATATTAATTATATAATAATAATATAATATAATATTAAATATATTAATTATATAATAATAATATATATATATAATATATAATTACATAATATAATATAATATTATAATATATTAATTAAATAATAATAATAATAATATATATAATTATATAATATAATATAATATTATAATATATAATATTATATATAATATAATATTATAATATATAATTTTATATTATAATATATAATATTATATATTATTATTATTATTATATAATTAATATATATTATAATATTATATTATATTATAATATATTAATTATATAATAATAATAATATATAATTATATAATATAATATAATATTAATATATTCATTATATAATAATATATATATAATAATATATAATTACATAATATAATATAATATTATAATATATTCATTAAATAATATATAATAATAATAATAATAATAATAATAATAATAATGTGATATACTCAGGGGAGGATGCCAGGCTGAGTCGCCCGGAGCCCCTGCCTGGTCTCGAACTCACAAACCTCGGGGTTGTAGCTGCAGTACCGCATTCGGCCACTGCGCCACCAATCCTCCTCCTCCTCCTCCTGGCGCCTTTCTCTTCTCCCTCCCTTTGCTTTCTCTGTTGTTGTTGTTTTTTTTCTAGAAGGGCGCCCTGGGATTGGTGGAAAGTTGGAGGGGCGTGGCTCCTTCTCTCTCTCTCTCTCTCTCTCTACAGGAGTCTGAGCCTCAGTCAGTCCATCGTCTCGAGGGCGGGGAGGGAGGATGGGGGGGCTCTGGGGCTGCCATGGGGCCGGGCCCTGGGGTCTGCTGGGGCTCTGGGGCGGCCTCTTCCTCCTCCTGCTCTGCTCCCAGCAGGTGCCCGGGCTCAGGCACAAGGTCTTCTGGAACTCCAGCAACCCCAGGTAACTCACTTGGGGGGGGAACTTGGGGGCTCCAGGGCTACAAAGCAGGCCCCTTTTGCTGCCCCCCAAGAACAACTGCATAAGGGGGGGGGTCCACTGTGTCCCTCCCCCTTTCTCTTGCTTATTGGCCCCCCAAAGTCCCATACAGGATGTATGGGGGGGGGGATTCTGGGCTTTATGGTCCCCCAAAAGGCACTTTCCAGAGCAAGCTGCAGGGGATTTGGGGTCTTATTGTCTCCCAAAGGACACTTTTTTCCCTTTGTGGGGAGGGCATTTGGGGTCTTATTGTGTCCCAAAAGTGACTTTCTAGCTCTGCATGGGGGGGATGCTGGGCCTTATTGTCCCCTAGCTCTCTGGGTTTATCACACTAGAGGGCAAACAGGATTTAAACAGGAATTAAACAGGAAATGCCTTATGTTTAACATAGGGCATTGAACATGCCTTATGTTTAACATAGGGCATTTCCTGTTTAATTCCTGTTTAAATCCTGTTTGCCCTCTAGTGTGATAAACCTGCTGTCTGGGGAGGGCATTTGGGGTCTTATTGTGTCCCAAAAGTGACTTTCCATCTCTCCAGGGGGGGATTCTGGGCCTTATTGTCCCCTAGCTCTCTCTGGGGGGGGGGGATTCTGGGGCCCCCAAAAGTCATTTTCCAAAAGAAGCTGCAAGACATGCTGGGCCTTATTGTTCCCCCCAAAAGGTCACTTTCTGGCTCTGTATGGGGGGGGGGGATTCTGGGCCTTATTGTCCCCTAAAAGCAAACTTTCCAGAGCAAGGTGTGTGGGGGGGGGGGGGGGAAGGAAGGTAACTTTTTAGGGGGAGAAAGGAGGGATGGAGAGGAGCCCCACCCCCTTAGAAAAAGTTTTTTTGGGGAGCCCCCTCCATCTGAGGGAGGGGCAGAAAGAGAGGAGAAGGGGGTCCCTGGCTGCCCCCCTTCTCTTCCTCTGGCTCCATTTTGTTCTCTGTCTCAGCAGCATCGCCTTTGTCTGGAGGCTCCCAAGTGCCCCCCCCCAAAAAAAAACACACTTTTGGGGCCTTGGCTTCCTTTCTGGGCAACCAGAGATCCCCCCCCCCAAACACACTTCCCTAAATCTTTTTCAATCCAGAGGTGGAGGGAGAGTTTTCACTTTGGTCCTCCCAGTCAGTAAGGGGCCAGTTTCAACCCTTTATTGGGGGGGCAATAAAGCCAAGAATTCCTCACAACCTGCTCTGGAAAGTGAGTTTTGGGGGACAATATGGCCCCCCAAGGCCCCCCCCCATATAACTTGCTCTGGAAAGTGTCTTTTGGAAGACAATAAGGCCCAGAATCCCCTACAGCCTGCTCTGGAAAGTGACAATAAGGCCCAGAATTTCCTGCCATCTGCCCTAGAAAGTGCCTTTGGGGGACAATAAGGCCCCAAGTCCCCCCACAATCTGCTCCGTAAAGTGTTTTTTTTGGGGGGGGACAATGAGGCTCCAAATCCCCCACAGCCTGCTCTGGAAAGTGACTTTTAGGGGCACAGTAAGGCCCCAGGTGCCCCGCTCCTCCCAAACCTGATCTGGATAGTCACTTTTTGGCGGAGGGGCAATAAAGCCCAGAATGCCTCACAACCTGCTCTGGAAAGTGACTTTTGGGGAACAGTAAGGCTCCAAATGCCCTGCACCCAGCTTTGAAAAGTGACTGGGGGGGGACGACAGTAAGGCCCAGAATCTGCCTGTCCTAGAAAGTGATTTTGGGGGTATGATAAAATCCAGAATTCCCTGCAGCCTGCCCTAGAAAGTGGCCTTTAAGGCTGCAAATCCCCCACAGCCTGCTTTGGAAAGTGTCTTTTGGGGGACAATAAGGCCAAGAATACCCTCAAAAGTGCCTTTCCCAAGCTTGGTTGGCATAGTCTTTCAGCTTGCGTTGTGCCAGGAGACCTGGGCTGTGTTCACACTGGGGAAATAAACCGGTTTAAGTGCCATGGCTCAATGCTGTGAAATTCTGGGAATTGTAGTTTGTTGTGGGGCCCGGAGCGGAGCTCTGCTCCGCTCCGGGCCCCACAACAAACTACAATTCCCAGAATTTCACAGCATTGAGCCATGGCACTTAAACCGGTTTATTTCCCCAGTGTGAACACAGCCCTGGTTGCCTGGACTTCTCTGTATCCACACAAACCTTCTCCAGCTCACCTTTGGAGAGCCTGGCCCAGTTTTGTGCCCTTGGTGCCAGCTGGCTTCCCTGCCTGTCTGTGCTTGTTGATGGCTTCCTTGCCTCCTTTGGGTTGCTTTGAAATGGCCACAGATGTGGCTTGCCTCCTTACCCTTTTAAAATGCCCTGGAGAACTTTGGGGGAAACTGTTTTGGGATTCTCTTGATGGAAACGCTTCAGAAACCCTTTTCACCGTACCTGTCCTGGCTGGCTAGTTCAGGGGGCATCTGTCCTGACACAGGTAGACCTATTTTAAGAACCAGGTTGCAGCTGTAGAGAGTCAGAGGTATAAATATGTATGAGTTTAATAACTACCAAATAAAGCCTTTAGCACCAGTCATTGTCTTAAGGAGTGGAACTGGATGTCCGTGAGTGCCCGCAAAAAGATGCCAAAAGCAATCCTTTGAGGTGGTACCCATGCTACAGTTTGTTTTTGCTAGAACTTCGGAAACTCAAAACCTTTGTGTAGTTACAGTTCCCAGATTTCCCCAGCTGGCAAGATCACTGACTATTCTGGCAGAAGGATTCTGAGAGTTGTGCCCTGGCTTACTGTTTGCTCTGGAAAGCCTTTTCTGTCATTTCTGCTGTGTGTGTGCGTTTGTGTACTTTTTGTAAACTGTCCAGAAAAAGTACTTTATGCCTGCTCAGGACCATAGTGATCTCATTCCTAGGTGGGTAAAATGCAGCCCTCCAAATGCTGTTGGGGATTCCTGGCTTGACAACAGTACATGGGAAAGGGTTGTAGGAGTTTTAATGGATCACAAGCTTAACAACAGTGTGATGCAGTAGCTAAAGGAGCTTGTGCAATTCTCGGCTGCATCAATAGAAGTACTGTTAGTGTCTAGATCAAGGGAAGTAATCGTACCACTCTATTCTGCTTTGGTTAGGCCTCCCCTGAATTGCTGTGTCCAGTTCTGGGCTCCACAGTTCGAGGGGAATATTGACAAGCTGGAGCATTTCCAGAAGAGGACCACCAAAATGGTGAAAGATATGGAAGCTATCAAGCTCTATGAGGAGCAGCTTAGGGGGCTGGGTATGTTTAGCCTGAAGAAGAGAAGGTTAAGGGGGTAACATGATAGCCATGTTTAAGTATATGATGTTTTGTTGAGGATGGAGCAAGCTTCTTTTCTGCTGCTCCAGAGACTAAGACACGAAGCAATGGATGCAAGCTACAGGAAAAGAGATTCCACCTCAGCATTAGGAGGAACTTCCTCACAATGGAAGAAGACACTGCCTTGGAGAGTGGTGGAGTCTCCTCCTCTGGAGGTTTTTCAACAGAGGCTGGATGGACATTGGTCACAAGGAGTGTTTTCATTCCTACATGGCAGAATTAGTTTGGACTGGATGGCCTTTGTGGCTTCTTCCAACTCTAGGATTCTATGACTCTAGTACCGAGTGTTTCTCACCATTGGCTATACTGTCTGCAGCTGCTGGATGTTGCAGTCCAACCAGACTGGGAGAGTGGCACAGTTCCCAGTACTCCTGACATATGCTACCTGAACTACGTGTAGGAAAGCCAAACGTGTAGTCATACTTAACAAGACTGTTTTGCTCCTTCCACACGTGCTGCCCATGGCTGCTGGGGGCTGCAGTCCTGCAATATGTCTAAAACTTCAATCTAATCACCCCTAATCTCTATATCCCAGGGTAGAGAATTTGGGTCTTGGCATTGACAAGTCCCTGGCATGCCATATGAAAGACCTGGTTTGGCATGGCCCTGCTTGGGTGGTGGGTGGCACCGTGCCCATTGAGTGGCTCAGCTGGCAAGGGCAGGGGGTGGGGATGGGAAACTGGTACTTGAATGTAATCTGGATTGTGTTGTGTTGTTACAAGGTTGCCCTCTTTTCCTTCCTAAGCGAGGCCCACCCGGGGAGGCGAGTCAGGTTGAGTCTACAGGGAAATTGGGGGGGGGGGGGGGTGTTAAAGAGTTATGGGGGTAACATTCCAGCTTTCTTTGCTTTGCTCAGCGTGGGAGCCTTGGGTTAGCTGGCATTTGGGTCTCTCTCTCTCTCTCTCTTTCTCTCTCTGAGAGCGGCCTTGAGAGTGGCATGGAGGGAGCTGGCCGAGGGCCCAGGGGGGATGATCACTCTCCAAACACGATGGCAGAATCTGCTGGACATGGGGGAGGGTGAGCAAGGGTCTCTCTCTGTGCCAGTCTGTTGGTTCAACTTGTGAAATTCATGCTTTTATTTCCACCTCTCTGTTCCTTCTAGGGCAGGGGGTGGGCAGTGTCCACCCACCCAATGCTTCTGAAATCATAGAGTTGGAAGAGATCACAAGGGCCATCCAGTCCAACCCCCGTATCATGCAGGAACTCACAATCAAAGCACCCCCAACAGATGGGTATCCATCTTCTGTTTAAAGACCTCCAAAGGAGACTCCATCACCCTCCAAGGCACTGTTAAACAGCCCTTACTGTCAGAAAGTTCCTCTTAATGTTGAGCTGGAATCTCTTTTCCTGGAGCTTGCATCCATTGTTCTGGGTCCTGTTTTCTGGAGCAGCAGAAAACAAGCTTGCTTCCTCCTCAGTATGGCATTCCTTCAAACTTCAGCCTGCTGGATAGCCCTTTTCCTGGTCAGGAAGGCAAGTGAATTGCCTTTCCTGGAAGCCTGAGCAGAGATTTAGCTTTTAAACAGAATTCCACTTTTCGAAACCAGAAGTGGACCTCCAGTCACATCCCTTTTTGTTGTTCTTGGATGGCCCCAAGGGCAGAAAATTGGCTCCCAGATCCAAAGCAGTTGGGTATGCTTTTAATGCAAAGGTGGGCTAGACACAGATGTTTGGAATTGGTTTGACTGCAGTTTCCATCAGCCCCAGACAGTATAGTTAGTAGTGAGGGTGAGGGGCATTGCAGTACATCGGTGGTTCCCAAATTTTGGTCCTCCAAGGGTTTTGGACTTCACCATACAGAATTCTTGCCTGTTGACCAAGCTGGCTGGGGATTATGGGATTTGAAGTCCAAAACATCTAGAGGACCAAAGTTTGGGAATCACTGCGATACATTAACACCAGGAGGGCTACAGGTTGTTCACCCAATGCTCACAGAAGATCAGGAAGAGAGTTAAATTCAGCGCTCCTACTGATGGTAGGTAAAATGTTTGTCAGTCCACAAGCATCTCTTTTTCCACAAAACGTACTGATTTCCTGCAGCTGGTGTGTCAGGTAGAATGTCCTAACTAGACTTTCCCATGAGATGCTAATATTCTAGCTGAAGAACTTGTTTTCTAATGTACCCATTTTTATGTCTTATCAGGCGAGTGCTTCACTTCCCACAGACTTTATAGAATCATAGAATCATAGAGTTGGAAGAGAACACAAGGGCCATCCAGTCCAACCCCCTGCCATGCAGGAACTCCCAATCAAAGCATCCCCGACAATTTAAACAGCCTCTGTTTAAAGACCTCCAAAGAAGGAGACTCCACCACACTCCAAGGGAGTGTGTTCCACTGTCGAACAGTTCCTCCTAATGTTGAGTTGGAGTCTCTTTTCCTGCAGTTTGCATCCATTGTTCTGGGTCCTTTTCTCTGGAACAGCAGAAAACAAGCCTGGTCCCTCCTAAATATGACATCCCTTCAGATATTTAAACAGGGCTATCATATCACTTCTTAACCTTCTCTTCTCCAGGCTATACATCCCCAGCTCCCTAGGTTGTTCCTCATAGGGCATGGTTTCCAGACCCTTCACCATTTTCGTCGCCCTCCTTTGGACACGCTCCAGTTTCTCCACATCCTTTTTGAATTGTGGTGCCCAGAATTGGACACAATATTCCAAGTGGGGCCTGACCAAAGCAGAATAGAGTGGCACTATTACTTCCCTTGATCTAGACACTATACTCCTATTGATGCAGCCTAAAATTGCATTGGCCTTTTTAGCTGCCGCATCGCACTGTTGACTATAGCTTGCCATTTTAGGGCTATTTGAAATGACGATTTAAATGGGGCTCAAGCATATGTGGTATTTCCCTTACGCGGGGGGTGGGTGGGTCCGGAACGGATCCCCTGTGTAAGGGAAGGGCCTATTGTATTGCAGCCAGAAGGTAGTGAGTTCAGTCCCACTCAGGCCCACTCAGCCTTACATCCTTTCATAGGTTAGTAAAATGAGCACCCAGCTTGTTGGGGGCAATTGGCTTACACATTGTAAACTGCTTAGGGAGTGCTAGTGCACTGATAAGTGGTATAGAAATTACTTGCTGTTCCTATTGCTATTTTAACATGGTTTGAGGATGAAAAAAGTGGCGTTGGAGGGAATAAAGTTCTTGTGGTGGTGGTTTCCACCCTTGGTTTAATGCAAGAGGCTTTCCTTTCTGGGCTGTCCCTGTTCAGTTGAGATGAAGCAACCATCATTTCTTCCCTGTGACAAGAAGATGGAGTTACAGCTATTGCAAGTTAAATTGTATTTCTTGTGTGAGATTTTGGGAGCTTCCAAAAAGAAAAGAAGCAGAAACAGGAGCATCCAATAAAACCTGCAGGACAAAACTGGAGACACCTTTCAAAACCATCAAAAGATGGTTCTTTGATTAGTGAAAAGAAGTGCAACACTTTTTGGCCTGCGGGTATTCTTAAAGCCTTTTTCTGGGGCCTAAATACCCTAAAGGCACAAGATCCTTTCTGATCTTGGAAGCTAAACAGAGTCAGCCCTAGTTAGTACTTGGATGGGAGACCATAAGTGAATGCTAGTTGCTATAGGCTGTATTTCAGAGGAAGGAACTGGCAAATATACCTCTGAGTATTCCTTGACCAAGAAAAACTTATGAAATTCATGGGGTTAGCATGAGTCGACAGGCAATTTAAAGGCATGTACACGCACATTTAGAATCTAACTTCAAAAATTCTCTGGACAGATTTTTGTTGTTTGTTTAGAGACTTCCTGCTCCAAAGAGTTTTTGAAAGCAGATTCTAAATTGCCCCTGAAGATAGTTTTAGGAGCACACCACAGTCTATGTTGGACTTTCATATAACAACCATCTTTTGAGCTACGTCTCCAGATTTTTCTCGGAGTTTCCAAAAAGTTGCCCTGCCTGTCTGTTGCTGCTCTGGAGGCTCAAAGGAAGTTCGCAAGCTAAGATTGTTTCGGGAACACACACACCATATATGTACGTACAAACATTTACCTGTCAGACATATGTCTGTGGTTGTTTACCCACAAAAATGTGTACAGGTTCTTTGGAATTCATACTGCTCAAATGCATTTACACATAATTTGGATAAGTTGCTGTTTGAGATGACAGCTCCCAGAATTGGCAACCATGGCCACTGTGGCTCAAGGCTTTTGGAAGCTGCTGTCCAAAAAAAGTAACTTTCCCAGCTCAAAAGCCAGAACTAAAGGTGGCTATGTTTTGGCTGTAAGACATATTCTAAACTCTATATTAGGATAATATTTTTATTAGGTGCAGTCAAAGGTCAGGTTGTGGCATTACTGCCGTTTCTGAGTTTTCAGCAGTAAACAGAGGGAGGTAGAAGAAGAAAAAAGGCAATCTTGAAACCACGGAGTTTCTCATATATTATTTTATTTTATATTATTTTGTGTACACACATCTCTCTCCCACCCACATGTGCATGCACATTTTTGTTATTTAGTTTAGTTCTATTGTCTTTATTTCTTTTGGATAATGAGTGAATGCAGTTCCCTCTGGGCAGCTAAATTGCAGATTCTGGGCAAGAGGTAAACCAGCAAAGAGGTTGTTTTGCAAAATCTATTCTCACATCCACTTAAATAGGGCTTATTATTTGTCTGGTTTTGGACTTCGTACCACTGTTGCAAAATCCATAGCCTTGGCTCCACTCTTAATCTTTGCTTTAGGTGCTTCTCTGTTTAGTCATTGTGGTGTTTTTAAAAAAATAGTGTATTTATTGCTTTTTTAAAAAAAAATGAATTAACTCAAGCGCTATTAATCAGGCATAGGTGTGCACATGTATTTGAGTTCACCAAATCCCAACCACAGAACTGAGGCAAAACAAAAACACCCTCTTAAAGTGATGCTAGATAATGCTTCCTTGGCCATGTGCAAAGTGCTTTCCAATAGCCATAAAATGTCTGTAACCTAACCTCAAAAAACATCCCACACAGCATGGATATGGATTGTCTCATGTAGTTTAGTACAGTCGACACTATACGTACAGAGAGTCTGTTTTGAAATTTAGAGGGCATTCTTACATTAACTGGCCAAGTGCTGAAAATGAAGTTTGTGTTGACTTTAAAATGGCCATGTATAAATATTTGACCATGTGAAGTTTGTCCCCTTTATTGATCCCTGCTTGCTTAACAGTTTTGGTCCCCAAATGGATGCAACACACACACACACACACACACACTGCATTTTTACTCTAATGGAGTTTCAGGTAGAGACTGGCTGCTTGCTGCCATAACCTGCAAAAATTCTGTGATTCTATGGTCAGGCTTAGGAATGTCAGGTTCAGGATCCTTCTTCCTTAATTCACCTGTTTAACCTCTGACCATGACTAGTGAAGAGTCCCGTCTTGGACTAATTGAAGTATCCCAATGTACAGCATGTTACAAAACTCCAGCCTCAAGATTACCGGCATGCACCCTACCATCTTTAGCTCTTAGAAGGGCAGTTGGTCTGTCTGGAGGGGATAAGCATGCTACAGCTACGGAGATTGAATTCAAAATCTTCTTATGGCTGCATTAAAGTCAAATCAGGAACTGTCAGGAAACTTGTCCACATGTCTCTTGCATCCTGTCATCTTTGGTTTTTAATTCCTTCTCCTCCTCAAGACAGGAAGTGATCATCTAATCTCATTGATCATTGCAGCACCAAAATAGGTTATTGATCTCCCTAATTAATGAGGTGTGGTCCTTGCCTTTTTAAACGCTCAGAACCGCTCCACCCTGAGAACAGCCCATTTCCGCTTGGTTGCGGTGCTGCTTTTTGCACAGCATACATGAATTGCCTGCACATATTCTGAATGCCACTTCTCTAACTTCTGTTTCTCTAGTGCAGACGCTTCACTCTCTGGGCACGTGGATCTGTAGTAGAGAGGGGAAAGATAATCCTAACATGTTACTCACAAGAAGTAGTTATTGATGTTAATTGCTATCAAGTCGGTTTTGACTTACATTGACTCTGTCAACAAAAGACCCCTGGGAAATCCTGCCAACAACAGCCTGGTTCCGGGCAGCTGAAACTTCCTTGATTGAGTGTATCTGCTTTTAAGGTGGCCTTCTTCTTTTCCTGCTTCCTCCCATTTTACCATATACTGTAGTCTTTTGCAATGAGTCACATTGTTTCATGATACGGTCAAAGTACAACTGCCTCTATTCATTTGTTTAATTCATTAATTCAACATCTATATTAATGATTTGGATGACAGAATTGGGGGCCTAGTTATCAAATTTGCGGATGACACTAAACTAGGAGGAGTAGCTAATACCCCAGAGGACAGCGTCAAAATTCAAAATTACCTGAATAGACTAGAAAGCTGGGCCAAAGCTAACAAAATGAAATTCAACGCAGAGAAATATAAGGTACTGCACTTAGGGCAGAAAAATGAAATGCACAGATATAAAATGAGGGACACCTGGCTGAATGAAAGTACATGTGAAAGGGATCTAGGAGTCCAAGTAGACCACAAGTTGAACATGAGTCAACAGTGCGATGCGGCAGCTAAAAAGGCCAATGCAATTTTAGGCTGCATGAATAGAAGTGTAGTGTCTAGATCAAGGGAAGTAATAGTGCCCCTCTATTCTGCTTTGGTCAGTCCCCACCTAGAATACTATGTCCAGTTCTGGGCACCACAATTCAAAAAAGATGTGGATAAACTAGAGCGTGTCCAAAGGAGGGCGACTAAGATGATGAAGGGTCTGAAAACCATGCCTTATGAGGACAGCCTTAGGAAACTGGAGATGTTTAGCCTGGAGAAGAGATGGTTAAGAGGTGATATGATCGCCCTGTTTAAATATTTGAAGGGATGTCATATGGAGGAAGGAGCAAGCTTGTTTTGTGCTGCTCCAGAGACTAGGACGCAGAACAATGGATGCAAATTGCAGGAAAAGAAATTTCACCTCAACATTAGGATGAATGTCCTGATAGTAAGCTCTGTTCGACAGTGGAGCACACTCCCTTGGAGAGTGGTCGAGTCTCCATTCTTGGAGATCTTTAAGCAGAGGCTGGATGGCTATCTGTCGGGGATGCTTTGATTGGGAGTTCCTGCATGGCAGGGGGTTGGACTGGATGGCGCTTGTGGTCTCTTCCAACTCTATGATTCTATGATTCTACAGTTCAGGATCTTACCTAGTTCCTTCATAAGCTAGTTGTCCTAGTTGTTTTTTAATTTCTTAACTACAGTCTCCCTTTTGATTGTTAACTGAGGTATGGTAGGGAAAGTCTTTGACTATGTTGATATCTTCAGCATCCATTTTGAAGTTGTGTAATTCATCTGTAGTCACATATTTTCTTTCTTTTTTATCCTGCACAAATTCTGCCTTAGCTGGCACACTGAGTTCAACTGTGAGCTTCATACTTTTATGTGAATCAGAATTTTTTAGGACTACCATTCTCAGGGGTTGTCTACACTGATGAAAATAAATCCGCCTTCACCTTGCATTTTCCTGGTCCACAGTGACCCCATTAGTGCCACACCTATTTGAAATAAATCAGACTCAAGTTGTAGTGAGCTATAGCCAAATTCAAATCAGTACAAAAGGGATGGGCTTTTATCTTTCCAGCATGCCATAACCTATCAAGCAATAGCCTTATTGTTTATCTGTCAATCTTATCAGCTTACACATTAGTTGCTTCCCCCATATAATCCCCTTTCTTTTTTGTGTCCCAGTTTGTGATCGTGAGTAACGGAAGGAAGTCTAAATGTTCTTGCAAGTTGTAGTTTGCTTCTCTGCCCCCATAAACCATTTGCACCCTTTCCTAGATTTGTAAGACCTAAAGATGATAGAGCGGGTGTTGATTTATTTTTTAAAATGTGTTTTTTAATGTCTCCTGATACACACATACATAGGATAGAAGCTGCCTGTTGCCTTTGCTGCAATTGCTGGCAATGGAGCATTTCTCTTTGGTTGCTGCCGCCCCCTCCCCAGCCGCTGGCAAAATTGCTCCAAAGTCAAGCAAGGGTGAGGAGGCCTGATCACCATTGACCTCATGGCTGGGCTTGGCTTAAAAGAGGGAGCTGCAACCAGGGTAAAGCACTCTATTGTTGACAGTTGCAGTGAAGGACATAAGCAGCTTTATTCCCTACAGTGTATTTGAGCTAATGGTAGATCAGGCCACCCTTTCCCCCTCTCAATTTGGAAGGGAATACAGGTGCATCTAGAGAGCCAGTGTGGCATAGCAGTTTGAGCATTGGAATAGGACTCTGGAGACCAGGGTCCAAATCGCAACTTTGCAATTTAAGCTAACCAGCATCAGAGGATAGCAATGGCAAACCCTCTTTGAAGAAAGTTGCCATGATAGGTTTGCCTGAGGGTCACCATAAGTTAGAAATGACTTAAAGGCATACAACAAACGCATGTGTCTCGGCACCCCAAGCCCTGCAAATACTGCATGACTGCGTATAAAAAGAGTTTATAAAACACTAAATATACCTTCATTTCAGCCCTCAGTTATTATTCCCTTAACAGCAACAAGAAGGACAACAAACACCAAGTTTGCCAGACTAGTCCCACTCTCCAGTTAGCTTAGCCACCCTTATTACACCCTGTTCTTGACACAGGTGGGGAAAAAAATTTGGTTTCCCCTAAAACTGCAGAGTAAAAAATGAGTTTTTAAAATGGATATTATTGAAAGTAGGGCCCTCACTGTGAAACCAGTAGTACGTCATGCGTTTCTACAGAACTGGAAACTAAGCGAATACACATTTTTTTCTGCCATGTAGACACTCCCTCCGTGGGCCATGCTGGCTGGAGGCAGTTTGCGTTGTGGCATGGTTGTCCAAACAAATTAATTTTTCCAGGCTCCAAAAAGAACATAGGCAAATTGTAATGGGTTCCAAGAAGAGCGATGAAGATGAAGAATTAAGGAAATGAATACTGTAAGGAATCATAGAATCATGGTTGAAGGAAAGGTTAAAGGACCAGAGTACTTCTAGCTGGGAGAGGAGGGAAAAAGTCAAGGTTGGGAATTTTAACCTTACTCAAATCCCAAATCCTTTGTCTTCATGAAAGATGATAAAGACTTGTTTACTTCTGCCTCAGAACAAGTCTTAATAAGGCTCACCCTAAAGAATTTGAATTGCAGAAGGGAAGATTTTAGACAACCGTTAGGAGGCATTTCTTAGGAAAAAAATAGTTTACCAGTGGAACCAATGACCTACAGCAAGGGTGGGGAACCTCTTGCAACCTGAGGGCCAAATTCAATTTAAGAGAGATTCTCAGGGGCCACATTCCAGTGGTGAGTGTAGCCAAAGTAATTCCAGTGTTTTTTAGCGCATAGCTTTTAATTCTGTGATAACATGTCTGGCATGATCATTTGCCTTATGGGGATGTTTTAGTTAGAAGAGGGATTAGGTGTAAGATTGGCCACCAGATTCCTGAGTTTCCTGGTTTCATATTTTCATCTGAGTTAAGAAGTGCATTAACCTTGCAAATATTTCACACATACAAATACACACCTCTACTCCCCTCCCCCACTGTATCACAATATAGATAATTTTGGATGCATAAAATCTTAGAGCTGGAAGAGAGCTCAAGGACCAGTAAAAAAAAAGCTAGCATAATGGATTCTAGGAACTATGGCCCAAAAAAAGAGACACCTGCCTGGAGGATGCTGGATGCTATAGTCCGCAGGAGGAGGAGGAGACAGAGTTGGGGATTTGAATCCAGCTCTCCCCACATCTGACAGTCCAGGTCAAACCCCTTCCATGTAGGAACACAGAATAAAAGCACCCCCAAACAGATAGCTAATGTTTCAGCCTCTGTTTAAAGACCTCCAAAGAAGGAGACTCCATTATTCCAGGGGAGTATCTTCCACTGTCAAACAGCTCTTACTGTCAGGAAGTTCTTCCTAATGTTGAGGTGGAATTTCTTTTCCTATAGTTTGCATCTATTGCTCCATGTCCTAGTCTCTGGAACAGCAGAAAACAAGCTTGCTCCATTCTCAACATGATATGAAAGATTGATTTGAGTTGGGGGAATCTATTTCCAACCACTTGAGCTTAGCTGCCATTTGTAGCTCACATAGGATGGATGATTGTTCACCAGAGGTGAGTAGGCTAGTTGCCTTAGGAGCCTGGTTTTATTCATAGAGGCTAACGTGGATGCTGTTGTCTTCCACTGACATCGTTTAGACATTAAGCTGTTTCTACCTTCCAGGATTCTCTGGCTGATGAATGCAGTGCCCTGGGATGACTGACAGGCACCTTTTAAAAATAACGTAGTTTTTAGGCATGTTACGTCCCTTGTATTTTACAGTTCCTTTTCCCCTCCCAGATCACTGTATTCGTTTTGGTTCATTTTCAGCCAGGGGCTAGAATAACAAAAAAGTATGTTGATGTCAGGATATTAAAACAGAGAAGCTGAAGGTTGTAGGAAGTGATAATATCACAGTCAACTGTAATAATGGCTTGACAAAACAGATCAATCCAAACAATAACTGAGGATGTTTGGAAACACATACAGTGGGATCTGTGTTGAACAAGTGCCACATTTGTTGTTTACTGAGTAGCCTGTTTGTTAGGATTTGCTAAGGGGAGTTTGGTTCCCGCCTCCCCAGCAGTGCTTGCAAAAGTTTATTTCTTATTTCCTCTCTCCATGCTGTCATCCTCTGGCCTGCAAGGGAGTGAACAGGCTGGCCCAGCTCCATCAGGACTAGCCTGAAGAAAGAGAGCCCTCCCTCCATGCCATCTGCCTTGGTCCGGGCCTCAGAGGCAGAGAAGAACTGCTGGATATACACTTTGCGTGATATGTTTCCAGAAACATTTTTGGGAAAGTGAAAGCAATGGTGAAAAGTTGACATTTGGGAGCTGGAAGGAAGGAAGGGTGTGTGGACATCTTGGAGGGGGGATTGATGAGACAAGTGTGAGAAGGAGGACATGAAAGCATCAAGTGGAGCTTCCAGGTCTAGAGACAGTCTACCTTCAAATCCTCTAAGCAGCAGAGGGTCAGGGCTGCTGTGGGCCTCCTTCAATTCTCTGTTTGACCATTTGTAGGAGACCGCAGGTTGGACCTTCCATGTCCTTAAATGGCCACCTCAGTCCCAATGTGTCCTGAGGTTCTGCCGCTATCAGAGTTGTGACGTAACTTTTTTATCATATGTTTTGCCTTTACATCCCTTCATTCTTCTGAGGAATTCAAGACTGTGTACATGTTTTCGTTCCTCGACATCCCTGTGAGGAGAAGTGTCACAAAGAGGGTACAGGGGGTCACACTGGGTGACACCCTAGAGGGACTGGATGGATACTGGGCAAGAAAGGACGATGCCTCTCTTTTCCACTTGCCCAGCAGCTGTACCAGACCCTAAACATGCCCTCTGGAGACCATAGTGCTGCCCTGCCCAGTAGCAGCAGCTGGTGGGTGGGCAATGCCTTCAGGTTCCACTCTGGACTATGAAGGCCTTTCCGGAGGGGTTGCCTTCAGGGTCTCTGAGCAGCCACACCAGCCCAGGAGTGGTCTGGGCAGGCAAGTTGGGAGAGCATGGCAGTTTGCCCCCCTCAAAAAAACCTGGGTCACACCAACCTCAGTGATGCTACTATCTGTGGGGCACATTAGTCTGTGAAAGAGATATTGACTGGTCAGGGTCTCCCAATGAGATTTGTGGCTGGGTGGGGATTTAAAACCAGTTCTCCCCACTCTTAATCTAACAGTCTAGGTCAGGCAAAAGACTTCCCTTGTAGATGTTTGGGTGATTTACTAGTAGATTTGGCAAGAGTTTCTGGCTTTGAATCATTCCACAGCAGCAAAAATATATTTACTTTAGTTTAGGCTGTTGAAATGCAGAAAACTTGAAGTGATCATTTGTGATGAAAAGCCGGCAAGCTCCATCCAGCTGTGGGGATGAAGGCAAATTCCTACACTCAGTACGTGCTCAGAAACACCTTGTTTTTCATTCAAAGCACATGTCTTTTGTAGCTGGGTTGAGCTAATACGGTCATTCTCAAATGTTGCTCCTCCAGATGCTTTGGACTTAACTCCTAGAAGCACTCACCATTGGCCAAATTGGCTTGGGCTTTGGTGAGGTGACATGATAGCCCTGTTTATATATTTGAAAGGACGACATGTTGAGGATCGAACAAGCTTGTTTTCTGCTGCAGTAGAGCCAAGGACATGGAGCAATGGATGCAAGCTATAGGAAAAGAGAGTCCACTTCAACATCAGGAAGAATCCCCAGACTGTTAGAGCTGTTCGACAGTGGAAGATGCTGCCTCGCAGTGTGGTGGCATCTCCTTCTTTGGACATTTTTAAGCAGAGAGGAGATGGCCATCTCTTGGGAGTGCTTTGATTTTGTATTCTTGCATGGCAGGGGATTGGACTGAATGGCACTTGAGGTCTCTTCCAACTCTATAATACTATGAGATGAAATCCAAAACACCCGGAGGGCCAAAACTTGAGAAACCCTGGGATGGCAGTGGCTATTGGGTTATAGTGGGGTGGGGGTGAGGAGGGAAATCACAAAGCAGATCCAACAAATCTGAAATTAGTTCCTTTCTGCTCTAGCCAACTGTGCTGTTGAGGGTAACACTCTTTACATTCCAACATTACGTTCTGCTGGCAAGCTCAAAGAGCAAAACTTCTCAGGGATTAGACAGGCCTACTAGGAATACATTAAGACTTGCATCCAAATAACCAGGGGTAGGATTATGTTGTAAAAGAGTGAGGTGTAAGGATATGTTGCCCTGTGGATTTTGTTGGACTTGCAGCTACCATCATCCCTGCATCCTTAACCAATGGTGACAGATAATAGGAGTTGTAAAAGAGCATCATCTAGAGCACTTTCTGGTCCCTAGTCTATTTACCTATGTAATAGTGCAGATTGCTTTTTAAACGTTTTGGCACCCTTATGAGGGGGTGTTGGAAAGTTCTCAGTCCAACCAAGAAGGGAGTGGCCTACAGCCATGAAACTTACATGCTATTCCACATATTCACCCTGAAGTTCAATATGTTTGGCACATTGTTTCTCATGTTTCTTTAACACCCTCCCCCCCAAAAAAGTTGATGTCTGGTTACTGAAATGCTGCTCTGCCGCTCCTGTCATCTTCAAAAATTTTCCTTCCTTTCAAACTCTTTTAAAGATATGGAAACAGGAAATAGGCAAAACAAGATCTGGTGAGTAGTGTGGATGGTCAGCCTTGTGAGTAAGTGCATTGTCCTGCAAAAAGAGAACACCTTTCTGCAGCTTCCCTTGCTGTTTTTCTTCAGTGCCTCCTTTAATCAGAACAAGTTAGAGTAGTATTTTGCATTGACAGTTTGGTCCTTCTGAAGATTGTCAGTTATCAAAATACCTTCCTTATCCTAAAAAACTATGGCCATTACCTTTCCTGCTGACCTTTGAGTCCTGAATTTCTTTGGCCATGGAGAACCAAAGTGCCACCACTTCAAGCACTATTGTTTGGTCTCTGGGTCATGGTGATATAACCATGTTTCATCAACAGTGATGAGTTGTTCCAAATAATTATCACTAGAGCATTCAAAATGTTGCAATATCAACTTGGAGGTATCCACTTAATTCTATTTCTGGTCATCATTCAAACATTTCGGCACCCACTTAGCTGACAGATTCTGCATAGCCAACTGCTCATGAATTATAAACCCAATGCATTCCTGAACTATCTCTAGAAGTGGCGTGGCTAGGGTTGGTGTCACCCAGTACAGTAACTCATAGTGTGAACCTCTACTGACCACCTCATATCCTTAGTAGTGTTTTTTGGACTCATGTTACTCATAAATCTTAATTTCATAAATCTTAAGAATAAAAACAACAAGAACAATAATGGTAATAGTGACATAAACAGCTAGCAGAGTTGAATTATATTTGTAAATTACAATATCATATGTACAGCCTAAAGCCTAAATGTATTTACATATACATAGTTTTATATGCTTAAAGTGAACATTTGGTAAAATATGTTTTTAAAGAAAATAATTTAAAAATCATTTTTAAAGTTAATTTTTTTTTGGAAATTTGAAGTTTAAATTTTTTTAAAAAAAAAAATCTGGGGCCTCGCCTTTCTCTGCCCACTGAGTCTCACCCCACTCATCCCATCTCTTCAGCATTTTAATGGGACACAGGTGAATGCCACAGCCTGTTTCTGCCAATAGGCAGATGTTTGAAGCCCCCCCCCCCCAAGTGTGGTTCATGTCCCTCACTTCCTAGTGACATCACTGATCTTTAGTGCTTCAGGAATTGTTTTAGCTGGGATTTACCAGTGTGGAAAAATCAGGTCATGAACACACTCAACATGTTCAGGAGTTGACACTGCTGAAGGCCTCTCAGACCTTATTGCATCTTTGGTATCAAAAGCTTCATACTGAAAGTTGGCGCACCACCTCTTCACAGTTGAGCATGATGGGCACTTGTCACTCAGTATTTGCATCATAGCACCCATGGATTTCCTTTGGAGTGTTCTTCTGCAGGAACAGGAACTTCATGATGGACCAGAGTACTTGAAAATTTCACACCTTTTGTTGACATGGTTTTCTCAGTGATATGAAAAAAATTAGAAATTAGAGCTGCGGTCCTGCAAATTGGGAGTTTACAATATAAAAGGACATTCTTTCAAGCCACAGTGACAAATTTACACTGCGATTTTGGGAAATGAGTCAGGCTGAGAATGTTTCAGCATACCCTTGTAATGGGAGTCTCATTTCATGGCACCTTTGAGCATCTGTTGTGGATGAACCTCCCATGCACTGGAAAGCATTCTGGGATGCAGTCCTACAACAGTAATAAGGTGTGATAAGCAACATTTGAGGATGGCTTCCTCCAGTGCAGTGGGGACGCCATGCCTCCAGTCTCAGCAGTGGCAAAAAGCAAGCAAATAAAACAAGGTACAAGATGAATACAGAGCTTGTTTTGAATACACTTAAGATTTCAAAGACGTTTGTTTTAAAACAGAAATATTTGTTTATAAGGGGAAAAGACAGCCAGTGTGATGGTGTGTTTTAAGTTTTGGATTAGGATTCTGGAAGACCAAGATTCAAATCCTTGCTTAGCCACAGAAACCCACTCGATGACCTTGGGCAAATCACATTCTCTCAGCCTTAGAAGAAGGCAAATCTTGTCCTCTTAATAAATCTTGCCAAGAAAACTGAAGCATAGGGTGGGCATAAGTAAGAGTTGACTTGAAGACCCTTAAGAAAATGTTATTGGGTTGTTGTTGCTATTGTTTGGCTAGGCATGCTGCCATGCTCCTGCATTGTGCTATAAAGACAGCAAATACGAAGCCAAAGTCATGCTTCAAAAAAACCCCAATCACCCTATAATTCCAGGGAAGCAGAGGCTACCCTGCCATAGTCCATCCACGAGCAGCAAAGCAACCTCCATCTCTACTCATCCATCTTGAATCCCATATTTGACTCTGGGGCAGAGCATGAGAGATGTCACAACTCCCAGCCCTGTTTTTGAAGAAGCCTGAGGGATTAGCTGCTCACTATTGAAGCACCCTGGCTTGTGAGTTTCGCTGTTCCAGGCACTCTCTGGCTTGATCAATTTTGATTTTCGATTCTCGTTCATCAGTGTCCACATTCCCCGACGATGCATCATTCGCACTTGGGGGGCTAAGTGGTGCCTTCAGGCTCTGGGGCTTTTGTCTTGGGGCTGAGCTGTCAGCCAGTAACCCTGGTAGCCACCCTGTTGGCCTTTTTTTGCTTCCAGCCACTTGAATTAATTGGAGCTGACTGCTGCTTGTTTAGGAAGAGTGGGGCAGCTGAATCGAAGCTATGCATGGGAAGTGGCATAGGGGGAGGACTGGGATGCTTGTCCCACCTCCCCACCCCACACACATGTTTTGCTCAGGTTGGGAGGAGGGAGAAGAAACTTCTTTGTGAAACTTCTCAATGCATCCCAACCCTGGACTGAATACCACCACGGATACCTCACCGTTCTGTAGTGGGGCTGCTGCAACGTATCCAGTATTGCTGCTGTTAATTTCTGGGTTGCTTTTTCACAGGACAATTTTTAAAAAAATCATGCCGACCTTGGGACAGTTCAGTCACGTTCAAAACAAACAAAAAAAAAAAAATGGGTGAAACAAGCTGGTACATACTAGTAATGTTTGATAGAATAAACTGTGGGTGAGGCATGGTAGCATCCTGTAGGGCAGAAGTTAATTAAATTTAATTAAAGGCTCCTGGAAGAAGCTTGGTCCCTGGCCACGGTGATAGGGTGCGTACCGCCACCCTGTGTGAGTCACTGCTGTGCCCTGTGGCTGCTTCCGGTCAGCCTCTGCTGAGTCAGGTAACTCGGTCTTCACTCTGGCTGATTTGTTCATTTGTGCCTGGAGAGCAAAGTGACTTATCCCATAGAATTATAGGGTTGGAAGAGGCCACAAGGGCCATCCAGTCCAACCCTCTGCCATGCAGGAAATCACAATGAAAGCATTCCCAACAGATGGCCAACCCAGCCTCTGTTTAAAGACCTCCAAGGAAGGAGGAGGATGCTTGTCACTTCTCTGTATTAGTGACCAGTGTGCCATTTGGCTCTTTTTACTTCAGCTGTATTGAAAGGACAGTGGGAACGTATTGGATGTGGTGTGAATCAGCTGCTGCCCTGCTTTGGGAGAGCAAAGTAGGAATGAATGGTTTGTTTTCAGAGGAGGTTGGCTTCTGTAACAGGGTTCCCCAGCACAGTTCTTGCACTGAGCATGGACTGGACCATATGAGATATAGAGGAGCTATTGGTATGGGGGGGGGGGGGCTGCAATCCAATTTAGGAAGGATGTTTGGGAGGCATATTTTACAAATAAATAGGGTGAAAGGCACAGGGTGGGGCCAGAAGTGTTGGAGTGTGTGTTCAGTATAAAATCATGGAATCATAGAATTGGAAGAGACCACAGGGGCTATCCAGGCCAACCCCCCTGCCATGCAGGAACTCACTGTCAAAGCACCCCGATAGATGGTACATTTAGAGTGTTTCCGACTTAAGGTGACCCTAAGGCAAACCTATCCTGGGGTTTTCTTGGCAAGATTTGCTTAAAGAAGATTTGCTATGGCCTACCCCTGAGGCTGAGAGCATGTGATGTGCCCAAGGTTTCATGGCTGAACTGGGAATCAAACCCTGGTCTCAAGAGTCATAGTCCAGTTCTCAAACCTCTGTACCATTGCTGTCTCTCGGGGCCAGAAGTACTTCTGATCAATTGGGACATCCTACTTTGCAGGCATGCAAAGCAAAGTTTGATTTGTCTTCTCAGGGATAGCTGCAGTTCAGCAGCATTTCTGCATGCAAAGCATGACTTAATGTTCCATGCAACAGTTCCAACCTTCAAAGCACTGCATTAAGTTTTCCCATCTGCAGTGTTCTGTTTGATTCTACGTAATAGCTTTACTGCATGCAAAGTGCTGCTGATTTTCTTGCAACACAATTTCTGCCTTCATAGCATTGCCCAATTCCTTGTTGACTTGAGCTTACTGATTAGTCCTAACTGGACTAGACCCATAGAGTCAACTGTTGAATGGTGAGTTAAGACATAGGTAAATCCCATTGATTCAATGCATTAAGAATAATATTTAGACCACTTATGTTGCTTTGGAAATGTAACTTTCATACATTGGTTATCTCTCCCCCAGTCGTTTTGTTGTAGTTTCTGCATGATCGGCAACCCAATCATGGAGGTTTCATGGCAAGAGTTGCTCAGAGATGGTCAGCCACTTCCTTCCTTTGTGGCTAAGACAGTGTAACTTGCCCAGTGGGGTTTCTGTGGCAGAGTGGAAAGTCGAACCTAGACGTCCTGGAAATCCTAGTCCAAACTCTACACTATGCAGATAATTACTTTGCTTACTGTGCTCATGCTTTCAGGTCCTTGCCCCCAGACCATGTGGAATGGGACACAGGAACCTAGATCGCCAAAGAATTGTGTCCTTTGCACAGCATTACCTGGGTTCTTCAATCTGGGAGTAATCCTTGTGTTTGCTGACTGTTCTGTTTCTTTCTTTGCAGATTCCTTGATAACGACTATACGGTTCAGGTCTCCCTCAATGACAACGTGGACATCTACTGTCCACACTATGAGCAGCCATTGGCTGTGGGGGAACCTGAGTCATTTATTCTGCTCATGGTCGACCGTGAGGGCTACGAGGGCTGTTACGAAACAGAAGGAGCCTTCAGGCGCTGGGAGTGCAATCGTCCGTATGCCCCTTATGGACCTGTCCGCTTCTCGGAGAAAATCCAGAAGTTCACTCCCTACTCACTGGGCTTTGAATTTCAGCCGGGACACGATTACTATTATATTTGTGAGTAGTGTTCTTAATGGATGGAAAAGTCTGCTCCTGTTTTGATAACTGTAATGTCTTGCAATTACATAGAAACATGAGCTGGTGGCCAGGCTATGGAGAATGTAGAACTCCCTTGCTATGAGAAGTTGCCTGTTCCTGGTGTGTTTCTGGTCACAGTTCAAAATGCTGGCCATGAACTATAATCCCTGTATGACTTACATCCAGACTGTCTAAAAGGCTTTATCCATACTGCAGAAATAATCCAGTTTGACATCACTTTTAACTGTCATGGCGCAATGCTGTGGGATTATGGGTATTGTGGTTTTGTGAGATGTTTAGACTTCTCTGTCAGAGAGCTCTGGTGCCACAACAAAATACGGTTCCCAGAATTCCGTAGCATTCAACCATGGCAGTTAATGTGGTGTCAAACTGGCAGTGCAGATTTGACTGCATTCCTCGTTCAGTCCAGCTGGGATTTTAAGATCTTTTCAGAAAGCCAATTCTCTTAAAGGTCTTCCAGTCATTGGACACAGATTTGGTGGGGACATGAGAAAGAGCTTCCTTGGTGGCTCCGGCCTGCCCGCCATGTTCCTCTCTCTGGTCACTACTTGTTTCCCTGTATTGGAAGAAAGGCATGATATAAGAAGATAACAACAACAACAACAACAATAATTGAAGGGTGAAATCCTCTTTTTATTCAGGCAGGCTTTTGGCGTTTTGACTGGGCTACCATTGAAAAATCCTGAATTGGTTGGGTACTGTTCTTTCTTATTCTTGGTGTGCTTTTAATCATTCTTCTGTTTCTGTTGTATTTGTTTTGCTTTGAGTTTTGTTACCTTTTGTTATCTTGAGAGCCATTTCTTTTTGTCAGAAGGCCAGGATATAAATTGAACAAATAAATTAATAATTTTTTTTGAGTTCATTAGGGGTGGATTGCATAAAGACATGGAAGAACTGCGATTCTGAACTGAAAACAGGTGAATGTTCAGAATGTGTAATGTCCATTTCAGTCTGGATTTTGAGAAAGTTCACAATAAACAAATGGGGAAAACTGCCTTTTCTCATACCCATTTTGTAGAGTCAGAATTTGGAGGGTGTGGGGCAGATGTATGGAAATGAACAGATGCTCCTAAGGCTTTGGGACCAAGCTTGGAAAATTACTTTTTAAAGGTAATTCATTTTCATTATTCAACATGGTGTTTAAAAACACATTTTTTGCCATTCCATGAGGAGAAGCAGAATTTTGAGGATATGGTGGCATGGTGTGTGTGTGTGGATGGATGGCGTGTGTTATATGAAAGAAGGGTAGAAGACTAGTCCTACTTTCTGTGCTAAAAATTTCCAGAATGGGTTTTTGCCTTCTAAAAGGGCAAGGCCCTCTCTTTGCTTTGTTCTGCTAATTTCCCAAAATCTGGAAGGGATAAAAATTTAGCCATTTTTAGTTTTGTATTCTTTATTACCACCATCACCTCAGTTTTCTGGGGCTGGTGATTTTGGTGGAGCTAAAATTAACTTGTCCCTCAGATAAAATATTGCCCACTCCTGGTTGACACAGTAACTCATTGCATTACTATCTCGATTAGTCATTACTTTTTGCTATATATGGTACTTTAAAAAACAATAACCTTGTGCTGGATAAGATTTAAAGAACTTGAACATTTCTGTCAAAATGGCTCTAAAAATACTATTTAAAGTAACTTGAAAACATAACTTGAAAACATTGCTTGTTACTCCAGTAGAACAATGTTCCCTTTAAAAAAGTACGTTCAAACAAAATATGAAAACATTGCTTGTTACTTCATTACCAGATCCATTAGTCATTACGTTTTTTATACACAGTACTTAACAAAACTACTTGTGATGGATAAGAGTAAAAGAAACTTGAAAATTTCTGTCAAAAGCGCTCTAAAATTACCCTTTTTAAAAAAGTTTCAAACGTAACAAAAAAACATTGCTTGTTATTTCATCACCAGATATATATGTGTGTGTGTGTATATATATATATATATATATATATATATGTAATGGGCATGTAAGTAAATATATAAGTAATGGATACACAAACACAATCAACCTTTCAGATTTGCTTACTTCCTGTTCGCAGTTTTGAATTTCTGCGAATGGGAAGCCAGGAGGGATAAAATGGTGTCTGCACCCGTGCCACCATTGTTTTCAATGGGGGCCTTGAATATTTGCAGTTTTCCAATTCCTTGGTGGGGTGGGTGGGTGGATTTCAGAATGGATCCCCTGCGAATCGGAAGGGACAACTCTGTTTGTGTGTATATATATATAAAATATTTATTTGTATTCCACTCTTTTCCCAGGGCTGAGACTCAGAGCGGTTTCACAGCATTAAAAACAGTACAATTAAAACATTAAAAAATGGTCCAAACATCCCAGCCTGGCCTTATAACAATTGCTTAAACGCTTGTGTGAACATGTGCGGAAGGCCATCAAGGAGGGAGCCATTCTGATCTCCTTGGGCAGGGAGTTCCAGTCTAGGGGCAGCCACCGAGAAGGCTCTCTCTTGTGTTCCCACCAACCGTGTTTGTGATGATGTTGGGACGGAGAGAAGGGCTTCTCCAGAGGATCTCAGAGTCCAGGCCGGTTCATACCACAAGAAATGTCTGTCAGATAGTGTGGATCCATGTAGGGATTTATTGGTGACAATTAGCACCTTGAATTGTATTTGGAAACAAACTGGCAATAATACGAATAAGAATAAGAAGATTTATTTGTACCCCGCCCCTTTGAGATCAATCGGGGCGGCTAACAACAAATCAATGAAACTGTTTCAACAGGATCATTGTATGGTCTGCCTAATCTGCCCCTGTTAACAGCCTGACGGCAGCTCTTTGAACCAGCTAAATTTTAAATTTTAGTAATGGATACACACACACACACACACACATTACTTTTTTAAAAAATAAAATCTATTTGTGATGGATAAGATAAAAAAAACTGAAAATTTCAGTCAAAATGGCTCTAAACATTGCCCTTCAAAAAACAAACTTTCAAATGTAACTTGCCTTAATTAACTTGCCTTAATTTAACCTTAGAATTGACTGAGTTACTGATAATGTAGTTCCTTGCAGTTGTGTAGTGAAACTCAGACCACAGGATCGAAGCCACAGGATTTGTTGAGACTAAGGGGCTGTACCGATGAGAAGAAAGGGTTGAGCGGCCCTTTTCTTCTCTGGATCGTTGCCACAGCAGCCGCATGGATGCGCAACAGTCCGCCCCAAAAAGGAGCTGCTAAATGCAGCTCTTTTCCACAGCGCTGCCAAGGTGCAATTAGTGCCCTGAAATGGTGCGGTGATGTCTCTTGTGCGCTGCGCTGTTTGGATGCAGTGCACAAGACACATCATCGGTGTGTGCGCTGTGTGAACATGCACACGTCAAAATGGCTCCGGGAGAGCGCAAAGCGTGCGGACACACCACTCTCCCGAGCTCTGATTTCAGCCCCAGGCAGTCTGTACCAGGCCTACAATATCATTTGTCATAGAATCATAGAGTTGGAAGAGACCACAAGGGCCATCCAGTCCAACCCCCTGCCATGCAGGAACTCCAAATCAAAGCATCCCCGACAGATGGCCATCCAGCCTCTGCTTAAAGACCTCCAAGGACGGAGACTCCACTACACTCCGAGGGAGTGTGTTCCACTGTCCACTGTCACTACCATTCCCTGTGAGTTTAACTTTAGGTCCCACAGTAACTAGAAGGGGAATGGATTTTCCCAGCGAGAATGTATTGCTATGATCTGGACTTGTAATCTGAAGTATTTGGGGGTGACTTTATCTTGAGCAGGAGAGGTTCATTAGCTTTAACAAAAGCTTGGCAGAGATAGAAACAGTTACAATTTTTAAAAGATATAGATATAGATCAGCACCACCGCCTCAGTTTTTGGACTCTCTGGGCATGTTGCTTAAAAGATGTCTCATGATGAGGAGCCACACTTCAGAATTTTCCCTGCAATGTTAGTTACCTGTTCTTTTGTTTTTCCTAAACGTGTAGCCTGTAACAAGTTACTCTCTCTTTTTCTATAAGGAAAGCCTAGTGTATAAACTCAACTATAAGTTGACCTCGTGTATAAGTCGAGGGCATGTTTTGGGGCCAGTGTTATGGATTTTAATATGACCTGTGGATAAGTCGAAGGTAAAACCCAGAGGAATGTAACAAAGGATGCAAAAGATGAAGCAAAGGAAAACAATGTCAAAGAACTTACAAAATTCCCGCAGAGATAACTATTTACGTTTATGCTAAAGGCTAGATGGGTAGGAGAATATAGGGGGTCAGTGCCTCCATGACAGATTGCCCTCTTGCCTTTCACCAGAGGATGGTTCCTTTTTTTCCTAATAATAATAATAATAATAATAATAATAAAAAGTTTATTTATAATCCGCTCCTCTAATGGAATACTCGGAGCAGGATACAGGAAATTGAAAAATACAAGGATAAAACAGCAATCAAATCCCTTATAAGAGTTAAAGTACAGCACTTACATTGATAAATTGACTCAGTTTTGGGGGGGTCAGTTTTTTGATTAAAATTTCTAGTCTTATACATGAGTATATACATTAATTAAATAACAAGAGCCAGCACGGTGTAGCACTTTGAGTGTTGGACTACGACTCTGGAGACAAAGTTTTGATTCCCAGCTTGACCATAAGACCATTGGATGACCTTGGGCAAGTCACACTCTCTCAGCTTCAGGAGAAAGCAATTACAAACCTCCTCTGAACAAATTGTACCAAGGATCCCCATGATAGGATCTTCATAAGTCAGAAATGAAACAACAACAGATATCTTTCAAAAGGAATGTGACAAAAGTAATGTGAATTATGGACGTCTGTATATAGCACTTAACATATAGTTAACATAGTTACTATTTAGTTACATGTTTAAGAGTCCTTTTTAGCGGATTTTAAAAAATATTTATGTCACTCATCAATATTGCCTTCTTATTTTCCTCAAAAAAGTAATGAAAAAATAACAAATCAAATAAGCAATGCAACAAACTTCTTAGGCATTCTTGCAGTGATGGTAACAAATTGCTTGCAGGGAAAGCATTGATGGATGCAACAAATTTTAGAATGAATTACTTTTCAAAAATAACATTTCAGGCTCTACACCTGCTTACCCCCTTTGAATTGCTGAACTATTTTCTCAGTGTCACAATAGGCAGAAATCTAGTGGATGAACCTATGTTATTGTTATTATTGTTTTATTTATTTACTTATTTTTTTATTTATCATATTTTGTCTTCCTCCCAGTACAGGGACTCAAGGCTGTTGTTGTTGTTGTGTGCCTTCAAGTCATTTCTGACTTATGGCGACCCTAAGGTGACTTTATCATGGGGTTTTCTTGGCAAGTTTCTTCAGAGGGTGTTTGCCATTGTCATCTTCTGAGGCTGAGACTTGAACCTTATCTCTGCCCAGATTGATGATGGAAGCCTTACCTGTTGGATGGCTATTAAAGGCATGAAGCAGCTTTCAAAGAGGCAGTTCTGTGTCTGGAAAAACATAGAGGCTGAAGGGAACCTGTGCAGAAACCGGAGGTGGTGGCAAAGACGGTGTTGGGGATGGAAGGAAGGCCAATTTTTTTTCACTGGCACAGCTCCTCCGCTTGTCTTGAGCTGAGAAATCAAACCAGTTTAGGCAAGGAGCAAGCTAAGCTGTTGAACTATTGAACATTCAGACCCCAGTTGGAAAACTTATATTGCTGTTGATAGTTTGCTTTTCCAGAGATGTCTGGATAATGAGTGAACTTTTTGTGTTTTTACAGCCTGTTTGTGTGTATGTGTGTGAGAGATTCCTCCTTCTCACATTCTGTTTTTTCTCCTCCCTTTTTTCCCTTCCTGTTAGCCATTCCAAATTCAGAGAGTTCTGGCCACTGCCTAAAACTGCGGTTATCTGTCTGTTGCAAGGCAACCAGTAAGTCTGTTTGTATGTCTCTCCCATTCATAAAGTGGGAGGAAGGGAAAGGGTTTTTTGGCCTTTAAACTTGGATTCCTCCTCGTCCTCAATTCAACACACTGTTTCCCACGGGAGCCTGAAGAAGCTGTTATGAGGGTGTTTTTTTTTTAAAAAAATAGCACAAGCTTAGTCCTATAAATAATAATAATAATAATAGTAATAATAATAATCTTTATTTTTACCCCGCCTCTATGTCAGAAGACAGTCAAAGTGGCTTACAATAAAAAGTCCATACAATACAACAACAATATCCCAGTTATTCCCTCCCTCCCCTAAAACATAAATTAAACACATTTAACTATTAAAATATTCCATTAAAATAATCGGTACTATGTTCCTCTTGAACATCCATGGCAACATTCTGTGGAATTCTGGGATTTGCTATTTAGGGAGACATTTTTGAAATTCTCAATCAGAGAACTCTAGTGCCTCCCCAAGCTACCAATCCCAGGAGTCCACAAGGAGCAGCCATGACATTTCAAGTGGAATAATAGCATAATAATAGTGTAGTGTGAGAGTAGGGTGGGCAAATTAAGAGTCTGTGCACCTTTACCCATGAGCTTTGTTTTCCAAAGAAACTCAAGTACAGTTGCCCCTCTGTTTTCACGGACTTGGAGTCTGTGGCCCTTGCCTGTTCATGGGCGGCAAACAGAGGGGGATAAATTGGTGTGCCTGCCACCATCCAGGCTTGAATATTGACATTTTTTTCATTTTCATGTGGAGGGGTCTGGAAAAGATTCCCCGTGAAAATGGAGGGGCGACTGTAAGTTTGAGGTGCTTTCAGATCTTGATTTGAGAGCCTGGAGCAAGGTTGACTTTCTTGCCTGTAGACAGCCACACTGTATGATCTGAACAGAGCTTGGAAAAGTTCCATTTAAGTGGATGACAACTCCAGAATCTCCAGTTAGCCCGGCCAGTGGCCCAGTAGAGTTGAGGACTCAAAGCTGAATGGCTATATTCATTTTCCAACTGTGGGCCCTTTCCTACTACAACGATATAGCACTTTGATTCCACTTTAACTGCCTGGGATTTTTAGTTCTGGGGGGGGGGGATATTTATAATTCTCTGCCAAATAGTTCTGATGCCTCTTCAAATGACAGACATGGATTCCATAGGGTGGAACCTTGCCATTTCAAGTGATTTCATAGCTCTGTAACTATGTAGTGTGGAAGGACCTATAGATCGTTGTCGGCAGAATAAGATAAGAGAGGTCTTTGCCCTGACAAAGCTTCATTTCTTCTGAGATCCCTCTATAGTGCCTTGGACACTGCACAATTATAGTGCTATATATGTCTATATATTATGTTGTAATTGTCATGGTAACCCTCTATGGAATCCTGGAGAGTGTAGTTTGAGGAGGTACTAGAGCTCTCTGGCTGAGAATTTCAAAATGCACCTCCCCAAGTTACAAACCCCAGGATTTCATAGGATGTTGTCATGGCAGTTTAAATGGGATATGATGCTAATTCTGTGTAGTGTGAAAGAGCAAGTCAAGCAAGTAGTGACCCAACTAGATAAACCCCCAAAACCACAGAGTTTAATTCCAATTAAGTACTAAGCGATGAGCCCCGTTCATGAGGATGCCCCCTCACTCCTGTTTCAGCTTAAGTATTTTGGTACCTTGAGGGGCATAGCAAATAGTGCTGGAGGTGTAGCCACATCACAGACTGGGAGGGGAAAGGGCAGAACTGTCAGAAACTCTTAGACAACCCACTTCTTTTGCTTCCAGCTGCAGAACCTGTGACAGAGGGACCAAAATCTCAACCACATGGGAGAGGTGGCTCAGAGGGTAAGTTTTGATGTTTCACACCAGACTGAAGCAGTATAGTTGCTGAGTGCATTCCAGAAACGGGGCAATTGAGATCATACAGGTGCCTTCGATGTGTGTAATGCTTAGTGGAGGAACATAAACAAAATAGGGCAGGTTTATGGCCAAATGACCTTCCAGTCTTAGGTTTTTTATCGTGAAGGAAATGCAAGGGGTAACTAAACTAATGTAAACACTTACCTAAGCTTTTAGCTAGTGTTTCAGATTATGTTTTTAAACTTTTACTTAGTGTGTTAGGCTATGTTTTAAAAAAAAACTTTTGTATGTTTGCAATCTTAATTTTATACTGGTTGAACTAGGCTATTTCAATTATCTTTTCAAAAATTGTTTTTAATGTGTTTTTTATCTTGTGACTGGCTTGGGTCCCTATTTCGGAGAAAGGCGGCATAAAAATTAATTAAATAAATAAAATAAGGTTTGAGTGGTCAAATTGTGGCTGCATTTTGCCCTTAGACCCCACTTTATGGCTTCCAAAATCCAGCAACCTTTTTCATTACTGTTGTAAAAATCAATGCAATTTTTGCCCCCAAACCACACAGAACCCCCTCCCCCCCAATTTGTGAAAGAAGCCCCCATCCCATCTCACCCCTACAGGCACCCAGACCCCTCCCTGTACTACTTCCCAAATATCTCCATTTAATATCATAGAATCATAGAATTTTAATACCTGGAAGGACCATCTAGTCCAAAGAAGGAGAGTCCATCACCCTGTGAGCCAGTCCATTCCACTCTCAAACAAGTCTTACAGTAAAAAAGGTCTTCCTGATGTTCAGGTGGAATCTCTTTTCTTGTAATGTGAATCCATTGGTTCATGTTCTGTATGAATTTTGTCAGCATCTCTGTTACATCGTGAATCTTTGCCCTTAAAAACATTCACTTCCTGAAATGATAACTTCCTGGAACCTCAACAGGAAAAGCGATTTCCACCTAAACTTTAGGAAGAACTACCTGACATTAAGAGCAGTTTGACACACTCCCTCAGAGATTGTGGTGGAGTCTCCTTCTTTGGAGGTTTTTCAACAGAGGCTGGATGGCCTTCTGTTGGGAGTGCTTTGATTGTGTCTTCCTGCATGGCAGAATAGACTTGGATGGCCTTTGGAGTCTCTTCCAATCCTATGATTCTATGACTTGGAGAGGGATTGCAGAGGAAATGAAGGTATTTGGGCTTGCTGTGGGTGATGGTGATGGTGATGGTGGAATTGGCCTCTGGTCCACAGATGGTTGGCCACACCTACAGTAGACCATGTATGGGACCAGTGGCCAAAGATTGAGAACTATCTGTCTACACAGAAGGGCATGCCTCCAGATGTTGGACTACAGCTTGCAGCATTCTTCACTTTTGCCTGTGTTGGCTGAGTCTGATGGGAACTGCAGTCTAACAATATTTTGGAGTCAGCATAGTGATGTTCTATGATGATACCCAGTCCTATGGTAGATGATACTGGGCTTGATGGGCAAGCGTTGCTCCAGCAACACACTCACCTGTATAGAAATTTTGCTTGCCCATGGCGACTAAGTTGGGTTTTTGGATGACAAGCTGCACAAATTGGGTTCTCAGCCTGATCCAGCAGGGCTCTTGTTACGTTGCTGGGGCTGGTTTATTCTCAGTGGCTTCTCTGGAAAACCTCTCCCATGTTTTTGGGGGAAACAAGTAACACTGGTTCATCCAGTTTCAGTCTGGTCCTAGTTTTGGATGCGTAAGCAGGTTACAGAGCATGGAAAAAGTTATGTGTTTGGAGTAGAGCTCCCAAAATCCCCCAGCTAACTAGAAGATTAATGGAGTTGTACTCCAAATAAGTAACATTTTTGGGCTCTACTGAATCCCCCAGCCCCCATGAGTTTGCCCCCTTTTTCAGTATCTGTTTCTTGGTTCTTTTTCCTTCCCAACAGATGCAGCTGTAATGCCTGGGCGCAGTTCTGCTCCATCCTGGAGTACCTGTCCCTACCTGGGACTGATCCCCTTCCTCTCCCTGTGGCTCTGACCACCACAGGGAGGGCCGGCACTCCTCTGTGGCCCCAAGACGAGCTGAGGAGCACTTGAATGAGAGTTTGCTCCACCACTCATTCTTGGAAGGATGCTGGATTCCTTGCTTGGCACTTTGGGCATTTGGGAAGTGCCCTCCCTCTGGTTCTCCTCCCCAGCTGGAGGCTCTGCTTCTCAGAGACTGACTGAGCTCCTGGCTGCCAAGTAAACCAGGCCAAAGGGACTGGATACTGCTTCCCTCATCATCTTCCCTCAGGATTCTCACCTTCACTTCTACTTAAGACTTATTGAAACAAGAAGGAGATCTTGACTGGGAGGTAAGTCTTGAAGGGGAGGAGGAGGTGGGTGGGGAGGAGGAAGAATCAGACAGCTGGAAGGAGAACAAGGGGTCTATCTTTTTATTTAGGCAGGCCTCTGACTCTTAATTCAGGGGATCTTTTAATGGAATTTTATGTGCTTTTAAACTTGTTTAACATCATGTTTTTAATAGAATATTTGGTTTACCTTTTTTCCTCCCATCTGCACTTTGTTTCAATTTATTGTAATCTGCCTTGGGTTCTATGCTGGGAGAAAGACAGGATATCGATTAAATAAGCAAGCAATAAATAAAATTCCAACCTTTCTCCAGTGTCACAGGATCTGCAGTGCCAGTCATAATCACAGCATCCCTGACAAATGGATAGTACAGAAATCAGGTTGCTTGGCTATTGGCCATTGTAACTACAGTTGTCCCTCCACATTCTTGGGGGTTAGGGGAACAAGCCCACCGCGAATGAGGAAAATCTGCAAATAATGCTTCCTCCCCTCTGATGCCTGGAATAACTGTCCCAGGCTTTGGAGAGGAGGGAGAAGGGCCCGTGTGAGCTCTCTCCTGACCCCTTCCATGCCTGGAACAGATCTTATGAACATAACAGATCTTATGAGTAACCAAATTTGTGAATGCGCAGTTCGTGAATGTGGAGGGAGGACTGTAGATGGAATCTCTCCATTCAATAGCAGGCTACCCCAGCATCAAGGGGAACCCTTTTAACCCAAGGGCTGAATTCAGAGGCCTCCTCACAAGAGCCTTCTTCTGGTGGCAGGTGAGGTCAAAGACAACAGTGGTGAGGCCAAAAGGACCAACAAGTTTTAGCTTCAAGCTCTTATTGCCGGTAACTGAGCCCTAGGAATCAACCCATTTAGGAAGGGTCAAACCCATGCACAAACTGGGAAACTATCAAAGGATGGTGTCACGGGAAAGGGCCATTTCAGGAACAGCAGATTCAGTCCCAAAGCCTAGGGTTTCTCAGCCCTATCCTATGAGCCTGGGGAAAAAGGAAACAATAAGAGAGTGCTTTGTCCCCTGTGTCCTGCTCTTGGGCTTCCCATTTGGCCATCTGGTCAATCAGTGGGAAAATTGGGGTGCTGGACTAGATGGGCCGTTGGTCTGACCCAGCAGACCCTGACAACTACTCCATGATAACACCAATCCATCCTCTCTCTTTTGTTTAAGCTTAAAAGGTTATCCCACCTTTTTTTATTTTTGCAAGCAAAGCGGCTATTTCCTATGCTAATGAAGCAGTCAAGCTATAATTAATTGTTGTTGAAAACAAAAATGTTCTTGCAAACACTTTGTTTTTAACTGAGACATGGAACTTGCCTTATAAGTAGAATGTCCTTAGTACAACAAAATGGGCTCCTCCTGTTCAGAGTTCTGGCTGGCTGACCATGCCCCCTTCCAAGGAAGCCCATTCCATTTCCTTCAGGCTTTCTCTACTGAACTTCCTGTCCCCTGTAACAGTAAGCAAGGGGATGCTTAGTTCTCCTTGGACTGCTTGAAGGTCTCTCCTACATGCTCACCTTTCAATGTCATAGAATCATAGAGTTGGAAGAGACCACAAGAGCCATCTAGTTTAACCCCATTCTGCAGGAACTCACTATCAAAGCACCCTGACGGATGGCCATCCAGCCTCTGTTTAATAACATCCAAAGAAAGAGACTCTACCACACTCTGAGAGAGTGCATTCCTCTGTCAAACAGCTCTTACTATCAGGAAGTTCTTCCTAATGTTTAAGGGAATTCTCTTTTCCTGTAGCTTGCATCCATTCTTCCATGTCCTATTCTCTAGAGCATCAGAAAACAAGCTTGCTCCATCCTCAATATTACATCCCTTCAAATAGTTAAACAGGGCAATCATGTCCCTTCTTAACCTTCTCCAGGCTAAACATATCAAGCTCTCTAAGTCTCTCTTCATAGAGGATGGTTTCCAGGCCCTTCACCATTTTGATGGCCCTCCTTTGGACGCACTCCAGTTTGTCAACATCCTTTTTGAATTGTGCCCAGAACTGGACACAGTATTCTTGACCAAAGCAGAATAGAGTGGTACTATTACTTCCCTTGATCTAGACACTACCTCTAAAGTGTCTTACCTCTAATGTTTTTTCTCTATGAGTCAGAAAAAAGAGCTTTGTGGACCAAATGTAGTTTGCATGACTGCTATTCCATTCCTGTTGGCCTGGTGAGGTCTTTAGGGCTATGTTTGGGCCATTAAAAACCAAATGTACAGGTGACAGGAGATTTTTGGCTTAGCAGTGATACATTTGAAAAAGACTTCGGTATTATTTTTGATCATAAATTGAACATGATCCGGCAATGTGATGCTGTAGCAAAGAAGGCAAATAATACTTCAACCTGTATTAATACAACTCCAGTTTCCAAGACAAGGGAAGTAACTGTCCCATAATATTCTGCACTTCTCAAGCCTTATCTGGAATACCTGGTTCAGTTCTCAGTACCTCTTTTTAAAAAGGATACAGACAAGTTGGAGCAAGTTCAGATAAGACCAAAAAGAATGATAAGAGGTAGGGGGGAAAAAACATAGGAGAGGTCAAGGGAGCTGAGCAAAAACCAAAAATAAGACTGAGTCGTTTGCCTTTTTGAAGTACCTCATGGACTATCACAGGGAGGATTCAGGTTTTCTGCTGTCCCAGAGGGTGGGAACAGGTATAATGGTTTTAAATTACAAGAAAGTAAATTTTTATTGACCATTAGAAGAAACTCCTCGACAGTGAGAGTGGTTTGGCAGTGGAACCAGTTTCCAAGAGAGGTGGTAGTGGTCACTTTCTCCAGACATCTTCTGTTGCAGATGCTTCAGCTAAAATTCTGGTACTGAGCAGGGTTTTGGACTCAGTGGCCTACAGGACATCTTCCAATTCAATTATTCTGTCATTATATATTTATATTTCTTCTTCGTGGTCTCTGCGAATCATACAAACGGGTTCTTCTGCACCTGCACAGTCGAATTCGGAACTTTCTGGAATCACTGAACAAAGTAGAGCTTGCAACTTTTCTTTGCAACTTTTTGGCGGTAGCGCCGCCCCTCCTCTATATAAACTGGGTTCCCACTCTTTTCCCCAGTTCCTTTTTTTCCGCCGCATAGGCTACTCAAAAGGAACAGTGTTGGAATCACTCGGTATTACTTGGGTATTGGATCATCGGCTTGCTTTTGACCATTTTCTCTCGTCTTTGACTTGGCTCCTGTTCTGACCGCTCGGCTTGTTGAACTTGATTTTGGACTGAGTTTCGAACTTGATGTCTCCGGCTCCATTCAAGCACTGTGCTGTTTGTGGGGCCAAGGTCCCTCACACGGACCCCCACTCCAAGTGCCTGATCTGCTTGGGCGAAGTTCACGACACCCAGAGCTGTGCCCTTTGCAGGTCCCTGACTCCGCAGGCCAGGAACAACCAAGCTTCCCACCTGAAATCGTACTTGTTGGATCGAGCTTTGTCCCCACAGAAGATTCTTCCATCAACTTCCGCTCCGGTCTCGTCCTCCAAGATGCCGATTCCATCCTCCAAAATGTCTGCAGAGAAGGCGACTTCTGGTTCCTCTGCTAGTCCTGCCTCCTGTGCTCATAATTGTTTCTGCTCCTCCGTCGCTTGCGGCAGAAAAATTCGGAACTGGGGAAAAGAGCAGGAACCGGGCTTATATAGAGGAGGGGCGGAGCTACCGCCAAAAAGTTGCAAAGAAAAGTTGCAAGCTCTACTTGGCCCAGTGATTCCTGAAAGTTCTGAATTTGACTGCGCAGGCGCAGAAGAACCCATTTGTATGTATTCGCAGATGGCCACTCGAAGAAATACCGTTACAGGTAAGCAACCTGTCCATATATAGGCTGAAGTATTATTTGCCTTCTTTGCTATATAAGGGTCAAGATCACAATTCAGAAACAGAGCTGGGAAGTAACTTGTTTTTGTAATGTGTTACTTTCATCACTTTTTAGGGTGACAAACTGAAACAGGGTTTTATTTGTTAGAGACATAGCTCTAATTCACTATTTTAAGTAGAGTAGAGTAGAAAGACACCCACTCTGACGATTGGAGGATCAGAAGGTTGACTGTTCGGGGCCCAAGTGCTGCATGATGGGGTGAGCTCCTGTCACTAGTCCCAGCTTCTGCCAGCCTAGCATGCAAATAAAGCATGCAAATAAAGTAGATAAATAAGTACCTCTTTGGTGGGAAGGTAACATCATTCTGTGTGCCTCAACGTTTAGTCATGCTGGCCACATGACTACTGGAGCCGTCTTTGGACAACGCTGGCTCTCTTATCCTAGGAATACAGATGAGCACTATCTCCTATAGTCAGTTACAGCTAGACGTTCATGTCAAGGTATCATAGAATCACCTTTCAGATGGCCATCCAACAGATGGCCATCCAGCCTTTGTTTAAAAACCTCAAAAGGAAGAGACTCCATCACACTCCAAAGTAGTATGTTCCACTGTCAAACAGCTCTCACTGTCAGGAAGTTCCTCCTAATGTTGAGGTGGAATCTCTTCTCCTGTAGCTTGCATTCATTCTTCCAGGTCCTATTCTCTGGAGCAGCAGAAAACAAGCTTGCTCCATCCTCAATATGACATCCCTTTTTAAAATCCCTTCAAATATTTTAAAAAGGCTATCATATCACCTTTCAAACATCTCTCCTCCAGGCTAAACATACCTAGCTCCCAACATACCCAGCTCTCTAAGTCTCTCCTCGTAGGGCATGCTTTCCAGACCTTTCACCATACCTTTACCCTTACCTAGGAGAGGTTGTCTGCTTGATAACTTGGTACTACGTGTGAGTGATACTAACTCAATCTGAGCAGTGTAGAGGGAAGGACTAGATAGAGGAAGGGCCATATTGATGGTTGCCTCATGCTGCAGCTGAGATGGCTTTCTTTTCTATTTGTTAGAATTTCTGAGGTGCAATATCTGAATTGGCCATGTGGGGGAACCAAAGGTGCTTTTTGGTTTTGGTTTGTTGTTGTTTTATTTCCAACGGCATAATAGTAATTGTAACTAGTTAATAATAATAAATACTGCAGTGAGTTGTTCTGGAGTGCAGCAACATTAACAACTAATGTTAAATGGTTGGCTAATTAGCACAATGAATAAAAGAACTACTTTATTTCAAAAACTTATATTCCAGGCTCTGTTCAAAAATGGTAGGAGTGATTTTTTTTTAAGCAGAAGCAACTCAAAGCCAATAATGAAACAACAAGCACGAACTGCTAGGCGAGCGAAAGGGCATTGGAGTCAGGAGGAAGGGACAAGGCAGAAAAGTGCAGAGCAAATCACATAATCTATTGAGGTAGATCTAATTCAAATAGAAGAACCATGAAAATGTCAGAAGTCGATATGAAAGCCTTCTAGGAGGGGTTTACATCAATGTCAGTAAAGGGCAACACAGAGATTTGGTTTTGGGGTATTAATAGGGGTTTTGTGTCTGTGTATGTTCCTATGAATATGAGAACTAAGCGGCGATGACTAGTCCGTATGAATTTCATTAGATTTGTGGATCTGTGGACAGCAAGTTAGAACTTCCATCTGAGATTTTTTAAGTTTGTCTGGATCTTACTTCAGGCCCATTTTTTAAAAAAACTTCTGAGTTGCTTCTTGTTGAAATAGTGCAGAGAAGGCCAAAACGGTTGTGAAACTGCCTCCAGGAGTGTAGAAGGGCATTAGGGGACAATTTCACGTGTGAAACTCTGTGCCTCCCCACCACTCACAACTGTAGGAACTTACAAAATCTCTTCTCTCTCTCTGCAGGTGTTTTGCTGTGTCTTGTTTCCACTGGATGATGGGGATCTTCAGTTTCTTGCCACCTACCAGAGAAAAGCAGCAGAGTGAAGGACCTACTCTCTTCCTCCTTCTGCCCAAATGACCCCCCTCAGTTTAAGTCTGGGGAGGAAAGTGGCATCATTTTGATGGTCCAGGGGGATCCAGAGATCTGTCTGCAGAATGGTATGCCAAAGACAGGGGAATGGTCCCTTTGTTGTTTCTGTGTGAGGCTGGCCTTCTTTAGAGGTGGAGAGGGATGTGCCTTCTGCCTCAAATCCTTCCTTTCTCCCCTCTCCTGAAAAAAACTGGACCAAGTTAGCCTCCCACCACCATCCCTTTGTGTTCTCGGCGAGAACGGCCCCAGTGAAGAAAGCAACAGCGCTTTTGTCTTCTGTGAAGATGCCGCTTTGGTGTTGCTACCAGATCTCCTGGTTTCTGATTCCTGTTCTTTGGAACCATGTTATTTTTGTTTTTCCTTTCCTAGTTGTCAATTACTGAGCCAAAACGATTAAAAAATATGTCAGAAATTCCGCCCCCTGCTTCCTCTCCTCACTACTTCCTCCGCCACTGAAGCAGCTGAAAATATTATTTTTGTGTATGAGAGAAAGAAAAGAAGGGAGAAAAAACAGCTTTTGTGTAGCAGGAAGGAGTTTGTGTGTTAAGTGCCTTTTCAGCAGTTATGGAAAAACTGACACACTTCTGGGGTCCCTCTGTATGATTCTATGATTCTATGATTCTATGTCATCTCATACATAGGGTTGCCAGGATGAAAACTTGGATGGGACTCCTGTAGGATTAATGGGTGCCTAGAAGCAACCACATGGCTTACAGAGTCACCTGGTTGCATGACAGACAGCACCTGCTTGTCATGAAATTGCCCCTTCTACACAACCATTCAAGGTACAAGAGCCCTCTCTAGTTTTCAGTTTGGCAACCCTACTCATACATGGCTTTTGATATGCCCAGGGAAAGGGGCTACTGTGGTTTCCCTATGAACCACCACAGACAGGCAGCCGTTAAATACATGCGTATACTCATTGGTGTGTAGCCTACTGAGGTTCATTCCTATTCTGGCATCAGAGCAGACCCTGAAAAAATAGAAGGGAGAAACTAACAATGCCCTAGACTGCAATATGTCAAAGGAATAAATGTATCCAAAAACTAAAACCACCACTTTAACACACAAACAATACTAAATTATTTTATACAGTAACCACATGGTAGTAATACAGAAAAACATTAAATAACCATCCAAGGTACTATGTAAAGCAGAATATCCCAAACTAAGTCCATGTATTTCCTATTCAGGTGCCACAGTCTAATGCATTGTTAGTTTCTCCCTTCTATTTTTTCTATGTAGTTTGTGAAACCCACCTGTTGTGTTTGATCAGGGCAGACCCGACCTTAAGCAGTGGCACCACTAGGATAGTGTCACCCAATGCAGATACCCGGAAAGGGCTGCCAAGGGGTGGTGGCAGCAGACTGCCCCACCCTCCCTTCTCAGCTCCAACACTGCTGCTGCCTCGCTTGCCTGCCAAGCTGCCCAGCCAGACCCATAAATGTCCAGGGCTGGGCAGGCAGGAGGGCAAGGCAGTGGGAGAGAAGGCAGGGTGAGCCAATGCTCTGCAATAGTGGCATCCTCTTCCACACTTTTTGCTAAGATTCCCTGGTGATGAGCGACCACTCTACTGGGTGTTCACTCCTCTCTGAGTTGTCACCCCCATAATGACACACCTGCCTTAAGTCCAAGTGAGGTGGATGCCTCAGGCAGCAGCTGGTAGAAGGTGGCAGCAAAGTGTTGGAGTTGGGTGAGCCAAGGCTCACCACTTGCCTTGGAGGTACAGATGAGGGTACTGTCCCATCACCAGTGTTGAAGGAACATTCATCTACCATTCCTACTGGCTTTTGTACATGGAACAAGGACTGAGCGCTCTCTTGTTCTGTCGCTCCTTTCCTTCCTCCTCATCCCAGCCTGAGCATGAGTAAATGCAGAGGACAAAGGTTGTTGAGGTCAGAGGAGTGAAGAGCTGGGCCTTAATGAAATCCATACATTCCACCCATTTTGTCCCTGGTTTTTTTTTTGGGGGGGGGAGTTTTTTTAAGCCAAATCACTCTCTGCTACCTATCTTGGTGACCATAAAAGTTCCATGTTCTGGGCTAAAAGACGATGTCTAAAAGCAGGGGGGAGAGCATAGGCCCATCTGGGATGAGCTGGGATGTTGAGGCAGGAAGGAACAATGACACCCTGCTAGTATTGCTGGAGTGGAGGTGGTAGTGTAGGAGTTTCTGGGATTCTCCAGACATTGCATGGGCCGCACATCCACCATTTCCCAAAACGAAGTCAAATTTTGATCGTTTCTAAAAAAAATAAAAGTCCCACAGAGTAAAACTGTACCTCAAGGGATTTTCCTGTCCCACATGAATCCCACCTCTGTGGTAGTGTCCACAACCGTTGTCCCACCAGCAATTTAATCTAATCAGGGAGCCCTGGTGGCACAGTAGTTAAATGCCAGTATTGCAGCCACAAGATTGTGAGTTTGATCCCAGGGCTCCAAGGTTGACTCAGCCTTCCATCCTTTCATAGGTTGGTAAAATGAGTATCCAGCTTGTTGGGGACAACTGGCTTACAGATTGTAAACCGCTTAGAGAGTGCTGACATTACTATTAAGCGGTATAGAAATGTAAATGGTATTGCTATTAATGTGGCTGTGCTAGAGTGCCCCCCACAGTTGCTAAAATCAAGGCAAAATCCCTGAGCTGGATCTTGATGGCAAAGTGGGAGTTCTGTGTGGGGTTAGTTCCACATTCCCCCTCCATTCTCTTTTCTTTCTTTGGGCTCCCTGCCTTCCCTCTGCTCCCCACCGCCACTTGGTACCATGACCTTCCAGGCAGTTAGGATTAATTGCAGTGTTTGATATTGAGATGTCAGAAAATGTCACAATGGAAGTTTTAATTACCAATTGCCTGCCAGCAATTAACATAGATGCCTCTGCGAGCTGGGTCTGGCAGGGACGCTCATGCCATGGCAATGACTAAACCACTGTTCTCTCCCACCTCCCACCTTGAACATTATGCTTCCTATGCTGCTTTGTGAGTTGAGGGATCTAGCCATTGTGGGGATGTGTCAGCTTCTCTGGGGTGTGGGTGCCAGCGTAAAACAGTATGGAAACAATAATTCTAGGTTGTGAGACAAAATGAGGCTCTCCGCCTCTGGCATCAGACATGGTTCAGGGTGATGATGTGGATACACTGGTGCAGATCATGTTGGGACAGAAAGAATGTATAGGTGCCCTGCCACATTCATGGGGGTTAAGGGTTCAGGACCCCTGTAAAAAATGGAAAACATGAATGCAGTTGCTGCTGCCAACCCCCTCCCAAAGTCCAAGGCTGCTCTGCGCACATTCACCACAGCAGCCTCACACTTTGGGATGGGATTGGCAGCAGTGGTAGCAAACACTGGTGCTCCTTCCTCATCTCAAAGCTGGAAGCTGTTGTGTGAATATCCATGTGGCAGCTTCAGTGCCAGTGGCAAACTCGTGAACAATCAAATTACAGATGTCAAACATGGGAATGGGGGGGGGGGAGATTGGGAAATCCTGTTCAAAACACAACTGCAAAAATTGTGCAGTTTTCTCCTGATACTTGAATGTCCCAAAGCCAGAGGAGTTAACGCAGAAAAAAACATAACAGGTTTGTGCACAAACTCAATTAGGCTTTTCTGCACAGAACTCAAAGAGGCTTTTCTGCATAGAAAATACTGTTTTCTGAGCTGGAAATATATGCTGTGTATACTCTGCACAGAAAACAGGGCTTGTGCACTAAAAAAGTGATTTTCTCCACAGAATAAATCTTTCACAACACTTTAAGAGTTTCAAAGTATAAGAGGAATACTGGAAGGGAATGTCTGGGGTTTTTTCCAGCGTAAAGAGAAAACCACTGAAATTATTCATTGTTGCATGTGATGATGAAATAGCCAAACATTTATTTCCCCGAAGTTGTATCATTCAGGGCCAAAAGGTGGTATGAGGTGCAGATCTGTGGATTAGACATGTGTATATGAATTTAAATACTGAATCATACTGGTATTTATTCTTGCAAAAAGAAACACACAGTAATACTTTGTTTTTATTTTTTAAATCTCCCAACACCAATGGGATAGCCAAAAAAGATTTTGAATGATCTTGTGTGTGAGGTCCTATTTAGCATAAAGGTGTGAGTGGCTTCAAGTACTACATAGTTTCGCATCTTCTCTCCATGACAAGCAGAACCAGAATGAATCAAGAAAAATAATCCTGTAAATCAGTGGTACTCAAAGTAGTGGTCCATGGATTAGTCCTGACCCTGGAGAGATTCCAGGAAAGAAAGAAAGAATTGTAACCAGTGGAATGGGCATAATTGTATGTACAGCACTGTGTAAATTTACAGCACTATATAAATAAAGGTTAATAATAAATGGTATTGGTCACTGGCACAGTGAGGAAAAATGCTGGCAGGAACTCCACATTAAATAGCTTAAGCCACACTGCTCTAAACTGCATAATGTACAGTTGGCCCTCCATATCCTTGGATTTTTATCCACAGATTCAAGCATCCACAGCTTGAAAATATTCAAAAGAAGTATAAATTCCAATAGCAAACCTTGATTTTCCATTTTATATAAGGGGCATCATTTTGCTCTGCTATTATATTTAATGGGACTTAAGCATCCACAGATTTTGTTATCCACAGGGCATCCTGGAACCAAACCCCAGCGGATAACAAGGTCCCACTGTATATGCAGGTTGCAGAATCCAGTGTTGCCTCCGGCAGAATTCAGCCTTGGAATGTTTGTAGTTGCTTAAGTCCTGCTCAAGTGTATCTTTGCAGCCTTTAGCAAAGCTACATCTTGCCACTTCCTCAGTAGCATGTTAATTCTGATGTCCTCTTTCAGTGCTGGAGGCTTACCTAATATTTAACCCGTCTTCCAAGTCTTTCTGCTGCCTGGGCATGAGGCAGGGAAACAGTGGTTTGCTTGTACACATAAAACTGCACACGCTGCAACAAACCGCATTTGCCCATTCTTACCGCAGACAGCCATGACATCCCCCTCTCCCATGTTTGCCGGATTTATCCCCACCTCCCCTCCCAGCACCTTTGAAGGTGCAGCATGGTATAACTCTGCCTGACATTAATGGCCCCTGCACCATCTCTGCACCTAAAAGAGGCAATCAGAAGGCACCCCCCACTACCACCACAAATCCAGCCTGGAGAATTAGAGCTGGCTGTAAAATGGAGCCGGTAGTTTGCCGTATTGGCAAAACCCTGCTAAGGAAACCAGGGTGCACCAGCAAAAAGGTGTGGGGGTGGGACCTGCAGTGTTTTGTTTGTGTGTCCCCCCCTCCCCCCACATACAAACAATATCGTACCTTGGATTGAGAATAGTCTTTCCACAATCCTATGGAAAAATCAATTTATATGTAAGAACTTCATCTCCTCTAGAGGGTCATAGAATCATAGAATCAGAATCATAGAGTTGGAAGAGACCACAAGGGCCATCCAGTCCAACCCCCTGCCATGCAGGAACTCCAAATCAAAGCATCCCCGACAGATGGCAATCCAGCCTCTGCTTAAAGACCTCTAAGGAAAGAGACTCCACCACACTCCGAGGGAGTGTGTTCCACTGTCGAACAGCCCTTACTGTCAGGAAGTTCCTCCTAATGTTGAGGTGGAATCTTTTTTCCTGCAGTTTGCATCCACTGTTCCACGTTCTAGTCTCTGGAGCAGCAGAAAACAAGCTTGCTCCCTCCTCAATATGACATCCCTTCAAATATTTGAACAGGGCTGTCATATCACCTCTTAGCCTGCTCTTCTGCTGATTGCTGCATCAGCAATTCTTACCCCAACTGAATGGAGACCATGTGAAAGAGATTTATTATTTTATTTTATATCCTGCCTCTCTCCCAATATAGGGACTCAAGGTGGCGAAACTGAGAAATAGATCATTTTGCCCTGGTTTGATTTTAATTGGTTTTATGCATCTTCCCATAAATTTCCACAGGTGTGATCAACCTGGTGGATTTGGCCCCATCTTGATCAGGCTATGCACCATCTCTGGACAGAAGGAGTTCCTCTGTTCAGATATTCTTTTCCTCTGTTTTTTCTGAGCGTCTGTTAATGCTTCAAAGTAGCCCCTCTTCTGCTCGCCAGGCCTTTGGCCCTGGATATAGCTGCCAACACTGCCTTGGCCCAGCAGCCCTCTCGGCCCCCTCATATCGGTTGCATCCAGTGGAGTGAGGCGGCCTAAACGTCTAATCCATGCTCCAGGGGCGCAAGAGGGAGTGAGTGGCTGTGCAGCTGTAGCAGCCAAGACTTGCCACAGCATGTTGATTTCACGGTCTTTTATGTACAATTTCAACTCGGTTTCCTCTGATCCCACTCCAAGTGTGTTGGCCTTTCCCATTCCCAGCTGCATTCTCAGTCTTCAGGACAAGGCTGGGAAGATGTGTTTCCCCCTCAGATGACAATGAAGTCCTCTTGTCATCCTTACCAGCGTGGCCGAGCTGGCCATATCTGGTGGGATGAGAGCCTGAGAACATCCAGAGAGACACTCACATTTTCCCAGCCCCACCTGAAGAAGAAAAAAAGGAAAAGGAGGATGAAGTTGTAACATCAAGACTGGAATCTGGCCTGTTTTCTGCATTGGGTGTTGTGCAAACAGTCATCAAAGTGGCTTGAACAACGCGCACCTTTCCAAGCAAGGTAGCAGAAAGTAGGGTTTGAAAGGGGGAGAAGAGATCCACAGTCCAATGTGGGGCTTTTAGGGGGGCAGAAATGTATCTGTTCCAAAAAGAAGAGGCTTTACTTCATATCCAGTCCCCTCTCCTTGTCATGAAATTTGAGGGTCACAGTATTCACCTTGAATCACAAAGTTGGAAGAGACCCCAAGGGGTCATCCAGTCCAACCCCATTCTGTCATGCATGAACTCACAAAACATCCCAACAGATAGCCATCCAGCCTCTGTTTAGAGACCTCCAAAGAAGGAGACTCTATCAGTCTTCAAACAGCTTTTACTGTCAGGAAGTTCCTCCTAATGTTTAGGTGCTTTTTTCCTGTAGGTTGCATCCATTGTTCCATGTCCTGTTCTCTGGAGCAGCAAAAGCAAGCTTGCTGCCTCCTTAATATGACAATATGAAGATTTGATGTTCAGCCCTAACGCAGCATCCTCTATATGTTTTGAACTACAACTTCCATCATTCCCAAATGTAAATCACTTATTTAAGAATCCTATCCCCAGTGCATACTTCCTTGGCTGCAATAGCTGTTGGGTCTACCATGGTGGGTCTTATTGGATCCTAGTGGAATCAGTGCCAGGATCTCTGTTTTCCCACACTTGCTGTACAGAAAACATTATTTAGATGCTGTTTTCCTTTTCTCTTAATATCACATTGCACTGAGGTGTGGTTCCAGGACCCTCCAAAATCCATGGATTCTCAAGTCCCATTATATACAATTGTATAGCAAAATGGTGTCTTTTATATAACATAGCAAAATCCAGGCTTGCTTTTTGGAACTTTATTTTATTGGGAATCTTTTCAAACTATGGTTGGTTGAATCCATGGAGAAAGAATCCGTGGGTATGGAGGGTAACTGGAGTGATGCTTCTGATGCCACAGACCAATGACTTCTATGAACATTGGAGAAGCGAGTTGCTAGCTTTTATTCTGGGCACTGAAAGGAAAATGGTTAAGTATCTAGTGGATGCTGAGGCTGTGTACATGTTATGTGCTTATGGTGTGTATCTCAGTGGGATAGAGATGCGGCTCGGAAGAAGAAGGGCTTGCCAGACTGAAAACTGAAAATGGCTTCTGTACCTTTAATGGTTGTGTAGAAAAAGGGATTTTAATAGGTGCTGCTTGTCACACAAGCAGTAACAAGCAATACCTGCTCAGATTTCCTCTTTTGTGTGTGTATACGCACCTTCACGTTGTCTGTCAACTAATGGTGACCGCATGAATGTCATATCATTTTCTTAGGCAAGAAAACCTTAGCAGTGATTTTGCTAGTTCCTTCCTCTGAAATGTCACTACAGAATTTGATGGTGGTCTCTTATCAAGTAGTAGCCAGGGCTGACCTTGCTTATCTCTTCTATACAACCACTAGTGGTACAAGAGCCCTCTCTGGCAATGCTATGCATACGTATCTGTAGGGAGAGGCGGGATAAAAATAAATTTTATGATTGTTATTATTATTACTGCCACAGAACAGGAGCCAGAGATGTAATGTAATGTAAACAGCAGAGTTCAATCCTGCATTTTGAGAATGATAAAGGGAAGGAACTCAACTATTCAGACACTCAACTACTCAGAACAACAACTGTATGGTAGCTTCAGATTTTTGACAGGTTTCCTTCTCCTGCTCCCTAAAATTGGGAGAGGTTGACTGTACAAACTTTTGGTTTTTACAGCCAGCTAATAGGGCAATTCACATTCTCTCAACCTCAGAAGCTGGCCATGGCAAACCCCTTTTGAACAAATCTGGCCAGGAAAACCCCTTGATAGGTTTCTCTTAGGGTCACCATAAGTCAGAAACAACTTGAAGGCACACAATAATGACCAAGAACCTTTTGCACCATTGTGCATCATGCTCCACAACCAAATGTTATCCATATGCTCTTCCTGAGGGTCCCATTCCCACTAAACACTTATTACATTTTAACTGCCAGGACTCCATCCTGCAGAATTCACTTACGAGAATTCTAAATCCCACTCCTTAAACTTCAAATCCCAGGATTCCATAAGACTGAACCATGGCAGCTAAAGTAGAATCATTGTGCTATAATTGCATAGTGTAGATAGGCCCTGGTCTCAGTAACACATGGGGTATATGTTATTCCTCCAAAGCCATTGTTCCACCCTAAATTCCCAGGCCTGCTATTGCAAAGGTGCCCCTGAAATTGGCAGCACTCTTGACACGGAGAACAAAACCATGAAAAGAAACTGTGGAGGAAATTTCTCAACCTCAATGGTTTTGGCCTTTTGTGCAGTGGCATCACTAGGATGGCATCATAGTGAGATAACTCATTGTGACATCTGCCTTTTACCTCCTCCCATACCACACCATACAGAAACCTTAATAATGTTTTTTGTACTAATGTTACTAATAAATCCTAATTTCTTCATATCACTGAATGAATAGAATCATAGAGTTGGAAGAGACCCCCAGAGCCATCCAGTTGAACCCCATTCTGCCATGCAGGAAGACATAACCCAAATACTCCCAATAGATGGCCATCCAGTCTCTTTTTAAAAAGTCTAAAGAAAGAAAGAAAGAAAGAAACTCCACCCCTCTCCAAGACAGCAAAGCTCTTACCATCAGTTCTTCCTAATGTTGAGGTGAAATCTCTTTTCCTGTAGCTTGCGTCCATTATTCCATGTCCTACTCTCTGGAGCAGCAGAAGACAAGCTTGCTCCATCTTCAATATGACATCCCTTCAGATATTTAACCAGGGCTATCATGTGACCCCTTAATGTAAAAGCAATAGTTGTGACATTAAAAAGTAGCAAAATTGAAATTACACCTTTAAATTGCAATATCATATGTGCAGCCTAAATGTATTTGCACGTACATAGTTTCATGTGGTTAAAGTGGAAAGTTGCTAAGATGTGATGTTTTCAAAGAAAAAATATTTTTTTAAAAAAACCAAACACTCCTTTCTCCTCTTCCCAATTCTACCATCTTTTCAGCTTAGGTCTAACATTTTAAAGGGATGAAGGCAAAAAGCAGATGTTTGGGAGCAGTGGTGTCACCCTCTCTTAAGGTGTCACCTGGTGTGTTTTGCACCCCCTGCGCTCTCTCAATGATGCCTCGGTTTTTGTAAAAGAGGAGACGCCTAGCCTTGCAAATCGGCAACATGTTTGGTTTGGGAGGGCACTCTATGACCCTCCCGGACCACAAAGAGGTAGCCCACTTGCCACCAGTGTTAAATAGTGACCTCCTTTGGGTTCTTGGGGAGAGGAAGCAATGTGCTATCCACAGGGGAGGCAAGCAGGCATGTGCCATGGCTTGTGCGTAGATGCATTAACACTTGCCTGCATCTCTCAAGTTGGTTCATTCTTCTCCCCAGAGCTCTGAGACAACACAGCTAGCACTGCAGCCTTCCTCTGCAGCGAGTGAGGCATGTCTGGGGGTTTTATGGTTTTGCCTGCAAGCTGCAAAGGCAAGCTGACATAGGACTCTTTCAAACGGGAGGATTTTCTCCCAATTCCGAATGGAGCCAATGCAGATTCATGTAAATTCGCTTGTTTAGTGAATTTACCTGAACCCCTGCTCCGTTCGGAAGGCATTCAGAATCACTTCCCATTACCCGAAAATAACCCCCTCTTGCCCGAAATCGCTTAAATTCGCAATAACGTTAAACCCATGATTGCATTCGGAGTGACTTCCCTTTTGCCCGAATTTGTGTGAGAAAAATTAATTTGCAATAACGTGAAACCCCAGGATTGCGTTTGGATTGCCCTTGGATTATACTTCCAATTTCCCACGTCTGAAAGAGTCCATATACTTCCTTCCCCAGGCCTCCTCCCTCTTCCTTCAATTCCCCCTGCAAACAGTGGGCTGCTGCTCCTGACTCCTTTCAGGAAATGCCACAAAGGTATGGGGGAAACCTACATCCAGATAACAAACCCAAATAACACCTTTTGAAACATACAGTAAAAGGGCCAGATTTGTAACAAAGGGCAAACAGCAACTTTGATTTCCCCTCTGTGGTTTTGCTTCCAAGATGATGGGAGCAGGACTCGGTGTATGTTCAGAGGTCCCCTCTCTGTTAGAGAAAGTGGCAGGCTGGTTCAGCTGAAACTAATTTTGGAGGGATGTGTGTGTATTACACTTTGGAGGTGAGCCTAAAAATAGGTTCTGGGGATCAGCACTGGCAAGCCCTGATTCTGGATGATTCAAATGTATAGTGGTTTGGGGTTTGGATAAAACTGGTGATGTGATCTAAGCTGAATGGAAAGTTCAGGCTTGCGTGCAGCTAGGGGCCATATCAATGTGATCCCACAGCCATGTGGATTTCCAATTGATGTATGTGTTAAGCATCTACCAACGTGTGTTTGTGTGTGTGTGTGTGTCTTGCAAGGCTTAGCAGATGGAGACTTATCCATGCCATATACCTGTCTATCAAAATAGTGAACCCTTCCAAGAATAGATGCTTCTCTCCAGGTTGAACTCCAACAGGTGCTGCATGTGTAGAAGGAAATGGGTACTTGAATTATGTGTCACACAGTTCTCTCTGCTGCGCCCAGGCTTTGCCCCGTTGAATTTCTGCCTGACCCCCCTCTGTGCAAAAGGGCAAAGACCTTGCCTAGAAGATGAAAAGGGAGCACATCTCTTTGGCTCTTTTCCCCTCCCTTCTCTCCTTGGCTGTGGATGAGAAATGGCCTCAATAAAAGCTAATTGACGGCGGCTCCTGGCAAATCGAATTCCTCGGCCCCTGAATTGGGAAGATGGCTCCTCGCCCTGGCCGCCTAAATTGAATCTATTAAAGGTAAATTACGCCTTGATCCTCCCTCCCCAACTCCGTCTCGCCTGTTCTCTCTGCCTGGGGCTTTGTCTTAATGCCACCCCAGGGAGAGGCCTGGCCCAGAATCTGGAAATGAGACAGGAAGGAAAGGGAGAAGAGACAAAAAAAGCCTGCTTGTGGATGCTGGATGCGCACTCCACAGTCTGGCATCCCTTTCACAAACAGCTGGTGAGTGTGGGGGGGGAGAACTTCCAGCATCCCTTCTGCCAGGGATAGGGCTCTCCAGATGCTGGTGCAATAGCAGTATCATTTACATTTCTATACCGCTTCATACAGAACTAAGTAGACTAAGCAGTTTACAACATGTAAGCCAAATGCACTGAACAAGCTAGGGACTCCTTTTAGCAACCTACGGAAGGCTGAATCAATCCTGAGATCAAACTCACAACTCGCAAGGACACTAGGGGGCAAACAGGATTTAAACAGGAATTAAACAGGAAATGTCCTATGTTCAACATAAGGCATTTCCTGTTTAACTCTTGTTTAAATCCTGTTTGCCCCCCCCCGTGTGATAAACCTGTGGCTGCAATACTGGCTGCAGTACTGACGTTTAACCACTGCACCATCAGGGCTCCTGCAGCTTCCATCATCCTTGGCTAGGGCTGATGGGAATTGCAGTCCGACCACACCTGAAGAGCTACCGATGCTCACTTCTGCATACAGTGCCACAGTACCCCTCCACATGAACTTAAGACTGTCAAGTCACTCTAGGGGGGAAAGTGGTGAGGAACCTTTTGCCCTTTTGGCTTCTGGACTACAATTACCTCAGTCCCTTATTATCTGTCCATGCTGAGTGATGTTGATGGGAACTGTACACTTCAACCTCTAGAAGACCTATGTTTTTTATGATAGGAGATACCTCAGTCAAATCTTGTGGGAGGGAGTTCCAGAAGCTAATACTCCCCCCCCCCCCCCCGTCTCTGGAAATGAGAGTTCAGATCCCCACTGAGCCATGAAATCAACTGGGTGGCCTTGGGCAAGTCACACTCTCTCACTCTCAGAGGATGACAATGGCAAAGCCTCTCTCTTGCCGTAAATTGGAAATGACTTGACACACAACAACAGCAACAACTGGGGTGCTTGTCTTTGTAGAAGAGGATGCCCCAACATTTCCTACTAAGCAGGAGCATAAAGTGGTGTTCAGATTGCAACCCTGTTTGTCAATATGTCTGTGAAGCTAAGCCGGGCTTCATTCTAGGTAAAGCTGTGCAGGAGTCAGGGTTCAGCAAAGTTAAGGATTACACATCCCAGATTCCTCTAGCCAGCATGGCTTCTGTGATCCACAAAATGCACTTGTCCAAGCTCTGATAGGACTGGTCCATGAGCGTTTCAGTACATCATGCCCCTAAGAACATCCCTAAATTCCTGGATTTGTTCCCAGGCTCAGCCGGACCAGATGTTTTCCTTCAGTGGCTCACCACATGCCTCCTGGCCCTCCCACCAGCGGGATGCAAACGCAACCATCTGCCATTGTGTCTTCTTGCCCTACAAGACACTTGCTCTTTGCAGGTAGACTACCTCTGAAGAGGGATGCTCAATTTCACCGCCAACCCTTGACTAGAGAGTCCTGTTTCCCTTTGAAAAAGGGCAACACAGCTCTCCACCCCAATCTGTGTCAACGTACTCCCAATGCTGGATGGTTTTGTGTCAGTGTCTCTTGCAGACAGTGCATCTCTGTGTGTGTGTTTACTTTCCTTCACATCTGTGTCAGCAAATATCTGTGTCAGCTCCCTTTCTCCCCACCTTATCTCCATCTCTCTCGCCTCCTGACAGCTCAGTTAATCTCCCCCATTTTCTCTGGCCACTGGGAGGCTCTGACAGCATTTGTATGGCATTAGGCCTGGCTGTGTATCTTCCCCCGCCAGGGCTACACTGGGCCAACTTGCCCCATATTTGCTCCCTTATTAGAATAGTGCACTAAGGCTAATGACTACATCATGCACAACTCATGCTCATGCTGCCAGCTTCTTTCTTTCACTGAGGACTCTTTCACACTGGAGGAATTTCTCCCAAGTTCGAATGCAGCCAATGCGAATTCACGTGAATTCACTTGTTTAGCGAATTCACGTGAATCCCCATTGCATTCGGAAGGCGTTTGGAATGACCTCCCATTACCCGAAAATGACCCCTCCTTGCCCGAAATTGCGTGAGAAGCTTTAATTCGCAATAACGTGAAACCTATGATTGCATTCAGAGTGACTTCCCTTTTGCCCGAAATTGCGTGAGAAGATTTAATTCGCAATAACGTGAAACCCCATGATTGCGTTTGGATTGCCCTTGGATTATACTTCCAATTTCCCACGTCTGAAAGAGTCCTGAGTCTCAAAGGTGCTACAAGATCTTGCTACATACCTTCTCCCAGATTGGAGCTCATGGAGGTTTACAATATAAAATGAATATACTAATGTTTTGTTGTTTCTGTTGCATGCCTTCAAGTCTTTTCTGACATGGTGACCCTAAGGCAAACCTATCATGGGGTTTTCTTGGCAAGTTTCTTCAGATTGGATTTGCCATTGCCAACAGTAAACGTCCCAATCTTCAAAAAGGAGGAAAAAGAGGATCCCAACAATTTTCATACAGTTAGTTTGACATCAATACCAGGAAAGATTCTGGAACAGATAATTAAACAAAGAGTCTGTGAACACATAGAAGGCAATGCCATAATCACAAAAAGTCAACACGGGTTTCAGAGAAGTCATGCCTGACAAATCTGATCTCGTTTTTTTTTGATAAAATTACCAGCTTGGTAGATGAAGGGAATTCTGTGGATATAGTATATCTTGACTTCAGCAAGGCCTTTGACAAAGTTCCCCCATGACATTCTTGCAAACAAGCTTGTGGAATGTGGGCTAGACAAGACAACTGTCACATGGATTTGTAATTGGTTGACCGGCCGAACCCAAAGGGTGGTCAACAATGTCTCCTTTTCATCCTGGGGAGAAGTGACAAGTGGGGTCCCACAGGGCTCTGTCCTGGGCCCAGTCCTATTCAACATCTTTATTAATGGCTTGGATGACAGAATTGGGGGCATACTTACCAAATCTGCAGATGACACCAAAGTAGGAGGAGTATCTTATACACCAGAGGACAGGATCAAAATTCACAATAACCTGAATAGACTAGAAATGAAATTCAACAAGGAGATATGTAAGGTACTGCACTTAGGGTGGAAAAATGAAATGCACAGATATAGGATGAGGGACACCTGGCTGATCGAGACTAATGTGAATGGGAGCGCATGCCCATTCAAGCCAATGGGGCTTGAATATATGCGCATTTCTGTTTTCACACAGGGGTCTGGAACAGATCCTCATGAAAGCAGAGAAGCAACTCTGTGTGTGTGTGTGTATATATGTTTGTGTGTTAATGAAGGAAAATGCATAGGAGAAGAGAAGCTGCAACAGTTTGCTTTTGCCTGAGACTACCAGAAAGGGCAAGAGCACACAATGGTGCTCCCCTCCTCTCACCTTCTCCCTTCTAAATGGATTGAGTGCAAGCTGCTTTTGCATTTTGATCTCACGCAGCAACTGAAGCAAGCAAAGGACAAAAGTAGGAGGAGGAGGAGGGAGAAATTGGGACATTTTAAAAGAAGCTGGAAAAGTGGGGCATCAGAGGAATAATCAGGACACTCCCTGACAAACTATGACAGTTGGAGGGTATGTAGTTCCAAAAGCCAGTTAGATTGATTATATATATATATATATATATATATATTTTGCCGGTTGATTTTAAGGACAGCAAGGAGGGAGCCATTCTAATGTCCTTAGGGAGGAGTTTCCAGGTTTTAGGGGCAGTATACCCACCAACCTTCCTTCAAAAGTAGTGGAACTGAAAGATATACCTTTCCTGAGGATCTCAGGGAAAAGCAGCCTCATACCCAGAGAGAGGGTCTGTCAGCCTGGACCTAACCTTTATAGGGCTTTATAGAGCATGACCAGCATTTTGAAATGGGTCAAAACATACTGGTGGCCAGTTTTATGATCCCTGCAACCTTCCCCAGTTAACATTTTAACCACATGTAGCTAAGTTTTCAAACCCGCTGCAGCTAAATGCCTGGTTTTCACACCATTCTCCCTTGCCTTTTGGCACTGCACTGAAATTTGCTGGCAAGGAACTTGAGGTTTCAGGTTCTACACTTTAGCAGGAGAGGCAGATGGATTTAGGAGATTGTCCAAGTGGATGCAAGTCTATATTTAGGGGATATCTATGCAATGGGTTGCCGTTTTAAATTGAAATTTTTATTATGTCATTTTAATTGATGTTAGTTTAATTTAATTTTAAAGGGGCGGGTGGTTTATGGGTCATGTATATTTTATCTTGCTTTTTTTAATTGATGTAACCCGCTCCGATTGGATACAGAGGAGCGGGCTATAAATAAAACTTTATTATTATCTGTCTGGGTCCTGCACATTTGACTATGTGGTAACATCACCAGGAATTGCTTGAGGGTCTGTGGCTTTCTGTGAAGCACATTGTTCAGAAGACTATAGCTAGCACCTTCATTTGGTCATATTGGGGTAAAGACTGTACATGCATTTTGTCTTCCTTTTTTTCACATTGGGACAAAGGCTATGAAGAGTCAGTTCTCTGCCTGAACTGGCAACTGGGATGCACAGCCATTTCTTGGAGCTGGTATCCGAAAGCTCAGGGACAGAAGGAGTTAAAAGACCATGGCATGTGCTCCAGCCAAGATTGCCTTGAGCTAGCTCTCTGCTACTTGACCTTCCAACCCCGACTCACCTCTGGGTGCCAAATGGTACCCAGAGCCCAGAGCCCACCTCCTGCGCCCGCTTTGCCTTGACCTAGAAAGAGCAGGCCGATTTGGTACATCATGATGTGACTGCTGCTGACTCAGCCAGATCTTTCGCTGTAAACGGCGGCATCACTTGGCTCTCTGCCCCCTCAGGGAGAAAGGCAGAGAGAGAAAGAGAAAAGGAAAGCTGAAGAAGAATTAAAGTCAGTGTCACTGTGTTCTGTGTGCATAAGAAGAAAAAGTACATGGGTGTAAGAGAACTCTTTTTGCTGTCATAAGACGAAGACGCTGCCTTCGGCTTTCAACAATTCCTGCAGGAGGAGGAGGAGATGGGGTTAAGAGCACCTATTCCTCACAGCAGAACTGGCGTGGTGAAAGGATCTGAATGCAGACTAGGAAACTGGGAGGCCAGGGTCCCAATCCCCACTCAGCCATGAAACCCACTGGGTGACCTTGGGCAAGTCCTACACTCTCAGCCTCAGAGGAAGGCAAAGGGCCGGTTTGGCTCTCTTCTTTGCCACTTCAGCAGAGAAGACTGCCACCCTTACAGCAAAGGTGTGAGGGGTATACTCAGCCCTTCTCACCCCACGGTGGGATGAGGGCCCAATCATGTGTAACCCCTCTTCTGGGGTGTCACCAGGTGCAGGCCATATTCCTCACACCCTCCTTATTATGCCACAGAGGACTCTTTCAAACGGGAGGAATTTCTCCCAATTCCGAATGGAGCCAATGCGGATTCATGTAAATTCGCTTGTTTAGCGAATTTACCTGAACCCCTGCTCCGTTCGGAAGGCATTCGGAATTACTTCCCATTACCTGAAAATAACCCCCCCCCCCTTGCCCAAAATCGTGTGAGAAGCTTAAATTCGCAATAACGTGAAACCCATGATTGCATTCGGAGTGACTTCCCTTTTGCCCGAATTTGCGTGAGAAGAATTAATTCGCAATAACGTGAAACCCCAGGATTGCGTTTGGATTGCCCTTGGATTATACTTCCAATTTCCCACGTCTGAAAGAGTCCAGAGTGTTGGTTTGAACCACAGAACCACAAAGTTAGAAGAGACCACAAGGATCAGCTAGTCTAACCCCCTGCAATACAGGAATAAACAGCTTAGAGTACTTATAGTACTTAAACATGCCCATTTAAACAACCTCTGTTTAAATACCTCCAAAGACAAGAGAATCCATCACTCTCTGAGGCAACCTATTCCCACTGTCGTACTAGCACAGCTCCTGTTTTAATTTTAAAATGTTGACTGATGTCCTAAAAATGACTGAAAAGTAAAAAAACATTTTTAAAAAGCAAATAATGCAAATCTTGAGACAAATCTTGAAATAATACAAATTTTGAAATAATGCAACTCTTGAGACATCCAGACAGCTGTAGGAACAGAAGCAAACTTGAAAGCAACTGAAATAATATTAATAATAATAATAATAATAATAATCATCATCATCATCATCATCTGCAACTGAAATAATAATAATAATAATAAAAATAATAATAATAATCTGCCCCTCTGAACAGGCAATCGGGGCGAGTTACAACAAAATTAAAACAGAAACAGTTAAAATAGAAACAGCCCTATCCCAACCACCCGCCCCTTAAAATAAGTTTAAATTGACAACGAGTTAAAACATGGTACATAAAACAGAAACAATATCAAGAACCTAAAATTCTTGAGCAGAATGGATGAAGGCTGAAATCATGGGGAAAAAGAAGCTGGGAAAACTCTAGACCTTGGGTTTGGAGCCGGGGGATATTAAGCATTGTCTGGGAAGGTCTGCCGGAAGAGATGTGTCTTTAAGGCTTTTATGAAGCCATCAATGGATACAATAAGATGCATCTCATCCGGCAGGCCATTCCACAGCTTGGGGGGCGATAGCTGAAAAGGCCCTCTGGGAGGTCTGTGACAACCTAGTCTTCATGGGCAGTAGCAGGTTCCTTTCAGAGGACCAATGTGTGTGGGGGGTTCATACGGGAAGAGGCGGTCCCTGAGATAGGATGGACCCAAGCCATATAGGGCGTTAAAGGTTAAAACCAACACCTTGTACTATGCCCGGAAACTAATTGGCAGCCAGTGGAGAGACTTAAGAACAGGTGTTATGTGCTCTCTCCTAGATGTTCCCGTAACGAGCCTGGCTGCCATATTTTGGACCAGTTGTAGTTTCTGGGTTAAGCACAAGGGTAGCCCCATGTAGAGCGCATTGCAGTAGTCCAAACTTGAGGTTACCAGCGCGTGTACCACAGTTTCCAGATCCCTCACATCCAGGGAAGGGTACAGCTGGCGTATCAGCCGAAGCTGATAACAGGCACTCCTAACTGTCACATTCACCTGACTAGTCATGTGAAGCGACGAATCCAGGAGTGCCCCCAGACTGCGAACAGAGTCCTTCGAAGAGAATGTGACTCCATCTAGGACTGGGAGTTGTATTCCCAAGCCTGGTTTTGGGCCTGTTACTGTAAGTACCTCCGTTTTGTCTGGATTCAATCAGTTTTTCCTCATCCAATTCATTACCACTGTAAGACAGTCATTCAAAGGAGAGACGCCATCTGAAGTCTGAGCAGACGATCTGGTCATAGAGAAATAGATCTGAGTGTCATCAGCGTACTGATGACACTGAGCTCCATGCCTCTGAATGATCTCGCCCAGCGGCTTCATATAGATATTGAATAGCATCAGGGACAGGATGGTGCCCTGAGGAACGCCACAATTAAGCTCGGTTTTAGAAGAGCAACTGTCCCCAAGCCTCACCCTTTGGGATCTACCGGAGATAAAGGACCGGAACCACTGAAGCGCAGTGCCTCCAATCCCTAACTCCCTCAGCCGATCCAAAAGGATGGAATGGTCTATGGTGTCAAAAGCCGCTGATAGATCCAAGAGCACCAACAGGATCAAAGAACCCGTCTTTCCTTACTGCCACAGCAGGATTTTGACCTACCTGCAAAATGGAGACCGCAGGACCTTGTCAAAAGGTGGCTATGTGCAGAAAAAACAGGCCCTTCTTTCTGCTTATCTCATCAGCCAGAAGGCAGCTGCCAGACCTACTGTGATGCTAAAATATCTGATCACCCAGGCTATGCTAGGGGAAATTTACAAACTATCTATCTATATATCTACCATGGTAAAAGCTTCTTTAAATCCTAAATGAGAGAAGAAAGTTAAGTTATATTGATGGGGGATGAAACATTAGGGAAATAAAAGATTGACAAGATTTTAAAACAAGATTTGCACAAAGGATCTTTAAAAGCGGATCAACATATTCAGGCATTTAGTTTTTTTTCCCAACAACTAGAGGGTGCTTTATCACACTAGAGGGAAAACAGGATTTAAACAGGAATTAAACAGGAAATGCCCTATGTTAAACATAAGGGATGTTAAATGCCCTATGTTAAACATAAGGCATTTCCTGTTTAATTCCTGTTTAAATCCTGTTTGCCCTCTAGTGTGATAAACCTTTCAGTGAGTAATAATGAGCAAGGGTCCCAGTGATCATCTATCCCAACCCTGACATGCAGGAACTCCCTTTTTAATGAACACACATATTAACCTGTTCAGAAAATTAAATTTCATATAAAGGGAACAGCTATATATATAATAAATGCTTTCAAAGAATAGCAAGAACTGTAAGAACATGTTGTAAGCACCACTTATTGTAGGTTCAGATTGAGGGCCTCCTTAGCAACAAAGTGCAATTGATGGGATAAAACAGAACAGTGTTTATTGGTTATTGGACTCTTTCAGAAGTGAGAAATTGGAAGTATAATCCAAAGGCAATCCAAACGCAATCCTGGGGTTTCACGTTATTGCGAATTAATTCTTCTCACGCAAATTCGGGCAAAAGGGAAGTCACTCCGAATGCAATCATGGGTTTAACGTTATTGCGAATTTAAGCTTTTCACGTGATTTCGGGCAAGGGGGGGGTTGTTTTCGGGTAATGGGAAGTAATTCCGAATGCCTTCCGAACGGAGCAGGGGTTCAGGTAAATTCGCTAAACAAGCGAATTTACATGAATCCGCATTGGCTCCATTCGGAATTGGGAGAAATTCCTCCCGTTTGAAAGAGTCCATAGATGTAGTGGCTTGGTCTGCATTCTGGCACTGCTCAGCCCACCTGCTAAGTAATATGAACCAATCACTCATCCTGCTTACTGGGTATGGAAACCAACTACCTGTTGAAATGGCAGACTTGTGATTCCACATGAGTGTAAACCACTGTGTGGTTCTCTGCCACAGTTTCTCTGTGTGAAACTGGTTGCTCACAACTCCAGGCTTTGATAATGGCAACCCAACTGCGTCTGGCAGGCACCTGCACTTTAACTACTCCCAATTGGATCCAGCCCCCACGCTAAAATGACCCACAAGTGTGATACAATTAAATGTACCATAAAGATCCACGTATGCCATAGACAAAGTTACAAAACTATGCACAGGAAAAGTGTGAGGGGGCAGGGCACCTGTCACTTTGAGTTTGACAAGAAGTATGCCCTTATTACTACTCTCACCCACACACACACATTACAGATTGTTTAAGCTTTAAACCACTTTGAGTGGGATAAAAGTAGGATGAAAATAAAATAAAACAAAATAAATATACCCCCACCACATATAGGAACACTTTATATTAAACATTGGACGCTGGAAAGAAACAATCACCATGCCCTACCGGTTGCCTTCCTCTGGGCTTCTCACAGGTGCCCGACTGGATCACCAGCAAAAACCGTACACAATATTACCTGAACTTTTAGCACGATCCAGCAAAATTGCATTGTTTGTTTGCTTGCTTGCTTATGTGTTCCTGCACAGCTGGAAAGGCTCTCAGGGTTGTTTGTATATCTGCAAAAAAGAAAAGAAAATCTAAGAAGACACAGCAGAAAAGGAAAGAAGGATGGAGAGGGAAAAGAAAACAATGGAAACACGGGCACAATTTTTTCATATGATGAGATTCTCTGAAGAGATTGTTCTGTATCTGTAAGAGGTGGGTGAAGGGGGAATGTGAGTCATGGAAGGGGCCTTCTACTGCATGAATCATCAGGACCCACCGCTTGCTTTATGCTTCTCTCCCTTAAAGAATACTCTTGACAATAGACAACCAGCTCGCTCCCTTTAAAATGAAGCAGCTATTTATAGAAGCTCATGGAATAATGTTGGAGTTTTCCTAACACACGGACATCATGCCAAGTTAATGCACCTTTTGTCCCACCTTTTTTGAACATTTCACCATGGTCTCGTCACCAAAATCACAAGCACTACCTTCTCTGCACCTGTTTGACTCTTTTCTCAGGCCTGCCAAGCCCGGCCTTTGGTGTTTGGTGCAAGGCCAGGCATGGTTGTCAGGGTGCATTTTCCACCAGCCCCCTGAGGTTCTTTGCCAGAACAGGCCTTTTTGTCAAGTACTTAATGCCGTGTGTCGGGGGGCTTTTTTCTGGCCGACACACTGAGAGATGGGAGTTGGCAGCCAAACAAGAGACCGGTGGCCACTGTGAAGTGGTGGGGTGACCCCAATGGACACGGAGCTTAGCCACTCCAATGGGGCTTAGCAGGAACAGACCCCCGGCCACTTGGCGGAGATGCCCAGGAGGCTGGAGGGGGAGCAGCCTATTCCCTAAAATGTGGTGAGAAGGAGAAGACGTGGATGTTTTTCTTCTTGATTCTCACATCATGTTCAAATGGTGGGATCAGGGTGTCACCTGCTGAGGCCAGAGCCAGTTACAATCCAGAGTCTGGAAAAGTTATTTTTTCAAACTATAATGCCCAAGATGTTATTATGGGTATTACAGTGGGATCTTGTTATCTGCTGGGGTTTGGTTTCTGGACCTCCTGTGAATAACAAAATCCATGGATGCTCAAGTCCCATTAAATAGAATGGCATAGCAAAATGATGTCCCCTATATCAAATGGCAAAATCAAGGTTTGCTTTTTGGAATTTATACTTTTTTGGAATATTTTCAAGCCGTGGATGCTTGAACCCATGGATTAAAAAATCCGTGGATAAGGAGGGCCAACTGTATTACAGTTTTATAATGCCTATGTTTATTTATTGCATTTATATTTCATTGTTCTTCTGATAAGACCAAGATGTTGTATATGGTTCTCCTCTATTCTCATCCTCACAACAACCCTAAGAGGAAGGTGGGGTCCATCAAGTTGAGAGTGCATCTGGCCTAAACATCCATTTACCTGCCCATTCTGGAGTCTGGAAAATTATTTCTAAAAAGTGACTGTTTCTTTCGCAAGGTTACCACCAGATCTGCAGGTTTAAAAAAAAACTTTCTATTTTCTCATTTTGCCAAAAGTTACTAAAATTGTTGTATTTTTATGTATTTTTTAAAAAAAGAATTGGCAAGCCAGTGGCTAGTAAGTAGGGATGCTGTGCAGAACCTATAATTACAAATAGCTCCAGAAATTATTACAGTTACCCTACAAAAAGGATATTATAATCATAATATGACTTAGTTAATACAAAGAGAAACAGTTACAGTGGACCCTTCCCTTATGTGGGGGATCTATTCCTGACCCCAGCCCTCATAAAACAATGGGGCTCATGTACGCAGTGTAGCGCCTTAGAATCATAGAATCATAGAATCATTGAGTTGGAAGAGACCACAAAGGCCATCTAGTCCAACCCCCTGCCATGCAGGACCTCCAAATCAAAGCATCCCTGACAGATGGCCATCCAGCCTCTGCTTAAAGACCTCCAAGGAAGGAGACTCCACTACGCTCCGAGGGAGTGTGTTCCACTGTCGAACAGCCCTTACTGTCAGGAAGTTCCTCCTAATGTTGAGGTGGAATCTCTTTTCCTGCAATTTATATCCATTGTTCCGCGTCCTAGTCTCTGCATCATCTTCTTTGATGGTTTTTAAATAGAGGCTGGATGGCCATCTGTCACAGGGAGGATTTTGATGGCGTATTTGATGGTCTCACTGCACCCTGGTGGCACAGTAGTTAAATATCAATACTGCAGCCACAAGGTTGTGAGTTCGATCCCAGGCAGGGCTCCAAGGTTGACTCAGCCTTGCATCTTTTCGTAGGTCAGTAAAATGAGTACCTAGCTTGTTAGGGGCAATTGGCTTACACATTATAATCTGCTTAGGGTGTGCTAGTGCACTGATAAGTGGTATAAAAGTGTATTTGCTACTGCTATTGCTATTCCTGCATGGGTTTGGACTGGATTGCCCTTGGGCTCCCTTCCAACTCTAGGATTCTAGGGATTTCATCACACAGGGAAAATTGAGGGTTTAGACAGTGATTATCCTGTAAAAATCACAGGATAATCATTCTTTAAACCCCAAATTTCTCCCCGATTTTCCCCATGTAATAAAGTCCTATTCTTTGTTTTCATGGCTCCTGTAGGGCATCAAATCTAATATCGATCTGCCTGCCAGCGTTGCCCCTCCTGCCGCCACCTAAGCAACAGTTCTGGGGTTCCTGTCTGATGTGGAAAAGGGCAGGAAGTGTGCTGTCTGGGATGGCCTGCACCTTGGGGCTTGTGCCTTTGGGATGTGATATCGCACTGGCAATGTCTAGCCCCATCCTTCCTGACACGTTTCTGTCTGGCCACAGGCCTCCCCCCCCCCCCTCAACTGTCTCCTGTCTCCCTGCTTGCTAAGCCTGATGGATGGTAATCTTTTCAGCCGGGGCTGGACGTGCCAGCTGGTCCTCTATGGCTGCAGCAGACGATTCTGCCACTTGCCTGCTAAAGGCCTTTCATTGCCCCCCAGAGGGAGACAACAATCACCCGGTATTTTGGAGGCCACCGACTTTATTGTGATGCGTGCTGCTTCCATAGACACTAAATAAATAAATAAATAAATCTGAGTTTGTCTGAAGCAGGAAATGGCCTGAGAGGAAGGCCATCTCAGTAGAAACAGGGCCTTACTCCAAATGGCATTAACTTCAACTTTCCACCAATCGCAGAGCTTAGAAGTTTACTTTTAAAAAGCAAGTGACTTCCACTGCTCTTTAGAGTGTGGCATAAAGTTGCTCATAATCACCACTACGAAAAATGGGCAATGGTGTCTTTTTGATATCCTGGACTTGCGTAAATATTGTTGTGTTTGTTTGACAAATTGCGGTGAAGTATGGTTATGTATGTGATGCAAGGTTGTAGCTGTTGTGCACCTGCAAGTTATTATGGACTTAATGGCAACCCTAAAGTGACCCCATCAGATGGCTTTCATGGCAGAATATGTTCAGAAGCAGTTTGCCCTTGCCCTTCCTCTGACACTGAGTATGTGACTTGTTCAAAGGAGGATCTGGACTTGTTCACGAGATGATTTGAACTCTGGTCTCCCAGGGTCCTAGTCAAACACTCAAACCATTACACCACACCAGCTCTACATGATGTACAATAAATGTACAACAGAAATATAACTGATGTATGGATGATTGACCAAATGTTTGAATGGGATGTTTAAAAGCTGGTGCATATGACAGTGAGGAATGGATAAGACAGAGACTAGTTAAGTTCAGGATAGTTAGTTAGACGCAGCTAGCATTAGGGAAAGGGAAAGAGTTAATGAGATGTGGTAGAGTCAGTTAGGATTCTGATGACTTAAATAAGTAGCAATAGCAACTAAGCTTTGAAATTCCGTAACTATAAGCTTACGCATACCTAGTAAACTTTTACTGTAGTCTGAACTGCTGTTTCATACATTCTTCTTGCGATTGACAACAAATTAGGGTTGCCAGAGTGGAAAGTGGAGATGATGCCAGGGGTTGTGTGGAAAAGGGAAATTCAGCAGGTGTTGTTTGTTACTTGGTGGCATGACAAACCACATCTGCTCATGTTTCCTTTTCTTTGCAACCATGAAAGGTACGGGAGCCCCCTCCACTTTTCAGTCTGGATACTCTAAGGCTGCGTTCACACTGGAGAAATAAACCGGTTTAAGTGCCATGGGTCAATGCTGTGAAATTCTGGGAATTGTAGTTTGTTGTGGGGCCCAGAGCGGAGCGGAGCTCCGCTCTGGGCCCCACAACAAACTACAATTCCCAGAATTTCACAGCATTGACCCATGGCACTTAAACCGGTTTATTTCTCCAGTGTGAACACAGCCCAAATAGTGCTATTGGAGTGATTGAGTGCCGCGGTGACAGCAGAGGCTCGAGCATTGTGTTGTCAGAATAAAATCACACACAGGAACCATGTGGATATCTAGAAAGCCCCCATATTTGGTACTGTAGTAGTGGGACAAGTAGAGGTCTCATACTTTGAGCATATCTTATTCTTTGTTATTATTTTTGTTTATTCTTCTGCTCCCAAAATCTTAGGACTTATAAAAGCGGGATAAAAGCTAACCAATTCCACTCAAAATGTCTCTAAAATGTCTGTTGAAAATAACAAGAAAAATGATGGCATCCCCATAGCATAGTGGTTTGAGTGTTGGACTAAAACTGGAGACCCGGGTTCAATTCCCCGCTCAGCCATGAAACCCACTGGGTGACCTTGGACATGGCACACTCTCTCACCTTCTGAGGAAGGCCATGGCAAGCCTCTGAACAAATCTGGCCAAGAAAACCCCATGATAGTCTTGCCTTAGGGTTGCCATAAGTTGGAAATGACTTGAAGGCACACAACAGCTCTTACTGTCAGGAAGTTCCTCCTAACGTTAAGGAGGAATCTCTTTTCCTGTAGCTTTCATCCATTGTTCCATGCCCTATTCTCTGGAGCAGCAGAAAACAAGCCTGTTCTATCCTCAATGTGACACCCCTTCAAATACTTAAACAGAACTATCATATAACCTCTTAACCATCTCTTTTTCAGGCCAAACATACCCAGTTCCCTAAGTCTTTCCTCATAAGGCATGGTTTCCAGGCCTTTCACCATCTTAGTTGTCCTCCTATGGACACTCGACATCCTTTTTGAATTGTGGTGCCCAGAACTGGACATAGTGTTATTCCAGGTGAGGCCTGACCAAGGCAGAATAAAGTGGCATTACTGTATTATTTTCCTCGATCTAGACACTATACATTTTTGATACAACCTAAAATATCATTGGCCTTTTAAGCTGCTGCATCACACTACTGACTGCTATTCAACTTGTGTTCTACTAAGACTCCTAGATCCCTTTCACATGTAGTCTCCTTAAGCCAGGTGTTCCCCATCTTTGCATTTTATTTTTTTACCTATGTATAGTATCTTACATTACTTTGGCATCCTTTGTTCAGAAAAGGTCGGCCTCGATAGTGGAACACACTTCCTTGGAGAGTGGTGGAGTCTCCTTCTTTGTAGATCTTTAAACAGAAGCTGAATGGCCATCTGTTAGGGATGCTTTGATTGTAAGTTCCTGCATGGCAGGGGGTTGGATTGGATGGCCCTTGTGATCTCTTCCAACTCCATGATTGTATGAAAGTAACAACAACTAGAAAGCATTCCTTTTTACACTGATTGTATTAACATATTTCCCACACATTATATTACTCTTAAAAGTAACCATATTATAACATTATTATAAAAAAGGGAAAGACAGTAACTCATTTTAGGTAAATTACTTGTAATTCTTTACTTCTTTTGATTGGCTGCCCTGCCCTATCGCTGCAGCCCCATGACAGTATGGGAAAAATGAAAGGGTGGAAAGTTTTAAGTCAGCTTGTGGAACTCATATCCACAGTATGAGGCAGGAATGGGGCTTAGAAGAGATTGGACGCATCTGTTGGCTAGAAGACCTGTTAAAGAACTAGTAGTTAGGCAAGGTCTATGGATCACCTGTTTCAGGGGCACTCTACATCTATATGTTGGGGAACAAAACAGGAGGAAAGCTATCTATGTTGTTGTTGTTGTTGTTATTTCCCACCTCTCCCTATGGATTTACAACATAAGTAAAAATATAAAAACATAATAAAAGTTTACATTAACCCCTAAATCCACCCACCATAAAAATAATAAAAATTCAACAGTTAAAATAGTTACATCAATAACATAATCTAAAAATAATCAAATGGAATGGGCTGTTAAAGGTGGATGGGGCGATCTTTCTTCAGGAGGTCAGTCTTCTAGGCTGCAGGATGCTGGATAAATCAGGGCTGTTAAAGGGATTTTTCAACCTGTGGTGACTCTATGGGCTCATTCCCACTTGCAGTATAATCTGCGTTGGAACCTGGCTGTACTCCGCTAAGTAAAGCGATTCCAAAAGGTCCCTCGTTCACACTATGAAAAGAGATCTTTTTTGGAGCCACTTTTTTACCCTGCACCCCATCCCCACCAAACCATTCCCTGCAAGGTAATCATGATTATTATTAATTTTTTGCAATAGAAATGATCACAAAATCAATCTATTGCAAAAGCAAGTAGCTGCTTTTGCAATAGATTGCATTTGTGATCAATTCTATTGCAAATAAAAAATTCTCGCTTCCTCCTCCTCCTCGGTGGTGGCAGCTTTCTCTGGCAATGGGGGACCCGGGAGGAGGAGGAAGGGAGATTTTTTTTTTTTCAACAGATGTGATTGCAAAATCACTCTATTGCAAAAGCAAGTAGTTGCTTTTGCAATATTTTGATTTTGCGATCAATTCCATAGCACCCCCCACGATTCTGATCTGGCGTTCCCACTTACTGGGCATGCTTCAGAATCGCGTTTTACCAAAAAACTTTCCCAAACCAGCATCAGGAAACCCTGGACTATTTGTGTTTGCCCCGGACCTTTCCTCCTCTAATCGATCGAATGAGGATCGGAAGCGTGTTCAAATTTGAGCAAAGGTCATATAGTCCGCATTACGCTTCACAGCAAACTGTAGTGGGAACGACCCCATATGAATTAGGGACCTCCACGAGCCAGGATTAGGGACCTTCATCGGCCAGGATGCTTTCTGTTAATGGTCTAGATTTCATGATCCAACCCATGCTTCTGAGTGCCACCTTCTCTGCAGCTTGCCTTCCCAGCCTGTGTTTCGAATGGCCAGGTATCCTCTCAGCTCGTCCTTTTCTGAAGTCTGTTTGGCCACATGCTCCTTGACCAGAACAAAGGAGCAAAATTGAGTGGGAAAAGGGCAGACATGGCCTGGAGGAAGAAACTGGCATAAGGAGTCTTCAAAGACCTAGGCCCCAGGGCTGAAGATGAGAAGGAGGAGAGAAGATGGAGGCATGTTTTTCAAAAGAAACCAAATAGTGACCAAAGAACTAACAGCATGCAAAAGAGGCCTCAAGCCATGGATGCAAAAGGCTTGCCTGGGTTCCCTCAGCTCAGAAGATCTCCCCTTGCCGACGCTTTAAACTTGCAACCATGCAGTGGCCGCTGGGTGATACTGAGCGGGACTCGTCAATATTCCCCTTTGAAGGAAATGCCTTGGGTTGCAGCTATCCAAAAGAGTAAGCGCACTTTTTCATATCCTTCAGCATTTCACAGATGCAAATCAGGGCATGTATGGCCAAGCAACATCAGAGTGCAGTCAAGATGGCAAAGGTTATTAATGAGGAAGAACACACAAGCTATGGAGTTTATCATAAGTGGGGCTGATTTCGACATTAAAGAGAGATTAAAGCACATTTAAAGCATACCACAAATGAAGCAGAAATGGCGAGTAATTACATGAATTATTATCAGATAGAAAGTGATATTGGAAATGCATTGTCACTGAAATCCCGAAAGTAAAAAGATGTGCATTAATGCTTCTTTCTGACCACTTTAATGGTGGGTTTTGTGCGACATCGTGTGAAATTATTACATGTAATTACATTATTTTTCCAGAATATTCACAGGATAAACTCCCAATCTTCATGTGATAAACTTCTGAGAGAGGCTGCAGCAGTTTATTTTTTCCTGTGCCTACAAAAAAAGGCAAAATCCCACCCCGTCCTCTCCTCTCTCCTCTGCTGAATTTACTGCAACCTACTTTTGCACTTTGAACTCAGTTTGCAGCAATCTAAGTAAACTGGGAACAAAAGGGGGGAATAAGAGGAAGAGACAGAAACGGGAATATTTGAAAAGTAGTTGAAAAAAGTGGGACAACAAAAAGTTAATTTGAGATGCTGCTGCTAAGGCAGGGCAGTTGAGGGTTTGCTTTTTGTTTTATTTATGATACATCATTAGATTCCTTAGAAGTTTATTTTTCATCTTTTTGTTTATTTACATATTTGTTACCTAGCTGTACTCCCTTTTTTCCTGTTAAGTTCATGGCTGTCCTCCTCCCGACTTGATCATCACAAGAAAAACCCTGTCAGATAGGTTGGGGAGAGAAAAAGAAAGCAAGAGACTGGCTGAAGGTTACCCAGCGAGTTTCAAGGTTCATCGTGAATTTGAACCTGGATATGCCTGGTCCCTATCCAACACCTCAACCCAGGCATGGCCAACCTTGTCCCTCTGTATTTTTTATTTTTGGCCTACAGTTCCCATCAGTCTTAAATGATGTTGAGGAACTGTAGGAATTGCAGTCTTTAAACATCTGGGGCCACAGCCACAAACCACACACACACACACACACCCTTCTGCCTGGCTGTGACCACTGCATCATAATGGCACTTCTGCTTCAGTTCCAGTCTGTGAAGCTTTTTTCAAGACTCTGGACTCTTTCAAACGAGAGGAATTTCTCCCAAATCCAAATGGAGACCATTCGGATTCATGTAAATTCACTAGTTTAGCGAATTTACATGAATCCCCATTGCGTTCGGAAGGCGTTCGGAATGTCTTCCTAGTACCCGAAAATAACCCCCCCTTGCCCGAAATTGCGTTAGAACCTTTAATGCGCAATAACGCAAAACCCATGATTGCATTCGGAGTGACTTCCCTTTTGCCCAAATTTGTGTGAGAAGAGTTAATTCGCAATAACGTGAAACCCCAGGATTGCGTTTGGATTGCCCTTGCATTATACTTCCAATTTCCCACGTCTGAAAGAGTCCTCTGGCAAGAGGCTGAAAAGTATGACTATTCCACATCATCATCATCATCATCATCATCATCATCATCATCATCACCAGCAAAATGTTGTGATGTGGTGTTCCTGCCAGCCAGTCATGTCCTTTATAGGGATTCTCCATTCTGATCTCCCTTACATCCAGTAAGCTATATCCAGCCCTCAATCTATACCCACTAAACATGCCCAGTTCTCTTCAGATTCCTTCTCTTCTATTGGATTGGATACAGAGGAGCGGGCTATAAATAAAACATTATTATTATTATTATTATTATTATTATTAACCTCCACATTTTCCCCCCATTTCTGCAAAATTCGGGGTTCCTTCAGCACTGTTCATGCCTCTTCCTTGTATGTGAATTGTGCAGTTTTGGCTACATAAAGCAGTGGTGGAGTACTAAATTTTGAACCATTAACATTTATCATGTTAGTCCTCTGAGGAATGATGTCTAACAGCCCCGTCTAACAGCCCTTATTGTCAGGACTTTTAATGTTGAGGTGGAATCTCTTTTCCTGTAGTTTGCATCCATTGTTCTGGGTCCTATTCTCGAGAACAGCAGAAAACAAACATGCCTTTAATTTTTTTCCCCTACCTAAGCATAGTATCTTACATTTCTCTCTGTGGAAATTCATTTTGTCAGTTCTGGTTCTCTAATCTGTTATGGTCATTTTGAATTCTGACCCTGTCCTCTGTGGTAATAGCTACTCCTCCTAATTTTTGCCCATGCTGGAAAGGTGACAAGTATGGAAGCTGACAGAGAAGGAACATATGTCTTGTCTAAATCCTTCTCAACCAAGCACCCTTCAAAAGCCATAGAATTATACATTTGGAGGGTATCTCAAGAGTTATGTAGTCTCACACCATGCCAATGAAGGAACCCACAGCTCAGGCATTCTTGACTAATGTCCATCTGATCTCTCTTTGAAAATCCTCAGGTAAATGGAGCCCACCACCTTCAATGGTTATCCATTCCACTATTGAACAGCAGTTAGGAAGTTCTTCCCAATGTTTAGTCAGAATATAATTTGTTTGTATTTTGAGTCCCAGTTGAGCTCAGGAACAGGAGAAAACAAGCTGGTTCCATCATTCATGTGAGACCCATTCAGATGTTTGACATTCAGTCTCAGACTACCTGTTGGAGATGCTGACTACAACTTCCACACACACACACACACCGGAAGGCAGACTTAGGAGATTGTTGCACTGCTTTTAAAGTGTCTTGTCCTCAATGGGATAAAGGCGAATTCAATTTGAAAACCTGGTGTTAACTCTGGTGGCTGGGCAAATGCAACCCAAATGCAGCCTGGATCCGAGAAACACTTATCCAGTGGCTTTTAAAAAATGAGATTTTGCCATTTTTGAAAAGCTGCTGGATACGCGTGGCTGGGATCTGGGCTACATATGGGTTGCATTTGCCCAGTCCGCTAGCGAGTTCAATAACAACCTGTCTGGGATAAGGCGCTTTAAAAGCAATGTGATCATCTCCATTTATTTGGCTACTTTATGTCACTCGCAATATTTGAACTAGGGTTATCTGATATGAGAGCCCTATTTAATTATTCGAAGGGGTGTCATACTGAGGATGGATCAAGCTTGTTTTCTGCTGCTCCAGGGAATACGATTTGGAGCAATGGATTCAGGCTAGAGGAAAAGAGATTCCACCTAAATATTAGTGAGAACTTCCTGACAATAACAGCTCTTTGACGGTGGAAGATGCTTCCTGGGAGAGTTGTAGAGTTTTCGGGGTGCTTTGATTGTGAGTTCCGGCATGGCAGAATCGGGTTGGACTGGATGGCCCTTCCAACTCTATGATTCTGTGATTTGTAGCTCAGCTGCTTAGTACAGTGAGGTACACTGGTGCTCTTAGGCACAAAATCAGTCTATCTGTCTTTCTGGACCAGCGCCATAATTATGTACATAATTTTTAGAAATGGGTAATTATGCTAGAAAACCCTAGCCAATTCAGATTTTTTTTTAAATCCTTAAAAAAAGCTACGTGTGTAATTTTTAAAAACCCCACAAGTGAATATGTTGTCATTTTTCCTCTTCTTTTTTGTGGGGTCTTGAAAAGAGGTGGGCAAGAAGGGGGTCTCCTGTGACCACCTCCCACCCACCTTCCCCCCCCCCCCGATCTTCCTGGGTTTAATTGGCTTTAATTGCAGTGGTGTCACCGGGTGAGTAATCCGAGGGTAATTACCCCTTGGCAGCAGGACAATCTATGAATAAGCCCCTCAAAGCAGAGCCAACCTCGTGGGGGATTAGGGAAAATAATTACTTGGATCAAAGGATAGCGGGGTTAACCCCTTCCCCGCCACAACTAGTATTCCACTCACCTCTTGCAATCTGGTTCACTTCTGGTGCCTGGAACTAGGGAGAAGCCTGGCCAGTGCTGCTTCTCCTTTTAGCCAGGCCACAAGAAGAGAAAAGCGGCCTGAAGGAAGTTTCTGCTCGAAGTACAGTGTAAATGCAGAGACTGGGGACATTATTCGGGCTGTTGATTAAAGGCACTGCATTCTAGGCTGGCAAAGGATGAAATGTTCCTTTGAAGAAGAGTGAACGTCACAACATGATGATGATGCCCACAATGGGACCGTGATCCAAGACCCCACAGAAAAGAAGAAGAAGATGGTCTGGGTTCCTGAGCATCATTCAACCACTGCTCACTGATGGGTGGCTTCAACATCTATCTCTTTAGCCACATTGGTCTTAAAAGTCATGTTCAGTTGCTTTGCCTAAGAAATTTCACTGCCTGAGGCAGAACATTAAGGCTACAGCCACCAGCCATTTGGCTGGAGGATTCTGTGAGATATAGCAGCTAGGGGCTGTAGACCCACAAAGTAACTTTTCCTAGTTGTGCTCTACTTCTCTAACTCAAGGGGCATAGTAGCACAAAGCCAGAAAAGTTATTTTAGCAGAGGAAGCCAAAAACTCCAGAAACATATCGGTGCATCCTGAATAGTAAATATACAATAAAAATCCATTAAATATCTATACATTTTCTTTTCTTTTAGGACACCCCAAATTCCTGCCCAAGACAGCTGCTTCACTTTGCATGGTCAGAAATGAAGGAGACTATACCCCAGTGGACCTATGATAGGATGGGAGATGTTGCTGAACGACATGGTCCAACTACAGTCAAACTGGGGCTATAGAACAGTGCTAGCTAGGAAATTGCCCTCACTGTGTACAAAATCACCAAGCGTCGGCTCTATCCACTGGCTCATGGGACAATGGATTCTACAAGTAGAGAGATGGGGGTAGCCATGAAAAGCCCTCTGAGCCCCATGATAACAAACTTTTACATGGAGCACTTGAAAAGCAAGCCCCGGAAACAGCACCAAAAAAAGCCCACAACATGGTCCCGATATATGGATGACACTTTCATCATTTGGAGCCATGGAGAAGAAGATCTGACTGTATTTTTCAATCATCTGAGCAACATCCACCCAAATATCCAATTCATGATGGAAAAAGAAAAGGAAGGAACAATGTCATTCTTGGATGTCCTGGTCATCAGCAAACCGAACCAACGGTTGGGCCACACCGCGTACAGAAAACTGTACTGTGCACTTCTTCAATATTCCAGACCTTTCAACATTCCAGACCCTTCACTATTTTGGTCAGCCTCCTCTGGACATGCTTGCATTGTGGTGCCTAGAACTGGACACAGTATGCCAGGTGAGACCAAAGCTGAATAGTGTGGCAGTATTACTTCACTTGATCTAAACAATATATTTCTATTGATGCAGCCTAGAATCATATTGGCCTTTTTATCTGCTGCATCACACTGTTGGCTCATGTTCAATTTATGGTCTACTAGGATGCCTAGATCGCTTTCACTTGTACTGTTGTTAAGCCAGATGTCCTCCATCCTATATCTATGCATTCCATTTTTTGTCCATAGGTGCAGTACCTTACATTTCTCTGTGTTCAATTTCATTTTGTTGATTTTGGCTCAGCTTTCTAATCTATTGAGGTCATTTCAAGTTTTGATCCTGTCCTGGAGTATTAGCCAGTCCTTCTAATTTTGTGTCATTTGCAAATTTGATAAGCATGCCCCCTGTTATTTCTTCTAAGTCATTGATAAAGATGTTGAATAGCACTGGGCCCAGGACAGAACCCTGTGGCACTCCACTGGTCACTTCTCTCCAGAATGAAGAGGAGCCATTGCTGAGCACCCTTTGGGTTCCACCACTCACTTACTGATCCACCTAAGAGTTTACGTGGACTAGCAATTTCACTGTTCGACCACTGGAAGACCACAGTTTGAATCCCTGTTCATTCCATAAAAGCTAAAAGCTAAACTCTTAGGTGGATCAGTAAGTGAGTGGTGGAACCCAAAGGGTGCTCAGCAATTCCATAAAAGCTTGACCTTGGGCAAGTCACTCCCTCTCAGCCTCAAGAGGAAGGCAAGGGCAAACCCTGTAGAAATCATTCCAAGGATTGTCATTACTGTTGCTATAAGTAAGAAACACTTGAAGGCACAACATCAACAATAAGAACAACCCCCCTGGATTTTGTCCTGAATGTTGTATCAGGTTTCTAAGAGTCCAGCTAACAGGGCAGCATGCCCTGAGGCAATACCTGGCCAGAGCTTGAGAAAGAAAGAAGAAAAGACTTGTCAAAAGAGTGTTAACAGCCTGGCAATATGTTTCCATGGGAACTAATTGTGCCAACCTTTTTCTTCAGGTTTCTGAATGGCTAGGAAACCCTTGAAAGTGGGCAAAAGGCAGACCTCCTGCCCCCCCTCCCCAAGCTAAGATTATTGTAACTTCTTTCTGAAGAGCCAACAAAGGAGAGACTCCAGAGGTGCAGGCCAGTTGTCCCTTTGTCTCACCAATAAGTGGCACCTGAAAGTCTAACAAATTCTGGTTCATGGAGGGGACAGTGGTGGGAGAAAGGGAGAAGTCTGGCCTTTGTTTGGAAGCTTCTCAGGGCAGGGATGATCAGGCCTGTGGGATCCACCTTGGGTTTGTTTGCTTTGCTATGGAGTCCTGTGATCCATGCACTTCAGCCTGGTAGAAAAGTTACCTGTTTAATTTATATGCTGAAAACATCATAAGAAAAGCAGAATTAAAATAAAAAGGAGGCGTAAAGATAGGAGGAACAGTAGTAGCGTATATACATACATTCATTGACACAGAGGAAGGACGGTTGTGTTGTCACAGTCTCAGAGAGATGCTTCCCAGTACAGTTTTAAGCTATTTCATATTGCTGCATTGCCTTGTATTAGCAATAATCCTTTCAGTTTTGCTCTGAAGTCTTGTTCCAACAGACGGCTGGCATTTTTTTAAGACTGTAGATGCAGTCATTTATAAAGACATCTGTACTATGTAGACATCTATTATGACGCAACGTGATTCATTAGAAAAGAATATAGTGTTTGTAAGGTGGAAGGCAGTAGGTAAAGAGGAAGACCACATAGCTTTGATGTTTGTTTCTTTTCATTTCCTTCTAGTATTTTGTCTAGTTCATTTCTCCCTGTGTCAAAATCTTCTTGCTTTTGTTTGGTTTTAAATCTGTCTGATATTTGTATAATAGCCAGTGTGTTTTTTTAATTTCTAGTTCTTCTATTTTATCTGGAGATTCATAGAATCATAGAGTTGGAAGAGACCACAAGGGCCATCCAGTCCAAGCCCCTGCCATGCAGGAACTCCCAATGAAAGCATCCCGAAAGATGGCCATCCAGCCTCTGCTTAAAGACCTCCAAGGAAGGAGACTCCACTACACTCCAAGGGAGTGTGTTCCACTGTCGAACAGCCCTTACTGTCAGGAAGTACCTCCTAATGTTGAAGTGGAATCTCTTTTCCTGCAGTCTGCATCCATTGTTCTGCGTTCTAGTCTCTGGAGCAGAAGAAAACAAGCTTGCTCCATCCTCAATATGACAATCCTTCAAATATTTAAACAGGGCTATCATATCACCTCTTAACCTTCTCTTCTCCAGGCTAAACATCCCCAGCTCCCTAAGGTGTTCCTCATTAGGCATGGCTTCCAGACCCTTCACCATCTTAGTTGTCCTCCACTGTCTTGATCATGTTCAGGGCCGCTGCCTCCTTGATCAAGTCCATCCATCTGGCATGTGGCGTTTCTCCGTCTCTACTCCCCTCTAGCTTTCCCAGGATCATTGCATTTTCTAATGAGTCCCGCCTTCTCATGATGTATGACAGCTTTAATTTAGTCATCTTGGCTTCCAGGGAATTTCTGGTTTAGCCTGTTCAATAACCCATTTTTGGATTGTCCATGGTATTTCCCAACATTCTCTATAGCATCACATGTCAGATTAGTTGACTTTTAAGGCTTTCTTCACTGTCCAGTTCTCACATCCATACATGGTGATGGAGAATACAATGGCTTGGAGGATCCTCACTTTAGCGTTCCTATTATTCCAGTTAAACAATCCTGACTCCGAAGAATTTGCTTTGAGAGCCAGAGCTGAATAGGGCACACTGTTCTTCCCTATGGAAATCCTTTCCTGGTTAACTCCACCTGCTCCCACATCCAACAGATGCTTTAATTTCACTGATATAATTTTGCTTCTAATGTTGACTGTAATAAAGGTTTTTGGTTTGGTTTGGCTGTTTTTTAGCTTCTGTTGTCTTTGCTACTTTGATTTCTCCAGGAATCAATGAATAGATCATGCATGAAGATGATGATATTGTGATATTTATATCTAACTTTTCCCTCAGTGAGTTCAAGGTGCTCATGAAGGTGCCCCCTTCTTCCTCCCAGTGGCCTCACAACAACCCTATTAGGTAGACCAGACTGAGAAAGACTAGCTCTGTTTTCTGTCTCTGCAAGAGACCAGATGGAAACTATGCCATTCAAGGAAGGACTTAGGGAGCTGTGCATGTTGATAGCCTTTAAAAAGTATTTGAAGGGATGTCATACTGAGGATAGAGCAAGCTTGTTTTCTGCTGCTACAGAGACTCAAACACGGAACAATGGATGTAAGCTACAGGAAAAGAATCATAGAATCATAGAGTTGGAAGAGACCACAAGGGCCATACAGTCCAATCCCTGCCATGCAGGAACTCCCAATCAAAGAATCCCTGACAGATGGCCATCCAGCCTCTTTTTAAAGACCTCCAAAGAAGGAGACTCCACCACAATCCAAGGGAGTGTGTTCCACTGTTGAACAGCCCTTACTGTCAGGAAGTTCCTCCTAATGTTGAGGTGGAATCCTTTTTCCTGGAGCTTTCATCCATTGTTCCGGGTCCTGTTCTCTGGAGCAGCAGAAAACAAGGAGTCCCCCCACCACGACCACACACCTCCTCCGAGGCTTAGCAGCGACTGTTTCCTGTGATGGAACTCCCAGGCTTTGCTGCTCTGTCCCTGAAGTGTGTCCATGCTGGTCTTCCTCATCCTCCTTGATAAGGGAAAGGGCTTCAAAACGATTCTGTAGCTGCAAGCTCCCACAGCTATCCCTGATTTCCCTGCTTCTCTGTGTGACATTCCTCCAGCTGTCTGCCTCTTGTGTACATGAAATGACATTCTCATCCCCAGCAACTTCCCCTGTGTGGTCCCCTTCCAAGATCATTTCTTCAGTTCTATCCAGGAAAACATCTTGCTCCCTGATATGCTGAAGTGTAGCTACCCTGGTTTCCAGCTGCTGTACTTTCTCCTCCAAGAGGGCTACCAACTTGCACTTGGGGCATGTGAAGTTCCCCACATCTGTAGGCAAGAAGACAAACATCCCACAAGTGTTGCAGGTGTCTGCAGTAGTTCCCTCAGTGTCCATACCAAGAGGTGTTATGTAATCACTGAAAGAGCACTGTGAGATTCCTCCTCAAAGAAAATCCCCCTTTTAAACACCAATGTCAATGGGCCCTGATGGGCTGGCCTGTTTCACCAAATCTCTGTCAGTGAGCTCAATCTACTGGGAATATAAATTTATGGAGATCTCCTGGCTGCTAACTTGTACTCACTTCCTATGCGAGGGGGAACTCCTCAAAAGTACTTTCAAAAAGAGATTCCAGCTCAGCTTTATGAGGAACTTTCTGATAGTGGAAGGCATTCCCTTGGAGAGTGGTGGAGTCTCCTTCTTTTGAGGTCTTTAAACAGAGGTTGGGTGGGCATCTGTCAGGGTGTGTTGATTGTGAGTTCCTGCATGGCTCTTGTGGTTTCTTCCAAATCTATGAGCATTAAAGTTAGAATTGTCCAAGCCATGGTATTCCCCATCACTGTGTATGGATGTGAGAGTTAGACAGTGAAACAAAGCAGATAAAATAAAATCATTTCAGATGTGATGCTGAAGAAGAGTGCTGAGGATACTGTGGTCAGCAAAAAAGACAAAGAAATGGATCCTAGAACATTTCAATCCTGAAATACCCCTAAAAGTCAAGATGATCACATTGAGACTGTCATACTTTGGCCACATCATGAGAAGACATAACTCTCTGGGGAAAAAAACATAATGTTGGGAAAGGTTAAGGGGAGAAGAAAGAGAGGAAGACAGCATGCCAAATGACTAGATTCAATTAGGGAGGTCATGCCATGAGTCTGCAAAGCTCAAGCAGAGCAGTAGAAGACAGGAAGTCATGGAGATGTCTCATCCACAGGGTTGCCATGATTCAAGCTCAACTCGATTCCGTTTTATTCCACAAGGCACCGTTTCTCTCATCCTGCCTCAGTCCAGGTGCCCATGTTGCTCAAATGTGTGTGCTTGGCTGATTCAATCGCCTTTCATCTCCTTGGCCAGCAGAAGCTTTTAATTAGGCTTCTCTTCTCAAACTGTCACCGAGGGTGGGCATGGTGCATTGGTCCAGTGAAGCTGGGCCTTGGCATTCCTTCTCTGTAACTCAGAGGCTCATCATTCAGATTCTCTTCCACAATTGTGTGGAAGCAGGATTTGGCTCAGGATCGCCAGCATTCCAGGAAATAAAACATGGCTCCAGAATATCAGATTGTGTTCTCTCCCCTGTGTAGCCTAATATTGTCTACTTTGATTGGGATTCAGGATTCTCTGCTCTACCACTGAACTAGAGACCTTCACCGAAAAAGCCAGTAGGATTCTAGTCTTTATGCTTCTGAGAAGAGTGGTAGTTTAGACAGAAAAGTAGGATGGTCCCTTCTGCCAGGTCACACTATTGATGTGCCTAGAACATTGTCTATATTGGGGCGCAGCCCCCTCAAGTCACCCTTGAACTCTTCAGCTCATCAAATTAGTTGTGCCCCACATTGTTTTTATTTAAATCCCAGTCAGTTCCAGGGCTGATTTACAGCTGAAAACCAATAGTCATATCTCACAACAGGGGCAAATGTGGCCCAGGATCCCCACACACTTAACCTACCCCACCTTACACAGACTGGGAGAAGTTTCTAGAGTCTCTGATAGAAGCCTTTCCAGCTTCCAGTTCCTTTTAAAACTAGAGACAGGGATTCAGTTTCGGATCTTTGTATGTAAAGCTTTCCCAGTGATGGTTGGCTCGTCCTCTACAACAAGTTTTCAGTCCTCCTAGAACAAGACCCCAGGCCAGACTGTTGGTGCCTCTATATCAGGAGCCTGACTGGCAGGGTCTCTGGGTGAGACATGACTTTTCCCATCCCTGCCAGTGGAAACTTTTTAACAGGAGATTCTAAAAGTAAAAACTTTTCATGAAGACAGTGCTCTGCCACTAAGCTCTTGGTCTTTCATATCCTCTCAACATTTTTCACAAGGAGGGGTTAAAAATTAATTGGTTGCTGCCGCCCAAAAACTCTGAAACAGGTAGGGATGGAGAGAAGATTCAAAAATATTTGCAAAATGGTTAAATAACAGAAATAAAAAAAGGAGTGATCAAATTTTGGAAATTCAAGACTAAATGTGCATGAAAATTACCCCCCCCCCCCCATAAAGCAGCATTTTCTGCACCAAAATAAGTTCTTTTCTGAGAACTATCTTCCAACGCTTCTTCCTTGCAGCACGGATCAAAATGATAAAAGTATTAATTCGCACCTGCAAGAATGACATGTACAAAGAGAAGCAGGGTAAAGAAGAAACCTGGCAGCCTCAATTTGTCTAAGGCTCACCTGTGTGACTCCTTGCCTTGGGTACATTGAGAGGGCATCTTTGTCTGCCTGGGAGTGAAGGCCTTGCTGGCTTGTGACCATCAACACCCCTTCCTCCCTCCTCAGTCAGGTCCAGAAACTAAAGGGCCAGAAGACGCTGGAGCAGCAGGAATGGGGATCGATGGTGTGAATAATTTATAGAAGGCCATTGGGGAGCAAGAGGTGTGGGGGCAGGTCGAGGCGGATGGGCACATTCCAGTGACAGATTCACGGGCCCCACAGGGGCCAGGTCAGCAATGCATTGATGGAGTCGGTTGCTTCAATGTGCTGACACTAAGAAAAGCCATGCACATGCGCACTGCCGCAAACACCACCCAGCTCAGGATTCTGTGTGTGTGGTCCCAAAGGCTGTCTCCAGGTGGAAAGATATCTTAAGGCAGGAGTGGGCAAACCATGGCTCTTCAGGCTCATTTAATGGCCCCCAAAGCCCTCCTAAGCCCCAGAATATATGGAACCTCTGGTCTGGAAACCATGCCCTATGAGGAGCAACTCAGAGAGCTGGATATGTTTAGCCTGGAGAAGAGACGGTTAAGAGGTGATATGATAGCCCTGTTTAAGTATTTGAAGGGGTAGCATATTGAGGTTGGAGCAAACTTGTTTTCTGCTGCTCCAGAGAATAGGATGAAAGCTACAGGAAAAGAGATTCCATCTCAACGTTAGGGAGAACTTCCTGATGGTAAGACCTGTTTGACAGTGGAAGACGCTCTCTAGGAGAGTGGTAGTGTTTCCTTCTTTGGAGGCCTTTGAACAGAGGCTGGATGGCCATTTTTGGGATGCTTTGATTGTGTCTTCCTGTATGGCAGGGGAGTGGACTGGATAGCTTTTGGTGTCTCTTCCAGCTCTATGATTCTATGAACCTTCCCCTCATTTATTTATTTGCTTATATTGATTTTATGGTCAATAGCAGCTCAAAATGTCTTTCTAACATGTCAGTTGGGTGACTACAACCTCTCCAAACCTCCCACAATGTTTACCCTTCTATGTCCCTAAATCAGCCCAAAACAAAACCATAAGTAATGTTACATCATTTCTGTTCATGTCCAGAGAACCAGTGGAGTCCCAATGTGAGGGTTGGAATCCTCTACCCAATGATCCACAGACAACATGACACCCAACATGTTTGTGTTTCTATGTACCTTCAAGTCACCTGTCGACTTGTGGCAGCCCCATTAATTTCATGGAGTTTTCTTAGGCAAGAAATATTCAGAGGTGGTTTTCCCAATTCCTTACAGGGGTGAAAAATGGACCCTGATCCCTCACCAGAAGCCCTGGTGGTGAAGTGGTTAAATGCCTGTACTGCAGCCACTCACAAACTATAAAGTTGCAAGTTCAATACCAGCCAAGGGCTCAGGCTCGACTCAGACTTGCATCCTTCCGAGGTCACAAAAATAAGTATCCAGCTTGTTCAAAGAAATTAGCTTACACATTGTAAACCACTTAGGGAATGCTTAAGTGCAGTGATAAGCCGTATATAAATGTACTTGCTATTGCTATTGCACAGTGCTCACCCTGATCTAATTGAGTGCAAATATTTACTTCCTTGGATCTAGACGCTATACTTCTATTGATGCAACCTAAAATAGCATTGGTCTTTTTAGCTGCTACCTTTCACTGTTGACTCATGTTCAACTTAAGGTCTACTAGGACAACTAGATCGCTTTCACATGTAGACTCATTCATCCAGGTGTCCCCCATCCTATATATGCATTTATCTTACTTTTCTCTGTGTTGAATTTCATTTTGTTAGCTTTAGCCCAGCTTTCTAATTCAGGTCATTCTGAATTTTGATCCTGTCCTCTGGGGTATTAGCTACTCCTCCTAATTTGGTGTCATCTGCCAATTTGATAAGCATGCCTTCTATTTCTTCATCCAATTCAATGATTAAGATGTTAAGTAGCACTGGGCCAAAGACAGAACCCTGTGGGACCCCACTGGTCACTTCTCTCCAGGATGAAGAGGAGCCATTGTTATAGCCCCTCTATTCCTACATTCCAATCATGAGACTCATCCCACCAGGTTCCAGTGATGCCTATTATATCATATTTGCTTTGTTGTGCTAGTTCAAGTTTATTTTGCTTATTTCCCATGCTCTGTGCATTAGTGTAGAAACTTCCTGTTTGTGTTCCCCATCCAGGACTGTCCGTTGCGTTCTTTCCAGGAGAACCTCTTGCACCCTGATATGCTGAAGTGCCTTTACCCGAGCCTTCAGCTGCTGGACCTTCTCTTCCAACAAGGCTACCAACATGCACTTGGTGCAGGTGAAGTTACCTACATCCATAGGCAAGAAGATGAACATCTGCCAGCTGTTGCAGATGACTGCAGCAGCAATCTCACTGTCCATATTGAGATATCTAAAGTAGTCAGCAAAACAGGACTCTGGGCTTCCCCCTCCAAAAGTCCCCTCTTAATCACCCTTGAAAAGACCCTATTGGCCTGGCCTTTTCACCAAGTGCTGTCAGCTAGCTGAAGAGACTGGAACTATAGCTATACAAATAGCTATTGATTGCTAGCTCCTTCCCCAAGCAGGTCTCTGACTCACTTACTCTGAGCAACCCTCCCTCAGCTTAGCCCCTTAAAGAAAAATAGTTTAAAAGTAATAGAGAATCCCCAAACACAGTTCCCAGATCACCTTCTGCTCTTTGTTGTGAGTCTTACTTGGCTGTAAAAAATTCTGAAATCAGTTAGAAACAGCTAGGCTGCTAACTCCACACCAATGCCTCACAAAAGCCCACCACTCAGGGGCAAAAAAATTCCAAGTATTAACTTAATGAAACTGGCTTCTCAGCCACAGGTTTTTCTCTCTCTCTTTCTGTGCAGGCACATGCATGTGCTGCCATTGGGGACAACACGGGCTTGCCATCTATGGATGCTGAAATCTATGGATGGCAGGTCCGTGGATACAAAGGTCCCTAAGTAATCCCCTCACTTTGCTTTGATTTGGAAACAGCCCCTTTTGCTAAGATTTGAATCTTAATTTTCCAATCAAGAAAATAGGTTGTGTGTTTGTATGCATGTATTTTAATGAGTGTTTAATGACAAGATGTGAGCAACTGTGCTTGCTACTTGATTCATACCAATTATATCATCAGGAGGTGTTCTTGGATTTCAGATTTTGGCCTGGAAATATCCAGGCCTGGGATGATCTTGAATTGGCCACCCTTTTCACTATGTCTGAGGCAGAGCAAGGAAACATTACTTTTGAATGACTGTTTTGCCAAGAAGCCCCCAGCCAGTTTCCTCATATTCTGATCTGATGGCAACCTTGTAGCCTAAGAGACACAGGCTTAAGAGATTCCACCTAAACATTAGGAAGTATTTCCTGATGGCAAGAGCTGACTGACAGTGGAATACACTGTCTGGGAGTGTGGTGGAGTCTCTTCTTTGGAAGTTTTAAAAGAGAGACTGGGTTGTCATCTGTTGGGAATGCTTTGGCTGTGTATTCCTTTATGGCAGAATACGGTTGTTTTAGCACACCCTGTTTTATTTTGGATTACAAATAATATGTGATATTTTGTCATAATAGTTGTTACATAAAAGCCAACAACATGATCCTGGAAAGGATATAATGATCTTTAAGAGAACTTCTCATGAGTGGTAACATAAGACCCGAGGGCATGTGGAAAAGACCCATGTATCTTAATAGGTGTAAGTATTGCTTCTTCACAACCCCTTGCCATGTGCATTTCCTCTTGAAAGTCAAAGACAAAAGAGGCCTGTCAGCCAAAAGTAGTAAGCCGATCTTCCTGCTAGACTCCATTATATTTCCCAATAGCTCATCCAGTCCCAAACTCTGCGGGGTTGTCCTGATTTATCACTGCTTGAATAAATAAATGTTCCACCATCAACCAAATATATTCCTTTTGTAACTCTGCAGTTAAAATCAATCCCATCATTTATGGAATTCCTGGAAAATCCACTCAACTACCTCAAGACACAGTTCACCCCATAAATATGCCCACTTGGTCATTCCTACTTTGGTCCCAGTTTGGAACCAGGCAGAAACCCTGTCTCCTCAAACTTGACCTCTCAGTACTGCAGCATTTGCCAGACTGGAGATTGCCCCTGCAATTGGGTATATCCCTACCCTCCAAACTGCTATCCACTGCCACCTTTTATATCTTAGTTCTTGGGTGCATGTGACAGAGTGCATTGTGCATGTGTTGATTCTCCTTTTCAAAAATAAACTAGACTAATTTGGAACCTGCCTCTGTAGTTCTTTGGGTTCTGAACTGATATACATAGGCTGAAAGTCCTGGCTAGAGTTACTCTAGCCCTCTCGCTGCTTCCTATTGAGATTAACTAATTTCCCCATTGAATTCAATTTATGGATACCCTCCCAGGTTTTTGGTAAGAGTTGGACTGGATGCCCCTTAGGATCTCTTCCAGCACTGTGATTCTGTGATACCTGACCGTTTTACAGTTGGAACATAGTCTAGACCAGGGTGGGGGTCAAATCAAGCATTCCTGGGATTGCCCCAATTGCCATGCCCCCTTCCCCATGGCATCAACATTGGTTGATTTCTCAGGTTTTTTCCCCCTTGATCTTTCTTAAACCTTCAGTGACCAGCAGTGCCAGTGAGAGCTTCAACCTACAACATTGTAGTACAGTATTTTGATCCCACCCCTTTTGCCTTTTGGTGCTAGAGAATCGATGTGGTGTGGTGGTTTGAGGGTTTTTGTCTAGGTCTCTGGAAGAAGAAGCAAGCTTATTTTCTGCTGCTCCAGGGACAAGGATCCGGAGCAATAGATGCAAACTACAGGGAAAAAAAATTCTGCCTCAACATTAGGAGGATCCTCCTGACAGTAAGAACTGTTTGATAGTGGAAGACACTGCCTTGGAGAATGGTGGAGCCTCCTTTTTAAACAGGCTGGATGGTCATTTGTCAGGGGTGCTTTGATTATGAATTCCTGCATGGACAGGGGTTGGACTGGATGGCCCTTGGGGTCTATTCCAGCTCTAGGATTCTATGTATGACACACACAGTCCTGCTCTTCAGTCGCTTGCCATCCGTCCAGTTACCTGGCATCTGCCACCTGAGCCAACCACTTTCATAGCAGAGCTGGCCCTGCTCTTGACAGACCTGTCCTCTTTGTGAAGAACTGAGGACCATAGAGGTCACATCAGCACTGCTGGCTCTTCACCTCTGAAAGGAGGCCTAAAATTTATCTCTCGAGGCCTTTGCTTTAGGTCCAAAATGTATCTCCAGAGACCTAGGCTTTACCAGCATCTCCCCCTACTCCATCCTGCCTCGGTTGTGTCCAGAAAATCCAGTTTGAATGCCTTCCTTAAAAGGCTGCGAGCACATGCCGCAGTTTACAGCAATTGTGGAAGGCTTTGTGAGAATGCAGCTCCCAAACCCAATGGAGCCATATTTCAGTATTACTGTAGCGCAGTGCCAGGCACTCATCCATTCCCATCCCCCTTGTTATTTATTGCCTCATTTTCTCTGTGGCGCCGCCGGCTGCTGAGGGAGTGAACCAGCCTGCTCTTCCCATCCCCCTTTTCCTATGGCTGGCTGAAATTGCTAGACTGAATAAAATGGGGAAGGCAGGCTGTGGGCTGTAGAGAACAAGGCAAGGTGATGGAGGCATGAGGGGAAGGGGGAACAACGATGATAAGGCAGCCATTTTAATGTTGGGTAACAAAGGAAAGATGCAGCTTTGGTAAATGAAGTTTTGCAGTGGCACATCTTGGGGATGTATTTGGTTCTCCACCTGGCTTGGGTTCTTTGTGAATCGTTTTCATGATAAAGGCGCATGGAGAGAGACAGACTACTCTTTCAAACGGGAGGAATTTCTCCCAACTCCGAATGGAGCCAATGCAGATTCATGTAAATTCGCTTGTTTAGCGAATTTACATGAACCCCTGCTCCATTCGGAAGAACCCCTGCTCTGTTCGGAATTACTTCCCATTACCCGAAAATAACCCCCTCCTGCCCGAATTTGCATGCGAAGCTTTAATTCGCAATAACGTAAAACCCATGATTGCATTTGAATTGGCTTCCCTCTTGCCCTAATTTGCGTGCGAAGAGTTAATTCGCAATAACGTAAAACCCATGATTGCATTCGAATTGACCTTAAATTATACTTCCAATTTAGGCTCGTATGAAAGAGTCCAGAGAAGGGAATAAAAGACAACCCCTCAGGTCAAGAGAACCCTTCCACATGTGATGGGCACGTCTTCCCTTTCCCTCTGAAAAGGAGATAAAAATATAGATACAAAAAGATGTATCTCCACTGTCTCTGACCTTCTTCCAAGGCTAGTTACACCCTCCGCTAGCTGCACATGCATTTCCTCTGCAAGTCCTGTCCCCGGTGCCAACCGGCCGATCTCTGGGGCTTGCCAGAGAGGAAGATAGTACTGGAAGCAGCCAGGCTTCAAATGACAAATCTCCCAGAGCTGGTAATCCTCCAGGGGACTCCATTCATTCCTCCTCACCACTGCTTAATTCCTTACTGCCCCTTTAGGTCTGGACCTCTTATTGCCCCTTAAGTGTGGATCTCTCCTTTCTTCACTGGAGATTTTTAGACGGACAAAAGTGACGGGAACATAGCGGGACGCTCCTGTCAGTTTTTCACATTTGTGGGGAGATTATCTGACGACATCACAATCATCCTGTCATTATCCTGTGAATAAAAAGGAATTTTTCCAGCCACTTTTCATTCACGGGATAATGATGGGATTATAATGATGTTGCCCATCTGAAAATCTCCACTGTCTCTCTCATCTTCGCTTCTCCCTAGATCGTGTACTCCTTCACTGCCCTTTATACCTGGAACTCTTTCTTTTGCTGACCCTCTCTCTCCCCCTTATATCTGGGGATTTCACACCCTCATTGCCCCTTCTGCCTAGATCTTTCTCCACCTCGCTGTCTTTTCTTCCTGGGTATCTTGGCCTCTCACTGTCCCTCATTGTCTCTAGATCTTTCTCTCCCTCCCTGCTCCTTCTATCCTGTTTGCCTAGATCTCTACCGGAAACTCCCCCACACCTCTTATGCCTGGACTTCCTTCTCTGCTCCTTGTTTCTGGGTGCCTCATTTTTTCCTTCCCCATATGCTGCTTATTATTATTATTATTATTATTATTACCCCACCCCTTTGAGATCAATCGAGGCGGCTTACACATTAAAATACTATTACATCAATAAAACAAACTGCATCCCTCCCCCCTTAAAAAGATATTAAATCCATTACAATTTAAGTTTTTGAATAAACTTCTTTATGAATGAATTGACATTTTATGCGCAGTTGCATAACAGTTACAGCATCCCAGAGTCCCTACTGCACATGTCTAGGGTTTGGGTTAGGGCTGGAGCTAGGGTTTGGGAGCTTTAAAAAACTGCACAGTTGCACTGCAACATTTAGACACAGCTGCGCAGTTACACCCTTTTTAAAAAGAAGCTGGGAAAAGCAGATCCTTTTTAAAGCTGCTTTCCCCCCACTAAAATGCAAAAGAAGTGCGTTCATGCCAAACTTTCAGTGTGGGTCATATAAAGGCTACACTTTTATGCAGGCATGAACACACCCATTTCTGCCAGTCTAGATCAGCCCAGAGATTTTTCCACTCACTTCGTTGCACCCAGATCCCATCTGAGCCACATCCAGTTTTCCATAGTCTCCTCTCCAGGACCTCCTCTACATCCCTAAAAGTAAGTTATCCAGTTTCCATATCTCCACTTTGGTTAGCTTTGAATGTGTGTCTGTTTGAATTACTATTGTGTGTTTGATATACAGACATATATATGCCATCCTGTTGCTTGCATTTATTGTGAAAGAGGATGTCTGTCTGTACCTGGACAAGTTTCTTGAAGAGGTTGATGGATTTCCGCTCCATTTTGTGAAATTTGGTGCTTTCCATAGTGGTAGAATCCAAAGATATAGCCGTCTTAGTCTGTAGAATCAGTACGTAGAGATACCGTATCTTATAGCACCTTTGAAACCAAAGGAAAGAAAGTACTGTGGTGCCCAAAATTTGGGGTCTGAAGGAAAATTTCATGAGGGGAGCAAAATTCTTATGGAGAGGGAAATGCCTTAATTTTGTTCCCCTGTCTAACCCTTTATGAGTGCCTCCCACACACTGCATGTGGCTACAGACAGTGGTTGTTGCATAACAGAAGATTTATCCCCGCCTGGTCTCACTTTCATGCAATACCTTGTCAATGATAACTGTCTTTGGTTGCAGGCCATAACAAATAAGTCAAGCATTGGCTTTATCATGTTCTCTTGAAGCTCCAGGCACATGCTGTTCACTCCCCAACTCTGACAGACACACAGAGGTTGCACACACCCTTCCTTGCGATTGGCATCTCTGAGGTCAGGAAGTGCCTATGTGCAAAACAGGCAGAACCCACAGGTGCTTCTGGATTTTCCTTTGTTTCCCTTCCAACCCTGTGTACTTCTTTCCCAAGTGCTGGCAGCTCTGTCTGGGATCACAGCCTTTGGTGTTAGTTAGTCTGTGATTAATTGGACCGCCACCCCAATATTGATGGTGCCTGCCATTCCCCAAATGGATTCATGTCACTTAATGCGCTAAGTGGGAGCCACTGATATTCAACGGGACAGATTCAAAGGATTACTTACCCAGGCCCTGATCTCACAGATGGCTTTGCTGGCTAGCCTGGTGTCTGTTGGTCATACACCTTGCAAGCAGATGGTAGTCAGATGTATGCACTCAGAACATGCACTTCAGTTCTGGCACCAAAGGCCATGGCTCAGGTGAAGGTTTGGAGATATCCATTTAAGAGCTGGCAGCAGACATGTAATTCTTGTCTAAAATCCAAAGCCCTCAAACTCAAGAACCTTCCTGTAGATATTGTGAAGTCCAATAGCAATCTTTGTAAACTGCATTAAAAAGAAAATGTAGGGGCTTCCGGTTGGTAATGGCGCCCCGATGAGAAGCTTCTAACCAACTGGGTTAAGAGGCGGACTGGACATCTCGGGAATGGGCTATTTCTGGGGATTCCCAGAGTAACCCGAATTGATCCCATAGTATTGGGATATCAGAGGGGGCCTGACGGAGATCCTACATCACTTTTCCTCTTCTATAGACCCGCGGTCATTTGGGAACCGGCGGAGAAAAGAAGAGAGAAGCGAGGATTGTAAGGCATTCCACGCCTGAGTTGTTTCCCCGCAATCGGACAGAGGCGCCACCAACTTTTTAAAAACTTTTTCTTTGGAAGAGAAGATTCAAATTTTGAATGATTTATCCTCCAGTGGTTTTATGCTCAATAGGATTTCTTTGGTGAGTGATTTGTTAATTTGATTTCAAATATATTTCAAAAGAGATAATTGGACGGGCAGAACCGGGACCAGGACTTTATCTTACTCTATTCAACCTGCATTTTTGATTTTATGCACTGGTATATATAATAGTTGAGATCACAAGTATTGAAGATATAAAATATAAAATACAAGGTAAGGAACTAACGAAAAAGATCATTTTTATTTAACTCCTTTTTCCCCATGAACTAAACATACGACTGTGATATTTTTACAAACAATTATTAATTGGAAATGATAACTATTTAATCAGAAACAATACAAGACTTGTGGGATTAAAGATTTAAACCGGAATTTTTTTTGGATACAAACTGACCTTGAATATGCAGAGAGAATAAAACCACGTGATCATGATAGACTAAACAACCCTAGAGAAGAAATTTTGAATGAAGATCTGATAAATACTAAGGAGGAGACTGGAAGGAGAAAAAAAAGGGAGGCCAGAAGAACGAAATAAAGGAGGACGGGTGGAGGGGGCGACGAGAACGGGCAGAGGGGGCGACGAAAGGAAGACAAGAGAAGGGAGGATTTGTCCAAAAAAAATGGAGTCTTTTCTTCTTTCTCTCTCTCTGTTGTAAACTTCTAAAACCTCCAAGATCCTCAAAATAAGGATAAGTATTATAGAAGGAGTGTCCAACATAAAACCAGATACAACGGAAGCAGTGGTGGAGAAGCATTGCAAAGTCTGATGGGAAATGTAGTGTGGAGGACGTCCTAAAACCATAGAGATAAAAACCGGAAGTAATTGACAAAAGGAACTCTCTCGGAACAGGAACTGCTTGGAATTATGGGAAATAGTTCTTCCTAGTTAATTGCAAATATTAAGGGCTAGAGAATTTTCTTCTCTTTAGAAACATTTAATTGAGAGATAATTGTTTATTTTAAGAGACAGAAAAAATAATAATAAATAAAAGGGAAAAAAGAAAAAGAGAGAAGAGGAATAAAAGACAAAAGGGATAAGAGGGAAAGGGTGAACAAAAGATACATAGAAGGACTGAGCTAAACGGGAAGACTTTTTTCTGGTTTTTTGTTGTTGCTATTTGAAATATCTGTTAATTAGGGGTGGGGGAAAATAATAAAATAAAAATTTAAAAGGGAAGAAAAAGTCAAAAAAATTAAAAAGGGGGAATAAGAAAGAAAGAAAAAGAGAAACATCTTTTTTCCCCCCTTCTGAATGGACTGTATGGACTATTAGAAAAGAATTTTTGGATTGTTGGATAGACAATATAATTCTATTTATTACTGATTGTTAGAGATTGTGTTTTAAAGTACGAACTGATTTGGGTTATATATGCTTATATAAGTAAGAACTAAGGATAGACTTGATAAACAGATGTTGATGGGGGTGATTCAGCTCTAAGGACTGGGAACTTAAAAGAAAAGAATTAATCTTTACTTGATTGTATAGGAAATATTGATATAGATTATATACAGAAGCAATTGATGATTTAGATATAAGAAATTTATGTATATAAGTAATTCATACTTAAACAAATTAAGATATTAACTTGATTAATTTAATATACGTATACTTTGTAAATTTGAAAATGGCATCTGGTAAAAGTAACCCAGCGGCAAAGAAACAACAGAGACGCCCCTCCATGGGCTCAAGCTCAACAATTCTGGAAGAAATTAAGAAATTAAGATTGGACTTGAATGATACAAGAATTGAATTGAAACAAGAGATGAGAGACTTTAAAAAAGAAATAAGGCAGGAGATACGAACAGATTTGAGAGAAATTAATCAATCAATGGAGAGATTATCAAAGGACATGACATCTACAAAACAAAGAGTAACTAATCTAGAGAATAAATTGGATAAAGTAGAAGAAGAAATGAAAGAATGGAGAAAAAGGAAAGAAGATGAACTGGATGAAAAAGCAATCTGGGAGCTAAGATTTAGGAAGAAGTGTGTGAAGGTAAGAGGTCCCCCAGAAGAAAAAGATGAAGACTTAATGTTAAAGTTAGCACCAGTTCTGGCAGACATTTTGGATAAAGATGTTATCACAATGGAACATGAAATAGACAGGTTATTTAGAGTGAACTTATTAGTAGCACAACAAAGAGATTTACCAAGAGATGTAATTATTTATTTTTTGAGGAGACGTACAAGAGACCTATTATTACAGAGACAAAATGAATCCCCGTTGAAATATCAAGGATCAATATTAAAGATTTTTAAAGACATCCCTATGAGATTACTATGTAAGAGAAGAGATTACCAATTTTTGACCACTTTATTGAAAAAAGAGAATATTCCTTATAGATGGGAAATCCCTGAAGGATTAACTTTTTGGTATAAAAGAAAGAAGATTAAAATCACTTCAATAGAGGAAGCAAAGAAATTTATGGATCAATATAATTCCAAGCCTAAAGATCCACAGAGAGAAAAACGAAACGTAAACAAAAATCAGGAAGAAAATAATAAGAGACCAGAAGGAAAAGAGACAACACAGAAAATACAGAGGATTACAAGAAGAATGAAAAAGAAAGAGGAAGAACAAATGGGAGCTGTAGGAGGAGAAGAAGAAAAAGAAGAAACAGGATTGGAAGAAAGTGATCCAGAGGAAGGGAAAAAACAAGAAGGAGAAAGAGAAGAAGGAGAAGAAAGAGAAGAAGGAGAAGAAGAAGAAGGAGAAGGAGAAGAAGGAGAAGAAGAAGAAAGTGAAGTAGAAGGAATAAGAGAAGCAGACACAGAAGAACTATAAGACAAGGAAAAAACAAATATGGAACAACTGAAAATACTAACATGGAACGTACAGGGCTTAAACACTTAACAAAAAAAGAAAGAAAATATTCCATACTCTGCAAAAATTAAAGCTAGATGTTGTTTGCCTAGAAGAGTCAAGAATAAGAAGGAAGGACATTAAACATTTACGAAATCCAAAATTAGGTATAGATTTTATTTCAGCATCAGAATCTAAAAAGAAGGGAGTGGTAATCTATGTTAATTCCAAATATGAAGCCAAGGAAATTAAATCTGATGTAAAAGGGAACTATATAATAATTGAAACACAAATTCAAGAAAAGAAATATTTATTTGTGGGCATATATGGCCCATTAGAAAACAAAGGACAATTTTATAAAAAAACTTTTGAATGAACTACAAGGACTCAGCTATGAAAATATAGTTTTGATGGGAGATTGGAATGGGGTAATTGATCCCACCCAAGAATTTTTTGAATTGATGGACATCATGGAAGTGCATGATACCTGGCGGTGCAAGTATGCAATGCTAAAGAATACACTTTCTTCTCTAATCGTCATAAATCTTGGTTGAGAATAGACTTCTTCTTAACTTCTCCTCACTTGAGTTCAAGAACAAAAAAAAAATCGATATCCTACCCAAGATATGGTCGGACCATAACCCAGTGTTAATGAGAATAAATTTACACAAAAGAGAGTATCACTGGCAACTAAATGTGAATCTGTTAAGAGACCAGAAACTGACTAAAGAATTATCAGATGAAATTAACTTTTTAAAAAAGGAAAACATGGACAAAGGAGTACAAACCCCAGTTGTATGGGATTATTTGAAGGCTGTAATGAGGGGGATATTGATCAAAAAGAACTAATAAATTAATAAAAATAAAGAGAAAACAATAAACAAGATCAAAGAGGAAATTTTAAGACGAGAAATCTCGCTTAAGATTGGTCTACAGGAGGAGGAGAAATTAAAAGAAATACAGATATTACAAAAACAACTATCTCAAATAACAAAGGACGAAATAGGGGGGAAAATTAAATATATTAAACGGAAGTACTTCGAGCATGCTAACAAACCAGGAAAAATGTTAGTCTTTCTTTTGAGAAAAGAGAGAATGAAAAGACACATTAAGAAACTTAGAGAAGGAGAAAGAACAGTCACAGACTTGGATGGAATAAAACAGATATTTTACCAATACTATTCGAAACTATATAAAGGACAAGCCATAAATAAAGGCAAGATAGAGAAATACTTAAAGGAATGTAAGATTAAGAAAATAACAACCGAACAGAAAGACAAAATAAATAAACTCATAACGGTGGAAGAGATCTTAACAGCAATAAGTAGAGGGAAAAATGGGAAGACTCAAGGACCTGATGGGTTCCTGATAGAGTACTATAAGACCTTCTCTTCCCAATTGGTAAAAAATTTACAGAAAGTCATGAATGCAATACTAGAAGGTAACATACCCCCAACCTGGACGTTATCAAATATAACAGTTATACTAAAATAAAACAAAGACCCAACAGAACCTGCAAATTACAGGCCGATCTCATTACTAAATGTGGACTACAAGCTTTTCACTTCAATATTAGCAGAACGTCTGAAAAAAATCTTTGGTGAATATATTCAAGAAGAACAAAACGGATTTTTGCCAAAGAGGCTTATTAGAGAAAATATATGGAACATATTAAATTTAATTGAATATCATGAAAAAAATATTGATAAAAAGTTACTTTTGATTTTTTTAGGCGCAGAGAAGGCCTTCAACAAAGTCAATTGGGATTTCATGAGAGAAGCAATAAAAAGAATGGATATTGGAACAAACTTTATAAATTGGATAAACAAAATCTATGATAAAGAAGAAGCAAATATATTAGTAAATATAAAATCAAACTCCATTACAATAAAAACAGGAGTACGTCAAGGTTGCCCACTATCTCCCCTTTTATTCCTAATAACATTTGAAATTTTGTTAAAGCAAATTAAACTGGAAAAGGATATTAAAGGAGTCAAAATAAAAGGTTGGGAATATAAAGCTAATGCCTTTGCTGACGATTTGGCCCTCTTTTTGGGGGATCCACTGGGAAGCGTCGATATATTATTAACCAAAATAGAGGAATACAGTAAAGTTTCAGGATTTAAAGTGAATAAGCATAAGACTCAAATGTTACTAATGAATCTTACTCAAAATGAACAACAGGAGATTGAACGCAAAACCAGATTCCAAATAGAAAAGAAAGTCAAATACCTAGGTATTGAAGTAACAACTAAAAACAGTGACTTATTTAAAAATAACTATGAAAAAATATGGAAGGAGGTGAAAGCTGAAATGAATAGATGGTCTAAATTAAAAATCACCTGGATGGGTAGAATATCCATTGTGAAAATGTCAATACTACCAAAAATAATGTACTTGTTTCAGAATATGCCCATAATTACTAACGAAATACCATTTAATAGATGGAATAAAGATCTGTCCAATTTCATTTGGAATGGCCACAAACCAAGGATCAAGATGAAGCTATTACAAGACACAACAGAAAGAGGAGGGCTTGCACTTCTGAATTTAAAATTATACTATCAAGCTGCAGCTATGTGTTGGATATTTGATTGGATTAGATTGAGAAAATTGAAATTATTGACTTTGGAAAGTGCAAACCTGATATATGGACTACATGGATACTTGATATACGATAAGACTAAAGTTAATCAAGAATTTAATAATCATTTTATAAGGAAATCGCTTTTAAATGTGTGGCAAAAGACAAGACATAACTGGTTTTCCTACATACCACTCTGGACATCGATTAATGAAGCTTTATTTAAGAACGAAAAGATGTCTTGTGAATTATGGCCAACTTATGAAGACATAACAATACCAGAAAAAGGACAAAGAAGACTAAAAACTGAAACAGAATTGTTAAATGAAGGATATAGATGTAACTGGTTTTTATATAGACGTATCAAAGAAAGATTCAAGATAGATAAAAAAACCCAAGGGATTGGGAAATATAATTTGGAATTTGAAAAAATCATAAAAGAAGAAGGCATACATGAAATTTCACGGATATACAAACTACTGAACAAATATAACCTAGAACAAGAAACAGTGAAGAAATGTATGATTGAGTGAGCTAAAGATTTAGGACAAAACATACCATTTGATCAATGGGAAAAAAATTGGAAGAAAAGATGGAAATATACGCCAAATTATGGATTGAAGGAAAACCTAATCAAAATGCAATATAGATGGCATTTAAACCTTATGTTATAGCTAAAACAGATAAAAAATGTTAAAATCTATGTTGGAAATGTGAAAGTGAAGTGGGAACATATTACCACTGTTGGTGGACATGCAAAAAAGCCCGAGAATTTTGGAATGGGATTTATTCCATTATGATGGAAATATTGGACATTAAATTGAATAAAGATCCTAAAATATTTTTATTATCTATGATAGAAGAAGAACAAATAGAAAGGAATTATGGTAAATTGATATTTTATATGATAGCTGCAGCTAGAACATTATATGCAAGTAAATGGAAAACTACGGAAATTCCATCTGTTGACCAATGGATATGTAAATTGTACGAATATGCAGAAATGGACAAGTTAACATTATTTCTAAAAGGACAGTGTAAAGAAAACTTATATAAAACATGGGAACCTTTGGTAAAATTCTTGAAGGTTAAAAAAGGAAATTATGCAATCATTGGATTTGAGGAATAGAATCTTCTTTTAATCTTCTTTTATTTTATATATACTATCTAGGAGTTAGAAACAATTAAGTTCCGTCATAGAAAAATATATATATATTTAGCGGTCAAAATGGATCTCTTCTGACAGGCTTTCCCTGATTAGCATCTCAGTCACCTCCCACTGACTATCCTGTCTTGTCTGTTTTAATAATCTTAACTGTGTTGTTTTATTGTTATTGTTCATTGCTGTGATTTATTGGTTATAGTGGGTGGGTGGGTTTATGGGGTATTGTATTTTATTGCATTTTAATGTTTTTAATATTGTTGTAAGCCACTTCAATGTCATTAGAGAGGTGGGCTATATATAAAATTGTTGTTGTTGTTGTTGTTATGAGGCTTGGTGCTCAAGTGAGAAAGACATGTAGCAAATAAATAAATAATAGGTTGAAATCATGTAAGATTAAATTCCTGTGGTGGCATGGGGCTAGACACAAAATTCAGCTGCAGTGGGCTGCAGAATTGACCCTCCAAACTACTGCAGAGGCTCCCTCACAAGCCAATACTATACACCTTCCTGGCCCCTAAGTTGGCCTTACCAGACATCCCAGACCTTTGGGCATTTCAGTTTTCCCCAAAGGCACTTCCATTCCCATTTGGACAGCTTGAAACACAAGAGAGGGTTGTGGGCATGAATCTCCGCTTACCCACCTATCAATGGAGGGCAAAGGTTGGCTCCCTCAGGCCGCTTGCTTGCTGGCAGGCAGGGAAGCGTGCCAGTCGGCTTCATGCCGCCGCCGCTTGTCTCGCCAGCCTGCTCCCAACAGAGCCCCGTGGTTTCACCAGGGCTGCGTCTCCATCTCTCTTCACACCTCGCTTGGCATTTTCTTGGACTGCTCACTCTGCAGCCTTCAGCCTTGGCAAAAAGGCAGCCTGCAACGGGTTAAGATACTAGGGACAGGAAACAAGGGCAGAACTTAAAGATGTTACTCTTTGAGGTTTATTTATTTTAAAATCTCCAAATGTCCCGGCTGCACTGGCTTATGCGTACTGTGGTTCAAATACATAACTTTTCCAACCTCTAACCAGGGTGCTGGTGGTTGCCCAAAACATCTTCCCTGATTTGGGACTCTCCCAAAGAGCCATAGCAGGCAGTAGTTCCTGGAGGTTTAACTGGGTAGGCCTGGAAAGAATTAGTGAAAATTCACAAGCAATTAACTTGGGATGTCAGAGTTCCTGCATTTTTAATGCAAAGGGATCTTGCAACACCTTTAAAGACTAACAAAGTAAGAAGCTGGGAGCGTGAGCTTTCATAGATTTAGAGGCAAAACAAACAGCCCCAAAGGAGTGGCTTGCCACCGCTCCTTTGAGCACCTGACATGCGGTTGGTTGGGTGGCATGACGCTAGTGTGAGGGGTGTGCATTGTCCAAATGCCATACCCACATGCCGCCCCCACACCGGCACTTCAAGCTGGTCTGTACAACCCCTATGCCTACTAGGAAAGATCATCCTCCCAGCTTCTTTTTGTTAGTTGGACTCAAAGGTGCTACAAGATCGCTTTGAATACTGAGTTTGCAGACTAACATGGCTATGTCTTTGCATTTTTAATGGTCGTATAAAATATGGGATTTCAACCATTATTGCTTGTTATATGCTTGTGTGACATGCAACCCCCTCAGGAATGCCCTTTTTTACACAACTGGCAGCCGTCTCCAGTTTTCAGTTTGGCCCATCCGTGAAAATGAGCTATGATAACAAAGTGGATCTTCCATGGATAGGAGCAGTGTACCAGTTCCCGAGGGACAAGCCATAGGGCAGAGGGGTTACCTCCATTGACTATTTGTGGCTTTTGGGGAAGCAGTTCACTGGTTGTGCTTAGAAACAGGGTATTGAGTGAGGTTGAGCTTCTAGTTCTACCCTTTCTTTCATGTTCTGTTTATTACATTCCTCCCCCACTTTTCCAGCAAGGAGGCCAAAGTGCCATGAGTGCCTCTCCCTCCCATTCCTTCAGTCCTCAAAACAATCCTGTGAGGGAGGCCAGACCCAAAGATCACAAGATTGTAGCCTGGAGCTTGCAGTTCTTAGTTCAACATTCTGACCACCCACTCATTTTTCCCTATATATATCTGGCTGGCAAAAGTGCACTCTGGGGAATGGGGTGGGGGTCTGCATATAATCCAGAGAGGCCCCCATCTCCTTCCTCTGGGTTCCTCCAATCCCCTCGCCTCAACCCATCCCTTCCAGGTTGAGGACCATGGCTTTGGAGTTGCCAGTGGAATGGGAAGTAGCTTGATTTCATTCAAATGTAGATCCCGAGGATTGCCTTGGTATTGAAATCCAAGAAAGGACAGTTTAATCCTTTAGTATAATCCCTTTTGAGTTGGGGGTCTGGAGATTGGAGGGGAGGGGAGCAGAGGCCCACAGCTACTCTCCTTCCCTTGTTCTTCATCCTCCGCCCCCTCACTCCATTTTATTGAGGACTTTTTTTCTCCTGTAGTATTCTTTCACAGCAGCTGCGGGACTGGGCCCAGATGGGAACATAGTCATATATTGTTCAATTTCTCCCCCCACCCTTTTATATTGTAGACTGGTTATTATTGGGGATTGAATCACAACGACTGGAATGCGAGTGGCGAAAGACTCGCCTCCCATCCGACAGAACTCACTATGGACTGCATCTTCGCAGATATGGAGAGGCTTTACGTGCAGCATGGAGATCTCTCTGCTCTGCACATATCGTGTCTGCAGAGTCCCGCCCACCAGAACTGTTCAGGGTGGTGGGGGAGTTGACACAGGTGCCCCCTGCGCCAAATCCCTTACTAGAACCTACGACAGCCTGCTGTGAGGCGTTTAATACCTACTTTGCAGGCAAAATCTCTCGGATTAGAGCCGACTTGGATGCCAATACTCACTCAGTGCCCATAGGTGAGATGTCCAGTAACTCTGTTGTAGTCACTTTACTGGATGAACTTCAATCAGTGAGTACCGATGACGTGGACAAGCTCCTTGGATGTGTGAGGAAGACGACTTGCTCTCTTGATCCGGGACCATCTTGGCTGGTTGTCCAGGGAGGGGACGCATTGAGGACGTTCCTTTGGGAGGTGGTCAATGCGTTCCTCAGGTAAGGTATTGTTCCATCATTTCTGAAGGAGGCGGCTGTTAAGTTCCTCCTGAAGAAACCTTCCCTTGATCCCCTGGACAGGAACAACTATAGACCAGTGTCCTTGCTACCCTTTCTCAGCAAGGTGATCGAGAGAGCAGTCACCTCCCAACTCCAAGCCGTCTTGGATGAAACTAATTATCTAGATCCATTTCAAACCAGCTTCAGGGCAGGATTTGGAGTGGAAACTGCCATGGTTGCTCTGACTGACGACCTCTGCCTGAGCACTGACAGGGGTAGTGTGACCCTGCTAGTGCTCTTGGATCTCTCAGCGGCCTTTGACACAATTGATCATGCCATCCTTTTGAATCGGCTGAGAGAGTTGGGGATTGGCGGCACCGTGCTCTGGTGGTTCCGGTACTTTCTCTCCGGCAGATCCCAAAGGGTGAGGCTTAAGGACAGTTGCTCTTCCAAAACTGAGCTTAATTGTGGCATCCCTCAGGACGCCATCCTGTCCCCAATGCTATTTAATATTAACATGAAGCCGCTGGGTGAGGTCATTCGGAGGCATGGAGCTCAGAGTCTTCAGTACGCTGATGACACTCAGATATACTTCTCCATGACAAGATCATCTGCTCAGACCTCAGATGGCGTCTCTCCTCTTGATGACTGTCTTGCTGCGGTAATGGATTGGATGAGGGAAAACAGATTGAAATTAAATCCAAACAAAACAGAGGTACTCACAGTCACAGGCCCGAAACCAGGCTTGGGAATACAACTTCCAGTCCTCAATGGAGTCACACTCTCCTCAAAGGACTCTGTTCGCGGTTTGGGGTACTCCTTGACTTGTTGCTTCACATGACTAGTCAGGTGAATGCGACGGTCAGGAGTGCCTGTTACCAGCTTCAGCTGATACGCCAGCTGCACCCTTTCCTGGAGATGAGGGACCTGGAAACTGTGGCACATGCACTGGTAACCTCATGGTTGGACTACTGCAACGCACTCTACATGGGGCTACCCTTGTGCTTAACCCGGAAACTACAACTGGTTCAAAACATGGCAGCCACGCTAGTCTCTGGAACATCGAGGAGAGTGCACATAACACCTGTGCTTAAATCTTTCCACTGGCTGCCAATCAGTTCCGGGCACAGTACAAGGTGTTGGTTTTAACCTTTAAAGCGCTACATGGCTTAGGTCCATCCTACATCCTATCTCAGGGACCACCTCTTCCTGTACGAACCCCCCCCCCCCCCGCATGCTCCGCTCCTCTGGGAGGAATCTGCTACAACTCAAGAAGACCAGGCTGGTGCAAACCTCCCAGAGGGCCTTTTCAGCTGTCGCCCCCAAATTGTGGAATGACCTGCTGGATGAGATGCGTCTTATAGCTTCCATTGATGGCTTTAAAAAAGCCTTAAAGACTCATCTCTTCCGGCAGGCCTTCCCAGAAACAGGCTGATACTCCCAGCTCTGAACCAGACCTCCCCAGCCTCCTCCCTTACGCTCCTTCTACCTAGAGTTAGGAATTTTTGTCCAGGCATCTTTTGTCCTGATTTACTGTACATGTTTTTATTCCACCAATACTCACTGTCTTTTTCCTTTTGCATCTCTATCTATGGGGCTCTACCTGGTATTTCTCTTTATCAAGTTAGCATTTCTGAACAGGAAAAAAGGGCTGAAACCTATAGAATTAAATTCAACAGAGAAAATTTTAAAATTTTACATTCAGCCCACAAAATTCAAATGCACATATAGGATGGGAGACACTTAGCTTAGCAGCAGTACATGTGGAAAGGACCTTGGGATTTCTGAGTGTGATGAGGAAGTAAAGAAGGAAAATTATATTCTAGCATACATTAACAGAACGACAGTTTTCAAGTTTAAGGGAAATAATAGCCCCTCTATATTCTGAACTAGTCAAGCCTCACCTGGGGTCCTGTGTTCAGTTCTTGCTATTTTATTTTAAGAAAGATATAGGCAAGTTATAGCAGGTTCAGGGAAAGGAAAGAAGGATGATAAGAGATAAGGTGAACAAACCATATCAGGAGAGATTGAAGGAACTGGGCATGTCCTGCTTTGTTAAGAGAAGTTGGTGTCACTTCTCTTTAACCTCAAGGGCTGTCACAGAGAGGTCAGGCCTGTTTTCTGCTGCCTCAGAAGGAAGGACAAGGTGTGATGGTTTCAAGTTACAGGAGAATCATAGAATCATAGAGTTTGAAGAGACCACAAGAGCCATCCAGTCCAACCCCCTGCCATGCAGGAACTCCAGATCAAAGCATCCCCGACAGATGGCCATCCAGCCTCTGCTTAAAGACCTCCAAGGAAGGAGACTCCACCACCCTCCGAGGGAGTGTGTTCCACTGTTGAACAGAACTTACTGTCAGGAAGTTCCTCCTAATGTTGAGGTGGAATCTCTTTTCCTGCAGCTTGCATCCATTGTTCCACGTTCTAGTCTCTGGAGCAGCAGAAAACAAGCTTACTCCCTCCTCAATATGACATCCCTTCAAATATTTAAACAGGGCTATCATATCACCTCTTAATCTTTTCTTCTCCAGGCTAAACATCCCCGGCTCCCTGAGTCGCTCCTCATAGGGCATGGCTTCCAGGCCCTTCACCATCTTAGTTGCCCTCCTTTGGACACGCTCCAGTTTCTCCACATCCTTTTTCAATTGTGATGCCCAGAACTGGACACAGTATTCCAGGTGGGGCCTGACCAAAGCAAAATAGAGTGGCAGCCTAAAATTGCATTGCGTTTTTTTAGGTGCCGCATCGCACTGTTGACTCATGTTCAACTTTTGGTCTACTTGGACTCCTAAATCCCTTTCACACGTAGTTTCATTCAGCCAGATGTCCCCCATCCTATATCTGTGAATTTCATTTTTCTGCCCTAAGTGCAGAACCTTACATTTCTCTGCATTGAATTTCATGTTGTTAGTGTTGACCCAGCTTGCTAGTCTATTAAGGTCACTTTGAATTTTGATCCTGTTCTCAGGAGTATTGGCTACTCCTCCTAATTTGGTGTCATCTGCAAATTTGATAAGTATGCCCCCAATTCTGTCATCCAAGTCATTAATAAAGATGTTGAATAGGACCGGGCCCAGGACAGAGCCCTGTGGCACCCCACTTGTCACTTCTTTCCAGCCTGAAAAGGAGCCATTGTTGAGCACCCTTTGGGTTCGGCCGGTCAACCAATTGCAAATCCATGTAACAGTCAACTTGTCTAGCCCACATTTTACAAGCTTGTTTGCAAGAATGTTATGGGGAACCTTGTCAAAGGCCTTACTGAAATCGAGGTATACTATATCCACAGCATTCCCTTCATCTACCAAGCTGATAATTTTATCAAAAAAGAGATCAGGTTTGTTTGGCATGACTTGTTCCTCTGAAACCCATGTTGACTTTTTGTGATTATGGCATTGACTTCTAAATGTTCACAGACTCTCTGTTTAATGAACTGCTCCAGAATCTTTCCTGGAATTGATGCCAGACTAACTGGACGATAATTGCTGGGATCCTCTTTTTTTTTTCTTTTTTGAAGATGGGGAAAACGTTTGCCCTCCTCCAGTCTGCTGGGATTTCTCCTGTTCTCCAGGAGTTCTCAAAGATTATTGCCAGTGGTTCTGATATTACATTTTCCAGTTCTATTAACACCCTTGGATATAGTTCATCTGGTCCTGGAGACTTATATTCATTTAGGTTAACCAGGTACAGTGGTCCCCCGGGTTACGAATCCCCCGGGGTACGAAAACCCCGGGGAACGAAAGAGCCGGGGCCGCAAAAATGGCCCTGGCTTACGAATAAAACCCAAGGTTAAGAAACAAAAAAAAAGTGCAGCCCCCTTAAATTTGCCGCGCGGTCCGTCAAAAAAAGCGGTCCCCCGGGTAACTAATATTTCCGGGTTACAAAAAGTAATCCGGAACGGATTACTTTCGTAACCCGGGGGACCACTGTATTCCTGTACTATCTCTTTACTTATTCTGTTCTGAAATTTCCCTGTTCTGTCCTCTGCTCCATTATCCTCAGCTTGAACACCCTTTGTCTTTTCTGAGAAGACTGAAGCAAAGAAGGTGTTGAGTAATTCTGCCTTTTCTCTGTCCCCTGTTAGCATTTTGCCATCTTCTGCACACAGTGGCCCAACCGTTTCCTTCTTCTTCCTTTTGCTGCAGACATATCCAAAAAAGGACTTTTTATTGTTCTTAACTTCTCTAGCAAGCCTGAGTTCATTCTGTGCTTTAGTTTTTCCCTACAAGTGCTGGCTATTTGTTTGAATTCCTCTTTGGTGATTTCCCCATTTTTCCATTTCTTATACGTGTTCTTTTAAAAACTTAGCTCAGTTGAAAGTTCCTTAGTCATCCATCCTGGCTTCTTGAGACACCTCCCATTTTCCTTCCTCATTGGAACTGTTTGAAATTGTGCCTTCAGTATCTCCTTTTTGAGGAACTCCTATCTGTCTTGAACTCCCTTCTCTTTTAGTATTCCTGACCATGGAATCACCCCCAATATTTATCTAAGTTTATTGAAATCAGCTCTCTAGAGTGCGTGTCTGACTTTGCCCAGCTTCTCCTTTCCACTGTATAACAAACTCCAGGAGAACATGGTCACTTCCACCTAAGGATCCCACCACTTGCACCCCATCAACTAGGTCTTCCCTGTTGGTTAAGATAAGATCTAAAATGGCTGATTCCCTTGTTGCCTCTTCCACCTTTTGGACAATGAAATTATCTTCCAGGCAAATGAGGAAGTTGCTAGACCTTAAGGATTTGGCTCAGTTTGACTTCCAGCAAATATCAGGATAGTCGAAGTCACCCATCACTACTACATCTCTCCTTTCTGAGTTTTTGTCTAGCTCTCCAAGAGTAGATTTTGATTAACATTAGAACGGAAGGAACTTCTTCACAGTAGAGCAGGTTGGCAATTGAACAATCACCAAGAGGTTTATCAGATGGGAGGAATTTCTCTCTATTTCGAATGGAGCCAATTCGAATTCATATAAATTTGCTAGTTTAGTGAATTTACATGAATTCTCTTTAGAATGCATTCAGAATGACTTCCCATTGCCCGAAAATGACTTCCCATTGCCCAAAATTGCGTGAGATACTCTAATACGCAATAACGTAAAACCCATGATTGCGTTCCGAATGACTTCCCTTTTGCCCAAAATTGTGTGAGATACACTCATACACAATAACAGGAAACCCCATGATTGTGTTCGGATTGCCATTGGATTATACTTCCAATTTCTGTCGTCTGATAATGTCCCTAGACATGTGGTGCAGCCTTTCTCTCTAGAAATCTTCAACAAGAGGCTGAGAGTTGCCTGCTGGGGATGTTCAAGATGGAGTTCTTGCCCTGAGTAGGGGGTTGGATTTGATGGCTATGAGGAGTCTTCCAGCTTTATGATTCTATATATGATGTCACCCAAAGTCTGTATGGATCTGTGGTTCATGATCATATTCACATGACCTTGACAAAAGTCCCCCATGATGTTCTTGCAACTAGGTTGGTGAACTGGGGGCTAGACAGTGTTACTGTTAGCTGGATTCATAACTGATTGACAGACCAAACCCAGAGAATTGCTCTTCATTCTGGAGAGAAGTGATTACTTGGGTGCCTCAGAGTTCTGTCCTGGGCCCAGTGTTGTTTGACATATTTATAAATAACTTAGATGACGGAATAGAAGGCCTGCTGATCAAATCTGCAGATGACTCCAGATTAGAGAGGGTAGCTAATGCCCTGAACGACAGGAATAGAATTCAAAATGACCTTGATGGAATGGAGAGCTAGACAAAAACTTACAAAATGAATTTCAGCAGAGATAAATGAAGCAAAGAAGGTGTTGAGTAATTCTGCCTTTTCTCTGTCCCCTGTTAGCATTTTGCCATCTTCTGCACGCAGTGGCCCAACCGTTTCCTTCTTCTTCCTTTTGCTGCGGACATACGCAAAAAAGCCATTTTATTGTTCTTAACCTCTCTAGCCAGCCTGAGTTCATTTTGTGCTTTAGCTTTTCTGACTTTATCCCTACACATACGCTATTTGTTTGAATTCCTCTTTGGTGATTTCCCCATTTTTCCATTTCTTATACAGTACATGTTCCGTTTAAAACTTAGCTCAGTTGAAAGTTCCTTAGTCATCCATCCTGGTTTCTTGAGACATCTGCCATTTTTCTTCCTCATTGGAACTGTTTGAAATTGTGCCTTTAGTACCTCCCTTTTGAGGAACTCCCATCCGTCTTGAACTCCCTTCTCTTTTAGTGTACCTGACCATGGGATCACCCCTAAAATTTCTCTAAGTTTATTGAAATCAGCTCTCCTAAAGTCTAGAATTCGTGTCTGACTATGCCTAGCTTTACCTTTCCACTGTATAACAAACTCCAGGAGAACATGGTCACTTCCACCTAAGGATCCCACCACTTGTACCCCATCAACTAGGTCTTCCCTGTTGGTTAGGATCAGATCCAAAATAGCTGACTCCCTTGTTGCCTCTTCCACCTTTTGCACAATGAAATTGTCTTCCAAGCTAGTGAGGAATTTGCTAGACCTTGATGGTTTGGCAGAATTTGAATTCCAGAAAATGCCAGGATAATTTGAAGTCACCCATTACTACTATATTTCTCCTATCTGAATGTGTGGTCATCTGTTCTAGAAAGGAATCATCCAATTCCTCTGCCTGAGTCGGGGGTCTGTAGTAGACTCCCACAGTAACATCCCTGTTCTTTCCCTCTCCTTTAATTTTTATCCAGATGCTCTCCACCTGGCTTCCAGTAATGATGTCCTGGATCTCTTCACAGGTGTAAATATCCCTCACATATAATGCTATTCCTCCTCCTTTCTTGTTTGGCCTGTTTTTCTTAAAAAGGTTATACCTCTCTATTTCTACATTCCAATCATGACACTCATCCCACCAGGTTTCAGTGATGCCTATTATATCATATTTCCCTTGTTGTGCTAGGAGTTCAAGTTCATCCTGCTTATTTCCCATGCTCTGTGCATTAGTGTAGAGACATCTAAGATCATGTGTCCCCTTTACCTGCTGCCTGTGCATGTTTTTTTGCCTCCTACTGTTGGGTCCTTGCACTGTTTGCCTTATTCCCTCTGTGTCAGTTTCAATATTTATTCCAGCCCTTTTGCCTTCCAAAATGCTGTCTCCCTTCCCCACATAACTCAGTTTAAAGCCCTCCTGATCAGATTCTTCAGACTGTTGGCAAAAAAGTTTCTACCAACTGGCATGAGATGCTGACCATCCCTTGCTAGAAGTCCCTCTTCATGGAACTGCAGCCCATGATCTAAGAATCCAAATTGTTCTCGGTGACACCATCTGTGGAGCCAGTTGTTGACATCTGTGATTTTCCTCTCTCTTCAACTGGCAGAAGAGACGAGATGACAATCTGTGCATCCATTTCTTTTAGCTTCTTTCCCAGAGCCTCGTAATCCCTTCTGATATTCTGAAGGCTGTGTCTTGCTGTGTCTTGCTGTGTCATTCGTTCCACGTGGATCAAAAGGAAGGGATATTTGTCAGTAGGTTTGACCAGTCTTGTCAGCCTCTCCGTCACATCATGGATCTTTGCCCCAGGGAGACAACACACCTCCCGAGACATCTTGTCAGGTCCACTGCTTCTGTACCTGTGAGCAAGGAGTCCCCTGTCACAACCACGCGCCTCCTCCAAGGCTTAGCAGCGACTGTTCCCTGCGATGGAACTCCCAGGCTCCCCTGCTCTGTCCCTGAAGTCTGTCCATGCTGGTCTACCTCATCCTCCTTGATAAAGGCAAAGGCTTCAAAACGATTCTGTAGCTGTAAGCTCCCACAACTATCCCTGATTTTTCTTCTTCTCTGTGTGACATTCCTCCAACTGTCTGCCTCTTGTGTACATGAAATGACATTCTCATCCCTAGCAACTTCCTCTGTGTTGTCCCCTTCCAAGATCATTTCTTCAGTTCTGTCCAGGAAAACATCTTGCTCCCTGATATGCTGAAGTGTTGCTACCCTGGATTCCAGCTGCTGTACTTTCTCCTCCAAGAGTGCTACCAACTTGCACTTGGAGCATGTGAAGCTCCCCACATCTGTGGGCAAGAAGACAAACATCCCACAAGTGTTGCAGGTGACTGCAGCAGTTCCTTCAGTGCCCATTGTGAGAAGTCTTAAGGAGGCACTGAAACAAGACTGTGGGCTTCCTCCAAAGAAAATCCCCTGGTAAACAGCAAGGTTAAAGCCCCCTGATGGCCTGGTCTATTTCCCCAATCTGTCAGTGAGCTCAATTTACTGGGAATATAATTTTACACAGATCTCCTGGCTGCTAAGTTGTAGTCACTTTCCTCTGAGGTGGAGGAAATAAATTCTGAGAGGAATTATATGTAGCTGGTCTCCTAGCTCCTCCCACTAGTGACTCACAGACTTGACTCACACAAGCTCCTCCTCCTCCTCTGCAACAGACACACACTTAAAATGGCCGCCGAGAAGCTGTTCTTCCCTCTTCTCTCTCTAGCTCCAACTGGCCTGTAACTGGCTCTGAGAGGAGTTCTATGTAGCTGGTCTCCTAGCTCCTCCCACTAGTGACTCACAGATGTGACTCACACAAGCTCTTCCTCCTCCTCTGCAACAGACACATACTTAAAATGGCCGCCGAGAAGCTGTTCTTCCCTCTTTCTCTTTCTAGCTTCCCTCTTCTCTTTCTAGCTCTTTCTAGAAAAGATAATAATGCTGGGAAAGTGTTGAGTGTAGGAGAAAGACGGGAAAACCGCACACCAGATGGCTGGACTCAGATGGGGAGAACATGGTCATGGGTATGCAGGCCTTGAGCAGAGAAATGGAGGGCAGGGAGTCTGGAAGATGTCTCATCCACAGGGTCGACATGAGTTGAGGCTGACTTGAGGGCAGTTAGCAAGAACAACAAAATTGGGGTTGAACTAGATAACCCTTGTATCTTCCAACTCTAAGTATCTATGACTGTATGACCTCTTATCCCAGTTGCCAATATGCCAAAATGATGGGCAATATCATCTGCAGCAAGTGGCAAACCTTGGCTGAGCTTGGGGTAATCAGGAGAAGAGGTTGGAGTTGTAGAGCTTCTCAGAAAGAAGGTTCAGACTAAAATATGGGAGGCTAAGATGGATTAACTCCATCAATGAAGCCACAGCCCTTGGTTTGTAACACCAGACCAGAGCTGTTGATGACACAGACTCTTGGAGGCCTCTCATTCATAGGATCAGCATAAGTCTAGGGTGACTTGATGGCAAATAACAATTTAAAATGCAGTACCATAAGAAAACCTTGTACAGTGAAATTCAAAATCCATTAAAGAGTGATACAAAAAAGTGACAGCCAACCAGAGGGATTTATGAGACAGGCCTGGGATATAGAAGCTTAGAGCTTGGAGAGAATGAAAATTCACAGGTGGAGCCCAGGCATACTTGATAGACTTGAGAGTTGAATAGCAGACTCTCATGGGTTGGGCCATAGCCACCATCAAGGTGGAGGGATTTATGGGCAAAACTTGATGATCTGGAGGACAGTTCTGAGAACAGGGCCAGGTATAGGTGGGACTGAGTCAAAATTTGGAGATTCAAGGGTAGAATCATAGGCTGAGTCAGGGACAGAGCTAATGCTAATGCACATCTGAATTATGGGCAGAGGTGGCTTAGAGCAAATGAATCTGCTCTAGGTATTCATATGAACTTTAAAGGTAAAATAGGCTCAGCATCTTGGAGAACTCCTTTACCCTTCAGACTAAAACCTGGAGTAGATTTTCAGAAGCCAAAGCAGCAGTCTGCAGCTTAGCATCTTCTCATTTCAGACTCTGCGGGTTCCCTCTCTGCATCAAGTTTTCCTACTTGGACCAGTACAATACCTGCCATCTGGGAAGCCACTTTTATATCTTGGAGGCCAGGTCTCCCTTGCATCTTCCCCCACCCCAGGATGGGGGTGATCCAATGGGTTTAGCCCCATTGGAACTCACAGGGGAATCGGGCAAGCTGGAGCGGAGGAGACATTGACTCAACCTGACGAACCATGAGAGCCTCATTCAATTTTAATGAGTGCCGTGTCACTAAAAAAGGAAACAGGAAATAGAACAATTGGCCCAAGTGGGGGGAGGGCAGAAAGAGACACACACACACAAACAAACACACACACACTGTGGGATCTGGTGAACTGACTGGTTTCAGAAGTTATCTTCATTGGTTTGTATTTTGCGCCTTAGGAAGGGATGTGCAAGTGAAATATGAACACTTTCCCGCTGAGATATAATTGTTCTATTTCTGAACCAGGAAAATATACCCTTCAAGTGTCCCAGTTTATCATAGAATCATAGAATCATAGAGTTGGAAGAGACCACAAGGGCCATCCAGTCCAACCCCCTGCCATGCAGGAACTCTCAGTCAAAGCATCCCTGACAGATGGCCATCCAGCCTCTGCTTAAAGACTTTTAACGAAGGAGACTTCACCACCCTCCGAGGGAGTGTGTTCCACTGTTGAACAGCACTTACTGTCAGGACGTTCCTCCTAATGTTGAGGTGGAATCTCTTTTCCTGCAATTTGTATCCGCGTCCTAGTCTCTGGAGCAGCAGAAAACAAGCTTGCTCCCTCCTCAATATGACATCCCTTCAAATATTTAAACAGGGCTATTATATCACCTCTTAACCTTCTCTTCTCCAGGCTAAACATCCCCAGTTCCCTAAGGCGGTCCTCATTGGGCATGGTTTCCAGACCCTTCACCATCTTAGTTGCCCTCTTTTGGACATGCTCCAGTTTCTCCACATCTTTTTTGAATTGTGTGCCCAGAACTGGACACAGTATTCCAGGTGGGGCCTGACCAAAGCAGAATAAAGTGGCACTATTACTTCCCTTGATCTAGACACTATACTTCTATTGATGCAGCCTATAATTGCATTGGACTTTTTAGCTGCCGCATTGCACTGTTGACTCATGTTCAGCTTATGGTCTACTTGTACGTCTAGATCTCTTTCACACGTAGTTTTATACAGCCAGGTGTCCCCCATTTTATATCTGTGCATTTCATTTTTGCGCCCTACATGCAGAACCTTACATTTTTCTGCGTTGAGTTTCATTTTGTTAGCATTGGCCCAGCTTTCTAGTCTATTCAGGTCATTTTGAATTTGGATCCTGTCCTCTGGGGTATTAGCTCCTCCTCCTAGTTTAGTGTCGTCTGAAAATTTGATAAGTATGCCCCCAATTCTGTCATCCAAATCATTAATAAAGATGTTGAATAGCACTGGGCCCAGGACAGAGCCCTGTGGGACTCCACTGGTCACTTCTCTTCAGGATGAAAAGGAGCCGTTGTTGAGCACCCTTTGAGTTCAGCCAGTCAACCAATTACAAATCCATGTAACAGTTAACTTGCCTAGCCCACATTTTACAAGCTTGTTTGCAAGAATGTCATGGGGAGCCTTGTCAAAGGCCTTACTGAAATCGAGGTATACTATATCCACAGCATTCCCTTCATCTACCAAGCTGGTAATTTTATCAAAAAAAGAGATCAGATTTGTTTGGCATGACTTGTTTCTCTGAAACCCATGTTGACTTTTTGTGATTATGGCATTGACTTCTAAATATTCACAGACTCTCTGTTTAATGATCTGCTCTAGAATTTTTCCTGGAATTGATGTCAGACTAACTGGACGATAATTGTTGGGATCCTCTTTTTTCCCCTTTTTGAAGATGGGGACAACGTTTGCCCTCCTCCAGTCTGCTGGGACTTTTCCTGTTCGTCAGGAGTTCTCAAAGATTATTGCCAGTAGTTCTGATATTACATTTTCCAGTTCTATTAACACCCTTGGATATAGTTCATCTGGTCCTGGAGACTTATATTCATTTAGGTTAAGCAGGTATCTCTTTACTTATTCTGTGTTGAATTTCCCCTATTCTGTCTCCTGCCCCATTATCCTTAGGTTGAGCACCCTTTGCCTTTTCTGAGAAGACTGAAGCAAAGAAGGTGTTGAGTAATTCTGCCTTTTCTCTGTCCCCTGTTAGCATTTTGCCATCTTCTGCATGCAGTGGCCCAACTGTTTTCTTCTTCTTCCTTTTACTGCGGACATATCCAAAAAAGCCCTTTTTATTGTTCTTAACATCTCTAGCAAGCCTGAGTTCATTCTGCGCTTTAGCTTTTCCCTACAAGTGCTGGCTATTGGTTTGAATTCCTCTTTGGTGATTTCCCCATTTCTTATACATGTTCTTTTTAAAACTTAGCTCAGTTAAAAGTTCCTTAGTCATCCATTCTGGCTTCTTGAGACATCTTCCATTTTTCTTCCTCATTGGAACTGTTTGAAATTGCGCCATCAGTATCTCCTTTTTGAGAAACTCCCATCCGTTTTGAACTCCCTTCTCTTTTAGTATTCCTGACCACGGGATCACCCCCAGTATTTCTCTAAGTTAATTGAAACCAGCTCTCCTAAAGTCTAGAGTGCGTGTCTGACTATGCCTGGCTTCTCCTTTTCATTGTACAACAAACTCCAGGAGAGCATGATCACTCCCACCTAAGGATCCAACCACTTGCACCCCATCAACTATGTCTTCCCTGTTGGTTAAGATATGATCTAAAATGGCTGATCCCCTTGTTGCCTCTTCCACCTTTTGGACAATGAAATTGTCTTCCAGGCAAGTCCTGATTAATCCTCTGTCATCCTACCATTCTCTGGTGCTTTTAAAATGCCCCAGCTCCTCTCTCCTCCTAATATAGAATCATAGGAGATTTTTAGACGGGAAAAGGACGTCCTTGTCCCGTCCTTCCTGCACACTTGCGGAAAAGACTTTCACATGATGTCGTGCTTATCCAAACATTGTCCTGTCTCGGAAGTGCAAGTGACAGCAATTGCACAAAAGACTTTCATACGATGTTGCACTGATCCTGTCATTGGCCCATCATTGAAATGGAATTGTCCTAGCAGTTTGTATTAATGGGAGTTTGTATTAATACAATTCCACTTCAATAATAGGATAATGACAGGATCAAGGCTATGTATATGAAGGGCTTTTGTGTGATTGCAGTCAAGGATGGGATAAGGACGGGAAAGCAGTCCCAACCCTGTCCTGTCTCTGTATGATAATCTCCATAGAGATGGAAGAGACCTCAAGGGCCTTTTCTTCTCCGGACTAAACATCCCCAGCTCTCTAAACTGCCCCTCATCGGGTATGGTATCACTTTCCTCCTTTGAGCTCAGCTTACTTCAGTTGCTGCAAACTGAGTTCAAAGTGCAAAAGGAGTTTGCATGCAACTCAGCAGAAGGAGAAGAGGAGGGAGCTGAGGCTTGCCCTTCACAGGGGGCTCAGGCAAAAGCAAACTACTGCAGCCTTCCTACCTTGCCTGTTCTTCCTCATTTATATTTTATGCCATCTTGACAGAACTTTGATATTTCTTGGCCACACATATCCCAGTTTTCATCTGTGAAATGCTGGAGGGTATGGCGTTTAGTCTGGCGGCAAGCTACAACTAGTGCTTTTGGACAGAGACACCCACACCCATATATTCAGTTTGTACTTGAATGGGGCTTGTTCAACCCTGTCGCAAGATGGAGGCAGGAAAGCCTAGGGATGAGTTTTGTGTATGTGCCCTCCAGTTGCCTGTCAACTTTTGGCAATCCCATGAATTTCCTATGGTTTTCTTTGCAAGGAATACTGAGGAGTAGTTTACCATTCTCTCCCTCTGAAATGCAGCCAACAGCACCTGACCTCCCCTTGGTGGTCCTCCATCGAAGTGCTTACCAGGACTGACCCTACTTAGCTTCTCAGATCAGACAAGACTGTCATCTGCTGAACGTGGTTCATTAAACACACACACACACACACTCGGACTTTTACAAAAATGTATTGTCTGAGTTGAGGAGTATTTTGTATCCCAATAAAAATCCCAACATATTGCAGGTTGGGGTAAAGGTCAGGATGAGGATTTGAATTTATATTTTGTATTTCCTGAGCACAATGAGAATGCCAATGTTCCTGAAAATGGAAGAAATCTTGATTTTTTTTTTCCTCCAGTGGGCCCAATCTATTGACAACCAAGGAATGTCACTTTTGCCTTTGTTGAATTCTCCAAAAAATGGTATGGGGTGTACATATATTTCCTTCCTTCCTTTTTAAATCTAATCTGTTCAATTGGCTGAGGGAGAAAGAAGTTATCCCAATGGCAAACGTAAGTTATCCTATATCATTAAATATGCTGGGATAGTTTTTGACAACCATATGTTTTTATGGTTATTATTAATCCTACCTCGATCCGTAGGGAGAGGCAGGAAATATAAATAAAATTATTATTATTATTACTATTATTATGTTTTATGGGAGGAAATGTATGTGACAGGGTTTGAAATTGAGATAAATTAGTACAGTTTAAGTAACAATGAGTAGATTCACACTGTACTCTTATAGCAGTTTGATGCCTCTTTAAGTGTCATCATTCGGTGGAACCCTAGGATTTGGAGTTTGTTAAAGAGAACTGCATTCCTATGAACTACTGGACTAGAGCTCTCTAGCAGGGAATTCTGAATCCCTCAGAATCAAACCCTCATGGTTAGATTCTGTAAAAGTAAAAGTGACATCAAAGAGTTACAATTGTGGAGTGTGGATATATACCCAATGTTGCAGATGTCTATCTTGTACAGATCTTGCAACAAACCATGGGACCAAGAGACTTCAGATGCAGAAGGTATAAAAAGCACTGGTCCCTGTGCCTGCTCAAAAGCCCCACAGCTTCCCTGATATGAGAATCCTTAGCGTGATTATGAATTAGCAACTGTTATGCCCTCTGCATGTGCTCAGAAACCCTCTCAGCCTCTCCTCTGAAATGTATGTGTATCAAAAAACAAACAAACCCCAAATGAGGCTTGGTTTTAGGAGCACTCCACTGCTGAAATGTGTATCTAATCTGAATAGAACTCTACAAACATAGAAGCATTCTGATTTGGTGTTGGTCACAATCCACAAATAATCTGCTGGATTTGCTCACAAAAAGAGTTTTGGCGGTGTTTGCCCACAATTTAGAAAGTGTCTCATAGAATCATAGAGTTAGAAGAGAGCACAAGGGCCATCCAGTCCATCCTCTGCCATGCAGGAACTCTACATCAAAGCATCTCCAACAACTCTGATTAAAGGCCTCCAAGAAGAGAGACTCCACCACTCTCTGATGGAGTGTGTTCCCCTGTCGAACAGCCCTTACTGTCAGGAAGTTCCTCCTAATGTTGAGGTGGAATCTCTTTTCTGCATCTGTGGCCCAGTGTCCTATTCTCTGGAGCAGCAGAAAACAAGCTTGCTCCCTCCTCAATATGACATCCAAATATTTAAACAGGGCTATCATATCACCTCTTAACCTTCTCTTCTCCAGGCTAAACAGACCCAGCTCTCTAAGTCTCTCCTCATAAGGCATGGCTTCTAGACCCTTCACCATTTTGGTTGCCGTTTCTCAACATCCTTTTTTAATTGTGGTTCCCAGAATTGGACACAGTATTCTAGGTGAGGCCTGACCAAGTGGCACTATTACTTCCCTCGTGTAGACAGTATATTTTTATTGATGCAGCCTGGAATCACATTGGCCTTTTTAGCTGCTGTATCACACTGTTGACTCATGTTCAATTTGTGGTCTACTAGGACTCCTAGATCCCTTTCATATGTAGTCTCATTAAGCCAGGTGTCCCCCATCCTATATCTATGCATTTCATTTTTTTTCACCTAAGTGCAGTACCTTACATTTCTCTGTGCTGAAATTCATTTTGGTAGCTTTGGTCCAGCTTTCTAATCTATTAAAGTCATTTTGAATTTTGATTCTGTCCTCTAGGGTATTAACTATTCCAACTAATTTGGTGTCATCTGCAAATTTGATAAGCATGTCCCCTATTCTGTTCTAGATCTGTTGGTGATCCACAAATAATTCCAGCCCTAGCACTAGCCATGATTCAGGATAACTGAATCATTCCGTAACATCCAGCCTTGTTCAGGTGTGGTGACAGATGCTACCACATCACCAGTGGTAATTCAATTATCTTGTGAGTCCATATCCTCCAACTGTCCCAGTTTGGCAGGGACACTCCTGATTAATCCTCTGTTCGTCCCCCTTTCCAGCTGCTTTCCAAAATATTGCAGTTTCTTTCTCCTCCTCCCACTTTCCTTAGAATCATAGAATCATAGAAATTTAGAGTTGGAAGAGACCACAAGGGCCATCTAGTCCAACCCCCTGCCGTGCAGGAACTCCCAATCAAAGCATCCCCGACAGATGGCCATCCAGCCTCTGCTTAAAAACCTCCAAGGAAGGAGACTCCACCACCCTCCGAGGGAGTGTGTTCCTCTGTCGAACAGCTCTTACTGTCAGGAATTTCCTCCTAATGTTGAGGTGGAATCTCTCTTCCTGCAGTTTGCATCCATTGTTCCGAGTCCTGTTCTCTGGAGCAGCAGAAAACAAGCTTGCTCCCTCCTCAATGTGACATCCCTTCAAGTATTTAAACAGGGCGATCATATCACCTCTTAACCTTCTCTTCTCCAAGCTAAACATTCTTTGTCCTCTGCTTGCTTCAGTTGCTATAAACTGAATTCAAAGCACAAAAGTAGTTTGTGCTCAAGTAACTCAGGAGGAATGGAGGAAAGGAGCAGGTGGCAACTTGGCCTTCCCAGTAGGCTCAGGCAAAAGCAAATTGCTGCAGCCTGTTCTAGCTTCTGTGTTTTTTCTCACTAATATTTTTTACAGTCTTGACCACACACTGATGTGCTGGTTTGCATCAATAAAACATTTAAGGGTATTTTTTGTGAAGTTTTTGGGCCGGGTTCTGGAAGAGTTGATTCCTGACGTTTTGCCAGCATCTGTGGCTGGCATCTTCAGATGCTGTCGAAACATCAGGAACACACACTTCCAGAACATGGCCTCATAGCCTGAACCCCCCCCCCCCCCAAAAAAAAACCCCTATGGATTCTGGCTGTGAAAGCCTTTGACTTCACGTTGGAGGGTATTTTAATTTGGTCAGCTTCTGTATGTGGAATGAAATAGGTAATGATCTTGTACACTGCTTGGAGCGACAAAATGTCTTGGGCTTGCATGAAGATTTTGTTACCTATAAAAAGCCTGTTGGTTCCACCTGTGACCTGCAAAGATTCTGTATGCTCTGCTCACAGCCCATACAGATCTGTTGGCTCTATCCATGATTCACAAAAAATCTGTTCTGGCTTTGCCCCTGACCCATGAAGATTTGGTTGCCTCCCCTCAAAAACCACCCATGTTTTGCTTGCTGCATCCATGAAGATTCTTTTGGCTCCATTCATGATCCATCAAGATTCTGGTAGATCCTCCCTGAACCTGCAAAGATCCTGTCAACTCTGCCCACAACTCACAATTCTGTTGGCTCCACCAACAGTACTCAGGTACTGTTGGCTCTTCCCACATCCTTTACATATTCTGGTTTTGCCAATGGCCTACCCAGATTCTGTGAACTCGGTCCATGAAGATTTTATTGGCTATATAGAAGATTGTCTTCTAGCTCTGCCACAACCCTCAGAGCCTGCCATGCTCTTTTCCTGAACCTCCAGATCTGGCCATGCATTTATCTTCTCCAAGTTGCAAAGGGCAGAGGGGCAATGTTATCTGAAAACAGCAGCTGGTATTTCCTAGCCACTGGCTCCGAGCAAAACCTGATGCATTCTGGCCAAAAATTACAAGTGAACATACCTGGACCTATTTTTTTATTTTTTGGAGGGGGACAATGCCACATTGGCACAACATTGCCATGCCTTTGATGCAAGTAGGGTGGCTGGAGGGGTTAATGTTTCCTGCCAACCTCTTGCCAGGGCCTCCGAGTCCTCTGCTCCCCCTCGCCTGCTCCCTTCTCACCCGCTACATGTTTATTTATTTAATGAATAATTTATCCCACTCTCTGCTCAGCAATCTCCATTATCACGCCCCACTCCCCCCCTCTTCTCGCCATCTCTGATGCAGCTGCAACACTCCCCTCTCCCTTGCAATGATTTATTGAACACTGTCTATGCACTAGGCCAGGAACTGTTCTGTCACAGGAAGCCATGGTTACATATTAACCAGGGCAGGAGGAGGCAAGAATTCACACACATACACATTCAGAATCTCCCTTCAACTCTCCTTATGAACATGCAGTGGCATCCGGGTTCAGGATCTAGGCTGCCCCTCTATCAGCAATTCCTCAAATAAGAACCAGTAATAGGGCATTTTGCTCCTTTCCCTTGTGCAGACCTGAGCAATACAGGTTGAAGAATGGGAGACAGGTTCAGAGGAGTGTTGCAGACTATTGAGAGCTTAAGGCCTAGCTAGAATTGAACCCCTTTTAGGCTTCCCAGGTCTCAGACTCTGGCCTCTCTCTTCTTGGGTCCACAGGCAGAGGGGAGGAATCTCAGAGTAAGAGAACTGTCCTGAAAAGTGTATATACGTATCTATTTGCCTGGCTTGTTAGGCCTGGTGCCTTTTATTTCAGACCCTCCTATATTCGTTGATGAAAACCAGAGCACATGTGGCCAAGCAATATCACAGTATGTTCATGATGGTAAAAGTTCTTGATGTTCATGATGGTAAAAGTTCTTGATGTTCATGATGGTAAAAGTTCTTGATGAGAAAGAAGACAAACTAGGAGAGGCTGCAGCAGTTTCTCTTGCCTGAGCCTCCCTTCTTTTCTTCTCCCACATTCAGTTAACTGAAGAGAGACTGCTATTGCACTTTTCATAGTCTGAAGCAATTGAAATAATCTGGGAGCAAGGGGGAAAGTGGGAGGAGGAGAAGGAAACAGGGCCATTTTTTTAAAAGCTGAAAAGTGGGCAAAGGATGAATCAGGAGTGCCATTGCCAACTTGAGACAATTAGAGGACATTTGAATGGCATACTCTGTGCAGCCATGGTTGAAGCTTACGGTATAATTCTTAATAAGATCACCAGATCCCCGCTACATGCAACATCATAAGGGACCATCCCTAGGTCTCAGATTTTGGTGCTGAAATCTCAGGGCCTAGGGGTAGTCCTTTTTTTTTCTCCTTTTTTAAAAATATATAATTTATTAATACATTCTAAAACAGAACAACAGACAACAAGCTGTATACCAAAGCAACACTGGGCTCATTCCCATTGGAGGAATGATTCGATTTCTGATCCAGCTTGGCTGCGGGTCAGAAATCGATCCCAAAAGGTCCCTCATTCCCACTACAAACAAGACTTACCTTACTCCAGAGTAAGCCCTTTTTGCCATCTGTGCTCCTCGGGGGGGGGGGGGCGGCAGGACTGGAGGAGAGACAAGAGAGAGAGAGGGAGAAGCCCGCAAGTTGGTGATGGAGGAGAGGGAAGAAGGCCTGGGAAGGGAGAAAGAGGGGAATTCTGGGAGCAGGGAGGGAGAGAAAGAGGGGGATTCTGGGAGCAGGTGTTCCCACATATTTGACTTGCTTCAGGATCGATTTCAGGGAAAAGAACCGCCAAAAAACTGCTCTCAAGTAATGCCGGGTTATTGGTGGTTACCCCTCTTCCTTCCTCCTGCAATCGATTCAACGACGATCGGAAGCCGGTTCAAATGGGAATGACAGTCATTTGCCTCGAATCCTGCTGCGAAGCAAACTGCAGTGGGAACGAGCCCAATGAATAAAAGATCCCTGAATACACCTCTTGTTTATAATCTTTAGGACATTAGCTGGGTTAATGTCTTTTATTCATTGATAGTCCTGACCTGAAAGCCCCCATCTTTCTGCCCGGAAGAGAGAGGATGCATGAGTGCAACGCTTCTATTATTTTTCAGTTTCTCTCATCATAATTATAACCTGCCCTCCAAAGAGTGAAGGACAAGGCACACGAAGGCATGCTACTCCTTTTTAAAAAAATCTGTGAAGTAGGCTAGGCTCTGAGAAACAGAGTGATCAGAGACACTTTCCCGAGCATCCCCATTTTATAGTTGGGCAAAACTGAGGCCTGAGAAAATCTAGCATGTGGGAATCTATAGCCAAGGTCACATTTGAGCGCAAGCATTTTCCTTAGCTCTTTCTGACTTAAGGCTTCTAACTCATTTCAGGACCACACCATCTTCTGAAGCACCCTTGAGCCAGGTCTGGCTATGTAGCTCAGCATGACTGCTCTGGCTGCTAGCTCTCTGCATGAAGCCCTCCCAAGAGCTGGCAGCATTGCACGGGTTGGCAGGCCCCAGGCTCTTCCCTCCGCCTTCTATTCCTTTGCCTGGCGTTCTCCCAAAGCTGGCACGTGGGAATGAAGCAACCTGCCACCGGCTTGGGGAAATGAGTCAGAGCAGAAAACCGACAAACAACCACCCCCTTGCACTGAGCTGAGCCAAATCCAAGGGGTGGTTTTCAACTCTCAGTTGGTCAGCAAAGGAAGGGTCTGGGACATCAAGAGAAAGCACAGGGGGGAAAGGAAGGCATTGTTGTGTCCCCATTCTGGGAAGCTGAAAAGATAGCATCGCGAATGGAACCCGTGTGGGCCCCAAACACAGCAGGTTGGCATATGTTTGTGCCTGCCACATATGTACATTACCTTTTACATGCCCCCCCACCATAATAGTAAATGCATTTTTCCCTTGCAGGTGCCACATCAAGCCTCACTTGCCCCATCTGCATGGTGGCAAGATGGTGGTGATCAGAACGTGCACAGTATGTGGAAGTATATGTTTGTCTATTTTCCCTCTGTGGGGAAAAAAACACACACACCCTCACTGTTTAAGCAGAGCTATTTCCATACATCGGTGTGTACGAGAGGGATTCCTACTGCCGCACAAGGGGTGGCACACTGTGGCAGAAGGTGGCGGCTGGCACACTATGGCAGACAGAAAGCCAACACGCTTGCAGTTCCTGCCACCAAGCATCAGCTGTGCAACCCATTCTTTTTTTCTCTTCTCCCACCTCCCCTTCCCTCCCTCCCTCCCTGTCTGTCTACAACGAACTCATCCTCCACTGCCACTCTTGTCCCTGGCACTGCCCGTTCTAGCTGTCGGCACTGGTTGTGCCGTCAACCTGCCAGGGTTCCTGACGGCTGTGCTGTGGGCGGGAGGGGGGTTGATTTTGCAAGTGACAAACCACTATCTTGTCTCTGGTGCATGGTTGTCCAGTCACTGCCAATCATCTGTGACATCGTTTAGCCTGTAATGCTGGCAAAATGGTCTCTCAGTGGGAAGACTGGGCAAAGGGGTGGCAAACTGGTGTCCATTTTGATTCCTTCAATAAGCATGTGTGATTCATGTGAATTATTTTCACAGGTGCAGAACTAGAGTAGAGAAGAGTGTGGCATTGTGTACAGACAGTGTTGCTTGTTCAGGATCCTCCCAGGACCTGTGATTTCCATCCCACAATCTGAGACCTAAGGAAGGATGGCCCCTGATGTTTTTAAGCAGTGTGCATTAAGAACCCATCACAGTTGCTCACAGCTTATTATTGAAAGACATACAGAGAGGGAGGGAGGGAGAGAACATGTTTTCCTGATTGGAAACTAAGAGAGAAATCTTAGCTAAAGGGACTGTTCTTAGATCAAGATGAAATGACGGGATTATTCCTTCTCACTTAATTAGGAAGATGGGATAAGGAACATTTAATTTACCCTTCTTGCTTCTAGCCAGAAGGTGTGCAGAGAGCAGAGTAGAGGCCAAGCCCTGGCACTTTGACTTCAAGGACAGGGAAAGAAAGAGGAAGCTAACTCCGTAACTAGTAACTACATAGACCCCTCCCTCCCTAACGTCTCTGCAAGGTGCAGCAATGAATCATAGAATCATAGAATCATAGAGTTGGAAGAGACCACAAGGGCCATCCAGTCCAACCCCCTGCCATGCAGGAATTCCCAGTCAAAGCATTCCCGACAGATGGCCATTCAGCCACTGCTTAAAGACCTCCAAGGAAGGAGACTCCATCACACTCCGAGGGAGTGTGTTCCACTGTCGAACAGCCCTTACTGTCAGGAAGTTCCTCCTAATGTTGAGGTGGAATCTCTTTTCCTGCAGCTTGCATCCATTGTTCCGCGTTCTAGTTTCTGCAGCAGCAGAAAACAAGCTTGCTCCCTCTTCAATATGACATCCCTTCAACAACTGTAGCAAGCTGTTGCTTTCCTAGATTTCCTCAGTCTTTTCCTCTAGCGTGAAGTTGAGTCCCCCACCTGCACAAACAACAACAACAACAGCCCTGGAGAATGTGCAGCACACTCATCTCCCACCTGGAGATGAACCATGAGCACTGGAAACTCAGGTCCAGGCCTTGAGATCTGACAACCCTATGTAGAAATGCACACACACCTCTTGTCTTTTGCAAATGCCAGGCTAATAGATTGTGTACCTGTGCTCCGAATCCAAGCCAACAAAACCTACTCCCCCTCCCCCCGGAGTAGGTGCGGTATCTGTACCCCAATATTTATTTTCACTGTCTTTGTGACAGTGGCTTGCTCTGCTTTGCAGGGCTGCCCTCTGTTATGAAGTCAACACCATGGCCCACATTTTGACAGCAAGGTGAGGAACATGTCCACATCCCTTTATCATTTATTTATTTATTTATTTAGAGTATTTATACTCCACTCTTCAGCCACAATTTTCTAGTAATTATTTCTCTCTCTCTCAATCTGGTTGACCCAAGGCTTTTTGCTGCCTGACATAAAAGACAAAATTATTCAGAGGTTGTCTGGACTTCTTGGTTGGATAACGCCAGTGGAACAACATCCTCTATCACACCCTGAAGGCACCAAGGACTCTTTCATACAAGGCTAAATTGGAAGTATAATTTAAGGTCAATTCGAATGCAATCATGGGTTTTACGTTATTGCGAATTAACTCTTCGCATGCAAATTCGGGCAAGAGGGAAGCCAATTCGAATGCAATCATGGGTTTTACGTTATTGCAAATTAAAGCTTCGCATGCAAATTCGGGCAGGAGGGGGTTATTTTCGGGTAATGGGAAGTAATTCCGAACGGAGCAGGGGTTCTTCCGAATGGAGCAGGGGTTCATGTAAATTCGCTAAACAAGCGAATTTACATGAATCCGCATTGGCTCCATTCGGAGTTGGGAGAAATTCCTCCCTGTTTGAAAGAGTCCCAAGATAATTCAGGGATGGTCTGTGTAGCTCAGAAGAAACAGCCCAACACCTGCTGTTTCTGCACCCTGATATCTGCCGCCTGAACCTGTTGTCTCACTCTGCTCAATGACAGGGACAGCCTTCTGTGTCAGATCTCTGGATTGTCTGAAGGAGTCTTTGCCACTGGAGGCAAGGATGCTACAGGCCTTATTCCTTCTCTGCATCAGTAGATAGACACATAGGACTCCCTTTGGGGTTTTCTGTAGATCATGCTGGCTCATATTTCACAAATACCAAACTTTACTTCTGAACTATTTGCTGTTCTTATAACTCCTTTTAATGATTTTGAGAGATGACCTCAGTTTGGAAGGAGAGAGAGAGAGAGATTTCATGGTCCTGTTTTTCAGATTCTTCCAGTAAATGGGGTGACTTAACTGTGGACCAAAATCCAGCTTTCTAGGTACTGTGAAATTTTGATGTTTCTTTGATAATAGCCAGGCACATGTGTTTGCCTGTGTTCTCTCTCTCTCTCTCTCTCTCTCTCTCTCTTCCCCCCTCATATACCAGTTCCCAAGATTGCAATGTGGTATAGTGGTTAGAGTGCTGGTTTTAGATTTTTTGCTCAGCCCTGAATTTGACTGAATCCAAAGCAAGTCAGCCTAACCTACCTCATAAGATTGCAATTTGAATAAAGATAGGGATATTCAAAATGGTGCTCACAGCCACTACCTTATGCAGCATAGGTATATCTACACTGCACAATTATAGCAGTTTGGTACTGCTTTAACAGCCCTGGCTCCAACCTCTGGAATCCTGGGAGCTGTAGTGTGGTCAGGGACTTAGAACTCGATGGTAGGCAGCTTCACTGCATTCCACTGAAGTGCAGCAAAGAATTCTAAGCCCCGCACTAAACTATAAATCCACAGGATATTACCATGACAGTTAAAAGTGGAATCATAGTGCTATGGCTGTATAGTGTAAAAGGGCCCTAAGACATGTTGTGGGTTGTGGCCCTGATCTATGAAAAGATTAAGAGGCCTTGTATTGTTACACACACACACCCCAATGTATGTAAAACTTGACATTTAAGTTGTCTCCCACCCTGCCCCCTACACAATTTAGCAGATCCTTATAATAGGAGGCCTTCAGCCCTCTTTCAAGGTTTTGCATGAATAATATCCCTGGCTGGGGCTGCTTTGTCCATTACTGAGAAAGAGGGACCAGAGGCATCACCAGACAAAGTGGACAGGAGAGGGCCACAGCAATGCTTCAAATCTAGTGTCACTAATTGATAGGTATGGATGCCAGCTGGAAAACAAAGGCTGTAATTTCAATAGCAAGACTATACATTTCTCCAAGGTGGATGGTGGGGGAGATGGTGTGCTTGTGGCCTGTGCTTCTGTCTGCTCAGTCTGCCTTCCGGGTGCTGCTGTTCACTTGCCAGGAGGCTCAGGCAAAAGTAAACCGCTGCAGATTTTCTTGATTATCCCATTCTTCTTCATTAGTAACTTTTGATGTCGTGATCAAACCCTGATGTCGCTTGGCCACACGTGTGCTGGTCTCCATGTGTGAAATGTTGGAAGGCATGCTAAGGAGTTCAGCCCTGAAACAGAGGACCGTTCTGTGTAAAGTAGGACACCCAGCAGATGGGACCTGACTTAACCCTTTGGGTGCTGGTGGTGGCACACAGCAGCAGGCTAAATGGCCGCCTGCTTCTTCCAACACATACTGCATCCTCGGCCCCATGAGGCTCCCTCCTTGCCCCCCTTGCCCAGCACACCTTCCACATCCCCCTTTCTTCCTCACCCCACCCGCTCCAACCATCAGCCCAGTCGTTCAGAGCTTGTTTTTTCCATGTTGCATTTTCTCCACTTCACTTCCTCAGATGAATAATTAATCGAAGCTTTTTTTGGTCTTTCAGCATCGTTTCACCAGCCACCTCCCTCCCCACAATTCTTCATGGACACACACAGCCCTCCCAAGCATGTACACTCCTCCCAGCTGTGAGGCACCTGAATAGTGTTGCCTTCCCTTTTGCAACAACACACACCACACGCCAACACATGGCACACCTTGACAGAAATAAACAGGCCTTTCTCAACCAGTACATGAGTGGACCGCATGCGATGCTACCTTCAGCCTGTGTTTGCATGTCCACACTTATGTCTTTCACCCTCAAAATTCGCATGGCCCTCAGAGGACTAACCCATTTTTCATCTGGTATATGTTTTCCTGGTGCCCATTTCACTTCCATCCCCATGTGGCAGGGCCTAAGCCCAAGGTGGCATTGGATGGATGGTGGGTTTCTGTATATAAGGACAGCTTTTGACCCACAGACTAAGGGTTACTGTTATTCTCCCCCCCCCCCCGCCTCCCCAAATAAGACTATGCAATGTGTGGACCACCCTGAGCCAACCTTGAGGCATGCAGAACCAGATTAAGGCATGCTGAGCCCCTACATTATGAAGGCTTTCATGGCCAGCATCCATAGTTTTTTGTGGGGCTTTCGGGCTATGTTCTAGAAGTTCCTTTCTAGAACATGGCCACATAGCTTGAAAGCTCCACCAAAACCCCCTACATTATGTTTATGCTTGGTGGTCCCATAGCATTATGCTCCAAATGTGCGTATTATTCTAACAGTTATGTAAAGCATGAAATCATGGATGATTCCTCCTCTTCCTCCCCCCCTTTCTGCTTCTCTTTCTTCTTCATTTTTGTCTTATTCTGCCTCCCCCTCTTCTCTTTGTCTTTCTCCTCTTCTTCTCCTCCCACCTCCTCCTATTCCACTTCATCTTTGTCTTTCTCCTCTTCTTGGTCCTCCTCCTCCTCCTCCTCTCTTGTTCCTACTCTCGACTTCTTTTTAGAATCATAGAATCATAGAGACCCCAAGGGCCATCCAGCCAGAAGAGACCCCAGGGGCCATCCAGTCCAACCCCATTCTGCCATGCAGGAACTCTCAATCAAAGCATCCCGACAGATGGCCATCCAGCCTCTGTTTAAAGACCTTCAAAGAAGGAAACTATAATTGTGGAAAAGTCATGGAATCATGGAAAAGAGTCCTAGATTTAGAAGAGACCCCAAGGGCCACCCAGTCCAACCCCATTCTTTCATGCAGGAACTCACAATTAAAGCATCTGACAGATGGCCTTCCAGCCTCTGTTTAAAGACCTCCAAAGAAGGGGACACCACCATTATCCAAAGGAGCGTCTTCCACTGTCGAACAGCTCTTACTCTCAGGAAGTTCTTCTAATGTTGTGGTAGAATCTCTTTTCCTCTAGGATTTCCTTTCCTCTTTTCCTTCTTGAAGCAACTCTTATAATCTGAAGTTCTCCTTCTCCTTTGACCTCTTCTCTTCCACCTTGTCTTCCTCTTCCTTCTTTTCTTCCTCGGAAAACCCAAGTCACTTGAAGGCCTCTTCTTCCTCCTCTTCTTGAGAGGACCCACATAATCTGATCGTCCAGGCTATAGTGCACTTACAGCCTCGACAGATCAGCCATTAAGGCTGGCATCGGGGTGGAGTGGGGGCGTGGCGTCCGCATGATGCATGCCCTGACTCTGCCCCCATGCTGGCATGATGCTGTGTGCTCCACCACATGGCGGGTGGCATCACGGCACTCCTCTGGTACTGCATCCAGATGATGCAGCACCAAAGGAGCACCAAAAAGCCACAGTGCCAACAGCTACGGCACCCTTTCCCCAGCATAAAAAGGAGCCAGTTTTTGCAGCTCCTTTATGCGCCTGGAAAGCAGGCCTTGGGGCACTGCCCTGGGGCCCCCAGCCAAAAGGGGCCCCAAAGGAGCCGTGAAACGCGGGTCCTTTGTCTGCTGCAACAGAGGCACCATAAGCACCCTTGAGTGGCACTGTGACATCCCTTGTGTGCTGCACCATTTGGACATGGTGCACAAACCACACATGCCCCATGTAAATGGTGGTGCACCAAGATGGTGCGCCAAGATTAGAACCCTGAATGTACTTTCTGCCCCAGGACCCCTACGGGCCTGCTGGAAAGGCCAGTTTGGGGGCACAGCACGTAGTTACCACAGCCCCGATCCAGCCCCTGCCTGTCTGTGCATATGGCCCTGGGGTATGGAATGTGGCCTGCTGGGCGCTGATCAATACGCTCCTCCCATATCTTTGGGCATAGCCCTTTCCATCCTGCCAGTTATATAAAGAGCCAAGAGGCCCAATGGACAAGGGAGGCATGCCAAAAGGCCAAATGTCTTTGTGGGCATGCCTGTTTGACTGGGGCAATGTGGGTCCTAGGGACTCAGGCAGGGCATAGTGGTTTGTTTGGTTTTTTTTTAATTTAAATTTTACACATCTGATAAAAAACACAAACGAATGTTACAATTCACACAGCATGGCCTACTTAAATTTACATAGCCATATACTCATATACCTACATGAGATCAATAAACTAACAAAATTGCAAACACACAAATCGTGCAATCATCTATTCATTGATTCCTCGTTCACAACCTCTTGGTATTATCTCTGGTCTTTTAGGTTTTTTTCTGTCTGCCCTTCTTTCCTTTTTTCTGTTTGTATATGCTGTTATTACCTTAATTGTCTACATTGTTTGTATTGAATTATATGTCAAAAAGAAAAAAAAATACTAACTTAATTTTCTTTCAATCATTTGTTGAGTCATGATGTTTTCCCATTCCTGCCACATATATTAGGCAGGGTATAGTGGTTTGAGGGTTGGATTATGACTTTGGAGACCAGGGTTCAATTCCCAGCCCAACCATGGAACCCACTGGGTGACCTTGGGCAAGTCACACACTCTCAGCCTCAGGAGAAGGCAATGGCAAACCTTCTCTGAACAAATCTTGCCAAGATAACCCCGTAATAGATTCACTTTAAGGTTGCCGTAAATTGGAAATGACTTGAAGACACACTACAACAATAGGGATGCTTCCTGTTGTTGATTCAGAGGCAGAAATAAAAGGAACAAAAGCCACCTGCCCTCAAGGTTTAGACTGTAAGCCTATGGGCAGGGATCCGTCTAACTATAAGATTGTATGTACAGCACTGTGTAAACTTACAGTGCTATATAAATAAAATTAATAATAATAATAATAATAAGGTCCCCCCGACCTTTACTTTCATAGAATCATAGAATCATAGAGTTGGAAGAGACCACAAGGGCCATCCAGTCCAACCCCCTGCCATGCAGGAACTCCCAGTCAAAGCATCCCCGACAGATGGCCATCCAGCCTCTGCTTAAAGACCTCAAAGGAAGGAGACTCCACCACACTCCGAGGGAGTGTGTTCCACTGTCTAACAGCCCTTACTCTCAGGAAGTTCCTCCTAATGTTGAGGTGGAATCTCTTTTCCTGCAGCTTGCATCCATTGTTCCGCGTTCTAGTCTCTACAGCAGCAGAAAACAAGCTTGCTCCCTCCTCAATATGACATCCCTTCAAATATTTGAACAGGGCTATCATATCACCTCTTAACCTTCTCTTCTCCAGGCTAAACATCCCCAGTTCCCTAAGTCGTTCCTCATAGGGCATGGTTTCCAGGCCCTTCACCATCTTAGTTGCCCTCCTTTGGACCTGCTCCAGTTTCTCCACATCTTTTTTGAATTGTGGTGCCCAGAATTGGACACATTATTCCAAGTGGGGCCTGACCAAAGCAGAATAGAGTGGCACTATTACTTCCCTTGATCTAGACACTATACTTCTATTGATGCAGCCTAAAATAGCATTGGCCTTTGTAGCTGCCGCATTGCACTGTTGACTCATGGTCAACTTGTGGTCTACTAGGATGCCTAGATCCCTTTCACACGTAGAAGTCTCCTGAAGCCAAGTGTCCCCCATCCTATATCTATGTATTTCATTTTTTCTACCTAAGCATAGTATCTTACATTTTCCCCTTTTGAAGTTAATTTTGTTCAATCTGACCTCACAAAACTCCAGATGCCAAGATTCCATAGAAGAGGGCCATGGTACTCAAAGGGATATTGAAGTGTTGTAACTGTGATGTGTCAAAGAGATCTATGTCTCCCACTTCCCAGACAAACCCTCTGACCACTATGCTACCCTGGCTTTCCCCCTTACTCCTTGTTTTTCTTATGTATTTGTTGTAATCCTTCCTTCTCTTCTTCTCATCTCCCCAGAGTGGTGGTCGGGATTTAGACTGTAGTCTCCCTGGGGCAGGGATGTGCCCTTTGAAAAGCAAGCAGACTGGAAACAGACACTTTGTAAAATCCCCATGTAAATTGGATGGTGTTATGTTACTAATGGGCATGATTTTATTAGAGCCAGAACAGTGAGGAGGGTGGGAGAGTGAAGGCAGAGGGTTGTGTATGTGTGTATGTGTGTGGGAGAGAGAGAGAGAGAGACTCTTTCGATTATTTTTTACTTTTCCACGGTGGATGGAATCATGTGTTGTCCCTATTACTCTTTCTGTACTATTGGTCTGCATTTAGGCAAAGTAGGAGAAGGCATGTCTATGCTCCGGGTGTACATATTCAAAAAGCCTTCCTGAAAGCAGTACCTTCCTGGTGTTTCAAGCATGTTGTTACTGTTGTTGTTGTATGGCTTTGGCTGCATCCGCACAGCAGAAATAATCCAGGTTGACATAGCTTTAACTGTCATGGTGCAATGCACCATAGTAGTTAAAGCCATGTGCGGATGCAGCCAAATTCACACAATGACAATTGCGGGTATTGTAGTTTGTTGAGGTTTCTCTGACAGAGAAAGTTAAATGTCACACAAAACTACAATTGTCAGCATTCCATAGCATCAAGCCATGGCGGATAAAGCAGTGTCAAACCGGATGATTTCTGCAGTGTGGATGCAGCCTTTAAGCTATTTCCAACTTATAGTGACCCTATCCCAGGATTTCCTTGGCACAGTTTCTTCAGGAAGCATTTCCTTGTGCCGTCCTCTGAGGCTGAGAGAGTGCAACATGCCCATGATCACCCAGTAAGTTTCCATGGCTGAACTGGGATTCAAACCCTGGTCTCCAGAGTCATAGTTCAACACTTAAACCATTCCACCATTCTAGCTTGGTGTACACTATAAACTCTAGCTAGTATAGTCAATGGCATTGTGTTTACATGCTGCATATTGCAGTTGTGCATGGGGGTTGTATAACTTCACATACAGACATTTATGGTACACTGAAGAGAGTTTGACTGCAGCCACTGTGTGATTGTGTGAGTGGCTGCCACCAGGAGCTGGGTGGTGAATCCACTCTGGGTTTCCGTCCCAATATTATGGATGCTGAACTCATTATTGCATGTCCTCTTCATTTATCTTTAAATAGTGAGAGGTATTTATTCACTCATTTGCAAAATGTTGTAATAGGGTTTCTGATCTTACTGCTGAGCAGGGACCCTCCTTCCAGCACCGACTTTAATGGAACTTTTGCATTCAACGATATACACAGGGCTTGTCAACACTTGCCAGAATTATTATGGTCATGGATTCCTCCCAATTTCAGCCCTTACCTTGTGGGTTTGGCTCTCTTCCCCCAGGTATGATGGGCAGCTGGGCTTCTCGTGTGATTCCTGTTCCTATCCCAGTGCTGCTGTTATTGCTTTAGGCCTTCAAGTTGTTTCCGACTTATGGTGACCCTAATTAGGTTTTTTGGCAAGATTTGTTCAGAGAAGTTTTGCCATTCCTTTCCCTGAGGCCGAGAGCATGTGCCTTGCCCAAGGTCACCCGGTTGGGTTCATGGCAGAATGGGAACCCTGGTCTCCAGAGTCTTAGTCCAACATTCAGACCCCTATGCCAGGCTGGCTCTCACCCAGCTGAGGTCAAAACAAGTCATCCATCCACGCTATTGGTGCTGGACTTTGCATTCTGACTTCCGAATAACTCATGCCCACAGTGGTGGCACCGGGCAACTTTCATGACTGCAAGTGAAAATGCAACTGTTGCTGCTGCTGGAAGAGAGTGGAAAACCCACAGCAAAAGGTGAGTTTTAGAATGCGGGTTAGCAGGGGGAAATCCCAATTGGGTGCAGGTGTCATTAAAATAGTCCAGACCTGATTTGGGATTTTGGCCTTGCTTTGTGTAAGTAGGATGCAGTGGGCCTGGTAAAACACCCATGCAGACAAGGCCACATATACAGCCAGCCATGCCCACTCCTTCATCAAGGATTTGTGCGTTTATTAGGGTCCTAAGATACTAAATGAGGCTCATAATCAAAAGTGAGGCATGAGGGATCATGTACATCCCTTCTAACAAACTCACTCTAGAAGGTTGCAGGTCACCACAAGCTATTGGCACCCGCTGCCACCCCTCTCGCTCCAGGAAGGAAACAGAGTGCTCCAATAAGGAAGTTGTTAATCTCAATCAGGAAGCAAACCATTAGAAAACCACAATGCAAAGGCCAGAGCAAATTTGTCGGCAAAAAAGCAGGTGGGGAAGAAGATGTAAGGAAGCATAGTGAGCTCAACTGACTTAGGAATTGAGTGGTTCACACAATACTGTATCCTGTGAGGTGGGCATCCATTGTTATATGCATTGGCCCTGGTGCCATCAGGGCATGGTTTTGGGGCAGAAGGAAATGGCAAATGCCAAACCAGGGCTGGCTTACTCGTTTTGAAGTGTACACACTCTTATGTAAAACCCTGCTACTTAAAATGGTGATCTCTTGATTAGTGCCAGCCCACCAGCTATCAGCTGCCAGGCTGTGGAGAATTTCTAAGGAAGAAAGAAAGAGTGGTAGCCATAGGGCCAAATATGGCACAGATCCCTGGCACATAGTGGGGGGATTCCTGGCCTCCCACGTCAGATAGTGGCATCACTAACTAGGATGTCACCCGGTGTGGGAAGGGGATGCATGTGCCCCTCCTGCACCCCTGTCTCTGGGCATTCTCCCTGGAGAAGAAGCCCAGGGATGGAGCAGATGGGAAAAGTGTGCATCCATCTCTTCTAATCCAAATAGAGGGAGAACTCTAACAGGTGTCACCCCTTTTCTGGGTGTCACCCAGTGCAATCTGCAGCGCCCCCCCTACCCCTGATGCCACTGCAGATAGTATAAGAAGCACTAATGTAAAACACACTACTGTTTGAAGGCAGGTTGAGGTTTTTATGAGGTCACAGAGTCCAAAGCAACATAAACCCATTATCCTCTATGTGTGTGATCTCCTGATGTTAGACTATAGGTCCCAGAAACCATGATCAAACCAATACTGACTGGGACATTCTGTAAATTGTTGTCCAACATCCTTCAGGAACCACACAAGTTGAGGACTCTGCTAATCCTAGAATCACAGAACTGGAAGAGGCCTCATGGGCCACTAGGCCCAACCCCTGCTCAGTGCAGGAACTCCAGCTACACCATCCCCGGCAGATACTGTGTTGCTGCATGGCAGAGAGTTGGACTGGATGGCTTTTGTGGTGTCTTCCAACTCTATGATCCTATGGGAGCTGCCCAGCCTCTTTTTAAGGTGTCCAGAGAAGGAGACTCTACCACCTCTCTAGGCCATTGATTCCATTGCCACATTGCTCTTATTGTTAAGAAGTTCCTTCTAACGTTCAATTAAAATCTACTCTCCTCTAACTTAAAACCATTAGACCTGGTCCTTCCATCTGGGGCAGCAGAGAACAGGTCTTTTCCCTCTTCTCTGGAGCAGCGCTTGAGGTATTTAAAGAGTGTGAATGTGCCACACTTCAGTCTTCTCTTCACCAAACAGAACATGCCCTGCTCCTTCAACCTTTCCTCATATGAACCACTCAACCAGGATCAAGAAAAGATGGCTGGCTCTTCAGGTGTTGCTTGATGGGAATGCCAATGGAGGGGGATGACACTGTAGTCCAACAATGTCGGGATAGTCGCACCTTCCTCTATCCCAACACTGACTTGGGATGATCAGTGCCATCAGTGGGGCTTGGCTTGGCTGTGAGCGCCACCATTTATCTGAAAAATCCATGTTTATATAAGAAGAGCCTTGCTGGATAGAAGCGTGGCTTTTCCTGCATTAGCCAGATGGCAGGCAGAACATGATGGGGAGAAACATTCCCACAGCTTAGAAAATAATTTGGACTACAGCTTCCAGGATTTCCCAGCCAGTAGCCATGATGAGTGAGCATTCTGGGAGCTATAGTTTAATGAAAACAATTCCCCCAAGCTTTGGCATTTTCAGCTATATGGTATCTGTCCTGTTTGTCCCAAACACACATCATTCATCCCACCCTCAATCTTGGAAGTAAAACATTACAAGCAATGGGACTGTGTACAACGAGTTACTGTTTTCAAGTTTTGTAACACGGGTGTAACAAACCTAGATTTCAAACAGAACATATAAAACAAGAGGCACATTATTTGGTTCTCTTTTGTGGGTGAGAATAATGTTTTCTCCTCAGGGTATGGAGAAGGGATCCTATCATAGGATGTTCTTGGCTAGATTTAATCAGAGCTTGTTTGCCATTGTCTTCTTTGGAGGCTGAGCAACTGGGACTTGCTCAGGGTTACCCATTGGATTTCTATGGCTGTTAGGGATTTGAATCCTGGACTCCTAGACCAACACTCAAACCTCTACACCACAATGGCCATAACAAGTAGGGTTGCCATAATTCTCTTCCACAAAACTGAGACAAAAGTATACAGAACTGGATTGGGAGGTTTATTGACACCCCCCCCAAAAAAAACCAAAAAACAAACAAAAACAAACAAACACACACACACACCATATTTTGACATTTAATGATGTTTTATTGCCTATTTTCAGATCTTTCAATCCAGGATTTTCCTCAGTTTTCCGGGAAAAATGGCAAGCCTAATGTAAAGTGTTATTAATTCTGCTCCGTAACATTAATGGTACATAATTTTGGTTTGTTGTCATCATTGTCATCGTCATCCTCAACCTCCTCCTCTGCCTCTTTATTTATACCCCACCTTTACCTCTACACTTGGGATTCAAGGGAATCTACCAATTAAAATAAGTGGAATCATAATAGGTTGTATGTAACAAATTACACAAATAATTATTTTTCAAAGTAACTTTCAGTGTGCCACACAAAAGCTGGTATTCAGAGATTGGCTGCCTCTGAAATGGAAGCTTCGTCTTGGCTGGCTGTTGGAGATGATGATTTCTTTTTATTATTTTAATGGTAATGGATTTCTAAAAATGTGGCAAGGATCTAAGAACGGCCTTGCTCAGTCAGCCCAGTACTCTTCCATTCCAGTGTTTGTTTGTTTTTCTTTTTCTTTTTGAAGGCTCTTAAATGTAGCCTGAAAAAGCTATCTCTTCTTTGTGTTTATCTCTTATATGTACTTGGTCTTCAAAGGTACACTGCTCCTGTAGAAAGAAGTTCCATTTTGCCATTCCACACACAGTGTTAAGTACTCTGCTCTTTTGATCTGAAACCTTTTCCTATGGCTTTAAGTATGCTTGGAGTTTAGTTTATAACACGGAAGGAATTTCTCTCAATTTCAAAAGAAATGAAAGTGGGGCCAGTTCAAAAATTAGTGAATTTGCTAGTTCAGCGAATTTACGTTATTGTGCGTTGATGCTGCATCACGTTCGGAACTGCCCAAAATTGCCTCCCTTGCCCAAAATTGCGTGTTACAGTTTCTCATGCAATAACATGAAACCCCATGATCGCATTTGGAATAACTTCCCATTGCCTGAAAATGCGTCTGATCAGCTTTTACGCAATATCGTGAAATCCCATGATTGCATTCAGATTGCCGTTGGATTGCCACTTCCAATTTCCGCCGTCTGATAACGTCCTCTGCTCTTTTGATCTGAAACCTTTTCCTGTGGCTTTAAGTATGTTTGTTGAGGACTAATTCAAACTGCCCAATCCTGGGTGGAAGCTCTACTCTGAGGATGCCCAGAGGTATTCATTTCAGGTCAAAGGACAGAGCTTCTGGGGATAGAAATGGCTTTGGCCCCTTAACCTTCCTCCAGGTTCAAGAGGACTCTGCTTGTTGCCAGAGGCAAAAGATCCAAAAGGCATTGGAATTGGAAGACACCACAATGGCCATCCAGTCCAATCCCCCACCATGCAGGAAATCACAATCAAAGCATCCCCAACAGACGGTCATCCAGCCTCTGCTTCAAGACCTCCAAGGAAGGAGATTCCACCACACTCCAAGGAAGAAGCGTGTTCCCCTGTCTAACAGCTCTTATTGTCAGGAAGTTCTTCCTAATGTTGAAGAATCTCTTTTCCTGCAGTTTGCATCCGTTGTTCCAGGTCTCGTTCTCTGGAGCAGCAGAAAACAAGCTTTCTCTCTCCTCAATATGACATCCTTTCAAGTATTTAAACAGGGCTATCATATCATCTCTTAACCTTCTCTTCTCCAGACTAAACATCCCCAGCTCCCTAAGGCTTCCTCATAAGACATTCACACGATGTCACACAAAACCCTCCATTAAAGTGGTCACAAAGAAGCATTAACGTGCATCCTTTTACTTTTGGGATTTCAGCGACGATACATTTCTGATATCACTTTATTTGCGCAATTGCATGTGATAATCATTCGTCCCTTCTTTCCTGGGAGATGATGGATGGGGGATTATGAGAATTGTAGTGCAGAAGAAAAAAACAGTTTTCCCAGGCTGTGGTTATTGGCAGGCTCTACATTTTCCCCCAAGTGAGGCTCTGTGAAAAACAGGAAGAAATAGCAGAAGAAATGTCTCCTACCCGATCAAAAGTAGTGCAAGAAAAGACGGACGCTCTTGCTTTTGCCAAAGGGGACCTCAGCCCTCTCTGGGTCTGTCTATCCATCCCTCTTTCTCCTGGCTCTTGGTCTGATAATAGTTTGAATTTTAGTCCATGGACCTCAGCCCTCTCTGGGAATTAATCTAGCCATTGACCTGGGGATGTCATTCTTCCCAAATTTTCTCCTCCAAGGAGGCAATGAGTAATTTCAGACATTTTATTCACATTGTGAAAAAGTCTTCAAAAATGGTGCAGTTTTCATGACTATTCACTGTTTGAGATCCTGTGCGAAATGTACCATTTTTTTTCCCCCACAGGTGGAAAAATGGCAATTACTGTGCAGGTAATGCTATTATTTTCTGCGCACTATAACATTATTCCCTATGGAAAAATCACATGTGATGTTTGCATGGGGTACATCTCAAACTGCTAAGATTCTCACCAGTTCAGGCTTCTTCTCATCAGGATTTCTTGAAACTTAAGTGACACCATTTTTTCAACATTTATTTCCAAAAAAAATAAATAAATAAAAATCCCTCTTTTTCCTAATGAGAACAAGCCCATCTTCTGTTGGCCTCAGCCCTTTCCAAGCGGGAAGGAAGGGTGCGGTCATTCTGGTCCTGTTCCTTCCTCATCCCCGGCCAGAGTTCACACCTTGGCCTCAGGCTTTGGACAGCATTCCTGACGTGCCTGCGTTAACCTGGGCCACAGCCTGGCAAGTTCGGGCAAGGATCTGGGTCCTGGCTGGCACTACGTCTCTCTCTTTTTTGTGGGTACGCAGGGACGTGTATTCTCCCTCAGCTTCTTAGCTCCAAAATCTCAAGAGTTTCAGGGGTAGACATGGGGCTAAGGCCTCCCTGGATAGGTGCTGAGAGGAAAGGTGGCAGGAGAGGACCTTTTGCCATTGTGGTGGGCCCTGCCATATATGCCACAGGCCATGCCAAGGCAAACATTTTTGCTTTCTTCTTGTTCACAATAGAGATATAGGTGGAGAGAGAAAATTGAAAGAGAAAGAGAGATGCACCACACTCCCTCTCATGAAATGCTCTTCCTGAACCAGGTACCCTTCAGGGGTATCAAGCTGCAATTCCCAACGTGGTCAGGGATGATGGGAGATGTGGTCCAGCGCATCCTTCCCTCTTTTGGGTGGGCTGTCCTGGAAGTTGATCTTGGAAAGAGGAATGGGCACTTGCCTGTGGGAGAAGGCAGAGAGGCAGGTTCGCTGCCATTAAACTGTTAATGTTAGAGGATGAATGTTAAATATGAGTTGTTTTAATATGTATTGTCTGATTTGTTCTTTTACACCAATGTATGTGTTTACACCAATGTATGTGTTTAGACTGATCTTCTGTATTTATTAATCTGTTGTTAATTTGTTAACCTGTTGTTGTTCCCTGCAATGGCGGTAAGAAGTAATAATAATAATAATAATAATAATAATAATAATAATAATAATAAGTCAGCCACAGATGCTGGTGAAATGTCAGGAATAAACTCTTCTAGAACATGGCCACATAGCCCGAAAAACCCATAAAGAACTAATTATTATTACTGTTATTATTCAGTGACGAGGGGGAGAATGCACTTTACACATGTTCAGAATCATGGTCTTTTAGCATCCTTTTGGGGCTTGCCAAGCACTGGAAACCATACTGAGGCTTGCAGCATCTCTCACTCTTTCTTTCTCAGGATAAAAACCTGCTTTCGGCTCTGTTCCGGGATGTTGGCCGGGTGGGGGTCGGAAAGAAAAACAACCTCCAGCTTCCCCTTCCAGATGTTCACCACCTGGCAGCAATTATTTTCTAAATGGAGAGTTTACCAGGCCAAAGGGGGCCTCCTACAGCTAACCTGGAAGCAGATGCTCCCCCCATAACCTCCCTTGCCAGATGTCTGCCCATGGTTGCCGTCCTGAAAGAAAAGCCCTCTGTTTAATCTCAGAGGCACTCCCACTTGAAGTATTTAAACAGGACTATCATATCACCTCTTAACCTTCTCTTCTCCAGGCTAAACATCCCAAGCTCCCTAAGTCTTTCCTCATAAGGCATGGTTTCCAGACCCTTCACCATTTTGGTCGCCCTCCTTTGGACACATGGCTCCAGTTTCTCCACATCCTTTTTCAACTGTGGTGCCCACAGTCTTCCAGGTGGGGCCTGACCAAAGCAGAATAGAGTGGGACTATTACTTCCCTTGATCTAGACAATATACTTCTATTGATGCAGCCTAAAATTGCATTGCGTTTTTAGCTGCCACATTGCACTGTTGACTCATGTTCAACTTATGGTCTACTTGGACTCCTAGATCCCTTTCACACGTACTTTCACTCAGCCAGGTGTCCTCCATCCTATATCTGTGTATTTCATTTTTCTGTCCTAAGTGTAGTACTTTACATTTCTCAGCGGCGCTCTGTTCATGCTCAGAAACCCAATTTGCAAGTTTTCTGGTTCTCATGGTAAGGGGGTGGGGGGGGTACCACATCCCCTCGACCTGTGAATGTTGACCTGTGAATCGACCTGTGAATCTTGTTGTTGTTTGCCTTCAAGTCATTCCTGACTTGTAGGTACAAAAGACACTGCAGAAATAATCCAGTTTGAGACCACCTTAACTGCCCTGGTTCAGTGCTAGGGAACCCTGGGAACCGTACTTTGTGGTGGAACTAGAGCTCTCTTACAGGGAAGGTGAAATGTCTCACAAAACCACCAACTTCCCTAGCACTGAAGCAGGGCAGTATGAGCCCTCTCATTTCTGCAGTGTGTTTTGGACCATGGTAACCCTATGGTGAGCCTATTGTGGGTGTTCAGAGGAGGTTTGCCATGGACCTTGCCGTCCTCCGAGGCTGAGAGAGGGGGACTTGGCCAGGGTCACCCAATGGCTTTCTATGGCTGGGCCATGGTCATAGTCCAACGTGGAGAGCGCTGCGCCATGAAGGTTCCCCACTGTGAGGCCATCCATTATAGGATTGTGATTCTGGGCTGCATCAATAGAAGTATAGTCTCTGGATACAGGGAAGTAATTGTGCCGCTCTATTCTGCTTTGGTCAGGCCTCACCTGGAATATAACTGTGTCCAGTTCTGGGCCCCACAATTCAAAAAGGATGAGGGCAAACCGGAGGAGGGTGACCAAAGGTCCTATGAAGAGAGACTTTGGGAGCTGGGAATGTTTAGCCTGGAGAAGAGAAGGTTAAGAGGTGATATGAGAGCCTTGTTTAAATATTTGAAGGGATGTCACATTGAGGAGGGAGCAAGCTTGTTTTCTGCTGCTCCAGAGAACAGGACCCGGAACAATGGATGCCAACTGCAGGGGGAACTTCCTGACAGTAAGTAAGAACTGTTTGACAGTAGAAGGAGTTTATCACACGGGAAGAATTTCTCTCAATTTCGAAAGAAATGGAAGTGAGGCCAGTTCAGAACTGAGTACATTTGCTAGTTCAACGAATTTACTTGATTGCGTATTGACACCGCATTGCGTTCAGACACTGCCCGAAATTGCCTCCCAGTGCCCGAAATTGCATGTGATAGTTTCTCACGAAACAATTGCGTTTGGAAGGACTTCCCTTTTGCCTGAAAATGCGTGTGATCAGCTTTCACGCAATCCCGCGAAACCCCGCGACGGCGTTCAGATTGCCATCGGATTATCCTTCCGCTTCCCTTCGCGGGATCAAGTCCTCGACGCTTCCTCGGAGTCTGGGGGGGGGGGAAGCTCTCTTTCCTGGAAGGTCTTGAAGCAGAGGCTGGATGGGGATGCTTGGATGGGGAGTCCCTTTGGGCAGAGGGAGGGGTTGGACTGGATCAGGGTTACTTCTGTGGGGTTTTCTTAGCCAGAGAGTGACCTGAGGCCACCAGGGTCTCCCAAGGGCTCTCCTCATCAATGGCCCATTTGCATCACCTGCGCTGCTCAGTGCTCTTTTTACCTTTTTGGGAAGAGAGAGAAAGGGGCGGGGCGAAGGAGAGAGACCAGGGGTCCAGGGAGGGGGCGTGGCCAGGTGTCTCCCCGCCCCTAGTACTGTCCCCGCCCCCTTTGTGGGCGGTGTCCTGCGAGGAGGGCGCCCCGGGGACCCTCCGGGCGTCGAGCGAGCCATTGTGAGATCAGTTGAGGCAGAGGAGGAGGAGGAGGAGGAGGGGCGGGGGCGCGCGGGAGGGCCGGGGGCGCGCCTGGCACCAGCAAAAGGAGGAGGCTGCTGCTGCTGCTGCTCCTGGGCGGGATGGGCGCCCTGCTGCAGCAGCTGCTGGCCCCGCTGCTCCTCCTGGCCCTCGCCGGCCCCCCGGGGAGCCTGGGCAACCGGCACGCCGTCCACTGGAACAGCTCCAATCCGCAGTGAGTCCCCGAGGAAGAGGAGGAGGAGGAGGAGGAGGGACCGGGGTTGGGGAGAAAGAGGGGGGGAGGGTGGTCGGAGGTGCCAATCTGGGGGGGATTGGGGGTTTTGGGGGGGAATGGGGCCCACTTGTGGGGAGGAGGGTCGTTCCTTGCCCCTGTGTTCATGGGGGGGGGCATTAGTGCGAAACATGGAGGCTGCCCTCCTTCCCCCCCCTTCGTCTGGCGTCTGTCTGGAGGGGGACCCCCTCCCCTCCCTCCCCCCCCCCCCCCAGGATCCGAGCATTGGGTGTATCCTCCCCTCTGCCCCTCCGGAAAAGGGGGGGCAACCTGGGCATGGGGTGCCCTTTGGGGGGGGGGACACACTCCCAGATTGGCAGCCCAAGGAGGGTCTCGGCTGGCCCTGGGGGGGGTGTCTTGGGATGGAGGGGCAGAAGCAAAGCCCCCCCCCAGTGCCCCCCCCCCCAATATCTCAAGATCCTGCCAATCTGAGTGTGCCCCCTTCTCTCTGTCTCTCTCTCTGTTGGCATGACCTATTTCTTAGCCTAGGTGTGACTCCGGAGGACAGGCCACTAGGAAGGTGGCTGGGTTGTTGTGAGACTGGCACCAAAGGACACAAAGGCACACAACAACACACACACACGGTGCGAGGCGCCGCGTGCCTTGCCTCCCATCCCCAGGTGCCCCCCTGGCACGTGCCGCGACGCCAGGCAACGCCAGGCCTCCTCCTCCTCTGGGACCTGGGCGAGGTTCGAGGCAACACGCTCACAAACAGGCACCCTCTCTCTCTCACACACACACACACATGCCCATCAACTAAAAGGCACGCGTTGTGTCAACATACGCCAAGTCAGCGATGGCGACTCCGAGGGGCAACCGGTCTCCCCCCGAAGAAATCTGAAAGGGATCCCATGGCCTCCTGTCCTGGCGTGGGGCCTGGAAGGGACCGGAGGGATCCATGAGGTTTATCACACTAGAGGGCAAACAGGATTTAAACAGGAATTAAACTGGAAATGCCTTATGTTTAGATTGCCACTCTTGACAGATACCCAAGAAAAGGCCACTCTGTCCTCCTCGCTTTCTTCCCTCAGGACCCTTCCTTCCAAATGGCCACAGAAGAAGGGAAGCTGGAGGCGTGTGTCGTTGTGGGTTCGGAAAGGAGACCCCCGTGGCTCCCTCCCTTGACCCCTGGGGCAGTAGGAGGGCCACCCAGGGTTGGCACCCACTGGGCATGAAGAGCTGGTGGGGTTTTGTGGGGGCACTCCGAGTGGCTTCTCCTTGGACATACCTAGTAGCTGCTACCTATTGCAGGGAGTCTATTATTTATTGGAGGGGTCTGAGTGGCTTCTCCTCAGGAACAGTAGTTTTGTGGGAGGGAGCCTGAGTGCCTTCTCCTGGCGGAGTAGTTCCCCAGTGAGGTGAGGAATTAAATAAAATATTTGCCTCGTGCTATTCTTGGGTTTCTTTGGCTTCCAAAGCTGTGTGGGGTGTGTATGTGCGGAGAAAGGTTGCCCACCGTTTGGTGGCTCCAAACAAGAGGTTCAAGAGGAGGAGGAGGAGGGATGTGGTGCCCGCCTGCCACCCCACCTCCAGGAGGAGCCAAGGTGGCAGTTTTGTGGCCAGGTTTTAGAAGAACAGTCCTTACGCATTCATGGGTGGTCCCCTCAGAGTCCCAATGGCCGGCCGACAAACAACCTTGTGTAGCGAGCAACAAAGCCGTCTGGTTTCCTCTCCCCGTCCCCATGCTCTGTGGTGGTAGTAGCCATGGCCAGAATATGGTTGCCATCTACATAGAAAGTGCTGGCAACCTCCTCACCTACTCTCCCCTGATGTGAAGAGATGCCTGGGCTTCTCTCTGTGGAGGTACTGGGATCAGAGCCACAGAACCCAGTTGCCCCAGTGGCATAAGGAGCCCCATCTAGACACCTGTTTCTAGAGAGAAATGAGAGAGAAAGAGACAAGTAGCGGAACCATCATTGCTGGTGTTGTTTTTTATGTGGGTTTCTCTCTCCTCCCCTCTTTCCCCCCTTAAATCAATGGGGTTTTTAAGTAATAATCTGGAAATTGTCATGGCTGCCGAACGACGCCGCAGGGAGCCAGATAGATTGGGGGGGGGGGGAGTTAACAATGGCACCTGTGCTGCATCCCTAATGCCTTACTGCCACCAACCCAGAGGACACGGCAACTGGGTTGACGCTCGGGTGGCATCGCCAAGGGGGCTATCGCTCAGCTCGGCCCCGAAAAGAGGGTGGCAGTGTGGCTCAGGCCAGGGTTGGCTCTCTGGGCCCAGAGTCGCTGTGGCCCAGTTGTGCTGGAGCGCACTGTCCTCCTACTGTTCTCTTGGCACGAGTGCTGCCGTCCCCTTAATGGCTTCCATTTTCCTTGGGAACTGGCCATTAAAGCCGAAGGAGTGGGGACAAACTGAGCGGGAATTATGTTCCTGCCTGCCCCCAAATGTGACATCTTCCTCTCCCCCACCCCAGAGCCAGCCTTCCCAGCCAGTCTGCCTTGGTTGTCTGTCTGTCCTTGTGCAACTGGGTCTCACGCCCTCTGTTCGTCCCCCATCTCCCTCTCACTCTCTTTTGCTTGCTCACTCTTTTGTGTATGGAGGGAGCACTGTCTCCTTTGAGAGTGTGATCTGAGGCGGAAGCCCAGGCCCATAAATTGTGCCTCTTGAATTGGGTGCTGGCGGGCACCACACAATGGCAGAGGGCCTGAGGCGGGACCCCTTTGGCTGGGACCACCCCACCTACCCCTTCCTGTGGTCAGAGCTTTACTGACTTTAGTGATCTGTATGGTGGGAGGTGTGGGGCTGTGCAATTTGTGTGTGTGTGTGTGTGTGAATGTGAGGGGAGTTGAAGGGAAAGGATGGTTGCTAGGGAGCTGCACAAAGGGCTCAGGTAGAAGTTGCTCTGCAAAGCCTGACCCACAATGCACTAGGCTCCCTTGGCCGTGGCAGACAGAGCAGGCCTAACCTGGCAAGGGCCTTGGCTTGGCATCTTTCCTGGGGAGACTCTACATCATGTACTCCCAGTTGAGCCATTTGTAGTCACTATCATTACCTGGACCTACCTTCATAGCAAATTAACTATTGCTCTTTTGGGGATGTCGAGAAAACCTTTGCAGGACCCATGCACCCCCTATATATTGGGGTCCTCTCTTTTCTCATCCTCTCAAACCATTGCCTTGGATCCGAGATGCTTGTTTTTGTAGCGGCGGCGGCGGCAATGGCGGTTGTGGTGGGTGCTGCCGCAGAGCCAGCGTGTCGGGGATATTTATGGCGAAGCAGTGCGGCAGAGCTAGCTGGATAGCAAGCTGGGCGGCAGCGCATCTTTGCGCCGGGGTTTTGGGGATAAATTATGGGTGGAATTGGCCCTTCTGGGTTGGTCGCTGGGTGTTAGACAAACCATAAAACAATCCTCCAGGACAGGTCAGCCCTCCTTTCCACACTTAAGCTGCTCTGAAGACATTTAACCCTGCCCAGGAGGGAAGGATGCAGCTGGACTTTGGGGTCCAATCTTGTGAAAAATCTTGGGGTGGGATCTCCTTTTTGACACCTTCCTGGTTTCCTTGGAAATGTACCAGGGCCTTCATTTTTGAACAAAGAGTGCCGGTGTCTTTAAATACTTGCTCCCAGATCTGGGGTTTCTTAGGTTTTTTGGAGGGTGGGCAGTCAGATGCCCTAAATGGGGCATTTTTGTGAGCCCACATTCTCCTCATTGCACTCTCCTTTCCTCACCTTCAGGCCCGGTTTTTGAATAGAGGGGAAATGAAAGCCGAGTGGAGATAGCTGCTCCTTCTTATTCCTGTCCGTCACCCCAACCTGGGACTGAACCTTGACAGGTGGCTGGCAGTGGCAGACTGTGGTCCCACTCCCATCCTGTTTCTCCTCTTTCTTCTCTAGGATCTGAGGGCAAATGGGCATTTTGATTTCTGCTCTTTGTTCCAGTCTTACACCTCTTCTCTCCAAAACATGGTTGGCTGCTTGCCCAGTCTTCCCTTTTTTGGTCATTGGCCACCACAGGTAATCATTGCTTTAAAACCACCAGCAATTTCCAGGAGCCAACATTTAAGCAGTGAGTTTAGGATTCCTTTAAAAAAACAGTCTCAGCTCTTAAGGACCAGGTTTTTTTAAGGCACTGTGGTCCACCAAAGGGTGGGATTTTTCAAGTTCTTCCCTCCATCCATTACAGGTATATCTCAGTTCAAGAAATAAATATGTTGCTGGGCATGACTTCTTTATTAACAACAACAACAAAATGGTACCAGAGGCAGAAATAACATGAAAAGAGTAGGGTTAGGTTCCTACACCCCCCCCCCCCAAAAGAGCACTTCTATCCAATACTAGCAATATGCATATGTGAAATGAAACAAATAAGGTGAGGCAACCCTTGTACTGTATCACCAAAGAAAAATATTCCATACCTTCTGCAGATCATTTGAAAGCTTACGTACATCAAGATTTTTTCCAGGGATGACTTTCTTCAGCCTTCACTTTTCTTAGGATTTCCATTTTGGGATCCAAAATAATAGATCTGTAAAGTTTGCTGAGCAAGCTTGCTGAAGCAAGCTTTTTGCTTTCCTCTTTTCTCTAGGTTTGGAGCTCTCACATGCTCAGTAAGAAATTCTGGAGGTAGCTGCTGTTTGCCTTGCCTATTGTTGGCAAGCAGGTCAACTAGAATAAAATCTCAATCTTTCCCAGCTCAAGCTTTATTGCATCTACTGTACTGTAGACATGCTGCTGAAAGTCTGTCTTTCTCCAGTTCTCCTTCACCATCTTCTCAATACCGATGCTGCTAAAAAAAATCTAGTTAGAGAGAGAACAAGGAAGAAAAGGAAGGGCAACAGATATAAAAAGATTTTATGAAAAGGAACTTATTTGTTAGAAGCTTTGCTAACTGTATGCCTGTGTTGTAATAGGCAATCCTTTCTTGTTTTCATCTCTGTTCTGTAAGCCTGTTACAGGTATGTATGTATGTATTGTATGTATGTACAAACACACTTTAAACTCTCTGCAGCAGTTCTGTCCTGAATACTCCAACATCTTTGAGATCTTTCTATTTATTTATTTCCCACCTTTCTCCTGATATGGGACCCAAGGCAGCTTACAATGAGGTTATGGAGCTAAAAATCTGATGATAAAAAGTTAAAACACAGTTAAACAAGCAAGCCTATGGAAACATCATAAATGTTAAAAGTGTAAGATCATTAAAAATAATAATAAAGATTTAAAAAATGTAGCACACGCACCCCTTAAAAAAAAATACTCTCCTCCCACTGTTATTTAATCACCAAATGTTATTTAAGCAGATCCTTAGCCCACAGTGGTATGTGTATGTGTGTATCTGTAGCCATAGACTTGTGGTTCTGGGTTCTGAAAACGGTAATTGATTTGGGATGGATGAAGGAGGCACTGAGAGCTGGTCTTCCAGCCGGTGTGTGTGTGTGTGGTATCCTACAGACACAACATCCCTGGATCTTTCAGACATATTTTTCAGGCCTTGGGATTTCTCCTTGCGCGGATCAAGAGCCCCCTTTTTAATTAAGAAGCAAGGAGCTTGGACTGTTAAAGGCCATGCCAATTCCAATTATTATTTTTGTAAAAGACAAGCTACAAGTTTGTTTATCTGAAAGCTGCTAATCCTCATTTTTGCCCTCAAAGCAGTGAAGTATTAAACACATATTTGTGCATGTATCCAAGGAATACTGTGGAAGAAACTGACCTTATCTTCACAGAAGGGAGAATAATACCAGCTTAGCTCCATCCTAGTAAGAGTGGAAGAAATCTTCCAGAACACTTTCAGGAGCTGCATTCAGATATTCGGGACCATCACCACTATTATGACCTGGCACCCCTTGGCAATGTGGGCTTCTAGGGATAGGGCTTGCAGATCAGATTGGCAAAGGAGTGTTGCATACTGTTCACAGTTCCAAGAGGAAATACCACAATATCCACAAGCTACAAAATTTGTGCATGGAAAACATTTTTGTATAGAAAAGGATCGTGCATCTTGCACGTGATGTGTGGTTACAGAGGCAACCGTCTTGGACATGGATTGAGGAGATCTGAATCCCTCCTCAACCATGAAGCTCCGTGGGTGACCCTTGGCCTGTCATATTACTGTCGTGGCCGACTGGGCATAACAAACAAACACAGCAGATGGCTTTTCTCTCTTGTTTGCCTTGCAGACTTTCCAGAAGCTATGGAGCAGTTTGATTATTATAAGACTCTGGGCTGAGTAGTCTCATAGGTGTGTAGAGGGTTTTTTGTATTGCAATGTGTGTTTCATTGTGTCCTTTCAAAATGCAGAGAGCTGGCATTGGTATATTTGGGGGACACACCACTTTTGCTTGCCCTGATGATTGGAGCCTTTGACATCGGCCTACCCTGATAGTGCCACTGATTAGGGATATTTGTTTAGCCTGGAGAAGAGAAGGTTAAGAGGTGATATGATAGCCCTGTTCAAATATTTGAAGGGATGTCATATTGAAGAGGGAGCAAGCTTGTTTTCTGCTGCTGCAGAGACTAGAACGCGGAACAATGGATGCAAACTGCAGGAAAAGAGATTCCACCTCAACATTAGGAGGTACTTCCTGACAGTAAGGGCTGTCCGGCAGTGGACCACACTCCCTCGGAGTGTTGTGGAGTCTCCTTCCTTGGAGGTCTTTAAGCAGAGGCTGGATGGCCATCTGTTGGAGATGCTTTGGCTGGGAATTCCTGCATGGCAGGGGGTTGGACTGGATGGCCCTTGTGGTCTCTTCCAACTCTATGATTCTATGAAAAAAAGATGTTGGCTTATGAGAGAGACCCTACTAATCCCAATAATACTGGTGAAAGTGCATTTTGCTGGGAGAATATTTGCAACCAGTAATATGTAATGCCAGGAACTGACATGTTTAAATCAGAAAGCCAGTCCATTGGGAAGGAGAATGACTGGTTTTGAAGAGAGAGCCTGTTTCCCCGCTCTGGATGTCATCCTCTCACGCAAAAGTTGTATTATGGGTGGAAAAGAGCTGCCCATCTTAATGCTATGCCCAGGGACCCTCTGGGACACAGCATGAATATAAATACCAGAAGGGGCTATTTAAACATTTTCATATGAACATATTTGTCTGAACATATGTAGACTCCCTCATCCTGTATGTGAGGGTGCTCAGTAAATGTGCTTACAAGCCACTATCAGACCTCTATTTTTATTTATTTATGGAAAATGAAGTTTTTGATTTGACCCAACACAGCTTCTCTTCTGTTCTTATTAGCCACAGTCATTAGTAATGGAGTCTTCCTGTTCAGAGTCACTCTACCTTTAAAAACCTATTATCTGGGATCACAATTAGTAGGGTATTCCAGTACTTCTTTCCTGCCTGTGGGTTTCCCCACTAAGGCATTATTTATTTATTTATTTCCTACTTTTCTTCCAGTATGGAAACCCAGGATGTTTCACAATATAGATAAAATTAAAATAGAGCTAAAAGATCCAGTGTGGTGTAGTGGTTTGAATGTTGGACAAGGTTTGCATCCCTGCTCAGCCCTAGAGACCCAGTGGGGTGAACCTGGGCAGGTCATACCCTCTCATCCTCAGAGAAAGGCAGTGGCAAGTCTCCTCTGAGCAAAGCTTGTCAAGAAACCCCCATGGTAGGTTCACCTAGGTTTGATAAGTCGGAAATGATTTAAAAGTGCATAACAACAACAGATTCTTAATAGCAAAAAATGTTAAGAAAAAACTATCAATAAATGCATTAATTTAAGACAGTTATAAAGCATTTAAAACATAACAATGGGGGTGCATTAAAAGACACCCCCCAGCAACCAGTCAATAGTAAAAGCTTTGAATAAAGAGGTCTTTGAATGCCAGCAAGAGGTGTTTATGGGAGGCAACCTAGCCTTCTCTGGAAAGGAGTCCCATAACTTTGGAGTAACTACACTTGTCTCTCCATGTTTGCAGCTTTGACTTTTGCAAATTTGATTATTCACGGATTTTATTAATATAGTCTCGCTAGAAATAATTTAGGTCTTCTGGTGCAACTCTGTGGTCAACTTTAACCAAAAGTCGCACTGATGGACCTAGAAATTCTGAAAGAGAGCACTCCACTAGGCATTTGTAGCTCCACCTGTGCAGTTCTGTGCTCAGTGTCTGGCAGATGTTGGTGAAAGAGTTGCACTGGAGGACCTAGAGATTCCTAGAAAGGTGTTCTTTCAGGTAAAAATATAATGTTTTTGTTATTTGCAGTTTTTCCACATTCACAGGGGTCCTGTGCTCCTAACCCCAGCAAATATAGAGGGATGAGTGTACTAAGAGAGCTCTCCTGTCCTCATCAGACATGCCTGAGACTGTGATGATGAAAGGGCTCAGTCCAAATGCATCTGAGGAAGTAGACTTGAGTCTACGAAAGCTCATGCTACCAACTTCTTTCTTTCAGTTAGTCTCGAAGATGCTACAAGATCTCTCTACATACTGTCTTCAGATTAACACAGCTATATCTTTGAATTCTACGGACCTAGCTACTCTCCTCTTTTCCTGCTATAATCCAAGCACTTCCATGTGGTTTGGTGACAAACAGTTTTCCCTGACATGCTTGCATAGGGTGATAATGTTTAAACCGGCTCGGCCTTAGGCTCATTTGTCCAAGGAAAACCAAGATATATACTTCTCTCAGATGCATGAACATCTCACAGTGGGCTGCCTGTTTGAAGGGAAAGTTCCCAACCTACAGCGGCCCTGATACACTAGGGCAACAAAGAGACTTCTGGTATGTCACCCCCTGAAAGTTCAATCATTCCAAAACTAGGAGACTGTATTCACAAGTGACAAGTTTTTGCACTGTATTGTATTCACCACATGTGCCCAGACACAACCCACACACCCCAAGCTGTTCTGCACATGTTGAGACATCTATGTTTTACACACTTTACTTAGCCTGCAATTCCACTTGCTAGTATGAGAAAGGTCAGATCTCGGAGCAAAACGATATTTTGTGGCCCACAACCCTCTCCTAGTCCCTATCACACTTTGCCATAAAAATAACATCTGTCCTCAAAGCTTCTAAGAGTAGTAATTCTCCTTCTAAGCAAGGTGCAATCCTTTAAACCCTTTAAAATATATATACTTATGTAGAATGTCCAACTCTCTCTGAAGGAACTTGCCAAGAAAACCCTATGATAGGCACACAACAACAAAATATTTTGAAAATTAGGAGTGGGTTGTCTTTTTTTTAAGGGGGGGGGGTCATGCAGACTCAGGCAAATCTTGAAGTTGAGAAATTTGCCTCTGGATCCCTAGAGGTTATTCACATATAACCTCCATAGTAACTGACAGGGAATGTCTTTTAAAAACTAGACAGAGATACACACTGGCCTTGCACTGGTAAAACCTATGCAGGAAGGAACTCACAAAGTGGCAAATTCATTCATCGAAAACTACCTGTGCTCAGAAATCTAGCATCTCAATGAGGAGATAAGGTTAGACTTCTATTCTTGGATCTCTCAGCTTTCTATGAGCAAGGGATACTGTTAGTTTGGCACGGATGCATGTCTCATGCAAATACGCATCAGCAGTCAGGGAATTGGCTCAGACACTAGAGCTATGCCATTTGCAGATCAGAGACTGGTGTCGCATTTTAACGAGATACTTTCCGCCAAATGTAGGAGCATCACAACTGTGCAGGGTCAGGAGTATGGCTTGGAAAGTTACTTCAAAAAGTAATTAGTTGTCGTTACAGTTCCAATCCCCTCCCTAGCACTGTCGTGACAATTGCAATGTTTAAAAAGCTAATTTTTCCTATTTCTCAAAGATTAAGGTTAGCATCCCCTGAAAATACCAAAGGGAAAATGCATCTGAGGATGTAGACTGAAGTCTACGAAAGCCCATGCTGCCAATTTCTTTCTCTCAGTCTCAAAGGTGCTACAAGATTTCTCTACATACTGATTCTACAGACTAACATGGCTATATCTTCAAATTCTACCAAACGTAAAATGGTTAGTTTTCCTTACTTTCACAAACTGTACTAGAATCATAAAAGCAGCCAAACCTGGGGTATCAAACATACTGTCCTCTCATCCACCTCACTGTTTTCCATCACTCTAAATTTTCTTTAAAAAACATCCCATTTTACCAAATTTTCACTTTAACCACATGAAACTATGTCCACGTAAATACATTTAGACTCTGTGCATGAAATTGTGATTGAAAGGTATAATTTTAATTGTGATTGAAAGGTATAATTTTAATTTTGCTAGCCATTTTGCTAGTCACAACCATTGCCACTACATTCAGTGATATAAGGCAATTACGATTCATGATTCTAAACTTGTGGCATCAGAGGAGCCACTAAGGGGTGAAGGGAGTGTGAACCACAACAGGTGACACTTTTTTTTTTGGGGGGGGGGGGGTAACACAACTGCTCCCCAATTACAATATCATACACACAGCCTAAATGTATTTATGTGGACATAGTTCCATGTGGTTAAAGTGAAAAATTGGTAAAATGGGATGTTTTTAAAGAAATTATATATGGTCCCCCGGGTTACGAAGGTAATCCATTCCGGGATTACCTTCGTAACCCGGAAGCTTCCGTTTCCCGGGGGACTGCTATTTGCAATGGACCGCGCGGCCGATTTAAAGGGGCTGCGCGGTTTTTTTTATTTCGGATCCCGGGGGATCTTTCGGATCCCGGGGGATAGTTTAGCGTCCCGCGGCTTTCGGATCCCGGGGTTTTGGCAACCCGGGGGATTCGTAAGCCGGGGGACCACTGTATATATATAAAATGTGATTTATTACATTCGTACAATTTTTTTTACTAAGGATTCTGTACGGTGTGGCATGGGAGAAAGGGGGTGACAATGTGAGTTATTGCACTGGGTGACGCCCACTGTAGTGACACCATTGGGGACATGGATGCCCCACAGTCATAGCCTCTTTGTTTTCCCACCCCCCTTTCCCATGCGGCCAACCTTTTTCTTTCAGTTAATCTTGAAGATGCTACAAGAGCTGTCTACATACAAGGCCCGTAGGAATATACCTTAAAGTCATTGGCCAATCTACACCAGTCCTGTGCATTTGGACTGGCTGCAGCTCTCCATGGAAGGCTGCCTCCCACTATCTCCTACCCGAGTCTTTCAAGTGAGGATTGCCAGGAATTGAACCTGAGGCCTTTTGTACACAAAGCAATTGCTCTATCACTGTTCTACAGCCCTTCCCCAATTCCCCTTGGCTCAGTTGTAAAATTGAAATGGAGAGTGTAGTCAAGGAAGCAGAAGAAGACTAGGACTTGGAAGGGAAGCTATGAAGGAGTTAAACAAGATCCTCTAGTCTAGAGAAAAGATATATTGTGATATGCCAAAGTCAGAACCATCCATGTCATACTGTCGTCAAAGATTCGGAGCCCAGGAATTGATTTGAAGGACCAAAAATGTTTCCAGTGCTTCTGCAGGAAAAAAAAATCACTTGTGTTTGTTTGCCTGAAGGTTTCATTGCTTCAGCATGGTAGGATTTGGATGTAACACTTTATAAGTAATGACATTAACCTTAGTCCAGTTACTTTTTACAATAACAAGGGCATAAACAGTGTTTCATTAACAAAACACAGATAATTACTCCCAAAATGTTTTGGAAGGGAAGAGGAGGAGTCATTTTCAGATATTTTTTGGCCACATTTCTACTTAAAGGTTTTTTTTTAATTAAATTAAAAGCAAATTGAAACCGAAAAAATTCAATATATAGTGAAAAATAACACACATGTAAAAACAACACATGGGTCTGAATCCTATTGGTTGTTCCTAATTCGTACAAATCTGTTGAAACTATTGTTGAATGGTAAATTCCACTGATTTAACTGATGTATATTCCTATGGTTATAGTAATACGCGACAAATGATGTGACAAATGCATAAATATTAGAGAAGCTGTATCAGTGAAATAGCATTTCTGCACAATAACTCTTAAGAGACTTTCTAGGCAAGAAAGAAACTGTGATAGTCAATGTGAACAAATATGGCACCATTCCATGACATACTGGGAAAACCAGTGTGGTGTAGTGTTTTGAATGATGGACTATGAGTCGGAGAAACATGGTTCGAATGTGCGCACTCAGCCATGGAAACCCACTAGGTGATCTTGAACAAATCATTTTCTCTCAGCCTCAGAGGAAGGCAAAGGAGGCAAAAACTCCTTTGAACAAATCTTGCCAAGAAAGCCCCATTAGGGTCACCATAAGTTGGAAACGACTTAAAGTTACACAACAATAGCCCTGACACACTGCGGATAGGAGTGTAGCTACAGCAAGTGGAGAAATGGAGAGTGTTGGACCTCCAAATGTGATTTCTACCTAAATGAAAATTTTCTCCAGTCCCACAATTTCTAGTTAAAGAGTGAGACACTGAAAATCCTTCACACCTAGAGCTCTTCTATTTCCTATTGGCGTTCCCTTGGTGACTTTGCCTGTCCCTTTTCTTGGACATCTAAACTGTATTACTAAATTCTCAGCCAAAGGTTTAAATACCCACACTGTTTGAAATTTGGGGACTGAAGGAAGATTTCATTGGGAGGGGAAGAATTTTTAGTATATGGCAATGCTGCCCTCCCCATAGCTATACCCTTGAATTGGAAAGAAAAAAAAATGCTGTCCCTCTCTCTCCATAAGATATTACTATTATTAACCTTTATTTATATATAGCGCTGTAAATTTACACTGCATGGAATATACAATCTTTTAATTAGATGGTTCCCTGCCCTCAGACTTACAATCTACAAAGACACGACACAAAAGGAGAAGGGAAGGGGATCAGGTCCAGCAGATCTTCTTTCCCTGAGGCCTGGACCGAGGCAGATGGATAGCTTAAGAGCACTGCTTTAGAGCGATCTGGAAGAAACCACTGTTTAACCATTTGCAAAAAAACCATTTGCCAATTGATTGCAAACCACCTAGTTATCTAGCAGGCAAAGATCAGAGTCTGGATTCTGCCCACCCCTTTGGAGTATTCAGTGGTATGTACAGGCGAGGTGGCAATAATATTAGAGGAAGCTTTTCACCTCTCTTCCGGGACTGTAAGTATCTATTGTGCTGAACAGGAAGACTTTTAAGATAAGAAACTCTCATAACTTCCAGGCTAGGGGAACTGCTGGATGCTGAAGGCATGTCAGGAAGTCACCCGCTGCATGTGATTGTGGGTGAATTTTTCATGGGAGGTAGTGGTGGGAAAGCCAAAAGAAAATTAGATGAGAAGACAGTCGCAAAAACAGGGATCAATCAGTCTTGCTCAGCAAGAAGTGATTCATTGTTTTTGTGAGATGCTAAGCTCTTGCCTTTTTCAAACAGGGCTTGTAGTCTTTCTTTCCTTTAAGTACTAACATTTTTTTAATGCTCCACTGTGACAGAATTTGACAGGCAGCTAAATTGTTGTGTTTTTTTTTAAATGCAGAATAGAGTTTAAAACAATAAACCTGAATAGTCTAGCTAAAGTACAATAAACTTAGGAGGCTGAGTTGTGCGACATTACCGGAGAATAAAAAGTGGTGCAAAGGCATCACCTTTGCCAGACATCTTACAATCAGCAGAAATGGATTTGTTTTCTGTGGGCAATCTGAGTTTGGGATATTACTTTAAACAAAATAATACTCATTCCTGTAGAAAAGGTGGGAGATGACAACGACGATTGATGATGATCACGTTACTTTAAAAATAAAGAAAATTGTATGTTACTTTTTACACCAGGTGGTTTTTAAAATCATAGTACTGTATATTAAATCAACATGACTTGGGTTACATTTTTAAAAAAGATTATAAGGCCCCAAATCCCCTGTAAATATCCTCTAGTAATTTGTTCAAGTAGCCATTAACCGTGTTTTCATTCAAGAAAGATCCATTAAATTATTTTTTTAAGTAACAGTATTAAGCCTGTGCTGCATGGCCTTCTAAGACTTTATAGGCGGCATCATTATGTGTAATGTGTTACATCCAAGCTTGAGGCCTGTCCTTGAGCTATTCCTGCTTTGCTGCTTCAAAGGGGTGCTGCCAGATACTTAAAAATACGTAAAGGGGTCAAGCCCCTGGGAAATAATTTGCATATGCTGTTTTGTATCTATTCTAAATTATTCATGTAGAAATACAACCGTAGGAAGCAGACTCAGGCAGAGATCCCATGTCCCCAGGCTTAGTAATTCCCACGAGTTAGGCAAAGCTAGATTTCAATACGGATATTATTGAAGGAAAATGCAGAAAAGGGCAACAAAAGTGAGGAAGGGAAATAAAGTTTTACCCCCACTGAGGAAACATTACAATAGTCTTCCCCAACCTGCTGCCTTCTAGATGTTTGAGCGTTGGGCAGATTGGCTTGGTTTAATGGGACTTTTAATCCAAAATGCCTGGAGGATGCTAGGTTGTCTGAGTCCACAGTGTTTGGGGCCACCTGGAGAAATGGTTTACCATCATCCTGGGTGTGGGTAGGGTGGCATGAATTAAATCCTGTCCCTCCCAATCCCTCATTCTGTTTTTCACATATGCAGTTAGGACAGCCTCTTCTCACATAGATACTATCTTGACCTTCTGGGTGAATGTCACACAAGGTTTTAGTGTATAGATAGAATCATGGTCTCTCATGTCCTGTCGCTGGCCCATTGCTATAAGGTAAGGCCGCCAGAGTGAAAATTGTCGGCTTTGTGTGAAAACAAATCAAGGGACTCTTTCATGCTACACAGTTATAGCACTATTATTCCATTTTATCTGCCATGATTATGTCCTGTGGAACCATGGGGTTTCTAGTTTGGGGGGGACTCTAGAGGTCATTGTCTGAAATTTTAATAGCACTTCCTAAAGAGCAATTCTCAGAGTTCAGTAGGATGTTGCCATGGCAGTTCAACTGGAATGGTAGTGTAGCATGGGAAGATGCTAGGAGTTTCTTACCACAGTCAGCCCTCTATATCCACAGATTCATTATCCACAGACTGGTTTGAAAATACCTTTAAAAATATAGATTCCAAAAAGCAAACCTTAATTTTTACCATTTTATACAAAGGACACCCTTTTAATATGCCATTGTATTTAATGGGATTTGGGCACCCATGGATTTTGGTATCCACGGGGGACCAAACCCCAGCAGATACCAAAGGCTCACTGGACTTTTGAAATCCTTTGCAGATGTATTATAGCTTACATTTCCATGTGGTTGATCCGGGTTCATAACATTGCAGATCCCCTGGGAACTGTATAGTCTTAGTCCTGGCCTTGGGGCTGCCCAATCCAGTCTGTCTGCTGCTGGGGGCTGCTTCACTCTGAGGCCATCGATGATCATATGGGAAGGTATGGAGTAAATCGGAAGTTTTAAAAATGCACTATAAGTGGAGCATAGCATATTCTGGTGCTGAACAGGCAGAACATCATCTAGTCTTTGTGCACCAGAACTGGGATTTGTGGCCATGTGTCGAGAGGACTGGGGTGATGGTGGGAGGACACTTTATTTTTGCCCATGCAGACAAAAATATTCATTCCAGTGGTCTGTTCACAGGCCATTGCCCAGCCAGCTGGCAGCTTAGGCAACACGGAGATCTGGGTGTGGTGCTGCTCTTTCTTCAACATCTTCTTATCTTTGTTTTTCTGGTGTTATCATAATTATGATCAGCATTACTCAAATAGTTGGAGATGCATCATCTTAAAAAGATTCATCCAATGCTTACTGTCCCAAGATCTCAAAGCCATCTACCAGCAAGTAACAAAGCAAAATGAATAAAATGGGAGATGCAAATAACACATCAAAACCAAACACAAAATTCAAAGTGTCAAGATCGGATGTTTAGTTCTCAGGAAACATCCAAGAGAGTCAACATGGTGTAGTGGTTTGGACTACTAGGACACTGGGATACTAGAGTTCAAATCCCTGCTTGGCCATGGAAACTCACTGGGAGAGCTTGGGCAAGTCAAAGGAAGGCAATGGCAAACCTCCTCTGAATAAATCTAAGCAAGGTGTGATAGGTCCATTTTAGGATTGGCATACATTGGAAACTATTTGAAGGCACACATCAACAACTAAACACCCCAGGGGTGGGTGAAAAAGTGTTTTAACTGTCATTTTTGGCATCCTGCTTTCTTAGAGAAGTCACACAAAACATTCCCTCCAGTATTTCACAGATGAAAACATTTTGCCATTTGAAGCAAATAACAAGCTGGCTCCTCACTTCAATCCAGGTACAGAAGCTGACCAGACTGACACACCCTCCCACATTTTACAGAGAAAAACTGGGATACATTTTTGGTCAAGATGGCAAAGGTTATTACTGAGGAAGAATGCATTAACTTGGAGAGGCTGCAGAAGTTTGCTTTTACCGGACTGACCTTATCTTCACAGAAGGGAGAATAATACCAGCTTAGCTCCATCCTAGTAAGAGTGGAAGAAATCTTCCAGAACACTTTCAGGAGCTGCATTCAGATATTAGGGACCATCACCACTATTGTGACCTGGCACCCCTTGGCAATGTGGGCTTCTAGGGATAGGGCTTGCAGATCAGATTGGCAAAGGAGTGTTGCATACTGTTCACAGTTTCAAGAGGAAATACCACAATATCCACAAGCTACAAAATTTGTGCATGGAAAACATTTTTGCATAGAAAAGGTGGTGCAGTCTCCTTCCTTGGAGGTTTTTAAGCAGAGGCTGGATGGCCATCTGTCAGAGATGCTTTGATTGGGAGTTCCTGCACGGCAGAATGAGGTTGGACTGGATGGCCCTTGTGGCCTCTTCCAACTATAAATTTCTATGATTCTATGATTCTATACCTACAAAGTAGACATTTTATTACATTGTCACCTAAAAAAAAATATAAACAAAATTCCTGAGTTTCAGCCATTTGCTAAGGGTTGAAGTTTTTTTCCAGGCACACACACACACACACACTTACACACACACTCTAGTATATAATAAAAATAGGATGAAAGAAGATCCCAGCAAATCTGTTATGTTTTGGCTCCATTGCACTTTTTTGTCCTAGCTAATGTAATGTTATGGGGGGGGGGAGTTCAATTTTTGGCAAGCCATGATGATCTGAAGCAGAAGGTAAATATTCTGGTTTTCAATAGGTTGTTCCCATTTGAGGTGGAAAGCATTGTGGAATTCTTATTAGGTTCAGAAAACCTCAGAAGTGTAAAGTTAGCCCTTCTACTAACCTTTACTCTAGGGGTGTAGCAGTGGGAAAGAGCAAAATGAAGGCCTTGGTCCCTCCTCAAAATGAGAATTTTGTCCCCCAGTGAATTTTCCAGTCCTTCAATTTCTAGCATTGCAGTTGATCATCGAGTTTAGATATCCAAAGAACATAGTCTAGTATAATCATGCAAAATCTCCCACTCCCACTCCTACTTTGTGAACTTTCTAAAACATATGTGTACAAGGTAGCTTTTACGTGCATGTGCACTTTGTACACTACAAGACTCTGCTTTGGTGCATCTATGGCCCTATGTGAAAATTTATTTTTGACGTGGACACATGTGCTGACACCATGCAGGTATCAAGAATACTCCATGGTTTAGCCAGCACATGTAGGGGTAAAGTCAGAAAAGCTAAAGCGCAGAATGAACTCAGGCTTGCTAGAGAGGTTAAGAACAATAAAAAGGGCTTTTTTGGATATGTCCGCAGCAAAAGGAAGAAGAAGGAAACAGTGGGGCCACTGCGTGCAGAAGATGGCAAAATGCTAACAGGGGACAGAGAAAAGGCAGAATTACTCAACACCTTCTTTGCTTCAGTCTTCTCAGAAAAGGCAAAGGGTGCTCAACCTAAGGATAATGGAACAGGAGACAGAATAGAGGAAATTCAGCACAGAATAAGTAAAGAGATAGTACAGGAATACCTGGTTAACCTAAATGAATATAAATCTCCAGGACCAGATGAACTACATCCAAGGGTATTAAAAGAACTGGCAAAGGTGATATCGGAGCCATTGGCAATAATCTTTGAGAACTCCTGGAGAACAGGAGAAGTCCCAGCAGACTGGAGGAGGGCAAACGTTGTCCCCATCTTCAAAAAGGGAAAAAAAGAGGATCCCAACAATTATCGTCCAGTTAGTCTGACATCAATTCCAGGAAAGATTCTAGAGCAGATCATTAAGCAGAGAGTCTGTGAACATTTAGAAGCCAATGCCATAATCACAAAAAGCCAACATGGGTTTCAGAAAAAGAAGTCATGCCAAACGAACCTGATCTCTTTTTTTGATAAAATTACCAGCTTGGTAGATGAAGGGAATGCTGTGGATATAGTATACCTCGATTTCAGTAAGGCCTTTGACAAGGTTCCCCATGACATTCTTGCAAACAAGCTTGCAAAATGTGGGATAGACAAGTTAACTGTTACATGGATTTGTAATTGGTTGACTGGCCGAACTCAAAGGGTGCTCAACAATGGCTCCTTTTCATCCTGGAGAGAAGTGACCAGTGGGGTCCCACAGGGTTCTGTCCTGGGCCCAGTGCTATTCAACATCTTTATTAACGATTTGGATGACAGAATTGGGGGCATACTTATCAAATTTGCAGATGACACTAAACTGGGAGGAGTAGCTAATACCCCAGAGGACAGGATCAAAATTCAAAATGACCTGAATAGACTAGAAAGCTGGGCCAGCGCTAACAAAATGAAATTTAACACAGAGAAATGTAAGGTTCTGCACCTAGGGCGGAAAAATGAAATGCACAGATATAGGATGGGGGACACCTGGCTGAATGAGACCACATGTGAAAGGGATCTAGGAGTCCAAGTAGACCATAAGCTGAACATGAGTCAACAGTGTGATGCGGCAGCTAAAAAAGCCAATGCAATTTTAGGCTGCATCAATAGAAGTATAGTTTCTAGATCAAGGGAAGTTATAGTGCCACTCTATTCTGCTTTGGTCAGGCCCCACCTGGAATACTGTGTCCAGTTCTGGGCACCACATTTCAAAAAAGATGTGGAGAAACTGGAGCATGTCCAAAGGAGGGCAACTAAGATGGTGAAGGGTCTGGAAACCTTGCCCTATGAAGAACGCCTTAGGGAGCTGGGGATGTTTAGCCTGGAGAAGAGAAGGTTAAGAGGTGATATGATAGCCCTGTTTAAATATTTGAAGGGATGTCATATTGAGGAGGGAGCAAGCTTGTTTTCTGCTGCTGCAGAGACTAGAACGCGGAACAATGGATGCAAACTGCAGGAAAAGAGATTCCACCTCAACATTAGGAGGAACTTCCTGACAGTAAGGGCTGTTCGACAGTGGAACACACTCCCTCGGAGTGTAGTGGAGTCTCCTTCCTTAGGGGTCTTTAAGCAGAGGCTGGATGGCCATCTGTCAGGGATGCTTTGACTTGGAGTTCCTGCATGGCAGGGGGTTGGACTGGATGGCCCTTGTGGTCTCTTCCAACTCTATGATTCTATGATTCTATGTATGTGAAGGAATTTCAACTGAACAGTTTCTCCACCAGTCTCCAGAGGAATCACAAAACATCAGACTTTCTTAATAGCTTGAATCCTTACAGTTGGCTGTCTTGTACAATATCCATTTACTTCCTTGTCAGTGTAATTTAGCTTACACCATGTTATTTAATTTACGCAGCTCTTTTGCATGTGCAAAATACTGTGTCATAAATTGATTTGGTTGCTAATTAAAGTGCACTAACTGGGGGTCATTTTTTTTCCGTTTGCCATGAAAACACTTATTTTCTGCGGAAATCTCTTTATAGCTTCTGCCCTCTTCAAAATATTTGCCTCTGTCCCTAGTGAAAATTGCTTCACTATACCTTTGCACCACCTCAATATGTTGGGATTCTTGTCTTAACTTAGTGCAAACTTTTATTTTAAAAAAAATCCTCCTGGAAGGGGGTTAGTACATATTGACAGCCTGTGACTGTTGTGCTTCTTGCAAAAATAGCAGAAGGGAATGTTCCAAATGGTTGGGCCACCACAGCAAAGCCCAGATACATGAGTGATGATAAAACCCTAGAGGCAGTGTATTCCTTAAGGATTCCTGGTTACAAATGTCTTGTTCCTTCTTAGCCTGATTGTTGGTACATTTCTGCATTCCTGCCGCCACTGCCACCCTCCTTGGCGAATCTGTGGATTATCTAGGTGTGTGGGCACACACCTAGCTGTCCTTGCACAAGAGCTGGGTTCAGAGAGATCACCTTGGGTGGGTGGCTGGGTGTGCCACTTTTTGTTGGTGTGTTGCTGAAAGGAGAGGTGTGTCTTCTTCTTCTTCAATAGAAGTATAGTGTCTAGATCAAAGGAGGTAATAGTGCCACTCTATTCCGTTTTGCTCTGGCCTTACCTGGAATAATACTGGGACCAGTTCTGGGCACCACAGTTCAAGAAGGATGTTCAAAAATTGGAGCGTGTTTAAAGGAGGAGGGCAACCAAAATGGTGAAGGGCCTTATGAGAAAAGACTTAGAGGGCTGGGTATGTTTAGCCTGAAAAAGAGATGGTTAAGAGGTGATATGACAGCCTTGTTCAAGTATTTGAAGGGGAGCCACATTGAGGATGGAGCAAGCTTGTTTTCTGCTGTTCCAGAGACTAGAACACATAACAATGGATGCGAGCTACAAGAAAAGAGATTCCATATTAACATTACTGACTGTGAGAGCTGTTCAGCAGTGCAAGACACTTCCTCAGAATGTGGCGGAGTCTTCTTCCTTGGAGATCTTTAAACAGAGGCTGGATGGCCATCTCTCAGGGTGCTTTGATTGTGAGTTCCTGCATGGCAGGTGGTTGGACTGGATCGCCCCTGTGGTCTCTTCCAATTCTATGATTCTTTTGCAGCTGTGTGCCTCATGGCAACCCATTATAGGAAGTGGATACCTGTGCCTAGGAGTTCAGAGACCTACTGGCCCTCTCATTCGAGATTATCATATGGAGGGTGGGTGGGTAATGACAGGAGAAGGACAGCAGCACAGTGCCTTGCTTCCATCCTTAATGCATGAACATGCAAAGACACATGGGGCTTATCCTGTGATTATCCCATCAATGAAGAAGAATTGTCCTGTCACTTCAGTATTAACAGGTTATCCCTTTATTAAGAATGGAGGTAAATGATGGGACAGTTCCTCTTCATTGACAGGATAATCGTGGGTTAATCACGATGTCTGATCATCTTTTTGAAATCACATGATAAGGATGGGAGGATCACACTTTGCTCCCGTCCTTCCCCTGTCATTAACCCCCCCCCCCGGTCTGATAATCTCCTGTGTCTCTAACCAAGGAGCAAATCTCAGGGTTGTGGCACCAGCGAAGGAAGAAGTGGCTTTAAGGTAGGGGTGGGCAACTGCGCATGGGCCAATTTCCAGCCCTCTGTGGGTCACACACCCCAACAATGCTCACAAACATCCCTATTTTTATGAGAGAGCTTCTCAAAATGGTGACTGGAAGTGAAACTGGGGGGGGGGGCTTTCTAGATTGGCAGGAAAGTGTGACATGAAGTTGCCTTTTCCTTAATGCTTAGCAGTTGCACCGCAGCCTTTAGATGGAACTGCGCTGTTCCGCCGTTTTTAAAAAAGAAGCTGGAAAACCAGCACCTTTTTAAAGGCGCTTCTTCTCCCCTAAAACACAAAAAAAGTGTTTTCATGGCACACTTTCCCTTTTTCTCATCTAAAGGCTAGAGTTTCATGCAGCCATGAACACACTTCTTTTTGCCAATCTAGATCAGGCCCCTGTTGCTTTTTTGAGAGGTTTAATGAACATAGAGGTAATGAGAGGTGCTGCTGGTGAATTTTACAATTAAAGGCTTTCTGCTTTTGTGGAGTTGGGGGCTTCGTGGATCATCAAAGTGCGGTCCAGGAGCTCCAGGTGGCCGATGATTCGCATGCCTTCTCAACTATCCCGATTTGGCAGGAAGAGCCCTAATTAATCCTCTGTCATCCCATTTTTTCAGTTGTTTTCAAATGCCCTGATTTCTGTCTCCTGCCTTTGTCCTCAGCTTACTTCAGTTGGTGCAAAGTGAGTTCAAAGTGCAAAAGTGGTTTGCACTCATTGACTCCGGAGCCAGCAAAGGAAAGAGGGGGCTGGAATCTTGTCTATCCCAGTAGGCTCAGGCAATAGCAGACTATACCACATCTTCTCCTGTTTTGTATGTTCTTCATCATTAATACCTTGTGCCACGTTGACCACGCTCTGACATCCCCTTTTTACACGTGTGAATGACTGGAGGGTATGGGGCTGCCCTTTGCTCACTTTTGCTTTAAAGCCTGGGCACTTGTCTCCACTCACTCTTAACTGGTGCCTGGAATTGCTGGCTCAGCCCAAACGGTTTTATATGTTGGTTGGTTTTGTGAAGTGCAGATGTGCCAAAAAGCCAGGAGTGTGGGGCAGGGAGTGATCATAGAGACTGGTCTCAAACTAGACTGGTCTCAAAACTGTAAGGATAATCTAAACGACAACAGACATGGTTTTGCAGATTTGAGGAGAAGTCAATTAATGATGACGATGATTATAACAACGACAAGAAGTCCCATTCTCTCAGCTTCAGGGGGAAGGCAGTGACAAACATCCTCTGAACAAATCTTGCCAAGAAAACACCATGATAGATTCACATTAGGGTTGCCACAAGTCAGAAATGACTTGAAGGCACACAACAACAACAAAATAATAGTAAACAACCACATGACAGTTGTAGTGGAATCATTTCACTATAATTGTGTTGTGTGTAAGGGCGCCGAGCTTTGTAGTGGTCTGCTACATTGTTTTTAGAAATGATTCTGAGGGAAATAAATATGTGAATTCATCTGTCTAAAAGAAAATACTCCATAATCTAATCTTTTCCAATTTTTTCTGAGAAAAAAGGCTTCTGAAAAACACCCACCTACCCCAATTTCACTTTTTTTTGTGCTGCTTTCACATCTCTAACTACAACTCATGATAGTTATATTTTATATTTTATTGTTTGAATGTTAATTTGTATTATATGTATTACGTTCAATTATTTTTCATAAAATGTATGCCATTGGCAGGTTTGTTTTATTTTATTTTTAATTGATTGTATGTACAGCCTTTACAACACTTTATAAATAAAGTATAATAATAAACGCTTTATAAATAAAGCATAATAATAATAATAATAATAATAATAATAATAATAATAGGCCTGAACAGACAGGCCAAAATAAAGCTGCTTTGGGTCACTTTGGAGATATGCTGTTTAAATGACATACACATCTTAAGAGACCAGAAGCTGAACCAAAGCCGCACTCCAAAGTAGACCAAAGCAGATTTATTTTGGCCTGTCTGTTCAGGCCCAATAATAATAATAATAATAATAATAATAATAATAAAACATCTGGAATGGTGCAGTACTCTGGAGGCAGGGAGAAAAAAGGGTCCCTGGCAATCATGAATCTAAAGTCCTTGTTGTTATGGCCTTCAAGTCATTTGTGACTTATGGTGACCCTAAGGTGAAACTATCATGGAGTTTTCTTGGCAAGTTTCTTTGGGGGTGGGGTACCATTGCCATCCTCTGAGGTTGAGAGAGTGTGATTTGCCCAGGGTCAGCCATTGGGTTTCATGGTCAAACCTTGGCCTCCACGGTCATATCCAAACCACAACACCCTGCTGGCACACTAAGGGCCACTTCTAGCCAAAAGCAAAGCCTCACTCACGGACCACAGAGCATGCACATGTACTTATGGATGGTCTGTTGTGTCTAAGCAGACACTGACATTGCACCCTGTGCATTTTGGAAAGTGCATGAGAATTGGCAAGGTGTGATCATCCCCAGCTCCTCGTGTCTTGCATCCAGGCAACAAGATACCTGTGAGTTTTGTTCATTCCAACACTCTCAACCTGCTGCTGCCTGCACAGAAGCATTCTGTCTAGCAGGTTTGTCATGTCAGGAGCAGTTCTGATGAAACGAGCAAAGCAACCAACAAACAACAACAACAATTCTTACCGATTGGCTCAATTTCCATGCAACAGCATTCCTGCCAGCAGATCCCAGCTCAATTTCACACATCTACTTTCTTCCCAGCAAAATCCAGCTCAGTACCACGCAGGCTACTTAGCATTTAAATACCTTTAAATATCCTCTTATCACTGATTGGCAATAATAGCAGACGAAAGGTATCGGCTGGTTTAGGAGCTCCCAGGGGCTCCATCAAGTTGCACGTTAGAGGTTACTTCTTCCTGGCATGGGTCTTCCATAGAGTAAAGGCCAAGTCCAATCCCTGGTATCACAAGTCCAACAGGTTGGGGAAAGCATTCTCTTTGGGCTGCATGGGGCTCCAAGACCTCCTGACCCAGTGTAAAAATACAATGAGAAGGGGCAGTTGGTTGGCTAACAACCACACAGTTCACCAACCTTGGTGGAAATCTCAGTTACATCTGGTTGTGGTTTGAAAGTGATTTTCAGCAGCAAAGGGCAGTGCCCTGACTGCTGCTCTAAACCTTGATTTAAAAAGACTACTGGGATTTTGGAGGACGTTTGTCAGTCTGAGTAAACCTAGGTGGCTAATGTAGGTGTCCAGGCCTTATGTGCGCCCCATCCAATATCATGCCCCTTGGAGCTCCCAGAAAGTTCCCCATTGCTCCTCCAAAGGAGCACTGTATTCCTGAGAGCCTTCCAAAAGTGCAGTTTCCCCTTTAAAGCAAGGAGGCACCCTTGTTTTGCTGGGGGGGGGGGGGGAGAGAAAGGAATTTATTTTAGAAGTGTGTCTCTAGCCACTGGAGAGGCTTGTTTTCAAGTGTCTAGCTGTGTGTTGCAGCCTGTGTCCCAAGTCCCAAGAAGAAGGAAAGTAGCCCCCAGAACTGCTGAATTTGTTAATTTTGGAACAGATAATAAATAATGGTCTGGCTCATCCAAAGGTCATATTCTCTACAAGGGGAGCTTGATAAATACCAAGCATGCTCTAGCAAGCTTTCACCTGTCCTGTTCTTTGCGGTGAAAAAAGCAGAGTCCAAAGTGATCAAGTTCCTCCAGATCTGCTCACTGGATTATTACTGTTCCAACGCATTCTTGAAACAACAATAATACTTTTTTCTATTAATTTATATCTTGCTTTTTTCTTATTATTGGCACATAAGGCTACTTCTTAGAATCATAGAGTTGGAAGAGACCACAAGGGCCATCCAGTCCAACCCCCTGCCATGCAGGAACTCCTAATCAGAGCACCCCCGACAGATGGCCATCCAGCCTCTGCTTAAAGGCCTCCAAGGAAGGAAACTCCACTACACTCCGAGGGAGTGTGTTCCACTGTCAAACAGCCCTTACTGTCAGGAAGTACCTCCTAATGTTGAGGTGGAATCTCTTCCTGCAGTTTGCATCCATTGTTCCGTGTTCTAGTCTCTGGAGCAGCAGAAAACAAGCTTGCTCCCTCCTCAATATGACATCCCTTCAAATATTTAAACAGGGCTATCACCTTCTCTTCTCCAGGCTAAACATCCCCAGCTCCCCACTTGCTCCTCTAAGCTTGGTGTGTGGGAGAGATGGAGATGGGAATTGAGTTATCTAGGGAAGAATGCAACAAATCCTTTAAAGTGTTTTTTGTTCAATGTGTTTTTTCTTTAAGTTGACTGTAACCTGGATACAAATATTGCTAGGGAATACCATATCCTCTAACTGTCCTTTAATTTGGCAGGGACAGTCCCAGTTAATCCTGTTTCCCCACTTTTACAACTGCTCTTAAAATGTCCCAATTTCTCTCTTCTCTTCCAAATTTCCCCCTTTGTTCTCAGCTTACTTCAATTACTGCAAAGTGAATTCAAAGTGCAAAAGTGGTTTGAACTCAATCAACAGCAGGGGAAGACAAGGGAAAAGAGATTTCTCCTTCCCAGTAGGCTCAGGCAAAGGCAAACGGCTGCAGCACCTCCTGGCTTGAATTCCATAGTAATAACTTTTGCAACTTGATGACAACCTGAGCTCGCTTTGCGTGTCCTGATTGCATGTGTGTAATGTTGTATAGTGTAGAATCCAAGTGTTGATTCACAAAGCTGTTGATGTCAAGAAGGGGAAATATGCCCATTTGAAAAGTGTATGTGAAAAATTTTCGAATGTGTGCAAAAGCACTGCTTAGATGTTTACTGTTGTTTAAGAAAGAGATGTGTTCAAGCAAAGCACACAAGTTTTTAAATGTGCATATCTGGGGGGAAATTACACTAAAAATGTGGACACAGGTTGCATTTTGAAAATACTTCTTGATAAAACCAACCCATCAGAATCTGACCTGAAATGGATGTGGAGGTGGGGAAAAGGAAGATACCTGCAGGTGCAGACTTTATAGATGTGCCGACATCTGGAAGCCTGTGTGAGAGAGCTCCAGTTCTGAATAGCAACACTTGGGCTTTGCATATGTTTAGAAGCACCCTTGTGTCCCCTGTCCAACCCATCACTGTTCTGATATTTTGCACCAAGGCTCTGGTGGGTGAAATTAGGGTTCCAATAGAAAGGCAATGGAGATTGCACAAACCTAACTAACATCAGTCCGTCTGTGAAACCGCTAAGACAGGTGTGATGGACCAGTGGTAAAAGTAGACTCCTGTGTTCCTCAGAGAGTACTGTGGGTACCGTTGTGTAAACAGTGCTATCCCATCCTTTGTACCTGTTTAAAGAAGGATTACAAATCAGGAGAAAATCTCACATTTTAATACCAGTTCAAGGAGCCTGCCCTTTTAACAACAGGGAGGAATCAACACCAAAGGCGGAAAGGTGGAGTTCTCACTCACTCATACACATATACAAACGCACCAATTTCAGGAGTGGTTGTCAGGAGATCACAGCACTGTGGTTTCGACACATGGAGCTGTGGCCAGCAGTAGCAGTCGGCAAAGTGAACAGCCGCTGTGCTTGATCCGGATCGACAAGGGAGGGGGGAGAAGCTTAATCCAGATTAACCCCAGGGTGGAGATTAAAAGGGCTTTTTCTACATTTATCTTAATCCTGTTAAGGAAAGCTGCTCCCCTCTCCCCCTTCTTCCTTTTTTTCTCCCTCTTTCTCCGCTGGTGATATTGAACCAGGCAGGCTTAGAAATCTTGATCTAAGATATGGGATGCCTACAATTTCTAAAAAAGAATAAAACCAGAGGCACCATCTTTCAGGCAAGATGGGTTAGGGGTCTCCCAGCAGCTGTGTTGCTCAAGTAGCATGGTGTTGCCCCTGTGTCACCTGGGACTGGATGTAATAATATAATCAAGCGCTTGGACATTGCTTTTTTAAAAAAAGTTTTTATTTTTTAACAAGGGGGGGAAGCAAATAAGCTAAAACCAAATAATGTTTCTTCTAGGATCAACCACAATCCATAATGTTTTGTGCAAACGTCAGAGTTCTGCAGGACTCTTCATTGAGGTAGTGTGGAAATAAAGAGATATATGCTTTAAGGTCTTCTCATCCACATCCTGGGCAAGTTATTTTCTGTTGTTTTGAAAAGAGAAAAAAAATCCAAGCTAGCCATTAAAAAAGGCTACTAGTGATAGTGGCTATATATGTTATGATCTCCCAGTTTCAATCCAAGTAAGGAGGGGTCAGATGGGGAGCATTTAGTGATCAGTGATGGGTTTGACTATTAAAATATGGGTTTGTTGTGATCTGAGACAGAAAGAGAGAGAGAGCAGGAGCGATGGCCTATAAGATGTTTCTTTGTTGCTTGTCTTTATGTTAGTGACTCTGAAATCTACCTTGTCAGGCCTGTGAAGTATCTTTGAAAGGAGCTGGTCACCATCCAAAGTGGGAATAGAATCATAGAATCATAGAGTTGGAAGAGACCCCAAGGTTCATCCAGTCCAACTCCATTCTGCCATGCAGGAACTTACAATCAAAGCATCCCCAAGAGATGGCCATCCAGCCTCTGCTTAAAGACTTCCAAAGGAGGAGACTCCGCCACTCTCCAAGGAGCAGCAAGAAACAAGCTTGCTCCATCCTCAATGTGAAATCCCTTCAAATACTTAAAGAGGGCTTAACCGTCTCTTTTTCAGGCTAAACTATGACTCCACTGTAATTGCCATGCTTCCATCCTATGGAATTGTGGCATTTATCATTTAGGGAAGGGGCGTTTAGTGTCCTCCCCTCCCAAAACTGTAAATCCCATGACTCTATAGGATGTTGCCATAGTAGTTAAAGTGGAATTGTCGTGATAGGCCTCAGCATTGCATCTTTAACAGAAAAACTGGTACTAGAGGGAGATAAAACATGGACAGAATAGAGATAAGCTGCTATATTACACATACACACAAAAACAATTCAGCATGTATCAGCAAACCTTGCATTCAAAATTAATAATATATGCATTTGAAATGAAACAATCTGGTCACATAAACCTCACGTAAATAACTTTTAAAAAAATTGAACTGTCCAGACATCTCCTGAAGGCTTTTTCCAAAATGCATGCCGGGATGATTTACTTTCTTTCATCGGCATCCACTGCTCTTAAGATTTCCATTTTAACCTTCCAAAATTACAGAAATGTGTTTCTTGGGTTTTTTAAAGCATGCTACAGATAGCTGATAATAAGGAAGGCTTATCTACTCTCCCCTTTTCTCTCTGTTTTACCGTTCCTGCTCAGTAAGGGGTTCTGTAGGTACCTTCCTGTTGTCGATAGGCATACACAGCTGCAGCAACAGCAGCAGCTAGAGTTGAATCCCTTTCATTCCCAACATGAGTTATATTGCTTTGTCTGAAGCAGACAAGCTGGTGCAACCTGACTGAAGTTCTGCACTTCTCCAGATTCCTTCAATAGCTCCCATGCTGATGGTGCTAAAAAACCTTCCAGCTTGACAGAAGATGGGGAGAAAAGGGGGGGCTAAGTGTGCATAAAAAGACTTTGTGCAAAGGCTCTTCTTTGTCAGAAGCTTTATTAATTGAAGCATGCCTGCAATTGCATAGTGTAAAAGGGCATCGAGGTGCTCTTGGGCCAGAACAGGTGAAAAGGAAGGCCTCTGTTTTGGTGGCAGTTTCTCAGAGTTGCCAGTCTCTAGGGGATTGTTGGAATTGTTGTTCGACTTATGGTGACCCTATGAATGAGAGACCTCCAAGTCGCCCCACTGTCAAGCCTTGCACACTCAGGGCCTTGGCTTCCTTTATTGAATGTATCCATCTAGAATGTGGTCCTCCTCTTTTCCTCCTCTTTTCCACCTTATCAAGCATTACTGTCTTTTCTAATGAGACCTGTCTTTTCATGTTATGTCCAAAGTACAACAGCCTCATTTTCGCTTCTAAGGAGAGTTCAGGATTGATCTGTGTTAGGACCTAGTCCATGGTATTTGTAGAACTCTCCTCCAGCACCACATTTAAAATGAAATTATTTTCTTCCTATCAGCTTTCTTCATTGTCCAGCTTTCACAACCATACACAGAAATGGGAAATGCCATGGCATGGACAATCCTAATTTTGGTACTCAGTGATATATATCTTTAAACTTCAAGTTCTTGTCCAGTTCCTTCGTAGCTGCCCTTCCAAGTCTTAATCTTCTCCTGATTTCTTGACTGCAGTCTCCATTCTGGTTAATGACTGAGCCAAGGTTTGGAAAATCTTGACTTCATCATTGGCTTTCAGTTTATGTAAATCACCTGTGGTCATTATCCTGACACTTTTTGGACTGCAACTCCCAGCAGCCCTGGGCAGCATAGCCGGGAGGTGAGAAATGCTGAGATTTGTGGTTCAACAACTTCTGGTGGGCCCTCCATTTCCCCACCTCTGCTGGATTTTGCAGTGTGTTTTCTTTTAAATAAAAGGGTTGCTCCTGAGGACTAGGAGCTTTGCATATTTTTGTTTTAGTTTTAGGACAGTTTTAGTTTTAGGATAGTTTAGGGTTGCCAGAGTGAAATCTGAAGAATCCTGCCCCGAAATCCTGAAATTTTCCTTCAGTCTCCAAATTTCTAGCACTGTAGTAACTTAACATTTCAGTTACCGGTAAACATTTAGCTGTAGATAGAGAGATCATGTAGTACCTTTGAGACTAACTGAAAGAAAGAATTTGGCAGCATGAGCCAATTTCTTTCTTTTGGTGAGTCTCAAAGGTGCTACAAGATCTCTTTACATACTGATTCTGTAGACTAACACAGCTATATCTTTGAATTCTACATTTAACTGTAGAGTTTAGGTGTCCAAGATAGAGACAGGCAACATTCCCAAGGGAATGTGAAAACACCAGATACTAGAGTTCTTGGTGTGAGCAATGTTCAGTGTTTTTGGGAACTGCAAGAAAATGGTATTAAGGGGGCAGAAATGCAAAGCCCTCATCCTCTCCACCCCTGGTTTGGAGGTACCTTAAGCAGAGCTTGGAAATGTCACTTTTTGGACCAGAATTTCCAGAATGCAGTAGCCACTGGCTGTACTGCTTGGGAGTTGTAGTCCAAAAAGAGGGAACTGTTTTGTGCTCACACTGTAGCTTATGAGGGCTAGCAGCACTATTGTGTTTCGAGGAAACATCTTTCTCAGTATTGTTCCCCTAAATAAGAATCCCCCCCCCCCCACTGGCCGATGAAATTTCTCCTCTGTCCCCAATTTTCTCTGACTGAAGTAATGTAAAACTTCAGTTGAGTGTTTGGAAACACAATTTAAACATCCAAAGAAAAAGGGCAGGCAAAAGTAAGCAAGGGAATGCAAACACAGCAAAGGGAAAAAAATCCAAAGTGTAAACAATCTTCACTGTGTCACTTTCTGTAATACTAGAAATTGGGGGAACTGAAGGAAAATTTCATTTGGCTCTGATGAATCCTTATGGGAGCCAATGTGCTCACCCCCTTCCATAGCTACACCCCTTGTTTGGGGGAAAAGTTATTGGGGAAACAGGGCTTGCCTGGTCTTTGTTCTGTGAAGAGGAGGCAGTTGCTCTCAGCAGAGCTTAAGAAGGTTACTTGATGGACTGCAACTCCCAACATTTTCTTGCCCCTGTTATGCTGGCTAGGGAATTTGGAGGGTTATAGTCCAAAAGCATAACTTTCCCATCCTCCAGGTTCTAGTGAAGCAGAGTGTCCTTGTTTAAGACACAACTGGAGTAATTTGTTTTTACTTTGCATAATTTTGCTCTGGTTTTACCCATCATAGGGCAGGGAGCAATGCTGGGCGGCAAAGACTCCCTTCCCTGCAAAGCCTCTGGAAATCTTACTCAGCACCTCCTCTGAGTTTTTGAGTGGGAACATTTGCAAATGTATCATCACAATCATAAGGACTATTATTATTATTATTATTATTATTATTAATTTTTAACCTGCTTTCAAAACCAACAATGCACAAAGAAGTAAAATTCAAAGATATAGCATCTGAGGAAGTAGACTGACGTCTATGAAAACTCATGCTGCCAACTTCTTTATTTCAGTTAGTCTCAAAGGTGCTGCAAGATCTCTCTACGTACTAAGGAGGTGCCCTTTGGATCATGTAAAGAACATTCTTGTGTGTGTGTCTGTTTATACATCCGTTGCCTTTTTCAAATAAAACAGAAGTAGCCCACAAGTCACAATGGATCCCACATTTTTTAAGGACCAGCTCAAAATATAAATCTGCCTTCTTTATGGCTCTCCAGAGTATGGCTGGAAAAATCGCCAGTACTGATTTTTTGAAAGTGTTGAAAGAGAATTTTACAAATTCTAGTCAGGGCTGGTTGTCGTAGGTAGGATGTTGGATGAGGGCGCTACTTCCACAAATAAGAATTTTTTCCCTCTTAAAATTTCTTTCTATTCCTAAATTTCTAGCATTGCAGTAACTTAAAACATTGTTTGAGCATTTAAAACACATTTACAGTGTTAAAAAACAACAACAAGGGAATGGGAGCAGAGCAAATAGAAGAATTCTCAGTGTGAGTGATTTTTAATGTCTCACCCTCTGCACTGTTAAAAATTTGGGGACTGAAAAAAAAATCCATTTGGGAGACCAGAAATTTTATTGTGTGTGGGGGGGGCAATGTCCTCACTTTGCCTGCACCCCAACAGGACTGTAAACTGTGTAGCCTGTGGATTGGATCTTATGGGAGAGTCCAAAGGTCCATGCACACATACTAAACTTTCTGTCATTCAAAATGGCAGCATGACGGCATGCTGTAGCCCTGCCCAGACCTCTGGAGTCGCCGAACATAGTATGGCATAGCCTTCTGGGCTCTGAAATATGTCTACCTCTGACCTAGAAGCTCGGTATGCAGAGGCACTGTATCTGCTGAGAGAGCAAGCAGCAGAATAGAGCTGTTAACTTCGGCTCAAAGTATGGCTGTGCAGGGACCGAGCGTTTACACGCTTAGCAACCCTACTGAGCACCCCGGGTGCCATCTTGGCATGCCCCCACACAGTCTCCATCCAGGGCAGAAAGGGACGGTGTCTCGCCACCCCTTTCTCCCCATCTGTCCAGCCCCCTAGTGATCTACTTACACCATAAACTTCAAGATTGGATCAAGCTGTAAAGCAGAATCTCATTCTACACAATTCCTTTTTGGTTTTTCCAAGTACCTTACCTCTGGTTTTCAATCAGTGTTCAAAGAGTGCAAAGAAGAAACTTGAAGAATCTGGTTTCAGGCTTAGTTATGGGACAGAGATGACTTTGGTTGCCTTGGTGGACAATGTAAACAGGGAACTGGACATGGGGAGCATGTCCCTGTTGGTTCTGCTGGACCTCTCAGCAGTTTCAATACCATTGATCATGGTATCCTTCTGGGCCCCCTTGCTGGGATTTTGAGGTATTGTTTTGCAGTAGCTCTGATCCTTCCTGGAGGAGCAAACCCAGAAGGTGGTGCTAGGAGACTCCTCTTCAATGGTGTGGGGGTTCTCCATGCTATTCAACACATACATGAAACCTCTAGGAGATGTCATCCGGAGTTTTGGGATGCAGTGCCATGTATGTGTGAATGACACCCAACTCCACTCTTCATTTCCACCCCAATCCAAGGATGCTGTCCTAGTCCTAAACCAGTGTCTCTCATCAGTAATGGACTGGATGAGGGCAAACAAATTGAAACTTAATCCACACAACACAGAGGTGCTCCTTGTCATTCAAAAGGCAGATCAGGGAATATGGATTCAGCCAGTGTTAGATGGGCTTACTGAAGACACAAGTTTCCCAGTTTGGATGTACTCCCGGACTCAACTTTGAACCAGGAGTCCTAGGTTTCTGTAATGGCCAAGGGTGCTTTTGAACATTTAAAGCTTGTGTGCCAGATGCATCAGTTTCTTGGGACATCAGACTTGGCCAAGTTGTGATACATGGCTAAGTTACATCCTATGGCAGGGGGTTGGACTGGATGGGCCTTGTGGTCTCATCCAGCTCTGTGATACTATGATTCTTATGTGCTCCACTTGAAGCTGCCTTTGAAGAGTATGCAGAAATTTCAACTGGTCTAAGGAGCTGCAGTCAGACTGTTAACTGGGGCAGTTTCCAGAGACCATACTACGCAACTGTTGAAACAAGTTTACTGGCTGCCAGTTTGTTTCTAGGCACAATTCAAAGTTCCGGTTATTACCTTTTTGTTGTTAGCTGCCCTTGAGTTGATTCCGACTCATGGCGACTCCATGGATGAGATATCTCCAAGAATCCCTTCAAGAATCCCTATCCTTCACTGCCCTGCCCAGATCCTGCAAGCCTTGCCTACAACCCCTGGGATTGAGTCTATCCATCTGGTTTGTGGTCTTACCTATAAAACCCTATATGGCTCAAGTCCAGGCTATTTAGCAGATCATATAGGAGCTGGACCATGGTCTGAGATCCTTAGGAGAGGTCCCACCATTGCAAGCATAGTTGGTAAGGACAGGAGAGAGATTTCTTAGCGGCTGGCCCTAGACTGGCACCCCCTTCCCTTCCATCAGCAGGCTAAAACCTATTTATGAAGATGGGCTTTTAAAAAGAAAGTTTTTAAGGAATTGGCTAGGATGTGCTCTATTGTTTTAACTGAACTGTTTTTAAGAACTTTTAAAATCTCTTAAATTGTATTTTATTCTATCAGCGAATGTGAATTGATTCACTACTGTAATTAGTTTTTTTTTCTATTTTAATGTTTCATTTTTATCTTTTTAAAATCGTATTAGATTGTGAAATGCTTTGAGTCCTACTTATTTATAAATAAATTGACAACAATAAGAACAGTAATAATTTTTAAAAGGGCAGGTTGGCGATGGGACTTTTTGGGGGCCACATATGGCCGACAGGCTGGATGTTTCCCATTCCTGGCTGATGAGATTCCCTGAGGCGCATGTGGACAACAGGACACTTCACCATCCTAGTGGGATCTAATCCAACACAATTGCTCCATTCTTAATGCTCGAATTGGATCTCCATATGAGAGGGAGGAGGGTGGAGAATGGAGGACTTGCACACCTCCGTCCTGGAAGGCTGTGGGGAGGAAGGGAGGGATGAAGTGATAAAGGCCTGGGCAGTAGGGATGCTGCTGGCCCTGGGTTGCAGGATCCACAGGTGCATCTGGGTCAGACTATCCAGTTGGGCTGTTCTCAGCTTGGTAGACTGTAGAAGTTCCAGCAGGGGTGGGCTGCACTCATTCACACTGCACAGCCCTTTAATTGAGTTGCCAACTCCAGATTGATCGCTTAATTAAAACTCAATTAAAAATCCCATTGATCTTGTTAGCCAAAGAGGGGAAGGTTTAGTCGTTGCTGGGGATTTGCCGGTGTGGCCGTTTTATTAGAGATCTGGGGACAGAAAATATAAGCAAGAGGTTCCAATTTGTGTGGTTTTTGGTTGTTGTTGTTTTTTTGCCTAGCTGACAGGTTTTCTATCCCTTGCCCCATCACCAATAAAAATAAACATCTCCCCACAAAGAATTGTGGTGTGTTTTCACCCAGGATCATGTAAGTGAAATTGTCTCAAATTTGACATGCACTATTTGCTTCCTGTTTTTAAGATTTGTCTGGAGTTTTGATTTAATTACGCATGTTTTTAGCCCATTTTTTGTCTGAGGCTTTATTTCATCCTCGCCACAATGGCAACAACCCTGCAGGGTGGGCTTGGTGGAATTTAGAAGAACCTGTAAGTATAAAAACTTGACATATTCCTGCGGCAGCCAGCCAGGGGACAAGTGAGCTAGTGGGCAAGCCATCAGGAGGGGAGGAATGTAGGGACTGTTTGCCGCCAGCCCCCTCTCACAGCAGCCTTTTCCAGGCACCCACACCAGGTGACACCAGCCCTATCTAATGAGGCCACATTTTTGTCTAATTTCTAAAATATTCTGCTGCTGTGCTCTAAAGGAAGGCAGAGGGCTGTCTTCCAAGTCTAAAGACCTTATCACACAAAGCAATTTGGGGGTATACTCCAAAGGCAATCCGAACGCAATCATGGGGTCTCATGTTATTGCGTAATAACTTATTTCACGCAATTTCGGGCAATGGGAAATCATTCCGAACGCAACTAGAACTCATGTAAATTTGCTAAACTGGCGAATTTATGTGAATTTGAATTGGCCCTATTCGAAATTGGGAGAAATTACTCCCATGTGATAAGGCCCTAAGTGGTTTTGCCATCCATGTGTGCAGATTTGCACAGAGAGAATTTGTTGAGCATGCCCCAGGAGCAAGTGGGAATCTGGTTGCACTTACCTCAGTTCTCACAGTCCTGGTATGTAAAATGGGAGCAGAATTGTCCCGTCTCATGGGGTTGTCTTTAACACTGAATTGGGAGATCCTTAATTCCCTGGCCCTTTCCTGTGGCACAGCTGGAGGAATTTGATATGCGCTTGTGGAATTCAGCTTCTCAAGAACACAAAGTTTTGCAAGTGTGTGGGTCAGCACAAAGCATCCCATGTTGAATCTGCTCCTGAAACCTCTAGAAGAGGTCATCTGGAGTTTTGGGATGCAGTGCCATCAATGTGCGAATGGCACCCAACTCCACTCTTCCTTTCCACCCCAAGGATGCTGTCCTGGTCCTAAACCAGTGTCTCTCATCAGTAATGGACTGGATGAGGGCAAACAAATTGAAACTTAACCCAGACAAGACAGAAGTGCTCCTGGTCATTCAAAAGGCAGATCAGGGAATAAGGATTCAGCCAGTGTTAGATGGAGTTACTGAAGAAGACACAGTTTCACAGTTTGGGTGTACTCCTGGACTCAACTTTGAACCTGGAGTCCTAGGATTCTGTGCTGACCAAGAGTGCTTTTGCAAATTTAAAGCTTGTGTGCCAGCTGCATCAGTTTCTGGGACACCAGATCTGGCCAAGTTATGATACATGCCTTAGTTACATCCTATTTGGACTAGTATAATGGCAGGGGGTTGGACTGGATGGCCCTTGTGGTCTCTTCCAACTCTATGATACTATGATTCTCCATGAAACCCTTCTTGAAGTAGCTTGTTGAAAGATAGAGCCATGAAGCATAGGAAAGAGAAGTGTTTTTGTTTGTTTGTTTTTGCCCATGGCCTCTGCTGGCTTTTTTAAAAATTGAAATTAATGACTCCATTAATGACGTATGGTAAACTGGACTCGGGCATGTTGATAGGTCACTGGGGTAAAATTTGGACCGCCTACAAGTGGGACCAGTGAATAAGCTTTTAACCAGGAGTCTCCTCCAGCCAGCCAACTGGTAGGCATGGGGCAAATGAACTAGTTGGATTGTTTTCGTGGGATAGAGAAACTGGTGGATTAATTTGTACATCCAACTGCTTTCTCTGAGCCATCCGTTGCCCTCTAACAGGAGAGAGAGAAAGCTGGGCTCTTTGCTTACTCCCATAGAAGAGACCCCATTCTCTCTTCTCCCTACTGCCCCAGTCTGTACTGCTGCACACGCTGTCAAGTGTAAAATCAATGAGCTGTTTTGCTCTCAGTCAATCAATATTTTCTCCTCTCCGTGCTCCCCCGCCTTCCCCAGGCACAGAGGCAAAGCTGGAATGAAGGACAGCCCTGACTCCTCACTCCATGGAGGTTGGGGGCATGACAACACAGAACAGCCTCCCCTCTCAGGTGTAACCATTGGTGAAATGGCTCTTGGCAATTCCAGCTGCTTCAACACACTACTTGTTCATAGAATTAGAATGTTGTTGTTGTTGTGTTGATGTTGTTGCGTTTTCAAGTAAATTTCTGATTTATGGCAAATTCAAGGTGAATCTTGTCGTGGAGGATTTCTGTTGCTGGGGATTGTTGCTTCTTTCCTCTGAGGTGGAGAAAGTGGGATTTGAAAGTGGGAGGTTTCCATGTCCGAATGGGGATTTGAGCTCTGGTCTTTAGTCCAGTGCTCAAACCACTATACCACACTGGCTCACCTCATACACACACTCTCGCAAATGAATGTAACATTATTGCAAGAGCAGGCCAGAAATCCTGAGAAGAGCGCTGGCTTGGTTTGTACCCATGGGACAGACGGGCAACTTGAAGGCATTCCCCCCCCCCCATAAGAATTATTTCCCCCCAAATGAAATTTTCCTTCAGTCCTCAAATTTGCAGAGAGGAGATGCAGCCTAGTTCATGCCTAGAACTCTTTGTATCTGCTCTGTTCATATTCCCTGTGTTAAATTGTCCTCCTCTTCCTCCAGGATTGGGTCATTTTTCTTCCAGATACAGGTATGCATGCAATCCACCCTCTACCCATATTTAGGAAAGGAGACCAGTGCTCTGGGAAGTCTCCAGGAAGTGCAGCTCTTCTTTAAATTAAGTCCTCCCATCCCTAGTATGCCTTCTTTTTTAGTATTCTTATTTGTATTCTTATTTTAAAAGGAAACTGGAATTGGCCTTCTAGCTGCTTCTGGATAAGTTTGCAGGGGTCTGGTGCATGCTGCATCAGATTCCAAGGAACAAAATTGATCCCACTGAATTTGTCTACCCCTGCTTTCAGTTATATCATTTTATTATATCTCTTTCTCCCGCCTTTCTCTCAGCATGGGACTCAACATGGCACTGAAGGCGGCTCAGACAAGATGGAGCTGAAAACTTGATGCTTGAGAAGTTAAAAGAAAATTTAAGCAAGCTGTTATATGAAAACACTATTAATTTAAAGCACTATAAAGGCAAAGGCAGTCTCTTGACATGAATGTCTAGTCGTAACCAACTGTGGGGGGTAGTGCTGATCTCCTTTTCTAAGCTGAAGAGCCAGTGTTGTCTGAGAGCTGCTCTGGTGGTCATGTGGCCAGCATGGCTGCACTGAACACTTACTTTCCCATCGAGAAATGATACCTATCTATCTACTTGCATTTGCATGCTTTTGAACTGCTAGATTGGCAAAAGTTTGGACTAGTGATAAGAGCTCACTCCATCATGCAGCACTCAGGCCTCAGACTGCTAACCTTCTGATCTTCCAATCATCAGAACTGGCATCTTAACCACTAAGCCATCTCTTTCCTTTAAGAGATAAAAAGCACAAAAAGTCTTCTGAGCAACCAATTAAGTATCAATTGGGAATTTTATAGCCTGGGAGCAGTCACCAAGAAGGCCTTCTTCTGTATCCTTACCAAATTGGCCTGTGACAATGGTGGGATCAAGAGAAAGCCCTTCCTTGGGATTTCAAAACTCAGGCAGGTTCATGTACTCTTCATAGAATCATAGAATAAGGTTGGAAAAGACCCCATCCAGTCCAATCCCCTGCCATGCAGGAATACACAATCCGAGCACTCCTGAAAGATGCCCATCCAGCCTCTGTTTAAAAACCGCCAAAGAAGGAGAGTCCACCACTCTTCAAAGGAGTGTCTTCCGCTGTCAAACAACTCTTACTGTCAAGAAGTTCTTCATGTATAGAAGGAATTTCTTTTCCTGTAGATGGAATCCATTGCTCCATGTTCTTGTCTTTAGAGCAGCATAAAAGAAGCTCCTCAACATGGCATCCTTTCAAACATTTAAACAGATACAGTAGGTTATCAGTATCTGCCAGGGTTTCCAGCCCCCCCCCCCCCAAGCCAGTAGATATCAAAATCTGTGGATGTTTAACTCCCATTGTAAAGAATGATATACAATAGTTAAAAAAAAAAAGCAGCAGTCTCCTCCTACTCCTCTAGCTGTATATTGTTTTAGTCTACCGGTATGATGTGAGCTGCCATGGATCCCATATTGAAACACAGGTGGGATATATAGAAAGAAGGAAAGATGGAAAGAAACTCAGCAAGAAATCCCACAAGCAAGAAGTAAGCATTGTGCTCCCATGGTTGTATTTCTCCCAGCAACTGGTACTTAGCCATAGCCCCTCTCTGAACAGGGAGGTTCCATTTTTAAGGATTGTGGCTTCTAAGGAGAGTAGAAGAGCCATGATGGATCCAGCCAGCTTTCTGTTCCCACAGTGGCTGACGGATGCCTCTGGGAATTCCAGAGGCGAGACAGGATTGAAATATTACCCGTCCACTTGTATTCCCCAGCAACTGGCATTATGAGGCACGCTGCCTCCCGTCCTAGAGGGAATAGATCTATAGCCAGCCCAGCTAGTAGCCACTGATAGCGTTATCCTCCATGGATTTGTCTAATCCCCTTCTAAAGCTATCCAAGTTGGCAGCCCTGACTACTATGTGCGCTAGCAAAATCCTGTGGTTTAAAACTCTGCTGTGTCTGAAGAAGCCCTTCCCTTTTATCTGCCATTCAGTTTTGGTGGCTATGACCCCTTCAGATTCTAGTATTTAGAAAAGACCAAGAAACACTTCTCCCTATGTTCTTTCTCCACAGCGTGTATCATTTTATATGCCTCTGTCAAATTTCGTCTCCCCTTCCCTCACTTCAACTAGCATGCGTTGAAAAGCCCCTTTGCAAATCATGCCTGGTAGATTTTACGCTGGCTTTTTACAATTTTATGTTGATTTTATGCCCTTGCATTCACTCTTTGGGGACAAGGATCGTAGATCACTCTTGGCTTGGCTTTCCTTCATCTGCTCAAGGAGACTGTGTTTCTCATAAAGCTCTCCTCATTCCATAGATTGAGGGATATTAATCATCAGAACTACTGTAAATGGAAACTGCCAGTTGGGAAGCAGCCTGTTTCTCAATTTGGGACAATCAACAGTGAGGGCTGTTGCCTAGTGGGTATAACAAGGTTATCATGTTGGCCACGTGGGAAACTTGATGGTGTGCTAGGTTGGGAATGGGCCATTTGTGGCCTTTCTGATATTGTTAGACTTCAGCTCCCATCGTGCCTAATCAACATAGCCAATTTTGAGGGCTGGTGGAAGTTGCAGTCCACCAACTACTTGTCTTTGTTGTTGCTCCACCCTGGACTAGAAGCAGCTTTTCATTCTGAGCCGCCAGAGCTTTTCTCAGGAGAGTTTGGGGTTAACTAAACCTTCATTCCAGAGATGGCGGCCTCTGGAATTCCAGTTCCCCATGGCACCAACTTTCAAGCTTTCTTGGTATAGGCATGTAGATGGGATCACTTTATACACTTAAAGGTAAATCTGTGAGTGCCCAATAGAGGGATTCAATTCACATGCCCATGCCCAAACACAGGTATTTAAAAATGTATGCTTAAGCCTTTCAGCAAAATGGATGAGGTTTCTTCATAAAACTTGTAATGTATGGGAGGTGGTGTTCCATGTTTAGGCTAGGAGTCTGATCTACTCCCCCCCCCCTACATCCACCTTCCTGGAAGCAGCCTGGGGAAGGATCTTTCCTAGACCTTCGGTAGGGAATCGAAGACCAGAATAACCCCAGGAAGGGTGGCGGAAAATCTGAGCAAATGTTGGTGGGGATAGAGTTCCCCCTCCATCCTTAAGTGAATGAACAAGAACAATTCAGGATAACTCTTTATGTTGCAGGGTCAAGGGATAGGCTTATGTCAGGGAGTACTTTTAAATGCAAGCCATAAAACATACTTCTTAATGCAAGCTGTAAAAAGACAATAGTGGGCCCTTGGTATCAGCTGTGGTTTGGTTCCAGTGCCCACAAATGATACCAAAACTGTGGATCCTCAAGTCCATTATGTACAATGGTATAGAAAAATGGTGTCCTTCATATGACATAGCAAAATCCAGGTTTATTTTTTGGAATATTTTCAAGCTGTGGATGTTGAATCCATGGATAGAGAATCCTTGGATGAGGAGGGCTGACTGTATATATGCCAGCATAACCTGATCTTAACACAGTCTTGATGCCCCAATAAAACCTCAGTGATTGTATTTTTAATTTTTTTTTAAAATGGAGCCCATCCCGTTAGAGGGCTACCCCCTTTCATCATCCCAGTACCAACCAACACCATGTTTATTTTGCATTACATTTCATATATAATCCACCTTGTCACAATTTTTGCCTCTAGGTCATTGAGGTGGGAGCAACATAGTGCATTAAAAAAAACTAGAGCAATTTGTTGGAAATGAAGGTCCATGAACCCTTCTGCTGCAGTCCAGAAGAGTGGCCCAGTTCCTTGTTCTCTTCGTCCACTTGTTCCAACAGTTTGGGTGGCATCAATTGGAGCCCTGGTAGCACAGTGGTTAAATGCCAGTACTGCAACCACAACATTGTGAGTTTGATTCTGACGGACTACAAGGTTTACTCAGCCTTCCATCCTTTCATACGTTGATACAGTGAGTACCCAGCTTGTTGGGGCAGTTGGCTTACATGTTGTAAACTGCTTAGGTATTGCTTAGTTCAGTAAGAAGCAGTATAGAAATGTAAATGCTGTTGCTATTTCTGTCAATATGGGAGGTTGTTACTGTTGCTAGAGAGAGTGGCTGCCCAAAAGCGCCAACGCCAGGTTCAAACACAGTGCAGCTCCTGACTTCCAACTGTTCCTGGTGTCTAATAATGCAAGGAAAGAGTTTCCCATCATGCCCTGCTTGCAACCCTCCCTGAGGCATTTTAATTGGCTGCCATCGGTATTCAACCGGACTGCATCATCGGTCTGACATGGTGTTGTTCATGTTTGTTTTTTGGCTTACTGCAGGAACCCTGCCTGTGCCAGCGACAGTTTATTTTGGGCCCACGTGCCCATGTTCTTCCCCCCAGCACTGCTGTTCTCCGCATCCTTTCACCGCCTCGCAGTCTCCATTGCTGGTATGCCACGCCATGCCACACCCCTTGCCTCACCAGGCAGTCTGTTGCGTTGGCCGAACGAGCGGTGCCAGTCCTCAATGTAATCCTGCAGATGGACTACTAAATCTGCCTCCCTTCCCTCCCTTCTTCTAATGCTTGCCAGGTAGCTGTGAACACTTGTCAGTTCCTGGGCTGTTGGGCACTGTGCCTGTGCTGTGCTCGTAGCAGTTCTGTCAGGGGAAATCCATTTGCCCGGCTCCGACAAGATGATGGAAGGTGCTGCTGCCCTCAACGCACTGTTGTAAAAACTCAGTCGTGCAGAAGCAACACAGCTTCTCCGTTCTGCTGTGGCACTTAACCCTCCCTGTGCTGTGGAGAAGGGCAGAGATGTGGTGCCCTCGATGGCAGCTATGATTCTGATTCCCCAGAGGGTACCATTCCATCCCCGCCCCCCAAAAGGGTAGTAAAGTTCCTGCCCTCATTTGCTTCCAAGAAACAAACATCTGGTGCTAGAGAAAGATGGGATGCAGAATGGTACAAGGGGGTAAGGCTCAGGGGGCAAAAAGGAAAAATGCAAAAGTGTTCCTTCTGGATCATGTGGACATTCATGTCTAATCCAGAGTTCAAGAAAGTTACTTTCCCACCATCTATGTTGGCTGATGATTCTCAGTATTGTATTCTCAGAAAGTAATTCTCCCAAGCTCCAGTCTAGGCTGGCTTCTTCACTATATTAGTGGCAATCCAGATGCTGCTACAAGACCACAAGGCAAGCATGGAGGGAAAAACAGCCCAGACCTGCTGCTGGTATTTTAGGTTTCATTTACATTTAGATTTCATTTACATATGGAGGGTCCATTCCTAGCTGTCATGCTTCATAGTTATGTATGGATCACATCATCAAGAGTGGCATGATGGTTGAAGTGTTGGCCTAGGACAGTTTCTCTTTCTCTTGGCCTCACAGGACTGTTCTGAAGATAAAGCTGGTGAGAAGGAAGGACACACCTTGGGTTCATAGAATCACAGAAAGAGATCTCAAGGGCCATCCAGTCCAATCCCCTGCCATGCAGAAACTCACAATTAAAGCAGGTTATAGATGTAATAAACAAATATCCATTCCTTAATAGAATTTCCCAACTGGTCTACACAAGCATTCTCTTCCCACAGAACCCGACATATACCCCTAGGAAGCCCAGGATTCCCATGAGGGAATTCAAAGTGCTTCTCTGAGCACACGCAGAGTGTGTTTCTCCAAAGGAGCCCAGAGAGGAAACCAGTGGGGCTTTCACCCTCCTGTCACAAAACAGGAAAGGGAATGGTTGGCCCAGAGAGGGAACATTGTGGGGGCTGTGGGGTACATCCCCAGCTGAAGCTTGTGGCCTTCCTGTTCCAACTCTGGGCCCTTTCACACTACTCAGTTATGGCACAATGATTCCACTTCAACTGCTATGGCAGAATCTTGTGAATCCTGGGTTTGTAGACAGAGGAGTTGAGCTCTCAGGTTGAGAATTTGAAATGCCCTCCCTAAAGTGCAAACCCCAGAACCATGATGGTTAAAGTGGAGCCATGGTGCTATAGCTGGGTAGTGTGTGGGGCCTCTTGTCTGTGTCCTGTTTGAGGAAGGTTCTGGCACTGAGTTGAAATGAAGCCTTGATGTCTTTCTTTCCTCTCCCTTCTCCCACTTTCGTTGGAGCTGCTTCTGCTGCTGCAGAGTTAGGGGTGGGATCCTGTGACGCAGCCAAGACAGCTCCAGTGAGTTATGGCAGGAAGAGGTGTCCTTTTCATACAACATCCAGGCGGTTGGGCAGAGCGGCACGTTCCACTCGCCCAGGCAGGAGCTGAGCATAGCGGGGCCTGGGCTTTGTGTCAGTGTATCTCATAGAATCATAGAATCATAGAGTTGGAAGAGACCACAAGGGCCATCTAGTCCAACCCCCTGCCATGCAGGAACTCTCAGTCACAGCATCCCCGACAGATGGCGATCCAGCCTCTGCTTAAAGACCTCCAAGGAAGGAGACTCCACAACACTCCGAGGGAGTGTGTTCCACTGCCGGACAGCCCTTACTGTCAGGAAGTTCCTCCTAATGTTGAGGTGGAATCTCTTTTCCTGCAATTTATATCCATTGTTCCGCGTCCTAGTCTCTGCAGCAGCAGAAAACAAGCTTGCTCCCCTTGAGCAATGGCCCCTTGAGCCTCAGAGCTTTGTTTTGAAGTGTGGACACGGTTACCACCACATTGAGGTGAACATGATGGGAGGAGACTTTCTGATGTTATCACCTGACAACTCCCCCTCCCTATTACTCAGACTTTCCTATTCCTTCTGAGCTGAGCTTAACCCTTGCAATAGCCGGGGGGGGGGGGGGGATTGGAGGTATCACAGCATCAAGATACTACTTGAAGTGACCCCTGTTTGAAGGTACAGTAAGTCCATGGATTCTTTATCCACAGATTCAATTATCCATGATTTGAAAATAACTCTCAAAAAGTATACATTCTTAAAAGCAAACCTTAATTTCACTTCTTTATTTAAGGGACACAATTTTATTGTGCCATTGTGTTTAATGAACACATTTTTTTTTATTTGAACATGCATGGATTTTGGTATCCACAGGGATACTGGAACCCCAGCAGATACCAAGGGAAACTATATTGTAAAGTGAGGTGGTCTTGAATGAATTAAGATACACTAGATTTTGAAATCATTAAACAGAGAGTCTGTTAACACTTAGAAGGCAATGCCATAATCACAAAAAGTCAACATGGATTTCAGAGAAAGAAGTCATGCCAGACAAATCTGATGTTTTTTTTTTATAAAATTACCAGCTTGGTAGATGAAGGGAATGCTGTGGATATAGCATATCTTGGTTTCAATAAGGCCTTTGACAAGGTTCCCCATGACATTCTTGGAAACAAGGTTGTATAGAGTGGGCTAGACAAGGCAGCTGTTACATGGATTTGTAATGGGTTGACCGGCCAAATACAAAGTGCTCAACAATGGTTCCGTTTCATCTTGGAGAGAAGTGACCAGTGGGGTGCCAAAGGGTTCTGTCCTTGGCCCAGTGCTATTCTACATCTTTATTAATGACTTGGATGACAGAATTGGGGGCATAGTTATCAAATTTGCAGATGACACCAAATTGGGAGGGATGGCTAACACCCCAGAGGACAGGATCAAACTTCAAAATGAGCTGAATAAACTGGAAAGCTGAGCCAATGCTAACAACATGAAATTCAACACAGAGAAATGTAAGGTACTGCACTTGGGATGGAAAAATGAAATGCACAGATATAGGATGGGGGACATCTAGATGAATGAAACTATGTGTGAAAGGGAGCTAGGAGTCCAAGTAGACCATAAGTTGAACATGGGTCAACAGTGCAATGCGGCAGCTAAAAAGGCCAATTTGATTTTAGGCTGTATCAATAGAAGCATAGTGTCTAGGTCCAGGGAAGTAATAGTGCTGCTCTATTCTGCTTTGGTCAGGCCCCACCTGGAATATTGTGTCCAGTTCTGGGCACCACAATTCAAAAAGGATATGGAAAAACTGGAGCATGTCCAAAGGAGGGTGACTAAAATGGTGAAGGGTCTGGAAACCATGTCCTATGAGGAATGACTTAGGGAGCTGGAGAGCCTGGAGAAGAGAAGGTTAAGAGGTGATATGATCGCCCTGTTTAAATATCTGAAGGGATGTCAAATTGAGGAGGGAACAAGCTTGTTTTCTGCTGCTACAGAGACTAGAACGCGGAACAATGGATGCAAACAGCAGGAAAAGAGATTCCACCTCAACATTAGGAGGAACTTCCTGACAGTAAGGGCTGTTCGACAGTGGAACACACTCCCTCAGAGAGTGGTGGAGTCTCCTTCCTTGGAGGTCTTTAAGCAGAGACTGGATGGCCATCTGTCAAGGATCCTTTGATTGGGAGTTCCTGCACGGCAGGGGGTTGGACTGGATGGCCCTTGTGGTCTCTTCCAACTCTATGATTCTATGATTTACATTTTTCTTTTAGCCCTTAACCTCCCCTCCTTTCCATCTTATGAGTCTAGATATATCAGTCCTATAATTTCTTTATAACTTCCGTTGACAATTGTCTATTTGATGCATGCATTCTTACCTCTTCTCCACTTATTTTATATAACTCATCTTTGCTTCAAACTTTCTTTACTTTGATTTCTTTATGTACTTAATTATTTTGCTTTGTTTTTTTATTTTTGTTTCTATTTAGATTTTGTGCTGGGGGTAGTTTTTAAGGAAATTTATCCTAAACTTTGACAATTTCAGCTTTTTTTGCCATAGTTAATAAAGAGCTTCCATATTTCCCCATGTTCCTATTGAGACATCCTCTGTATTGCAATTGTTAATTCATCCATCTCTATGGCTTCTAATATTTCTATCATCCATTCTTCTATTGAGGGGATTTCTTTTACTTCTAAAATAAAGCATCCCCGACAGATGATTTCTCAATACCATTTTTTAATTGTGGGGCCCAGAAGTGGACACAGTATTCCAGGTGGGTCCCTGACCAAAGCAGAATAGAGTGGCACTATCACTTCCCTTGATCTAGACACTATACTGCTATTGATGCAACCTAAAATTGCATTGGCCTTTTTAGCTGCTGCATCGCTTCTAGTCTATTCAGGTCACTTTGAATTTTGATCCTTTCTTCTGCAGTATTAGCTACTCCTCCTAATTTAGCGTCTTCTGTCAATTTGATAAGTATGCCCCCAATTCTGTCATCCAAGTCATGAATAAAGATGTTGAATAGTACTGGGCCCAGTAGAGAGCCCTGTGGGACCCCACTGTAAGCAATGTAAATAATATATGTATGTATTTATTTTATTTATTTATTCGTGGTATTTATACCCCGCTCTTCAGCCCTAAAGGTTATCAGAACAGCTTACAATTATTTTTCTTAATTAGACGGTTCCCTGATTTCAGACTTACAATCTACAAAAGAAGAAGGGAATGATGGTGGGGAAGTGGCTCAGGTCCAGTGGTCCTTCTCTCCCTCGGAGGCCTGGACCAAGACAGATGGACTCGAGGGAGGGCTCTCCTTCTTCATGTATGTAAGACATCTGGCAATAAAAATTAAAAAAAATATCTCAGGAGTGTACCTGCTGAACCAAAGGTTTTAAACTGTATTGTATTTAATTAATAATAATAATAATAATAATAATGTTTATTTATAGCCCGCTCCTCTAATAGAATATTAGGAAAATAACATTATAATATTATAAAATTATAATATTATAATATTATTATAATATTAATTTAATTATAATTTTAATTATAATTTTAAAATTATAATTTATAATATTAATTCTGTTTTAAACAACAACAACAACAATATTTATTTATATTCCACCTCTCCCTGTATTGGATTGGGGGGGATAACAACAAGCAAAAGAACAATAAAAATCAAACACATCTAACAGCAAGTAAAAACATAACAAGACATAGCAAATCCTAATTCCCCTATCTCCCTCCCACCCTAATAATAATATTTAAACATCAATTCCCAGTAAACTTCCCAATAAAATCAGTCACAAAAAGGGGGGGGTCAATTTATTTATTAAGAGTATGTATTATTCCAATATATTTAAGCCACCTTGATTGCTGCAGCAGAAAGGCGGGTTATAAGAATGATGATGATGATGATGATTAAAGGTTAAGGATAGCTGCCATAGAATATTGCTATGGCAGCTAAAGTGAAATAAGAGCACTATAATGCTGTTGTGCAAATGGGTCCGTGGTCTTTTATAAATCGCATGAATCGTTCCTTATTGTTGTCTCCCCTTCCCAAATAGCCCTGTCCCAAGACATCTGCGAATTTAGAAGGGGGGAGACATGATTCTCAGGCCAAGTGGGGTGCTCTTCTTCCAGGAATATGCTCCTGGCTTGGTTTCCAAGCAGCCCACTCTTGTCCCCCTGGGGAAACTGCTTTAACTTCTCAAAGCCTTTTGGTTGATTGCTGAGCCTGTTTACCAGGTTGCCACTGGGTCTATTAGGCCCCAAGAGGCAGCCCCTGGAGGTGTTCTGTACTCCCAGGTCTTCCACCCTTGAGAGTTACAGCAAGAAAACAGAGCTGGCAATCGCATGTGTTGTTTTGTGTCAAAGGAGAATATTGCTGATCTGTTTGGGCGAGCTGACTTCTGGGATGGGCTCCTTCCCAGAAGGCAAATGTTCAAAGGTAGGGCAGTCTGTAAGGGAGCTGCCCCAGTTGAAATTCTACCTGCAGTGCTCTTGCAAAAGGCATAGAAAGTTGCTGAGGGTTGGTAGTGATGAGTGGAGATGGTCTACTGAATGTCTGCCTGCACCTTCTCTGCAAAGGGCACCAGTTATAGCTGCATCTGTTAAATTTCTGCCTGCGCATCTTTGCAAAAGTCATAGAAAATGTCCAGGGATCCTGAACGGGGGAAGCAGTAGTTGGAGCTCACTCACTATATGGATGCTTGAGACCACTTCAGGAGCCTTTCCTCAAACACAGTGTTGGTACAGCAGAAGTAGGAATCATGTTGCCCTCCCTCCCCAGATGTTCTTCAGCTTCAACTCTTCAGCATAGTCAATGGTGAGGAATGCTGGGAGGTGCAGTTAATCTTCATCTGGAGAGATAGCTGATTCCCACATGTTTGGAGTTCCTGCATGGCAGGGGGTTGGACTGGATGGCCCTTGTGGTCTCTTCCAACTCTATGATTCTATGAGTCTCTAGATCAAGGAATGTAATAGTGCCACTCTATTTTGCTTTGGTCAGGTCCCGCCTGGAATCCTGTGTCTGGTTCTAGGCACCACAATTCAAAAAAGATGTTGAGAAACTGGATCATGTCCAAAGGAGGGTGACTAAAATGGTGAAGGGGTCTGGAAACCATGCCCTATGGGGAAAGACTTAGGGATCTGGATATGTATAGCCTGGAAAAGAGGTGGCTAAGAGGTGATATGATAGCCATGTTTACATTTTTGAAGAGATGTCATATTGAGGAGGGAGCAAGCTTGTTTTCTGCTGCTCCAGAGAACAGGACCAGGAACAATGGATGCAAGCTACAGGAAAAGAGATTCCACCTCAACATTAGGAGGAACTTCCTGACAATAAGGGCTATTCAACAGTGGAATACACTGCCTCTGATTGTGTTGGAGTCTCCTCCTTTGGAGGTTTTTAAACAGAGGCAGGATGGCCATCTGTTGGGTATGGTTTGATGGAGAGTTTCTGCATGACAGGGGTTGGACTGGATGGCCCTTGTGGTTTCTTCCAACTCTATGATTATGTGATTTTGTGATTCTTTTTTGTGGTGTCAGATCCTATCCCTGTTCTTTCCATGTTATTTCTGCCTTTGGTACCACATTTTCTCTTAGTCATACCTAGGAACATATCTATTTTATTAACTGAGGTATCCGTGTATACACAAGATTAAGATGGGGAGACTAATGGTTTGAGTCTGCATCAGGCAGCTTCCAGTATTCCTATAAAATTCACTGACAACAATGCCTAGCCAGTAGCCCAGAAGCAAAGCATGTGTCTTACATTCCAGTGGTCCCAGGTTCAGTCCCCCAAGTAGGAGAGAATCAAGTAGAAGCTGCACCAGACAAACCCAGGGCCCATTCAGACTACGTTATAAACCGGTTAGCAAACCGGTTTAAAATCAAGAAGTTCACACTGAAACTGGATTTAACACTACTGAATCCGGATTTTGCACACCCGTAGCGGGGTAAATCCCCCATAACCCAGGTTTTCCCAAAGCGGGTTTTTTACCGTTTCTTTTGGGAAAACCCGGTTTGCGGGGAATGTGAACTTGGCTCCGATCACGATCGGGTCAAGTTCAGGGGAGGGGAAAAGGCCAGGGGGAGGAACATCCCTCCTCTCCAGGCAAAATCGGGCACTCCAGCATTTTTAAAATATTTTTTTAACTGTATTTTTAAGTAATTATTTATTTTATTATTTTATTTATTTTAGAGTTATTTCATTTTTTATTTATTTATTGTATTTTATTGTATTTTATTTATTAGTAATTTAATTGCATTCAATTGTATTATATTTTAGTATTTTTTAAATATTTTTTAATTTCTTATTTTTTTATTATTTTTTTCAGTTTGACAGCTTATGCGCATTCTACGAGGCTCTGTTCCCATCGAAGTTTATGAATGGGGAAAAAGGGAAACTCCTGTCCATATATGGATTGGGGTTCCCTTTCATGGGGCCCTTTAAAAATTGAAAGGGAGCCCCAATCCATATATGGACAGGAGTTTCCCTTTTTCCCCATTCATAAAATTCGATGGGAACGGAGCCTCGTAGTATGCGCATAAGCTGTCAAACTAAAAAAAAAAAAATTAAAAAATATATAAGAAATTAAAAAAATATTTAAAAAAATACTAAAATAAAATACAATAACTCAGGTCAAGTTCAGGGGAGGGGAAAAAGCCAGGGGGGGGGGGGGAACATGCCTCCTCTCCTGGCAAAATTGAGCACTCCTGATTTTTTTAAATATTTTTAATGTATTTTTTATTATTATATTATATTATAATATATTTATATATTATATTATATTATTTTATTTTATTTTATAGTTATTTCATTTATTATTTATTTCATTGTATTTTATTGTATTTCAGTGTATTTTATTGCATTTCATTTCTTAGTAATTTATTGGATTTTTTTGTATTTTTTTGGTATTTTTTAAAATATATTTTTTTCTTTTTTTCCCCCATTGACAGCTGTAATTCGCTTTGGCTGTTCCGTTTTTATGAATGGGGCAGAGGGGGAACCCCTGTCCATATATGGACTGGGGTTCCCTTTAAAAGGGCCCCATTCATTCCCTTCCAGTTTAAAGAATGAATGGGGCCCTGAAAGGGAACCCCTGTCCATATATGGACAGGGGTTTCCCCTCTGCCCCATTCATAAAAACGGAACAGCCAAAGCGAATTACAGCTGTCAATGGGGGAAAAAAAGAAAAAAATATATTTTAAAAAATACCAAAAAAATACAAAAAAATCCAATAAATTACTAAGAAATGAAATGCAATAAAATACACTGAAATACAATAAAATACAATGAAATAAATAATAAATGAAATAACTATAAAATAAAATAATACAATGAAATATAATATAATATAATATATAAATATATTATAATATAATATATAAATATAATATAATATAATATATAAATATTATATTATATTATAAATATAATATAATAAAATATTTAACAAAATATTTTATTTAATAAAATAAAATAATACAATATAATATAATATATAAATATAATATAATATAATATATAAATATTATATTATATTATAAATATAATATAATAAAATATTTAATAAAATATTTTATTTTATAAAATATATATTAAATTTAAAAATAAAAAAAATATTGAAACATATAGTAAATAATAATTTAAACAGTACTGGGAGGAGGAGGAGGAGGAGGAGAGGAAAGGATCGCCTCAATCCGCACCGGTCCCAGCCAAATGCTTCATGCGCATAAGCTGTCAAATATTTAAAAATATTAAAAAAAAACACAAGCATCTCGCGCGGCCAATGGCCGCATCAGACGTCACCATGACATCATTTGATTGACAACCAAGAGGCTCCATCTTTAATCGGTACTTTTGCATGTATGAACTTCGTTGGGGTAAAATGCACCGGGAAGCCTCAATGGGGGCAAAAGATAGTATGAACTCCTCTCTGGATAGAATCGGTTTGCCACGATCGATCTCATCTGGATCAAACCAGGGCAAATGGGCTAGTCTGGATGGGGCCCCAGTGAATTGACTTGGTGCAAACACAGCGTCTTCTATTCCTTTGACTAATCCAGGCAAGCAGGGACCTGTTGGAGAGCTAAATATCTGGGATTATTCCCAGGCATGAATTGCAAACCGATTGCAACCTGGGCATAGTTTGTTTCCAAAATTGGGAGCAGGCTTGGGCTGGCTGATTGGAATTTTGCTGGGTTGGGCAGAGTAGGGTGGATCCAGAGCAGAGAGAATTCTCTAGAATATCAAGAGGCCTTCTGTGCCTCCATGATGCTGTGAACACAACTCTGCCTTCCCTCGCCCTCATTTCCTTCTGGTTTCCTTGTGATCTCTGTGGTGGGTTTTCCACTTAGTCCATTCCTGTTTGGCATAGTGGGAGAAAACAAACAGGTGGGCAGATTTCCCTGTTGCTCAGTCCTAGCTTGTGTCTGAAAATGAGGATAGTGCCTCTGAATAAAGGCAGCCAGGTGAAGCAAAGTGCTCCACATGCATCTGTTAACAAAGCATTTGACAAAGAAGCTCTCTTTTTGCAGTCTTTTTGTGCCCTTCAACCTTCTGTTTCCTCCTCCTCCTCTGTCTAGCTAAGGGTTTTTTGTTTTGTTTTATGTTTTAGCAGCATCAGCATTGGGAAGATGGTGAAGGGTGTGTTTGGCATATCTGCAGTAGACAATGAAATAAAGCTTGAGCTGGAAAAGAGAGGGATTTTTACTCTCCTAGTCAATGGACACTTTCAGACGTGGGAAATTGGAAGTATAATCCAAGGGCAATCCAAACGCAATCCTGGGGTTTCACCTTATTGCGAATTAATTCTTCTCACGCAAATTTGGGCAAAAGGGAAGTCACTCCGAATGCAATCATGGGTTTCACGTTATAGCGAATTTAAGCTTCTCACGCGATTTCGGGCAAGGGGGGTTTATTTTCGGGTAATGGGAAGTAATTCCGAATGCCTTCCGAACAGAGCAGGGATTCAGGTAAATTCGCTAAACAAGCGAATTTACATGAATCCGCATTGGCTCCATTCGGAATTGGGAGAAATTCCTCCCATTGAACTCTATGATTCTATGATTCTATCCATCTGTCGGGGATGCTTTGATTTGGAGTTCCTGCATGGCAGGGGGTTGGACTAGATGGCCCTTGTGGTCTCTTCCAACTCTATGATTCTATGATTCTATGAAAGAGTCGAATCTCACCTTAAGCTGTGTATGCCTGCCAGGAGCCTTTACTGAGAATGCATTAATACTAAAACAGAGAGACAATGGGAAAGCAATAAGCTTGCATTACCAAGTACCCTCAATCATGCCAAAGAATTATGTATCTATGAGATTGGCCACCAAAATGGAAATCTTAAGCCAAGTGAAGACTGGTGGGGGGAAAAATCACCCTTGGATGAATGTTGGAAGAATCCTTCATGTGGTCTCTAGAAGCTTTAAAAAATTTTTCTTTGCTTATGTATGGCTTGCCTGATCTGGTTGTTTCATTTAGCACATGCATATTAGTTTTGAAGAAAAAGTTTGCTGAAACATGTCATTGTAATTAATCTTTTTTTCCACAGCAGTTTTGACCCATAATAAAGTGCTGAGCCCCCGTACCTCCAAAATGTAAAAAATAAATAAATAAGAAGAAATGGACTTCTGGCCTTCCATCCGTTTCTGAGGAGCTGCAGAGATTTTAATGTATTAATCTGTTGAATATATTTAGATCCAGCCCTGTCTTCTAACCCATATCATGAGGTTGCAGGGTGATGTATGGATAAAATTAATAGAAATGCATTTAGAATCATTTAAATTTAAAACAAGGAGGAATAATTTACAAACATTCTACAAGTGAATTAAACAGCTTATCAAAAAAAAGCAGTTTTAGGCAAATCCTTAAGCCACTAGACGTTTAGTGGAAAGCCATGTTTTAAACTGGCACGAGAATGAAACCAGCATGAATGCCAGGCCAATTATTGATGCCGAATGAGCCTCCAGTTTGTTATGTTATGTTATGTTGTTGCTTTGCCATTTCCAGACCTGGTGTTGCCTACAGTGGTTGCCAAGGCCTAAGTTTTGTGCTTACTGAAGTTGCTCATGTTTGTTCCCCCAAAGCCCTCTGAAACCTCCAATTTGAAAAATCAGCAAAAATGCACCCAAATGAAACCCAAATTGCCCCAATAACCTCCAAAACCAGAATGCACAATGACATCTTGCAAGCTTTTGAAGTCACACTAGCTTCTTCATCAGGCAAACAGGACAAAGAAATTGAAGATGTTAATCATAGGCCTTCATTTTCTGTTTCTGGTCTTAATTCAGATGGTAGGTAGGGCTATCTGCAGGCTGGCACCCCCCCCCCCCCCTTTGGCCATGCGGTCACTGGTAGATTTTCAAAGTCAAAAGAAATTTAATTTCTTGGAAAATTCAGTGTTGTTTACCAAAATGGGAGTCCATGGCTTCACAAAGGAAGGAGACATGCTGGATTCCAAGGAAACATCTTCCTTGAATTGCAAATGGACACTAAATTTCCAGTTCTCTTTTATTGTTATGGAATACTATTTATTAGAAACATGGAAACCAGAAGCTCTAACCGTAACCTAGAAAAAAGAAGGCACAGAAAGAAACAAGAAGGGAAGCTGATGGGAAATAATCACTATAAACACATTTAATACTGTACATAATTTTTAAAAACAAAAATGCTAGTAACAAGTTGTAACAAGAACATTGCAAAATCTTTTTGAGTTGGTAATGATAGTATCCATTGGACACAGACAAAGATAGCATCCATCTTTGTGTCAGAATGGTAACTGTAGCAACTGTACGGTGAAGCTCAGGACAAACGTAGGGCAGGGGTAGAGAAGCACCAGGGACTTTTGAGTTGTTCTTGTTGTTGTTGTTGTTACTTTGGTCCCACGATCCCAGCCCTTCCAAATGTCAGGAAGGTCCAGTCGCTTTAAAAGACTTCCATTTTTTTAATAATGTATTTTTGCTGAAACAAGATCTGGAGAATCACCTGTGTCAGAAGGGAATCACCTGCCTCCAAAATGGGAGATATTTTTAAAATGGATTGCCGTGGTGGAAAATTTGCTCTTGGGGCTTCCAGGTCCACAATAAAGCCTTGGGGGCACATATGGTCTACCTGATTCCCTCCTCAGATAGGGTATGCAGAGCTCCCCAAAAAGAGTGAAACACCAGTCTTCCTAAGAGAGATTCGTGGCTGCTGCTGATTCACAAGCACCATAATGCTTTATGGTTGCATACCCTCCAACTGTCCGGATTTAGCAAGGACAGTCCAGTTAATCCTCTGGTATCCCACTTTTCAGATGCTTTTAAAATGTCCCAGTTTTTCTCTCCTCCCACTTTCCCCTTTTGTCCTTATTTCCCTTCAGTTATTGCAAACTAAGGGCCTGCAGCTGCCTGTTTTTGCCATGGATAGAGGCTGCACCAACCAAACAGCGTAGCCACTGCGATGCATAAAAAGAACCCACTTTCAGAAGGTTCTTTCTGGGATGCCATTGGCGCCCTTGTGCACACTGACGACATACATTTGGCGCTGTGCCGTTTGGACGCTGCGCTGCGCGTACATCATCGTGGTTGTCCTGGTGTGGACGGGGGCGAGCCATGATGTTGTCTGGGGTGCGCAGTAGGGTGAATGCTCAGCCGCTGTGCATCCCTAGTTTGGGCCCTAGTTCAAAGTGCAAAAATAGTTGGTTCTTAATTCAGCCAGGGGAAGAGAAGAGTGGGGCATGGAGTCTGGTTCTTCCCGTTAGGTTCAGGTAAAAGCAAATTGCTGCAGCCTATAAGTTTTTCTTCATTAATCATTTTTGCCATCTTGACTGCACTCTGATATTGCTTGGCTACATGTGTCCCAGTGTTCAAGAGCAAACTGAAATCATAGAATCATAGAGTTGGAAGAGACTGTTGGAGGGTCTGTGGAATGGACATTTTATTTCTGTATATAACCAACTATCCTGAAGTACAGTATGAGGTCAAGGTTGTGATGCCAGCAGGACTGAAATTCCCAGTCCTTATGTTCATGGTGTGCTATGTATCCACATGAGAGTGTGTCATTGCTAAAAAAGGCCTATGTGGTTGACATACAATCAGTGTATTATTTCTTAAATCTTTTATTTTCCTTCTTCCAGTTTGTTAGTTGATGGATTGATTTTATGTCCCACTTTTCTCCCAGTAGGGGACCAAAGCAACTTACAACAGTTTGTGAGATATTATTGTGTTCTCCTTATTACTGGTGTAGCTTTTTAGTTTTTACTATTAATTACATTTCTAATACACCTTTTCCCCAATGTTCTTAAGAGGGCCTACATGGCTCTCCTCTTTTGCTTACTTTGTCGGCAAAACAACAACCTTGTGGGGTAGATCAAAATGAGAGAAAATTATTATTTTATTATTGTTGTCATTTATTTATTTAGTGCTGTCAATGCACATGGCACATCGTGGAATAAAACACTGAAAAACAGCCAGCTGTCTTAAAGGTATACAGTCTAAAAATAAAAGAAGAAAGGAAGGATTAATACAGATAGAAAACCAGTACAGCTGTAACACAAGCCATCCAAATTGACTGCAACAAGGCCACACCATCTTTTTTGTGTGTCTCCCAAGTCCCTGTCCTGTGTTTGTACCATTGCACCATACTCCTTCCACTGATGTTGTATAGATGTTTTTCCTCCACCCTGCCTTGCTAACTCCATTACAGTACAGTCTTTTCTCTTGCATAATAAAGGGAAGCAAGAGAGACAGGTTGTCCATCATATTGGCAAGATTTGTGATTCCAATATGTGCATGTTGTTCTTTTGCAGATTGTGTGAGAAATTTGGAGGAGAAGGTGACAGACCAGCAGGAGGATTGCAGAAATATTCATATTTTCTCTAACTCTCTCTCTTTCTCCCCTCTCTCTTTTTCTCTGTGTGTGTGTGTGTGTGCACGCGCGTGTGCATAAATTCTTCTGTGGCCTCAACCCCTCCAGACTAGAGATGTATTTTTTGCTGAATTACTGTATTTCGCAAAGGAACTAAAGTAATGAGTAATTTTAGCCATTTTTTGCTATTAGAAAATCATTGAACACTATGCAGGACTTGTGTGCAAAATTGGTGCGTGGGCATCTTTGTGCATAAAATAGCATTTTAACATGACAGTAACTCCTGATTCTTGTGCAAAAAATGTGCAAAATTTGCACAGAATATTTCTATGCAGAAATATTATTTTCTGCACGGAAAATGCTGTTTGTTGTGCCAAGAAAAAGCATGTGGGGATTTTGCATAGAATAAAACCTGAATTGTGTTGATGCTTGCCCTTTCAGAATTCATCTCATCATAGTTTCTCGATGCTCAAGAAATGTGTTCTAATGCCATTTCCCATTTTTTAAACATTCTTTCCCTCTTTACTCCAGACTGCCTAGTCTACCCTTTTTCTATTTAAAAAAAAATAGGTTTTCACTGTGTGTGTTTACTATTTAACATTTAAAATGCTGCTTTTTTAATGAAGACATAAAATTCTGGCCACCTTTCCTTTTTCTATTTTGGCTGTCTCTAGAGAGAGAGATGGCCCTGGAAACAACCACAGTTCCTCCACCGCTTGGAATCTAGAACTCTACGAGGCTTATCACACTAGAGGGCAAACAGGATTTAAACAGGAATTAAACAGGAAATGCCTTATGTTTAACATAGGGCATTTAACATACCTTATGTTTAACATAGGACATTTCCTGTTTAATTCCTGTTTAATTCCTGTTTAAATCTTGTTTGCCCTCTAGTGTGATAAACCCACCTTTTGCCTCTGTTTTCACCTTTCCAGGTATTCACAGAAAATGGGGTGTGGTGTGGAGATGATGGAGAATGCAGTCCAGGACTCCCAGAGGGTGCCAGCATGAGGGAGACTGCATCATAAAAGAATTGCCCATCTTGAATTGGATGGAGAAAGTCCCTCTTAGTGCCCTGTTCTTCTCCCTCCCCCCCCCCCCCGCCCCAAGGATTAGCTAGGGGGATGCCTCTGTGGGATATGGAAACCATAGTCTCTTCCCAAGCTGTGATCTTTCCTGGCTGCCTAACATTCAGTTATAATTCTCCTCAATTTGAAGGTTCCACTGCTGCCATCACGTGGCCTCTTTGCTCCCCAGTTTACCAAAATCTTCCTCAGCATCCATTTCAGACCAGCTTGGGTAGCTGATCACGGTGAGATGTATCTCTGAAAAACTCCAGAGGAGTTCCTTCTTTCTCTTTGTTCAGTTAGGTTCTCTTTAGTTACTGCAGGGGTTTCTATTCTGCACCCACTGGCGGCCGGCTGTGTTTTGTCATGTCTCTTCCTAGCAGGGCATGGAAGCTTCCAGTAATTAATTGGCAGCTTATTGGGGGGGGGGGTGTCAGTGGCACGGCGGGTCGGCCTGTCAGCATTATCAAAGCCCGGCTCCCAAACAGGCAGGATTAGGCACCGCTGGGGCCTCCCCCTGAGTAGATCAGACGGGATCCGTGGCAGCAAGATCTGCCTAATAGCCGCTCCCCTAGGGCATTTACGGAATTAGCAGCTAACAGGATTAAATACTGGAGGTTGGGGAGAAGCAGGGGGCTTGCAGGACTGCCTGCTGCTCTCGGTGGAGTGCCCAGCTTGGATTGTGCCATGCTGTGAACCAGCTCAGGATGCCTGTGGTCTCCATGTCCCCTCCGACATCCCAAGGCAGGCAAACACAATGGGGTACAGCATGCAGTTGCCAAAGACACATAGAAATCAGAGACCCTTTAAATGTACACGTATCTATTGTGTGCATCTGGCAGATCCACCAAAAAGCAAGCGTTCTTGGTTTGTAGCTAGTCTGGCCTGGTAGAAAAGGCCCAGGGGTGATAGAACACACGTTGATGTCTTTAACTCCTATCTTTCGTAGCTGGTATACCTTGGCCAACACAGTCTTGTAACACCTGTTCAAATGTCAAATGTTCCTCTTCCCCAATCCAGCCTGGCATTATATTTCCAAGGTGACTCGCCAAGTGCCTCCAGGCCTCCCAAGATGAGTGTGAAGACAAGGAGTGTTTTTGCCTCCCAATATATGTTATGCAGAGGAATGCTGCTCCTGGATATGGGAGCTGTCAGCACTAGGAGCCATTGAGTATACTTCTTATCCTCCAGGATTTGGGTCAAGGGATCCTAAAAGAGTAGCCCAAGTATGAGATACTTGGGGAGGAGAAATGTCTTGTTCTGGCCAGATAGTGACTGGAGGAGGGAGCAAGCTTGTTTTCTGCTGCTGCAGAGACTAGAACGCGGAGCAATGGCTGCAAGCTGCAGGAAAAGAGATTCCACCTCAACATTAGGAGGAACTTCCTGACAGTAAGGGCTGTTCAGCAGTGGAACACTCTCCCTCGGAGTGTAGTGGAGTCTTCGTCCTTGGAGGTCTTTAAGCAGAGGCTGGATGGCCATCTGTCGGGGATGCTTTGACTGGGAGTTCCTGCATGGCAGGGGGGTTGGACTGGATGACCCTTGTGGTCTCTTCCAACTCTTGTGATTCTATGATTCAATGAGGTAGCAAACTTGTTTTCTGCTGCTCCAGAAAATAGGATCCGGATGGATGCAAGCTAGAGGAGAAGAGATTCCACCTCAGTGTTAGGAGGAATTTCCTGACAGTAAGAGCTGTCCAACAGTGGAACACATTCCCTTGGAGAGTTGTGGGGTTTCCTTCTTTGGAAGTCTTTAAGCACTGTGCATATTTACAGCGCTGTATAAATAGAAGAAGAAGAAGAGGAGGAGGAGGAGGAGGAGGAGGAGGGGGAGCTGGATGGCCATCTGTCAGGGATGCTTTATTGTAAGTTCCTGCATGGCAGAATGGGGTTTGACTGGATGGCTATTGTGCTCTCTTCCAACTCTATGAGTCTATGATTCTGTGATTCTATGAACATGGGCCTTCTCTTTCCAGTTGTCACAAGTAGAGGCCATCAGTTATACTTTTCCTTCCCTGGGATATGTGGTGGTACAATTGGTCCTTAAAAGTATGGTATTTATGGAGCAGAGATATGGAAATGTCTTGTTCTGGACGACAGCAACAACAGCCCCTGTGCATAGAAATCTTCTCACTGTGTCCCTCAACAGACACCCGCGAAAACAAGAATTTGCATACATTCAAGCTCCATAGGCTTGAATGAGTGTGTGCCTGCAAGCAACTGCAGGTGTGTGCCTCAGGCACATGTCCCATTTTAACCCCCTCCACTTGCTCCTCGCAAGTAAGCCAGGGTCACGGATCTGAAGTCCACGAAAACAGAGGGCTAACTTACTTACTTACAAATGAGACCCCACGATAAAATATGACACCCTGTTGACATCTCCTAGCCAGGAATGCTTTGAGGTGTTTAAGGTGTCAGTCAGCCAGACCTACTTTTAGAAAAAGTGCTTCTCAGGTTATCTGATATGGGGGGACTGGCAATTATTTTTCTTTCCAGCTTTCAAGGGACCAGGACCATATTTGTGCCCAATGGCTACAATTCTTCCTTTCTTTCCTGGAAACTCTCCAGGAGCCAACAGCCAATGGCTTAGAACTGGCGCTCTTCCAGGGACCACCACTTTGAGTTGCACTGTTCTAAAATGTTCAATTCCTTTCCCTTCTCCTAGTTTCTCTTGACTGCCAATATCCCACAGCTGTGATGCTGCGTTCTCATTTGAACAGCTTTGTGAGGCTTTTTGTCCCCTTCGAAGTTTTTTTAAAGGAATCGTTGCCTTTTCGAATGCCAGGATTCCTCTCATTATGCTGTTATCTAGCCTTCTCAAACCGCAAGACGTGACCTTGAGTCTCAGGATCTGCAATCTTTTCTCTGGCCCTCAGAGAGAAAGGGAGGAATCTCAGGGTGAAAGCACCACTCTGAAAAATATGTGTATATTTTCCTCATTTGTGAGACTTGTTCTTTTAAAATTTCAATTGCATTCTTTATACAACTGTGGTTAATGCTTAATTTGTTATTGTATGCCTTGAAGTCATTTCTGACTTATAGCTATCCTTAGGCCTGTTGCAGGGTTGTCATAGAACCATAGAGTTGGAAGAGACCCCAAAGGCCATCTAGTCCAACCCCTTGCCATGCAGGAACACACAATCAAAGCACCGCCAACAGATGACCGTCCTGCATCTGGTTAAAAACTTCCAAAGAAGGAGACTCCACCTTACTCTGATGGAGTGTGTTCCGCTGTCAGACAGCTCTTACTGTCAGGAAGTTATTTCTAATGTTGAGGTGCAACCTCTTTTCCATTGCTCCATGTCCTAGTCTCTGGAGCAGCAGAAAACTATCTCTTCTCCAGGCTAAACATACCCAGCTCCCATAATCTGTCTTCATAAGGCATGGTTTCCAGAGCTTTCACCATTTTGGTTACCCTCCTCTGGACATGCTCTAGCTTGTCACCATCCCTTTTGAATTGTAGAGGTAAAGGTTTCCTCTTTGACAAGATAGGTGAAGGGTCTGGAAACCTTGCCCTATGAAGAACGACTTAGGGAGCTGGGGATGTTTAGCCTGGAGAAGAGAAGGTTAAGAGATGATATAATCGCCCTGTTTAAATATTTGAAGGGATGTCACATTGAGGAGGGAGCAAGCTTGTTTTCTGCTGCTCCAGAAAACAGGACTCGGAACAATGGATGCAAGCTGCAGGAAAAGAGATTCCACCTCAACATTAGGAGGAACTTCCTGACAGTAAGGGCTGTTCGACAGTGGAACACACTCCCTCGGAGGGTGGTGGAGTCTCCTTCCTTGGAAGTTTTTAAACAGAGGCTGGATGGCCATCTTTGATTGGGATTGGGTATGCTTTGGGATTGGGATTGTGTATGCTTTGATTGGGAGTTCCTGCACGGCAGGGGGGTTGGACTGGATGGCCCTTGTGGTCTCTTCCAACTCTAAATTTCTATGATTCTATGATGCAAAAGCTAACTCTGTGTGCGTGTGAGTGTGCATGTCTGAAAAACAGTTCCCCTCAAATAGAAAGAGAAATTATATTTGAAATTTTGTTTATTTATTTATTGGCATTATGTGTCAAAGTTGACTATTCTGAAACATTTCATTTTGGATTTAAAAAAATGAAATGAAATAAAACTGAGGTTGCCAGGCCTCATGGTATAAACATGGGCTTGCTGGTTTTGTAGGCAGTACCTGTCAGAAAAGCTCAACCTGAGAGTGAACCAGACTTTGTTTCTTTATTTTAGTAGTTCCATTTCCATCCTGCCTTTCATCCAGTAACCTCAAGACAGCATATGTGGCTCTCCTCCATTTTATCTTCATAACAACCCTATGAGGTAGGCTACTTCTGTGTGAGATTAGCTTTTTTCTGTATCTGTTTTAATGTTCATAAGCCACCTTGAGCTCTGTATGTTATATATTTCCAGGGCTGGGGAAAATCAGATAAATAATACAAATAATTCCAGCAGCTGGCCAGAGTGATTTGCCTGCACCTCCCTTCCATGTGCCTTGAAAACCTCCTCTGGTGTTGGGTTGAGAAGCACTTTTTGGCACTATGGAAGGCTAGAGCAGGAGGGGAAAAGCAGTGGTGACTACTGGTTTCCATGTCAGCAAGGGAATGAACCTGCTCTGGGTTTTAATCCAGAATTGAGGAACCATCAAATGTGCCAAGGCTATTTGGGGGATAGGTTTCAGCACCTGTCTATCTCTTTTAAAGTTCAGATTAAAACACAGAGGAGCTTCGCCAGCTGTCCCTGGAAGAAGGCTCCATTCTTTTGACACTGGATACTGTAGTACAGTGGTCCCCCGGGTTACGAAAGTAATCCATTCCGGATTACTTTTCGTAACCCGGAAATTTTCGTAACCCGGGGGACCGCTTTGTTTGACGGACCACGCGGCAAATTTAAAGGGGCCGCACGGTTTTTTGTTTCGGAACCCCGGGGTTTTTTTCGTAAGCTGGGGCCGTTTTTGCGGCCCCGGCTCTTTCGTACCCCGGGGTTTTCGTACCCTGGCGTATTTGTAACCCGGGGGACCACTGTACAGGGGCCATCCAGGTGGAGTGATGTCTAGGATAACAGGAGACCAGGGTTCAAATCCCTGCTCAAATTTGCTCAGAGCAAATCCCACTCTCCCAACCTCAGAGGAAGGCAAATCTCTTCCAAATAAACCTTGCTAAGAAAACTCTCATGGTAGGGTTGCCGTAAGTCAGAATTGTCTTGTAGGCATTTAAGAAAAACAAACAGGTGGCAGAATATAGGGTTCCCCTGTGCCACCCCCAAAATCAAATGGAAGATGCTTTGCAAATAAAGCAAAAAAAGAAAAGAAAAAAAGGAATGAATAAATCATAGTGCATGCACAACCATGGCTACATAACATGCATGTCCAAGGCTGATTCATCTTCTGTGCACCTGATTTGTTATGAGCTAAAGAAGGGGGCAAAGGATAGAATGTAAAGAATCAGTGGAAAGGAGGAACAGAAGGGTCGGGTGGGCGAAGGGACTGGTTGGCTCCAAAGGGCTGCTGGAGTCCTCCGTGCCTGACTTCAGCAGGTCGCATCCGTTCCAGGCGCTCCAGAGACGACTGTTGCTGTCCAGACTGATCTCGTGCGCCGTCAATCAATGCCGGCCCAAACGCCCGATGGCGTTAGGCTCAATGCTGTCATTTCTACATGGGCAACAACCTGCAGCGGCTGTTGAGGCGAGTGCTTCTCATTCCACAGAGAATTTAAGGATTTTTCTATTTTCATTAATTACAGAATGGGTAAACTCCTTGACTTCCCAAAATTGCAAACAAAGTAGCCATCATGAAGTCGAAGGTTTTCACAGCTGGCGTCCATAGTTTTCTGAGGGTTTTCCAAAGAATTTTTTTCCAAAGAATTTATTCCTGATGCAGGCAAAAACATCAGGAATAAAACTGAGGCAAGTGAGGAATTTGTTAGACCTTGAGGATTTGACTGAGTTTAACTTCCAGCAAATATCAGTATAGTTGAAGTACCCCATCACTACTAAATCTTTCTTTTCTGTGTGTATGGTCATCTGTTCTAGAAAGGCATCATCCAGTTCCTGTATTGAAAACAAAATACTGTACACATGAAATAACCAGGTGAGATAAACTTTGCATATCACCACAAGGCTTCTTCTGAAATACATCCCGGAATGTTTTATTCCCCCCACGAGCCTCCACTTTCCTTATGCTTCCTTTTTTAGAGGCCAGGCCTACAGATCTTCTTTAACATTTTGTGGGGTAGCTACTGGTGCAGGTTTACCCGCTCTCCACTTTTCTTTCTCTTTTGCTGAACACCCATGTTCCCTAAAGGACTTGGGAAGCAGGTACTGTTTAGCTTGCATGCTGTAGGGAGGCACACACAACTGTGGTAGGATTGGCTAGAAAGGAATCTCTTTTTTCCCAACTCAACTTTATTGCATGGTATACTGCGGATATATTGCTGCAACCCAGCATCAAACACCTGTGTTTCTCCAGCTTTTCCTTACCGACCTCTCAATGCTGATGTTACTATTTTAAAAAATGGGGGACATTTTAAAACTTTATAAAAAGAAGTTTCCCTGTTAGAGGCTTTGTGAACGTTTGAAAATCAGTAGGGAACGTTTGAAAATCAGTAAGGGAATTTTACACACTATTATGTTTCCCCCCGTTTTTGGGCATCCTTAGAGAGTTACAGGTAAACAAAAAAATGGGCCCCGAAAGGCTCCCCAAATTTGTCCTAATCTATAAAATGGATACTTGTTAGAATCCATATAGTCTTCTACCAGATATATGTTTAAGGGTGCTTGTGGGGATAATGGATGTTAGAGTTTGCTAAAGCTAGAGTATGCTTAGATAAAGTTTTGGAGTGTAGCTAGGCCAGGTGGCCGTTATCAGTTGACCTTGTAACTGCTTGGCTCAGAGGCTTGGAAAGTAACAGGGTTTGGTGGGATGAGAGCTGGTAGGAGGGAGTGATGAGGAAACAGAAACTGGTGAGAAAGAGGTGGGATGTAACAGTTTGCAGGCTTTTGGTAGTGGAGGGAGGAGTACTGTAGGACTGCTGGGGTTGTTTGAGGTTTTGTTGGGGGGAACTGGTCAGTCTCAGCTAAGAAGCTGAATGGGGTGGTATTGCTGATCCTGGAGCATCAATAAAGTTCTGTTTATTCTGCATGAAGCTGACTGGTTGACTGTCTGGGATTCTGGACCCTTGTTCTGACAATACTGTACATGCAATATTTCTTTTTTTAAAAAAAGGAAAGGTGGGAAGATCCCCAACTATGAGTTATGAGAATTTTCTACATGTAGGGCTGTCACAAGGGGTGTGTAGGGATGGGGGTCTCAGCAGGTGACACCACTGGTCCCCAAACATCTGCCTTTTGGCAGAAATGAGCCACAGTTCACCTGCATTCCTTTAAAAACCTGGAGCTCAGTGGAAAAGAAGGCATGAGTGGAGCGAGGGCCAGTGGGCACAGAAAGGAGAGGTTTTCAATTTTTTTTTTATTCTTTACAAATTTTCTTTAAAAACCTCACATCTTACCAAATTTTCATGTTGACCACATGAAACTATGTATATGTCAATACATTTAGGCTGTGTGTATGGTATTTTAATTTAAAGGTATCGTTTTAATTTTGCTAGTTATTTATGACACAACTACATACGAGAATTGCAATTTATGGGTAACAGTACAACAAACATTATTAAGGATTCTGTACGGTTTGGTGTGGGAGGAGGTCAATGGGGTGTGAGTAGCATCATGAGTTAGCACACTGGCAGATGCCAACCCTAGTGCCCACCTGGTTTTATTAATGGATCAGATGAAAGTATTTTAGTTGCTCTAAGTGAGATAGAAGACAGGCAAGGCTAGAGTGAAACAGGGGAGAAGCTCTGCTTTGTAGGTGGGGAGACTGGTCAGCTCTCTAGGTGAACTGTACTCCCCATCATCCTTTGACATCATAGCCAGTAATGAGGAATGATAGGAATAGCAATGAGTCCCAGAGCATGGGAAGGCTTTTTTTTTTTTTGAACTGCAGCTCCCAGAATCTGTCAGCCTTCATTGGAGCTGCCTTGGGGTGTGAGGTGAGCACTTAAAGGGAGATTTGGGGTCTGGGGCCTAGGTGTGTTTTTGTACTCTACAAGCTGAAAGTGAAATACATTGGTGTAAAATGCAGCCCTCCAGCTGCTGCTGGGTTACAATTCCCAGCAACCCTCACCTTTAGCTTTGCAGGAGTGCTGGGAGTTGCAGCCCAGCAACATTAGACAGGCATGGTTAGCGCCCTCAGCTTGATTCTATGGTCAGCCTTTGGCAAATGACTTTGGTAGTCTATTTGCGGCTTTTTCACTTTCACAGGGGTCTTATGCCCCTAACCCCAGCAAATGTGGAGGGCCCACTGTATATTGAAAAACTCGTATCATTTAAACACTTGAGAGCACATGAAAAGCATGATTTAAAAGATAAAAGCACAGCATGCCAGTTTCAAAGATCCTTCTGTCACGTTAAGGGTTATGAACCAAATGTCTGACTAAATAAAAAGGTCTTTGCCTGCTGGCGGAGAAAGGGCAGAGGGTGGCCATCTTAACCACTACTGGGAGGTTGCTAGACGAAGCTTAGAAGACACCATCAAGAAGACCCTCTCCATCACCAAATGCACTGAGAGTAAACTCTGAAGGGATGTGCTTGCTTTCCGTGTTCTCTTAATTGTTTCTCTCCTTGTTCAAAAAATGTACCCCCTTCAGCCTCCAGCCAGCGCTTTGAAGCATGCTACTGTTAGATCGCCAGTAAAATTAATTCGCTAATGTTAACACATGAAAGGATGATTTACAAAATTAATTTGGTGTGTTAATTGTTGCTTAAAAACCCCATTAATCGTTAACATCACTGAATGGGAAGAGCATGGTGTAAAATTGCTAAAAATGGGCCCCAATCCCTCTTCCATTTCTCCTTTAAAAGCAATGGATGAAAAGAGCATGAAAGAATAATTAAATGGAAGGCTTACAAGAGTAAAATTTGAATTCAGTGTTGGGAAATGGCATTAAATTGGGCAGCATGGTTATTTTTAATGGGTTACTAAAAGCTCTGCTGTTGGAGGACCTGGAAACATCTGTCTGCACTTTGGCTGGTGGGTCTCTATTCTGATTTTCCTTTTCTACTTCTCCCTTCTAGCCTGCGACGGGAGGGCTACACCGTCCAAGTAAACGTCAACGACTACCTGGACATCTACTGCCCACACTACAACGCCTCAGTGCCAGAGGGGCGCATGGAGCAGTACATCCTCTACATGGTGAACCATGAGGGCTACCGGACATGCAATATCAGCCAGGGGTTCAAGCGCTGGGAATGCAACCGCCCCCACGCCCCACACAGCCCCATCAAGTTTTCAGAAAAGTTCCAGCGGTACAGCGCTTTCTCACTGGGCTACGAGTTTCATGCTGGCCACGAGTACTACTACATATGTGAGTTGAACCTCAGACGGTATTGTTGTGGAGTCAGTGCTGGCAGGGTTGAAATATCAAGATTTTTTTAATCAGCAGGAATGGTGATGTCACCTGCCAGTCCCATCAGCCCATAGCTGTTGTTTCTTTTGAGTTTAGCTGCAAATCTCATATATTATAATATAATACAATGGCTGACATCCTATATCAGTCAAGTGGAGTGCAATGCTCCAACCATGCAGTTCCATGTCCTCTTCCCACCCCAGCGGTTGTCAAGTGCTGAGAGGGGCTGATGCTGTTGCTGCGGTTTACTGGTGGGGAGGGGAGGGAGGTGGGATACAATTCACATGAGTAGCTGGTCTCAGCTCTGAAGGGAAAGGAAACAAGGGTGCATTCATAGATGGAGTGTACCTATTTTTTCCTTCTTGTCCCCAGATCCTAAACCAGCTGGATTTTCCTTATCTGAATTGCTTCAAATCCCTACCAGCAAAGAGCACTGGTGGTGGCCTCCTAGGGTTTGACAGCTAACTGAGGGAGAGAGGTTTTGAATGGGATATAGGATAGCCCCAAAATAAACATACTTTATGTGTGTGAGAGCCAGCATGGCATAGTGCTTTGTGTATCGGACTACAACTCTGGAGACCAGGGTTTGAGTCTCAGCTGAGCCATGAAACCATTGGGTGACCTTGGGCAAGTCACATGCTTTCGGCAAATTTCTGAACAAATCTTACCAAGAAAACCACATGATAGGTTCACCTTAGGGTTACCATAAGTTGGAAATGACTTGAAGGCACACAGCAGCAGCAACAAATATGCATGAAAGCACACTGACCCACATATTATGTCACCAACAGGATGTCACCTGATATATATAGGTATACCTCAGTCAGCAAAGTAGATGTGTCACTAGGCTTTACTTCTTTAACAGAAGATCAGTTTCAGAGGCAGAAGTAAGATGAAAAGTATAGGTATCTCCAAAAAAGAAGAGCAGTTCAATATGTTTCAGATAACTTTATATTCAAAGCTAACAGTATAGGCATTTGAAATGAAACAAAGGTTGAGTAAGATTTGAAACCTCCAAGAGACCATTTGAAAACTTTTTCCGTCATCCACACCCTTGTTGGTCAAGAGCTTTCCAAGCGGCAATGTCAGGAATTTACTTTTCTTATTATTTCCCTTTTCGTGGCCAAACAAACAGATCTATATATTACAAATTGTAAGCCGCTCTGATAGCCTTGGCTGAGGAGCAGTGTATAAATAAAACATTATTATTATCTATGCTTTTTTATTGTCCTGGGGGAGCTTTTGGGGAAAATGTATCTGCATCCCCCCCCCTTTTTTTTGTTCCATTTCGCTGTTCACATATGTTCAGTAAAGGATTCTGAAGGCTGCTGGTGTTTACCTTGCCAATTGTAGACAGGCATATATGGCTACAATAGGATTGACTAGAGTGGAATCTGCCAGCTGAAGCTCTATTGCTTGGTTTACTACAGACAGGCTGCTGTAACAACATGGTATAAGTCTGTATTTTTAAATACTCCTTCACTATGTTCCCAATGCCAATGCTGCTAAAAAAAATAGATATAGTCTGCCCTCCATATCCATGGATTTGCCAGCATGGGGGGGGGGCATTGGCAGAGGAGAAGAAGGAGGCGGCAGGGATGAGGAGGAGGAAGGAGAACGAGGAAGAGCAGAGAAGAGGAGGAGGAAGAAAAGGAGGATGAGTGGCGGCAGGGCAACAGAGGGGGGTAAGAGGAGAAGGAGAAAGTGGAGGATGTGGGGAAGAGGAGGAAGAGGAAGAGGAGGAAGAGCAAAGAGGAGGAAGGAGGAGGAGGAGAAAGCTGTGATGACTGGGAAGAAGAGGTGGGGGAGAAGAGGGGGAGAAGGTGAGGGAAGAGGAGGAAGAAGGGGTTCACCCCTGCTGCTTGCCACAGGAGGCAGGTGCAAAGTGCTGTTGTCCTCAGTGGTGGTACGGCCGCAGATACTGAGGGCCAACTGTACAGAGAAGATAAGGTGGAAGAGGGTAACTGCACAGGCATAAAATATCTTTCTCCTCAGAGCTTCTTTGTTAGAGGCTTTGTTAATGGAGGTAAGCCTGTAATATAATAGCCTACATCCTACTCTTAGTCCCAACTAGAGTAGACCCATTAAGTCAGTGGAATTTATCTATGTGGTTGACATAGCATCCAGCAATTGCTTGCATAGGCGCACTTTGTCTGCCACTAACAAACTGGATGTCAGCCATTATAATATAAATAATCATTAATAATATATTATTGTGCACTTTCTCTGTGGTGGGTGGGCGGTCAGGATGGATGGACAGGATGGATGGATAGATAGATGTCAAGAAAACCCAATGAGGGGTTTTATTGGCGGGAAGAGTTTCCATGTCAGTGATACTTTAAAGGTCCTCTCCAGGCTTGGCTTGTAGCTTTAAAAATTCAGACTAAGAGCCAAAGCAGACTGACAACTTCACTGCCATGGGGGGAACCAGATTTCACTGGCCTTTTATATCATGCCACCCCTTCAAGGGGACCTAAATACCCTGAAGACACCAGATCTCCCCTGATCTTGGAAGCAAGCCAGGGTCAGCCCTGGTTAGTACTCAGATAGGAGACTACCAACGAAGACCAGCTGCTGTATTGCAGGGGGAGGAAGTGGCCAAGCCACCTCTAAGGATTCCTTGACTAAGAAAAATTAGTGCAGTCAACAGGGCATGTGCGCATGTGCGCACATGTGCATGCACACACACATTCAGTCACTTGCTCTCCAAGAAGCACCAGGTGACATACACCATCCTTTTCCCATCTCCTGGCACTGTATCCTGATAGCATCAGTGCAAGGTAGGTTTAGGCTTAGATATGCTGAATGACAGCTGGACTTTATGGCCCAGAGGTATATTTCTAATCCAGGACTGGGGATGGTGTGGACAGCCAGATGCTATTAGACTTCAGCTCCCACCTCTAGTCAGTGTAGCCAATGGGAAGCATGATGAGGGGTACTGTAGTCCATCAATCTAGGGACCCACATTTTCCCCGTCCTTGTTCTAACTATTACACCAACTGGTCCTCATCAGTAGGCCGAAGAGTCTATTTCTGTCTCTCTCTATCTCTAATTAAAGCTCTCAAGCAACCATAGTTCAGTGATTGAGTAATGGTTTTGTGTACAGAAGGTTTTGGATTCCATTTTTGACATCGCAGGTTGGAAAGCTCTTGAGCAACAAGGATGTGGATGATGGGAAGAGCAAAGCAGAGAACTTGGAGGAGCCTCCTGGAGGGGCCTGTTCCTTCATATGGTTGGAGTCCCCAAATTCGAGGCTGGGCAAACTCCATATGTTGTTGGACTACAACTGCCATCATTCATGCCTCCATGACAGCCTACAGGGAGGGAGCTTTGGTACAGTATCTTCCAGAGCATGGACATTACTTTTAGAACTGCAGTGCCCAGAATTTCCCAATGGATAAAAAATAGCTTTTCCAATGTTACCAACAGTTTACCCTGGGTTTCTTTTCCCCTCAACACAGATTCTGTCCATCCTGGCCGTTCCTTATTGGGTGTGGGTGTATGTTTAATTGATTCTTTTAAAAAAATATTGTGTTAGTTATTTTTCTGTCCTCTGTTTCCTTCTGTGAGATAAAGTTTGCTTATGTGATTGTCTTCCCCCAACTCATTTTTACCCTCATAATAACTCTTTGATGATAGGTCGCATTGAAAGAAATTGCAGCAGCAGCATCTCTGTCCCCAGAGTTTTCATGGTGGAGTGGGAACTCAAACCCAATTTCCCAGCTCCAAGTCACTGAGGGCCTCTCCTTCTACGCAATCCAGTAACTGGCTGGCAATTCAAAGAATCATAGAGTTGGAAGAGACCCAAGGACAAGCTTCCTTCTGCCGTGCAGGAATGCACAGTCAAAGCACCCCTGACAGATGGCCATCCAGCCTCTGTTTAAAGACCTCCAAAGGAGACTCCACCAATCTCTGAAGGAGCATCTTCCAGTGTCAAACAGCTCTTGCTGTCAGGAACTTCCTCCTAATGTTTAGGTGGAATGTCTTTTCCTATAGCTTTAATCCATTGCTCTGGCTCCTATTCTGTGGAGCAGCAGAAAAAAAAGCTTGCTCCATCCTCAATATGACATCTTTTCAAAATAGTTAAACAGGGCTATCACATCATCTCTTATTAATCTTCTCTTCTCCAGGCTAAACATCCCCAGCTCCCTAAGTCTCTCTGCATGAGGCATAGTTTCCAGACCCTTCGCCGTTTTGGTTGCCCTCCTTTGGGCGTGCTCCAGCTTCTCAGTGTCCTTTTTGAATATTGGTGTCCAGTACAGGACCCAGATTCCCAGCTGAGCAAAGTGGGTTTGTGTAGCACTGCTCCACCAGGGGGCAGCCCTGACTAAGTTCTGCTTGTGGGGTTCCCAAGCCAGACTGGGAGCAGCATCACAAGGGACTCTTTCAAACGGGAGGAATTTCTCCCAACTTCGAATGGAGCCAATGCGGATTCATGTAAATTCTCTAGTTTAGCGAATTTACATGAACCCCTGCTCCATTCGGAAGAACCCCTGCTCCGTTCGGAATTACTTCCCATTACCCGAAAATAACCCCCTCCTGCCCGAATTTGCATGCGAAGCTTTAATTCGCAATAACGTAAAACCCATGATTGCATTCGAATTGGCTTCCCTCTTGCCCGAATTTGCGTGCGGAGAGTTAATTCGCAATAACGTAAAACCCATGATTGCATTCAAATTGACCTTAAATTATACTTCCAATTTAGCCTCGTATGAAAGAGTCCAAGGTCCAAAGCCTTCCTGGGACAAACTACTTCACAGTGAATCTTGGGGTGGGTAGTTGGGGAGAGACAACTCATCTGCATAGACAGCAGGTTGCTCCTTGGACATACAGCTGAGCTGTACTCCAGGCAGCAGGGCCTTCTTTGGTTCAGGCCCCAGTGCTCTGCACTCTTTTTGATTCTCTCCCTCTTAAGTGTTATTCCATAAAACCACAGAGCTTTTTCAATACCTCCATTTGTTACTCTAATGCCCTGTTCCCTTTCCTTTTTTTTTTTAATATTGGCTTGTGTCGTTTTTGACAGTGTAGTTGTTGTTACTTAAATATTTATTAGTATTGAACCTTGGTAAGACAGCACCCAAACATGGTACCTCAACCCAGGAAAATCAATTCTGGAAAATCAATCAAGGGATATATTTACTTCTTGCCTCTCCTCCAAGCAGTTTAAGACAATGTCTGCTTAGCCTCCCCATTTTATCTTCACAACTGCCCAGTGAGGTAGGTTCAGGCTGAAATCCCAAATCATAAAGACCTTCATGGCTGAAAGGGTGGTCTGAACCCCAGTTTCTCCAGTCCTAGGCCTATATTCTCTGACCACTGTCTTTTTGGAACCCCCAAAAGCCAATTTTTTAAAAATAAAAAAGGGAACCCACATTTCCAGTACATTGTTTTCATTTTTTTTCTCTCCCCCCCACCCCAAATCTTGTCTGCTCAACCAGAAAATGTTGCTAGAACGTGCCTGAGTCGCCCCGTAATGAGTACAACCAGATCCGACAATGAGATTAAGCGTTTTACTAAAGATTACACTCCCGCCAGCTTGTATATTGGACAGAGAAAGAAAAGAAACCCTGTTGATCAATTTGCTAATGCTTCTTACTTCAGAAGTCAGTACAAGAGAGGCTCTTGTGAAAGAAATGGATCCAAGAGGAGGAGGAAGACAATGGAGGGACGAGTCAGTAGGAGGGAGGGGTAGTGTTCAGGCAGCAATCTGTAAAGTAGAATTAGCTTGTGGCAAGTTAAAAAGGCTACCTTGACTTCTGCAAACCATCAGAGAGTCTAGGGCTGCGTTCACACTGGGGAAATAAACTGGTTTAAGTGCCATGGCGGCACTTAAACCGGTTTATTTCCCCACTGTGAACGCAAACTCTGCGTATTTTTACAGCTGGCACCAGCAGTCGGAATTATCAAACAAACACCACTGCCACTATCATCGTTGTTGTTGTTGTTGTTGGCCTGGCTTTTTCAGTCTGGGACTCAAGGCAGCTTGCAAAAGATAAAAGAGATACAGCTAAAAATCATACAAAAGTTAAAAATATAATTAAACAACCAAGGAATCCCTTGTGGTGCAGTGGTTAAATGCCTGTACTGCACCCAGAAGGTTGTAAATTTGATCCCAGGGGCTCCAAAGTCCACTCAGCCAAAGTCCACTCAAAATCCACAAGGACTGGATGGCCCTTGTGGTCTCTTCCAACTCTATGATTCTATGATTTTACTGTGTCCAATTCTGGGCACCATAATTCACAAAGGATGTGGACAAACTGGAGCATGTCCAAAGGAGGGTGACTAAAATGGTGAAGGGTCTGGAAACCATGCCCTATGAGGAATGACTTAGGAAGCTCGAGAGCCTGGAGAAGAAAAGGTTAGGAGGTGATATGATAGCTGTTTAAATATCTGAAGGGATGTCAAATTGAGGAGAGAACAAGCTTGTTTTCTGCTGCTCCAGAGAACAGGACCTGGAACAATGGATTCAAGCTACAGGAAAAGAGATTCCACCTCAACATTAGGAGGGACTTCCTGACAGTAAGGGCTGTTCGACAGGGGAACACACTTCCTCAGAGTGTGGTGGAGTCTCCTTCTTTGGAGATCTTTAAACAAATGCTTGATGGCCATCTGTTGATGATGTGTTGATTGAGAGTTCCTGCATGGCAGGGAGTTGGACTTGATGTCCCTTAGTGCTTCTTCCAACTCTAGGATTCTATTATTCGAAACAACACAGGACTTGAAAGTCTCTTCCATTGGCTTTTGTCTTCACTTTGTGGGCAGTATGGCACACTGGGTGCAGAGGGATAATGAAAATGAATGGGCAGGGCTTGGAATAAATATTGTACCAATCAACTATCTTAGTTATGATGTACAGTAATTGCAAGTAATGATGAGCGTAGTAAAAAGTCTTTTGTTTAGTACAGGGATCAAGCTATCAAAAAGAGGGGCAAAATGAGGGCATTGACCCTCCAAATAAGAATTCTGCTCCCCCCCCCCCATGAAATTTTCCTTCCATCCCCAAATTTCTATCCTAGCAGCATGAGACATCAGAAATTGCTTATGCCTAGAACTCTTCTGTTTTCTGTATTTGCATTCCCTTGGTTGCTTTGCCTGTCCCCCCCTTTTTAGATGACTAAATCTTATCCCTGAACGTTCCACTGAAATGTGGTAGAGTAATATTCTTATTTTATGCCTAAAATATTCTAAATGTACCAGATCCTTTGTTGCTATCGCTTTTGACTGAAACATCTTCCTCCTCTCTCATTTGAGGGGAAGGAGCTGTGGATTTTGGGTCAGGGATGCAATAGATTTTGTTCAACCGACAGCTTTGAAGTAGGGCCTAGATCTTGGATCTCTGGTTACACCTTGGATGAGAGAATACCAATGAATCCCAGGTGCTGCAGAATATTTTTCAGAGGAAGGAACTGGCAGAACCACCTCTGAGTATTCCTTGCCTAAGAAAACCCCATGAAATTCGTGGGGTTGCTCTAAATCAACAGGCAAATTGAAGGCACATGTACAGACACACAATACTCTCACCCTGCTCCCCCAGCTATACCCCTGAACTGTTTGGGATATAGCAATTCACGTTTGCCCATACCTTCCAAAACATTACTGTCGGCTGGTCATTTTGGGGGAGTTTTCTTCTGCTTTTAAGGGATTTATATACAGTTGTCCCTTCCAGTTCATGGGGATCCATTCAGGACACACACACACACACACGAATTGGGAAAATCGCCAATATTGGAGTCCCATTGATTACAATGGGGGTGCGCTCCTGTGCACACACCTCATACACACACACCATTATATCCCTTCTGGCTTGTCATCTGCGAAAGACCGAGGGATGCGAATGGCAAGACCGTAAATCGGGAGGGACAACTATATTTGTATTAGTAATAACTTTAAAAAGAATGCAGTGCTGAGTGTCGGTAACATGTTATTGAAAAATGAGGCATAAGAAGTAACAATTGATGTGTGATCCCCCTTTTAAAAATATAATGATCTTTTGGGGTGATTGTGGTGTGGAAAATGTGTGCCTTCAGAGCAGGAGTACCTTTCATTCTCGACTCTCCAAAATATCTTGAACCAAGACTCTGTATACATTTGAAACTGAGAACTACAGCTAACTTTTATTTCCTAGTATAAAGACTGTATCAGAGGGGTAGAGCCTCCTCTTCATATGTGGAAGGTCACGGGTTCAGTCTCTGGCCTGAGGCTAGGAAAAGCCTTTGGACTGAAGTACCAGAGAGAACGACTGTGTCAGTTAGTGCAGATCAGACATGGGTATGTGGATCCCTCCAGATGCCCTTGGACTGCAACTCCCATTGATCTGGATCAGGATAGGCAATTGTGATTCTTTCTTAGTCCTGCTTGGAGATCCCTGGTGTAACTCTGTGGTCTCCCCTCCAAACTTATTTTGCTTCCAAAATCAGAGGAGACCAGCAAGGCCAGATTAAGACCTTTAGATTCCCTAAGCATTTAAAAGATTTTGGTGCCCCATATATATCTAATTCAAAATACAAACAATAATAAACTATAAAATAAAATTTTATAGAACTCCTCTCCACACAAAACAGGGCAGGGAGGCTCTGCCTGTCCTACACACTCAACTTTTTCTGCATTCTCTTTCTTTTTCAGCAACTCCAACACACAACCACCGCCGGGCCTGCCTCCGAATGAAGGTGTTTGTCTGCTGTGCCTCTCGTAAGTGCTTTTCTCTTCCCGTTCGCCACTTCCTTTGGTCCGCACTTCCATCCAGTGTGCACAAGGCCACATTCTCTCCCCAGGAATCATGAGCACATTGGTTGCACATGCATCCCACACTTATACTCTTAATTTTTCTTCCCTTTTGTTTTGCCTATGTCTGTCAGAAGATGTCTCACAGTCAAAAGCTTGCAGAGGTCCTGAGTAGCTACTGTGTACACTACAGTCCTGTAGCTCTTGTTCCCCCTTCACTGAGAGTCTTCATTATCATTGTTCACTTTTATATTCTCTTTTTTGCAAAAAGCAGGCCACTAGTTTTCATGGGCAGAATTTGGAAATACCATGTTACAAGTAACAACGTTAGCTGTAAATGCCTTACTTTTGTGTGAAAATGAGCAAATGGGGTTTTGGACGTATTTAGAAAATTCCATTGTGCTTCCATCCATGGATGCGCACACATCCTCACAAACGCAGCACAGACAGAAAGGCACGCCTGCCATTTTCCCCAGGATGGGCACCTTCTCTTCTCCCATGGTCATATGGCCATGCTCGCATGCAGTGCACACCCCATAATCTACTTCGTGATACCCACAGATGAATATGTTTCCTGCTTCTTCCATTTTTGCCTGTAGTCTAAATGTCTCTGCTTTTGCAAGCCCCACAGCCACCCTGGCACTTACTGTCGTTCTCTCCTGCCCCATGGCTGCCCCCTCCATGTTATGTTGTCCAGCATGTGAAGCCAATGGTTTTTGACCTTCCATGATCTTTCTTCCTGTTTTGGGCATAGGATTTAAAAGGAAGGGGAAGGACACTAAATTGTCAGGCAGGGTGGATGGAAATAAAAGTGATGGTGGTGAAGCATGGTTATACGCCCTGTTCCTGGGCACAACCCTCTCCCCCCAGGGCATAACCCTCTCCCCCCCTCTCCTGCCCACAGCATCGCTCTCTGGGGAGAAAGCAGTTCCGACCCTCCCGCAGTTCACTATAGGGCCAGAAGTGAAGATCGAGGACTTGGGTGAGTGAGACCCACAGTGCCCTCGGCTGGGGTAGGGGGTGGGGGTGTGCGTGGCATTTCCTGAAGCTTAGCATCTCCCTCTGCCTTGCTGGATGAGGCTACTCTAGAATTCTGGGTTAAAAAAAGAAAACAATTTTAGCTGATAGCATTTGTCCCTTTATCCTTTGCTGCCCACCCCCCTTGGCACTGCCCAAGGAAGGGATGGCGTTTTTGAGCAGGAGGTGCTAGCCGGGGGAAGAGGGCGCCCACCCTACCGTACTAGACTCTGACCTCCCTCCCCACTTCTCTCTCTCTTCCTCTCTTCCTGTCCTCATTTTCCTCCCTCTTGCAGATAATTTTAATCCTGAGATGCCCAAACTGGAGAAGAGCATCAGCGGAACCAGTCCGAAGCGGGAACACTTACCCCTGGCCGTGGCTGCTGCGCTCTTCCTCATGACGCTCTTGGCCTCCTAGCCATGTGGGATGCTTTGGGAGGAGGCTGAGCAACATCACCCATCATCCGCCTGCCTCTCACGGGTCCAGCCGTTCTCCCTCAGACCTTCCTTTGCCGGAAAAAGACAAAAATGAAAACCCCAAGAGCAATGTATATTTAAAAACAAGAAACACTGCAAGGGGGAGGCAGCTTTGAGGTGTGATGTTGGAGTGAGGGAGAAACAACCTGACAGCGGTGAGGGAAGATCAATGAACTTTCCAAGCTGGTGCCACCCCCAGCCTCCTCCCACACATACCCCCCAGCTAAGGAAAACATTGCCACTGCTTCTGTGTTTCCCTCTCTCTCTATTTCGCCTTTCTCATCTGCCCTGGATTGGCCTGGGAGAGAGAGTTTTAGATGAGGTGTTACCCTCACCTCACCCCATTCTGTGTGGACTTTGGTGGGTGAGGTGGGTTCGGTGCCCTGGAGAAGGGCAAAAAGAGCATTTTCATCACCCCAGCCTTGGGACACCTGTGCCTGGCAATACCCAAAGGACTACATCTCTCTGCCACAGCAATAGGCCGCCTGCCCGCCTTTTCCAGTGCCCAGCTTCAATGGTCTAGAGGAGCAGACTACACACAAGAATTGCATGTGGTGCCAGCTTCCTCTTTTCGCAGTCTGGCACACACAGAAAATTGTGAGGGAGATCCATATCTTGCTTTGAAAGGGATGCCCTGATCCCAGAAGGGTCTGTACCCCAATTTGAGAGGGAAGAGGGGTGGACACCATCCCCCTCGTGGCACCCAAATTAGTAAGGAGGGGATGTGGTACCCTTGGCCCTAAACCTGGGCTGCCGTGTACATATCTCAATGTGTTCTGTACAGAGAGAGGCTCTATTATTCTGTGTCTATAGATTATATGAACCTGTTCTTGTAGAAATGGGCTCGGGGCGGGCACCAGTCTGCCTGGTCAAGCCAGAGGTGTTTTCTTTTCCGTTCTTCTTTTTGGGGCGTTTCCCTCCCCTTTGTCTTCTGTGAAGACCAGACCTATGCAAGACGCACGGACACTTTTTTTTCTTTCCCGGGGTGAGGGTTGGGGGGCAAAAGAGGATTAAACAAACCCACATGGACAAACACAAGCAGAGGACCTTTGGGGGTCAGGGTCGGGGGGCTGTTTCTCCTTGTGATTTTTTTCTTCTTCTTCCCCAAGAGCTTTGGCTGGTGATTTTCATATACTTGCTCTTAGTCTATTAAAAACAAAAATTAAATAAAAGGTGGACAAAAAAACCCACAAATATACAGTCAGGTGTTCCATCCATCTTTCTTTGCTTTGCTGTGGATTTGTCACTCCAGTGGTTTGGGTTTGTCAATTATTTGCAGGATGAACTGGCAGAAAACATGCTTTATTTCAGGAATAGGCAACATCTGGGGGGCAATTTTTAGCTCCCAGCACCCACTGGGAAGTCAACTTGACTTCAAAATACACAAAAAAATAGCAACATCCCACTTCTGAGATTTGTTTTTACAGGTGGGGGTGGAGTGTGTCCCATTTCTGAGGAAAAGCACTCTCAGAAACTGCGTACAGTTGGCCCTTGACATTTGCAGCTTTGACTTTTGCGGATTTGATTATTGATGGTTTTGATTAATATGTTCTCTCTAGCAATCTCTAGGTTTTCCAGCGCAACTCTGCCAGAGGTTGACCATAGAATTGTGCTGGAGAACCTAGAAGGTCCTAGAGAAAACACTTTATGCATTTGTAAGTCCTCCGGCATGATTCTGTGATCAACGTATGTGTATGGAGGACCTGGAGATTCCAAGAAAGGTGTTTTCTCTGGTAAAAATAAAACTTTTTTTGTTTTTTGTCCACATTCATAGGGCATCCTTCACTCCTAACCCCAACAAATGTGGAGGGGCCTATTTTTCCTGCCAAAGTGGTTACAGGTTACAAAAAACACCTTGATGCCTACGTACAATCCTTGGGCCATATTTTATCCACTCCCTGCTTCATTCCAGTGGCTTTATATCCTGATATGACCTCTTTTTAAAAAGTTATTTAATTTCGATCTTGACCTCCTTTCAAAACACTTCCTTGCCCGCTTTCTTCTCATTATGCTGATCCTGAAAGGTGGGTGACACCACCGGAGCGCAAGTTTTCCTGAAAGGTGGGTCACACCACAGAGAGCAAGTCATTGGAGACTTCAACGTGTCTCATCCCCAGTGCAACACCTGAACTATGGTACCGTGAAAGAAGATTCTGAATTTATGTTCAGAGCAGACAAAACTCTTTAACTTCCATTTAAAACAACAACACCAACACACTCTCAGAAGTAATACAATTGCACTTTAAATATCCCTGAGGGTGAACTGGAAACAGGCATTTATTCAGGCATCAGCTTGATCAACAGAGTCAACACAGAAAGTAAGCAAAGGAGTGAGGTGGCAGAGAAGGAATAGAGTGACCGTCCCTTTTCTGTATTTGGCATCTCTGGAAAGGAAAGGGAAAAGGTTCTGCCCTCAAGCATGGAGAAATCACACACCTAGGGCCTTTTCACACTTGCGATAATTCCTGTTAAATCCTAGGAGTTTAGAAAAGGGCCCTTAGTGTTCTCAGGCAGAGAGCTCTAGTGCCTCCATCACTCCGTAGGATGCAGCCATGGCAGTCCAAGTGAGTTCTAGCATTATGATTGTATAGTGTGAAAGGGCCTAGGATTTCAGGGGAAAGTCTTGCACCATCTACTTCAGGGTGGGCAGTTGTGGAGGGGATGAGAACCATTTCCCTCTTCATTTACTTCCTCATAGGCCTCTCTCAGCCTCGCCAGTATTTATTGCATAACCATGCATTCAACAGGTAAAGTGGAATCATCATGCCGTCTTGATTTCCTTGGCTTTTGTGATGTGTGAATGCAAACTCATATTGGCATGCAAACAGTAAATGGGAGGAGCACCGATTCAGGGAAGTGGCCAATCGGCCTTAAAATTGGAAACTACAGACTGCCCCTTTCCTCACTGGATCAGGTCTACGGCAACCTACCACACACTGCAGCCTTGACCCGGTGCTAAAAAGAATGGCAAAATGCCACTCCTTTTAGCGCTAGCAAAAAGGTGCCTTTGCTGCCACGGTGGTAGCTTTTCGCCGCTCCTTTGGTGCAGCATGTCTAAACCCTGCACCTACGGAGTGCTGTGATGCCCCCTGCTGTGCAGTTGGGCATGCAATGTGATGCTGGCATTAGAGCTTGTGGCCTCAAAATGTCACACTGACCGGATGCCAGTGTTTAATGCCAATCTCTTTAGCCCCTGTTTTTGGACTCTCCAAGGCAGTGTATTCCACTGTCGAAAAGCACTTACTGCCAGGAAGCTCCACCTAATATTGAAGTGGAAGCTCTTTTCCTGTATCTTGCATTTATTGTTCTGGGTCCTATTCTCTGGAGCAGCAGAAAACAGACTTGCCTCATCCTCAATCCTCATCCCTTCAAATCCTTAAACAGGGCTATTATATCACCTCTTAACCTTCTCTTATCCAGGCTAAACATACCCAGCTCCCTAAGTCTCTCTTCATAGGACATGGTTTCCAGACCCTTCACCATTTTAGTTGCCCTTCTTTGGACACACGCATGGAGGTTTGGGAATTGTAGTCCTAATGTGTGCGCGCGTGTGTGTGGTTTAGCACAGGCCTTCAATTAGGCCAAAATTTTAACTCTCAAATGTATTTTATGACACCACCTTTATCTTAGACCAAGGCCAGAAGCACAAATACTCCTGATTTTTAGGGGGGATCCATTCACACTACACAATTATAGTGCAATGATTCTACTTTAACTGCCATGGCTGCGTCCTGTGGAATCCTCAGGTTTGTACTTTGGGGAGGCTCTAGAGCTCTCTGGCTGAGAATTCTTAAATGCCCCTCTGTAAACTGCATATCCCAGGGTTGCATGGGTATTGCCGCGGCAATTAAAATTGAATGTAGTGCTATAATTGCATCATGTAAATGGTCCCGGAGTGTCTATTCTGTCATTGGAAAGGTTCGTGAGTGGAAGCTTCCTCGCTATATACATTCGGATTGTGTTGAAAATTTGTTTTATTTTTTAAGGAAGGGGGAGTCAATACAAAGCTGCAAATACATTTACAGACATCAATATGTTATCCATTTTTATTATCCTGCTCACCAATAGAAAATAAGTTAATTAAACAGAAGGAAAATTGCTAGAACTCTTAGAAAAGCATAGAAAACATTGGTTAAAGACACAACTGATGGGATATTGCAATACTGTATATTGGAGGATTATTTTTATTCTTGATTTGCAGCAATTTGCAGATGGCACTGAAACAGGGTTGGGAATTGTGGTTCACAGATTAAATTGTACGTGTCCTTCATCTCCAGTGGGTGTCCAAAACCAGGACTAGATGTCAACTTGGACACAAAACTATCCCTTGAAAATGCTTTGTGCCACGCAACCAAATATGCCACTGAAGCAAAACCAAAGAAAGGTCACATTGGAAACATTCATTTAAAACAAAATACAGCTAAAATCACACTCACAAAAGTTAAAGAACAATTAAACAAAGAATTCTATTCAAAAGGCAAGTAGCTGAACCAGTTTAAAATACATTTAACACATAATTAAAAGATAAAACTGCAGAACACCACATTCAGCCTCATAATTTAAACACCAAAAGCCTGATGAAAAGGTCTTTGCCTTCTGGCAGAGAGAACAGAAGCTGCAACCTCACTGCAGAAATAATCCAGTTTGACACCTCTTTAACTGCCATGGCTCAATGCTATGGAATTCTGGGAACTGTACTTTGTTGTGGCAGGGGAGGGGAATCTATAGCCCTCCAGTTTCTGATGAATTTCTATCCCCATCATGTCTCACTACCAGCCAAGCTGAAGGAAGTTTTATCCAGGCTCATCAGGGCTTGGTTATAGCTCCCCATCTTATGATGATGCTATATGTACAATAGTTCTTTATGCACCAGAGAGAAGAGAGAGAGAAGGCTAAGCATCTCACAAAGCTACAATTCCCAGAATTCCATAGCATTGAGTCATGGCAGGTAAAGTAGCATCAAAAGATTATTTGTGAGGATGCAACCAGAATGGGGGCCAACTGAAACTACCATGGAAGTGAATTCCACAGCTTGGGAGCAGCCACCAAGAAGGCTCTCCTGTGTCTTCACCCAACATGCCTTGGATGATGGTGGGACTAAGACAGTGCTTTAAAGCATGTAGTGCTTTAAAGCAGTAGAGTCACAAGGAGGGTGTGAGGTGCAGCTTGCATTGGGTGACACCCCAGAAGAGGGGTGACACTCAGTGGGGCCCTCAGTACCTTGATAGGAGTGTCAATAGGGGGGGGTGATACATGGGAATTACAATTAATGAGTAACATTAGTGCAAAATCAATACCATCCAAACAATGATCCCTTTATTGGGCCAACTGCACAATTACATGTTGTGAACTTTCAAACTCACACTGGCTTCTTCATCAGGCAAACAGGAGAAAGACCTTGAAGATGTTAGTCATAGGCCAGCATTTTCTGTTTCTGATCTTAGTGCAGATGGTAGGGAGGGCTATCTGCAGGCTGGCACCACCACCACCACACACACACACACATTTGGCCATGTGGCCACTGGTAGATTTTCAAAATCAAGGAAATTTAAAGTCCATTTGCAATTCAAAGATGTTTCCTTGGAATCCAGCATGTTTCTTTCCTTTGTGAAGCCACAGGCTCCTATTTAGGTATGGAACATGGCATTTCTCAAGACGTCTTCATGTTTTGCATCAGGAAATTTTAGGTGGTGTAGCAGTAAAGCATGCCAATGGGAAGAGGTCAATTTTTGCACTGAGTGATGCCAACAGTAGTGACACCACTGCTGTATATGAGGCTACACCTCCATTGGCCTAGGCCACTTGTAACCCACCAGGCCCAGGTTATCTGACCCTGCCATGGTCTTTTGGTTTAAATGAAACACACAAGAGTGATATTAAGCAGCTATGAAGCCAAAGAAAATCTCATGGTTGTGACCTCTGTTCCCAGCTGATCCTACAGGCTGACCTCTTTGAACTGAGCTAGGTAATAGCCTACCTGCGTACTTCGCACTCAAAACTAGACAAGCCCTTACTCATGCATCTCATCTGCCCGTCTTTCCGAACGGATGAATCACTGTCTGCATCTGTGAAGGGTGTCCAGGCTGCCAGGAAGAACCTGGAAATTCTTCTTGGGGGCTACAATTGAATCTCCAAGTTTAAGTCACCATGCGCTCCTTCCTCAAGTGCTGGGGATGAAAACAACAACCCATCAGCACGTGGCAGGTATGTCGTTTTACAGGCAAATAGCCATTTCCAGCGAGTGCAAGCGAACTCAGCATCCCCTTCCCACACCATCCCACTTCTGTTGGCCCTCTGCATACAACGACCTTGCAAAGCAGACCAGTATTCAAACTTCTGCAAAAGGCAGATACTGCAAAACGTTGCAGTCAATCAATTTGATTAAAATATAGCAAGTCTACAGCAAATTTAAGATGATCCGCAGTGTTGCTTTGCTCCCCACAAATTGTATTTTTATCACTTTACTATTAGTAATATTACAGTATTACTGGTATTTACAGGTCCCTCATAATTTGAGGCTTACTTTTATTGTGAATTTCCAGGGGTGCAGCTACAAGGGGAGATATTGCTCTGTAATGAAATTTTCTCTCAGCCCTCAAATTTCTAGCATTGCAGGGCGTGAAACACAGAAAATCATTCACATCTATAACTCTTAGCTTTGCTGTGTTCACCATCCCTTGGCGTCTTTGTCTGTCATTTTGCTTTGGATGCTAAAACTATATTTCTTAATGCTTTGCTGAAGTTCTAAGTTTCTACAATGTTAGAACATTGAGGACAAGAAGATGGGAGGCAGAATTCTTATTTGGAGGGAGGCAATGCCTTCCAGCTTTGTTATTATTGTGTGCTTTCAAATCCTTTCTGACTTATGGCAACCCTAATGTGACCCTATAATGGGGTTTTATAGAATTAAAGAATCATAGAAGTGGTAGAGATCCCAAGGGCCATCCAGTCTAAACCAATTATGCCATGCAAGAACTCACGATCAAAGTACCCCCGACAGATGGCAAGATTTGTTCAGAGGATTATGCTGCTACAAATATAGTTTATAGTGAACCCCCTTATTTATAGTGTAGGTCTGGAGCTGCATTCCTTCCACCTGGTAACCTGAAGTTGATTTATTATCTTCCTACTGGCCACTGTGGCAACAGCTGATGGAAAATGGAGTTATATAATTTATATATACATACATATATATATATATATACACACACACACACACACACACACACAGAGCCAAAAGGCTATGAGAGTGGTTTACAAATTGTTAATTAGACATTTCCCTGCCCTAAGGCTTACAATCTAAAAAGACAAGACACAAAAGGAGAAGGGAATGGTGGTGGGGAAAGGGAAAAGTCCAGCAGATCTCTCCCTCTTAGGCCTGGACTAAGGCAGATGGACTGGAGGGAAGACTCTTCTACTTACTGTGGCTAGACCCGATGGAGCTGGCCTGCCTTTCTCTACCTCTGGATGATGGTGGATGGTGGATGATGGTGAACATCTCTCCAGATGCCTTGCTTGAATGGGAAGGCTTTGGTCCTGGGTTTCCGGAGGCCAGACCCCACCACTCAGTGCTTTGCACAATACCTTCCTTAACCCACCAGCTAGCGGGGCATATATGGGAGGAAGAATCCTACACACTTGGATGTTACCAGGTGGAAGGGATGCTGTTATAAGGAGATCAAGCAGGGCACTCTTCTCATTCACCCAGTCCAGTTCTCTGCATTTGTTTTGCAACTGACATGCAACTCTGCCATTCTTCCTTCTTTCCTTCCTCTACCATTGGGAAGATTCACGGGAGTTTATCATACGACGGAATTTGGGGGTATAATGCAATGGCAATCTGAACGCAATCATGGGGTTTCACGTTATTGCGTATGAGTGTATGTCACACAATTTTGGACAAAAGGGAAGTCATTCTGAACGCAATCATAGGTTTTACGTTAATGCGTATAAGAGTATCTCACGCAATTTTGGGCAATGGGGGGGTCATTTTTGGAAAATGGGAAGTCATTCTGAAAGCATTCTAAACACAATTAGATTTCATGTAAATTCACTAAACTAGCGAATTTACGTGAATTCGAATTGGCTCAATTCGAAATTGGGAGAAATTCCTCCTGTGTGATAAACTCCATGGAGTTGCTTTCATACCAATCAGCTTCCATACCTTTGGTTTTCAATTGAAAAAGACACATGAAATGCAAAAAAAAAAACATGGGGAGAAAAGAAGGAAAAAATGCATCCTTGGGTAGGGAGCATACTCAGCCTTCTTCACTGCACTTTTCTTTGGGATGTGTTGTGTGTACATGTGTGCCACTTTTATTTTGTATTTAAAAATTCTTCGGCACTTCTGCAAATCTTGGGGCTTCCCCAAGCATGCTGAGACTTCCCTCTCCTGTTTTTCAGTGGCACCATGTTGGCTCCGTTGTTATGTCAACACTCACCTGCTGAATTTGCTGAATACAGCATCGAAGCTGGTGGCTTGGTGTTCAGACTGAGAAAATGAATAAGAACAATGCTGATAAGAAATAATAGTGACTCAGCGTACAAAGATGGAAATAAGTGGTCCAGTTGCCTTTTCCTGTTTTCCCCTAGGTCTCCATTTAACGGCACAAAAAGAGCCCCCTTGGATCTAACCATAGGCCCAGATGCCAGGTGGGTAAGCAAAATGTTCTGAGTTGCTTGTCTGAACTACAAATCCCAGAATCTCTCAGCCAGCAAAATGTATTCTGCTCAGAAAAAGAAAGAGTTCCTTGTGCAAACCACAACCTCTGCAATATCCCAGCCAAAATCTTCTGTTCTTGAAACAGGAGTGACAATGGTAATACATATAACAATAACATTATTATATATCATATACTGTATATTACATATTATATATTTTATTGTATAAAATTAATAATTGATAATTGTGATGTTGAATAAATAGTAAATATAGTGCTGTCAGTGGAGTTTTGGACCATCGGTGATTTGGAATTCATCCAAGAAGAAAAATATCCAGGAGTCTATGAAACAATGAGGCATTGTTGGATAAAGCAGAACATTCCAAGCAGAGTCATTTAGGGGAAATTGTGATCTTGTGATCCTGAGAGCCTGAGAGCCAGTGTGGCATATTGGTTTGAGCACTGGATTATGACTCAGAGGTCAGGATTCAATTCCCTGCTTGGCTATGGAAACCACTGGGTAAGTCACACATTCTCAACCTCAGAAAACCCTGTGACAGGTTCGCCGTAGGTTTGCCGTAAGTCAGAAGGGAGTTGAAGGCACACATCAGCAATAACAAACAACCTTATCTATGGCATTCAGCATTCCAGGACAAAATATTTCTGCTGTTGCTGCTGCAATTATTATTCCGGCATCATAGAATCATAGAATCACAGAGTTGAAAAAGACCACAAGGGCCATCCAGTCCAACCCCCTGCCATGCAGGAACTCCAAATCAAAGCATCCCCGACAAATGGCCATCCAGCCTCTGCTTAAAGACCTCTAAGGATGGAGACTCCACTACACTCCGAGGGAGTGTGTTCCACTGTCGAACAGCCCTTACTCTCAGGAAGAGAAAATGTGGTACCAAAGGCAGAAATAACATGGAAAGAACAGGGATAGGATGTAACACCACAAAAAAGAATCACAAAATCACATAATCATAGAGTTGGAAGAAACCACAAGGGCCATCCAGTCCAACCCCTGCCATGCAGAAACTCTCCATCAAAGCATACCCAACAGATGACCATCCTGCCTCTGCTTAAAAACCTCCAAAGGAGGAGACTCCAACACAATCAGAGGCAGTGTATTCCACTGTCAAATAGCTCTTATTGTCAAGAAGTTCCTCCTAACGTTGAGGTGGAATCTTTTTTCCTGCAGTTTGCATCCATTGTTCCGCGTTCTAGTCTCTGCAGCAGCAGAAAACAAGCTTGCTCCCTCCTCAATATGACATCCCTTCAAATATTTGGACCATCCCTTCAAACAACAATACCTTTAAAGGCACCTTTAATCATCAGCTGTAACTTTAGCAGTGGGTTGGACAAAGCTGCAGCCGTCTAGGGACTGCAGGACTGTGCAGCCCCCTTTTGCCCTGGTGAGTACAGTATATCTAGTGGTGGGGAGTGCTGGGAGTTGCAGTTTAACAAACCTAGAGGGCAGCACGTTCCACATCCGTCATTCAGAAAATGCAGAAACAAACTGGTTCTTGCCCCAAGGAGCTCGCAGACGCAGTACAAAAATCTACATAAAAGACAGCTGAGGAAAGGGAGACAAACAGGAGATGGCGACTATGCATTTATTTCAGGATTGTCTATCTAGGCATGCCATGAGGCTACCTTCAAAGGGGAACTAGCCGGCCTGAATCCTTAGCGACAGTACTATGCCACCCTATTCCTTCTCCCATCCTCCTTCCTGCAACAATACTGCATTTATACAGAGAAATCTGCCAAGCTGCACAAGCCAGAGCTTGACCTGGTAGAGAAAAGATGGCAAACCTGCTGGACAGGTTTGTGAAGGCAGCCAGGGGGGAGTGATGGATGTGCAGGTTCCTTCCCAGGCCCCATAACATTGGCAGAAAAGGAGAAAGGCTGGTAAAAGAGAAGGTGGCGGCAGCAGCCCCAAACCCTGGCCTGCCTATCCCCACTCCCCAAGCTATGGATCACAACAGGGATGGGAAATCCCAAGCCCTGGCACAGGTCAAGGTCTGTTCCAGCCACCTTTGCAGCTGCTACCCCTGATAAGTCCTTTGGGTGCGGCTCCTTCTAAGGTGCAGGAAAGCACTCAATTCTGCAGTGCCACTACTACAAGTGATTTCAGGGGGAGGCAGGGAAAAGAAGGGTGACAGGGTCTCTGCAGTCTGTATCAGATTGATAGTCAAGACAGAAGAAATGAAGCCAAGAATTATGAGAACAGAGACATTTTTTGTGAGATAAGAGTTGGGAGATTCAGAAAAGACTTCACTCAATGAGGTTCGAGGAAGCAAAAGGTGACTGGGAATAGTCATAAAAAAGAGAGTTTCACCTATGTTTGTTTGTACATTTTATTAGTCACTTTTCTATTTTGCCTTTCCTTCCATGAACCCAGGGAGACATGCATGGCTTTCCTTCCAGTTTACCCTCAGAGCAACCCTGGACTCTTTCAAACGGGAGGAATTTCTCCCAAATCCGAATGGAGCCCATTTGGATTCATGTAAATTCGCTAGTTTAGCGAATTTACATGAATCCCCATTGCGTTCGGAAGGCGTTCGGAATGTCTTCCTATTACCCGGAAATAACCCCCCCTTGCCCGAAATTGCGTGAGAACCTTTAATGTGCAATAACGCAAAACCTATTATTGCATTCGGAGTGACTTCCCTTTTGCCCGAATTTGCGTGAGAAGAGTTAATTCGCAATAACGTGAAACCCCAGGATTGCGTTTGGATTGCCCTTGCATTATACTTCCAATTTCCCACGTCTGAAAGAGTCCCCTGTGAGGTAGGCCAGGCTGAGACAGAGTGCCAAGGCCACACAGCATGTTTTCAGGGCTCAGTGGGGATTTTGATCTGAATTTCCCAAATCTGAATCCATTTCTTTAATCACTACACAACAATACCTTTAAAGGCACCTTTAATATCTTCTGTGGCTCTTGGTTCAAAGACATCCCTGATCTCACAAAAAAGCCTTAATTTCCACTCTCAAAGCTTTGTACCCTCCTTGATAAATTTTCTGTTCATGCCTAGAGGTGCTCTGTTACCAATACGATCTGAGTGCACTAGTCAAAACCGTTGCAGAGATTTGGCACTGATAAAGCCAAATCGTACCTAACCTCTTGTTAGGTCAGCATGCCCTTTGCCCAGAGATCTGCCCTGTACAACAACCCTTATGCCATCCACCTCACGTGGGTACTGCCCTCACACTAGATAAGCTATAAATAAATCAGTCATGAGATTCTTTCTCGTTTCACCACACCCCCCACGACTTCAACATAAACATATTTTTTACTATTCCTTTGTGATCACTGTGTACGTGACTGTTCAGAAGGCACTCACCTCTGCCCTTGTGGCAAAGGTAAATGGCAAGAGGAGAGTCTGCCCAGGGTACTGAGATCACTATTGGGAAGACCTGGCATGCATGCCAAGCTGTTACTATTCCCACTGTAGACTTTCTATGTGCCACATATGCTGTGAGCTGGGTCAACAGGGCCATCAAAGAAGTGGGTAGAATTATCTCATAGTTCAGAAGACGAGGAAGTTGCAGCTTCAAATTTCATCACCATTATCACAACGATACTAACTTCCCTCAAGTTGTCCCCAAGTCATGGAAACCCTGAGGGTGAGACCTCTCCAAGCCCCTCTGTCCTCCACTGCTCTGCTCAGGTCCTGAAAATTCAGGCCTATGACCTCCTGAATTGAGTCCAGCCATCTGGCATACAGTCGTCCTCTCTTTCTGCTGCCTTCTACTCTTCCTGGCATCATTGTCTTTTCTCATGAGCCATGGCTTCTCATGATGTGGCCAAAGTACCACATTCTTCTCAAGAGCCTTAATTTGGCACAACATCTCAAAAGAGTTCATTTTCCTCTTGTCTACTTTCTTCACTGTCCAGCTCTTGTGATGGGGAATACAATGGATTGGACAAGTCTAACTTTAGTATTCAGTTTAGTACCTTTGCACTTTAGAATCTTGTCTATTCTTTCTAAAGCTATTGGGTCTTGCCTCCCTGAGACTGGAGCACCTCAAAATACTTTCAACAGGAATACGTAATAGCAATACAAGCTTGGTGGGAAAATCCATTCCTCCTCTAGCTGGGGTGGGGTAGGGTTTCAATTAAACTCAAAGGGGACAGGGGAATGTAAGGAGTGGGGTGGCAGATAATATCATAACTCTTTCTAAACGGTTCCTATGCTGCCCGGAACAATGGATGCAAGTTCCAGGAAAAGAGGTTCCACCTCAACATTAGGAGGAACTTCTTAACAGTAAGAGCTGTTCGACAGTGGAACACACTCCCTTGGAGTGTAGTGGAGTCTCCTTCTTTGGAGGTCTTTAAGCAGAGGCTGGATGGCCATCTGTCGGGGATGCTTTGATTGGGAGTTCCTGCATGGCAGGGGGGTTGGACTGGATGGGCCTTGTGGTCTCTTCCAACTCTATGATTCTAATCAGAAACTCCTGGTGCTTCATCCTAGCGAGCTCTGCCTCCACTACACAACAGTCCCTCGGAGGAGAATATTCCACCCCATGTCACTAGTCCTCATTGTTGGGATCCCTGGTTGAAGATAAGAGCAGGAACTGCCTCCTCTCCTACTCCCACTTGGGAGTAGCAGAGTTGTAAGCTTTCCCAAGGGATTAATTGAGGCTTCCTTTGAACATTATTAACAGCCACACCCTCCTTCTGTGCATACTTCAGGATAGAAACTATACATACCAGTTCAAGGTCTGGTGTACTCCTTCTGGGGAAAGAAGGCAAGATCTACCATAAGGTTGGAGTGAGTGAACTGTCTCAGGGGGCAGAGACAGGGATGCAGCCACAGCAGGCTCCTATGTTTCTCTTTTGACGCTGCCCAGCCATTCCAGACTGGACCCGGCACCCACCAAAGATGCCTGCTGCCCTTCAGTGAGGTGGAGGAGAACTCTGCCACTGTAGACATGAGACACTCCTCCCACTTCAGTTGGCCTCTATAAATGGAATGGAGGGACATCTGCTTGACCTTGGCCTCAAGGAGACAAATTTCTTGGGACAGCTTTGGATATAGAATCATAGAATCATAAAATCATAGAATTGGAAGAGACCACAACAGCCATCCAGTCCAACCTCCCTGCCATGCAGGAACTCTCGATCAAAGCATACTTGACAGATGGCCATCCAGCCTCTGCTTAAAGACCTCTAAGGAAGAAATTAATCTCTTGGGATATGGTGATCCCTGGGTCTGTCTGAACACATTTGTACATGTCCTTTCTAGTTATGCTGGGGGTATGATTGCTGCTGCTGTTGTTTTTACATTATAAAATGGTGAAGGGTCTGGAAACCATGCCCTGTGAGGAGTGACTTAGGTTGCTGGAGATGTTTAGGCTGGAGAAGAGAAGGTTAATGGGTGATATGATAACCTTGTTTAAATATTTGAAGGGATGTCATATTGAGGATTGAGCAAGCTTCTTTTCTGCTGCTTCAGAGAACAGGACCCAGAACAATGGATACAAGCTACAGAAGAAGAGATTCCATCTCAACATTAGGAGGAACTTCCTGGCAGGAAGAATTGTTCCTTCTTTGGAAGGCTTTAAACAGAGGCTGGATGACCATCTGTCGGGGATGCTTTGATGGAGAGTTCCTGCATGGCAGGGAGTTGGACTGGATGGCCCTTGGGGTCTCTTCCAACTCTATGATTCTGTGACTAGGGGCATCACTACAGATGTGCAGCGAGTACACACTGCACTGGGTGACACCTTAAGGTGGAGTGATACTACTGCCCCTCAATTGTCTACTTTTTTTTCCTTTTTCTTTTCTTTTCTTTTTTCTTCCAGAAATGGCCTGTGGCATTTGCCCATTCCCCTTTAAAACCTTGGAGCTCAATGGAAGAGAAGGCATTGTGGGGAGAGGCTCAGTGATTGCAGAAAAAAAGAGGTCTGATGTTTGAATTTATTTTTTTTTACTCTTTTAAAATTTTCTTTAAAAACATGACATCTTACTAAATTTTCACTGCAATCACTTTAAACTATGTAAATGTAAATCCATTTAGGCTGTGCTTATGATATTGTACTCTGGAGCTATAATTTCAATTTTGTTAGTTTATGTCACAACTATTGCCATTACGTTCAGTGATGTATGGAAATTACAATTTACATGTAACATTAGTACAAAAAACATTACTAAGGATGCTGTATGGGAGAATCAATGAGAGGGGTGACACCATGGACTCTTTCAAATGGGAGGAATTTCTCCCAAATCTGAATGGAGCCCATTCGGATTCACGTAAATTCGCTAGTTTAGCGAATTTACGTGAATCCCCATTGCATTCGGAAGGCGTTCGGAATGTCTTCCTATTACCCGGAAATAACCCCTCCTTGCCCGAAATTGCGTGAGAACCTTTAATGCGCAATAATGCAAAACCCATGATTGCATTCGGAGTAGCTTCCCTTTTGCCCGAAATTGCATGAGAAGAATTAATTCGCAATAACGTGAAACCCCAGGATTGCGTTTGGATTGCCCTTGCATTATACTTCCAATTTCCCACGTCTGAAAGAGTCCCATGAGTTTTCATCTGTGGCACCAACCCTAGTGATGCCACAGATCTTTATTGGTATCCTGACTTCTCCCCCAAATTGGCAACTGTTTTTGCTCAAGGGGACAGATGCTCGCATCATCTCTCAGATACTCTCCCGCAGAGCATGGGAATGCACTGTTGCAAGTGCTATTTTCTTTCAAATAAATACTTTTTTTAAAAAAATGTCTTAGGAAACAAATATTAACCTAAAACAACATTAGGATAACATATTGGTCAGGAACAATACAAAAACAGATCTATAATTGTTATCAGCATATAGAAAAAAAAGACAATTCCTTAACACTGTTGAATAGACTGAATAAGGGATACATGAAGAAATAACAAGACAAGAAAACAATGGAAACTATTCACATTTTCAGCCATTGATCTTCAATGGATCTAGATGTCTCAATAAATCATCGTTCCAGACCAGCCGTGAGTGTTGCCTCTATTATTCCTTCCCCAATAAAGGAAGAAATGAGAAAATGTAGTCTGTTGTTGTTGTATAAGGCTTATTTTCAAGTGCTGTTAAGGGCTGAGGAATGAAAAAGAGATAGGATAGGAGGGCCCTGGCAGTGGAGTCCACCAAACTCCTTTTGTGCAAAACTCATGGGGAAAGGAAATGAATGACTGCATCACAAGGAACGGAGGCTAGAGGGCAGAAAGGAATTGATTATGTTGCACATTGCAAAACTTTCCAAAGTAATATTGCAGGCTGTTTTTATAACTGATTATATTGCACGCTGAGAGCCAATGTGGCATAGTGGTTGAGTGTTGCACCACTACTCTTGAGATCAGGGTTCAACTCCCTGCTTCAACATGAAACCCACTGAGTGGGTGACCTTGGGCAACTCACATGCTCTCGGCCTCAGGGAAAGGCAATGGCAAAAGTCTGAACAAATCTTGCTAAGAAGCCCCATTATAGGTTCGTTTTGTTGTTGTTGTTGTTGTTGTTGTTAACTGCCCTCGAGTCGATCTCTACTCATGGATGAGCCATCTCCAAGACCCCCTGACCTTCACTGCTCTGCTTAATTCCTGCAACCCCATAAAACTCATAGTGACCTCCTTAATAGAGGCCATCCATCTGGCATATGGCCTTTCTCTCTTCCTACTTCCCTCCACCTTTCCCAGTATTATTATTCCCAGTCTTTTCCAATGAGTTCGCCCGAAGTACAACAGCCTCAGTTTGGTCATCTTGGCTTCCAGGGAGGTTTCTGCTTGATCTGCTTTAAGACCCATTTCTTTATCCTTTTGACTGTCCATGGGATCCTCAGCACACTGCTCCAGCATCACATCTCGAATGGATTTTCTTCCCATCATCTTTCTTAACTGTCCAGCTCTCACATCCATACATGGTAATAGGGAATGCAATGGCTTGTATGATTCTAACTTTTGTGCCAAGTTGTATATCTTTGCATTTTAGAATCTTTTTGAATTATTTCATAGCCACATCCCCAATCTTAATCTTCTGATTTCCTGACTGCAGTCCCCATTTCTGTCAACGTTTGATCCCAGGTGTGGCAATTCTTTTACTATTAAAAATGACTTGCAGACACACAACAAGAAACAATATGTTACACATTACTTTTTTGCTTCTTTAGTACTAAAAAGATTAAGAAATTAACATATAAAAACAAAAACGCCCTTAAAATGTCCTCCAAAAGTCATGAGAAAAAATTGTAAGTAGATTGGGGTGGGCTGTATATAGCCCTTGGAAGTCCCAATTTGTAATCTAAGGCCCCAGTTCCCCCCAAATTAAAACATTTCTTGTGATTTTTTTGCCCCCAAAGCTAACCAGAATGAGTCAAAGTGCTGTAAAATGCCCCACCAAATACCCCAATCTGAAAAAACAACAACCAAAATCAGGTGAAAATTGTTTCCTACCCCTCCACCATTGCCCACCTTGAAGAAAAGAATACTGACATTACCAGTCATTGCTTATCTGAAAAAGGAATCTTGGGATACTATCAAATCCAGCAAAAGATAACACTGTTACTTCTTCTAATGCATGAACTCAAGGCTCTGAGCAGCCAAATGGAGGCCGTTCCAGGAGATCTGGAGTGAAAGCGAAGACTGCTAGAGAGTGGTCCAGGTCCCGACAAAAGGAATAGGGATGTAATTCTTTACTTATTTTTTTCCTGAAAGGAAGCTGAAGGTAATTTTAGCATTTTGAGTCCCACTGGGGGAATTTGCAGTTCAGGACTTATGCTGCACAAAATGTGTACATGGGATTTTTGCCTGTCTTCAACCGTGACGTTTTATTTCTTCTCCCCACCCTGGTTTCAGTTGGTATCAAGAAGCACTTTGCGCAGGCCTCAAGGCCTGCAGAAATAAAGCCCCAATGTTGCAATGCAAAAACTCTTATGAAAAAACAAAGGCTGTGTTCACACTGGAGAAATAAACCGGTTTAATTGCCATGGCTCAATGCTGTGAAATTCTGGGAATTGTAGTTTGTTGTGGGGTCCAGAGCGGAGCTCCGCTCCGCTCTGGGCCCCACAACAAACTACAATTCCCAGAATTTCACAGCATTGAGCCATGGCAATTAAACCGGTTTATTTCTCCAGTGTGAACACAGCCAAAGGAGGGGGGTATATTGCCCCTACCATCCATCCCCACCCTCTGCTCGGTTTCTCTGCTTCCTTCTGCTTCTGCTTCCTACATTCAAAGGCTTCTGGGAATGTAGGCTGACGTGCGAGACCCCTCTCCCCTTCTGCCTGTTTTTCTTCCTACATGTGGGACGTGGAGAAAATCTTGAGATCTGCAATCACAGCCATAAAACTTGTTATCACCTGCTTTTATAGAAGGTCACAGTAGGAAGAACAAGGACTCAGAGCTTCCACACAGGCACCTGGGGTTTGTTTACCGTATGTTGTTCACAGAAGGGAAGAGAGTCCTTGAAGCCTAGTGGGTGGGGATTGCTGGAGGTACATATATGGAGATGGTTGGATAAGAGAGTGAAAGAAGAGTTCGTAGAGTCATAGAAATAAAGAGTTGGAAGAGACCCCCCCCCCCCGTCGCCAAGGGCCATCCAGTCCAACATCTTTCTGCCATGCAGGAATACACGATCAAAGCTCCCCCATGAGGTGGCCACCCAGACTCTGCTTAAAAACCTCCAAAGAAGGAGACTCTACCGGACTCTTTCAGACGTGGGAAATTGGAAGTATAATCCAAGGGCAATCCAAACGCAATCCTGGGGTTTCACGTTATTGCGAATTAATTCTTCTCACGCAAATTCGGGCAAAAGGGAAGTCACTCCGAATGCAATCATGGGTTTCACGTTATTGCGAATTTAAGCTTCTCACGCGATTTCGGGCAAGGGGGGGTTATTTTCAGGTAATGGGAAGTAATTCCGAATGCCTTCCGAACGGAGCAGGGGTTCAGGTAAATTCGCTAAACAAGCGAATTTACACGAATGCACATTGGCTCCATTCGGAATTGGGAGAAATTCCTCCTGTTTGAAAGAGTCTGAGGTAGCATCTTCCACTGTTCCACAGCTCTTTGGACACTTTCACACAGGGGGAAAAAGACAGAAGAAAAAGGAATAATCCCAGCTAAATCACACGATTGCAAGAAAGATTTTGTTAACACTGGATGAAATCTATGTGCTGAAGCAATACATTTTATTTTGCTGTCTTTATTCTGTGCAGCTGGGAACAGAATTTCCAGACATGTGCAGTTGGGCCAAAATGACACATGCACAAAATGATCGATTGTGATATGCTAAGAATTCATGGATGGATGTGTGTGAAATGCCACTGCGCTATTATTTTTAATGGTGTGATGGTGTGATTGTGTGAAACTCGTGTTGCTTTTTATTCTCATTGCCACAATTATTGCTGAATTGGCCTTACCAAGGTCAATGCCTTTTAATTGCCAGCTGTAGAGGTACCCATCTCCAACAGTGTCTGCTTTCATGGGACATTTTCAGCAGGCCTACATGTCACTAGCAGGCCAACACTTCAGTTTTCTTTGTCAGCCTTTGCAGCCAACACTTTGATTTCCCATAATGTGCTGGCATACAGCACTACATTGTAGGGAAAACCAAGTGTTGGCTTCAAAATTCTGCCCATAACTAATAGGTCCATTGAAAATGGCCTGCCGGGGCAAAAATTGGTGGGGAAGGAATAGAGGTTGGTGAACCATGGTAATGTGCAGCCTGCTCAATGGTTGGGATCAAGTCATTAACCAAAGTTGCCACAGGCTATCAAAAGCCAGACTGGGTCTAGTTTCCCAGTTTGCCTGCCACTTACCCACTGGAGATCCAGACTTGGGCCACTGGTGGCATTCCAGATGTTTTTGGACTGCAGGACCAAAAACCATTCTCTATGCTGGCTAAGGTGGATGAGAGCTTCAGGTCCCCCAATCCAGAGGCAGTGGTGTCACAAGGGTTGGCATCATGATGTCACACACTCCCACTGACCTCCTCCAATACCACACCATACTAATGTACTAATGTGACTCATAAATCATAATTCTCATATATCACTGAATGTAATGGCAATCGTTCTGACATAAACAAGTAGCAAAATTAGACTCCACATAGCAAAATTAGAATTTTACCTTCAAATTACAATATCATATGCACACTCTAAATGTATTTACATGTACATAGTTTGATGTGATTAAAGTGAAAAGTTAGTAAGATGACAGTGGAAAACACTCCCTCGGAGGGTGGTGGAGTCTCCTTCCTTGGAGGTTTTTAAGCAGAGGCTGGATGGCCATCTGTCAGGTATGCTTTGACTGGGAGTTCCTGCATGGCAGGGGGTTGGACTGGATGGCCCTTGTGGTCTCTTCCAACTCTAAATTTCTATGATTCTATGATTCTATGAAAATTTCAAAAGAATTTTAAAAAAAAACCGAGGCCTCTCCTTTCTCCACTCATTGAACCTTACCACTCACACCTTCTCTTCTACTGAGCTCCAGGGTTTTAAAGGGACGCAGGTGAACGCCACAGTCCATTTTTTTGCCAAAAGGCAGACATTTGGGGAACAGAGGTATCACCCTCCTTTAGAGTGTCACCCAGTGTAGTCCATACCCCTCGCACCTCCATAGTGGTTTCCTGTCTGGAGGGGCACAAATGCCTCCCTAAATCTGGTTTATGAGACTTTCTGGATAAGGCATGAATATTCTGCCACTATACCATTTCTCTCTCTCTCTCTCTCTTAATGCTTTTGCCCCCAAATGCCCAGTCTTACTTTCCAAGATTGGCGAAAGAAATTTTCGCTAAGGCAGCTTCTCTCTGGTATGTCGCCAAGGGAGAATCAGCTTACCACGGCCTGCTGTCTGGCGTGTCAGGCAGGAGTGCCGCCAGCTCTCTCTCTTGCTGCCTGCTCCATGTCGGGCATGCAACATTACCCACAATCAATGCATCATTATGTGATAAACAAGACTAAAGTTGTTTTGCAGACACGTCAAGGAGTTATCGCTTTCTTCCCCCCCCCCCCCCCCGTCCCCCAGCAGCTGTTTAAATGAGAATGGATTGGTGTTTGAGGTGGATGCATGGCTGCCATGTTAGCAAGGAGGAGGGTTGACAGTCCGCATTGTTGAGCCACCTCGGGGAATCCACGAAGGACTGTTTTTATCACTCTGATCAATAGATGCCGGAGAACAAGGTGATGGAGACTGGAAAGAAAAATTGCATGCATTTGCATCATTTGGAATCCTCCCCATTAAAAAAAAAACCCCATACACAACCAGCTCCTCATAAATAGAAAGTTAATGCACAAAGCCAGACTAGACTCTTTCTTCTGATTAGCTAGTTTTCTCCTTACTGAGAGGTGTGTGTTTTTTGCCTCTTAGGAAATTATTGGAAACAATTGATTCCCCAACTCTTGGTATACTAGATCGTTCAAGCAATTCTAGAGTCTATGCAATATTTTTGAAGGCTCTGTGGAGGAAAAATATACATATATGTCTCATTCTTTGAAGAAGGTTCTGCTTGCTTTAAGGAGGATAGTCCTGGAATAGTCTCTGTGCCTTTAGCAAAAGACAGGCCAAAAAAGGGCCGATTGACATGCATTTGGTCTATATAATCATAGGACTCTTTCAGATGTGGGAAATTGGAAGTATAATTCAAGGGCAATCCAAACGCAATCCTGGAGTTTCACGTTATTGTGAATTAGAGCTTCTCACGCAATTTCGGGCAAAAGGGAAGTCACTCCGAATGCAATCATAGGTTTCACGTTATTGCGAATTAAAGCTTCTCACGCAATTTCAGGCAAGGAGGGGTCATTTTCAGGTAATGGGAAGTCATTCCAAACGCCTTCCGAATGCAATGGGGATTCATGTAAATGCACTAAACAAGCGAATTCACGTGAATTCGCATTGGCTGCATTCGAAGTTGGGAGAAATTCCTCCAGTGTGAAAGAGTCCATAAATTTGAATTGTTGCACTTGCACTTTGTTTTTTGATATCACTATTCTTGTTATGAAGAGAGTTGTGTTTTTTCGTTTCTCTTTTTGGGAGGTGTCATTATTTTATTGAATATTATAATGAGGCAGAAATACTTTTATAATAAAATTTTTAAAACCCACATGAAGCCCAAAAGCTGACCTGAGCATGTGCAGAGTATTTTTCTTTCATCCCTGAGTCCTTACCACAATCAGGCCCAACTCCCAGCTTCTGGAAAAGATGAGGTCTTTTAGCTTGTTTTCTGACCCAGGTTCAATTTTTTATTCAACCATGAAGCTTACTTGGTGACCTTAGACTAGTCATTATCTTCTTGGCATACCTACCTGTCAGGATTTGAGGAAAGATAAAATGGAGATGAAGATAACTATACACACCAACTGAAGTTCAGGGTGTGGAGACAAGATCTAAGCGAAAGGAATAATATTTGCTGGGAAGATGAGTGTGTGGCTCTTATTGAGATCAAGTCCTGCCTCTGGGGTTCTCACTGGGACACCTGGTTGTTGACTGTCTGAACACAGTGCTGCATTATAAAAGCCTTGGTCCGCTCTGCAAAGCTCTTGTTCAATACATTCCTCTTTTTAACATAAATCAGATTTATTCTCCTCCATTATTTCAATTAATATTCATGTTCAGATAGGTGTAGCCTGCTCCAGTTTGCTGACCAACAACCAGGAATGATGGAAGTTGTAAAACAAAACATCTGCACGGAATCAGGTTAGGGAAGGCTATGAAACGGAATGGTATAGTGGTTTAAATGTTAGGACAACACCTAGGAGACCAGGATTCGAATCCCTGCTTAGCGATGGAAACCCACTGGGTGAGTTTGAGCAAATCAGCCTCAGAAGAAGGCAAGGGCAACCTCTCCCTGAACAAATTCTGCCCAGAAAAAAAAAGCTAATAGGGTTGCTGTAAGGTCACCATAAGTCAGAAATGACTTGAAGACACACAGCAATAACAACAATGAGACATCTGTATCAGGGCACATTGACTTGGGGTCCTCAAAATATTTTGGACTGCAACTCCCATCATCCCTAGTTGATCAGTGGTGATGGATAATGGAAGTTGCAGTTCAGCTTCTGGGGGGCCCTGCATTCCCTAATCTATCATTCCCTCATCTGTTAGATGGAAAACCCAGGCAAAGCTGCTGAGGAAACATAGGCGACACACAGCATTTACCCACAGATTGGCACTAGGGAGCATGCAAAGGACTGCACTTTTGCAGCAGAAGCAGCTGTTGGTTTAAATTCCACCGTTTTGCTAGTTCCAATTATTATTATTATTATTATTATTTATATTTTCCACCTCCCCCTACGGATCGAGGTGGGATCACAACAATAAAAACTATGATTTAAAGCGAATTGCTGATTGGGTTATATTTGAAACTGGTTACAATCCTACCGTGATCAGTTTCAATAGCAATGAAAAATGCAAAAATACCACTCTTTCATGGCCAGGGTGGGAGAACCATTCTTTGGTGGTTCTTTTGAAAAGAATTGATTCTGGGAATGACGGATCTGAATCGCATCATTCTGGAGGGGAGGGAATAATGGCAGAGGGGTGTTTACCATCTCTCCTCAGATTTTGGTAGATCCACCACCACCACCACCACCACCCAGCGCTGCCTTTGTGCTTTTGGTGTGACCTATGGGTGCATTATTTTTTTAAAAAAAATATTGATAGAAGATTTGATTCATTGGTTTTGCAGCTACTTGCAATTACCTGGGTGATCCAACCACAGCTCATAGTGAGGCAAGTAGCTGCAAAACCAATGAATCAAATCATCTATCTGTCTATCTATCTGGTTCCAAAGCTGGGCTGCCCAGGCTGCAGCTTTATATAACTGAGGATGCACAGATGATTGACATACATTTTGAAGCAGCGCAAACGAGTGGGGACGACAATCATGCCAAAAGAGAAGCAATTACAAGGGGATAATGAAAAGATCCGCTTGCATAGTGGGAATGATGGACCTTTTGGAATTGATTTACCAACACGGAGCAAAGGCAAATCCAAAACCAGTTTAAATGTAAGTGGGAATCAGCCCCAGGCTTTGCATTCAGATTCCATATAACATCAATAACCATTTTTTAAAAGCCATAAAAAATAATAATAATTAAAAGAACAACAACAACCCTACAAGCCCCACTCTCCAGCACAGTTATCTCAGGAAATAACAAGCCATTTGCCTGAGTTCAAGGCTTAGGAAAGTGGCTGGTTTGGCTGGGGGATTCTTGGTGTTGTAGTCCCCAAACAGCCATGTTCGAGGCTCTACACAAAATGACATTTGTTGCTGATTTGTTGGACCTGTGGTAAACTCAGCCACCCGTTGTGCTCTTTATTTATGATCATTAGCTGGCAACAAAATAGCCACGTCTGGTTCCTTTGCTTTTTGTTTGGCAGACGCAGCTGGTGCCCACAGTCTCTGCATGGGGGGGGGGGAGAACTTTGTGGCTTTTGGGGGCTGCTGTTGTTTCTTGTTGTTGTTGTCATTGTTGTTGCTGTCGTTGGAGTGACAGTACAACAGGGCCTGCTAAGGAAATCTGATATCCTGTCAGTATGGAGTGAGTTGATTCCCGTATCACTGAGTGGTCTTGATGCATAAAAGGAATGGCTCCCTGTCCAAAGCAAGGAAGGCTTAAAGCTTGCAACACTCTTGTTTGCTCTTGGATCAAGGGAGATGAAAAGGAAGGGATAAAGAAAAAGAGAGAAGGAAAAGGAAAGGAAAGCGGGAAGGAGTTGGAAATTTTTGCATTTTGTATATACCTTTCAGACTTTCTGGTTGAGGGACTGGCTCAGAAGAAAACGCACAGTCTTGAGCCATTGAAAGCAAACAAATCTTAACATGCCACCCCAAACATCTAATAACTTCTGAACCATTTGTGTACATCCATCCTTTCTTACTGATGTTAGGCTGTTTTGGGGAGGAGAGTTGCATCCACTGACAATGTTTAAATTGTATTCTTCTTGGGGCAGAGATTCTCCCTTCCTGGCTGCACTATTTTCTAAGGAATCTGGATGTAGCCATACTGCACAATTATAGCAGTTTGATCCCACTTTAACTGCCATGGCTTGATCCTATGGCATCCTAGGTTTTGTAGTCTTGGGAAGGACTTAGAATTCTCTGCCAGAGATCTCAATTGCTGTACTTCAAAGGACGGAAATCCTTCACCAAGATCCCATAGGATGAGGCCATAGTCATTAAAGTGGGATCAAAAGCTTATAATTGTACAGAATTGCGGAAGCACTTTCTTTCACACTTCACCATTATAACACCTTAACTGCTATGACTGCACCCTGTTGACCCCTTGGATTAGTAGTTTTGTGAGGGGGAACTAGAAATCTGTGCTAGAGTGTCATGGCAGTTTGAACCAAGGTGTTATACAGTAATAGCATAGTATGAAAGAGACTTAAACCTAATATTATTGTCATGAAGCTCACAAACTGTGGGGTAGGAGTTGGACATAGGAGGGCCCTCAGCTTCAGGCAATGTGGCTCCTACACACAGATGAAACCTGAAGGATGTGTTGGTTGAAATGCCAAAAACTACATAAAACAACGGTCATATCAAGTCTGTGTTGCTATGTTTTGGTTCTGTTGCGTGGCTGTTCAACTTGCCCATTGCACAACACATTTGTTGTGGCTCTTGCATGAGGCCAGCACATGCCTGTGCATGCCTGTTTGCCTTGTGATGTTGTTTCTCAGCAAGGACATGAAAATATTTGTCCTTTAAGCACCAGCATCTCTGCGGGCAAGAATTAAATTGTAGGGTCTGTGTATTCTCTGTTTCATTTCATGCAAACATGGACTAACATGGGGCAGCAGGCATATTGTTGCCAACCTCTCTGCTTCTCCGTTGGTATATTCCAGAGCCTTGTACTTGGAAGACAATTGCTAGTTGCCCATCTCATAGTTAGGGTTGCCAGATCTCAGAACAAGGCCCTGAAAAGGGCCCTTTTCTCCCATCCTCAGACTAAGGAAGAGAGATCTCATGATAATAGCACTGCTTTGAAATGTATGGGCATGCGTTTAAAATCTGCAAGGCCAAGAGTAGTGTGCTGGTTTGAGTGTGGGACGAGGACTCTGGAGACTAGGGCCATGGAAACCCACTTGGGCAGGTCACACTCTCTCAGAATAAGAGGAAGGCAATGGCTAATCCCCCTCTGAAGAAATTTTGCCAAGAAAACCCCATAATATTCACCATAAGTCAGAAATGATTTGAAGTCATATAGCAACAGCATATTCTGTTCAATTGTGGTTGATAGTTAGTATCTCATGTTTACCTCTTACAACACCCTTATTATAAAGGATGCCAGTCTCAAAACTGGAGTTGGCTCCTGCACTTTCTGTGTAGAAGAGGGGATTTCAGCAGTTATTGCTTGTCATGCAACCAGGTAATAAACATTGCAGGCTGAAATTCCCTCTTCTACACAACCGTTAGAAAACCAACATGGTGTAGTGGTTTGAGCATTAGACTACATTACAGTAATGTGTGTCTCCTGCTGTCAGTGTTATCCTTCTCTGTGTTTCTGCCTCCTTCCCAAGCAAGACTTCCCAGTTGGGAAACCAGAGTTCAGCTCCAGGCAACAGCTTCCCAGATTCAAGCAGCTCCGGGCCTTGCACAAAGATAACAGCAGAAGACAGCTAGAGGGTGGATGGGTTACACTTGTTGGCCGCATCAGGCCCACTTCAGGGCCATCGGTGTTACACCCCATCTTACTTTCCCCACAAAAGTTCTGGACATGAAGACTCATAGAATCATAGAGCTGGAAGAGACCACAAGGGCCATCCAGTCCAACCCCCTGCCATGCAGGAACTCCCAGTCAAAGCATCCCCGACAGATGGCCATCCAGCCTCTGCTTAAAGACCTCCAAGGATGGAGACTCCACTACACTCCGAGGGAGTGTGTTCCACTGTCTAACAGCCCTTACTGCCAGGAAGTTCCTCTTAATGTTGAGCTGGAATCTCTTTTCCTGCAGTTTGCATCCATTGTTCCGCGTTCTAGTCTCTGCAGCAGCAGAAACAAGGTTGCTCCCTCCTCAATATGACATCCCTTCAAATATTTGAACAGGGCTATCAAATCACCTCTTAACCTTCTCTTCTCCAGGCTAAACATCCCCAGCTCCCTAAGTCGTTCCTCATAGGGCATGGTTTCCAGGCCCTTCACCATCTTAGTTGCCCTCCTTTGGACACGCTCCAGTTTCTCCACATCCTTTTTGAATTGTGGTGCCCAAAACTGGACACAGTATTCTAGGTGTGGACACAGTATTCTCAGGCTCCCAGTATGGATGCAATATAGCTAAGCAGGCCTAACTTTAACATGGCAGAGGGAGGCATTAAGTTTACATAACACATAAATCAGGCCCAGAATTGTCAGGGTACATCTTATGGAAGCTTGGAATCAGTCAGGCCCTGACATGAATGTCCACCACCTACTCTGAAAATCCTTCCACTGCACTAAATATTGTAGAAGTCTTAACATATCCAAAATGTCCCGCTGTCTTAGTATTGTAATACTGCTTGAGCATTTGTCTTCAGGTACATAGATCCTTTCCACGCTGTAGGGGATGCCCTCATGCATAACAAGCTCCTTCCCATGGTCTTTTAACCAAGTATCCCTTCCCATCACCTCAGCCAGGCTTTTCTGCTAGCATTGCTCCAAAGGGCCTTTGGGACATGGACTTTTGCTTGGCTTTGGGTAAATAGTGACAGTCTTAGTTGGTGAACATTTGTTCACCACCTTCATCCTTTAGATATCATGCTGTGTATCAGCTAGGAAATCCATCCCCACCCCCGGTAGAAGTTAAACTTGTAAAAATAACTCTGCCCACTTAATTTGTTTAGGGCTTCATTTCCAGGAGATCCTTAGAGCCTCCAAATTTTTATGGTCAATTCACATCTTGAAAGGTCTTTAAACTCCATCTACATAGCAAATGTCCAATGGATAGCCTCTGCATCCTTTTCCTAAATCAGCCAGTTATATTCTGTGTCTGAAAATTTTCTGGATAAATATGTTGTTGTTGTTACAATAATAGAAGCATAAAGTTGGAAGAAACATCAAGTGCCATCCAGTCCAATCCTTTGCCATGCAGGAAGACACAATAAAAGCACCTTCGACAGATGATCACCCAGCCTGTTTAAAAACCTCCAAAGAAGGAGACTCCATCACACTCCAAGGCAGCGTATTCTACTGTCAATTAGCTCTTACTCAGGACCTAATGTTTAGGTGAAATCCTAATGTTTAGATGAAATCTCTTTTCCTATAGTTTGCATCTGTTGCTCTGACTCCTATTCCCTGGCAGAAAACAAGTGTACTCCATCTTTAGTATGACATCTCTTCAAATATTTAAACAGGCTTGTCATGTCATCTCTTAACCTTATCTTCTCCAGGCTAAACAGACCAAGCTCCCTAAGCTTCTTTTCCTAGGGCTTTATGGTTTCCAGACCCTCCACCATTTTGGTTGCCCTCCTCTGGACATGCTCCAGTTTCTTGACATCCTTTTGTAGTGCCCAGAACTGGATACAATAGTACCAAAGCAAATGGTACTATTACTTTCCTCAATCTAGACACAATAGAAGTATAGTGACTTTTAGAGGTAGGGTGTCCATACTCTCCAATTATCCCAATTTGGCAGGGACAGAATTAATCCTCTGTCATCACTTTTTCCAGTGGCTTTCAAAATGTCTCCTCCTCCCATTTCCCCCCTTGCTTGCTTCAGTTGCTGCAAACTGAGTTCAAAGTGCAGAAGTAGTTTGCATTCAAATAAGCAGGGGGAGAGGACATGTGTGGAAGGAATCCTGACGTTTCTCAGTAGACTCAGGCAAAAGCAAACTGCTGCAGCCTCCTAGCTTGTTTGTTATTCCTCATTAATAAAGTTTGCCATCTTGAGGTTGCTTGGTACAAGTGTCCTAGTTTTCATCTGTAAAATGTTGGAGGTCACAGATGTCAAGGGTATGTCTTGGGACAGAAAAGTAGCTTTGGGGCCAGAGGCGAACTCCTGGCCACAAGATTCAAAATCTCTGTACTGGGAGATGTTCTCACAACACCAGAAGGGACTAGTCTCTCTCTGCACTGCTAGAAATTTGGAGAATGGAGGAAAATTTAATAGGGAGAGGCAATGCCCTTTCTTTGCCACCTCCTAAATTGCAGCCCACTAAGAAAGCCCTCTCATGTGCCCTGGATAGGCCTGTGACAATTATGGGGCCAAGAGAAAACTCTTATCTGAGAAAAGCTAGGTAGCAGATGAACAACTCATACAGGCTTCTTTGCACTTTACTTTTGCCTACAAGTCCTTGTATTATGCCTTAGCAACAAAAGGGATGTTTTGTGGTGATTATTTCTTGTATCTTCTAGATGCAAAAAAGCCAGAACGTGGGTGTGCATGATGTCACTCCCTGGACTCCTCTGTAAAAAATGATCTGGAAGTTTTGGGATCAGGCACAGATAAGGTTAACAGATCCCAAGTCTCACGGCTGGCCACTCTTCTCTATTCCTTAGAACACGCGGGAGGAATCTCAGGGTGAAAGAAATGATTTGAAAAGTATGTGTCTGCATCTGTATGTGGTACAAATATTACTGCATGTTGTTGGCTCTGCTGCATAAACACTCCAGGAGGTCTACCTGGCCCACTTCTCTTTACTCTTTACTCCCTCTCTCAGACATCTCTAGTTTCAGACCCTGGGCTGCTGCTGCCACCCTGCTAACCCTAAGCAAAGAGCTCGACAAAATGGTTGGTTTTATACTACTACTCTCAGAATTCCTCAGGAGCTATGCTGGGAGTTGTAGTCCAAAAGCAGAGATGAAATCCTAGTTTCCCCAGTAACTTTCCTCCCAGAGCCATGGCCTCATTTGTGAAGTGGCAAAATGAGGGCCTTGGGCAAGTTCTAAGATCTGCAGGGGAGGACTTGCAGGCATGGTCGGTGTGTGTGTGTAATTGAAATTGTGTTTTAAGTATTTTGCTATTTTTAAATATGATTTTAATATTGAGGTTTAGTTCCTTTTTAACTTTTGTAATTTAATGTTTTAGCTGGACCTTTTAAAATTTATTCTAAGCTGCCTTGGATCCCATTTTGGGAGAAAGACAGGATAGTTCAATAAATAAATAAATTACCTTTCCCCATTAATTTTTTCCAATCCCCAGATTTTTAGCAGTACAGAGAGTGAGACATTGAAAATTGTTCACTGCTGAAATGCTTCTATTGACTATGCTCACATTCTCTTGGATGACTCAACTGTGTTTCTAAATGCTGGACTGAAGTTTTGATTTATTGCAATGTGAGAAATTTGGGGATGGGAGGAAAATTTCATGGGGGGAGGCAGAAGAATTCTTACTGAGATGGCAATGCCTTCATTGCTCATCGTGTCCCACTCCACGTCTCCATCAATTCCGTAGTGTTGCCAAGTTGTTCTTTCCAGTATTTACAGTCCTTGTTATCCTGCCTATAGTGATGGGGCTTGGGAGTGTTGCTCCAAGTTAGCCCTTGTTTGACAGATTTTTATCTTGGATGAGCTGACATCAGACTGGAAGCCGAATAGGAGGCATGTTTGAAAGCGAATGGGCGGAAATGCTTTTCTTTTTTTCTTTTTCCCCAGAGTTCATTTTGATAGAGAGGACTCAAACAACCTGCAGAACAGGGATGGGGTGTGTTTAAAGAATTTTTCAACTGTGGTTCCTATGACCAGTGTACTCTGCTCCAAATCAACAGCATCTGGACTTGATATATTAGTATATCACTTTGAAGATAAAAGCAAAACCACTAGAAAAACACTGCATGAGGGGAAGCAACTACACTCATCCCTCCATATTTGCGGATTTAGTTATTCATGGATTTTATTAATATGATCTCTCTGGGAATATCTAGGTCCTCCAGCGCAACGTTATGGTCAACTTTAACCAAAAGTCACACTGAAGGACCTAGAGATTCCTAGAGAGAATACTCCACTAGGCATGTGTAGCGCCTCCAGCACAATTCTATCGTCAATGTCTGGCAAATGTTGACCACAGAGTTGCACTGGAGGACCGAGGACTCTTTCAGACGTCGGAAATTGGAAGTATAATTTAATGTCAATTCGAATGCAATCATGGGTTTTACGTTATTGCGAAGTAAATCTTCACACGCAATTTCGGGCAGGAGGGAAGCCACTCCGAATGCAATCATGGGTTTTACGTTATTGCAAATTAAAGCTTCGCATGCAATTTCGGGCAGGAGGGGGTTATTTTTGGGTAATGGGAAGTAATTTCGAATGCCTTCCGAACGGAGCAGGGGTTCATGTAAATTCGCTAAACTAGCGAATTTACATGAATCCGCATTGGCTCCATTCGAAGTTGGGAGAAATTCCTCCCGTTTGAAAGAGTCCCTAGAGATTCTTAGAGAGGTGTTCTCTCAGGTAAAAACATGGTGTTTTTGTTATTTGCAGTTTTTTCATATTCGGGGGGGGGGGGTCTTGTGCCCCTAACCCAAGAGAATATGGAGAGAAGAGAGTAGTTAGTTCCCCATTTTTTGACTCTCTTGGGTCGCATTTTCCGGTAAATTTTAAGAGGGTTTTTAATGGGAAGTTTTTCACCTTCTCCATTGAGAGAATATGGAGGGGGGGGGCCTTCACATTTTTGTGCGGGGAGCAATATAGGATTGAGAGAATGTGGGGGAAGTTGAAAGCTTTCCACTGAAACTGCACTCAAAAGCGGGTGCCTTAGGGATTGATAGAAATCGAGGCGCCCCCTTTTAGTCACCCTTGCAGTGGAAGTTTTCAACTTCTCCTACATTATTATTGTCTCAATACTATAGTGTCCCCCTAAAAAATAACAACAATAATAATGAGTATTGTGAAGGGAGGAACGAGTTATCTCAGATGGCATTTTCCAGTTACTTTTCAGAGGCCTTTTAGTGGGAAGTTTTTAACTTCCCTTACATTCTCTCAATCCTAAAGTGCCCCCTCAAGAAATAACAAATGGAGGGGAGCAACTTTCACCATATATATTGTTAAGGTCCCGCTTAAGAGTTGACGTCTTGTTTTTGGGAATCCCTCAAGTGGCATTTTCCACTTACTTTTTATTATTATTATTATTATTATTATTATTAATTTTCTGCCTCTCCCGGCAGATTGAGGTAGGATTACAGCAATAAAACAGTAAAATAAAAGTATAAAAATATAGACAATAAAATGCTAACAATATTATTAACTCAATAATTTAACTAAATCATCATCATGCCTTCTGCCTATTTGACGGGCAGATATAATAGTACTCCTGTCCATCTAAGATTATGTATTTGCAAAACCAGGACAGTGGAGAATATCATACATTATCTTTCACATTGTCCTCTTTACATATCTCCTAGACAAAGGTTTCTTGAGTGTTACATTCCCTTTCTGACAGATCCTGTTTGCAACAGATCTGTCTTCTTCTGGCTGGTAATGATGTATTTATTACTTCTCTGGTAGCAAAATTTGGTTTAGCTGCTGTTTAGAATCAATTTTTTTGCAAGGGGAATGACAACTAGAACTTTTCTAGGTTTATGTTTCCATTATTATTAATGATTATGATGTATTTTGTATCTTGTTGATGGGCTTCCCTTATTAACTTTTACCATTTTGATTCATCTGTGGTTTTTGTGCCTTGGTGTTTTTTTTTTAAATACTGTTTTGTTTTTAATGTTTTGTTTTTAATGGCTGGACCTGTCTTACATTGTGATGGCTTTTAGCTTTTAACAATAATTTTCTGTCATATCATTAAATCATCATCTAAACAACCAAAGAACATAACGTGGTAGCCAAGGTGGAGTGTTTTAAACTTAAGATCTCCTACAAGAGATAGTCTGTTCCATAATTCGGGGGCTGCGGCCGTAAATGATCTGTGGACTCTTTCAGACGTGGGAAATTTGGAAGTATAATCCAAGGGCAATCCAAACGCAATCCTGGGGTTTCACGTTATTGCGAATTAATTCTTCTCACGCAAATTCGGGCAAAAGGGAAGTCACTCCGAATGCAATCATGGGTTTAACGTTATTGCGAATTTAAGCTTCTCACGCGATTTCGGGCAAGGGGGGGGTTATTTTCGGGTAATGGGAAGTAATTCCGAATGCCTTCCGAACGGAGCAGGGGTTCAGGTAAATTCGCTGAACAAGCGAATTTACATGAATCCGCATTGGCTCCATTCGGAATTCCTGTGAGAAGATGATTGGCCCCGCTTTAATTGCCCTGGCTCAAGGCTATGGAATTCTGGGAGTTGGAGTCTGTTGTGGGGCACAGAGCAGAGCTTTAACTCGTCTGACTCAATCGCTATGGAATTCTGGGAGTTGGAGTCTGTTGCGGGGCACAGAGCAGAGCTTTAACTCGCCGTCTGACTCAACTGCTGTGGAATTCTGGGAGTCGGAGTCTGTTGTGGGGGTCCGAACTCCCAACTCCCAGAATCCCATAGCCTTGAGCCAGAAAAAGAGTTAAAGAAAGCGGTGCCAAAACGAGTTATATTTTCTCCGGTGTGGATGCAGCCTGTGCCTGTGTTGCGTCGTCTAGGTTTATCACACTAGAGGGCAAACAGGATTTAAACAGGAATTAAACAACAGGAAATGCCCTATGTTAAACATAAGGCATGCTAAATGCCCTAGAGGTTTATCACACTAGAGGGCAAACAGGATTTAAACAGGAATTAAACAACAGGAAATGCCCTATGTTAAACATAAGGCATGTTAAATGCCCTATCAGGTTTATCACACTAGAGGGCAAACAGGATTTTAAACAGGAATTAAACAACAGGAAATGCCCTATGTTAAACATAAGGCATGCTAAATGCCCTAGAGGTTTATCACACTAGAGGGCAAACAGGAGTTAAACAGGAATTAAACAGGAATTAAACAACAGGAAATGCCTTATGTTTAACACAGGGCATTGAACATGCCTTATGTTCAACATAGGGCATTTCCTGCTTAATTCCTGTTTAACTCCTGTTTAAATCCTGTTTGCCCTCTAGTGTGATAAACCAGTGTGTGTGTTTTCGTGGTCCCTCCCCTCCCCATCCTCCTCAGTCAGCCCAGCCAGGCCAAGCCCAGGCGAGGGGCGGAGGCCTCCCTTTGCAGGCGCTACTTAAGCCCTGGCTTTTGGGGCTGGAGCAGCCAAAGAGGAGGAGGAGGAGGAGGAGGCTCTCATTCCTTGTTTCCTGTCCCTGGCTTGCAATGGAGGCGCTGCTCCTGTGGCCCTGGAGCCCCCTTTTGGGACTACTTTGGTGCAGCCTGATGCTGGCAGTGGAGGCAGAGAGGCACACAGTCTTTTGGAACAGTACTAACCCCAAGTGAGTGGGGGCTCTGCTGGGAGGGAAAGTGGCACAGACTCCAGGCAAGCTGCTCCTAACTGGAGGGGTGGGTGAGCCTTTTTTTTTTTTCCTTCCCTTCTTTCTGCATCCACAATAACCCACTTTGGCAACAAGCTCCAACTCCCAGGATTCCATAGCCTTTGAGCCAAGGCATTGAAAGCGGTGCCAAACCGGGTTCTCTCTCCAGTGTGGATGCACCAGACCTCCCCCACAATTGAGAAGGCTGCTGTTGGAGAGGGGTTCCTCTTCCACCCAAAAACCCTCTCCTCTCCTCATTTTGTAAAAACTTAAACCCCCAACTTTTTCCCCTTCTTACCTTGGGATGAAGTTGTTGAAAGTGTAAAGGGGGAAGAAGAAAAAAGAAAAGAAAGTGTAAGGGGGAAAAGAAAATAGAAATCAAGCCATCGTCCCATGGGAGTGCAAGTTTAGGGATCCTTTGGTGCAATGAAATTGATAGGATGGGACCTTCTTCTTCTTTTTTTAGGACTGCAGTTCTTTGCCCCAGAAAATCCTCATTTTTCCTTGCCCTGCTTTTACTTTCTTAACCCTAGTCTTAATGAGTATTGAGGGATACTGGGTGACTTTGGGCAAGTCACACTCTCTTAGCCTCAAAAGGATGGCAAGGGCAACAACCTCCCTCCCCAAGAAACATGCTAAAGATGCCTAGCAAATAGTTTTTTATGGTTTTTTTATGTGGCCATGTTCTGGAAGACTTTATTCCTGACATTTCACCAGCAGCTGTGGCTGGCATCTTCAGAGAAGATTCAGACATCAGGAGTAAATTCTTCTACAGCATGAATAAATTACAGAATAATTTATAAATTATAAATTATAAATTATAATTATATAATAAATTTAAATATAATAATAATTATATAATATATAATAATTATATAATATTTTATAATTATAAATTATAAAATAATTTATAATAAATAATAATAATAATAAAATACAGAATAAATTCTTCTACCCACAAAAAACTATGGATGCCAGCCGTGAAAGCCTTTGGCTTTACATTGCCTAGAAAACCTCACAATAGTTTCGCCTTGTTTTTTTGCCATGCCTCCACCTGGTTTCCAACTAATGGCAACCTTAAGGCAAACCTTTCCCGGGGTTTTCTTGGCAAGATTTGTTCAGAGGAGGCTTGCCATTGCCTTCCTCTGAGGCTGAGAGAGTGTGACTTTTGCCCAAGGGCACCCGCTGCGTTTCATTTGAACCCTGGGTTCCAAAGTTACAGTCCATGCTGGCTCTTGGGTTTGGCTTAGGGCTGCCATAAGTCAGAAACCACTTGAAGGCAGACATTAAGAACAACAACATAAGAGCTAAGGATAACAACATCCCAAATCCACAAAAGAGTGGATTTGCAAAAAATGTACGCCCCAAGTTTTCGAAGCTCCACTTCCAGGCTGGATATGCGTAAGGGACCCAAGCGTCTTCTGAAGCCAGTTTCAGTGTTTTAGGTAGCATATGTGTTCTTCTTCACAGTTTATTATAGTAACCACTGCAGTCAGAGTACGAATCATAGGGTTGGAAGGGACCCCAAGGGCCATCCAGTCCAACCCTCTTCTGCCATGGAAAAAGACACCATCAAAGCCCTCCCTGAGACAGATGGCCATCCAGCCTCAGTTTTAAAACCTCCAAAAAAGGAGACTCCTCCATGGGAGTGTGTTCCACTGTCTGGCAGTTTTGCCATCAGGAAGTTCTTCTAATGTTGTTGTGGAATCTCATGGTTTATATGGTTACGTTATCTTTATGGTCAAGAACTTGGCAAGCTTTGGTCCCTCTTTAGCCTACTCACTGTCGAACTACCATCCAGATCTGGCTAGACTATACCAGACCAACCGACACAGTCCTGAATATTGTTGTTGCTGTGAGCTTTCAAGGCCTTTCCAGCTTACAGCAACCCTAAGGCAAACCTATCACAGGGTTTTCTGTGGCTGAGAGAGTGTGACTCACCCAAGGTCACCCAGTGGGTTTCCATATGGTCAATCAGGGAATCGAACCCTCGTCTCCAGAGTCGTCGTCCAGTGTTTGAACCACTGCACCATGCTGGCTTTCACTGAGTGGTTATCTCCCTATTTTTTTAAAACCTTGATTCAGAATATAAAAAGAACAGCGTAGAAAGAGAAGTGCCAAGTGGAGACATTACACAGCCACAGTACAGTAGCTCCCAGTTTTAAGGGCAGCAGGCATTGTGCTGTGTCAAAGAAAGTTGTGTGTTTGGGGGAAATCTTGGCTCTGCACCCCCTCCCCTAGCACAAGGTGCTCCATGACATGTTGCAAACAAGCTTGTAAAATTGGGCTAGAACTGTTACATGGATTTGTAATTGGTTGACTGGCCGAACCCAAAGGGTGCTCAACAATGGCTCCTTTTCAACCTGGAAAGAAGTGACCAGTGGGGTGCCACAGGGTTCTGTCCTGAGCCCAGTGCTATTCAACATCTTTATTAATGATTTGGATGACAGAATTGGGGGCATACTTATCAAATTTGCGGAGGAAAATAAACTAGGAGGAATAGCTATTACCCCAGAGGACAGGATCAAAATTCAAAATGACCCGAATAGACTAGAAAGCTGGGCCAATGCTAACAAAATGAAATTCAACGCAGAGAAATGTAAGGTACTGCACTTAGGGTGGAAAAATGAAATGCACAGATATAGGATGGGGGGACACCTGGCTGAATGAAAGTACGTGTGAAAGGGAGCTAGGAGTCCAAGTAGACCATAAGTTGAACATGAGTCAACAGTGCGATGTGGCAGCTAAAAAGGCCAATGCAATTTTAGGCTGCATCAATAGAAGTATAGTGTCTAGATCAAGGGAAGTAATACTGCCACTCTATTCTGCTTTGGTCAGGCCCAACCTGGAATGTTGTGTCCAGTTCTAGGCACCACAATTAAGAAAAGATATGGAGAAACGAGCGTGTCCAAAGAAGGGCAATTAAGATGGTGAATGGTCTGGAAACCATGAGGAACGCCTTAGGGAACTGGGGATGTTTAGCCTCGAGAAGAGAAGGTTAAGAGGTGATATGATAGCCCTGTTCAAATATTTGAAGGGATGTCATTGAGGAGGGAGCAAGCTTGTTTTCTGCTGCTCCAGAGACTAGGACACGGAACAATGGATGCAAATTGCAGGAAAAGAGATTCCACCTCAACATTAGGAGGAACTACCTGACAGTAAGGGCTGTTCGACAGTGGAACACACTCCCTCGGAGTGTGGTGGAGTCTCCTTCCTTGGAGGTCTTTAAGCAGAGGCTGGATGGCCATCTGTCAGGGATGCTTTGTCTGGGAGTTCCTGCATGGCAGAATGGGGTTGGACTGGATGGCCCTTGTGGTCTCTTCCAACTCTGTGATTCTATGATTCTATCTGAGGGGTTAAGATTTCAAACTCTTTGTCTTAATGGTTTTTTGAGGTCACCTCACCCCCATTTGGATGGTATTTACCTTTAAAATGTGGTCACTTCTGCTGTTCTTTTGAGGGGAGAGGAAGAGGTGTCTGCTCTTTTTGTTTGTTTGGGAGCCTAGACATCTTGCCCACAGTCTGAACTTCAGGGTACCACTTATGCAAGAGAAATTGAATGTGTGTATGTGTGTCTCGCACACATAAACAAAGAAAACTTAGGGCAGTGTACTCTTACACACAGAAGTCTCCAAATGAACGTAGCACAAAAGAATAACAAGGAAAGTCTGGTACTAATGAATTCTCATGTAACCTTTAGTAAATAATGCAAATATTTGCTGATCACAGACACTCAAGGAATGGATATTGGCTCACTCAGAACAGTCTGCTTTGGTCACAGTCTGAACTTAATGCAAGGCAAAATGAGGAAAAGCAGGAGAAAATGTAACATTTGGGGAGTACATTTCTCAGGATGATGGCTAATTGGGAGGGCCCTGAAAGTTATAGCCAAGAAAAAGGATTTTTTCTCTGTTCTTCCAACCTGCTTTGTATGGAAACCTCTGTTTACACCCAAGATCTGGACTTTTCCTTTTTCACGCCCCACTCCCTTATTTCTCACATGCACATGTGCTCTCCTGGCTGCGGTTCTACCACTGTCTACTCAGCAGGTATTTCCAGGGCTGATAGCCAGAAAAGACAGTGCCACAGGTTGGAGCTCTATTGTTTCTCTGGAGAGGCCAGTTTTTTTATTTGGAGGAAAGGAGAGGGCAGGGCCAGTCTTTTGGTATGAGGCACAGTGAAGCAACTTGCTTCAGATAGCAGAAGAAATCTCTAAGTACTAGATTGAACTGTATGTCCCATAGCCTGTTGTGCCCCCCTCCAAATTGGCTTCTGTACATGGATGTGGGGTGGTGGGGATGGGACCATCTTGATCTATTGCCTCAAATGCAACAGCACTCCAAGACTGGGGGGAAATTAAAAAGGACTTTGGACCTGGCAGACCTCAGACGTCGCCCCCGACACATTGCAGTTTTAGCCGCAACATCAACATAGGGCCTGTTTCTGTTAAAGGTGCCGTCAACTATTTAACCTCAGACAGCAAAACGTCTTGGGACAGTAACTAGAGAGGGGCAAGACTTTATTCCTTCGTTGTCTCCATAGCAGAGAGCTAGCCACAACTGGGATTTTTGTAAACACACTGTGGGCCTTAGCTTGGCATTCTGCCTCCAGTGTGCCCAAAGTATGAACCAGGAAGAGACAGCCTTTCTGGGAAGAGTGAGCAATGCCAACAAACAAAGGCAGCCCATCTCCTTCCAATGGCTTTCTCTGCTAAGGTGGGCATCACTGGCATATCTTCGGAGACAATGGCACCTCTGTGACTTACAAGTCTTGTTTGCAGTCAGCCAGAAAAAGCAGGTGTTATGTTTTTAAAAGTGTTGTGTAATACCAGCAATGCACAAACAGCAAGGAAAAAGACAGGTTCCCTGCCCCAAGGAGCTTACTGATCTTTCTTTGTGGGGAAACAGCAGGCTTCTATTTTGCATCACAGAGGGAGTAGTGAAGACATGGCTGGCTTTTATTTTAATTGGCAGCTCTTCTGCTATTTAATTCAGGGGAACCTACTGCTTCTCACATTCAGCACCCTTCTGCTCTGTTGTACTACAGCTCCCATCATCCCAGCCTGTATTGCTAGTGATTGTAGTCAAACATACTAGGCAAGTTTAGGGTCCTTCTTGCCTATAGAACTACAGTGGTCCCCCGGGTCACGAAGGTAATCCGTTCCAGATTACCTTTCGTAACCCGGAAGTCTTGTTTCCCGGGGGACCGCTATTTCTGCCGGCCCGCGCGGCCGATTTAAAGGGGCTGCGCGGTTTTTCTCATTCGCATCCCAGGGGATCCTTCGGATCCCAGGGGATGTTTTTTGGTCCTGCCGGTTTCGGGTCCCGGGGAATTTCGTTCCCCGAGGGATTTGTAAACCGGGGGAATGAGGCAGAGGGGAGTAAAAGCTTGGAAAAGTTCCTTTTAGAGATGGTAACTCCCAGAATCTCCCAGGTACTATAGCCAGTGGTTGGAGGATTCTGGGTATTGCAGTCCAAGAAAGAACTTTCCTGTAGGTGAAGAGTATCCAAATCACCACAGTCAAGTCACACCACCCGTTTGGGGCACAAACCGTGTTCCTACTGTGATGCCTGTTTAAAGGATTTTAAAACATTTGTGGGGAAGGCTGAAATTCAACAGATTCTTTCTGGGCCTAGGGACAACTCTCCTGCCACCTCTCTGTTGAACGTTCAGAACAGTTGTTCAGTTTTTTAAAAGCAGAACAGGCCAAAGGATCTTGTGGCACCTTAAAGACTGGAACTCATGCCTACATTGTGCTCATGAGCCAGGACAGACTTTTAACAGTGGGGTGAAACCGGAGGCAGAGTGCCCAACTAAGGTCTGTGGTGCGTTTACAAAAATCCCTTGGCAGTTGTGTTTGGGTCTTGAGCCCAGCGCGGGAGGGAAGGGTTAACCTCATTAGTCAACGGGATTGTTTTTAAGCTGAAAGGCAAGGTGTGTGGCAGGGGAATGAGGGGGTGGGATCTCTGTTCTCTTTGTTCATTCAGTTGTGTTAGAGGAGCCTCCGACAGCTGTGTCCTGTTGTGGAAAGCTCAAGGCCGAGAACTCTGACCCACCCTTTCCAGGTGGCCTCCTCATGCCCACCCCCCACCCACTTGGGACGTGCCCATTTCCCCATCCTCTGGCCTCTGGTCAGCTCTGTGCTCAGGGCCGGCAGCATCGGGGACAGGTCTGAAACTTGCCACAATCTGTAGCTTTTAATGCCTGGGGATGACCCCACACACACACACAAAGTGACCCTGAAAAGCAATCCACAACTCCCATTGCCCCGACCATTGCCTGTGCAGTGGAGGTCAGAGTGCCAGGACATCTGAGGGGCCCTCACTTTCCTCACATGAAGGCCTTCCTATCAGCACAAGTTCAAAAAATATTAGAGCTTCCATGTTTAGAGGCAATGTAGCTTTGAATGCCAGTTGTTGGAAGGAAAGGAGCCCTGGTGGCGCAGTGGTTAAATGCCTGTACTGCAGCCACTCACTCGAAACCAGAAGGTTGCGAGTTCAAGACCAGCAAAAGGGCTCAGGCTTGCACCCTTCCGAGGTCACTAAAAGGAGTACCCAGATTGTTGGGGGCAAGTAGCTTACAGTTGTAAACCGCTTAGACACTCCTTAGGCGGTATGAAACTGTTTGAAGCGGTATATAAATGAAGCTGTCTGTTTGAAAGCACTGAGGGAGGGGTGCAACTTCTGTGACTTACATGGCATCTTTCTCGGCACCATCTTGTTGGCCGTTGTGGGGAATCAGATGCTAATTAAGGTGAACCCCAGATCTGATCCAGGAAATCTCTTTTTCCTCTCTCTCTCTCTCTCTTGCACTATGTAAAATAACATTTCCAAGCTCTGTTTCCAAATAAGATCCATCTTATGTTTTAAATCTGGGCAAAAGGGAACTGGAAGGTTGGCACTGTCAAGGGGGCAAAGATCATAAGCAACATGAGTATCAAGTGGCAGAACTTGGCAGGACCACAGCCAGCAAATGTTGGAGGAGAGAGAAGCCACAGCTAGCCAGCCAGTCCTTCCTTTCCCAGGGTCAGCTTCCCTACTGGCCAGGGGGCCTCTTCCTTCCCGCCAGCCTCTGGCCAGTAGCCAAGGGAAGGCGCCAGGGCCACGCAGGGCAGGAAATCTCTGTCTTTTCTTTTACAAACATGTTGTTGAGGTTTTTAAAAAACTTTTTGTTGCTGGGAAAAGGTCACTTTTTTTTCTGCTGGAGTTGGGAGCTGTCTTGGGGACTGACTCTTGCAAGTCCTGCCCTTGCTGAACCACATGCCACCTTCACATGGATTGATGCCTGCTCTTTTACCCATTGGAGAGGCAGGTGGCACTTGCTGTAGCCAGCAAACAATAAGGCAGGAAGATGTGTGGCTAGTGGTGGCCACATTTGGCAAGGGGAACCTGGGAAAGAGTTGTGTTTTGCATAGGTATGGCCCAAGTTCGGCCATGTTCCCCTTTGGATTCCAGATCCCAGAATCCCCTTTGCTAGTATAGCTGGTGGTGCTGAAGTCCAAAACAGAAACTTAGCCAAGATCTGATACAACAGCTTTTTCCACACTGGCAGCATGGGAGTTGTAGTCCAGAAGAAAAACTTGACCAATCTTTGGTACAGCAGCCTTCTCCAAAGTAGCACACCCACTTGCCAGGTGTGTTTGGGTAAAAGCTCCCATTATTCTGAGCCACCATCCCCAGTGGAATCCTTTCCTTTCTTCTGGTGGATGATAGAAGTTGTAGTACAAATGCACCCGGAGAATGCTAGTTTGGAGCCAGGTGCTTCTACATCTTCCAATGTAATCAAAATAGAAGTATTTGAGGAGTGTATGTAAGATTGCTTCATCAGCCTGGTTTCTTCCACGCCAGTCATCCTCCCAGATACAGCTTTGTTGAGAGACAATGGTTCAGGATTTTTTAAAAAGTAGAATCAATGTGGGACAGAGCCAGCATAGTTTGAGTGTTGGACTATGACTCTGGAGACCAGGGTTCAGTTCCCTGCTTGGCCATGGAAATCCACTGGGGTGGGTCACACACTCTGAGCTCCAGAAACCCCCTATGATAGAGTAGCCTTAGGGTTACTGTAAGTCAGGAATGACTTAAATATACACAGCAGCAGCCTTATGAACTAGTGTGGGGTGCCCTTCTCTCCACTGCTCTGCCTTTTGAAAGCTGCAACGCTGGGACCCGGTGCTGGCTAGTGATTCCTAAGGGAGCCTTAGAGTTGGGCCTGTCTGAAACACTCGCCTTAAGCCATAGTTGCCTTTCAGCAGATTTATGTTGCTTTTAAGCTCAACCAGGTGCATATGGGTTCTCTGCTGTGAGTGTGGGGGGCAACCTTTGATGGTGGAGGGGTGAGGATCCTGGGTGGTACGTTGCCTGGGGCCAAGGAGAAAGCCCCTCTTCTCCCCATGAACAGACATGCACAAACACCACCTGGAGTGCTGATATATTTACTGCTGAGGCTGCGATAAGATGAAGAAGGTTTGCAGCCTCTTGCCAGGGATTTGCCAGCCTCCCCCGGGGTGGCCAAACCGGTTTATGTTGGGAATCCTCATTCCCAAACTTCCCCTGACTCAGGGAGGAGGCTGTTTCCCAGCTGGCTTGGCTAAATCTTTAATAACTACTCTCTGCCTCGGTGCTGGGAATTAAAGCCAGTCAGGAACCTACTCTGGGGGTGGAAAATGACTACCCACAGAGAAGGTTTGTGACCGAGTGTGCACAGTTCATGGCAAGCTTTAGCAGGAGTGATGAGGGGTGGGAAATCTGTGCTGGGAGGGATAAGGAGAGCCAACGTAGGTCTCCTGCAGCTTACGCTCTTTACAGATATATAACACAGGATTGTTGTCATTTGCCATGAAGTTGGCAGGGCAACCCTGTGACATCCAAGAACATCCCGTCATCCACAGCCCTCCATTTGCAAACTCAGTACTGTGGCTCCCTTTATTGGATCAGTCCATGTATAATGTGGTCTCCCTCTTTTCTTACTGCTTCACATTTTACTGAGCATTATCGTGTTTTCAAGTGAGTCATGTCATCTCATGATATGTCCAAAGTACCTTGGCTTTGTCATTTTGGCTTTTCGGGGGAAAGTTCAGGCTTGAATTGTTTTAAGACTCAGTCATTTATCTTTTAAGTGGTCCTCCAGCACCACATTTCAAATATTTTGAGTTGATTTTCTTCCTGTCAGCTTTTGTCACTGTCCAGCTTTCACGGCCATACAGAACCTAAATCCCATTGTGAGTCCCATCAAGAATAGCCCCACTGAATCAATGAGTAAAGAAATACCTAAGTGCCATTGTTTCAGTAGGTCTACTCTTATTGGAACAAATGGTGGGGTTTAGGCCTCTCTGAATTAATTTGCTCAAAAGGTAGTCGGTGGTATTTAAGAGGATTTTTTTTGTAATCATTTGCCTGAAGATGTGTTGGTACATTGTGCAGATGCCTCTCCTCTTTCCCCAGCTGTAGAGGTAGTTTGCATAATGTCTAAGAGATTGGCCATAGATGTTCTTGGTCCAAATGTCCCATTTTGCTGTGAGTTGAACAAGTGGGCTCCAAGGTTAGGGTTAGGGTTAGAGTTAATGTTGCCATACAGGATTTGCACAGGCCTGGAAAAAGTGCAGCTCTTCAGATGCTGTCAGACTCCATCTCCCAGCTCTCCTCACCATTGACAGTGTTGGCTAGGATTGCTGGAACTTGCAGTCCAAAAACATTTGGAGGTCCACACAATTCCCACACCGGAGGGCATGCCTTCCCTTCATGGTTGTGATCAGTTTTCTCTCCCATTGCTGTGAGCAAAGTTGTAAAGAGTCATTCTTTCAAACTGCTATTTAAAGCTCTCTTGATGTCTCTTGACTGTTATGAAGACTTTAATGCTGTTGGCCTGGTGGTGATTATAATGGTCTAATCTGTTTTCAGTCTGTTTTAATCTGTTTTCAGTCTGATTTGGATGAACCCAGCATGGTAGAGTTGGAAGAGACCCCTAAAGGGCTATGTAGTCCAAAATCAACATTTTTAAAAAAAATTCCATGTGTTTCCTACCTGGCACATTATTTTTTTGTGGAATGGTAGGATAAAAATGTAATAATTGATGCCAATAGGGGCTGGTGTCCCATTGATAACCTGGAGTTATGGGTCCATTAGTGTTCTCTGCTGGATAATAATAGCCTGCCATTTCACAAGGAATCAAGGCAGGTTACAACATCGAAAAAACAGTAAATACATCAAAGTCAATCACAATTTAAAAATAAACCACTTCCCATCCCTCCTTCCCCATCATAAAAACAAAACAATATAAAATATATTACAATGTAAAGTTTTTTTTAAAACCCAGCAAAAATAAGGGTAAAAACCAGTTAAGGCAAAAATTATGTTTTCAAGGCAGAAGGGAGCATCCATACTCATGGGTGGGGGCTAGTCTGGAATGGTCTGCTGGAAGAGATCCATCTCAACAGCCTTCTTGAAGGCTGTTATAGTAATGCGGCAGATCTCTTCTGGCAGGCTGTTTCGTAGCCTTGAAAAGGCCCTCTGGATTACCATGATCAGTCTGGATTTTTTGGGTTGAAGCAGATTCTTCTCAGAGGACCTTAATGTCCGGGTGGACTGTATGGAAGAAGGTGCTCCTGAAGATAGTCTGGACCCAAGCTATGTAGGGATTTAAAGGTAATAAACAACACCTTGTACTGTGCCCAGAAATTGGCAGCCAATGAAGGGATTTCAGAACAGGTATTATATGTTCGGATCTAGGTGTACCTGCAACCAATCTGGCCACCACAGATCTCCTTGGTATGGAGCGGCCCACTGGAGTTTAAGGTGGAATTTAGGGGTTGTTTCCTTAGAGCATTCTTAGCTCTAAGTCATGAATGTAGTTGCAAGATCTCAGCCATTAATAATAATGAACATTACTTGGAGAATGGATGTCATGATTTCAGGACAATGGGGTGATTTCTGGTCATGCCCTGCTAACAGTGCATCTCTCCTGTCTGATCTAGGTTTCAGCAGGACAATTATGCTGTGGAGGTGCGGCTAAATGACTACTTGGACATCATCTGCCCACATTATGAGGACAGCAGCATCCCACTCCACACCATGGAGCGCTACACTTTATACCTGGTGGAGCGGGAGGAGTATGAGACCTGCAAGCCACATTCAAAGGACCAGATCCGTTGGGAGTGCAACCGGCCAGATGCCATGCATGGCCCTGAGCGCTTCTCAGAGAAATTCCAACGCTTCACGCCATTCACCCTTGGCAAGGAGTTTCGAGAGGGTCACGAGTATTATTATATCTGTAAGTCTCCATTGAAAGAAATTACCATTTTAAGTCTTTCGTGGTCTTTGGTGTCTCAGTACTATCTTGTTCCAGGAGAACAGGGGGCCTTTTCACACTACACAATTATAGCATGATGATTCCCTTTAAATCCCCATGGTTCCATCCTGTGGAATCCTGGGATTTGTAGCTTAGGAGTGGCACTTAGAATTCCCAGCCAGAGAGCTCTGGTGCTTCACTGTGTTACAAATTTCAGATCTTCAAAGGTTGTAGCTATGGCAGTTAAATTTGAATTATAGTGTTGTAACTGTGTAGTGTGAACAGACTCTTTGTCACTCTTCAAGCCAGGGTGGTTGCCACTTTTCGGGAATATTTTTGGGGAAATACTATTTTTGACCTAAAAGAGACCTTTGGAGTGACTTTTAAATGGCCAGTCACAGCCTCAAAATATCTCCTGGACCAATGACTCTTTTCACATTGATATTTTCTCTTTGCCACAGGGAAGTATTGGAAGAGGGTCGGCCAGGAACACGATTCCCTGGTTTAAATAGACATTAGAATTGTGGGGAAAAAAGCAGACTAAGGACAAAGCTACCCAAAACTCTGTGGGAGACTTTAATCTAAATCCCACTGCCAGCCTATTTCTGGCCTGTATATGCCCATGTTCAATACTGATGACAATAATATAAAAATAATATTAATAACAAACCCTGCTTATAAGTGTTTAAGGATAAAATTACAGTAGGAATCCCTAACGTCTTTCCCCAACATTTATGTTTTCAGTTTAGAAGGAATATGAACGCAGGAAGATAGGAAGCAGCCTTATGGTTAGTCAGATCAGTCATCTATCTAGTCCAGGGTTTCAGTCAGGATTTTTCCTAATTCTACAGAACATCTGGAGATTTCCATGGCACTGAGTCTCCTCTGGGGTTTATTCCAGATTTTGAAGGTGTTAGCCATTTTAGGATCTGGATCTAGCATCTTAAGTAGTAATTTCAAGCCTGGAATTGATTCATTGATTGGTTGGATTGATACCATGGCTTTCTCCTAGGATGGGAGAAAAACATAGAGCAGATTCATGGTACCCTGATATGTATGCCACCAGCTGCCCATGTCTGTAACTTCCCTTGGTGGCCACTGACACAAGTTTAAACCAGGACTAATACCTGCTTACTTCATTAAAATTGGTCTGTTTTGGATGGCATGGTCTCCGGAGAATGGCCTTTTAACCCTTCCCCCTTTTAAGCCATCTAAGCTGTCAGCTATTCCTGCACCTTGAGGCAGTCACTTCTGTAGACTAATTGTGTCACTTAGTTTTAAAAACTGTGATGATTAAATATCAGTTCTTTGAAAATTCACATTTTGGGCTTTAAGATCTCAGAGGCCTAGAACCTGGGGAACACCCCTTGACTTTTCTGGTGGCCTTTCACACTACACAGTGGTAGCAGAATGATTTCCACTTTAACTGCTATGGCAGCATCCTAGTGGGATCTCATTTTGGGAGGTATTAGAACTCTTCTGCTGTGAATTCTAAATACTCCTTCCTAACAGAGCCAGGTTTGAGCACACAGCCAGGTTTGAGACTCGGGAGACCAGGGTTCAAATCCCCACTCACAATGGAAACCTCCTGGGTGACCTTGGGCAAGTCATGCTCTCTCTGCTCTAGTAGAAGGCAAATGCAAACCCACTCTGAACAAAAAAAATTGCAAGAAAACCCCATGATAGGTTTAGCTTAGGAAACGATTTGAAGGCATACTACTACAACAACAGGCTGCAAATCCTAGGATTCCTCAGGATGTTGCCATAGCAGTTACAGTGGAATCACAGTTCTGTAATTGTGTGGTGTGAATAGGCTTCTGGTCTCCCCCAACAACTCTCTTGGCTGCTCTGTCCTTTCTCAAGAGTCTAACCAAGTCCTTTCCTTGGTTTTATTTTCCCCTCTCCCAGCAAAACCAATCCATCGCCATGGAGACAGCTGCCTCAAATTGAGGGTGATGGTGGTTGGGAAAAATGGTGAGTATTCTAGTGCCTCTCCATTAGCCTGCAGAGAAAGCCTCTAGTTTTGGGGCTCAGGGAAGAGGCAAGATCTCCTTTAGAAGTACCTATGTGTTGCTTAGGGGAAAGGAGCCTTTGCAAGTCTCAGTGCAGTTGGGATGGGCTTTGTGGCTTCATTGACTAGGACAATGATAATGGAAAGATGAATTTAGTTGAACTGCTACTCTGGAGATCAGGGTTCGATTCCTTGTTTAGCCATGTAAACCCACTGGGTGTTCTTGGGCAAGTCACACTCTCTCAGCCTCAGAGGATGGCAATAGCAACCCCCCCCCAAAGAAATTTGCCAAAAAACCCCAAACATTATAAGTTTGCCTTAAGCTTGCCATAAGTTGGAAACAATTTGAAGGCACACGACAACAAAAGGTATAATAAGAAGAAAGGTGAATTCAGACTCCATAGCAGCTGTGTGTCTACCCACCCACTTAGAAACACCACTAGTCATAGAATCATAGAATCCTAGAGTTGAAAGAAACCCCAAGGCCCATCCAGTCCAACCCCCTGCCATGCAGGAATACACAATCGAAGCACCCCTGACAGATGGTCATCCACTCTCTGTTTAAAAACCTCCAAAGAAGGAGACTTCACCACTCTCTGAAGCAGAATATCATAATAAGATTCAGTTCATTACAGCTTTCAAAATGCTTTGCCTGGATGTATTAATTTGTACATACATAAATAAACTTATACCCTGGCCTTCTGGTGTTTATGTATGACTCAGGGCTGCTAACTGCAGTTAATCAAATTAAAAAAATCTAATTTTAAAAACAGATTAGTCATATGTTAGGGTTGGGGTGAGAGGGAATCATATATACATATTAAACTCAGTAGTGATTAGTTCAGGGGTGGGAAAAGTATGGCTTTTGACTGGTTGCAGAATGTCACAGTGGTAACAGCTTTGGGTGAGGATAAAGTGGGGGTCATTAAAATAAGGTAAGAAGGCCCACATGCAGATATCTGAAATGGGTTGGGGAGCAATGAATCCACAGTGGGGCTGAGTGCCTAGAGAGCTCTAAGGATTTGGTGTTTGACATATGTCTTTGTTTATTTTTAGCTCGGATGGTCGCTGGTCACAGTCCCACCCAGAAGGGGAAACTTCAGTCAGGTAAGCCCATAAGAGAGCATCTGGGAAGTGTGTCTGTGTGTGGAGAGTGTGGTTTGCAGAACATGGAAATAGTGTGACACCCATTGGAGCGGCCCATAATAAGGAAGGCAGAAAATTACACTTTGGAATTAATGCCGCTTGATGGAGGGGGCAGATTGAACAAGTAACAGTCTCATTCCATTTACATTTTCCAAGGTATTTTTGAGAGATGTTTGAAGTTTTATGCCATTGCGTTATAACACTCTTTTTAATCATAAAATGCAAACAGTGGAAGAACTGAGGGTTTTTTTTTTAAATGTAACTTTTTAACAGTACTCCATCCTAGCAAGTAACAAGAATACCTTACTTTTAAAACATCACTTTTCAAAGTAGTTCACTAAGGAAAGGAAGCCAGTGGGTTGAGTCAAACTGTTTGATCTATTTGGTGTGACTGGTTTAATCTGTTCTATCGGAAACACATTAATCGCATGTGTCCTCCTCTGCTAATAAAATCCTCATGTCTCATTTGTGTGTGCTTTTTCTTTCTCCCAGATGATCCTGATGCCCCAATGCTCCACAGCGTGGGGCACAATTCAGCCCTCCGGCCCTGCAGCCCATTCGCTTTTGTTGGACTGCTGTTACCACTGCTGATGCCCCCAGGACCCTGAATGGGGGACTAGCTCTCAGCTTGAGCTATGAGGACTGAACTGTGAGTGGAGGGGAGAAGATAGAGCTCAACAGCCCCGAGTGAAGGGTACAAGCTGTTAGCTGCTTGTAACCCCTGTTTCAGAAGCTGTTGACTGGTCAGTATTTGCTGGCTGACATCTGAGATCAAATCACCGGCAGCATGAAGAATATGGCAGGTTATGGACCTGGTGAGGCCCTGAGCACTTTGGACCCATGGGAATGATGGTCTGGATGGGCACGTGACTTCTATGTGGACTAGAGGGGAGAGAGCTCTATTTGTCTCTTTGGCAAGGAATGCTACATGCTGGATTGACACAGGGCTGTGGCACTGAGCATCCTGCAGGCCAGAGATTCTTGGGAGGCTATGCCATACCTTTCCATGTTGGTGGAACTTAACAGACTCTAAGAATGGCACAAAGTACAGTGTGATGTTGGAACTGGCAGCTACCTTGGACTGTACAGTATGAATAATTTATCGGACCATAAACAGGCAGGGCCTGGATTTTGGGAAACCCCCATTTTGTTTATTCATTAATGACTCCCTTTCTTCTCCCCCACTTTGGCTGAAAGACAAAGATCAAACTGAGAATTAGTTATTTCAAACATGACCTCAGAAGCACACAAGATTCATCTCACTCCATTTTGAACCCAGTTCACTCCGCCTTCTCTCTTTCTCTCTTTTGGTCAGTTGCAGCCAGAAAAACAGGTCCTGAAGGCAGACCTTCTTTGAATTATTATTATTTTTGAATTATATCCCCAATCTGCTTGTTCTATTCCAGCCTTTCCCCGGATATGGGAATGTGCATCTTCTTAACTGCCTCATCTGCTATTCAGAGAATCCATTTAGCCATTGATAGCTAAGACTGTCTGACTTCCAATCAGAAACCTTGTTCAATTCATAAATCTTCAGATTCAAGTATGCAACCTCCTTTGAATTATTTTCCCCAATCCGCTTGTGCTAATCCAGCCTTTCCCCGGATGCAGGAATGTACATCTTCTTAACCTGTCCTTCCATGTGCCTCAGGACCTGGAAATGTCAGGGTGAAGGAACATCACCTGAGGAGGACAATAGCAGGCCACACACTGTCTGGCACTCAATAATATTACATCAGAGAGAGGAGAGTATTAATTAATAAAAAGAGTTTTTTGATATGAGGAGGATAATATTCTGTCAATGTTTTATGTGATGAATTTTTTATACAGAATAAATAACTGAAAATGAAATTGTTGTGTTAGTATCTTGCCACACAACAGGAGTCTGATCTGGTGTCTGATCAGCACAGGCTTTCTGGTGGCAATCTGTAAGGTGGAGGTATAAAGGGAGGAATCTCAGCTTTGGAAGGAGGTGCTTGTCACATTAAGATGGATCCTGGAGGGTGTGGTGGAGCCTAGTAGTAGAAGACAACACCTTGTAGGTTGGGTAAGAGCCTAGCTGGCCAAGAAAACACTCCAGCTCCCAGCATTTTAAGGGGCCACTCCAGATCAATGGACAGAGCTTCATTTTCATGTTGAATAGAAGACTCTCTCTGCCTTTGTTCCATAACAAAATACGATACAGACAGTATACTTTCAAAATCAAGTCAGTCCCCACCATGGCCTGCTTCTTACACCATCTTTTGTGATGTTACAAGATTGCTCAAAAGCTTACACACATTGGTTGGTCTTAGATGTCTCTACACTAATTCACAGAGTATGGGAAATAAACGGGATGAACTTGAACTCCTAGCACAACAAAGCAAATACGATATAATAGGCATCACTGAAACCTGGTGGGATGTGTCTCACGATTGGAATGTAGAAATAGAGGGCTATAACCTTTTTAAGAGAAACAGGCCAAACAGGAAAGGAGGAGGAATAGCCTTATATGTCAGAAATATTTACACCAGTGAAGAGATTCAGGACATCAGTACTGGAAGCAAGTGGAGAGCATCTGGATAAAAATTAAAGGGGAGGGAAACAACAGGGATGTTACTGTGGGGGTCTACTACAGACCTCCAAGTCAGACGGAGGAATTGGATGATGCCTTTCTAGAACAGATAATCACACATTCAGAAAGGAGAGATGAAGTAGTGATAGGGGACTTCAACTATCCTGATATTTGCTGGAAGTCAAAGTCAGCCAAATCCTCAAGGTCTAGCAAATTCCTCACTTGCCTGGAAGACAATTTCATTGTCCAAAAGGTGGAAGAGACAACAAGGGGATCAGCTATTTTAGATCTGATCTTAACCCACAGGGATGACCTAGTCAATGGAGTGCAAGTGGTTGGATCCTTAGGTGGAAGTGACCATGTTCTCCTGGAGTTTATTATACAGTGGAAGGGGGAAGCCAGGCATAGTCAGACACACATTCTAGACTTTAGGAGAGCTGATTTCAATAAACTTAGAGAAATACTGGGGGTGATCCAATGGTCAGGAAAACTGAAGGAGAACGGAGTTCAAGACTGATGGGAGTTTCTCAAAAAGGAGATACTGAAGGCGCAATTTCAAACAGTTCCAATGAGGAAGAAAAATAGAAGATATCTCAAGAAGCCAAGATGGATGACTAAGGAACTTTCAACTGAGATAAGCCTTAAACCGAACATGTATAAGAAATGGAAAAATGGGGAAATCACGAAAGAGGAATTCAAACAAATAGCCAGCACATGTAGGGGTAAATGAACTCAGGCTGACATAGTCAGACACGCATTCTAGACTTTAGGAGAGCTGATTTCAATAAATTAAAGAAATACTGCCCACAGATACTCCTGTTCCCTACTAAAAACCCCGTTAAGTGTATGACCTGCACAATGAGTGGGCCCGTTGACCAACTGGGAAAGGTTCATGCCTGTCATGGAATCCATGAACTCCCCAGTTGCTCTAGATAACTCAAACAAGCTGGTTTCAAGAGGGATGTTGAAATCTCCCAAGGCTAAAAGTCTGGGCGATTCCAACAGTAACTCAGAAACCAGCTGAGTCAACTCGGCTAGGGAGTCTGTTAGGCAACGGGGCGGCCGGTATAGTAGCAGAATCCCCAAACTGTCCCTGGTCTTCAGGCTTAGGTACATGCACACATTTATAGAACTCTGTTTCCCTGGATGTACGTTCAGCCTAAGGATCCTGCTGGCCCTGTTTAGCATGTATCTGGCAGTCAAGATTAATGATCAAGCATTCTTTTTATTCACCTCATTCATCCTTTTGCTGCTTCTATGTTATGCGAAATGTGTTTTTGAGCTGCAGCTATCGCTGCAGCTATGGATACTTATTTTGCACAATCTTAATCTTTAATTGAATTGTCATGGTCTGTAGGTTCTGAATTTCCTTTCTCTCTGGCCTCAGTGTTCACAATTTGCACATCCACTCTGCACCTAGGTGTAGAGCACACTTCAGGGATCTCATAGAATCATAGAATCATAGAGTTGGAAATGACCACAAGGGCCATCCAGTCCAACCCCCTGCCATGCAGGAACTCCAAATCAAAGCATCCCCAACAGATGGCCATCCAGCCTCTGCTTAAAGACCTCTCAGCTAGCCAACTCTACTCCACAAAAACTGTCATCATTGGTTATTCTTTTAGGTGCTTAAAACCCCTTAGCTAGTTCAGGATCATTTGCAAAGAAATCCACTGTGAGTGTAAGGCATTCAAAACTTCTCTTAAGCCCCAAAGGATCAAAAAAAACAAAGGCTTTATTTTTCTAACAAGGAAAAATGGGAAGCTATAGCATATACTGCAGTAGAAGTTGCTGGCCAAATATAGAAATGGTGTGATTCTTTCTTATACTATATATGTAAGATGCCAAGAGGAGCTTCTCCTATTAGGTGTCTTGTTTTCTGTGCCTTCAAGTCACTTGTTGACTTACAGCAACCTCTATGAGTTTCATAACATTTTCTTAGACAAGGAAGACTCAAGAGGGCTTTTGCCAGTTCCTTCCTCTGAACTATAGCCTACAGCAATTGGTATTCATTGGTGGTCACCCATCAAAGTACTAACCATGGCTGACCCTGCTTAGCTTCCAAGATCAGATGGGATCTAGGCCTCCTGAACAGTAGCTTCCCAATGTTTAAAAACACATACTGTGTTTCTATATGTGAAGTTGTGCAATATGTATTGTGTGTGCTGGTGTTGATGGTTTGCTGTCTTAAGAAAGGGCCAGTTTTTTAAAGTATTAATTTGCAATATCATAAAGGGCAGGCTCTTAGTCTTCCTGTCTTGCCAATTGCTATTATGTAACTGTGTGTTCCCTAGCCTCTGCTGCAATTTCTCTTTCTTGCACCCACTTGTCTGCTCCTCTTTTGTTTACAGCTTACTTCAATTGCTGCAAATTGAGTTCAAAGTGTAAAAGTACCTTGCACTCAATTAACCCAGTGAAGAGGGAGGAGGAGGTAGAATCTTGCCTTTCCCAGTACTCTCAAGCAAAAGCAAACTGCTGCAGCTTGTCCTAGCTTGTGTTTTCTTCCTTATTAATAACTTTTGCCATCTTGACCACACTCTGATGTTGCTTGGCCACACATGCCAAGGTTTTCATCTGTGAAAGAAGGGAGGTATGAATGCCCAATTAGCATTTGTGTCTGTAAGGAAGCCGGTAGCACCTTCACACTATACAATTATAGTACCATGATTTCACTTTAATTGCCATAGCAACATCCTATGGAACCCTGGGATTTGCAGTTCAGGGAGGGACATTTAGAATTCTCAGCCAGAGAGCTCTAGTGCCTCAATAAAGTACAAACAGCAGGATTCCACAGGTTATTGCCATGGCAATCATGGAAACATAGTGCCATAATTGGGTAGCATTACTCACAACTACAGTGGTCCCCCGGGTTACGAAAGTAATCCATTCCGGATTACTTTTCGTAACCCGGAAATTTTCGTAACCCGAGGGACCGCTTTATTTGCCGCACCACGCGACAAATTTAAAGGGACCGCGGCTTGTTTTCTTTCGTACCCCAGGGTTTTTTTCGTAAGTCGGGGCCGTTTTTGCGGCCCCGGCTCTTTCGTACCCCGGGGGATTCGTAACCCGGGGTACCACTGTAACAGGCTTCACTATCTACTACTATTCCTCACTGGGCCGAAACAGAAGCAATCACATTGTCTGCTATTATGTGCTCCCCTCCCAACTTTGAAGCTAAACCATCCTCCCATGCCATTTAAACATTCCTTTCTCGCACACAAACACACACCACTATGTACTCCAACAATATCACTGCCTCCCTCCTCTAATCTGCTTTCCACCCAAAAAAAGGTTGCTCTGAGATGTGATGAGATTTGAGATTTGATCACAGATCACCCATCTCCCATCCGCTTTGGCCCACGAAACCTGCCACTCCCTGAGTCTCTGGAGACAGAGGAAAGGAACAATTACCACAAACAAAGGCAAAACACAGAAACAGACAAGAAACCATGACCCTGGTGGAAAAAAACCAAACTTTTGACGCAGACCACAAGACGCAGCCACTGTGGTTCCTTCGCTGAGTAACTCAGCTGGGTCACTTTCCTCGTTTCTGACTGCACCACCACAACGAAACACAGACAAGTCCATGCAGCCAACAAATTGCTTCCACGATTCCCTCTGATAAGCACTCACAACACATCATCACTGCCAGAAAACATGTCAGTCTCAACAAGCCAAAAAGAATTTGCACATTGCAGGAAATTTCCCTCAATAATACACAACAGGGAACCAGTGTGTACATTTCTTTCTAGGAACACCTACATGTCATTTTTTTCTTCCTTAATATCCCTCCTCCACACCTATTTATTCATAAAGCTGTTGGCACATCCTCTTTTATCCTCACCCATTTCAGAAACTAAACTTGAATAAACACCATCCTGTTTATAGAATAACCTTCCCACAACGGTCTGTCTAGCACCAAAGCCTTTGGTTTCCTTCTGATCTATTACCTTTTTAATCACTTGGGTAATCTGGGCCTTTCCATTTTAAAAGGTGTACGTTCAATCTTTGGGAAGCTGTAGAAAAAGCAAAGGTAGCTGTGTTGCCCATAACCAAAAACAAAGTCTAGACATAATCTGCTATAAATAATGCCATTGTCTCTAAGGCATTACTTTTGGAGGTAGCAAAGACTTAAAACATGGCTTTTTCTTAAAGCCTTGGAGTCTAAGTGATTTCTTCCATAACATGTACGTATGTACATCATTTCAGACTATTTTATCCTGAATGAACTTATCAAAATTATTTAATGTGTTTTTAGCTTGCTCATTTTATTTTAGTTCTTTATTGTTAAATTAATTTCACTGGCACCTTACTCTCAGTTCAATATATAGTGTATAAAATAAATATTTTATTTGAAAACAACAACTTCTAATATGATTACTTTTCTTTTACACATTAACAGAATGACTGATGAAGTTCTTACTTTTCCATGGGCTGATTAACATTTGGTTGTTACTTTCTCATGTTACTCTGGGGGCAAAATTGCATTGGGAGGAACATTGATCGTATTTTGTTTTAAAATTTAGGCTCTGTTTTTCTGACTGCATCGGGGGGGGGGGGGAGAGATGGTGTAAATTGGATCAAAAATGAGGCATTTTCCCTGACTTTTCAGATTGATTCTCTTCCAACAACTCCAAAAAGAATGAAAAAGTAACAAGAAATAAGAGTTGCATAACTTGTTGTTAGTACTATTATTACTTATTAACAGCTAATGAGTGATTTGGGGAACTGATTATAAGTTACGCAATGAACTGATTATTTCTGAAAAGCAACTTCAGCCTCTGGGAGAAAAACTCCTAAATCCCTATTTATATAATACTTTTGTTAGAATCATAGAATCATAGAATCATAGAGTTGGAAGACACCACAAGGGCCATCCAGTCCAACCCCCTGCCATGCAGGAACTCCCAATCAAAGCATTCCCGACAGATGGCCATCCAGCCTCTGTTTAAAGACCTCCAAGGAAGAAGCTGTTATCACCTCTTAATCATGAACATGATAGCATGCCCTTGGAAGGACAGCTTTACTATCAGGAAAAGAGAGGAGATGCAGATGACCTCCTAATTTGGTGTCATCTGCAAATTTGATAAGCATCCCCTCTATTCTTTCATCTAAATCATTGATAAAGATGTTGAACAGCACTGGGCCCAGAACCCTGAGGCACTCCACTGGTCACTTCTCTCCAAAATGAAGAGAAGCCATTGCTGAGTACCTTTGAATTCAGCTGATCAGCCAACTACAAATCACCTAACAGTTGTACTCTCTAGCCCACATTTTACTAGCTTGTTTGCAAGAATATTGTGGGGGACCTTGTTAAAGGCCTTACTGAAATCAAGATATGGTATATCCACAGCATTCCCTTCATCTACCAAGCTAGTAATTTTATCAAAAAATGAGATCAGATTAGACTAGCATGACTTGTTTCTCAGCAACCCATATTGATGACTACTTCTTCTTCTTCTTCTTCTTCTTCTTCTTCTTCTTCTTCTTCTTCTTCTTCTTCTTCTCATTATTATTAAGTGCTATTAATATACATGACCCTTCACAGAATAAAATAATAAGAGATACAGAGAGCCCTGCTAAGATGTGCAATCTTTGTTTCTTTTTTCTTCTAAAGAATAGGCGAAGGAAGGAGTACAGTTGTCTCTGTATCCACGGATTGAATTATCTGTATCCATGGATTGAAAATATTTTAAAATTATATCAATTCCAAAATCCTGTTTTTGTAATTTTATATAAGAGACACCATTTTACTACACCATTGGACATCATTGGACTTGAGCATCCATAGATTTTGGTTTCCATGGTGGATCTTTGAACCAAACCTTAGCGGATGCCAAGGGCCCATTGCAAAACAAAATCAATGCAACACATTTCAAAGGAGGATGCTGCCCCTGTCAACAGTATTTAAAATTGATTCAGCTTCAAATCCAGGCTATTACGTGGGCACCATTTTATTCTTCATTTAATGCAGCAAAATATATTGTAAAGTTAGCTGGCCCTAATGTTAAAATTCTTCTCTGCCCCAACCAAGCTCTCAAATTCCAAGCAGGGAAAGTGAGTAAATGTGAAAAGCATCATATTCTCTTTGTTCCATTTCTGACTATAGCGACAGCATCTGATCTCACTTCTGAGTTTACCCCACCTCCCCAGGCCTCTCAATTTGAGGTCTTGACTTTCCCTGCCTTGCCCTTGGGGCTCTTTTGATTAGTTAATTAATTAACTGTCATTAGGAAGGAAGGAAAATTGCACTGAGCAGAGGACAGGACAAGCAAAAAAGCTGAGGGTTTAGAAGAGAGCAAGCCAGAGCCAGCAAAAAGGGCCATGGGCTCAATTTGCCCCGAAGAGTTAGTGCTGAAAGCTTAAAAGGAGGTCAAAAAGAATGACCGTTGGTTGCTTCCTCATTTGGACTAAATTAGAGAATCCTAAATGTCAATGTGCAACCTGCTTTGGAAAGTCCAACCCATATTGCAGAGAAAGTTTCTTTACAAAGTAATTGGTTACAGCTATCTGGCCAAAATGCTATCATTATGGCTTTTTTTGAAAATGACTTTTACCTCTCATTATTCAAAAACAACTAAAGCTGAATTCAAAGTGCAAGAGCCCAGTGCTCTTCCCAGTTAGCTCTGGCAAGAACAAACTGCTGCGGCCTTTCCTTCCTTGTATGATCTTCTTCCTTAATAACATTTGCCATTATTTATTTATTTATTATTGAAAAAGGAAAAAAAAAAGTATATACAAGCATAGATAGTTAAACAAAAACTTACAACATTATGATACGCTACATTGTAATACGAAGAGAAAGAAAAGAAAGGAAAATAAAAAATAAAAAATAAAATATATTATATGAATACTGCGTATCTACTGCAGTGTGATTTAATCTGTCATCTAAATACCTTAGAACAAAAGTATCATATTCAAGTATCATCATTCTTCTTCTAAAATCTGTTTCTGTTTACACATTCTAACTTAGGAACTCTCGATATGAAGTCATTAAATTCCTATCAATTTCCCAATCTTCTTCTCAGTACTGTAATATAGGAGCCCATTCTTTATTTAATTTCTCTTTTGGTTTATTGTTAAGCATGTTAGTTAGTCTATCCATTTCTTTTAACTCTTGTAATTTAGTTACCCATTCCTCAAATGATGGTGGTACCTCCTTTTTCCATTTTCCCGCAATCACTAACCTTGCAGCTGTTATAAAATAAAGGAACACCCCTCCATATTGCCTTTTTCACTTTTTTAGGAACAGATGAAGTTATATTCAATAAGTAAAACTCAGGTTGCATGTTAAATTGAATTTTAAAGATTTTTTGAATTCATGCATGTATTTTTCTAAAAAAAAAAAAAGCTATCTTTGTACATGTCCACCACACATGATATATTGAGACCGATTTATCCTTGCATCGCCAGCATTTATCATCTGGCAACTTATAAAACAATTTAAGTTTCTTTGGCGTAAGGTACCACCTATTTGAAATGTTCATATAATTTTCTTTTAGATCTTGCGATACTGTAAAGGTATTCGTTTTCCTCCATGCTTTCTGCCAATCTTCATATGGTATAGAGTGGCCAAAGTCCTGTGCCCAGCAAATCATATTTTCTTTTATTGTTTCTTTTTCCAAATCCCTATTTAATAATATTTTATAGAATTTTGATATGTTCTTGTTTTCTGTTTTCCACCAAATTTCATCTACTTCTGTATTTTTGAATTCTATGCCACCTTTACTTATATCTTCTTTAAATTTCCTTTTTATCTGGCAATATGTATACCAATCAATATCTTTCCCTTCTTCTAACAGATCTTCCCTTTGTTTAAGTTCCCAGCTTCCTCTCTTATCCAGTGTTAGAATATCTTTATAAGATTGCCATTTCCTCCCCCTGACAAAACTACTAAAGAACGCCTCATGTGTCGATGTCCAACGTGCAATCTTATTGTAAAATAACTTTTTGTTTTTCAACCAAGTTGTCAAAAGTGTTTTTCAAATGGGGTGCGTATAAAAGCTTTTACCTTCTCTGTGCATATCATATGATAAGTAAGCATGCCATCCATGTTTAAGACCCAAGCTTTCCAAGCTTAACAGTTCAGCATTGTCCAGTTTTACCCATTCTTGGATCCAAACAAGATTACAAGCCCATGCATATAATTTTAGATCAGGTAACGCATAACCCCCCTTTCTTTACTATCTTTAAGAACTTCCCATTTTATTCTTGCTCTTCTGCCTTTCCAAATAAACTTTTTAAGATCCTTTGACCACTGTTGCATGATTGCTTCCTTCCATACAATTGGGAGATTTGACAATAAAAACAAAAGTTTCGGTAAATATTACATTTTAATAAGTGAGATTCTACCTGAGATTGAGAGATTAAGTTTTTTTCAATTTTTGTAGATCTCCTTGCAGATCTCTTATACATTTTGGATAATTATTCTCCAATAAATCCATATTATTATTTGTAAGATGAATACCTAGATATTTTACTTTTGTGGTGAATTTATGACCTGTTTCTGAGGAAATAAACTCTTCTTTTTTCTTTAAATTTTTAGAGAGAATCCACGTTTTGTTTTTGTTTATTTTTAATCCCGCATATTTACCAAATTCTTTAAATTCTTCCATTAAAATTTCTATTCCTTTTACAGGTTCTTCTATTATTGCTACTACAGCATCTGCAAAGGCAAGGACTTTTTTTCACTAATCTTTTATTTTGCAACCTTTAATAATGTTGTTATTTCTAATTGCATTTAGTAGTACTTCAATCACAGTAATAAACCGCAAGGGTGACAAGGGGCAACCTTGTCTTGTCCCTTTACTAATGTTGAATTCTTCTGTCTTACTACCATTAATATTTAACTGCGCCTTTTGAGGATTATAGATTTGTCTAACATTGTTTATAAAGGTTTCACCCATTTCCATTGGTTTTAAGATTTTTACCATAAACTCCCAATTAATATTGTTGAAAGAGAAAGTTTCTTTATAAAGTAATTGGTTACAGCTATCTGGCCAAAACGCTGTCATTATGGCTTTTTTGAAAATGACTTTTAGCTCTCATTATTCAAAAACAACTAAAGCTGAATTCAAAGTGCAAGAGCCCTGTGCAGAGGGAGGGTGCTCTTCCCAGTTAGCTCTGGCAAGAGCAAACTGCTGCAGCCTTTCCTTCCTTGTATGTTCTTCTTCCTTAATAAAATTTCCCATTTTTGACCATCTGCTGATGTTGTTTGACCACACATGAAAACCAGGACATGTCCCCGATTTTGTTTTCATATGTGAAATGTTGGAGGGTATGCACTGTGTAGTACAAAAGTTTTAAAAGCATTAAACAAGCATTCCAATTAAAACATTAATTTTGAAACAATTAAAAACACATTCAACACATATTACATAGTAAAAATATACAGCAGTGTCATTGATCATGCTTCTGTCCCAGTCAAAGACTGAATGTTTTAAGGCTTTAAGATCTTTTCCTCTGGTGAAAAAAAAAGCAGAGGAGGAAGAGAAAGCAATATCCTATATAAATTACACTTTATATCAACATAGATTCAGCAGAGATGAGAAAGCATAGTAAAGTGGTCATATACTATCAAGCTTGATCCAAATCCTTTGTTTCCATTTGCCAAGGTTTTCCAACTGTGCATGGTGTCAAGAAATAGATAACAATATTTTTTTTCCCTTCTCCTTTCTGTCATATTAGAGCTTGAAGTTATCCAATGGAACAAAGTAATAGGGTTCAGGAAAGCTGAAAAAGAATCGCTTCCTTCACACACATCATGGTTAAACTGTGGAATTCTCTGTCACAAGGTGTAATGGTGCTATTTGATTAGAACAGATTACTGTTAAAAAAATTAGACATTTTTGGAGAATAGCATTATTTTTATTTGCTATGTGTGTTGTGTGGCTTCAAGTTGTTTCCGACTTATGGCAGCCCTAAGGCAAACCTATTCTGTGGTTTTCTTGGCAAGATTTGTTCAGAGGAGGTTTTCCATTCCCTTCCCCTGAGGCTGAGAGCATGGCTGAGTGGGAATCAAAATCTGGTGTATGTATATATTCACAAACTGCTTAATTGCCTTTCAGGACTTTTATACCCTCCAGAAGCAATATAATCAATAAACAGAACCTAATGATGCAAATATAAAATCACCATTCTTTTAAAAAAATCCTTAACAACCTTCTCAAAATGAACAGCCTGAGAACTGTCAACAGAACAATTCATGAAACGTGGACTGAAATGTAAGAAGGGTACCTTTCTAACAGATAAAATCAAATTATGTGGAATTGGATTGCATCATGGGGAAGAATGCATTCTACATATACAAAGCTAACGTCCAGCCCTTAATAACCACCATAACAATGTCCGTCAATTATGGGCCTTGATAGCAGGGTTTTCCAAGGGTTGTTCCCTGACGTTAGTCAGAGTAAGCATTTTTCTCAGGTGGCAAATATTGGGAGGCGGCAGCAAGATGCTGGAGATGACATGTTATGATATGTGCTTTTAATAAAATTTTGGGGACATGTGGACTGTACTATGACTGACCTATCCAAGGACCCTCCGTAAGCCCCTAGCAAGGAGGTCGCTTAGTCAAGCCCGCTTGGAAGAGCAGAGTCCCTAGTAAGCAACTCTCCATAGGAAGTTTGGGGGTCGCCAGACCAGATCTGCCACTGCCCTCCAGAGTAAGACAATAGCCTTGGCATCTTATCTGATGAGCCAGTGATTGACTTAACGACTCAGCCATTAAGTCAGCTGCCCCTCCGAATTGTGTCCAAACCTAAGTGCATTGTACACAGATTATTTGCTCTTGGCTTAACAAAGCCCAGACAATCAACACCTTTGTCCAAGCCTTGATACCTAGCCCCAGGATATGTTCAGCCCTATAAAAGATCCCGAGATCAAATCCCCTGTTGATGCTATCCTCAGAGTGCAGACTGGTCCACGCCAGTTTGACCTCTGCTCATAGCTCCTGCAGCCCGTTTCCCCTCATCCTGGCAGTTGTGTTCATCATCCTCATCCACCTCTATCAGGCTTCCCGGAGAAGACTTCTAAGGTAGTATTCGAGCGGTCTCTCTCTCTCTCTCTCAAACCTAACTCCCAATCTTACCCCCCCCCCATTTGCTAGCATTGAACATGTGTGTGTGTGTATGCCCCCTTTTGCTGTGTGTGGTATTTATGCCCCCCAATAAACTGTGTATTTTCATTGAACTCACTTGGACTAGTGTCATCTCCCTTGGGGTTTGTCGGTGGACCTCTGGTAGACAATACTGGGACCGTGATTCCAGTGTAAGACTTTGTTAGGATCTTCCTCTCTGCATATTTTGAGCTAATTATTATTCCCCTAAGTAAGAGATTTCCTAACATTCTGGTGGAGAATGCGGGCAAAGTTCTGCTCTAGAACTTGGTCCCCCAAAAGCTACACTTTCCAGACTGATCACCTGGACTGGCTAGATCTTGAAACGAAGGAGGAACTGCAAATCCCAGGGACCTGGACGCAATAGGTGTGTGTGAACTTGTTCTTGTCTGTTTGGCCATCAGGGCATCTATAGTTGGTGGGCCAACCACTTCCATTCTTGTTTCCGCTATCTTTGGTTGGGAGACCGAGACAGCCTTTTCCCCCCCACACTTCCCCCTTCACAACACACCCCAGACAGTCATAGAAAGCCCCTTGATCAGGCAGAAGTAGGCAAAGGAAGGGAGACGTCCCAACTGGAGGCTGTAAAACCTGATGCTCAAGGTGGGGTCGCTGGCGGGCAGTTGGTCCCAATTCTAGTCCAGCAGGGAGGTGGCTCCCAAAGTAGAGAACAAAACTCAAGATGAGGGTCTAGCTGGGACCCAAAGGGATAGCGTCTGCTAGGAACCTAACAAGGGAGGTCAACCAAGGAGGTCCACACTTGAACTTCCCAGTGAAAAGTTAGGAGGAGGAACTAACTGATCCTTAGGCCTGGGTCTAGCAGTGGCTACATGTGGCACTATCTGCAGTAGCGACCCTGTACTGGCCATGATAATGAGCGGATAAGTACCGGCTCCAACCCACAAGTTCTACAGGAGGTTTGTCCCAAAAACAGGTCCTGTGAGAAAATTGCAGTTGGTCCCAAAAGTGTATCTGACAGGCAGTTGGTCCCATAGGTCAAACAAAGAGTTAACTGACAGGCAGTTGGTCCCATAGGTCAGCAAACAGGGGTGAAATCATCCCAATTTTAGTTTGGAGGAGTGTAGAAAGGCAGGAGATGGAGATAGCGAGCTTTTGGAGAGAGGATAAAGCTCAGGACAAGTTGAAGGAATGGATAGGCCAGAAGGGACCTAATCCATGGCTTCCCAGAGGTTTCCTTCCTGGAGGCTTACAACCTCAAAACAGCGAAGAAGGGATTGAAGAGCATTCCCAAGGCAGAGAAAGATAGGATAGCTTCATGGGGTCTTTGGGTGTTGGCCCACGATGCGGTAGAGGAGTACAAAAAGTACAAATTGGAGGTAGAAGTGTCAAGAAAGCAGATAAGGGAATTGGTCACCCAGGTCAGGGAGAAAGTTAACAAGAACACCCTCCTGACCCGGACAGCCAATGAGGCTGAACAAAGAGCTGATAGGGCTGAGAAAGAGGTGATAGAGCTCCAGATTCGGAACAGGGAGCTTGAGAAGCAATTAGGCTGGGCAAAACAAGCTGCAGATTTCATTTTGTCCCAACGGACTGAAAAAGCAGTGCAAGCTGACCACACCATGTGTGAGGCAAGAATTAGGGAATTAGAAAATAGGTTAGGTTTGAAAAGTGCCATTGTGGCCACTGTAGAGCCGGAAATATTGGAGATGGCTGTACAGGCAAAAGTCCTTAAGGAAAGTCCACCGCCACAAGAGGCTTGGGCTCCCCCTTCCTACAACCTCCAATGGAACCCCCCTAAAGGAAATGAACCCACAGAGGGGAGCATTCCAGGAGTTCCCATGTACTCAGTTAAAACCCGCAGTATGTTAGAAAAAAAGGAGACTGCCAAAGATGGCATGGTCACAAAGACAGTTGTTGAAACTGTTCCTTGGACCCTCTCAGAACTCAAAACCATAGCCGATCAGCTAGGAAGGCTGAACCCCCAAACCGGTGTCCAATGGATGTCCACAGTCATCCTTTCATACCCCAAAGCTAGAGGTCAGGATCTCACACAGATAGCCAGATTGTACTTAGATCCAGTTTATTCAGGTCCATTTGAGGCGACAACCTCCAATTACGAATTGGCAACCTTAGAGCTAAAGGAATGGATTGTAGCAATGGTGAAAGTCCCATGGCCAGGCACCACTTTGAAAACCAAGTACCAGAACGAACTACAACTCCCAAATGTGGCCCGTGACACATATGTAGCAAGGAAAAAGATGCTAGCAATCTTAGCAGGAGAAGTGGGTTTAAGCACCGAAGGGCAACCCCTCCTGGACAATGCAGACTTCATAGAGGAAGTGTACCAAGGCTTGAATGAGACAGCTAAGATTTACATAGGGCCAGCAGCACAGAACATCCGCTGCTTAAACTGGCAAGCGTTCCTAGAACACATATGTGAAGCATTACAGATATTTTGGACCAGGGAAGCGCAGAAAGACATGGCAAAGAGTATGGTCACTGCCGCGTCAGGCCGAAGCAGTAGGAGTAATAGAAGGACAGATAAAGGAGGAGGCCCGGTCCAAACGGTTACATACCAGAACAACAGACCACACTCACAGCCTATATCCAAGGAACCTGGACGTTTTGGGATTAATAACCCATTCCGGATAAGTGCTAGAAGCCTAACCCTGGAACGGCTTTCCCCAACCCCCCAGAATGTAGGACACTCTGACCATGGACACCCGGGATCCCTTCGCTCGCAGAGAGCATGGGCAGACCCTAGGATCCCTTGGGCTGCAACCCCTACTGCCCGAAAACGTAGTTCTTCACCACAGACTACCTCCAGAACCAGACCTGTTAAGGGTCCCGTCCGACACAGCGACCAAGCACTGGTTCAAGGTCTGGACAGCTTCCTTAGTAATAGGTGGAAAGGAGTGGCACATCTGGACATCATCTGCATACAGATAACACCTTACTCCGAAACTCCGGATGATCTCCCCCAGCGGTTTCATGTAGAAGTTAAATAATATCGGGGACAGTACTGAACCCTGAGGGACTCCATAAGACAACGGCTGTGGGGTCGAACAGGTGTCACCCAATAACACCTTCTGAGACCGACCCTCCAGAAAGGATCAGAGCCACTGCAGAGCAGTACCTCCAAGCCCCATATCTGCTAGGCATCCCAGAAGGATACGGTGGTCAACGGTATCGAAAGCCGCTGAGAGGTCCAACAGCACCAACAGGGACACACTCCCCCTGTCGAGCTCCTGGTGTAGATCATCTACTAAGGCGACCAAGGCTGTTTCCATTCCATGTGGAATCTTTCTCCACAGTATTGCTGGCTGGGCCCCTTTGCAGGGATCTCCACCGAAGGGCAATCAGACACACGCTGCCCTCCCCATCCCCATTGGTCGTGGGGGTCACAAGGATATTTTTTTTCTTTTGGTCTCAGATCATCTCCCCAGAGATGGCAATGCCAAGTCTACCCAGTTGCAGATTTCAAACGCCCTAGTTCGCCCACAATCCGCAGTTTTGTCCAGAATTTTTGGCTAATTTGCATCTTTTCCCCAGCAACCCCAAAATCCACATTAGAAATGGTCTCACCGGCTTCAGTGCCCGCAGCTTGATCAGCCTATGGGAATAGCCCCTGAAGGTCCATATGATCGGACTCAGACTATCCCCAGCTTTCTTTGGAATTCCCCTATTTTTGGAGCCTTTTCCCAGGCCCCAGAAAGGGAGAGATTCCTCACCGCCATTGACTTTAAAGGTGCACAGAGATATTGCCTTAAGCCCTCGGATAGCTTTATGTGTCGCATGTAATTTGGTATAGATATAGATGTGTATGTCTCTTGCATGATATAGATGGTGATAGTTTTGTATGTACTTTAAGTGATGGTTTTCTTTTCTCTATACTCTGAGCAAAGGCAATTGCTTCCAGACCATTTTGCTGACAACTACTTCTGAGTCTCTCTTGGAGAGGAAGGATAAGTTACCTTCACCCCCTCCTCTTCACTCTCTATCCACTGGCTCTTCACACTCTATCCACTGGCTTTCACCCCTGATCTTATGAGGAAGGTAAGCCTCCAACGCAAGTCAACTTCCCGAAATGCATCCAACCCGAGGCCCTGATGTCCCCCGTGCTCTGCTGCAAAGGACACTGTCAGTGCCCTCACCCCCTTCCAGGCCCAGATGACCTCAACCCCTGATGGTTCCAGGATGCCCGCGTCCTCTATAGGCAAAACCCTTCACTCTAACCACGTGAAATTATGTTCATGTAACTACATTTCAGCTTTATGTATGATATTGCAATTTAAAAGTATAATTTTAATGTTGCTAGTTCTCTTTATGTCACAACTATTACCACTACATTCAGTTATATATGGGAATTACAATTTATGAGTAACATTCATACAAAAAAACATTATTAAGTATTCTGCATGGTGTGGTATGGGAAGAGGCCAATGGGGTGGGTGGTACCATGAGTTACTTCAATGGGTGATGCCAACCTTAGTGATGGTGCCACTGGCCTAGAGAACTGTCATGCTAAGGGCCTCAATTTCTGAACATCATTTGGTGTTAGGGCTCTTAGAAATGAACAAATGTAAAACATACTTCCCTTTTTCATCAGCTTTTGAAGGACTGTCTCCCATTCCATTGCCCTCCTTCCAATCCTATAGGAGCAAGGACATCCCTTTTGAATGCAGGGAGGAGAATCCCAAATCTGGGCATCAGCTAAACACGAAAATACAGACACATACAGAGAGAGCCTCTGTCATGATCAGCTAAATATTTTTTATGCTGCGGTGAGGCTACTGTATAATCAGCTTGCCAGTTAGACCAGTGCTAGCAGTCAAGTGGCTCAGAGCCAGCGTCGTCTGGGAGTCTATGCTAAGCAGCTGGAGAAACAGCCAGAGCAACATTTTCTCTACAAAGAAGGGTCCCAAACTTTGCCTTTTCTTTTTCCCACTAAAGAAGGAAGAAATGCACCCAAGGAAGGACTTCCTAGATTTTAATCAAAATCATCATCATCATCATCATCATCATGGGCTTTCTGCCAAGAGGTAGATGTTTGGGGAGCAGTGGTGCCACCCCTCTGTAGGGTGTCATCTGGTATTGTCTGAACCCCCACTCCCACCCCCTTAGTGGCATTCCTGTCCCAAGGGCTATTTACACACATATGAACCTGTTCATTCATTGACATGACTACCTAGATGTCTGGCCTGGCTCAAGAGGCTTTGTTCTCAAAGCAAAGGACAAAAGCCACTTTTCTCCATTCCATGTAGAAAAGCTAGCTGGACTGGTGGTGAAATATATGTCTTTATCCCTGGCAGTGGGAGAGCATCCTCTACCGCACCCTCGAGAGCACAGGGCAAGGCATGTGACGCACAGCTGTCTGTTAGGAAGTCTCTTATTTAGGGGAATAATAATTAGCTAAAAATATGCAGAGAGGAAGATCCTAACAAAGTCTTACGCCAGAATCGTGGTCCCAGTACTGTCTACCAGAGGTCCACCGACAAACTCCAAGAGAGATGGCACTAGTCCAAGTGAGTCCAATGAAAATACACAGTTTATTGGGGGGCATAAATACCACACACAGCAAAAGGGGGCATAAACACACACACACATGTTCAATGCTAGCAAATGGGGGGGGGGGGGTAAGACTGGGAGTTAGATTTGAGAAAGAGAGAGAGACTGCTGGAATACTACCTTAGAAGTCTTCTCCAGGAAGCCTGATAGAGGTGGATGAGGATGATGAACAGGCCATGGGAGCTATGAGCAGAAGTCAAACTGGCGTGGACCAGCCTGCACTCTGCGGATAGCGTCAACAGGGGAGTCAAACTCGGGATCTTTTATAGGGCTGAACATATCCTGGGGCTAGGTATCAAGGCTTGGACAAAGGTGTTGATTGTCTGGGCTTTGTTAAGCCAAGAGTAAATAATCTGTGTACAAAGCACTTAGGTTTGGACACAGTTCAGAGGGGCAGCCAACTTAATGGCTGAGTTGTTAAGTCAATCACTGGCTCATCAGATAAGATGCCAAGGCTATTGTCTTACTCCAGAGGGCAGTGTCAAATCTGGTCTGGCAATTTCCAAACTTCCTATGGAGAGTTGCTTACTAGGGACTCTGCTCTTCCAAGCAGGCTTGACTACGTGACCTCCTTGCTTGGGGCTTATGGAGGGTCCTTGGATAGGTAAGTCAGGGGTCATAGTACAGCCGACATGTCCCCAAAATTTTATTAAAAGCACATATCGTAACAGCCCCCCCCCCCCCGCAAAAATGTCAAGACCTGTGTGCATGTGTGGGGATTGATGACTTTCGAATTAAAACCTTTGTCTAAAATTTTGGGGTGTCTATTTGTGGCGGAGACAGAACTTAGAATCATAGAATCATAGAAATTTAGAGTTGGAAGAGACCACAAGGGCCATCCAGTCCAACCCCCTGCTGTGCAGGAACTCCCAATCAAAGCATCTCCGACAGATGGCCATCCAGCCTCTGCTTAAAAACCTCCAAAGAAGGAGACTCCACTACATTCCGAGGGAGTGTGTTCCACTGTCGAACAGCCCTTACTGTCAGGAAGTTCTTCCTAATGTTGAGGTGGAATCTTTTTTCCTGCAGTTTGCATCCATTGTTCCGAGTCCTGTTCTCTGGAATAGCAGAAAACAAGCTTGCTCCCTCCTCAATGTGACATCCCTTCAAATATTTAAACAGGGCGATCATATCACCTCTTAACCTTCTCTTCTCCAGGCTAAACATCCCCAGCTCCCTAAGGCGTTCTTCATAGGGCAAGGTTTCCAGACCCTTCACCATTTTAGTCACTCTCCTTTGGACACGCTCCAGTTTCTCCACATCCTTTTTGAATTGTGGTGCCCAGAACTGGACACAGAAGAATCATAGAATCATAGAGTTGGAAGAGACCACAAGGGCCATCCAGTCCAACCCCCTGCCATGCAGGAACTCCCAGTCAAAGCATCCCTGACAGATGGCCATCCAGCCTCTGCTTAAAGACCTCTAAGGAAGGGGACTCCACTACACTCCGAGCGAGTGTGTTCCACTGTCGAACAGCCCTTACTGTCAGGAAGTTCCTCCTAATGTTGAGGTGGAATCTCTTTTCATGCAGTTTGCATCCATTGTTCCACATTCTAGTCTCTGGAGCAGCAGAAAACAAGCTTGCTCCCTCCTCAATGTGACATCCCTTCAAGTATTTGAACAGGGCTATCATATCACCTCTTAACCTTCTCTTCTCCAGGCTAAACATCCCCAGTTCCCTAAGGCGTTCCTCATAGGGCATGGCGTCCAGACCCTTCACCAGCTTAGTTGCCCTCCTTTGGACATGCTCCAGTTTCTCCACATCTTTTTTGAATTGTGGTGCCCAGAACTGGACACAGTATTCCAGGTGGGGCCTGACCAAAGCAGAATAGAGTGGCACTATTACTTCCCTTGATCTAGACCCCCCCCCTTAAAATTAGATTAAACCAGCAAATATTAAAATTGACAACAGTTAAAAACAACATGCAATCTCATGAACAATTCTTGTGCAAATAAGCAATAGATGAAATCAAGAAAGTTAAATAAAGGTGCACACTGGGCCCATAACCCTTGTTAGTATGTGTAGCGCAGTCTGTGATGAGGTACCACAGCTACACTTGACGCCCGAATCACCTCCGCGACTGTAGTGTAGGCAAGAGCTTGTGAGTTGGAGAAGTACCTCTCCTCTTCCGGAATAAATGAAGAGACACTTCAGAATAACTGAAGCAGACAAAGATCTCTCAGATGAGGCTTTTATTCTTAGAAGTTACAATATGTACAGAGCTATCTACAAACATCTATACAGTCCACCATCTATCAGCAGAAGAAGCCACTCAGTCAACTGATTCCAATGGAATCCTCAGGCCAACTGTCAAGACCAACTATCTACGAAATGTTCAAATTCCCCCAGCCAGCACCTGATTGGTCAATATTCCTGGCTAGTGTTTGGCCATTACACATTGTACATTTTCCTTGGGACTCTTTGTCCCAACAAGAACAACAGAAGAATAACAGGAGAGAGCTTGCCTTGTCTCCCATAAGAAGTAGGTCCACGGACTGGGAGCAGCCCCCCTTTCCCATGTCCTCTCCAAGTCTACTTGTGATCGTGGTAGGAAAGAAATCCCTCCCTCAAGGATCTTAACATAAGGACAGATTCATGTAGGGGACATAAAGGATGCTGCCACACTGTCGAATGAATGCAATCTGACACTGGTTTAACTGTCTTGGCTCCATCCTAGGAAATCCTGGGACTTGTAGTGTGTTGTAGCAGCACAGCTCTCTGACAGAGAAGGCTAAATATCTCACAAAATTACAAATCCCAGGATTCCATAGCATTTAGCTGTGGCAGTGAAAGCGGTGTTATACTGCATTAATTCTGCAGTGTAGATTCAGCCGTGGTCTTTCAGATACTCTGAAAGCCATATAAGGCTTTATAACCAGTACTTTGAATTGTGCCCTGAAACAAACTGCTACCCAGTGATACTGTTTCAACAAGGGAGTCATATATTCCCTATAATATAACATGGGTTACCTGTAACAGGTGTGTGTATGTGCATGTAATATGTTATTTATTACTATGGTCCTATTTTTAGATGAACAAGAACAGCAGCTACAGTTCTAGTTCTTTTCAGTGTCAGGCAAAGATTGGTTGTTGCCACTGCCTTGTTGCCTAAGGATTTTGAAAAGAATTTGCTTGCTTCAAGACCATTTCTTTACACTCTGAATGTGCTTTTGTGTTTTGTGATGTATATTATCATAAATTTGAAAGGTTTTTGATGCCTTGGCCCAGCTGTCTGAAAATACTAATTTATTTGGACCTTCGATATTAGCACCCCTGCAAGATTGTGAAAGTTTGTGCTGAAAAAGGTGAGACAAACAAAGAGGAGACAGACAAAGATGTGTGAGGCAAAAAGAGAATACGAGGGGTGAGATGTTTATAATATCAGGAAAAATAAATATCAGGAAAAATGGAAAGAGAGCTTTTTAAACCATACCACAAGTTGGAAAAAGGGAGAATGTCATAAGATTGAACAAGTGACAGGAAATTCTTTGTTGTTGTTCAACAGAGGATTCCATAGGATGGAGTCAAGACAATTAAAGCAGTGTTAAATTATATTAGAATCATAGAATCACAGAGTTGGAAGAGACCACAAGGGCCATCCAGTCCAACCCCCTGCCATGCAGGAACTCCAAATCAAAGCATCCCTGACAGATGGCCATCCAGCCTCTGCTTGAAGACCTCCAAGGATGGAGACTCCACCACACTTCGAGGGAGTGTGTTCCAATGTCGAATAGCCCTTACTGTCAGGAAGTTCCTCCTAATGTTGAGGTGATCAAAGCAGAATAGAGTGGCACTATTACTTCCCTTGATCTAGAAACTATACTTCTATTGATGCAGCCTAAAATTGCATTGGCTTTTTTAGCTGCCGCATCGCACTGTTGACTCATGTTCAGCTTATGGTCTACTTGGACTCCTAGATCCCTTTCACACGTAGTTTAATTCAGCCAAATGTCCCCCATTTTATATGTGTGCATTTCAATTTTCCTCCCTAAGTGCAGAACCTTACATTTCTCTGCATTGAATTTCATCTTGTTAGCATCGGCCCAGCTATCTAGTCTATTCAGGTCATTTTGAATTTTGATCCTGTCTTCTGGGGTATTAGCTACTCCTCCCAGTTTAGTGTCATCTGCAAATTTGATAAGTATGCCCCCAATTCTGTCATCCAAATCGTTAATAAAGATGTTGAATAGCACTGGGCCCAGGACAGAACCCTGTGGGACCCCACTGGTCACTTCTCTCCAGGATGAAAAGGAACCATTGCTGAGCACCCTTTGAGTTCGGCCAGTCAACCAATTACAAATCCATGTAACAGTTAACTTGTCCATCCCACATTTTGCAAGCTTGTTTGCAAGAATGTCATGGGGAACCTTGTCAAAGGCCTTACTGAAATCACTTACTGAAATCAGTGCTATTCAACATCTTTATTAATCACTTGGATGACAGAATTGGGGGCATACTTATCAAATTTTCAGATGACACCAAATTAGGAGGAGCAGCTAATTAAACACAGAGAAATGTAAGGGCGGAAAAATGAAATGCACAGATATAGGATGGGGGACACTTGGCTGAATGAAATTACATGTGAAAGGGATCTAGGAGTCCAAGTATACCACAAATTGAACATGAACCAACAGTGTGATGCAGCATCTAAAAAGGCCAATGCAATTTTAGGTTGCATCAATAGAGGCATAGTTTCTAGATCAAGGGAAGTAATAGTGCCCCTCTATTCTGCTTTGGTCAGGCCTCATCTGGAATACTGTGCCCAATTCTGGGGACTCAAAAAGGAAGTTGAGAAACTGGAGCGTGTCCAAAGGAGGGTGACTAAAATGGGGAAAGACTTAGGGAGCTGAGGATGTTTAGCCTGGAGTAGTGAAGGTTAAGAGGTGATATGATAGACCTGCTGAAATATTTGAAGGAATATCATATTGAGGAGGGAACTCTGCTGCTGCAGAGACTAGTACCCGGAACAATGGATGCAAGCTCCAGGAAAAGAGATTCCACCTCAACATTAGGAGGAACTACCTGACAGTAAGGGCTGTTCGACAGTGGAACACACTCCCTCGGAGTGTGGTAGAGTCTCCTTCCTTGGAGGTCTTTAAGCAGAGGCTGGATATCTGTCAGGGATGCTTTGACTGGGAGTTCCTGCATGGCAAGGGGTTGGACTGGATGGCCCTTGTGGCCTCTTCCAACTCTATGATTCTACGATTTACATTTTTCTTTTAGCCCTTAACCTCTCCTCCTTTCCATCTTATGAAAATGGTGCAAGTTTATTTTCTGCTGCTCCAGAGAATAGGACATGGAGCAATGAAGAGATTCCAGCTTAACTGGATTCCAGCTGACAATAAGAGCTGTTTGACAGTGAGACACTCCCTTGGAGTGTGGTTTTTAAACAGAGGCTGGATGGCAATCTTTCGGGAGTGCTTTGATTCTTGCATGACAGGGAGTTGGACTGGATAGCCCTTACAGCTTTATGATTCTTTCTGTCCTCACTACTTCTTCCTGCCACCCTTTTTCCTCGCTGCCTTTTTCTGCTATCCTTGTTTCTCTATTTATTTATTAACTACCTTCTCTTGTTTCCTTTCTGCAACCTCATTTTATACTCTCCCTTTTTGCCATCTCCTTCTCTCGCTCTCCCTCCCCTCTCAACAGGCTGCCAGGATAGAGTGCACTGGCTTTTATAAGGCATCTGAACTGTTTATTCTCTCAGAATTCTTCTCCATTTTAGCTCTTTCCATCCCAATTTTCCTGCCACAGAGGAAACCAATTATTTACAAAGGGGCTTTCCTCACCCCAGTCATGCAACAAGGGGAGGACTTCTTGGCTAAGCCCCAGGGACCTCCTGCCTGTCCCCCATTAGCACCCACAGAGAAGCATATGATGGGGGCACTGGGCCCACCAGACTGGCAATCTCTCTCTCTTGGGATAGCTAGGCATGTATATGGTTATAAAGCTTTGTTTTATTCTTTTTAACGGTATTTTACCATGTTCTATAAGAAAATGGTGCTTATTATTCTCCAGGAAATTTGTTTTGTTTTGGGGAAGTAGGAACAAAGTCCATCATATTCATGAAATCACAACAGCTCAGACTTTAAAATGAAACATAACTGCTGCTTCTCCATTGCTTATCTGTAAGTGTCTCCGGTGTCTTCTACCCCATACAGAGATTGCTATAGTGGGAGTCAGCAGCTCTCGGTCTGTGCTCTTCTCAAAACCCTTTGTAAGGAGGTGGGGTATCACAGACCCCCCCCCCCCCACTTGCTGCACAAGTTACCCTCTCAACCCTGAGAGGATATGGACGGGTAGAAAAAAAGTCTCATTCCACCAAGAACCGCTATAGCAAAGGCTAGGTTGAGAGAGCTCTTTAACCCACATCCTTCTCAGACGCCATAACGCCGGAAGCTTGGAAAAATGACTTTTTGAAGTCTAGAATTTCCAAAAATTCCAAAAATTTCCTAGCTCCAGTTGGTAAATCCTACAATGCAGGAGCACAAGATGGATAAGAACAAAGTACAGCCCAGTCTACTATCCTGGTTTCCATAGAGGCTCCAACCTGGTACCCCCAGGAAGCCTCCAAGCAGGACACATTCAATAGATCCCTCTTTTTATTTCCCTGGTATGGCCAGGATCCAGAGGTAAAGAACTCCTGCTTGTGGAAGCTCTATTCTCAACCACTATAATCTGAGCATTCATGGCTCAGGTGAAATAGTCCATTTAAACCAATTTCCACTGGTGGACAGCAGATACTCCCCAGTCCCATCGCGCCTGGTATCACAACAATTAGCCATGGAGAGGAGTGGCAACAAAATGCTTGTGAGAGACACGCCTGTGATGATAATATTAATCTATGCAAGATTGCACATAGTGGTGGAGAAAGTGAGTGAGAATAATATTTCCCTTACCTCATCCACCAAGCAGTAGGGAGGAACACCCCTTCCTAAGGAGAGGCCGCAGGTCTAAATCTTAGGAAAGGCCTACAGATGCTTATGGTATAACTTCTTTTGCACAGTTAGTCTTAAAGCTGCTACAAGATCTCTTTGCATACTTGGTTATCTAAGTTTATATGTTCTTGGGCTTTACGTCTTGAACAGAAAAACTGGTATCAGAGGCAGAAATAACATGGAAAGAAGAGTCCTTTGACACCTTTCAGCACATTTTTATCCAAACTGAAACAACCGGCACACGTGAGATGAAACATCTAGGTCAGATAAAGCTTACACAAATAAACAAAACATTTTGTTCCATCTAGAGACAATCTTGGAGGTCTCTTCCAAAACACATCCGGGGATGATTTCTTTCTTTCTTTCAATGAGGCATATCAGGGTCATGTCAATTTCTAGTATGGGGGAGTTGTGGGCTTTGGGGTCACTTTGGCTCAGCTTGGGTCACTTTGGGAAGTTTTCAGGCACAAAATTGTCTGAACATTGGCATACAAAAAAAAACAACAACAACTGGAGGTCTGTCTGGGGACTTTGGGCCTTCAGGGACCACACTTTCAGATCCCAAGGGCCACACGCCTAGACTGCACTTTCCTCACCCCTGCTATATATGAATTTCAACACCGGGCACCATTCCTTCTTTAGAAACCACACTACTGGACTTCAGAGCATGTTGGGATTTTTTCCCCAGGCTTTCCCCAGATGGAAGGTTAAAGAAAGAGGGTTGGATTTGCAAGACCTGAGCAAGAAAGTTGATGAAAGGGCTCGTATAGACCTCTCATTCTTAGCATTGCCATAAATCAAAGTTGACTTAACAGCAATTGACATCAACAAAGAAACAGTATACCAGGCTGAAAGCCTTCCAAGATGTGCAGTATGGGCAAAGTAATCTGTGGCAGCAAACTCAGTGCTGACTATGAACTTTACAACAAATTAAGCTCTCTTTAAGCCCCAGCACCTTTTCTCCCAGCCTCCTTTCTATCCTCAGTGGGAAACCTGAGCCTCTCCTTGAGGTTATTTAAACTTCAGTACCTTTGTTCCCTTTTAAAATCAACACAAAATAACTTCTCGAGTCTATTCAGTGCTGCTCCCCAAACCTCCTTCTCTTCTTTTAACTGCAGCATTCAGAAAAGACACGCTAAGGTTGAAACTTGCAATGGCACCATGGATTTAGCCTTGACACCTTTCCTTTCCTCCCATGCGCTCCAAATGTCCTTATTTGGCAGAGACAAATTAATTCTTTGCCTTCCCACTTTTTAAGCTGCTGTTATAATTTTGCAGCTTCTCTCTTGCCCTCCCATATTTTCAACATACTTCACTTCCTGCAAATTGAATTCAGAATTCAAAAGTAGTTTGCAATCAATTAATTCAGGAGGGAAGGAAGGGACAGAATCTTGCCCTTCAGGCAAAAGCAAACTGCTGCAGGCAATCCTACCTTGTGTCATTTTTGCTATTTTGACCATAATCTGGTAGTGCCTGGACACACATATCTTGATTTTTCATCTGTGAAAATGTTTGTTCTTATTAACTGCTGTTCAGCCCCGCCCAACCCACGATGACCCTGTAGATGAGACATCTCCAAGCCCCACTATCTTCCCTTGCTCTGCTTAAGTCTTGTAGATTCATATTTGTGACCTCCCTAAAAGAATCTCGCCATCTGGTGTTCCATCTTCACCTTTTTCTTCTGCCCCTAGACTTTCATAGAATCCCAGAATCATAGAATCACAGAGTTGGAAGAGACGACAAGCTTGCTCCCTCCTCAATGTGACATCCCTTCAAGTATTTAAACAGGGCTATCATATCACCTCTTAACCTTCTCTTCTTCAGGCTAAACATCCCCAGTTCCCTAAGTCGTTCCTCACAGGGCATGGTTTCCAGACCCTTCACAATCTTACTTGCCCTCCTTTGGACCTGCTCCAGTTTCTCCACATCCTTTTTGAATTGTGGTGTCCAGAACTGGACACAGTATTCCAGGTGGGGCCTGACCAAAGCCTCATCACACTGTTGACTCATGTTCACAGAGTTGGAAGAGAGCATAAGGGCCATCCAGTCCAACCCCTTGCCATGCAGGAACTCCCAGTCAAAGCATACCCGACAGATGGCCATCCAGCCTCTGTTTAAAGACCTCCAAGGAAGGAGACTCCACTACTTTCTGAGGGAGTGTGTTTCACTGTTGAACAGCCCTTACTGTCAGGAAGTTCTTCCTAATGTTGAGGTGGAATCTCTTTTCCTGGAGCTTCAATCCATTGTTCCAGGTCCTATTCTCTGCAGCAGCAGAAAACAAGCTTGCTCCCTCCTCAATGTGACTCCTTCAAGTATTTAAACATGGCTATCATATCACCTCTTAACCTTCTCTTCTTCAGTCTAAACATCCCCAGCTCCCTAAATCGTTCCTCATGGGGCATGGTTTCCAGACCCTTCACCATTTTAATCGCCCTCCTTTGGACCCACTCCAGTTTCTCCACATCCTTTTTGAATTGTGGTGCCCAGAACTGGACACAGTATTCCAGGTGGGGTCTGACCAATCAGAGTAGAGTGGCACTATTACTTCTCTTGATCTAGACATATACTTCTATTGATGCAGCCTAAAATTGCATTGGCCTTTTTAGCTGCCTCATCACACTGTTGACTGATGTTCAACTTGTGGTCTACCTGGACTCCTAGATCTCTTTCACATATGGTCTCATTCAGCCAGGTGTCCCCCATCCTATATCTGTGCATTTCATTGTTCCTAAGTGCAGAACCTTACACTTCTCTGTATTGAATTTCATTTCTTTAGCTTTGGCCCAGCTTTCTAGTCTATTCAGGTCATTTTGAATTTTGATCCTGTCCTCTGGGGTATTAGCTACTCCTCCTAATTTGGTGTCGTCTGCAAATTTGATAACTAGGCCCTTGATACTGTCATCCAAGTCATTAATAAAGATATTGAATAGCACTGGGCCCAGAACTCTGTGGGATCCCACTGGTCACTTCTCTCCAGGATGAAAAGGAACCATTGTTGAGCACCCTTTGAGTTTGGCCAGTCAACCAATTACAAATCCATGTAACAATTACTTTGTCTAGTCCACATTTTGCAAGCTTCTTTGCAAGAATGCCATGGGGAACCTTACTGAGATCAAGAGCTACCAAGCTGTTAATTTTATCAAAAAAAAAAAAAAAAAAAAGATCAGATTTGTCTGGCATGATTTCTTTCTCTGAAATCCATGTTGGCTTTTTGTGATTATGGAATTATCTTCTAGATATTCTAGATATTCTTCTAGATTTCCTGGTATTGATGTCAGACTAACCAGACGATAATTGTTGGGATCCTTCCCCCCTCCCTGTTTTTTGAAGATGGGGACGTTTGCCCTCCTCCAGTCTGCTGGGACTTCTCCTGTTCTCCAGGAGTTCTCACAGATTATTGCCAGTGGTTCTGATATTACATTTGCCAGTTCTTTTAATACCACTGGATGTAGTTCATCTGGTCCTGGAGACTTGTATTCATTTAGGTTAACCAGGTATTCCTGTACTATCTCTACTTATTCTGTGCTGAAATTCCCCTATTCTGTCTTCTGCTCCATTATCCTTAGGTTGAGCAACCTTTGCGTTTTCTGAGAAGACTGAAGCAAAGAAGGTGTTGAATAATTCTGCCTTTTCTCTGTCCCCTGTTAGCATTTTGCCATCTTCACCACACAATGGCCATACCATTTCCTTGTTCTTCCTTTTGCTACGGACATATCCAAAAAAGTCCTTTTTATTGTTTTTAACCTCTCCAGCAAGCCTGAGTTTATTCTGCACTTTAGCTTTTCTGACTTTATCCCTACACATGTTTGCTATTTATTTGAATTCCTCTTTGGTGATTTCCCCATTTTTCCATTTCTTATACATGTTCCGTTTGAAACTTAGCTCAGTTGAAAGTTCCTTAGTCATCCATACTGGTTTCTTGGGACATCTCACATTTTTCTTCTTCATTGAAACTGTTTGAAATTGTGCCTTTTAATGAACTCCCATCCATCTTGAACTCCCTTCTCTTTTAGTATTCCTGACCATGGGATCACCCCCAGTATTTCTCTAAGTTTATTGAAATCAGCTCTCCTAAAGTCCAGAGTGCCTAGCTTCACCTTTCCACTGTATAACAAACTCCAGGAGAACATGGTCACTCCCACCTAAGGATCCCACCACTTGCACCCCATCAACTAGGTCTTCCCTTTTGGTTAAGATCAGATTCAAAATAGCTGACTCCCTTGTTGCCTCTTCCAACTTTTGGACAATGAAATGGTCTTCAAGGCAAGTGAGAAATTTGCTAGACCTTGAGGATTTGGCAGAATTTGAATTCCAGTAAATATCAGGATAGTTGAAGCCACTCATTACTACTATATTTCTCCTGAGTGTATGGTCATCAGTTCTAGAAAGGCATCATCCAATTCCTCTGCCTGAGTCGGGGGTTTGTAGTAGACTCCCACAGTAACATCCCTGTTATTTCCCTCTCCTTTAATTTTTATCCAGACGCTCTCCACCTGGCTTCCAGTATTGACTTCCTGGATCTCTTCACTGGTGTAAATATCCCTCACATATAATGCTATTCCTCCTCCTTTCTTGTTTTACTTGTTTCTCTTAAAAAGGTTATACCCCTCTATTTCTACATTCCAATCATGAGACTCATCCCACCAGGTTTCAGTGATGCCTATTATATCATATTTTCCTTGTTGTGCTAGGGAAGTTCATCTTGCTTATTTCCCATGCTCTGTGTGTTAGTGTAGAGACATCGAAGACTATGTGTCCCCTTTGCTTGATCCCTGTGCATTTTTTCCCTCCTATTGTTGGGTCCTTGCCTTGTTTGCCTTGTTCCCTCTATATCAGCTTGACTATTGTTTCCAGCCCTTTTGCCTTTCATAGCGACACTCTTTCTGAGTGTCATGCCTTCACATGATGTGGCCAAAGTACAACATCCTCAGTTTAATCATTTTGGCTTCCATGTTGAGAGCTGTTTTGATCTGTTCTAGGATCCATCTGTTTGTCTTTTTGGCTGTCCATGGTATCCTCAGCACTCTTTTCCAGCACCAAATCTCAACATAATCATTGTTTTTTTTTCCTTCAAAATAATAAACTAAACATAAAATAGTGCCAGCATGTAGTGGTATGAGCATTGGACCATCACTCTGTAGACCAGGGTGTGAATCCCTGCTCTGCCCTAGAAACCCTTGTTGACCTTGGGCTTGTCACATTCTCTCAGCCTCAGGGAAGGCAATGGCAAACCCTCTCTGAAAAATCTAGCCAAGAAATCCCTGTGATGATTTCACCCTAGGGTTGCCATAAATCAGAAACAACACAACAGCAATAATTATTATACCTGGGGTAGCAGTTTGAGTGTTGGACTAGGCCTTTGTTAAAATTAGGGACTGACTCCCCTCTTAGTTACGGAAACCCATAGCTGACATCAGGCAGTCTCTCTGTCTTACAGAGACTTCAATCCACTTATGCTAATTAATGCTCCCAGTTTCTTTGTCCAAGTTTGTCTCAAAGGGGCTACAAGACCTCTTTGCCTAAAGAAGCCCTATAAAGGGCCGTAAGTGAAAACTGGAGGAAGGAACATCGACAATCTAAGATATGTAGATGACACCATAATACTGGTAGAAAATATCAGAGATATGGAAAGATTATTGAAGAAGATCCAAGGGAGAGAGTATAAAGACAGGTTTACAGCTGAACATTAAGAATACAAAAAATATGACCAGAAATGGTTTGTATAACATTAAAGCAGATGATGAACAGATTGAAATAGTTAAAAGATTTTCCATACTTAGGCACAATCTGAGACTGCAGTCAAGAATCAAGAGAAGACTAGGAAAGGCAGCTATGAAAGAACTAGAGAAGATCCAGAAGTGTAAAGATACACAGTGGGCCCTTGATACTGACAGGGATTTGGTTCCAGGATCTACCGTGGATACCAAAATCCATAGATACTCAAGTCCCATTAAATACATGGCATAGTAGAATGGTGTCCCTTATATAAAATGGAAAATAAAAGTTTGCTATTTGGAATTTATACTTTAACAAAATATTTTCAAGCCGTGAATGCTTGAATCCATGGATAAAAAATCTGTGGATAAGGAGGCCAATTGTATAATTAAATACTAAAGTTAGGATTGTCCATACCATTACATTTCTCATTTGTATGTAGTTGTGAAAGCTGGACAGTGAAGAAAGATGGAGGGAGGTGATCAACTCATTTGAGATATGGTGCTGAAGAAGATTTCTGATAATACTATGGACTGCTAAAAAGGTCAATGATTAGTGAGTCCTTCCTTCTCATGATGTGGCCAACTTCCATTTAGTCATCTTTGCTTCTAAGCAGAGTTTAAGTCCCCTGATTTGGTTCATCCATCTGAATACAATCTGGAGTCTTCCCCTCCTTCTTCTACCCTCTACCTTTCCTAGGAGTATTGTCTTTTCTAGTGATTCTACTAGTGATCCATGCCTTCTCAGTATGTGGCCAAAGTACGATATATGATCATCTTGGCTTCCAAGCAGAGCGGTGGTCTGATCTGTTCAGGAACCCATTTGTTTGACTTTTTGGCTGCCATAATGCCTAGGGTTGCTTGTCACATTTTCAAAGCAGGACCAAGAACCAGAGCATATCAGGCCTAAACTCTGCTTAAGAAGCCAAGATGACTAAATGGAGGCTGTCCTATTTTGGGCCACATCATGAGAAAGAAGGACTCACTCAAACTACAATATATTTCCATATACATAGTGAAGGTTTGGTTAAAATGTGGTACAGTGGACCCTTTCCTTACACGGTGGATGGGTTCCGGATCCCTCACATAAGGGCAATTCTGCGTATGCTTGCACCCCATTGCAGACAACGGGGTGTGCGCATGTGGTGCAGTGTGCGCACCATTTGCTTAATTGCTGCGTGGCTTCAGCATAAGCTTTTGTAAACCGCTTTGATCTTTTTTGGAAAGGCGGTATATAAATATAAATAAATATAAAGGCGGTATATAAATAAATTATTATTATTATTATTAAGCTTGAAACCTCATATGGTGTGCCTGTGTATGGTGTGAGCACAGTGTACGTTTGGCCCTCCTTATCCATGGATTTCTTATCCATGGATTTGAGCATGCACAGCTTGAAAAAAAATTCCTGAAAAGTACAAATTCCAAATAGCAAACCCTGATTTTTCTCTTTTATATATGGGGACACCATTTTGTTGTGCCATTATATTTAACAGGACTTGAGCATTCACAGAGGCTGCGTTCACACTGGAGAAATAAACCGGTTTAAGTGCCATGGCTCAATGCTGTGAAATTCTGGGAATTGTAGTTTGTTGTGGGACCCAGAGCGGAGCAGAGCTCCGCTCTGGGTCCCACAACAAACTACAATTCCCAGAATTTCACAGCATTGAGCCATGGCACTTAAACCGGTTTATTTCTCCAGTGTGAACGCAGCTAGAGTTCGATATCTGCGGAGGGTCCTGGAACCAAACCCCAGCGGATAACAAGGACCCCGCTGTATTTTAAAAGAAAATTTAGACAGAATAAACTTTTTTTATAAAAAAGTTTAATTTTTTTAAAAAAAAATAAAGTTTAAATTAAAAAAAACATTTAAAAATTGAAATTTGAAATTTTAATTAAAAAAAAACACAACTCTCCTCCATCTCTTAAAGCCTTTTAATAAACAGCACAGGCAGTGGCTTTAATGTGGGGAAGGGAAGGGAGGGGAGGCAATATGGCGGTGTCTGTCTGCGGCCTACATCCCCCTCGGGGCGCGGCGGGGTGGGGTGGAGGCGGAGGCTGAGGGAGCGAGGCGGGGCCTGGGCCTGAGCTGCTACTCGAGCCCGGTGCGCGATGTGGGCCTCCGGGGGGCTGCGTCTCCTCTCGTGGGCCTGCCTCGTCTTCACGCTGGGCATGTTCGGGACAGGCCTGTGAGCGAGCCAGGGCCTCTGTGTTTGTTGTGGGCAGCAGCAGCAGGACATGATGGGAAGCCCCCCTCAGAAATATGTCTGACTGACTGACTGGGAGTTGATGATGCTTTTGGTGGGGACTCTGGGCGGGGGCATGACTTTGTTCCCTCTTTAGAGGCTTCTTTAGGGGCGTTTTTAGGGTGAGGCTGAGGCAGGGGGTCCTCAGGGGGGTTGAGAGGCACAGCGTTTGTTTTAATGGAGTGGCTTAGTTGTATTTTAGTAGACTAAGTTTTTAACTGTAGGGTGGTTTTTAATGCTGTAAGCCGCCCTGACTAGTCCCAGCCCTGGGAAAAGGGCGGGATGTAAATACATATAATGATGATGATGATGATGATGAGTCTCTCTCCAGGAAGTCAACCAAAAAAGATGGGGTGAGGCTGCCCCATATACCCTATATATGATATGAAGCTCCCCGCTACCCCATATATAAACCCCATATGTACCCCGTATATGAGGTTCCCCGCTGCCCCATATATGCCCCATATGTACCCTATATACGAGGCTCCCCACTGCCCCATATATAACCCATATATGTGGCTCCCCACTGCCCCATTTATATACCCCATATGTACCCCATATATGAGGCTCCCCACTGCCCCATATATGCCCCATATGTACCCTATATATGAGGCTTCCCACTGCCCCATATATAACCCATATATGTGGCTCCCCACTGCCCCATTTATATACCCCATATGTACCCCATATATGAGGCTCCCCGCTGCCCCATATATGCCCCATATGTACCCTATATACGAGGCTCCCCGCTGCCCCATATATAACCCATATATGTGGCTCCCCACTGCCCCATTTATATACCCCATATGTACCCCATATATGAGGCTCCCCACTGCCCCATATATAACCCATATATGTGGCTCCCCACTGCCCCATTTATATACCCCATATGTACCCCATATATGAGGCTCCCCGCTGCCCCATATATGCCCCAATATGTACCCTATATATGAGGCTCCCCGTTGCCCCATATATAACCCATATATGTGGCTCCCCACTGCCCCATTTATATACCCCATATGTACCCCATATATGAGGCTCCCCACTGCCCCATATACACCCGCACTTGACTGCTTATATGATTGTGTGACTGTGGGGCAGAAAGTGTTGCTGGAGAGCCAGACTTGACTAGGACACAACAGTGAATGGAGAGAGCCCTGGTTTGTGGGGCATAGACCCAGAGCTGGCAGACTGTCTCAGGGGATCTTGGGGCTGTGGTGGGCATAGATCTGGGTTGCTTCTCATTCTGCCCCTTGCAATTGCAGCATTCCTGCCTCACAGCAAGGCAGTCCCTTTGCCACCACATTTTTGTAGGTTATGACATGGGTTGTGTGTTTCATGTGAGGCAAACAAAACAGGTCTGTGTCCATACATAGGCTTACTGTCAGAAATGGAGCTATGAGGCACAGCTCTGTGCTTTGTGGGAATAAACATACATTTATGGGGCAGCAGGGCTCTAGTGTGGGGAGGGTCGCAAAGAGTGGGATCATTTTTATGAGGTTGAGCAGCGAGAAGGGCACAATTGGCAAGGGCACAAGGCTATGGGTCAGAGGGTGAAACATGGGCAACTTCACAGAAGAGGTGGCAAATTTTACTTCATGTGGTTGTTTTTATGTCCTTCAGTTCTTCACTAAAATCAGTCCTAAGAACAGTTAAAAGCAAGAACATGGATCCCCCCAAGTCCTCTAGCCAGTATGGCCAGAAACGGGGGGGGGGGGGGGATTCTGGAATTGTAGTCCCCAGAATAACATTGTCTGGGTAATCTCACCCTCAAAACAAGCAAGTGTTGACAGCAGCTGTGGGGCAGAAATGAGTCTGGAGAGCAAACTAAAAGGAACGGTCATGGCAGAGAGTATGGAGTGTGCCAAAGGACACGGAGCTGGGTGGGTGAGGCAGCTGTTGTGGAACTGATGAATGTGGCCTGGTGTGCAGAGTTGTAGAAAGAGTGGTGGAAGTTTGACACTGTGACTTAGGGTCAAGGGTGGCATGGATAGCATTAAACAGATCCCTGAAATCCAGGATTTAGTTTGGAGCTGTAAGTTTGAATAGATCAGGGGCGGGGTGTGGGTGTGCATGCCATGAAGTATATACCATTTGTCCTTTTCTTGCACCTAGGTCTGATCTGAAGCAGATGTCTGTGACCAGAAGTGTGGATAACATCCAGTTTTTACCATTTCTCACAACCGACATCAAGTATGCCATGTTGCTTATTGCAGCGACTTCTGCCAAAGGGGTTGGCATAAGGGCAACACTTCATTTTAGAGGAGGCATGGTTCCCCCATTATATAGGACTGGAGAAATCCTCTTAATATTTTGGCACATATAGAAAAAATTCCCCCTCCAGAGGCCACAAAAACAATCTTGGGTTCACATGTGATCTGTGCAGTGCATGATTCCTACCTCTGGCATTTAGGAACATAATGGCGGATAACCTACTCAGGGAACTGGACAGGGGCAGTGTGTCCCTGTTGGTTCTGCTCGACCTCTCAGTGGCTTTCGATACCATTGAGCATGGTATCCCTCTGAATCGCCTATCTGGGATGAGGCTTGGTGGTACTGTTTTACAATGGCTTCATTCTTTTTTGGAGGGGCAGTCTCTGAGGGTGGTGCTAGGGGATTCCTATTTGGCTCCATGGCTGTCGGGGTTTAGTCTTATACTTTTCAATAGCTATATAAAACTGCTTGGAGAGGTGGTCCAGAGTTTTGGAGTAAGGTGTCACCAGTACACTGATGATACCCAGCTCTAACATTCCTTTCCATCTAATTCTAAGGAAACTGTTCCTGTCCTAAACTGTTTTCTGGCAGCTGTAATGAAATGGATGGAGACAAACAAATTGAAGCTTAACCCAGACAAGACTCCTGATTAGTCGAAAGACAGATACAGGAATGCCCTTCCTTTGGTGGCCCAATTGGTGCCAACACTGGTGTTCCTCTAGAGCCAAGGAAAAGCACGGCTTTTAATTGGAGCCCTTGTAGCCAAATTGATTTCATCCAAATCTGCACATATAATGAAATTAATCCTGAACTGTTTTACTTAGTTTAAAGTCACATTATTTTAATGTGTTTTAACTTTATCAGGTTGTTCAATATATTGTTGTTACTTGCCATCAAGTCGGCTTCAATGTGGTAAACCTATCAAATGGGAGATTTTCAAGAGTCATCAACTGTCACACTCAAGTCTTGTAAACTCAGGGCAGCTTCCTTGATTGAATCAGTCCGTCTGTAGTGCTGTATCATTCGTTTCCTCCTGCTTTACACCTTACTAAGCATTATCATATTTTCTAATGAGTCATGTCATTTCGTGATATGTCCAAAGTACAACAGTATCAAGCTTAGTCATCTTAGCTTCTAGGGGATGTTCAGGCTTGATTTGCTCTAGGAGCCATTTATTGGTCTTTTTGGAAGTCCATGGTGTCTGGATGAGAACTGTTATGGAACTTTTCTTCAGCACCACCAGTATGCAAAGGGATCTTGTAGTACCTTTGAGACTAACTGAAAGAAAGAAGTTGGTAGCATGAACTTTTGTAGACTTGAGCCTACATGTATCTGAGGAAGGAGACTAAATTTACAAAAGTTCATGGTGCCAACTTTTTTCTTTCAGTTAGTCCCAAAGGTGCTACAAGATCCCTTTGCATACTGATTTGCCAGACTAACACAGCTAAGTCTTTAATTTTAACTAAGTATATTCTTTCTATTTAAATTGAAATTATTTTTCCTGTTTCTAAAATTAGTTAAATTGATTGTTATTATTTACTGCCCTGAGTAAATACACATTGGGAGATAAATGTATAAATCAATCAATCAATAATAAATCAATAATAAAGTAAAAACTGTTCATTCTGGTCTCTGCATTGTAATCTTCTCTTCTGTTTTTCCCTCTTTCTCTCAGTAACCTGAGTTGGCTAGGCTACGGGTTCCTGAAGGGTGACTGGACCCTGATTGTTGTCAACGCAATTGGTGCAGCACTTCAGTCACTTTACATTCTTGTCTATTTCTACTACAGCACAGAGAAGGTTGGTGGCGAGTGTGGTCAAAGATGTTTAATCTGCAAAAGGTCCATTCAATCCCACATCTTGTTTCCTCCAGAGGCCATCCAGTACCTCCTGGATAGAGTTTGGGAAAAGGCTGTATTGGTTAGGGAATTCTGGGAACTATAGTCCAAAACAGTAACTTTCCCAGAGCTGTGTGTGAAGAAATCAGGGGAAGGGGGAGGCTAAGGTAGCAGCCCTTCTCTACTGCTCTACCTCATTTAGAGGTAGATGGTTTCTCAAGCTGGAGGTTTCATTTCACTGTTATAGCAGTAGTAATAGGAAGTACATTTCTACAGTATACCACTTATCAGTGCATTTAAGCATCCCTAAGCAGTTTACAATGTGTAAGCTAATTGCCCCCAACAAGCTGGGTACTCATTTTAGCAACCTATGGAAAGATACAAGGCTGAGTCAACTCTGAAGCCCTGCCTGGGAGTGCACTCACAACCTTGTGGCTGTGAGAGGCTGCAGAACCAGTATTTACCACCAGGCCTCCTGTTATGGGCAGTGGCCATCCATAAATCTGTTCCGTCCCCTTTTAAAGGCACCCAAACTAGTAACCATCACTTTACCTTGTGATGGTGAGTTTGGTATGATAAGGGTGCACTGCACAATGAGGGGTCTTTCTCTGAGCTATCCTCAATCAGCTATCAATGTCACTGGAGGGCTCCAATTTCTTGTATTATATGCGCAGGAGAAGGTTCTCTTTCCTCACTTTCTCTGCTTGGTGGGTAATTTTATATACCTCTGCAGTTACATTTTATAGTTCTCGCTCCTCCAAATAAAAAAGCCCTTAAACATTGTAACTTGAGTAATAGCTTCAGCCCCCTAATAATAATGTGTTGCCTCTGTTTGAAGTATCTAGATTCAGTGCAGCGATTAGTAGCAGAAGGCTTGGGTTTGTCAACATATTCTGCCAAACTAAAATTATGTATTTGTTTTGATTGGTTCTTTAGTTTAGTGGATGGTACTGAGGAAGTAGATTTAAGTATATGAAACCTCATGCTACCAACTGCTTTCTTTCAGTTAATCTCAAAAGGTGCTACAAGATCTCTCTACATACTTACATATTTGTTTTGACTGGGTCATTTGTTTAGTAAATGGTGGAAATGTTGTAGATGTAGTTTATCTGGATTTCAGCAAAGCATTTGATAAAGTCCTTCATAATATTTTGATTAGCAAATTGATTAAATGTGGAATAGATGGGGACACTGTCACATGGATCCATAATAGGTTGAAAAACAATTATTCAAAGAGTCATTAATGGCTATGCTTCAAATTTAGAGTGCAGTGCTGCAGGGTTCTGAATATTTTTAGCAGTGACTTAGATGATGGGGAGGGAATCCTTATCAAGTTTTTGGATGATATAAAATGGGTAGGGGTAGTTAACACATTGGAAAATGGGAACAGAATTCAAAAGGACCTAGATGAACTAGAAAATTGGACAGAAACTAATTGAATGAAATTCTCAGAGACAAATGGAAGATTCTACATTTAGGTCACAAAAACCAAATGCTCACTTACAGGAGGAGATTATTTGGCATAACAGTACATATGAAAAGGACCATGGTTTATTATTGATCCATAAGTTGAACATGACCCAGCAACATGATGCTGGAGTGAAGAAGGCAAATAATTCTTTATTCTGCATTAATAGAATCATAGTTTCCCAAGGGAAATAATAGTCTGTATCTGCACTGAAGAAATAATGCAGTTTGATACCACTTTAACTGCCATGGGTCAGTGCTAATGAATTCTAGGATTTGTAGCTCTGATACCATAGCAAACTACAAATCCCAGGGTTCCATAGCATTGAGCCATGACAAGTAAAGCAGTTTTAAACTGCATTATTTCTGCAATGCAGATGCAGCCCTAATCTGCTTTAATCTGACTTCATCTGGAGTACTGTGTTCAGTTCTTAGCACTTCATTTTAGGAAGGATATAGACAAATTGGAGCAGGTTCAGGAAAGGGCAACAAGGATGCTAAGAGTTATGCAGAATAAAACATGAGGTTGTGGAAGTTGGGCATGCTCAGCCTGGTAAAGAGAAAACAGAGGTGGTGTGATTGTACTTTTTAAATGCCTCAAGGACTGTCACAGAGAGGATGGCGCAGGTTTGTTCTCTGCTGCCCCAGAGGGTACGGTTAGTTCTAATGGCTTTAAATTACAGGAGAGCAGGTTTTGATTGACATTAGAAGGAACCTCTTGACAGTAAGAGCTGTTGACAGTGGAACCAATTTCCTAGAGATGTGGTGGGGTCTCTTTCTCTGTATGTCTTCAAAAAGAAGTTTGACAGCTACCTACTGGGGATGATGTAGAAAGATTTCTTGCACTGAGCAGGCAGGACTCAATGGCAAATGGCGCCCCTTCCTACTCTGTAATTCTGCGAAAACATCTGGTGAGGCAATATCTCCCCCATCCTTGGTTTGCAGAAAAGTATTGATGTTGCTGCTTACTTTCCAATATTTTCCAGAATACTCACTTGCAGGATTTCTTTCTCCTACTATGGTTACTACATGCTTGCTACATCAGTCTGCTAGTGCCAGTACATTTTTGAGTTGTAAAAGAAGGATTTCTGTTGTGTTTCCATGTGGTGCTAGTTTCCCACAAAATAGGGAATTTTATGCTGTGTGATTCCCTCCACACATGCTTTCTTATGTTGCATGATCCCAGGGATCCTATGCAATGTGCTTTTTAATGAGCGCCTTGTTGGCACACTTGATTTCTATGTTTCAGAGACTGTTGACTCAAAAGGGTTGGTGTCTTGAATCAACAACAGACCAGGTCTCAGGTGGATGATAAATTTTCCAGGATTACAGCCCCACCCCTTGGCTCACTAACTCACTTTGGGGTGGTTAGGAGGAAGGTTTTGAGGTTCTGACACACGCTCAGAAATCCAACAGTCAGCAACAACCCATGGCATTACATTGTTTATATTTTTTAAAAGGGTGCATGTATATATGTTACTGCTGTTTGGCGTACTGTGAATCAAAAGTTCCTTTTCCTAATATGAATGAGAAAAAACCTAGAACTCAGACACAGCACTAAGTTGTGATTTAGCTTTGGAGGAGTAAGCTGTATCTTCTCCTGGGCTTGTGGCCCCCTTTCTCTCCTGGTCTTCTGCAGCCCAATTATGATGAGAACATCAGAATTTTCTGCCTCTGTTAAAACCCTAAATTGTGATTGTTCTTAATTAGGTTAAGGAGAAACGAGCTACCTTCCTAAATTTTGATTTGAGGTTAGTTTATTTTCACTAACCATAGTTAGGTAGGCCTGACAAGTCTCTTAATGGGAAACCATTTGGCAGAAAACACTTTTTAGTTTCCTGACGGAAGAAGTGTTTAGCTTTATAGCTTTATAGGAGGCTGCTTTCACTCTGGTCCTGTTGGTTGTAGTTTTGCTTCTGTCTTCAGTTTTGCCACATGTGTTTGCTTCTGTCTTCACATTGCTTCCATCTTCACATGCCCCCTCCCCATTAAGCTGCCTGGGTTTTGCAAAGCTAATGTAAATCAGTTCCAGATAATCATCTCTTTTTTTGTTGTCCTCATCTAGGGAGCTGTACTGTTGAAAACTATGGCCTTACTGGCTGCACTCCTGGTAGGCTACTGCTACTTCAGCCTCCTGATCCCAGATGTTTCCATGCGACTGAGTCGCCTGGGACTCTTTTGTAGTCTTTTTACCATCACCATGTACCTCTCGCCATTGACTGACTTGGTAAGTTATGTACTTATTTATTTTAGCAAGTAGCAAGTACATTTCTATACCGCTTATCAATGCACTTAATATATTTATATATTTTATTTTCCTAACTGCATGTTTTTTCAAAGCACTGATAGAAATCAATTTCTCCTTGGCATATGGTTTGGTTTGGGCAATTACATTTTTGAGTGTGTGATGTCCCCCAGATAAGATTTAAAGTGCTGCCTTTATGACCATGGAAGCCCTACCCAAAAGCTGTTCCACTTAGAATAAGAGAACATTCCAGTTGTTTTGGGTAACAACTCCCATCAATCCCAGACAGCATAGCCAGTAGTCAGGTATGTAGGGAACTGTAGTTCTCAGATATCTGGAAGGCACTAGGTTTGAATGCACATAACAACAAAGAAACCTAATAAACCTACGTTGGTCCTTTATGTTTGTTTAACTGTACTGCAAGGGTGGGAAATCTTTGGCCCACCAGATGTTTTGAGATTTCATCTCCCAGAAATCTGCTTCACTGTAGGATTGTGGGAATTGTAGTCCAAAGCATATGGCAGAACAAGCAATTTCCTGTCCTTGCTTTACCAGAACCTAGAATGCATCAATTTGAGGCAAGAACTAGAATTATTCATATATGTATTTGTATATATATACACACACACACACGCAAACATATATACATACATACATACACTGGCAGCTTGGGAGGTCAAAAACATTGCATTTTGTAGTAGTTTTTACTCATTTTTTGCTGTGTTTGGTGTGAAAAAAAATCACCTTTAAAAGAAAATCATTTTGGGTTTAGAGTTTTGCGGGGATTTTAGAGGGGCTTCACAGGCCATACTTCGCCCACCCCTGGAGCATAGGAAGATGAAGGCTTAAACAAGGAAATGATGGTCAAGTGGGCATTGAAACTGTGATTGGGCTAGTCTGAGTTTCCCTTTCTAGTGTAATTGCTGCCAATGTGAACTTGGGAAAGTTACTTTTGTGTACTCCAACTATCATTCCATGACTAGCATGACCTTCATTTCTGTTTACTTGGGGCTTCTGGGAACTGTAGTGTCAAAAGATGTTGTACATCATCTCATAGACCCTAATGAGCTGAGAGGTGACAGAAAAATGCTTCAAATAAACTCCTGTTTACATTAAGGGTGGACAACTTCTGATGTAGGGCAGACATGCCCATCAGCCCAATAATGGGGATCGTGTGGTTGCTGTCCAGGAACTTCTAGAGATTGAGTCGTAACTTAAACAGTGATGGGTGGCTTGAGTTTCTGTGGACATTGGAAGCCACAGGAACACTTCTTTATTTCTGCATTCTCTGACCTATAGATCATTGGAACTGCATGTTCTTTCTGGCTGTTTTTAACTACATGGTCTTTCTGACAGTCAGTGAGCCACGAGCACTTCTTGTGCCTTTTCCTTCTCAAGCCCAAGCATAGGGCCAGGTTGGATGATAGGGCTGACATCTCCTAGTGAGGCCCTTTTCCTGTTCTCTGGATTGCCCCTCTTTCCCTTTCCATATCAAGCATTCCCAACGAATTGACCTTGACAGTTCAAAGTGCATTTTTTCCTTCCCTCACATCTGTTCATTAGCCATCTTCAAGAAGGATAAACAATCTTCCCACCCAGCATCACCATTTGTGTAGCCTAACCCATTACCCAGTATTACAAAGCATGTACAAAATATATGGCCAGCAAACATGACAGGACCTATGATCCTGACAGGCCCAAATGCGTGTCAGGACTTGAACCAGATACAAAATGGCAGTCCAGGGGTTGAGCCAGATAAAATTGACAGCTCAGAGGGAGCAAAATATAAAGTGGCAACTTGGGAGCAGAGTCAGACACAAAAGGGCAGCTCAGATGCAGAGCCAGATGCAAAATGGAAGCGGTGGGGGGGGAGCCTGTCAGTTCTTGCACCCTGAACTATATACTGGGATGACCAGTATGAGTATACTTTTGAGTTTTTACAGATGAAGCTTTTAAACAGAGTAACTTGGGGGTGGTGAGGTGGAAATGAGGCTGTCCCCCACAGCTGATCTCAACATCTGGAGGAATCCACTTTTCCCACGACTGTCTAAAACATTTCCAGTCTTTCTAGAATGTTCATTTTGAAGGGCACCTGTACGTTTGTTAAAACAATTTTTAAAGTAGATAAAAAGTGAGAATTTGAAGTGTAATAAACACTTGCACATCTGGCAGAGTATACTTCAGGGATAGGGAGTGAGTGGTCCTCTAGAGGCTGTTGGACTGCAGCTCCCATAAGACTTCATCTGCTGGCTGGGGCTGATGGGCATTCCAATTCCAAAAATACTTGGAAAGCTAAACACCGTCCACCCTTGGTACATTCCTGCCTAGTGTAGCTGTGTTTCACTTCTTGGCTTCTCCTCCTCCTCCGTTTCATAACTCTCTCCTGGCTGGCCCCATTTCCATCCGCACCCTCAAAAACACCTTCGTAGTAAGCAATTCAAACCATTTGCTTTTTCCAGCAGATATGTCTGTACCTTTTCCTTGTTTAGATACAACTAAGATCCTGGGCTGTTCTGGAAGCAAGGACTGCTAAGTAACAACTTGGCAAAGCAGTCTTTATTTTCTTAAGATGAAAAGGAAATGACCTTTTTTGTTCATGAGCAAGTGTACATTTATCATTTTGAGAACAAAGTGAATTAAAGGGCTCAGACAGTTAAAACAACATATTGGCCTGTTAAGTATGTTATGCTCATACCTGGTTAGCATTAATGAGGACTAGCAGCATGCAGCAAGCTCTTCTCCCACCCCCCACCCCCCGGCAATCTTTGCTGGGAGGAGGAGATCAGAATGGTAAGAACTGGATCAGTCCTGAAGCCTCTCTAGTCCAACATTCTGTTTCCATAATGACCAACCATATGCCTCAACAGGAAGTTCATAAGCAGAAATGTTAATTCTGTGATTTAAGTAACATCCCCAAGTCAGGTTTCTTGGCAACTGGTAGCAAAATACTGTGTCTGGAGGTAATACATAACCATCGTGATTAATAGCCATTAACAGAGTTTGTTGTTATGTGCTTTCATGCTGACTCTCAGTTATGGCAATCCTCTCCTAGTGTTTTCTTGGCAACGTTTATTCAGAGGAAGTTTGGCATTGCTTTCCTCTAAAGTGAAAAGAATGAATCTGATTATTGATAGAGGTTTATCTAAGATTTTTTTTTAAAAGACCAAGGTAAATTACCACAATCCTTTTCCACAGTGTTAGATCTGCTATCACTGGTAGATCCTTGACGAATGTTGGAAATGCGATAAAAATGAGGGAGCATTATACCATATTTGGTGGACATGCCCAACAGCAAACCAATTTTGGGGAAAAATACACAACGCAATACAAACAATATTACAAATCCAAATCACATTCAAACCAGAAAGCCTTTTATTAAATATCATTGAAGAAAGACATGAAAGGAAACACTTAAAATGCAAAAAATGGAAATCAAAGGAAATACCAACATTAGATGAATGGTTAAGAAAATGCCTTGAAATGATTGAACTTGATAGATTATCCATGGTAATAAATGGAATTTAAACAGAAGAATGGAACAAAGAGTGGGAATTATTGATAAATTTTTGTAAAAATCACTGGTCATAAATGAACAACCCAAAAGAAAATATATTAATACATTGAGTAGACTGCTTAAATCATAATAGTGTTATACAAATAATTATGTATTTATTATACATTGATGTATTTAATAACGAATGTACAAATATAGAATGAAAAGCAATAAGTTAAAAAAGAGGAAATTAAAAAAAGAGATTTTGAATCAAAACTACAAACACCTGTTCATGACAAGAAATATAAACACAGCAAAATTGTTCACCTACAACACCAATTGTAGACAGGATATCAAGTCACTAATTACAGAATATATGATGTAAAGCAGACAAATAGATAGGGATTAAAATTCACAGATAGGGATAGTAAATGATATTTTGGGAGAAAACACAGATAAAAGAACAGGCTAGAACTGATAACAGAAAGAAAATTGACTTACATTAGCTTCATCAAGAGCCAAATGAAAGGAACAGTGTATTAAATGGAGTGAAAGGGAGGGAGATTCAACCAAAGAAAACTACAACAGGATAAATATGGACATGTAAAAATATTTGAAGATGTGATATATGTATCAAGCAATAAGTTTTGTTTGTAGAGTATGTAATGTTGATGTTGAATAAAGATACAGTATTTAAAAAAAAATAAAGTGGAAAGAATGTAACTTGCCCAGGGTCGCACAGTGGGTTTCCATGGCTGACTGAGATTCAAACCTTGGTCTTCCCAGACGCCAAATGCAATATTCAAACCACTACACCATGCTGACTGTCCTTATCAGCATTAGTCTTTCCCTTTCATTTCTAATTTTAACTAACCATAGTTGTCTGATCTCTAGGATTTTTTATTTCACCCCTTCACAGGCCAAGATTGTGAAGAGTCGGTCGACGCAATGCCTCTCTTTCTCTCTGACTGTGACAACGTTTCTGGCTTCGGCCTGCTGGACCCTATATGGCCTGCTCCTTCAAGACCTTTACATTGCAGTGAGTCCCACCTTGCTACAAGCCTGTATGTGTGTGGGAATGCTCAATGCCTGATTGTGTCCGCTACCTATCCTTGACCTCTGATAAATCACATACCATTGATTTTAATTAATTAAATGGAGTGACCAATAAGCCACCCCAGGGCAAAGAGAGGGATGGTAATGGGAGAGGATGGAGGGGAGGGGGAAATTGGCACAAGATTTATTGATAGATTTTTCTTTCTCTTCTGTCCCACCCCTCTTGTCTCTCTCTGCCTGCTCTCTTCTCTTTGCCCTTCACCTCATTTTGCCCCATGATGTCATCTCTCTCTTTTTTGTCAGATCCCCAACGTGCCAGGCATTGTAACCAGTCTGGTGCGGTTCTGGCTCTTCTGGCGTTTCCCTCCAGACTGCAACAGACCGTACAGGACACTACAGGCCTGAGGACCAAGGCCTTGACTGATGGAGAAGCTGCTGGCCACAGAAGGGGAAGAACACCCAGACTCGGTGGTGTCCCCACCCCTCCATAGAATGCACAGCAGCCTCTGAATGCCCAAAAGATATCCTGACTTCACAAGTGCCTTGTCGGTGGGGCAATTCCTTTGTCTCAGGCTGAATAGGGCTGAGAGGCAAATGACACCTCACAGGTGAGCCCCCAGGGTCCCTCTTGCCTGTCTGGGCACTTAGGGTGCAAATGGACAGACATCAGTGAAGTGCGAGACATGCCGAGATCACTGATGAAAAAAAAAATAGTGGCTTAGAAAACCCTGGAGTGAGGCTTCATCTTTCATTTTTGCATCCTAAAGCATAGGTTGAAAAGTAACATTCTGAGGACTAAAAGAAAAAAATTCTGATGGGTTATGAGGACTTTCCATTTCAAACTTTCCTGAGTTCTGTTCTGATGACCTTTTCACTGAGCTGGACTGTGTCCTCTTCAGGTGCCATTATCTGCCATTAAACCTATGGGGTTGCACTCCTGCATTACTAAGAAGGACTGTTGAACAAGCTCATTTGCCTGTACCCTTCTTCTTTTGCTTTCCTAGCCTTTCCCAGCCCGGCACCCTCCATACGTAGTAGAACACAAGTCCCATTTTCCCTAGCATTCTGGCCATGGAGGCAATGGGAGTTGTAGACAAACATGTCCAGTGGGTGCCTGGTTGGAAAAGACCCTACCATTTTGCTCCTCCTTCCTCAAACAGTTGGTGGGGTGATGGAAACAAACTGTGGGGTGACAGGGAAACTAGTACTAATTAAGAGACAGTTTTCCCCCCACTCAGTTGGTTCTTCTGACTCAGTATGATTGTTTTAAAGTGACTTGTAATAAAAAGGACTGTTTGTGAAAAGATGTGGGCTTCTCATTTTTCCTTTAAGAAAGGAGAAAGAGAAGGAGGAGGCTCTAGTCCATGTGCTTGGGTGAGATCTAATCTAATTTACACTTGAGCCCATTGCATTACTGGGAGCCGTTGCTGGAAGAAGCCAGACCTCTTAAGTCTACACAAGGCTTGGAGAGGATTCATTTCCTTTAAGAAAGGAGAAAGAGAAGGAGGAGGCTCTAGTCCATGTGCTTGGGTGAGATCTAATCTAATTTACACTTGACCCCATTGCATTACTGGGAGCCATTGCTGGGAAAAGCCAGACCTCTTAAGTCTACACAAGGCTTGGAGAGGGTTCATTTGCTTTAAGAAAGGAGAAGGAGGAGGCTCTACTCCATGTGCTTGGGTGAGATCTAATCTAATTTTCACTTGAGCCCATTGCATTACTGGGAGCCATTGCTGGGAGAAGCCAGACCTCTTAAGTCTACACAAGGATAGCAGAGAATTTTAATTTTTCTTATCTAGTCAAGGAGGTTTTTAGACACTAGAATAGAAGCTGGCCTGAAGCATCAGAGGAAGTGAGTCAGAGACTTGCCTCTGGAGGGAGCTAGTAGCCAGGAGCTCTCTACATAACTATAGGCCCTGGGACTTGAACTCAGTGGCAGAGCTTGGGAACAAAGGCCAAGTCTAGCAAGGGAAGCCCACAGTCTTGTTTCAGTGCCTCCTTAAGACTTCTCAGTATGGACACTGAAGGCTCTGCAGCAGTCACCTGCAACACCTGTGGAATGTTTGTTTTCTTGCCTGCAGATGTGGGGAACTACACCTGCCCCAAGTGCAAGTTGGTAGCCCTCTTGGAAGAGAAAGTACAGCAGCTAGAGGGGCAGGTATCTGCACTCCAGCATCATAGAGAGCAGGAGATTCTCCTGAACAGAACAGATCAGAATGTCTTGGGTGGGAAACACACAGAGGAAGTTGCTGGGATGGAGGAGGTCACTCCACATACAACAGAGGTAGATGCTTGGAGGAAGGTCACACACAGAAGTAAGGAAACCAGGGAACGTTCTGTGAGCAGCTTGCAGCTACAGAATCACTTTGAATCTCTCTCTGTTGTCAGAGATGATGAGGAAAAGCAGCAGGGACAGATGTCAGGGACAGAGCAGGGGAGCCTGAGAGTATCACGATAGGGAACAGACACTGCTAAGCCTCAGAGGAGGCCCATGGTGGTGGTGGGTGACTCCTTGCTGAGGGGTACCGAAGCAGTGGTTTGTGGGCCTGACAAGATGTCTCAGGAGGTGTGCTGTCTCCCTGGGGCAAAGATCCGTGATGTGACGGAGAGGCTGACAAGACTGATCAATACCCCTTTCTTTTGGTTCATGTGGGAACCAATGATACTTCAAGGCACAGCCTTCAGAATATCATAAGGGATTAAGAGGCTCTGGGAAGGAAGCTGAAAGAGATGGGTGCACAGGTTGTCATCTCATCTCTTCTCCCAGTAGAAGGGCATGGTCCAGGAAGGGAGAGGAAAATAGCAGAGGTGAATAACTGGCTCCGTAGATGGTGCCGTCAAGAACGGTTTGGATTTTTGGATCATGGGCTGCGGTTCCATGAGGAGGGACTTCTGGCAAGGGATGGGCTGCATCTCATGCCAGTTGGCAAAAACGTTTTTGCCAACAGTCTGAAGAATCTGATCAGGAAGGCTTTAAACTGAGTTATGTGGGGAAGGGAGACAGCAGTTCTGCAAGGCAAAAGGGCTGGAGAGAATAGCCAAAGGCAAACAGTGCAAGGACCCAACAGTCGGAGGCAAAAAAAGTGCAAAAGGAGCAAGCAAAGAGGACAGATGGTCTTAGATGTCTCTACACTAATGCACAGAGTATGAGAAATAAGCAGGATGAACTTGAACTCCTAGCACAACAAGGGAAATAAGATATAATAGGCATCACTGAAACCTGGTGGGATGAGTCTCATGATTGGAATGTAGAAATAGAGGGATATAACCTTTTTAAGAGAAACAGGCCAAACAGGAAAGGAGGAGGAAGAGCATTATATGTCAGGGATATTTACACCAGTGAAGAGATCCAGGAAGTCAATACTGGAAGCCAGGTGGAGAGCATCTGGATAAAAATTAAAGTAAAAATTAAAGGAGAGGGAAATAACAGGGATATTACTGTGGGAGTCTACTACAGACCCCCGACTCAGGCAGAGGAATTGGATGATACCTTTCTAGAACAGATAATCACACATTCAGAAAGGAGAGATGTAGTAGTGATGGGTGACTTCAACTATCCTGATATTTGCTGGAAGTCAAACTCAGCCAAATCCTCAAGGTCTAGCAAATTCCTCACTTGCCTGGAAGACAATTTCATTGTCCAAAAGGTGGAAGAGGCAACAAGGGGATCAGCCATTTTAGATCTGATCCTAACCAACAGGGAAGACCTAGTTGATGGGGTGCAAGTGGTGGGATCCTTAGGTGGCAGTGACCATGTTCTCCTGGAGTTTGTTATACAGTGGAAGGGGGAAGCTAGGCATAGTCGTTCACACACTCTAGACTTTAGGAGAGCTGATTTCAATAAACTTAGAGAAATACCTGGGGTGATCCCATGGTCAGGAATACTAAAAGAGAAGGCAGTTCAAGATGGATGGGAGTTTCTCAAAAAGGAGATACTGAAGGCGCAATTTCAAACAGTTCCAGTGAGGAAGAAAAATGGAAGATGTCTCAAGAAGCCATGATGGATGACTAAGGAACTTTCAACTGAGCTAAGTTTTAAATGGAACATGTATAAGAAATGGAAAAATGGGGCAATCACCAAAGAGGAATTCAAACAAATAGCAGGAGTGTGTAGGGATAAAATCAGAAAAGCTAAAGCGCAGAATGAACTCAGGCTTGCTAGAGAGGTTAAGAACAATAAAAAGGGCTTTTTTGGATATGTCTGCAGCAAAAGGAAGAAGAAGGAAACAGTGGGGCCACTGCGTGCAGAAGATGGCAAAATGCTAACGGGACAGAGAAAAGGCAGAATTACTCAACACCTTCTTTGCTTCAGTCTTCTCAGAAAAGGCAAAGGGTGCTCAACCTAAGGATAATGGAGCAGAATACAGAATAGGGGAATTTCAGCACAGAATAAGTAAATAGGTAGTACAGGAATACCTGGTTAACCTAAATGAATATAAATCTCCAGGACCAGATGAACTACATCCTAGAGTATTAAAAGAACTGGCAAATGTAATATCGGAACCACTGGCAATCATCTTTGAGAAATCCGGGAGAACAGGAGAAGTCCCAGCAGACTGGAGGAGGGCAAACGTTGTCCCCACCTTCAAAAAGTGGAAAAAAGAGGATCCCAACAATTATCGTCCAGTTAGTCTGACATCAATTCCAGGAAAAATTCTAGAGCAGATTATTAAACATTATTAAATATTTATGTAACTGCAGAACATATTTCCTCCCCCTACTGTTTTCCAAGAAATAACTAAGAAAGAAAGGATCTTTTTCACACTACACAGTTATAATGCTGCATTTCACTTGAAGTGCCATGGAATTCTATGGAATCATGGGGTTTGCAGTCTTCGAAGGAGTATTTAGAATTCTCAGATGGATTGTTCTTGCCTCCCCCAAATAAAAATCCCAGGTTCCCATGAGATGCAGATTGTGTAGTGTGTCAGGGACCCAGCTGGGGAAGGTTACTCTAAGATACTCGTGTCATACCTACCAACTGGAAGTTACTTTGGCCACTTTTAAAAGTGATTTCTCGCAGTTTTGGAACAGGATGGGGGGATGGGACAATGTCCCACATCTTGTAGAGGCCTCTGCTTAAAAAATCTGCAGGCTTGGCTATATGGTTCAAAGACCCAAGGGTCATCTGTCCTGAGTCCATGGGCTGCATGCATCTCATCCTTGCTCTGGGAAAATGCTACACCCTTTTCTTCTGGAAGCCACTGATCTCCGGAAATGGCTCATTAGTTTATATGTGCTAATTTTCCAGTTCCTCAACTTGCTACACCAACTGTATACGGTGTTAATTAAAAGTATATATATCATTTAAAAATGCTGGGTTTTGGAACGAGTAACCTGGCACTGCTGTCCAAGAGGATGGGGCAGGGCCTAGATTATGGTACACTGCCACAGATACAGGGCAGGTTCCCAATGTGCTTCCAGCCCTCCCCCCCCCCCCCCCCCCCGGAAATTAAATGAAAAAAGAAAAGCAACCTTGAAGATGAGATGACCACCACTTTTTTAAAAAAAATAAATTTGACTCAACTGGTAGTTAGCAAGCTGCTGGACACAATGGGAGTGGTAGTCCAAAATATCATCTAGCACTAGGAACAATTTGCCCAGCCCTTAACCAAAAGGCTTTAACCTGGGCTCAGGGGATCTGTTCTAGTTTCTTCTAATCTGTGAACCCCTAGAGTTTTGCCTAAATATCCCCCTCCCAACACACCATGTAAACTTCTCACGTTTCACGTGGTATCAGCTTGTGTAAGTTAATTTTGTAACGTGTGAAGAGGTACTTCCATTCTTTTGTTTATCAGTTTCAGTGTATGAAGCCAAAGTGTACAGCCAATATGTTATCTGATCTGTCTTTATTTATTGGCCTGAAATGGGATGGGACTGTGGATCTCTAAAGATGGGCTGTCTCAAATATGGACCTCCACCTCATAATCTCAGTGGGCAGCAGTCTGTCTTTCCCTTTTTATCCAATTATTAGCACATCCTAGCAGGAAATTATTAGCTATCCTCAGGGTGCGTGGGAACCACTTTCTGTACCTCCTTGTCAAGGGATCAGGGCTGGAATCTCTGACATGTCAAGGCACCATCCTGAAGTGTGAAGCCAGAAGGAAGTGGAATATTCTTCTGAGCATGTATGGAGTACTTTTCTTCTTAACTGGCTAGAACTGGCTAGTTCCTAGGCCAGCAAGTTGGGGCATAATTTTTTGACATGACATAATGTTAACACTGCTTTCTACTTGCCCAGTTTAATGAGAATCATACCATTGTCTGTTTAGTCATCTTCAGCTACCAGGCTAGTTTTTCACAACTTAAGATAGCATAACTGAGAGTTACAACAGTTTCTGGATGCTGTACCTGTCTTGCCATTTTGCTCCTGCAACTCCAGTGAAAGTAAACTGCCTTTAGCTCCACCAGTGGCGCACAGACTCCAGTCTCCTTGATTCCTTGGAACAAAACTGTACAATGCCATCAGTTGCTACCTGAGAAGTATCCGCCTATTCCTCAGTGTTAAGTAAGTATTGACGCACATTGCTTAAAACCGTGCCTTCTTCCATTCTCTCCCACCCTCCAAATGCTACACCAGTCTTGCCTCTTATTTTATTTTTTAAACAGGCTGATTTTCCACAGCAGACATCTCAACAAAATTGACAGCATTTTCTAAGGGGTGGAGACAATTTTTGCTGTTCGGGAACACGGCGCCCTTGAAAACAAACATTTAAAGTTGTCTGCAACCCCTCACCTTGCCTCAGGGGAAAAGAACAGACTGGTAATTGTACAAGTCAAAAGTGTTGCAATCTGCAGTTGTGTGGGGCTGAGAAACTGTTATGTTTGTTTACTGAGAATCCACACACAAGCAGGGGATTCAAAAGTTCAACTTTTGGGAAATTTCCATTTCTTTTTCAAAATAAAAGCAAGATTGGGGTACAAGAAATTGCCACTGTCTCCCAAAGAAATCATACACGTTTTACATTTCAGTAACCACACATCAAGTTAATCCAGCTAGGATGGGCAACTTGGGAGCAGTTGGTGCTCTATTGTTCACCCAGTACTCAACCAAAAGTCCATTTCTGATTAAACCATGGTTTAAATTACTCATGGTTTGATGTCTTGGCCACAAACAATCCCAAAGACCAAAAGACAAATCAGTTTGTTGTCCTCATTATGAGTTTGTCACACACCTCTTTTCAACAGATTGGGAAGCTGATGTAACAAGTCAGAAATAAGCCACAGTTGCAAGTCCAGATGTCACAACAAACCATGGTTTAAGCAACTTAGAATTCATATACCGACTTGTTTAACATCTACATGATACTGCTGGGAGAGATCATCTGGAGTTTTGGGGTGCAGCATCACCCGTATGCTGATGATACCCAACTCTACCTCTCCTTTCTATTCTATTCCAAAGAAGCAGTCTCAATATGGAATCAATGTTTATTGTCAGTGGTGGACTACGTGAGGGCAAACAAATTAAAACTTAATCCAGACAAGATAGAGGTGTTCCTGGTCAGTCAAAAGGAATAGGGAGTTTGCCTGGGCTGGATAGAGTTACACTCCCCCTGAAATCTCAGGCTCACATCTTAGGTGTTTTTCTGGACTCAGCTCTAAGCCCGGAGGTCCAGGTTTCAGGAGTGCATTTGCACAGTTAAAACAAGTGTGGTAGCTGCACCCATTCCTTGAAACATCAGATCTGACTTGGGTAACACATGCCTTGATTATACCCCATTGTCAGGAGTTGCTTAGGCACTTCAATACTTAGAAACTGGGGCGATGAATTATGTAGTAGTATAGCACTGTAGTACAGTGGCGAGATACGAGCAAGGGGTTAGCTTCTGGCAGGACTCTTCAAGGTCGTTTTTCTGTGAGAACGGAACAAACAAGAATGTGAGGAGCAGTGTGGGAATGGAAGTAGGAAAACTGGAATGAATGCTACTTGGAATGAATGAGACTTAAGGATGCAATGAATTTGAAACTGTATATGGTTTAACTAGTCAAATGTTAATACTTGCTGGTCAGTTCTGACAATGAAAGTCACTGGACTGGATCTATAGTTTCTTAATAAAGGTTTCTGAGGTGGTTGTTGTTTTTTTTAAATACTAAGCCTGCATTTCTGAACTTTGGTATCCTGCTGGCCCTGACACTTGTTTGCATTACTATAATACACTCTGTGTAGGGCTGCCGTTGGAAACTGTTCAGAAACTTCCTCAGTTTCAAAATGTGGTGGCCAGAATGCTGAACATGGCAGTTATAGGAGAAAATAACGCCTTTGTTGAAACAGCTTCACTGGCTCTTGGTTTGTTTCTGGGCACAATTCAAAGTGCTGTTCATGACCTTAAAAGCCCTATACATCTTAAGTCCAGATTATCTGAAAGACCATATCTCTCCACAAGAGCCTGCATGAACTCCAAAATCTTCAGGGGAAGGCTTTCTCTGGACTTGGCATCATCACAAGCTCACTTGGTGAGGACATGAGAGAGAGCCTTCTTGGTGGCTGCTCTCTCTCTCTCTCTGGAAATCCCTTCCAAGGGAGGCCAGGCTGGCCCTCTCCCTGCTTTCTTTTTGACAGGAGGAGTTTTAATTAAAATAGTCACAATTAAAACCAATATAAAATTATTTTAAAACATACAAGAGTTAAAAATTAAACGTACATACTAGTTAAAAGCCTCCCTGGTATAGTTATATATAAAACCCTGCTGAAACAAAAAGGGTTTGCCTCCTGTCAAAAAGAAAGCAGGGAGAGGGCCATGGGTAGATTTTGATTGATTTCCTTCTGTGAGCTGCCTTGGATCCCACTCCGGGATATTAAATAAACAAACACCCATGGCTTCTAAGTGTGGCTTATTAACAAACCATGGTTTGATTGATGTTACCACAGCAAGCCACATTTCAACAAGCCACAACATGGTTGTTGTATTCGTTGGCACAGAATACTTAGGAAAATACACTGACAATTGTAGCCTATACCTGCTATTCATTGCCCACACAATTATCTGTAAAACCATTTATTTAATATCTATTCCAGCAAGGATTCTCTGAATCGTTCTTCAGGAGTTGGAGGGAGCCCCTTTCCTCTAGTGCTCAGTGCCCAGTCTTATAGCAGGCCAGATCAGAACTTCAGACCATGGCGGACAAGGTCATCCCGGGCTTCCCGGATCTGCGCCTGTAGTTCCAGCGAGGCTTCTTCACAGTCATTAAAAGTGGCCACACGGTATCCAACAACAGCTAGTGAGTAGCAACCAAATACCACCAGCAAATAGGTAGGCAGCGGCCAAAGGACTTGGTACCAGGGCAGGGGCAATGGATTGAGTCCCAAAAGGTCCAGGGTGAGAGTGGCCCAGACAACACTGAGGAGGCCCAAAGTCCAGAGCCACTGCAGGAGTTTTGTCATTGTGTGAGTCAAGCCTGGAAAGAAAGGAAAGAAGGAAAAGAAAGTGAGTGACTGATGCCATAGTGGATTGCCAAATTAGGCTAATGGTTGGTCTAGCCTAGTGGAGAGATCATTCACCTCCTGATCACATCTGATTTCATCTGATTTTGAACGCTAAGCATGGGTGAAGCCTAAGTAGTACTTGGATAGATCACAAGGCAGTACCAGGGCTTTCTACACTGTGCTAGGAAAAAAACCCTATCTGAAACCCTAGAAAGTCACTGCTGCAGGTTAAAGTTGACGATACTGAGCTGCACGCTCCACTTAGTATAAGGTAGCTTTCTGCATTCATACTCCTGTCTATTCTGATTGGCGCTTCTACAGCTCAGAAAGGTTCCTTTTTTTAATATTAACATGCCAATATTTTCCACTTATCAGGCTGGCTATGATCCATTAAAGCAGTTTTGCCAAGGCTTTGAGCTGTCAATACAGCTTTTGCTACACCCCCAGCCCCCCTTTCATCCTTGTCCTTTGTCTAGATATTTTTTAGCAACATTATCATTGGGAGGAGGATGAAAAGGAGCAGGAGAAACACAGACTTTTGATGTTGGGTTGCAGCAAAGTGTCTGCAGCAACAATGCAATAAAGTTCAAGATGGGAAAGACTAGGATGGTGCAAAACAGAGAGAAAAGGAGAGAGCAGATAAGCCTGCTTCATCAGCTGTCCCCAGCATTCTAAGAAAACCCACAGATCTGTATGTTTGACCACCATAGAGTTACACTGGAGGCCCTGGAAATTCCTAGAGGTGTTCTCTTAGGTAAAACGAATAGTGTCCTTTTATTTGCAGTTCATCCACATTCGCGAGAGTCCTTCACCCCTAACTCCAGCGAATGTACAGGGACCACTGTATATTATTATTTTTCCACTATGAATTTTTAAACGAAACAGTTCCAACATGAGCTTCTTCTACCATGCAGGGAGAATTCAAAGATATAGCCGTGTCAGTCTGTAGAGTCAATATGTAAAGAGATCTTTAAACTGTGCCCTTTAAGAGATTTTGGACTCCAGCTCCCAGAAGCCTCAACCATGTTGGCCAACAGTCTGGGATTCTGGGAGCCAAAGTCCAAAATTCCCTTAAAGAGCACAGTTTGGGGAAACAGCGGACAACCCCCTTGAGACTTATTGAAAGAAAGAAGTTGGCAGCAGGAGCTCTTGGAGACTTCAAGTCTATGAAAAGCTTCTTTTATTGCAGATATTTCAGGAAAGACAATCCAGAAAGACCCGAAGCGAATGGAAGTTCAGCAGTTTATCAGCCAGCTGGCTTAAGAGGAATATTTTCCCAAAGTCTGAAGCATTATTATTATTATTATTATTATTATTATTATTAAGCTTTATTTATATAGCACTGTAAACTGACACAGCATCTGTGCATAGGTGACATATCTTTATATAGGAATTCAAACGTAGAACTTCCAAGCCATACATGGATTGGATACACATAGGATAAATACATACAGCCCTTTTCAGTCATTGGATACGAAACATACCACAGTTTTAAGACCCTTGTGGTACCATCCTCAATTCTCTTCTTTGGGCTGTTTCCACTCACCGTCCAAGCCTGGCATTCCTTATTTTGGCACCATTTGGGGGCAAATAAACAAACCTGGGATGTCATAAAGAAGCCACTCCGACCTGTCCTGTTCTCTGTCACACAAACAGTCCTTTTTCCAACTAGGTCATCCTCATTAATTTTCCTTTTCTGCATCCTAACTATTAGGCATTTTTGCTACTTTGTTCACTTTTGTTCTCATTCGTTTTCTTTCAGTAACCCTCAAAGGTGCTGCAAAGAAGTTTACGGGATTGATAAAGGTATAAGGAAGGAACAACAATGTAAATATGTAATTTCAAATAGAAGCACAGTAATATGCATTGGAATATATGTATTTTATTATGGAAAATTCTAATTAAAATATATACTGTATATATATTTTTAAAAAACTGCTGCAAGATCTCTCTACCTTCCACCTTGCAGCCTTTCAGATCCGTTCTCAGCATGTCAGGCTCTCTTCTTCACTATGCAATTTTTTTTAAAAAAATAAAACTATTAATATGTTAATATTTTTTTAAAAAATGTATTCTGTCCTCTGTTGGACTGTTGGAATGTTTTTAACTATGTATATCCTGTGCACCGCCCTGATCGTAGGAAGGGCGGTATACAAATAAAGTTATTATTATTATTATTATTATTATTATTAATTTTAATTACGTTTTAAATTCATCTTAAAATAAATTTTATTTTTTAAATTAATTAATAAATCAAGTCATTACAATTTTAATTAATCAATTGCAATTGCTTAAATTTTACTTAATATTTTATTTAGTATTCATTATTTAATTAAATTAATCAAATGCAGTTATTTAAATTTTTATTTGATATTTTAAATATAAATATTTTTTTATTTAAAAATAAATTTTTAAAAAAGACTCTTGTGTGTGTGTGTTTTGGTTTTTTTTTAATTTATTTTTAAATAAAAATATTTATATTTAAAATATTAAATAAAAATTAAAATAAAAATTACTTGATTTAATAATTAATTTTAAAAAAATAAAATTTATTTTAAGATTAATTTAAAACGTAATTAAAATTTAATAAAATAAAATAAAAAATTTTTAAAAAATATTAACATATATTCCTGGCCCTGCAGGCTTCCTTCCACCTTTGCCCACCTGCAAAAGATCCTTCTCTTCTGCTGCTGCTGCTGCTGCTGTGGCTCCAGAGAGATCACTGACTGGCTGCCCGTCGCGCCCGTGATGACGTCACCACAACCCCTTCCCCTGGTGCACTCTGGGATCTGTAGTTTTTCCCTTTCTGTGGCTGACACCCTTTATTATGTCTGCCTTAATTCAATCTGAAAAGCTTCCTCCCACCAGGAGTTTCCACTTGTATTTAAGTCTGTGTCCATTTGGGGTTCTGTGAGACCAATTTAAACATGCCTTATGTTTAACATAGGGCATTTCCTATTTAATTCCTGTTTAATTCCTGTTTAAATCCTGTTTGCCCTCTAGTGTGATAAGCCTTCTCTGTCAGACAGCTCTGTGGTGCCACAACAAACTACAATTCCCAGAATCCATAGCATTGAGCCTTGGCCTTCCTCCTCAGGGGGACCAGATGTCCCCCTTTTCATGACATTTCTTTACCTGTCAACCTAATAATAATAATAATAATAATAATTATTTATTTATATACCGCCTTTCCAAAAAAGATCAAAGCGGTTTACAAAAGTGGATAAACAAATACACAAAATACATAAATGGTTTACATAAGCAAATAAATTAAATATCTAAATGATATGCAGGAGGAATTTCGAAATGACCTCCATTTGAGCATGGCTAAGTCCTTTTTAAGAAAAACAGGCCAAGCAGGAAAGGAGGAGAAATAGCATTTATATGTCAGGAATGTTTATACCTGTGCACTCTTTCAAACGGGAGGAATTTCTCCCAACTCCGAATGGAGCCAATGCGGATTCATGTAAATTCGCTTGTTTAGCGAATTTACCTGAACCCCTGCTCCGTTCTGAAGGCATTCGAAATTACTTCCCATTACCCGAAAATAACCCCCTCCTGCCCGAAATTGCGTGCGACGCTTTAATTCGCAATAACGTAAAACCCATGATTGCATTCGGAGTGGCTTCCTCTTACCCGAAATTGCGTGCGAAGCTTTAATTTGCAATAACGTAAAACCCAGGATTGCATTCGGAGTGGCTTCCCTCTTGCCCGAAATTGCGTGTGAAGATTTACTTCGCAATAACGTAAAACTCATGATTGCATTAGAATTGACATTAAATTATACTTCCAATTTCCGATGTCTGAAAGACTCCTGTGAAGAGACCGAGGACATCAGTACTGGAGGCCAAGCGGAGAGCAAAAATTAAAAGGGAGGGAAACAACAGGGATGTTGCTGTGGGAATCTATTACAGACCCCCGATTCAGACAGAGGAATTGGATGATGCCTTTCTAAAACAGATGACCACAGACACAGAAGAGAGATGTAGTAGTGATGGGGGACTTCAGAAGGTGCTCAGCAATGGCTCCTTTTCATCCTGGACAGAAGTGACCAGTGGGGTGCCGCAGGGTTCGGTACAGAGCCCAGTGATAGTCAACATCTTTATCAATGACTTGGATGACAGAATTGGGGGGCATACTTATCCAATTTGCAGATGACACCAAATTAGGAGAAGCATCTAATTCCCCAGAGGGCAGGATCAAAATTCAAAATGACCTGAATAGTCTAGAAAGCTGGCCCAACGCTAACAAAATGAAATTCAATACGGTGAAATGCAAGGTGCACTTAGGCAGGAAAAAAAATAAAATTCAGAGATACAAGATGGGGGATACCTGACCTAACATGAAAACTGTGAAAAGGATATATAAGAGTCTTAGTAGACCACAAGTTAAACATGAGTCAACAGTCTGACGCATCAGCTAAAAAGACCAATGAGATTCTAGGCTGCATAAATAGAAATAATAGTGTCTAGATCGAGGGAAGTAATAGTGCCACTCTATTCTGCTTTGGTCAGGCCTCACCTGGAATTCTGTATCCAGTTCTGGGCACCAGCTCTCACATTCATACACAATAACAGAGAATATAATGGCTTGTATGATTCTAACTTTTGTGCTCAGTTGTATCTCTTTACATTTTAGAATATTTTCTAGTTCTCTCTCATAGCTGCCTTCCCCATTCTTGGGTCCAAACCAAACTGCAGAAATAATCCAGTTTGAGACCACTTTACTGCGCTAGCTCAATGCTAGGTAATCCTGGGAATTGTAGTTTTCTCTGGATTCTTTCAGACGTGGAAAATTGGAAGTATAATCCAAGGGCAATCCAAATGCAATCATGGGGTTTCACGTTATTGCGAATTAGAGCTTCTCACGCAATTTCGGGCAAGGGGGGGGGTTATTTTCGGGTAATGGGAAGTCATCCCGAATGCCTTCCGAACGCAATGGGGATTCACGTGAATTCGCTAAACTAGCAAATTCACGTGAATTCACATTGGCTGCATTCGAAGTTGGGAGAAATTCCTCCCGTGTGAAAGAATCCTCTGTCAGAAAATTCTGGTGCCACAACAAACTACAATTCCCAGGATTCCCTAGCACTGACTCAGGGCAGTAAATTGGTCTCAAACTGGATTATTTCTGCTGTGTGTTTTGGACCATAGTCTTCTTATGATTTCTTGACTGCAGTCCCCACTCTGATCAATATTTGATCCCAGGTATGTATATTCTTTTACTATTTTTATTGCCTCATTGCCTAGGTTGAAACTGTGTAAGAATCCTTTACTGAGCATTCACGAACAAATGGAGAACATATAAGCCTGCTTTTAACATCTCCCCTGGTGTGTTAAAAATGAATTTTGCATTTTTGATGAGTTTTTATGGTCTCTAGACAGTTCAAAGTGTTTTTGTTTACTAACCTGACCTGGTTATTTCATTTCATATGTACAGATTGTCAGTTTTGAATCTGCTGAAACATGCAGAACTACTATTCCTTTTTTTTCTATGTCTATTCTTTCCATGATATTTATGTGTCTGGTAGAGAAGGGGGCAGAGTCTTGCCCTTCCCAGTAGGGTCAAGCAAAACCAAGCTTCCTCATTCATAACTTTTGCCATCTTGACCATACTCTAATGTGATTCTAATGTAATGTAATTCCTTGTCCACATTTCTCCTGGCTTTCTTTTGCAAAATATCGGAGGATATATAGACAGTTGCATCTCTGTTTTCACAGACTTGAAGTCCACAATCTCGATTATTCATGGAGGGGTGAGCCCCATTGGTTAAAATGTATTGAGGAGGGAGCAAGCTTGTTTTCTGCTGCTGCAGAGACTAGAACGCGAAACAATGGATGCAAACTGCAGGAAAAGAGATTCCACCTCAACATTAGGAGGAACTTCCTGACAGTAAGGGCTGTTCGACAGTGGAACACACTCCCTCGGAGTGTAGTGGAGTCTCCTTCCTTGGAGGTTTTTAAGCAGAGGCTGGATGGCCATCTGTCAGGGATGCTTTGACTTGGAGTTCCCGCATGGCAGGGGGTTGGACTGGATGGCCCTTGTGGTCTCTTCCAACTCTAGGATTCTATGATTCTATGATTCTATGTGCAGGGCTGCGCGCAGGAGCATGTGGCCATTCAAGCCGATGGGGCTTGAAAACATGCGAGTTTCCATTTTTGCAGGGGGTGGGGGTGGAACGGATCAGTCTGTGAAAACAGACTGCGAAAACAGAGGGGTGACTGTATATAATACCACTCTAGACACATCAGTGATTTGCCAGAGATGAGGAAAGATACAGTTTGGGGATTGCAGATTAAAAAATGGTTACTGTGTGGGACTAGCAAATGGGAGTTCTGGAACGTGTAAACCCAAAATATAATTTTTCTGTGATTTGGTTCTATCTGTCTGTCCGTCCATACTGCCTTATTTCTGAAGGTTTCAAGGCAATGGACTCTTTCATACGTGGGAAATTGGAAGTATAATCCAAGGGCAATCCAAACGCAATCCTGGGGTTTCACGTTATTGCGAATTAATTCTTCTCACACAAATTTGGGCAAAAGGGAAGTCACTCCGAATGCAATCATGGGTTTCACGTTATTGCGAATTTAAGCTTCTCACGCGATTTCGGGCAAGGGGGGGGTTATTTTCAGGTAATGGGAAGTCATTCCGAATGCCTTCCGAACGGAGCAGGGGTTCAGGTAAATTTGCTAAACAAGCGAATTTACATGAATCCGCATTGGCTCCATTCGGAATTGGGAGAAATTCCTCCCGTTTGAAAGAGTCCAGTGTAAAATAAAATATTTTAATTTTTTTTAACTATTCAAATAATAAAATATAGTTTCTGTTCTATAGACGAGTCAAGCTTTCCAAATCAAATGCCCCCCACATTTTGAGATACTGCCATCTTGAAGTTGTGCCAGTGTAGGAATAGCATTCACAGATCAAGGGTCCGATCCAGCTTGGCACCAGTTTCAATCCATTTCCCTCCCCATTGCCTCCACCTTTCTTTGTGAAGCTGAAGTGAGGCCTGATAGTGGGTGCTGGGAACCAGCCACTTCAGCTTTCCCACTGGCTTACCAGCCAACTGGTGACACACAACATGGACTCCATGCCAAGGGCCCTGAAAGCTTATGTGATACTTTTCCTTATCACATCAGAAATAGGGGGGAAATTAGTTTTGGTACCCAATTGGACACCTTGCTGGACAAAGATTAATATGTTTTCCAATGAGTCATCAAAGTGTCTGTGTTTGTGCACAAATCAGAGAAGGATATTTTTGCAGAGCTACTGACAATCCTCTTACACGGGCCCAAACACCCGTGATGCTCCCTTTGTTCCCACTAGCAATGCCTGTTTCCCGTAATCACAGCCATAAAGGAAACAGTGAGGTTTGCCTTTTTTGTGTGTGTGGCAGCACCTTGGAAGTATGGAGGCAGCTTTTGGCAGGAAACATCTGTTTTCTTTTGTGTCCGGGCTAGGCCTGGGAGAAGGACAATGGCCAAATACAGATGTGTCTGTGATTTGCAGAGAATGAGATTGTGGGATGCCAGATAAGTTGAACAGCGCTGCCCCATGGCTGTGCCGTTGAACAGCAGCATCACTATAGGTCAAGCTTTAGTACAGTATTTTATTATTATTATTTTTACTTTAAAGAAAGTTTTATTATAACTAAGGAGTTCTGGAGCAAGGGTGTCACTATATACAGGACCACTTCTCCTACAGGTACAAAGAGAAATGTAAGTTACAGAATACAGTCTTTTCAGCCAAGCCAGTAAAACAAGCCAAAAATCCTAACGCCATTAACTAGTACATGTTCCTAATCTTACACACAGTTCAGATAGGATTTGTAGTATTTTCAGCGCCCCACAGCTGCAATTTACCCAATAAATATTTTGAATATAATTTAGGCACAGTAAGGAGGTCACAGGTATGGGGTTTCAGGAATTAAGCAGAGCAGTGGAGGACAAAGGTTCTTGGAGATGTCTCATCTATAGGGTAACCATGAGTTGAGATCGACTTCAGGGCAGTCACCAACAACAACAACAAAAGCTTATAGGTTTAAAATTTTGGGATCAACCATGAAACCTTTTTTGTGAATAGGGACACCTACAGTAGCGATTCTTCCCTTCTTAATTTTCTTATTTTCTTAAATTTCTCTTGCTAAAATATGCTTCTGAGAGGCACATTGCACATCAAACCAATCATAGTTGGATCGTTTAGCTGGGTACCTGCATTTAGTGCTGAACACAAAAGGTCTAATATTTGGGACTAATTTATCAAAAGATTCCAAAGGTGGATCAAAATTTGGTCTCTTAACAAAAGAGTGTTAGGAGCCATTAAAAAGGAATTTATAGCATCTTGTGCCTTCCAATTTCAATGGACCCTTTTGTCTTCTTGAGTTAAGTTTTCAAGTTGAACTGACAATTTTTTTTGAGAGAGAGAGAGAGATTAGATTAAACAGAGGGGAAAGTGATAGTTGGGTTGGCATATGATCACTTTCAGGTCTGGCCAAAACTTTAACATTTATGAGATGGCTGCTTGTGAAACATGTAACTGATCACACTTTCCCCCTTAGGACCCTCGTAGGTCTGACTCAGGATATCTGTCCATCCCATTATAAAGGAATAGATGGAATTTAAAAATAACAGAAAAGAAAAGTTGACCAACCACATTAATCTTCTGATCTGATCAAAAACCTGAGTCAACTTATACACAGATCAGTATAAGTACTGTACTTTAAATCACACACACACAAAGCCATCCCCTAGTGAAAGGCAAGAATTTTATCTGCCCTGGAAGCACTGGTCCCCTTCTACTCTCTCATCCATCTACTTTTAGTACAAGCACAAATACTTATCCCTGCAGGGAATTTTGTAAGTTCTCTGCCACTGGTTTCCTTTGCTTCGTCCTTTACAACCTTCGTTACATGCCCCTACGTTTTACATTCGACTTATCCATGGGTCATACCAAAATCCATAATTTTGGCCCCAAAACCTGCCCTCAACTTATACGTGAGGTTGACTTATAGTTGAGTATATACGGGTATTTCCCCCACTGTCTCTCCTAGTCAGTGGTTACTGACTATGGGAGACAGAGTGCATTAAAGTAATTTGGAGGTAAAGTGAAAGTGCACGGTCCCAGGTGGAATCCCTTGCATTTCTTTACTTGCTATTGCTATTTCTGGGTAAGGATTTCACATTTAAAAGACTTGGAAAGATAACCACCAAGAGCCCTGGAGAACTTCTCCCTGGCAAATAGGCCAGTATTAGCTGGGTTCAGAGTAAGGCCACTTTTATTTGCTTCTGGCATGCATGGATTGCCCTTCTGCTGCCCATGTCTTCTGATCTCCCCATCCCCATCACCCCATGCTTCTCCCCCTCTGTTGCCTCTTGGCAAACTTTGGGCGCCCTTTTAGCTCCTCTTAGGAGGCCAGCTGTAATCTGCCTTTTCTCCCCAGGCATCTGTCCAGGAATGCTGGCTGTCTCATGAGATATACAGAGACTCATGAAGAAGGGAAAGGTTGTTAAAAGTGCTGAAGCAAGCAAACCTGGTGAAGGCCTCCCAGCCAAAAGTGGTGTCTTCTTGCTAAGGAGGGTGGATCCCTCCCCCCCCACACACACCCTCAGGGTGATCACTAGATCCTGCTCCTTTGATGATTTCAATTTCGCAGTGCTTTAAGAACAGCTGGGCCAAATTTGTTCCCCCTCCCCATGGTCACAATGCAACAGAATGAAACCTTTCAGGAGTCTTTTCAGCCATATTCCTGAACTAAGTGCTCTCTAGGTGTGAAGTCGAAGGCTTTCATGTCCAGCATCCATAGTTTTTTGTGGTGTTTTTGGGCTGTGCGGCCGTGTTCTAGAAGACTATATTCCTGACGTTTTGCCAGCATCTGTGGATAGCATCTTCTGAAAGATCTCTGAAGATGCCAGCCACAGATGCTGGCGAAACGTCCGGAAGAAAGTCTACTAGAACATGGCCACACAGCCTGAAACACCCACAAAAAACTATGCTCTCTAGGTGTGCTGGACCACATCTCCCATCATCCCCATCCTATAGGACCATCCTTTTGGTGCAGCCTTGCCCAGACCACTGCTCTCCAGAAGGGTTGGAGTACATTTCTGCTAATTACCCGCTTCAAATTTTGTGTTAATTAATGATATACAGTACAGTATTCTGAACCACTTGGCAAAGAGTCATAATTTTATAGTTTTTTGTGGAGCTTTCAGGCTATGTGGCCATGTTCTGGAAGAATTCCTTTCTGACATTTCACCAGCATCTGTGGCTGGCATCTTCAGAGAATGATAGCCTGGAAAAGGATGGAGATATATATCCTGTGTGACCCTGGGAAGGAAGGAGTAATTTGCAAATGTATTGTTCTGTTGCTAATGGCAGTCCTCAGGGTGGGAGGATATGCAAACAAGGATTAATGTCTGCTAACTGGTGCTCATTGTCTGCTGGGAATCCCCTGGCCAGAAGACATCACAGCCCTGTTCGAACATCAGACGGTGGGAAATGAGTTACTATCTGGGAAGGCCTGCCAGAAGAGATGCGTCTTGGTCGCTTTTTAAAAGCCTTCCAAGGTTGTAATAAGATGCATCTCATCCGGCAGGTCGTTCCACAGCCTGGGAGCAATAGCAGAAAAGGCCCTCTGGGAGGTCTGGGACAACTTAGTTTTTATAGGCTGAAGCAGATTCCTCCCAGAGGACTGAAGGGTACGTGGGGGCTCATATGGGAGGAGGCGGTCTCTAAGATAAGTTGGACCCAAGCCATGTAGGGCTTTAAAAGTCAAAGTCAGCACCTTATATTGTGCCCGGAAACTGATCGGCAGCCAGTGGAGAGATTTAAGCACTGGTGTTATATGCTCTCTCCTCGATGTTCCAGTGACTAGCCTGCCTGTCATGTGGATAATTTTGGATTTTGAAATATGTTAGATAAGGGAAACTCAACCTGTATCATGCTTAATAGACAGATCCCTCACAATCCAGTACCCTCCAGGCGTGTCGGATTACATGTCTTGTCATCCCTAGTCAGCATGGCCAATTGCTGGCTTATCCTTAACTTAGTGAATCTATTTCAGACCCTCCAACTTGGCCCACTAATTGGGATTGCTGCAGTGTGTGGGGATGGAGGGTGGGAAAGGTAGAACAAGCCATGTGGAAGGTTCCTTTTTTGAATTACAGCTCCTAGAATCTCCCAGGCAAGCAAAAACATTCACTGCTGAGCTTTCTCCTGACTGGTCACAAAACCATGCCAGCCTTGGGGGATTCCAGGAGGTGTAGTCCAAAAAAGGAACTTTCCCTACCTCTGTTGCACTTTTGACAAGTTCGGAAACTGTTCAGCAGAGACTGTTCTGAGATTTTTAGTTCAAAGAAAAGAGGAACTTTTACCAGTGCTGGTGGGTTTTTGTGACAAATTTTGTTTAAAATAACATCAGCAACAAAGGGTTTAGCAGCAAAGGCATCACTAGAGAGATGGGGGAGGTGCAGATCATTTATTTATTTATTATATTTATTTGTATCCCACTCTTTTCCCAGGAGTGGGACTCAGAGCGGCTTCACAACATTAAAAACAGTACAATTAAAACATTAAAAAATGATTCAACATCCCCGCCTGTCCTCATAACAATTCCTTAAACGCCTGTGTGAACAGGTAGGTCTTAACCTGACGGCAGAAGGCTATCAGGGAGGGAGCCGTTCTGATCTTCCTGGGCAAGGAGTTACAGAATCTAGGGGCAGCCACCGAGAAGGCTCTCTCTCGCTTTCCCACCAACCATGTTTCTGATGATGTTGGGATGAAGAGAAGGGCTTCTCCAGAGGATCTCAGAGTCCAGGCTGGTTCATACCAGGAGAAATGGTCTGTAGGGCTTTATAGGTGACAATTAGCACCTTGAATTGTATCCAGAAACAAACTGGCAGCCAGTGAAGCTGTTTCAAGAGAGGTGTTGTATGGTCTCTGTAATCTGCCCCTGTTAACAGCCTGGCAGCAGCTCTTTGAACCAGCTGAATTTTCCGAACACTTTTCATGTACAGCCCATTACAGTAGTCCAAATGGGATATAACCAAAGCATGTACCACCATGGCCAGATCTGGCTTCTCAAGGAACAGGCACAGCTGGCGCACAAGTTTTAAATGTTTTAAAAAGTTTTAAAGAATGGTACCTTGTGACACTGAGAAAGGGCATTGCCAGACCCCAAAAGGGCCCTCCAGAAGCTATAGCTGCTGACAGGGAGAGGGCAGTGCCTTGAATTCAGAGTCTGGCATGGATGCTGGGCAAGCAGCCATGCTAGACCCCAAAGGGAGGCTGTAGTAGTCTGGTTGGGCAGCCAGCGGCCAGCCAACGGGGGCATTCCACGATCTGCACCAGGTGACACCAACCTCAGTGATGCCACTGTTTGGCAGTGATCCATATGTGATGAGTGGGTAGGCTGGTCTTTTTTTTTTTTAGACAGCATTTGGAGTGAACCGCTGTGAAAGTCATGGATTCTGGGGTGAGGAATTGCATGGACCCATCCAACCTTCCCACATACCCAAAACACCTCGGGGTATGTCATTCTCCCCCAGTTTTAGGCTATCACTGTTCCACCAGCCTTAAACACACACTGACCTTTTCCCATACTGGGGAGGGACAGTTTCAGTCAGAGGACAAGCGACATGCAGGCCTGGGCGTGCTTGAGGTGGGCTCTGGGTAAAGCTTGCTTTCAGCACTTGAGGCTGAATCAGCAACCCAGTCAGATCACACTGATCCAAACTGAGGAGGAGCTTAGATCATGGAATTTTAGCCTCGGAGGGGGTCTTAAAGGCTATGCCTGACAGAGACTCATGTTTGCTGCTGTTATGTGTCTTCAAGTCAGCTTATGACAGCCTTTTCCCTGAAGGGCTTCTTAGCAAGGTTTATTCAAAGGAGGGTTGCCATTGTCTTCTGCTTGGGTTGAGTGAGTGTGACTCTGGACTCTTTCATACGAGGCTAAATTGGAAGTATAATTTAAGGCCAATTCGAATGCAATCATGGGTTTTACGTTATTGTGAATTAACTCTTCGCACGCAAATTCGGGCAAGAGGGAAGCCAATTCGAATGCAATCATGGGTTTTACGTTATTGCGAATTAAAGCTTCGCATGCAAATTCGAGCAGGAGGGGGTTATTTTCGGGTAATGGGAAGTAATTCCGAACGGAGCAGGGGTTCTTCCGAACGGAGCAGGGGTTCATGTAAATTCGCTAAACAAGCGAATTTACATGAATCCGCATTGGCTCCATTCGGAGTTGGGAGAAATTCCTCCCGTTTGAAAGAGTGCTCTCTGTGGGTTTCCATGAGCTTTATGTGGTGAAAGAAGAGACCTTTCTATTCTTATTCCGTGAAACATTCTACATTGTTTAGCTAAATCTGGTGGGAAAAGCTAAAACATTAAAAGAACTTTAATATTGACCACTGAAGAAGACAAAACAAGTCTGACATCTGATTTATTCCAGGATTGTTTAGATCCATTGTCATCAGCCCTCCTGATTCACTGCCAACAGACCTTCCCATCTCTTGCTATAAAATTGTACAAAGTATTTATCAGTGAGCCACCGTGCTGTAGTGGTTTGAGTGCTGGGCTTGGAGTCTGGAAACTAGGGTTTGAATCCCTGCTCAGCCCAGGAGCCCTACTGGGTGACCTTGGACAAGTCACACTCTCACAGCCTCAGAGGAAGGAAATGGCAAACCCGCTCTGATGAAATCCCGTCAAGAAAAGCCCATGATAGTTCACCATTAGTCAGAGACAACTTGGAGTAAGTGAACAACAACAACAGATATATTTATACATGTATCTTGGACCCTTGTCCTTCTTGGCTTATTAAACAGGCCAGAGGGGAACTGGCTGAGTGGGTAAAGTAGGTAACCAGTGACTCCCTACAACAAGGCAGAATTCCATCCTGCCTAAAGGAGGCTGTTGTGAGGCCTCTGTTAAAAAAGTCATCCTTGGATCCTTGGATGAATAACTATCAGCCAGTGTCTAACCTACCATTTCTTAGCAAGATTTTGGAACATGTAGTAGCTTCCCAACTCCAGGGATTTCTGGATGAAACGGATTATCTAGATTATCTGTTATTCGAGTCATTTCCAAGGTATGGTCACTTAATGCCATGCAATTTTCTTTGCAAGATTTGTTGCCTTCCTCTGAGGACTCTTTCAAACGGGAGGAATTTCTCCCAATTCCGAATGGAGCCAATGCGGATTCATGTAAATTCGCTTGTTTAGCGAATTTACCTGAACCCCTGCTCCATTCGGAAGGCATTTGGAATCACTTCCCATTACCCGAAAATAACCCCCCCTTGCCCGAAATCGCGTGAGAAGCTTAAATTCACAATAACGTGAAACCCATGATTGCATTCGGAGTGACTTCCCTTTTGCCCGAATTTGCGTGAGAAGAATTAATTCGCAATAACGTGAAACCCCAGGATTGCGTTTGGATTGCCCTTGGATTATACTTCCAATTTCCCACATCTGAAAGAGTCCAGAGTATGGCATGCCCAAAGTCACCGAGTGGGTTTCCATATCTGAGCAGGGATTTGAACCCTGTTCTCCAGAGTCTTAGTCCAACACTCAAACCGCTACAGAGTGGGGTACCAAACATTAATTACAGCAAAAAGTTAACAGTATGGCGAGTTGTGTTTTTTTAAAGTAGCATTATTAGTCATTTGTTACCAGAAAAAAATGGGACGCGGTGGCTCAGCAGTTAAGACGCTGACTCTTATGATTGTAAGGTCAGCAGTTCAAGGTCCAGGGGTCTTGCGATGGTGTGAGCTCCCATCACTAGTCCCAGCGTCTGCCAACCTAGCAGTTCGAAAGCATGTAAACGTCCAAGTAGAGAAATACATAACCACTTTGGTGGGAAGGTAATAGTCGGACATTACTTGACATCATGTCAAAGGGGAAACCTTTAGATTTTTACCAGAAAAAGAGAGAATAGCTATGCTGGCTAGGATTGTGGGGGAAGGGGTGTAGTCTCAACTTTTCTAAACATTGCGATATAGGATTAATGTGTGTAGCATGGAATAGGAATCAGCCTGCCCTCCAGATGTTGTTGGACTGCAGCTCCTATATGCAACTTTGTCTAAGCTGGTTAGGGCTGATGGGAGCTGCAGACTATGGCTGTGTTCACACTGGAGAAATAAACCGGTTTAATTGCCATGGCTCAATGCTGTGAAATTCTGGGAATTGTAGTTTGTTGTGGGGTCCAGAGCGGAGCTCCGCTCCGCTCTGGGCCCCACAACAAACTACAATTCCCAGAATTTCACAGCATTGAGCCATGGCAATTAAACCGGTTTATTTCTCCAGTGTGAACACAGCCTATCAGTTACTGGAGGGCCACCTCAATGTAAGATGAAAATCCTCTCAAATAAACTAAATCTATTTAGTCACTAGTAGCTTGGCACATCAACTCTTATAAGTTCTATTGATTCAAACTATTACTCTGGTTTACTAACAATAGGATTTAGGCCTTAGCTGGTAAATAAGATTGTATGTTTAAAAATGCAAATATATAATTCTCTTATCTAGGGTGTAACTGTATGAGTGATACCGTAGTATAATTATTTATATTTTTTAACAGGGTAAAGTGGTGGTGGGAATAACCACATTACCTTCTCAATAAGAATTCTGCCCACCCTCCCATGAAAATTTTCTTCATTCCCCAAATTGGTAACTTCAAACATCAGTTGAGCATCTGGAAATACAGTTTAGGCATCCCAAAATTAAGCAAGCAAATGAAAACACAGCATATAGTTCCTGGTGTAAATTACTTTCAGTGTCTCACTGTCTGCAATGCAAGAAATTCGAGAACTAAAGGAACATTTCATCTGGGACGCAGAATTATTTTTGGGGAGCCATCCCTGCATTTCTCTTCCCATCATAGCTAGATCCCATAGCTAGAAATTATCTTTCCTTTAAAATGTCTTTATTTCTCTTGCATATAGGATCAGGGGCCCTTGGTGGTGCAATAGTTAAATGTCAATACTGCAGCAACAAGGTTATGAGTTCCATCCCAGAGGGCTCCATGGTTTATTCAGCTTTTCATAGGTCAGTAAAATACTCAGCTTGTTGGGGGCAATGAGCTTATAGACCATAAACTGCTTAGAAAGTGCTGATTTCACTGATAAGCAGTATAGAAATGTACATGCTATTGCTATCAGATTGGAGGGTGCAGTAGGTGAGGAGAGGTCTGAGCCTGAGCACCTCCATATCTATTGGTCTGGTTTTAAGAAATAAATCAAAAAATTATTCCAAATTGTTGTTGTTGTTGTTGTGTGGCTCACACTGTTCCCAATTTTTGGTGACCCTATCATGGTATTTTCTCCAGCTGAGAGTATGTAACTTACCCAAAGTCACCCACTGGGTTTCCAAGAGAGGAACTGAACCCTGATCTGGATGGTCATCTGTTGGGGATGCTTTGATTGTGAGTTCCTGCATGACAAGGGGTTGGACTGGATGGCCCTTGTGGTCTCTTCCAGCTCTATGATTATATCTCTAGAGTCGTAGTCCCATGATCAAAACACTACACCATGCTGGTTCTCAAACCATGATATTAATGAGTACTAGCAACTTCTTTTTTATACACATAACAGAGATTCCAGCATACCCACCAAAGAGCAATTTTGATGACTAAGAAGGGTGGCATGGCCTGGCAGCCTCAAAAGCAGCTCACACTGGAGACACTTAATAGGAGTGTGCACCTACCCTGTAAACGTGCACAGCCAGGAGTTAACATCTCTGCTCCCAAAGGCCTGGGAGGCTTCCACCTGCTCCATCTGTCGGCAGCATGGCCAGAGCCAGGAACAATGCCAAGAGCTATGCCACAGGCAGCAGGCACCTTTGTTCTCTTGCCAAAAGAAGCTGTGGGCATGTTTTGTCTCTTGGAAGGTACTGACAAAGAGGACAGGTAAGAGATGAAGCCCTCCTCTTCCGTGTCTCTCCCTTGGGAAATCTCATAAAGCAATCATAAAGTGAATGCTTTGATGCACAGAAGGGCCCAGGCTCAATCCTCAGCATTTCCAGTTAAAAAGGAAGTAATGGCAGAGACATCATTAAAAGGGAATAATGGCATCTATATTATTAAATATCAGTTAGGATCATCCAAGTCATAGTATTTCCAGTTTCTGGGTATGTTTGTCAAAGTTAGACAGCTAAGAAAGCAGACAGAAAGAAGAGAATCAACTCATTGGAATGTGGTGCTGGAAGAGAATTCTGCAGACTGCTAAAAAGACAAAAGAGTCAAAGCAAATAAAGCCTGAACCTCCACCAAAAGCCATGATGACTAAATGGAGGGTCTCCTGCTTTGGATGTATCCTCAGGTACCTTGTCCCCAGAGTCAAAAAAGGCAGCTATCATTCGTACATGCCATGGGAAAGATTCCATCTTCTCCTTTGCTCTCAGGCAGCAAAGACATTTTGACTGGCAGAAATATTATATGCACATATATTTTAGCAGACATCTAGAGGAGTGCATGGAAAAGTTATTTTTTAAAATCCAGTCCCCAGGATCTTCACAGTCTGCACTTTCTAGAACACTGACTATGCTGGCATTTTGGGAGCTGGAGTTCCCTCTAAAAAGGAATGTGCCCATATGCACCAACAGATGAAAACCACTCCAAATAACATCAGAGAGTGGTTAAATTGGTAAATGTTCTGAATAAGGATGAACAGACAAGCTAGGAAAAGCTGCAGCAGTTTGCTTTTGCCTGTATCTGCAGGGAAGTGGAATACCCCGTCCTCTCCTCTTCTCCCTGCTGAGTTGAGGGCAAGATACTTTTGCACTCTGAACTCAGTTTTCGGCAACTGAAATAAGCCAAGGACAAAAAGGGAAAGTGGAAAGAGGAGAAATTGGAGCATTTAAATAGCAACTGAAAAAGTGGCAAGCTAGAGGATTAACAAGGACTTACTGCATCAAATTGGCACAACTGGGGGTTATGCATTCCCAACATCTGATCCATAGGTGTTTTCCTTGCCTGTTTTTGCAAAATGTCTTTTTTTGTGTGGTTGTGCCTGCCCTCTGGCATGTTTAAAACTGACCTTGATTGTGTGTGTTTTAAACACACTTTTAATCAGGAGCCAGCCATCTTGGGGAGAGTTGGCCAAGGCAAGCTAGTGAGGCTGGTTGAAGGTGAATGGGACCTACAATGACCTGGACCAATGTCCTCATCTCTCCCTCAAAGATAATAGTTTTCCTTATGTTCATCCTTCCTTGTGTGTGTACACCCACCCAACCACACTCTAACTCACTGAGAGTCCAGTACAAATTCATGGGGATGATTGATGAGTCTAAAAGAGTGTGGTAAACCAGTTTGGACTCTTTCAAACGGGAGGAATTTCTCCCAAATCCAAATGGAGCCCATTCGGATTCACGTAAATTCGCTAGTTTAGCGAATTTACGTGAATCCCCATTGCATTCGGAAGGCGTTCGGAATGTCTTCCTATTACCCGGAAATAACCCCTCCTTGCCCGAAATTGTGTGAGAACCTTTAATGCGCAATAACGCAAAACCCATGATTGCATTCGGAGTGGCTTCCCTTTTGCCCGAAATTGCGTGAGAAGAATTAATTCGCAATAACGTGAAACCCCAGGATTGCGTTTGGATTGCCCTTGCATTATACTTCCAATTTCCCACGTCTGAAAGAGTCTTTTGAGAGAAATGCACTCACATGCAGATCCCAAGACTGATTTTGAGTTCAACCTTCCTATCTCTCTGTAAGCCTTCTTCGTCAGTAAATTATACCTCTTCCTCTAGCTGATTAATTGATCTGTAGTCTATAGACACAAGTCCTGTTGTGTTGTAGAGTAAGTGACAAAAGCATCATTAAGTAACCAGAGTTTGGAAGTAACATGTGCAGGGAGGGGAATAACATTCTGAGCTCTGCTTGTAACCTGCCAAATCTGCATTTTGTCAAGCTGTCTAGCAGTTTGCCTAACTCAGCATTTTCTCCTCCGCTTTGACTGGCTACAGCTCTCACAAGGGTGGTTTCCCTAGTATTTCCTAGAGAAGGCAGGGTTGGAACTCAGGGCCTTCGCATGTAAAACCAGTGTTTCTGCAGTTGAACTGTTGTCTTTTACTCAGCTGACTGGAGATTAGAGACGTCCATTCTATTTTATCAAGGAACCTTTCCCACTACTGCTTTCTCTAGCTTGTCTTGCAAAGGTGCACACACAGATGTCTGGTCACCTGAAGCCAAATCTTACCTGGCTCAGGTGAGTCAGTCAAATGACTCTGCCCCCGTCGTCTTTGGAGAATAAGAGAGCATTTTCCACTTCATTTGAAACACAGAGTAAATGTATTTTCAGTACTTAGGCCTGCTCCAACATGCCCAATTTTCTTGGATTTTCCTGATGCTGCACTGCAGGTCTAAACAAACATAGCTGGTGCATCTATTTTTCATGCTCAGAGACAGTGTGGAGAGAGTGGTGCAACTGGTTTTCTGTGGAATGTCCTCACTGAACCCCCCCCCCTTCCCTTGTGTTAGCCAAACAGGGCTTGTTGTGGATCATGTAAACATTATGCCAACCTCTTTTCTAGGTGGCAAGGAAATATTTGTTTTGTGGTGAAGCTGGAAAATGAGAGGAGAGGATGTGGTGGCAGCTTTTCCTTCAACAAATGTTGTTCTACATGATTTCTCAGTGGGGTTTGCTCCTCAGAAACTTCCCACACACAATTGTAGAATTTTGTCTCCTTTCCCCACACAGTGGCTCCTCCACTTCACATCTCTCTTTCTCTGGGCCATGAAGGTTGGAGTGCTTTGGCCTATCCCAACTCCCAAGAAAGACTTTAGGACTCTTTCATACGAGGCTAAATTGGAAATATAATTTAAGGTCAATTCGAATGCAATCATGGGTTTTACGTTATTGCGAATTAACTCTTCGCACGCAAATTCGGGCAAGAGGGAAGCCAATTCGAATGCAATCATGGGTTTTACGTTATTGCGAATTAAAGCTTCGCATGCAAATTCGGGCAGGAGGGGGTTATTTTCGGGTAATGGGAAGTAATTCCGAACGGAGCAGGGGTTCTTCCGAACGGAGCAGGGGTTCATGTAAATTCGCTAAACAAGCGAATTTACATGAATCCGCATTGGTTCCATTCGAAGTTGGGAGAAATTCCTCCCGTTTGAAAGAGTAGTTTGTGTTTTTGCCAGCTGCCATCATCAACAGCTGCCATCATCAACAGGGCCATGGTTTCCTTCAGTGAGTCTATCGTTGTGGAATACAAACTTCCTCTTTTCCTACTGCTTTCTACCTTACCTAGCTTTAATGTCTTTTTAGTTAGTGATGGACATTATCTCATGGGAGGGATTCCTCTCAATTTCAAAAGAAAAGATAGCCCGTGAAGAGGATTTCTGAATCCACTAGTTCACCAACTTTTTTTTGGATTGATGTGGGATTGCGTTTGGAATGCGTTCCGACTGTTAGCGATTAACTACACACAAGAACGTGAATTACAATGATTGCATTCGGTATGCATTCTGACTGCCAGCGATTGCGTGAAATAATCTCTCACACAATAATGCGAAAACCCATGATTGCATTCGGTATACTTCCACTGAGTTATACTTCCAATTCCGGTTGTGTGATAACCACCAATGTCTTATGATATATCCAAAGTATGACAGCCTCAGTTTAGTCATCCTGGCTGTTAGGGAGAGTTCAGACCTGATTTGCCCTTGAACCCATTTATTTTTTCTTCTTCTTTAGCAATCCATGGTATCCGTGGTTCTTCAGCACCACTTTCTTCCTTGGCTTTCTTCAGTAACCATTCCAAGACTATTTTTCTGCTAGTAGGATAGTATCATTTGCATATTTTAGCAGATTATTGCACAGGATATTGACACTGGGATAGATGCGGGTTGTAACTATCTGGAACAGATCCAATCGCATGGCTGGGAGCATGGGCAGTAGTCAGCCCATATCCATATGAGGAAGAGAAGACCTCAACAAAGAGAGGAGGAGAGTCACAATGACCATCAGGAATCCAGGAGGAGGAAGAACCTGCTGACCCTGCTGGTACTTAGACCTCTGCCTTACAAATAGATTCCTCTCTCTTCAGGACAGAGGCCCTGACTCAGTAGGCACCATGTTTCCCATCATGCATCCCTCCCATCACTCACAGCTGCTTTGCCTGCTAGGACTATATTGAAGAGGGAGCAAGCTTGTTTTCTGCTGCTGCAGAGACTAGAATGCGGAACAATGGATGCAAGCTGCAGGAAAAGAGATTCCACCTCAACATTAGGAGGAACTTCCTGACAGTAAGGGCTGTTTGACGGTGGAACACACTCCCTCGGAGTGTAGTGGAGTCTCCGTCCTTGGAGGTCTTTAAGCAGAGGCTGGATGGCCATCTGTCAGGGATGCTTTGACTGGGAGTTCCTGCATGGCAGGGGGTTGGACTGGATGGCCCTTGTGGTCTCTTCCAACTCTATGATTCTATGATTCTATGACTATAAAACCAGGACCTAACAGGATTCTGCTGCAAAACATCCCAGCAGAGAGAATGGAAAGACTGCAGTGACTATCTGGGGCCAGGGGAAAGAAGAAGAAGCTGCTGGTTCTACTGCTACTTGGACCTCTGCCTTCCAAGAGTCTTCTAAGAAGCAGAGCCATCCCTCCAGTCCATCTGGTGCCATCCGGCCATAGAGGGAAAGATGCAGGCCCAGCTCCATCGGGCCTGGCCTAGATGAAGAAACAGAGCCCTCCCTCCAGTCCATCTGCCTTGGTCCGGGCCTCAGAGGGAGAGAAGAACTGCTGGACCTGATCCCCTTCCCCATCACCATTCCCTTCTCCTTTTGTGTCGTGTCTTTATTAGATTGTAAGCCTGAGGGCAGGGAACTGTCAAAAAATAATAATTGTAAGCCGCTCTGAGAGCCTTTAGGGCTGAAGGGCGGGGTATAAATACTGTAAATAATAATAATAATAATAATAATAATATCCAACCCTGGCTTCTCCAGCAGCTTTTAATGAATGGAATTTTCTTTTTTTGTTTGTTTTAAATATTTTATTTTCAAACACCGGCCAACATATATTACAACAAAACAACACAATACATACATAACATTCCACATATAGCACCATATAACAACACATAACAAAACAAATTGCTTCTATTAGTAATGAATGGAGTTTTCCTGTGCGATAATCTCTTTAGACTGTTGATGCTTCTTCCTCTCATATTCACGCCTTCTTTCTCTGAATCAAATCCCTGAAATCTTACGGCCATGATTCAATCAGATTTCGCATTATATCCTTTGACTGCTTTTGCTACATGTTTCCTTGCTACAAAAGTTACCCCATTTCTTCTTAACTTTTGAGTAAAAAAACTGTGTAATGATCCGGCTATAAATGTCCCATTCCTAATCCACTTTCACTCACTCATCCCAAGTACTTCAATGCTTATATATTCCATTATTTTTACAGTGTCTAGCTTCCTCTTATTCATGCTTCTCACATTGCATGGTCCTCTATGTTGTGCAGCTTGGGACTTTCCTTTCGCCTCTGAGCATGTCAACAGCCGAACGTCCTTTTCACCCGAGTCCGATCCTATCATTAGCCACAGTGCTACTTGTAGTTGTTTTCTGCTCTACCCCGGTAGCTCATTGAGTTCCGCTGTACGTTATCTCTTATTTCACTTGGATTGTCTCATAGTTTTCATGGTAAAAAAATTCTTCAAAAGGAGGTTTACCGTGCCTTCCTCTGTGCAGTACTAACAAGTATCTGCTATGGCACTATTTTGGTTGTCTCCGAGTGATCCTCCGCCAGTGCCACCCTCTACTATTGTTACTGCCCAATAGCCGCTTGGCACATGTAGTCTGGCTGCTCAACAAAAGCCTTGAAGCTTAGTCATGAGTGCATCTTGGAATATAACTCAACACTGATGTCTTTTACACCTGTGAGACATAGGCTGAGTTAAGACAACAACACTGAGCTGTGGTGTGAGTCAACGGCGGTGTCTGCTGGAAGCTGAGGAAAGGGGATTCTGGGACAACGAATGGGAGCTTGGAGAAACACACTGGCAGTCAAATGGGGGAAGACAGCCCTCACGACTTTGAGTTCTAGAAACTCAAACTCTAAACCTGACCAAAGAGGCCCAGTCCTCAGGGCATGTGAGGTTATCACAAATCCTTTGTGGATGAACAGTCAGGCTGAATAACATAATTGACACACTATCAGCACTTTTATTTCATTGTATTTTATTGTACTTTAGTGTATTTTATTGTATTTTATTTATTAGTAATTTATTGTATTTTATTGTATTTTATTTTAGTATTTTTAAATTTTTTTTATTTCTTCCCCCCCCCCCTTTTTTTCGCATTGGCTCTTCCGTTTTTATGAATGGGGCAGAGGGGGAACCCATGTCCATATATGGACTGGGGTTCCCTTTCAGGGCCCCATTCATTCTTTAAACTGGAGGGGAATGAATGGGGCCCTTTTAAAGGGAACCCCAGTCCATATATGGACAGGGGTTCCCCCTCTGCCCCATTCATAAAAACAGAAGGGAAAGGAGCCAATGTGAATGGCAGCTGTCAAGGTGGGGGGAAAAAGAAATAAAAAAAATATTTTAAAAATACTAAAATAAAATACAATAAAATCCAATAAATTACTAATAAATAAAATACAATAAAATACACTAAAGTACAATAAAATACAATGAAATAAATAATAAATAAAATAACTATAAAATAAAATAATACAATAAATAATTAATAAAAATACAATAAAATATAATAAAATATTTAATAAAATATTTTATTTAATAAAATATATATTAAATTAAAAAATAAAAATACAATAAAATAATAAATGAAATAAAACACAATAAAATAAAATAAAAAATATTAAAACATATAATAATTTTAAAAGTACTGGGAGGAGGAGGAAGAGGGGACAGGATCTCCTCAATCCGAACTGCTCCCAGCCCTATGCTCCATGCGCATAAGCTGTCAAATATTAAAAAGTATTTAAAAAAAACCCACAAGCATCTCGCGTGGCCAATGGCTGCATCAGACGTCACCATGACATCATTAGATTGACAACCAAGAGGCTCCATCTTTAATCGTTACTTTTGCATATATGAACTTTGTTGGGGTAAAATGCACCGGAAAGCATCAATGGGGGCAAACGGTAGTATGAACTTCTCTCTGGAGAGATTCGGTAATGCCATGCATAATCTCATCTGGATCAAACCAGAGCAAATGGGCTAGTCTGAATGGGGCCTGATTGAGCTATATAAATACCACAAGCACACAAGCTAAGATTAAATTTGTGTTCATATATACAGCGTATATATTTCTACATATGCATACATGCACCCAGCCATGAAACATCTTTAGATGGTTTTAGATTAATTTTTTAAAAAATATTTTTTAACATTTAGCATTTTAACCTTGTAAACTGTTTAATTGTTTTTTTTTAAATAACTCATATATTTATAATTATATAAATGCTTTTCTATTTTTTAATTTGTTTTTAAAAATATAATTCTTCCCATCTTGAGTCCCGTTATTGGGAAGAAAGGCAAGATGTAAATGCGATAATGATAATTTGGATTTCTCTCACACACAGTTTTCAGTCTAGCTGTATTGAGAAGATTAAAAAAGATGTGGTGAGGGAGTCCTGTATTTTTTTGAGCCCTGAATTTTTTGGAAGAAAGGGGGGGAAAAAACATTGACAGAGAACTCTCTTACCTGTTTTTACTAGGCTAGTCATTCCAATTCAGACTGTAACTTTAATCAGCAAGTTGATTTATAGGCCTCTTGCAAAACTGGCTGGCTGTATCCCTCCATGCATACCTTAAGAATTATTGCATTACAGACAACCTCCCCCAAGTTTATCTTCAAGCATCTTGTGCAGATAGCAGAAATTGCTTATTCTTCTTTGCAATGCCTTAAAATGCAGATTTCTCCCAGTCCTGTAGCAGCTCCTACTGGACGTTTCCTGTTCCTACTGTTCCACATATAAACACAGGGCTGAGTTGCCGATTATGTGCATATTATTACTGTTTCTTCGAAGCACTTCCCTAAATGATTGCCAGCCATAGTCAGGCAGAAGAAGGAAGGGAAGAGATTTTTTCCCCTGTGGGGTGGCCCAGCCAGTTGGTTGCGATTCAGGTTGCCCATGCCAGTGGCATCAATAAGGGGGTGCAGACCACACCTGGGAAGTAATAGTGCCACTCTATTCTGCTTTGGTCAGGCCTCACCTGGAATACTGTGTCCAGTTCTGGGCACCACAATTCAAAAAGGATGTGGAGAAACTGGAGAGTGTCCAAAGGAGGGCAACTAAGATGGTGAAGGGACTGGAAACCATGCCCTATGAGGACCACCTTAGGGAACTGGGGATGTTTAGCCTGGAGAAGAGGTTAAGAGGTGATATGATAGCCCTGTTCAAATATTTGAAAGGATGTCATATTGAGGAGGGAGCAAGCTTGTTTTCTGCTGCTGCAGAAACTAGAACACGGAACAATGGATGCAAGCTGCAGGAAAAGAGATTCCACCTCAACATTAGGAGGAACTTCCTGACAGTAAGGGCTGTTCGACAGTGGAACACACTCCCTCGGAGGGTGGTGGGGTCTCCATCCTTGGAGGTCTTTAAGCAGAGGCTGGATGGCCATCTGTCGGGGATGCTTTGACTGGGAGTTCCTGCATGGCAGGGGGTTGGACTGGATGGCCCTTGTGGTCTCTTCCAATTCTATGATTCTATGGTGACATCCTAAGAGGGATGATACCCTTGCTCTCCAAATATCTGCATTTGGGCAGAAACAGGCTGTGGCATTTGCCAGTGTTCCTTTAAAATGGTTAAAAGATGAGGCCAGTAGGGTGAAAGTCAGTGGGGGGAGAAATGAAAGGTCTCAGGTTTTTTTAAATTAAAATTTCAAATTTCAAGATTCTTAAACTTAATTTTTAAAAACCCACACATTTTACCCAATTTTCACTTTAACTACATGAAACTATGTATATGTAAATACAGTTGCCTCTTCTTATCCACGGATTTTTTTATCCACAGATTTGAGCATACATGTGTTGAAAAAAAAATTCCCCAAAGTATAAATTCTAAATAGCAAACCTTGATTTTTCCATTTTCTATATGAGACACCCTTGTGTTGTGCCATTATATTTAATGGGATTTGAGCATACACGGATTTTGTTATCCACGGAGGGTCCTGGAACCAAACCCCAGCGGATAACAAGGGCCCACTGTACATTTATTCTGTGCATGTGATATTGTAATTTAAAGGTATCATTTTACTTTTGTTCAGTGTATATGTCACCACGATTGCCATTACATTTGGTGATACATGGGAATTACAGTTTATGGGTAACATTAGTTCAAAAAATATGACTAAGGATTCTGTATGGTGTGGTATGGGCACACCATGAGTTTACCACCCCAGATGACACCAACCCTAGTGATGCCACTGCCCATATCAACTATTTTTTCCTTTGTTTTTTTTAAGTGCCGTTAAATTTGCTTTGACTTGCGGCACCTCTATGAATGAGAGACCTTAAAAACTTTCTGACATCAACAGCCTTGCTCAGATCTCGCAAACTCAGGGAAGTGGCTTCCTATCCACCTGTAACACAGACTTCCTCTTTTCTTACTGCCTCTTCTCCTTACTAAGCATTATCATATTTTCAAGAGTCATGCCATCTCCTGACACAGCCAAAGTACGATGGACTCAGCTTACACGGTTTGGGTCCAGGATCGCCTTCTCCCATACAATCCACCCGAACATTGAGGTCCTCTGGGAGGCAGTTGATGAAGCCAGCAAGAACCCGACCTGGCAGCTGTTACCCAAAAGATTTTCTCATTGGCCGCCCCAAGACTGTGGAATGACCAGCCAGAAGAGATCCAAGAGCTAAACCACCCGTCGAAATAAAAGATACATTTGAAGGCCCATCTCTTCTGGCAGGCCTATCCAAGCAGTTTTTAATCATAAATTTTAAATATGAATTTTATATTTAATTATTGTTCTACGTATTGTAATATAAACATTATGTAGATCTCTTAATATGTGTATTTTATGCAGCTTAATATGTGTTTTATGTGGTTGAAGTGAGAGAAAGGGCATTCCTGCTCCAATGTTGACAGGACTGAGCCACCATTTCAGAGCTTCTCAACACAGTAAGCTGCATGCAAGGGGATTCCATGAGTTGATCAAACATCCTAATGAAACATGACTTCAGGGGATGGAAATGAAGGCGAGTCAGCAAGGTGACTGCAGTGGTAGATGCCACATGGCCAAGCAGAACTTGGATATACAGTACTGTGATGACAACCTGTGAGAATGCTGACATCTTAAAACAGTGTGGACCAAAGTCTGAAACCTCTCCTCTGGGAGGTATGCCGAAGTCAGCGAGGAATCAAGGATGGTGCTGATAAACATTACATCCTGAGATGTGATTATGTGGGACTTCCTGAGGTTGACAACTAGTTCCAGCAATTCAAGCAGGTCAAAAGTGTCAGAAATATTTCAAAAGTAACTCTCACTGAAAACTAGAAGCTGCATGAAAGACTGCAATGCCCCTCTGTCTCAACCAGACATTGATGGCAAGCATGCATTTTGTGAATACCCGAAGTGCTGTGGACAGTCTGAAGGGGGAGAAGTTGAAACTGGAAGGTTCTTCCTCCCACTATGAACAATAGAAATCTTCTGTGCAATGGTCAAATCCCAATATGGAGATAAGCATCCTTTCGATTGAGCATGGCAAACCAGTCTCTCTGCAACAGGTGATGGATGAAGGATAGGGTGACCATCTTGAAGTGCCTGGGCGGCACAGATTGACAAATCTGAAATCCAAGATTGGACAAAGATCCCTGTCTTTCTTGTAGACAATAAAATGGTTGGGTAAGAACCCCCGGTGAGTCAATGTTACTGGAGTGGGTTCAGTAGAATCTTTCGTGATCAAGGTGGCAACTTTGTAGGGGAAGATATTGGAATGGGGAGTCATGCAGATTACCCCTGTGAAGGGGGACTCTGCAAAATCAATGGCATATCATTTCTTGACAATGCTGAGAATCCAAGTGTGGGTAGTAATTGCAATCCAAACATGGTAATAATGGGCCAGCCTGCTGCCAAAAGTTTGAGAGAATGTGGGAAGAAGAGTGAGAGAGGAGTCAAACAAACCTCTTCCTTTGGTTTTTTCCTGAAGGAAAGTTGATGTGTCAAAGATTGACGTTTTTAGGAGAAGACTGAGATGGATTCCAGGATCAATGGGAGGTTGATGGGCTGTACAAATGCCTCTGTTCTGGAGATGATCTCTGCCCCTTGAATCTAGGCCTGTTGGAACTATGAGATTGCAAAGGCATCTCATATGTCTTGCTGTCAGTGCCATCTTTTGAGTGACTCTAGTTTTTAATCAGTCACTTTATTAAAAAGGGAGATCTTCTATTGTAGACCTAGCTTGGATAGGAAGATCAAAGTCACGTGTGAGGCCTAAGCAGCACAGCCACAGCGAGCAATTTTGCTGAACATGACAAGCAATTTTCTGCTACATGGCAAGCAAAATTAATGTGCTGCCTGCCAGAGAATGAGCCTCCAGCTGAAGAGCATTCACCAAACACTTTTCTTCCACTGGGAACTTATCAAATAGTGGTAAAACTCTTTCCCAAAGGTTCTGCTGATATAGAATCATAGTGTTGGAAGAGACATGCCCCCATACAAGCAGTGTAATTGGAGATGTATGAGCCTAAGGCAAAAGAATACAATTTGTTTGCCATTTGATCTAGCTTCCAAGATTTCTGAAGTGCCTTAGATTGGGTAGCACCAAATTCAGTTTAGGATGCTCAAGAACCAAACTAGCATGAGTCCGAACCAAGATTTACATTGGTCTTTCTGGATGTTGATGGGATGATAGATAGTATGGACCAAGAATGTCTTCAACAGCAACAGCAGGAATGGAACAGATGCTGGGGTTGGAAACTTTAGATTGGCTTCTTCAGTAGACTGGATCCATGGGCTCCACTTCTTGATATTTCACCTGAAGGTCCAAGGCATTTGCTATGTGCATTATGAAGCCGAGCCCTCCCTCTAGTCCACCTGCCTTGGTCCAGGCCTCAGAGGGAGAGAAGAACCACCGGACCTGATACCCTTCCCCATTCCCTTCTTCTTTTGTGTCGTGTCTTTTAGATTGTAAGCCTGAGGCAGGGAAACGTCTAATTATAAGTTTATATGTACAGCACTGTGTAAACCTACAGCGCTATATAAATAAAGGATAATAATAATAATAATAATAATAATGATAATAATAATAATAATAATTGTACAACCTTTGCTATGAGAAGGCACAAACGTTGTCTGTAGACAAAGTCAATTCATGTTGGAATAATTGCAATGAAGGGGAATGACAGGCTAGTAATATCAGAGCCTGTTGCAGATGATGTAGGCAAAGGAGAGCATTCTGACAGTACATTTCTGTACAAGAGACTGATTTATCAAAGGAACAGATGGTGAAATATCACAACGTATTTCCTGAAGCTGAGTCAATTTTTCTTAAGGCTGAGGATGTTGCTCAGGTTGAAATAGGATGGAAGGCAAGTCACAATTGGTTGATGAGAACAAGTGACAGGAACCAACTGAAGTATTATTGACTGATCTGGAACAAAATGTTGGTAGGCTCATGTACTATATGGTGGTAGGAAATATCATAAATATGACCCCTTTTGCGAGGTACCAATGGTGTCTCAAATAGTAGTAAACATCTCTGGATGAACACTGATAATATGGAGAATATTCTCCTCTATACCTAATGGGGCCCCAATGAAAATAATCCCTCAAGTCTTTAGTGTTCCTTGTTACTATGTCTAAATCAGTTTTTCAAATAGATCTGCCACAATACACTGGTGAGGGTGACCTCTCAATGATGGGAGAAGTGATGCCAAGGTGAATATGGTTTTGGCAAAACACCCCTTGGAGACTGAGTTAGGGCCAAGGGACAGCAGTGGTTGAGGTTACATGTGGTAGTTAGTAGTTGTGGCTGGATAGGAGGCGAGTCTACTATTTCCCCTTCCAAAGCCTACCTCAACCTATCTAACAGGGATTCAGATTATAAAATAAGCTTGATCTCTGTCGGCACCAAATGTATTATGGATTCTACCATAGTTGGTACCAAAGCCCCACTGATGGTATTTGAAACAACAGATGAGACCTTTGTTTCATTTGAGTGCTTCTTCTTCTCCAGTCACTGTGTAGAGCAGTGGTACCCAAACTATGCTCTTTCACAGATTTTGGACTTCAGCTCCCAGAATCCCAGTTTATTGGCAATCATGGTTGAGGCTTCTGGGAGCTGAAGTCCAAAATCTGTTAAAGGGCACAGTTTGGGAACCACTGGTGTAGAGGAAGACTGAATAACTAGAGAATGCCCCAGCATAGGGCGAATGTCCCGAACTACATGTTCAAGCATCACTCTCAGAAATGTTACAATGGAACTGATGCTCAATGACAAAGGCTTGCGTTTTGAGGGTGTTTCAGTTTTGAGAGACCGTTTTGTGGAAGCACAGCCAAGAACAGTATTAAGAGTCCACTTGTGGTGGGACGGATACTGTTCTTGGATGCTCTGATAGCAGGCCTATTGATAAAGGATAGCCTTTAGACAAGACTCTTGATTGTTTCACGTGTGGAGCGTAAACTCCTTACAGTGAACACAAGACCCCACATTATGCTCCTTGCCAAGCCATAGTAGGCACCTGGGCTGGCTATTGTGGCAGAGGAGTTTAGCCAAACTTCTTTAGTTGATAACCAAACTGGTAGATAATAATTACAGCCAAGTCCATAAAGAGTAGCCATACATGTAGCCAAGTTTTTGTATAAAATCTTTCCAAAAATACAATCTAGCTAGAGCGGTGCCTTAGATGCTGCTGTTGTAGTGGACAAAAAGGAATTGAGGTAAATGAATGGAAACAGTGAATAATAGAGCTGAGGGTCGGTGATGCTACCACCAAAAAGATGGTATAACGGTTCTTGAAGGTTCTGAATGATGCACTTACAGGTGCAGATAATCCACTTGTGTGAGTAACACTCACACAGACCATGAAGAACTGTGTACTGCACAATTATCCCCAATGATTTTGGGCTTCTATTCCTCCTCTGTTTCCACGTTATCTTCCTTATCTTGTTTTTCTAGTCCAGGGACCCTCGCTCTTTAACAATTATAGCACTGTAATTCCACTTTAATTGTCATAGTTCTGTCCTGTGGAATTCTGGGGTTTGCAGTTTAGGGAGGGGGGTACAGAATAGGACTCGCCAAACTACAAAAATGTAGCCATGGCAGTTAAGGCGGAAGGGTAGTGTGAATGTACAGGTGGGGCTATTTTTTTAAACCTCACTCTAAAATAAAAATTGTCCTGAAATGGGTGGGCAATTTCATAATGTTTCAGGCCCAGAATGGAATGTTAGTACTTACCTGAGATACGTCCCTGTCCAGCAGAGAAGGTCCGAACATCCTGACTTTGGGTAGCTCCGCCCGCTCAGCTCCTGATAGGCAGGGAGAGAAATAACAAAAGAGAGGGTCCCCGCCCTAAGTGGGAGGAGCAACCCCCTCAGGAACTCAGTTTATCAGCCCAAATTCAGGTAGAATGGGAGATATCAGCCCCAAAACTATTGATGTTACAGATAGGCCTTTACTCTTCTTATTATTAACATTTTTTAAAACGGAAAAATAATCCTCAGAAGTCCCAACCTCCCTCTGCGCCAGCAGTCAAGGGTGGGGAGGATGTTCGGACCTTCTCTGCTGGAAAGGGACGTATCTCAGGTAAGTACTAACGTTCCATTTCCCAGCAGAAAAGGGCCCTGACTTTGGGATTTACAAAAGCCCCCTATTACTAGGGAGGGACTGCTGGAGCAGAGAGGGAGGAGCCTGGAACTATCTGTTGGAGTACTTGTAGTGTTTGATGAATGTGGATGGAGATTTCCACGTGGCTGCCCGGCAGATTTTGCTCAGTGGCGCATTGGTTGTGAGAGCTGCTGACGTGGCTGCGTTTCTGGTGGAGTGGGCGGTGATGCCCTCTGGAGGCTGTTTGTTCATAGCCTCGTAGCAGGCGATGATACAAGCCTTGATCCACCTGCTGAGGCTGGATACTGACACCTTCTTGCCCTTGGATTTCGGTTGGAAGGAGACGAAAAGAGCTTTGGACCTCCTGAAGCTTGCGGTTTTTTTAAAAAAAAATTATGGCCCTGCGAACATCCAGTGTGTGCCATATTTTTTCTGCGTCCTTTTGAGGCCGTGGACAGAAGGAAGGAAGGATGATGTCCTGAGAAGTGTGAAAAACTGAGTTGACCTTGGGGATGAATGTCGGGTCCGGACGCAGAAGAACAGAGTCTGGGCGAATGATGTACAGCTCCTTTCGCACTGATAGAGCCCCTATCTCCGACACTTGGCATGCTGAAGTAATCGCAGTGAGAAACAGCACCTTCCAGGTGAGAAACTTGAGGGAAGCCTCTCTCAGCGGCTCGAAAGGATATATGGTTAGTGCCTTTAACACTGTGTGGAGGTTCCACGAGGGGAATCGGTGAACTGTTGACGGTCCTCTGTTGGAAATGCCCTTGAGGAGTCTTCGTAGATGTGGGTGATGAGATATGTTGGCTGCCTCCTCATGAGGTATGATGGATGTGATGGCCACCACCTGTTTCTTGACTGTGTTGGGCCGGAGACCTTGGTTGACCCCATCCTGAATGAAATGGAGAAGCGTGGATACTGACATGTAAATGAAGTCCCTATTCTTCCGCTTGCACCACCTTTGGAAGGCCTTATAGGTGTATTCGTATATCTTTGTGATAGATGGCCTCCTGGAAGCCAGGATGGAATCGACCACCTCAGAAGAGTATCCGTATCTTGTCAGCATGTCCCACTCAATCTCCAGGCGTGTAGCTGAAGCCAGCCAGGGTCAGGATGGTGCAGCAGGCCCTGTGATAGTAGATCCGGCCTGGACGGCAATGGAATGGACGACATCTCTAGACTCTCTGGGAACCAGGGTCTCCTGGGCCATGCCGGCGCTATGAGAATGACCTCTGAGCGTGACTTCCGGATCTTTGCTATCACCTTTGTCAGCAGAGAAGTAGGGGGAAAAGCATACAGGAGACCCTGTGGCCATGAGGAGTTCCTGTGGCCATGAGAAGTTCAGGGCGTCTATACTCTCGGCACCCTCTGTCAGGAACCTCGACATAAACCTTGGGACCTTGGCATTTGCTGCGGATGCAAACAGGTCCATCTGTGGCTGGCCCATTGTCCTGATGATCTCCTGGAAGACCTCTGGATGGAGACTCCATTCCCTCTGGTCAATGTCGGTCTGACTCAGCCAATCTGCCTTGGAGTTCAGCTGTCCCTGCAGGTGTTCGGCTTCCAGCGACAAGAGGTTGGATTCTGCCCATTTCAGGAGCCTCTGGGACTCGTCCATTAGGCTGCGAGAACTGGTTCCGCCTTGATGATTTATGTGAGCCTTTGTGGTGTTGTTGTCCGTTCTTACCAAGACTGCCTTCGACTGAATCAGAGCCTGGAAGGACTTTAGAGCCAGGCGCACCGCTCGTAACTTGAGCCAATTGATGCCGTGGGACTGCTCCTCGGTGTTCCACAGTACCTGAGCCAGGTGAGCACCACAGTGGGCTCCCCAACCCCTGAGGCTGGCATCTGTCGTGATCTGAATCCTCTCGGGTCTCCAGATGGGTCGCTCCATCCGAATAGCTGGGGAGATCCACCACTGGAGGGACCGGCATACTTGGCTGGGAACCAAGATCATCTTGTGGATCTTCAGTGCGATGGCCTGCTGATGGGGTAGGATAAGCCACTGGAGAGGTCTGGCATGAAACCTCGACCATGGCAAGCAATCGATCGATGCAATCATGAGGCCCTGGAGGTGGGCCAACGTCGCCAGGCTGGACTGATGTGAATTGAGAACTTTTCGGATCACCTCAGTTATAGTCTGGATCCGATCTTGAGGTAGAGATATGGTCCCCTGATGTGTGTTTATCCTGGCCTCCAGGTGCTGTATCTGTTGGTCTGGATCGAGAGAACTCTTGTCTAAATTGACTAAAAACCCGTGAAGCTCCAGTGATCTGAGGACCTTGGAGGTGTCGTGGACAGCCTGCTGCCTCGATCTTGCCCGAATCAGAAGATCGTCAAGGTAAGGATAGACGTGGAGCCGTTGGGATCTCCAATGAGCAACCATGGCCACCATGACTTTGGTAAAGACTCTGGTAGCAGAGGCAAGACCAAAGGGCAGGGCTTTGTATTGGAAGTGTCTGAAGCCGTATCTGAAACAGAGGAAACGGCGGTGAGAAGGAAAAATGGGGATATGCAAATAGGCATCCTGTAGGTCCAGCGATGAAAGAAAGTCTCCCCGTTGTAGGACATCGAGGATGGTCCTCAGTGTCTCCATTCAGAACTTTCCTTTCCAGACAAAACGGTTCAGACCTCTTAAATTGAGAATTGCTCTCCATGATCCATTCTTCTTGGGGACCAGGAAGAAAGTTGAATAACAGCCTTGGTGTCTCTGGTCTGGTGGCACAGATTCGATGGCTTGAGCATCCAGGAGGCGCTGAATTGCTTCCAGTAGGAGGCAATGTTTGTCGGGGTCGTTGGATCTGGGAGAAGGCTGGAACATGTTGTGTGGTTGGTGAGAGAACTCTATTTTGTAGCCCTGTTGGATGGTGTCCAATACCCACTGGTTGGAGGTAGATTTCTCCCAGATGACCCCGAAGCCTTGAAGCCTGCCCCCTACTGGAGGCATCACGTCCTTGCTGATGTTTTTTTCCGGAGGACTTGGGGTTGCCTCCCTCTTTGGAGGAGAAGGAGGACTGGTTATGCTTAGTTTGGAACTTGGAGTCTCCCCAGCGAGGCTTGCCTGGTTTTGACTCTCTGGCTTGAAAGGAGTTAGAGGAAGAAAAGGATCTAGAGGAACAAAAGGAAGAACGTCCCTGCCTGAACTGTTTCCTGTCATCTCTCCTCCTTGTTGAAGGCAATGCTTTCTTTTTATCATTGTCTTCAACCAGGACTAGATCTAGGGACTCCCCAAACAACTTGGAACCCAGAAAGGGGGTGAAAGCTAAATTTTGTTTAGATTTGGTATCAACATTCCAGTTCTTAAGCCAGAATTGTCTCCTAACAGCTACCGCTGAGGCCTGGCCCCTGGTGCAGAGCTGTACTAAGTCCTAGGTGCCAAGGTGGTGGCCCCCATTGGGGGAAGTAAGATGGTGGCCTCCATCAGAGGAATCAAGATGGTGGCCCCCATCAGCAACCGCATGGCGAAGATGGCGGCCCCCATCAGCCACCGCATGGCGAAGATGGTGGCCCCCATCAGAGCCCATGTGGCCAAAGTGCCCTCTCCCATGGAAGGAAACTGGAAGGGCATTGGGGGGCATGAAGCCCAACAAGGGCCAGGGATTCCCCCAGAAGAAAGAAGGGGCTCCCTCCCGACAGTTGGAGGGACTCATCGAGGAGGACTCGCCTGGAACGAGCCCCCCCCCAGAGTGAAAGGGTTCCCCCAAGGGCTGGAGAAAAGGGCTCCCTCGGCAGGGTACGGCCCTGGGGTCCAGGGGCCTCCACAGGGTTCAGTGGGCCGAGGCCCAAGCCGATCTCCTTCCCCCTGGAGGGCCCGCGCAGAAGCAGAGCTCTCCTGGGCCAAAAAGCCCTAAACCATTCAACCATCTCGGGGGGGGGGGGGAGGACTGGCTAATTGCAGTCTCCCTCACGCTGCTGGGTGTCCTTGGGACCGGCTCACCCACCTCTGTCCCTGCCGCGCCTGGGAAGGGAAACCCCTGCTTGCAGTGGCCTGGCTTCTGCTTCTGGACTCGAGGATGCCTCAGGCTGAGCAGCCAGCAAAGCCGGGGCTGGCATGGGCTCAGCAGAAGCAGCCTCCCCCAATGGCTGAGCCTCCTCAGGGCTAGACATCTTCCTCCCAATGAAAGAGAAAAGAGGGGAAAAAAACAAGAAGAGCAGCTGGGAGGAAGTGAAAGGAGAAAGGAAGGGAAGGGGGCGGGGACCCTCTCTTTTGTTATTTCTCTCCCTGCCTATCAGGAGCTGAGTGGGCAGAACTACCCAAAGTCAGGATGTTGAAGTCAGGATGTTCGGGCCCTTCCCTGCTGGGAAAGAAGGCTCTTTCCAACAGGAAATGATCCAGAAGTTGACTTTTACTTTCCCTTCAAACTCTCTAAGGCCTAGGGAGTATTTGAGGGCAAATGAAATTTCAAAATTCGTTTTTCACAGGGTGTGCAGAGGGTGTTGCCCACCATGGTTTCGGAGTGGGGGGTGGGGAGTGAATGTGGCCACAGAACCAAAGAACCGCAAAGTTGGAAGAGACCACAAGGAGCCCCCTAACCTCCAACAGTTGTCCACCCATTCCAGACTGCCAACTTTGTGGGTTAGAAAAGCTCTCTCTCATTCTCTAAAAGCCCCGTTTCCTCTTTTTAAGCACTTGCTGTAATTGTATTAAACATAATAAAATTGGGGGGAAGCCCTACCTCTAAAGTTGGCTCTGTATACATTAATAAATAAAAGGGTGGGTGGCTTTCTAAGGTCACAGAAGACACTAAGGATGTTTTTAGGGTGTTTTTGTTTGGTTAAGAAAGTTTTATTGAGTGTTTGGAATTTGCTAAGATGGAATCCCCTTCTTCTTTCCCCATCATACTTCCCCAACCTGCAATCCCTCTCACAAGGAGGCTCTTTAGCATCAATTTCTTTTTCTGCTCTTGCTGACAGCCTTGGTGGGTACAGGGACTGGTGTCGCTGACTGGTAGAGAGTGGAAGAGATCTTGTTGATGTAATACAGACCAATCATGGAGAAGATGAAACTGAGGAAACAAATGCCAAAAGTAGGAGATGTGTTAGTCTACAATAACAATACCTATAACAAAATTGTACATACGTAATTGGCATTTTAATGACTTAAACCTGAGTTGGACCCCAGGGGGTGAGGCAATTTTGCTCTAGTCTTTTTGCTAGTTGGAGCAGGGAAGCTCCAAAAACTGCACTTTTAAGTACCTTAGACTGTTTTATTTGGGGGGTGGGGGCAAAATTTGGGAAGGGAGATCAAGAGATTTAGGAGTCTAAAGGGACTCCTTAAGGACACATGATTCCCACCCAACATAGACATATAGCTATCTAAGCTTCTGTGGATACCTAACTGATCATATGAGTAAAGAAAGAACAGTCTTCTAGAGTCACACTAATGCAGAACACAGGAAATACAAGTGTTGGGGTCCCAAGGGTAAAAGGTTTGAGAACCATGGAGTTAAAAAGTAACAGGTGTCTGCTGTTTTCATTAGAAAGGCTATCAAAGATATGGTGCCCACATGTTAGCTCTGGTATTATTAGCTGATAGCCTAGTTCTTTCTGGAATGTTCTAGACTTCTTCCAGTGCTATTGAAAAGGGTGGTTTTTGGAAATTTCCAGGTTGGTATGGCACTGAGTGGGCAGGGATCCTTGAAAGCTCTCTCTCTGGGGTTCCCTGGGGTTTGAGATTTAAACCAATGGCATTAGCTATTCTTCCTATTTTGGTGTCATCTGCAAGGTGCCCCCTATTTTTTATCTAAGACATTGCTAAAGATGTTCAATAGCCCCGGGCCCAAAACAGAACCCTGCAGCACCCAACTAGTCACTTTTCTCCAAGATGAAGAGGAGCCATTAGTCAGCATCCTTTGGGTCAAACAATTACAAATCCATTTAACAATTGCATAGTCTAACCCACGTTTTACTAGCTTCTTTGCAAGAATGTCAAAGGTCTTACTGAAATAAAGATATGCTAAATAATAATAATAATAATAATAATAATAATAATTTATTTCTAGCCCGCCCATCTGAACGAGCTATCAAGGCGGGTTACAACAAAGTTAAAAAATAATACAATTAAAATATACCATCCCATCACCCAACTGGATGGAATGGTCTATGGTGTCAAATGCTGCCGAAAGATCCAAGAGCACCAACAGGGTCACACTACCCCTGTCGATGCTCAGGCGGAGGTAGTCAGTCAGAGCAACCATGATGGTCTCCACTCCATAACCTGCCCTGAAGCCAGTTTGGAATGGGGCGAGATAATCGGTTTCATCCAAGATGTCTTGGAGTTGGGAGGCGACCGCTCTCTCGATCACCTTGCTAAGAAAAGGTAGCAAGGACAATGGTCTATAGTTGTTTTTGTCCAGGGGATCAAGAGAGGGCTTCTTCAGGAGGGGCTTAATGGCCGCCTCCTTCAGAGAAGATGGAACAATGTCTTCCTTGAGGGACGTATTGATCACATCCCAAAGGAATGTCCTCAGTGCATCCCCTCCCTGGACGACCAGCCAAGATGGACCCGGATCGAGAGAGCAAGTGACCTACACAATGCGTGGGCCCGTTGACCAATTGGGAGAGGTTCATGGCTGCCATGGAGTCCATGAACTCCCGAGTCGCTCCAGATAGCTCTAACAAACTGGTTTCAAGAGGGATATTGAAGTCGCCCAGAACCAGAAGTCTGGGCGACTCCAATATCAACTCATAAACCAGGTGAGTCAACTCGGTTAGGGAGTCTGCTAGGCAACGGGGTGGCCAATATACTAGCAGAATCCCCAAACTGTCCCTGGTCTTCAAGCTAAGGTACATACACTCGATATGGGCTATTTTCCAGACAGGCTTCCTGATCAAGGTCAAGTTGGTTTTATGGACTGTGGCCACACCGCCCCCCACCACTTTCTCTTATCTGCTCGCTGACCGTGTACCCGGCTGGAAGCGCTTGTGCCCACGTGGCAGTGCTGGCATCATCCAGCCAGGTTTCAGTAAAACACACCAGGTCAGCCTGTTCATCCACCAGGAGCTCGTGGATGATACAGGTTTTTCCTTTGGCCAACCTGATGTTACAAAGGAACAGATTAAGGGATTGTGGTGCAGTTGGTGTGCTCTCCACCTTATCTCGGGAAATAGAGTGAACTGAAGAGGGGATAGATATCAAACATCTATCCCTACTTCTTTTGTAACATCTGTTCACTCTGTTGCCACCATATCTTCCCTGTCCCCACACAACCTCAATGTTTGCCCCTTGGCTACCCAGGTCCATTTTCAAAGAGTGGTAAGAGGATTCCAGAAAGCACAGTGTTCCCTTCATCTACCAAGCTGGTAACTTTATAAAAACAAAAAACAAACACAAACAGGTCGTCCACAACAGGACAAATTGCCTGCATTCCCCCTGGCCTCGTGTCATCTACTTGAGATGACACAGGCCAAAAGAGATTCAAATAAGTAATGCTAAAAAACCATGGACAGATATGCTAGAAACCATTGTCTCCCTGTCTTTGTGTCTTGTTTTAAAATTGTTTCATTTTTTGTAAGTTTTTAAGTAGTTTTAGATTTCTTCTTAGTCAAATATGTTATTCCTTGTATTTTTTTAGATATAGAATTTATGTTTATGGTTGTTTAAAAATTATTTTTTAAAAGAGTGGTCCTTAGACTGGTGCTGATCCCTAAACCATTATTAAACCTTAGCAAGTTTATAGGAAAGAAAGAATTGTATCTTATGAGCACAATTTTAATGCTGGTCCCTGGCACAGTAACTCCTGGTTCTTCACAGACTGTCTGAGAAGCAGCGTTTTGGATTTAGTCTCTAGGTTTACAAGCAAGTATCTCTTTCTCTCTGCTACTACCTTTTTGTTACAGAAAGGTGATGGTGCTATTCTTGCCTTGATCCAGGACTGTTCTGAGGGCTCTTATTTTGGAACAAACAGCCCATCCCATCTTTTCCCCTTATTTTTGAGGGCCCTGTTCCTTACCAGGTAGTGACACAGACCCGATGAATCAATCCTGATGCAAACAAAGCCAATAATAGGCAGGAGATAACTGTGGGAGAAAAAAAAGAAGGGAAGAGGAGTTGTGGGGCAGGGTAGGGGGAGAATGATCAGTCTATTGACTCCACAAATTCAAACCACCCATTGGCTGGCCTGGACAAGGCAGCTTTAAACCTCCCCCATCCCCACACATTCTTATCTTGTATCTGTTTGACTCACTTTCCGGGAAGATCTTGGCTTGGAATCCTTTACCAAATATCAGGTTTTCAAGGTTGTTGAAAGCCTGGAAGGATTTTGTTAAGGAAAAAAATTGTGATATGCTAGGAAGCACAAGCATACCATTGATCCTGCCAATTCCCTATACCCCCAAAGGTTGGGAATGAATTGGACTATAGCTCCTACTGTGTTTCTCCGAAAATAAGACAGTGTCTTATATTATTTTTTTGTTCCCCAAAATGCAATAGGTCTTATTTTCAGGGGATGTCTTATTTTTCCATGAAGAAGAATTCACATTTATTGTTGAACAACAAAAAAAGAACATTTATTATATACATACTATATTTTTATATCCAAAAACTTTGCTAGGTCTTACTTTCGGGGGAGACCTTATATTTAGCAATTCAGCAAAACCTTACTAGGTCTTATTTTATGGGGATGTCTTATTTTCTGTAAAACTGGGTAAAACACTTTATGGGTGATTCAGGGAGGTAGACCTCAAAAGTAACTGATTTAATAACCATCACCCAGGTTCTCACCATAACTACATATCAAGGAATGATGTTCTTTTTGAAAAAGGAAAGTGCTCTGTACATGCATATCTCAGTTAGAATCATAGAATCATAGAGTTGGAAGAGACCACAAGGGCCATCCAGTCCAACCCCCTGCCATGCAGGAACTCCCAATCAAAGCATTTCCGACAGATGGCCATCCAGCCTCTGCTTAAAGACCCCTAAGGAAGGAGACTCCACTACACTCCGAGGGAGTGTGTTCCACTGTCGAACAGCCCTTACTGTCAGGAAGTTCCTCCTAATGTTGAGGTGGAATCTCTTTTCCTGCAGTTTGCATCCATTGTTCCGCGTTCTTGTCTCTGGAGCAGCAGAAAACAAGCTTGCTCCTTCCTCAATGTGACATCCCTTCAAGTATTTAAATAGGGCTATCACATCACCCCTTAACCTTCTCTTCTCCAGGCTAAACATCCCCAGCTCCCTAAGGCGTTCTTCATAAGGCATGGTTTCCAGACCTTTAACCATTTTAGTCGCCCTCCTTTGGACATGCTCCAGTTTCTCCACATCCTTTTTAAATTGTGGTGCCCAGAATTGGACACAATATTCCAGGTGGGGCCTGACCAAAGCAGTATAGAGTGGCACTATTACTTCCCTTGATCTAGACACTATACTTCTATTGGTGCAGCCTAAAACTGCATTGGCCTTTTTAGATGCTGCATCACACTGTTGACTCATGTTCAACTTGTGGTCTACTTGGACTCCTAGATCCCTTTCACATTGGGTTGGACTGGATGGCCCTTGTGGTCTCTTCCAACTCTATGATTCTATGGCCTGTAAAGACACTCAGATACATAAGTGTAGCTTGTCTTTTGGTTTATTTTCCCAGTTGGCCTGAAATTTAACAAAAGAGTGGGAAATGAATAAATGAGAAATGGGAAAAGCAAACTCTAGTTTGCTAGATTGTCTGCCATGCAATTTGTGGTTAAGCAATAAATCATGGTTAACACAACATTTTATCATGACAGGAAATGGTTCTCCAAAAGGAGGCAACCTCAACACTTTATCCTGTTATAACAACCCTCACCTCACTGGAGGAAAAAAAAAGGATACTGTTAGAGAGAAGATGAAGAGGCCGGAGCCAAGAAGCCCTCCTTGGATGGTAAACCACTCGCTTGAGGCAAGCTGGCGGCTGTACATCTGCATTCCAGTGAAAAGCAAGAGGGAGAGCAGCGATGAAAGCACCAATGACATTCCTGTGCCGACCGCTGTGAGGAGACAAGAAAGAGAATGTAAGAACAGGGCTATTTATCACAGCCTTTGAGGCACTGAGTGAACCAGCCAAGGTGATGATGGGCTATGTGGAACTGCATAAAGGCTGGCCAAATGTTACAGGAGTTGGATGCAACTTCTTCAAGGTAACAGGCACTGTATAGTGGAACCAATTGGTTAGCCAACTAACTGGCCTTTGGGTGTTGTTGGATTGCAGCTCGCATCAGCCTTAGACAATATAATAAATAGTGACAGACAATGGCAGTTGTAGTCAACAGTCTCAGGCGGTCTCCTTGTAATGCCCTGTCTCTGTGGATGAACCCAGAAAGAACTTCTTGAAAGTCAGGATCAGCACAAGTTCCAAATTCCATACACTGACTTGAAAATGTTAATATAAGCACCCCATAAGTTACATTATTCTGTGACTTAAAACGTCCACATCTAACCCCAAGGTAGTCAATGCAGTTGACAGTCCAGATTTTGTCAGACCACAGTTTCTCTAACAATTGGCTATGCTGGTTGGGGTTTATGAGAGTTGTAGTCTGTAAACATCTGGAGATTACCAACTTCCTAGCTCTTATCTTGAGCATCATTTTACTTCCTTTACTCTGGTAATCTGTCCTCCCTCCAGGACAATGTGACCCATGATAGTATTCCAATATCCACAATTCAGTAGGATGGCAAGCCTGTGGTCTAAAAGAGCCCCAAAAGACCCCTGGTAGCATTGTAGTGCAGTGGCCCCTCCGCCTTTCCCCTTACAGTGTCACATTTACCCACAGTACTATGAAACCCAAAAAACAGAGATGTGCATAAAAGATGTTGCAAGCTTTCAAAGCCCCACTGGCCTCTCTGACAAATGTGTTAAAATAATATAGGAGAAGCAATAGGAGCTTCATTGATATAGCGCTTCATACATACCACACTTTGAAAGTGACTAAATGTTGGTTAAAGTGGAGGGCAGAAGGAATAGAGGAAGGCCCCATTCCAGATGGCTGGATCCAGTCAAACCACAGCCACTAATCCAGATCCGCAAGAGCTGAGCCAGGAGGTTGGTGGCGGTTTATCACACTAGAGGGCAAACAGGAATTAAACAGGAATTAAACAGGAAATGCCCTATGTTAAACATAAGGCATGTTAAATGCCCTATGTTAAACATAAGGCATTTCCTGTTTAATTCCTGTTTAAATCCTGTTTGCCCTCTAGTGTGATAAACCTCCAGGAGGTCTCCAGTTCACAACAAAAAATAATAATAAAGATATCCCTGTTTTGTGGATTCTGGTTGTTCTTGTACTTTGCTACGTGGACAACACCAGCAGAGTGTAGTGACTGGAGTGTTATTCGTTCGCTAGCTGTTAACTAATTTGATATTATTGTTGTTAGATATTTATATATGGGTCTATTGTGATTTTTAATCTTCTGGGAGGGAGTTTTCGTGTTGGCAGATGGGGGTTTCTGTCAATTTTATTCTGCTCTTGCCTGCCTTGATCCCCAAAATGGAAGAGGCAGGATATAAATAATAATAATAATAATACTTAATAATAACTTTATTACAGCCATTTGGCCAGCACAATTACAGAATTTCAATTTAAAACATAATTTTATACCATACATTTATGTACAGGCAGACTGGAGAGTGTAGACAAATGATGGTTTAGAAAAGGATATAAATATTTTTTTATTATATATTATTATTATTATTAATTATAATTTTATTATTGTTATTATCATTATTATTTCTACTCTAACCAGGGTTCAGATGATAACCCACTGGGTGATGTTGGGCAAGTCACACTCTCTCAGCCTCAGGGGAAGGCAATGGCAAACACCCAGGGAACCCACAACGCCCTATGAGGACACACAAACAACCAGAAAGGCCTTTTTGGCCTCATTCATTCCCCATGACCCACAAGAGCCCCTTTTCCCTCAGGGGCACCTACCCATCATGCACCGCGGGGCGCCCCCGAAACCGTCCTTTCGTTTGAAATGGAACCCCACCACGGCTCTCCCATTGCGCATGCGCGGCTTCACCTCCTCCTCCTCCTCCTCCCCCCTCCCATGCAGTTTAAGGGGCGTTCCCAATGCGCATGCGCAAGGGCTGCGCGCCGCAGCTCCGAAGGCAGACGTGTCTTAAGTGGAACGCTCGCCGAGCGAACGGCAGGTTTGCGCATGCGCCGTAGAAATAAGTACTGCGCATGCTGCGCATGCGCAGTACTTATTTCTACGGCGCATGCGCAAACCTGCCGACGAGTGCGGACAAAGGACGGAGCGAAAGGAGGCGGTCCCGAGTCGTCCTGCCACGCCCACAAAAGCCAATTGAGGGCTGGGACTTTGCAGCAGAGGCGCCGCGGCGCTCCCTGTCAGGAATAGGCGGGGCTTAGGCTCCGGCTGAAGGAGTAGGCCCTCAGTTTTATCCCGCCTTTGTTTCCTTCTTTACTGCTCGGCACTGCGCATGCGCCCCGCCAAGGCCACGCCCCTCTCGCTTCAGGCGGGGCTGGAGGGGCGTGGCCTTGCTGAGGCGCATGCGCAGTGCGGGCTCCCAGGCGCCGCCCGGGCCCCCTCTCGCCTCTTTCTTCTTTCATCCTCCGCCAGACGGACGCAGGACCTGCGATGGCCGAGGAGGGCGAGGACCTCCGCTCCTTCACCTCCATCATGGACGCCCTCGTCCGCATCAGCGTGAGCCCCGGGAGCTCGGAGGGAAGGAGGCCGCGGGCGGTGGGCGGGTGGGGTCCGGACTAGGCCCCGTTGTGGCCTCGGACCCTCCGGAGCATCGCCCCTCCTTGCCCGGATCCTCCGCCTCAGCCGCCGCCGCCTCCTCCTCCTCCTCCTCCGGGGCTCAGTCAGTCAGGAGGCTGCTGAGAGCATTGGAGCGCAGGCCTCCGTCGCCATGGCAACCGCCGCCTCCTCCTCCTTCCCTCCCTCCTTTTTCCCTTCCTTTCTTCCTTCTCTCTCTCTTTCCTCTCTTTCCTTCCCTTTTCTCTTCCTTCCCTCCTTCCCTCCCTCCTTTTTCCCTTCCTTTCTTCCTTCTCTCTCTCTTTCCTCTCTTTCCTTCCCTTTTCTCTTCCTTCCCTCCTTCCCTTCCTCTTTTTTTCCCTTCCTTTCTTCCTTCTCTCTCTCTTTCCTCTCTTTCCTTCCCTTTTCTCTTCCTTCCCTTCCTCTTTTTCCCTTCCTTTCTTCCTTCTCTCTCTTTCATCTCCTTCCTTCCCTTTTCTCTTTCTTCCCTCCTTCCCTTCCTCCTTTTTCCCTTCCTTTCTTCCTTCTCTCTCTTTCATCTCCTTCCTTCCCTTTTCTCTTTCTTCCCTCCTTCCCTTCCTCCTTTTTCCCTTCCTTTCTTCCTTCTCTCTCTTTCATCTCCTTCCTTCCCTTTTCTCTTCTTCCCTCCTTCCCTTCCTCCTTTTTCCCTTCCTTTCTTCCTTCTCTCTCTCTTTCCTCTCTTTCCTTCCCTTTTCTCTTCCTTCCCTCCTTCCCTTCCTCTTTTTTTCCCTTCCTTTCTTCCTTCTCTCTCTCTTTCCTCTCTTTCCTTCCCTTTTCTCTTCCTTCCCTTCCTCTTTTTCCCTTCCTTTCTTCCTTCTCTCTCTTTCATCTCCTTCCTTCCCTTTTCTCTTTCTTCCCTCCTTCCCTTCCTCCTTTTTCCCTTCCTTTCTTCCTTCTCTCTCTTTCATCTCCTTCCTTCCCTTTTCTCTTTCTTCCCTCCTTCCCTTCCTCCTTTTTCCCTTCCTTTCTTCCTTCTCTCTCTTTCATCTCCTTCCTTCCCTTTTCTCTTTCTTCCCTCCTTCCCTTCCTCCTTTTTCCCTTCCTTTCTTCCTTCTCTCTCTCTTTCCTCTCTTTCCTTCCCTTTTCTCTTCCTTCCCTCCTTCCCTTCCTCTTTTTTTCCCTTCCTTTCTTCCTTCTCTCTCTCTTTCCTCTCTTTCCTTCCCTTTTCTCTTCCTTCCCTTCCTCTTTTTCCCTTCCTTTCTTCCTTCTCTCTCTTTCATCTCCTTCCTTCCCTTTTCTCTTTCTTCCCTCCTTCCCTTCCTCCTTTTTCCCTTCCTTTCTTCCTTCTCTCTCTTTCATCTCCTTCCTTCCCTTTTCTCTTTCTTCCCTCCTTCCCTTCCTCCTTTTTCCCTTCCTTTCTTCCTTCTCTCTCTTTCATCTCCTTCCTTCCCTTTTCTCTTTCTTCCCTCCTTCCCTTCCTCCTTTTTCCCTTCCTTTCTTCCTTCTCTCTCTCTTTCCTCTCTTTCCTTCCCTTTTCTCTTCCTTCCCTCCTTCCCTTCCTCTTTTTTTCCCTTCCTTTCTTCCTTCTCTCTCTCTTTCCTCTCTTTCCTTCCCTTTTCTCTTCCTTCCCTTCCTCTTTTTCCCTTCCTTTCTTCCTTCTCTCTCTTTCATCTCCTTCCTTCCCTTTTCTCTTTCTTCCCTCCTTCCCTTCCTCCTTTTTCCCTTCCTTTCTTCCTTCTCTCTCTTTCATCTCCTTCCTTCCCTTTTCTCTTTCTTCCCTCCTTCCCTTCCTCCTTTTTCCCTTCCTTTCTTCCTTCTCTCTCTTTCATCTCCTTCCTTCCCTTTTCTCTTTCTTCCCTCCTTCCCTTCCTCTTTTTTTCCCTTCCTTTCTTCCTTCTCTCTCTCTTTCCTCTCTTTCCTTCCCTTTTCTCTTCCTTCCCTTCCTCTTTTTCCCTTCCTTTCTTCCTTCTCTCTCTTTCATCTCCTTCCTTCCCTTTTCTCTTTCTTCCCTCCTTCCCTTCCTCCTTTTTCCCTTCCTTTCTTCCTTCTCTCTCTTTCATCTCCTTCCTTCCCTTTTCTCTCTCTTCCCTTCCTCTTTTTTTCCCTTCCTTTCTTCCTTCTCTCTCTTTCATCTCCTTCCTTCCCTTTTCTCTCTCTTCCCTTCCTCTTTTTTTCCCTTCCTTTCTTCCTTCTCTCTCTCTTTCATCTCCTTCCTTCCCTTTTCTCTCTCTTCCCTTCCTCTTTTCCCCCTTCCTTTCTTCCTTCTCTCTCTTTCATCTCCTTCCTTCCCTTTTCTCTTTCTTCCCTCCTTCCCTTCCTCCTTTTTCCCTTCCTTTCTTCCTTCTCTCTCTTTCATCTCCTTCCTTCCCTTTTCTCTTTCTTCCCTCCTTCCCTTCCTCCTTTTTCCCTTCCTTTCTTCCTTCTCTCTCTTTCATCTCCTTCCTTCCCTTTTCTCTTTCTTCCCTCCTTCCCTTCCTCCTTTTTCCCTTCCTTTCTTCCTTCTCTCTCTTTCATCTCCTTCCTTCCCTTTTCTCTCTCTTCCCTTCCTCTTTTTTTCCCTTCCTTTCTTCCTTCTCTCTCTCTTTCCTCTCTTTCCTTCCCTTTTCTCTTCCTTCCCTTCCTCTTTTTCCCTTCCTTTCTTCCTTCTCTCTCTTTCATCTCCTTCCTTCCCTTTTCTCTTTCTTCCCTCCTTCCCTTCCTCCTTTTTCCCTTCCTTTCTTCCTTCTCTCTCTTTCATCTCCTTCCTTCCCTTTTCTCTCTCTTCCCTTCCTCTTTTTTTCCCTTCCTTTCTTCCTTCTCTCTCTCTTTCATCTCCTTCCTTCCCTTTTCTCTCTCTTCCCTTCCTCTTTTTTTCCCTTCCTTTCTTCCTTCTCTCTCTCTTTCATCTCCTTCCTTCCCTTTTCTCTCTCTTCCCTTCCTCTTTTCCCCCTTCCTTTCTTCCTTCTCTCTCTTTCATCTCCTTCCTTCCCTTTTCTCTCTCTTCCCTTCCTCTTTTCCCCCTTCCTTTCTTCCTTCTCTCTCTTTCATCTCCTTCCTTCCCTTTTCTCTTTCTTCCCTTCCTCCTTTTCCCCCTTCCTTTCTTCCTTCTCTCTCTTTCATCTCCCTCCCTCCTTCCCTTCCTCTTTTTCCCTTCCTTTCTTCCTTCTCTCTCTTTCCTCTCCTTCCCTCCCTCCCTCCCTCCCTCCTTCCTGTCTGTCTTCCTCTCCTCCCTCCCTCCCTCCCTCCCTCCCTCTTTCCTTCCTTCCTTCCTTCCTTCCTTCCTTCCTCCCTCCCTCTCTCCCTTTGTCTGTCCCTGAGCCTTCCTCTTCCCTTTTGCCGGGGAGGGAGCGATGGCGTGGAGGCAGGTGGCGATGGGCCCCTCCGGGGGGAAACCTCTCTTGCCTTGGGGGCCTGGGGCCACCTTCTCCCGGGGGAGGTTCGGGGCCAGGAAGGCGGCGGCGGCGGTCAGAGGAGCCAAAAGACCGGAGATGGAGATGATGATGATGGTGATGCCCGGCGTAAGGCTTGGCTCTCCTCCTCTCTGTGGATGATGGATCCTCCCGGGTGTTGCCTGCTGCCTGGCTCTGTGCTTGGTGCTGCTGCAGTGGGCGGGGAGGGACGGATGATGCCCTTGGAAGGGCAGCAGGGGCTGGGGATGAATGGAAGGCGGCCAGAAAGGGCCAGGGAGGGGGTCTCCTTCTCTCTCTCTGAAAGGGAGCAAGCATCCTCCCCCCCTATTTTCCATGGCTGGGTTCATTCATTCATTTCTGGTTCCTAGACAGCCTTCCTGGAGGGCATCTCTGCACAGACAGAGGCAGACATGGCACAAAGGAGAGGATGGGGCTGGGAGGGAGGGAGGAGCAGGTTTTTAGGAATAGCTGGGGATGCTGGGGCGTGCAATTCAGCTCATATAGAACCAGAAGGCACTGGCTTGGTGGGGGGGGGGGGGTTGGGGGTCTGCCCTTGATCCTTTGGAAACCTCTTCCCACCCCAACAACCAGGTTCATTTCTGTACCACCCATGTGCCTATTTTCTGCCAGAGTGAACTGTAAGTCTTGTAAAGGGAGATCCGCTGCTCCAGAGAATAGGACACGGAGCAATGGGCACAAGCTGCAAGAAAAAGAGATTCCAGCTCAACATTAGGAAGAATTTCCCGATAGTGAGAACTGTTTCACAGAGGAACACGTTGCCTCGGAGTTTTGTGGAGTTTCCTTCTTTGGTAGTCTTTAAACAGAGGCTAGATGGGGGGTGTTGTGATGGTGAGTTCCTGCGTGGCAGAATGGGGTTGGACTGGATGGTCCTTGTAGTCTCTTCCAACTCTAGTATTCTGTGATTTTGATTCTGGGAGTTGGAGTTTGTTGTGGGCCCAACTCCACTCTGGACCCCACAACAAACCAACTCCCAGAACTCCAGGGCCTTGAGCCAGGGCACTTAAAGTGGTGCCAAACCGGGTTATTTCTCCAGTGTGGATGCAGGCTAGGAATCCTTTTAAAGGGGAGAGCCAGAATGGTGTGGCGTTTTGAGCATCGGACTATGACTCCGGAGACCAGGACTTGAATCCTCACCAAAACTTGGAAACCCATTGGTGACCTTAGGCAAGTCACACTCTCTCACCCTCAGAAAGAAAGGGCCCTGGTGGCAAAATGATTAAATGCCTGTACTGCAGCCACTCAAAACCATAAGGCTGCGAGTTCAAGACCAGCAAAAGGGCTGAAGCTCGACTCAGGCTTGCATCCTTCCGAGGTCGCGAAAATGAGTACCCAGATTGTTGGGGGGCAAGTAGCTTACAGTTGTAAACCGCTTAGACACTCCTTCGGCGGTATGAAGTGGTATATAAATGAAGCTGTTGGTTTGTTTTGAAAGCAAAGGCAAACTTCCTCTGAACAAATCTCATCAAGCAAACCCCATGGCAGGTTCACTGTAGCATTGCTATAAGTGTGACTTGAAGGCACACAGCAACGACTAGTCCAGCATCTTTTTTTATCTATAAACATGTTCTGGAAAGATGCTTATGTGACAGTCACTAGCAAGGAAAAGAGGTTTTGGCCTTTCCCTGGTGTTTGTACCTGATGCTTGGAGGTAGACTAACCCTGAACAAACCCTGTTTGGTTTGTAACATGAAGAAGCCAGTGGAGCTTCAAAAACTTTCAACGAGGATATTGTGCATTTCAGTTGGCCAATATTTTTGTTTGAATTTGCTAAATGGCCAACACAGCTTCTCCTGCAGGCTTCCTGAACAAGAAGAAAAACTTTAGTTTTTGTGGTGTATAGGCTTATCTATTCCCCTCTGAAGCTAAGTAATTTTTTAAAAGACATTTCAACTATTTGTCACTGAATTTTATAAATGAACTGCTTATCCCATCATGAAATGATTGTTTTTGTCAAGTTCAAGTGAGGCAGGACTTTTAAAAATCTCTCCCCACATCATTGATAATGCCTATATCATAATTCTTTTCCCCGCCTCAAAAGTTAATTCGTTTTTCCTAAACGCTATAACAAGCCATACCCCAATTTCTTTAAGCCCCACTTTCCCTCAGGCTAACCATTTTGGATATAGAATTCAACCATTGTTAGTCTAGAATACAATATGCAAACTAGTGTTTGATTGCAACTCACATCATCCCCAAGCATCATAGAAAGAGGTCCTTATCCTTATCTTCCATAAAAGTTGCTCTGAATGCATGGGCCAGACTCTCTGCATGTTTTCTCCCCTTCTCTCCCAAAGTAAATTCTGCTGTATTTTGTTGTGTTTACTCATAAATATATAGGATTACAGGTATTGTTGCTGTAATTTTTACTTTTTTTACTATCACGCATTTCCAACTATGCTAATTCCTTTCCTCACACAGAGAAGTTAATAATCCCATCTCCCCCAAAGCTTTAAACTGAAGCTTTGCATTTTAAATAAATGCCAAGACCCACATCTATCTCAAGCCATCAATTCCAGTTTGGAAATTTGTTGCTTCTAAATCTTGGACTAGAAGTCTGTGTTTACTGAGGGGCAAGAGACAGCATTTTGCACATGCCTAGGGGCCTCCTCTGTGCTGTTTCTTAGTTGGTTTGCATTATTCAGAGGGTGAGGCGCTGGAAGTATGATGTGTGAAAATCATGATAGGAAAAAAGAACTCTGAAATTGGGTGAGCAGACAGTAATTAGATCAATATTTACTAGAGTAACACTGCCTGGTTAGCAAACTCCCATGGATTTTTTTATTCCTATGGTTGTCCTTTAACAAGTTGAGTTTTTAAGCTTAACTGCAGCTCCAACAATCCTCTAGCCAGCATATGGAAGTTTTGAGGTTTGTAATCCAAAAAAGCAACTTTTCCAAGCAGTGCAAAAACACCTAAATGATAAAACCGCATGTCTTTGGTAACCATAAAGGTAATTTATAGTGCTGTGAGTCCACTTTAAATGCCGCAGTTGAAATCCTGGAGTTAGTGTGAAATAAAGCTTGATCCGGTATGGCTACCCCTTCCCCTCCATTTTAGTGGGGAGGTGCCTAACAAATTGACGAAAATGGAGATGCTTTTTAGAAAAATAGGAATTGATCAATCTTTGCCATTTTTTAAATCATGATATAGAAGGGGCCATAGGAATCACTTGGAATAGAAAAAAGAGATGGGGGACGAGGAACATTTTCACCAAGGCAATTCTTCCTGGAAGAAAAGGATGTAGATGTTTCCAGCCTCTGAACTTCAAATTTTTACTTGTGCATGGTGAACAGATGCATTTTGAAATCCAGTCCAACCCCCTGCCATGCAGGAACTCACGGTCAAAGCATTCCCAACAGCTGGCCATCCAGCCCCTCTTTAAAAACCTCCAAAGAAGGAGATTCCACCACTCTCTGAGGCAGTGTGTTCCACTGTCAAACAGCTCTTACTGTCAGGATGTTCCTCCTAATGTTTAAGTAGCTATCATTAGGAGCTTGGAATTGTATGTGTGATCCAGATAACATGTGAGAAAGAAGTTGAGAAAGGAGGAAATAATGGTTAACAATTCTGGTAAGTGCAATTTTCAATAACAGTGGGAAGGAAGGGAGTTGCATAGTAAAAGCTGGAAGATGGAACTGCTATTTGCATGAGAATAAGCCACTGTTTTTCTAAAAACACATCCTGTCTTTGTCTTCTTTACTGACCTTCTAGACCAGCATGAAAAACATGGAGCGGGAACTGCTTTGCCCCATGTGCAAGGAGATGTACAAGCAGCCCCTGGTGCTGCCCTGCATGCATAATGTGTGCCACATCTGTGCCACCGAGGTCTTGCTGCAACAGGGCTATGTGTGTCCAGACCCTACCTCCGAGCCCACCTCACCAGCCTCTACCCCATCCACTCGGAGCCCCCGCCTGGGGCGCCGGATTGTGCCCAAACCAGAGCGCCTGGACCGCTTTCTCAAATCAGGTGGGCCCTTGGAAAAACGAAGGATGCTTGTCTGGATTTCATTGTCAGAGTGCAGAGATGCCGAGTGATGGTGGCTGTAGTAATATATTGAGATATTACTGTAGTACCCCATGTTTTACAGGTAGTGAGAGGATAGGTCTAAGAACAGAAATAAGACTGAGGAAACAAGGTATATATATGTGGTTTACGTGTGGTATAATTGTTTTAGGATCAGACTACAACTTTGGAGAACAAGGTTCGATTTCCTGCTTGGCCATGGAAACCCACTGGGTGACCTTGAGTGAGTCACATACTCTCAACCCAAGAAAACTCCATGATAGGTTCATCTTCGGGTAACTATAATTCAAAATAACTTGAAGGCAAACAACAAATCAACAGACCTTAGAAAAGTTACTTTTTTTGAACTGCATCTCCCAGAACACACAGCCATTTTTTTTGCTGTGCTTGAAGGGGATTTCTCAGACTTGTCATCCATTGAATGGGTTACTTTTAAGCATTATTTATATTATTTACCTGTGCTGAGTCTTGGCTGCAGTTGGATATATTTTAGCTGTAGAAGGTCCAGGATATTAGACAGCCGGTTGACGAGTCAAACCCAAAGGCGCTCAACAATAGCTTCTTTTCATCCTGGAGAGAAGTGAACAATGGGGTCCCACAGGGTTCTGTTCTGGGCCCAATGCTATTCAACATCTTTACTTGGATGGCAGAATTGGGGAATTGGTTCATTAAAGTCTCTCTGTAGCCAGTTACTAAACATAAAGATGGTAGCAGGCATGGAAGATAAATTTCTTTACAGAGCCTCTGAGCAGAGCCACACACTGCTTCCTTCTGCATATGATTCAGTGGAGTGAGTTCTGCTATCTAGGGGTGGGAGCAGAGTGTAGAGAAGGCTGAGCAGCACTGGATGGGGTAGAGAGAATGAAAATAACAGTGGTACTTAGCTAGTGTAAGTATGGCTGCAACTCCCATCATTGCCAATGGTAAGGCACGCTGTAGTTGCATAGAATCATAGAGTTGGAAGGGGCCACAAGGGCCATCCAACCTCTGCCATACAGGAACTCACAATCAAAGTGCTGCTGGCAGATGGCTCCAAGGGAGTGTGCTCCACTGTCGAACAGCTCTTACTGTGAGGAAGTTCCTCCTAATGCTGAGATAGAATCCCTTTTCCTGTAGCTTGCATCCATTGTTCCAGGTCCTATTCTCTGGAGTAGCATAAAACAAGCTTGCTCCAGCTTCAATATGACACCCCCTTCAAATACTTAAACCAGGGCTATCATATCACCTCTTAACTGTCTCTTCTCCAGGCTAAACATACCCAGCTCCCTAAATCTCTCCTCATAGGGCATGGTTTCCAGTTCAACAACGATTGGAGGGCCACAATTTGCCCAACCCTGAGCTAATGTTTAATCACTATCAGGACTGGATTAATCCTGTCATGATTTTAGTTTGACTGTTATGATTAAGTTTGATGTTTTTTAAGGGTTATCTTATACACTAGATAATTTAAAGTGTTTCCTGGGCTTTGCAGAATAGGATTTGCAGTTACATGGTGTATCAGATATTAAGTGGCAGTGGGTGCTGGGCTTTACATAGGTTGGTAGTGGGGACAATTATGTTAAGGGGAAGTGAATATGCTTTTGGGATTAGTTTATTCTGTTGTTATGTTAAGTTGCATACGAGAGCATTGTATTTGGGGGTTTTATATTTGATTGGCTGATGACATCAAAGACTTGTGCTATGTTGTACTAAAGGGAGCAAGACCATCAATGCTTTTTAAAGAATAAAGAAACCAGTTTTATAAGTTATAAGTTTATAGGTTTTGTAAGTTAGCTTAGTAAGGAGTTAAGATAACTGGGAGATTTTAATAGTGGTATATGGATTTAATGAAAAGATAAACTGTGATTTGGTATGTTTTAATATCTTTAAAATGTTTTAGAAATGTGTTTCTAAATGTGTTTAAGTTGAACCAGCTGCAGAGAGAGAGCTTGCATTAATTGGGTTTTCTAATCACCTCAGAAAGGAATGTACAGGAATGTTTATTTTTTACTGCTTTAAATAATAATAATAATAATAATAATAATAATAATAATAATTTTATTTGTATCCTTCTTCCCCTTGTGTTGGATCGAGGAGGGTAACAACATCAAAGTATTTGAGTTATTGCTAACACCACCAGGTTCAAAATCTCTGGGAAGAAAAAGGAAAAAAATCTGAAGATATAATTGATTTGAGAACAAGGTGTATTTCAAATATTATTTTGAGAACTGTGTTTCTGGGGGTAGAACTGGGATATTCAACTGCTTTTATTTGATATATGTGTGTTGAGTTTGCAGTTCTGTCTAAAGCTGCCTTACTAGTTGGACCTTTTCAATAAAGGCTTGCCATTAATCCTGAGAAGTCTAATTGACTGAGTCTGGGAAGGTTTGCTGCTATTTCTGACAATAACTTTTGATAGACTTCCTCTTCCATGACATTAAGCACCAGCTGGTCTTGTGTCCTCTCCAGGTTTTGGCACATACCCCGGTCGGAAACGAGGCGGGATTGTGCACCCCCAAAATGTGCTCTTCCCATGCCCATCATGCCAGCGAGACGTGGACCTGGGTGAGCGGGGCTTGGGCAGCCTCTTCCGGAATCTGACGCTGGAGCGTGTAGTGGAGCGCTACCGCCACACTATCAATGTCAGTGCAGCCATCATGTGCCAGTTTTGCAAGCCTCCGCAGCTAGAGGCCACCAAAGGCTGCACTGAGTGCAAATCCAGCTTCTGTAATGAATGCTTCAAGCTCTACCACCCTTGGGGCACCCAGAAGGCACAGCATGAGCCCACCCCACCTACACTCACTTTCCGGCCCAAGGTAAGAGTCTCTCCATCCCCAGCCCTCCAACTTTTCCCATTCATGGCCTGGGTGGGTATAATCTGAAATGTGGAAGGTGTGGCCTGTGAGTTGTGTGCTGTGTCTGGACGCTTCTTTTGCAGCTCCCAAAGGTCCCTAATCTCACAATTGGTGGCGGGGGGAGCCAGCATTTTTTATTTTATTTTTTTCAGAAAATCATGCCCTGGGTGCCCCAAATGTTTTCAAAAAATCCCCCACCCACAACACCCCACCTACCTTTAAGTACCTACCTTTTCCTCCATTTTCTCTGGCAACAAGAAGTACTGTGACATCACTTGCAATTGTCATTTTGGAGGACAAATGGAAGCAAAAGTACTTTGGTGTGTTGTGTGTGTGTTTGGCTGTCTTGTGGGAGTTAGTGAGTGGAAATATGGCCTCTAGTCCCCACACAGTTGCTCAGCTCTGGTATAATCAATTCTGCTTTGCCAAGCTCTTTTCCTTTCCCCCCTCTCTCAGTTTCACTCTTGTTCTCCTTCCCCACATATATTGTATCATTGCACACCTCAGGAATCACTCTCTCGTGTCTGGGCCATGAGAGCTTGTGCATGTGTCCTCCAAAAGGCATACTGCTGGTTCCCATGCCAGTGGGGTAGTGAAGCTGGACCAAATGGCAGCCCATACTTTTAAGGAGCTTTCCAAGGTGCTGGAACTGTTCGGGAGATATAGTTCATCCCTTTGGGAGCCATTGCTGGAAGAAGCCAGACCTCTTAAGTCTACACAAGGCGAGCAGAGGGTGCATTTCCTTTAAGAAAGGAGAAAGGAGGAGGCTCTAGTCCAAGTGCTTGGGTGAGATCTAATCTAATTTACACTTGAGCCCATTGCATTCTGGGAGCCATTGCTGGGAGAAGCCAGACCTCTTAAGTCTACACAAGGATAGCAGAGAATTTTAATTTTTCTTATCTAGTCAAGGAGGTTTTTAGACACTAGAATAGAAGCTGGCCTGAAGCATCAGAGGAGGTGAGTCAGAGACTTGCCTCTGGAGGGAGCTAGTAGCCAGGAGCTCTCTACATAACTAAAGGCCCTGGGACTTGAACTCAGTGACAGAGCTTGGGAACAAAGGCCAAGTCTAGCAAGGGAAGCCCACAGTCTTGTTTCAGTGCCTCCTTAAGACTTCTCAGTATGGACACTGAAGGCTCTGCAGCAGTCACCTGCAACACCTGTGGAATGTTTGTTTTCTTGCCTGCAGATGTGGGGAACTACACCTGCCCCAAGTGCAAGTTGGTAGCCCTCTTGGAAGAGAAAGTACAGCAGATAGAGGAGCAGGTATCTGCACTCCAGCATCATAGACAGCAGGACATTTTCCTGAACAGAACAGACCGGAATGTCTTGGGTGGGAAACACACGGAGGAAGTTGCTGGGGTGGAGGAGGTCACTGCACATAAAACAGAGCTAGATGCTTGGAGGAAGGTCACACACAGAAGTAAGGAAACCAGGGAACGTTCTGTGAGCAGCTTGCAGCTACAGAATCGCTTTGAATCTCTCTTTGCTGTCAGAGATGATGAGGATCCTCCTAATGTTGAGGTGGAATCTCTTTTCCTGCAGTTTGCATCCATTGTTTTGGGTCCTAGTTTCTGGAACAATCTTGCTCCCTCCTCAATATGGCATCCCTTCAAATATTTAAACAGGGCTGTCATATTCCCCCTCAACCTTCTCTTCTCGAGGCTAAACATCCCCAGTTTCCTAAGGCATTCCTCATAGGGCATGGTTTCCAGACCCTTCACCATCTTAGTTGCCCTCCTTTGGACATGCTCCATTTTCTCCGCATCTTTTTTGAATTGTGGTGCCCAGAACTGGACACAGTATTCCAGGTGGGGCCTGACCAAAGCAGAATAGAGTGGCACTATTACTTCCCTTGATCTAGACACTATACTTCTATTGATGCAGCCTAAAATTGCATTGGCCTTTTTAGCTGCCGCATCGCACTGTTGACTCATGTTCAGCTTATGGTGTACTTGGACTCCTAGATCTAAACGAGTGTGTCCAAAGGAGGGTGACTAAAATGATTAAAGGTATGGAAACTGTGCCCTCTGAGGAACGCCTTAGGGAGCTGGGGATGTTTAGCCTGGAGAAGAGAAGGTTAAGAGGTGATATGAGAGCCCTATTTAAATATTTGAATGGATGTCATATTGAGGAGGGAGCAAGATTGTTCCAGAAACTAGGACCCAAAACAGTGGATGCAAACTGCAGGAAAAGAGATTCCACCTCAACATTAGGAGGATCTTCCTGACCGTAAGGGCTGTTAGACAGTGGAACACATTCCTTTGGAGTGTAGTGGAGTTTTCTTTTTTAGAGGTCTTTAAGCAGAGGCTTGATGGCCATCTGTCGGGGATGCTTTGATGGAGAGTTCCTGCATGGCAGGGGGTTGGCCCTTGTGGTCTCTTCCAGTTCTGTGATTCTATGATGCTAACAACAGCAACAACAGTGTTCTATTCTACAAAGACTAAGGACATTCTGCCTCTCGACAAACAACAAGCCTGGTTGTAGAGCTGAACTCTGCCATGGCTAGTGTTCACTTTCCCTCTCTGCCTTTCCTCCTCCTTTGCAGGGTTTGACGTGCCCAGAGCACCGGGAGGAAGTGACGCATTACTGCAAAACTTGCCAACGCCTGGTCTGTCAACTATGCCGCGTCCGTCGCACCCACACTGGTCACAAGATCTCACCTGTAGTCAGCGCCTACCAGGCCCTCAAGGTAAGATGTTTTCAGGGTCATATCTGCTTTTTTGCTCGTCTTCTCACATCTCATGAAACAATTTTTTTTTTAAAATGCTCAGGGAAGTATTAATGCTTGGTGGTGGGGTAGGGGCTGGACCATCCCTACTGTTGTGGATAGCTGCCTCTGGCAGCAGATGCTGAGAAGCCACAGCAAAGTGTTAAAGGAGAGACCTGGATGCCATATGACCTGTGCTCATGAATGTAATTATCAGTGAGCAAAATGAGGGCATTGCCTTATCGAAATAAAAATTCTACTCCCCCCCCATGTTTTTTTCCTGTAGTCCCACAGGAACTCCCTCTCTTCTCCCTTCTTCCTTTTATGCTGCGAGAGATTAACATGGCTACTTCTTTGAATAACAGATGCCTCCCATCCCACCCCTTTGTGGCATTTCAGCATTCCCTATGTAATAAAACAAAGATGTGAAAAATTTTGGGTTGATAACTAAGATGGAGAGCTATTGGGGGAAGCAACCAAGCAAACTGTGTTGAACTTTTTTTCAGAAACTGTGCTTAGAAGATTTTGGTGGCTAGCAGGTTTATCTGGTAGGCATTACTTAGATGGTTGCCTCTAGTGCCCTAAGACCATATCTCCCTATACAAACTTGCCTGAACTTTAAGATGTTTGGGGGAGGGTTTCTCTTTTCCACCAGTATCACAGATACATTTATTGAAGACATGAGCAGAGCCTTCTCAGTAGCTGCTCCCACCTTTTGCAGGAGGCTTGGGTGGCCCTCTCTCTGCTCTCCTTCCACCACCAAGGAATGACCTTTTTGTTAAAACAGGCAATTTAGTTAGATTAATTGGTTGTGCAGAAGGGTATTTTAGTGGGGAATGCGGTACTGTGATCTTCTTGTGGGCTTTAGGGTCTTCTTCTGGCTTCTGCTGCTGCCTTATGGAAACAGAATCTGGTTGTAGTGCAAGGCACGTGGACTGAACGGAGGCCTCCTTGTGGCACTAGACCTTTTTATCTTCAGCCCTCAATCTCTTCTTTTTCCCTAAAGCAATCAGTTCTATCGATGATATTTTCTTTAACACTTGGAAGGGACCCTGTCTGGCTCAGATTTCTGTGCTCTTCCTGCCGTGGCCCCACTGGAAGAATTTAAGGCCTTGCTGGGGAAAAGGTGCTATGGCATGCATCACCTAAGCAGTCCAGCTGGTAGCCTTTCCCTAGTGGTAGAAGGCATGTTTAATTTTTTTTAAAGCTTTACCTGATGGTAAAAATAGAACAGAGAGGGGAACAACCAGGCTTCCCACAAAAGAGAATCCCTTAGCCTGGGAGCAGCCACCAAGAAGGCCCTATCCTCTGTACTCACCAACTGTGTCTGTGATGATAGCGGGCCTGAGAGAAAGCTTTCCCTTGAAGCTTTTAAAACTGGCAGGCTCATATTGGAAGATATGATCTTTCAGATAGTCTGGAGCAAAGCTGTATAAGGCTTTATAGGTCATCAGCACCATTTTGAATTAAATCCAGAAACAGACTGGAAGCCAGTGAAGCTAATACAACAAGGGTGTTAGTGAAATGCAGATTTCTTCCACTCCCTCTTCCTTTTTCCCCAGGACAAGTTGACAAAAAGCCTGGCATATATTCTGAGCAATCAAGATACAGTTCAGGCTCAAATTAGTGAGCTGGAAGAGACGCTGCGTCTCACTGAGGTAAGAAGGTGTTGTCTTCTTTTTGTCATTTTAGTGGCTGGTGGAGTAGTGGAGTGCCCTTTAAAGGAGCTACCTAAACTGCATTTGGGGGGGGGGGGGGAACAAGGCTCAGGCCTTAGGTAGCTTCTTTCAAGTTTGGATTAAAATCTATACCTGATTCACCACCACACTGACACAGCTGCCACTAGCTGCCATGAATTGAAGACAGTCAGAAAGGACAACAGAAGTGATATGAATGTATTTAACACAAGCTTCTCTCCTCTTCCACCTGCTTTCTCTGTGGTTAGTGAGTTGCACTGTTTAACATTGTAAAATACCTATTTTTCCAAATAAGAAATGGGCATTCTTGGCAGTACCTATGGCTTCTGGAGGGCACTGAGGCAGAAAATTGGCCCCAGACCCACAGTAGTTACCCATTCTAGATTTATGGCAGGCTTTAAGGACACAATAATTGCTATCATATTGATTGGAATAAATGATAACAATAATAATTATAATTCATGAAAAAAAATATGAAATACAGAGACTGGATGGCCATCTGTCGGGGATGCTGTGATTTTGAGTTCCTGCATGGCAGGGGGTTGGACTGGAGGGCCTTTGTGTGGTATCTTCCAACTCTATGATTCTATGACTGAGGCCTAAAAATACGGCATCCCAGGGAAAAGAAAGCATCCGTGTTCCACTGGTGAGCAAAAGACTGATGAAACATCTAAATGAAATCATAGGATCACAATAGAGAGCCAGTGTAGTGTAATGGTTTGAGCACTGGGCTACAAATCTTGAGAGCTGGATGATGAGTTTGGGCAAGTAACACTTTCTGAGCTTCAGAGGAAGCCAAATGCACCCTCTCTCTGAACAAATCCTGCCAAGAAAACTCCATGATAGAGTTGCCTTAGGGTTGCCATAAATCGGAAACAACTTGAAGACACACAACAAGGATTTCAATAGCGCAGTTACAAAAAATGACACTGCTTAGAATGTACCACTCTTTCCAAAGATACCCCACTTAGTCCTAGATTTTTGGACAGAATCTGAATGATTGATGTTCCAAAACTCCAGTCAGTCACCCACGTAGACTGTAAAACCAATAACAACAACACTTGGTTATCAAGTTGGCTTTGATTTATGGTGATCCTGTGAAAGAGAGACTTCCAAGAGCCCTTACATCCATAGACACTCTCAGGCCTTGTGCACTGAGGGCCATGGTTCCTTTACTGAGCCAATCTACCTGCAGCATGGTCTTCTTTATTTCCTATTGCCTTCCACTTTGTTGAGTGTTATCTTTGTCTGTGAGTCTTGTCATCTCTTGATATTTCCAAAATATGATAGACTCAGTTTAATCATTTTGTCTACTAGGGAGACTTCAGGCTTTTTTGGGTTTTGGTATATATTTTAAATTAAAAGGGCGGGGCGGGAGGGGGGGGAGGGAGAAAAATTATCAGACTAAGCCATCACTTCCTATCGGCTTTCATGGTGTCAGCCTTCTTTCACAACCATATATAAAAATTGGTAATACTGTGGCATGGATGATTCTGAATTTTGCATTCAATGATATTCAGTTATCATTATCAATAATTCCATTGCTTGCTATACATTGCTAAAAGAACCGTATGTCCCAGTTAGACTCTTTCTGCCTCCACACAGTTCTGGAGTTAACACTGGTAGAGCTCAAACTGCTCTAAACCTTACAGAAGAGATGGCTGCTCTCTATGAATTCTACTCTCTGATCCCAATTCATTGCAGGCAAATGGCATACAGGCTAAGGAGGAAGTGGCACGGCTTATGCGTGGCCTGAGCACTCTCCTGGAAGAAAAACAAGCCTCCCTTCTGAACGCCATTGAGGAATGCCGACAAGACCGCGTCTCAAACCTACGTGCGCAGCTGCATGAGCACCGGGCCATGATGGAGAACTCGGGTATGGTGGGCTATACTCAAGAAGTGCTGAAGGAGACAGACCAACCCTGTTTCGTACAGGCGGCCAAACAGCTACATAACAGGTGTTTATTACACATTTAATTGGGAAATGGCTTGCTGATTTACACCAGAATTCCAGGGGTGGGACGAATGGTGATCTGGTGAGTTTTGGGGAGGAACCCTAGGGGAAAATAGGGTTTGAAGCACAAGAAAAAAAAACCCTCAAACACATGTAATGTTAGCCATGTCAGTCTGGAAAATCAGTATGCAAAGGCATCTTGTAGCACCTTTGAGACTGAAATAAAGAATCTGGTAGCATGAGCTTTTTTATATTTGAGTCTACATTCTCAATAGAAGCTCTGCTCCATGTATCTGAGGAAGCAGACACAAGTCTACAAAAGCTCATGCTCCCAGCTTCATTCTTTCCATTAGTCTCAAAGGTGCTACAAGATCCCTTTGCATAAAGTAGGGGTGGGGAACCTACACCCCTCCAGGTTCTGACAAACTACTAGTCCCATCATGCCTCTCTACCAGCAAAGCTGAAGAAGATTTAGCCAGATTCATGAGGGCTTGGTTGTAGCGCCCCCTCTTATGCTGATGTCACATGTCAGAATATTAGTATGCTACCATCTGTATTCAAGACATATGGAGTTGACAATTTTCTGTTTTTGTGAAAATCCTTGGTTTCTTTTTTGGCTGCATTGGCCGTCCTGAACCTGTTTTATTCATATCATAATTATCTGTATTGGCAGTGAGCTTTAGACAACTCCTACAGCTTGGCCTCATCTTTTCTCAAAATACCCACAGCCCTAAATAATTGGCTTTTTGGCATCCTGTTCAGTCTATACAAAAAGATCCATGTTGCAGCCTCAAATAACAGATATTCTTTATAATAATGGACAGCCAGCAAGCCTAATAACATCACATGTCAGCTCAAAAAGGGTACTGTAAAAATATATCCTCTGGCTGCTTATACATCTGCAACAGTGACAGAATAGTAACATCTTGTAAGTGGATGAGAAGCATATTGAAAACAGACTGAAGTAGCTAACAAATCATTTGGACAGTGGCCTTATGGCTTCCCCAGGGTATTTTTATAGCTGTTTCGAAACCAGTCTTCATTGAGACATTTGCATTAATCTAACTTATCACTTACACTGATGGAAAGGATTCACAAGCTCCAGAAAAGTATTGTTTTCAGCAGCACTTTGAGGAAGTTTGTTTTCAGCCACTTATAAGATGTTAGTATCCTGCCTTTTTCCAGCTAAGGAGGTGGGAACATCCTATATCCTGGGTTGATTCTGTCTCATTGCTCCAAGTAGGCAGGGATAACAGACTTGAAGGAGTCACCACCAGAGGGAGCAACCCCCACCATCCCTCAGTCTTTTTCCTGCCTCAGATCCGAGTAGGCTGTGTTTTCCTTCTCTCCTTCCTTTACTTTGTCTTAAAGACTTTAATATTTCTCTAATATTTCTTCTATTCTTCCTATATTCATGTTCTGTTCTCTCCTGTCTTCACAACCATGTTTCTTTAGTCTTTGCTCTATTCCTTTGCTTTTCTAACTTCTAAAGCAAAGCCAGGCAGGGAGAGACAGTTCAGAAGCTACTGTGCCATGAGGCAACTAGGCACAACTCCAGCATTAAAGAAGAAGACAGTCCAAGTCCAGCCATGTTTGGCTGAAGGGGCTGAAAGGCCAGAGAGCCCAGGTGTGGCAGGAGGAGGGATATCCCTCTGTCCTTGACCAGATGCACTCCGCAGCAGACTTCAACCAGCAAAGGGTCTGGACAGCGAGATGGAGATCCTAAAAGGAATTGGCGCGGTGGAGAAGGGATATCCCTAGTCTTTAACCAATAGGCGCCACACCGTGGACACCAGCCCCAGAAGGGGTTTTGGGCGGTGAGATGGAGACCCTGACAGAACTTGGCGCAGCTGGGGACCTGTCCCTGGCCAGATTGCACCCCACTGCAGACATCAAGCCCGGCAAGAGGTTTGGACAGTGGGAGAGAAAGAGAGAGGAGGCAGATTTCAAGAGGTGAGTGCTGATTTAATCCTTAATCCTGTTTGTGGGTTAAACTTTACCCCAGAGGTTTGTTTCTGACTTGCATTGCCAGCTTTGAAGGAGGCTTCAGTGGCTTCAGAAATTCAAATGGAGAGTTTCTCTCCAAAATCAACTGCCTTCTCCTCTCCTTCCTCCAAGATCCACTCAGACTGAAGGGATCAGAGAGGATTAACAAAAGGATTTCCAGGTGCAGGGAGTCTCCTTCTGCCCCATCATCCCCTAGTCTGGAGGTTTCAATCACCCCTTGAGGAGAATTTGGCCAAGACATTTATTTGTTCTGCTTGTCTTTTTAAAAGAAGGCAAAGCTGGAACTGAAAGTGCAGCAGCCATTTTGATTAAGGGCAGCAAGGCAGAAGATTACAAAAGGCGTGCGACGGGGGCTTCCGGCGGGTCTGCGCGGGGCCGTCCCTTCCCCTCCGCCGGCGGCCAGTCCTCGGAGGGGAAGGGACGGCCCCGCACGGACCCACTGGAAGCCGGATCGAGGTCTGGCCGCCAGCGGAGGGGAAGGGATGGCGGTACAGATAAATCACCTATCACCTGTTCTGACATACACCAAATAGGTCAAACCTCTTTGAATGGTGGTTGTTGCTACCAATTGAAGAGGAGTGTCTGATTTAGACCCTGCTGAAGTTCCAAATATTGTTGGTTGCCAGCTTAGAGCGACGGGGAGCATTTTTGACTCCCAATAAGATATATTATAAATAATAGGATCACCTCCACATTATAAACTGCCTTGGGCTACCACCAATAGTGTTGCTTTCAACCACAACTACTAACAGCTGAAATCTGATTCAAATTAACATTAAAGTGTCATGTTAACCAAGGACTGACCCAATCCAGGTCACTTATGACAAAACCAACACTTCTAATAACTTGATTCAAGAAATGATTTCTTCATCTTTTTGTCATAATCCAATTTAGAAAAATGGAGTTGATTAAATTGTGTCTGTCTTGGATGCATTTTAACATTCTACAAGAAAATTGTGGTATCTCTGTGGTGATCACTTGTTGATTATGACAGTGGAGCTACTTCCTCTGCACTAGCAACAATCCCATCCATTTAGATAAATGGATAGACAGTGACATGGCCTTCATTTTCCACATTTACATGCCACCACTGTTGGGTTGCCTTGAATCAAAATAGGCTTCCTTTGGAAGACACATCTTGTGGTTCTCACATAGGTGATATGCCTCAGTTCACCCACCCGTTGGTAGGGGAGCTTTGGTAAGTCCCAGGATATAGGATGTTCCCACTTCCATCGCTGGAAAAAGGAACATTGGGTCTTACCTGTGATATGTTCATTTTCAGCGATGTAGGTGGGAATATCCTCCCCACCCAGAACTGAGGAGGCTTTTTCCCTTGGCTCTGCAAGGGTGGTTGTTAATTAGTTTCTGTTAGTTTGAGTTTGTGATAGTTTCTAGTTATCATGCTTATATTTACATTTAATGCTCTCTGAGCTTGTTATCTATCCTCGGCTGTAATATTGACTGAGGGATGGTGGGGGTTGCTCCCTCTGGTGGTGACTCCTTCAAGTCTGTTAGCCCTGCCTACTTGGATCGATGAGACGGAATCAACCCAGAATATAGGATATCCCCACCTACATCGCTGAAGATGAACATATCACAGGTAAGACCCAATGTTCCTTTCATAACTAGATATAACCCTATTACAGATTTATGATCAGCCTAGAGGGTATCTTTCTATGGTTGCTTTCTTAAGCTGACTTTATGTGTGGTGTTACATGTTTTTAGTTGTGTCCTAGTCATTGATGTTTTGGCATAATTTCTGTTTTATATGTGTGTTTTTCCCCTCTGTTTATTGCATAGTGTGTTGTTTTGACATTCTTTGTAGTTGATTTTGGATTTTAATTGTGAATTTAAGTTGAATTAACAACTCACTATCAAGGAAGGAAAACAGAATGATCAGGAATTGTAACACTGTGGCAAAGATTTTGTTGTGTCAAGAGCCCCTTTTCTAAAATGTTACTTGCTACCACTGTTTTTGTGATTTAGTAGCCACCAGCCACCAAAGGCCACTGAGCAATAAGAAATCAAGCTAGTATTCACAGCCCTTCTAATCTCAATGGAATCATCATTAAGAAAAGCAATCTAATGTATATCCCAAAGTAAGCTTGTGTCTATAATTCAATCTATATTGGATCAACAAGGCTGGGTCTGTGTCCGAGAGCATCTTTTTTCTGTCTTACCCATTCCTTCTTCCCCTATCTCTGTTTTCTCCTGCTGCTGTTAGGATCATCAGGGCAATGGACTCCTTGCAGGCTTTCCAGCCAGCAGCCAGCTCATCCTTCAGTCACTTCCAGGTAGATGTGAGCCGAGAGCTGAAACTTCTGACGGACCTGACATTTATCAAAGGTATGTAAGATATCTATGCTGGTTTGGGACAGGAGAAAGGGTATAGCTATGGGGGTGGGCGAATTGAGTGTATTTCCTCTTCTATGTAAACATTCCCCCTCTCCCCCAAAGGAATTTTCTTTCATTACCCAAATATCTAGCTTTCTGAGTATGAGGCATTGAAGCTCCTTCACATTCAGAACACTTCTGTTTGCTGTATTGGCATTCTCTTGGTCACTTGGATGCCCCTTTTCTTTGGATGTCTAAATTGTATTTTAAATGCTTAGCTACAGCTTGAAGAAACTGCCATACAGTACTTTGGGAGTGAAGGGAAATTTCATTCAGGAGGAGGGAAAAATTTATTTTGGGGAGCAATGCCAGCATTTTGCCCCAATCTAGTACCTATATCCTTGTTGGGTGGGACTTTTGTATGGTAGGCAGAGATGTCTTAGGGTAACACTTAGAGTAACATGGGTGGCTGGAGGATTCTGGGTGTGGTAGTCCCGAAAACAGAAACTTGGTAAAGTTCTGGTTTATGATGATGATGATATTTATTTGTATCCTCCCCTCCCCCCCCCCCCCACAAAAAACCTGGGATTCAAAGTGCTTACAATATTAAAAAAACAGTATACAGTAATTGAAAATATACAAAAGTGATGCATTAAAATAGAATTAAAATATTACAATATTAAAACAGACTACTCATTAAAAGAATAAAATACAGTTTATAAAGATAAAAGTGTTTAAAACAGTACACTTTAAAACAATACAGCAACCTACCTTGTTTTTAAAATCTTTTTGTTTTAGAGGTCTGTCTGAATAAAATGGTTTTAGCCTGCTGACGGAAGGACAACAAGGAGGGGGCCATCCTGGCCTCTCTGGGAAGGGAATTTCGGAGCCTGGGGGCAGCCACCGAGAAGGCCTTCTCTTGTGTCCCCACCAGCTGTGCTTGTGATGGTGGTGGGACAGAGAGAAGGGGGCTCTCTTGATATCTCAGAGCATGGGGTAGCTCATACAGGAAGATAAAGTCCGCCAAATAGCAAGGACCTGGACCATATAGGGCTTTATAGGTCATAACCAGCACTTGGAATTGTGTCTGGAAATAAATTGGCAGCCAGTGGAGCTATTTCAACAGGGACATTGTGTGGTCTCTGTGACTTGCCCCGGTTAACAGTCTGGCTGCACTCTTTGGACCAGCTGCAGTTTCTGAACACTCTTTAAAGGCAGCCCATTACAGTAATCCAAGCAGGATGTAACGTAAGTCATGTACCACCATGGCCATATCTAGTATCTCAAGGAATGTGCACAGTTGTGTGAAAGCACACCTGGTTCCAATCTTAAGTCCAGGAGTACCCCCAAACTGCGAACTTGCATTTGCAGGAGGCATATAACCCCATCTAAAGCAGTCTCCATACCTCCATCTGCCCTGTATTACTCCAGTGGCTGCTCCTTGAATCTGTGCTTCCCCCCAGATGGATAGGACTCCATCTGCAGTTAAATCATTTTTGGCCTCAGCACTTCTGCCAATGGAGTTGCTGCAGTTTATGGAGGAAGGCGTTCACATATCTGTTCTTTCCACTCATCTGGAAAACACACTTGTTTCTAAATGCCAACAGAACATGCTCTTTGTAAAGGGCTCCCCGCTCCCAGAACCTTAAGCCTCCAGCCCTTGATCATTGGTGGTGGGCACCCACTTAGGTGTGTGGTGAGCATATAATTTGTTTGTATGACATGTCAGTTGCTCAGGATTCAGAGAATCACAGCCCTGGGAGATGGGGCATGTTGGGTAAGTATGAGTTGGCTGGGTTGGACTGCTTTGTTCTTCATTCCTTTTGACTCATACTCTACACACATCCCAAGGGAGATGGAAGGGAGGGTGTATTTTTTTTTCCTGGGCGGGTGTTCATATCATTGAATATCCTTCAACCACCCCCAGAGACTCTTTGCCCATTCAGTTCCATCTTTCCTTTGTCACTGCAACTCCTGCATCCTATGATCCATAGCCATCCTGATATTCCAGGCGCAGTGCCCCCTGCAAAGAAATTGCCCCTCAGAGGCCCACATCCTGCTCCATGCCTGGCTGTTGATCCATCTGCTTTACCTCTCTTTATTTATAGGCTGAGGCTGCTGCTGAGTCATCATCGAAGTTAAAAAATGAGGCAAGTCATCTCCCAACCAGCTGATTCCTCAACCCAGTCCCTTTTCCAAGCTCTCCTATGCTCTTTCTTTTTTCTTTCTCTATTCCCATTAACAAGCCTTGTACTTCCACCCTGCATTCTGTGCCCATACCCACCCACCCCATCCTGTCTGTGTCACTTTCAGATCCTTTATAGCTGTAGTGCTCAGGCCATACATGTGGAAAAAGGCTGCTCAAGGCCTTTTTCTTTGTCTCTTCACCTTTGGACACCTGCATAGCACCAAGCTTCAATTATTTATTTCTGGGTTAAACAGTCAGGAAATCCTATCAAGAATAGAATCATAGAATTATAATAGAGTTGGAAGAGACCACAAGGGCCATCCAGTCCAACCCCCTGCCATGCAGGAACTCCCAATCAAAGCATCCCCGACAGATGACCACCCAGCTTCTAATAATAGAGTAGTGAGACTTTAATGCTATTTTCTCCTGGAATTCAAGCATCCCAATGTTTACACAGAGGAATCATTGTGCAGATTGGGGGGGGGGGGTCTTTTTAAAAAAAACCAAAAACCCATTTTATTGCATAAAAAATGAGTTTCTAGACCAGAAAACTGGGATTATTGATTGGAAATGGAATTAAAATCAAAGTAATTATAGCAACAAGAAGCTATCTAGATTAACTAGATACCGTGTTTCCCCGAAAATAAGACAGTGTCTTATATTATTTTTTGCTCCCGAAGATACGCTAGGTCTTATTTTCAGGAGAAGTCTTATTTTTCCATGAAGAAGAATTCACATTTATTGTTGAACAAAAAAATTAACATTTATTGTATATTGTATATATATTTATATACAAAAACTTTGCTGTGTCTTACTTTTGGGGGAGGCCTTATATTTAGCAATTCAGCAAAACCTCTACTAGGTCTTATTTTCTGAGGATATCTTATTTTCAGGGAAACAGGGTAAGACTATTGCCACTTAAAATCCTAGACTAGGGGGTGGAAACATGTGGCCCTATAGATGTTGTTGAATTATAAACCTCATCATCACTCACTGCTATAGTGGCTGGGGCTGATGGTTATTACAGTCCAATACCATCTGCAGGATAACAAATATCTCTGCCCCAGAAGGAACAAGAAACCTTTTATAGCCTTTCTTGTTTGCGGGAGCCAATGGTTGGCCTGAATGGTTAGAACCACTGCTCATATATCCAGATCCTTTTCCTGGTGGTTTATGGTATCCTTTCCTTTAAACAGATGTGCCAGTCTTTTCCTAGTGGTTTATGGCATCAGTGAGCAATGAATCTGCTCAAGGTTTTACTCTGACCTTGGAACAAATTTGGGATGCAAAGTTTAAACCTAAAACTTAAGTCACAACTGCAATAGAGCCATTGAATCAATTTACATTAAGTGTTAGCTATATTAAAGTTGTGCTCCTGTATCTGCTGAACTGGGAGCAGGCACCACTGAATGCATTTGGACTGAGTTAGACATAGGATTATACTGCTAATATGGGAGACCCAGTGTGGTATAGTGGTCTGAGTGTTGGAGGAGGATTCAAGGAAGCCAGTGTTGAATTCTCTGTTCAGCCATGGAAACCTCTTGGATGAGCTTGGGCAAGTCACACTCTTTCAGCCTCAGAGGAAGGCAATAGCAAACCTCCTCTGAATAAATCTTGCCAGGGGACCCCTATGATGGGGTTACCGTGAGTTGAGAGTCCACATTAAATCTTGGAGCACAGTAGCAAACCTCCTCTGAATAAATCTTGCCAAGGGAACCCTATGATGAGGTCACCGTGAGTTGAGAGCCTGTTAAATCTTGGAGCACAATAGAAATGTTTTTAATGTTGGGATAAGTCAATTTGTCATGCAAACTTCCTCTGTTTTAGCTTGCCTTAAAAATACTTTATTGCAGGTTATAAACTGCATTTTTGAAAGTTATTTTCACACGTTAACATTTTCCTAAGCCACCTTGTTATATGGATTTTGATTGAAGCAGTCCATTGCAAAATCTGGTGAAGTGTGAAATTTTGAAGGATAGCTGAGTTTCAGTTAGTAACAGCATTTTTAGGATAACATAATATAGATATATATTTGTACAGCTGACCCTCTATATCCACAGATGCAACCATCCACAGCTTGAGAGTGTGTAGTCTAAAAAGCAGACCATGATGTTACCATTTTATATAAGGGACACCATTTTATTTTGTTATTGTATTTAATGGGACTTGAGCATCCATGGATTTTGGTATCCACAGGGATCCTGGAACCAAACACTAGCGGACACCAAAAGCCCAGTGTATTATGAGAAATGCACACAAAAATGTGTATGCATTTTCATGAGAACTTAAGAACACTTTTTCAACATTCAGGACAAAGCAAACTTAAGATTCAAAATGCTCTCATTGCTGATGCCATCATCTTTGACCACCAGCTGTGCTGGATGGTGCTGATGGGAACTGGAATTCAAGAGACCAGATGAATTTAAGAATGAATGAATGAAAACCTGAAACAGCAGATTTGTCAATTCTTACCGGTAGTATGGGTATGGGTGTACGTATGTATGTATGTATGTATATACCCACATATATTTCTTCAGTTGTAATCTGGAATCTTGATTTATTTTGTGAATAGCTGAACCCAGTAACAATCCCAGTAGAATAATGAAAGAGAACCAATAGGCCTTGTGAAAACAAAGCATTACGGTACCTCCAATTTTAGTTCCAGCTTCAGTAGACACATTGAAGTTAGTGGACTTATTAGTGATAATTTATGTAATTTTTTTTCTATTTTAGTGGGTGTACCTAGCTGAAACTAAAAATGGGTCCCCCTCCGAAATAATTCTTTTACCCCAGTAATCCCTGGGTCAAAGAGAGTCTTCCTCACCAGCAATGAACAATTCATGCAACATTTTATCACAGAGCTTTGTGTTTCTGAGTGTGTGTTTTGTCCACATGTAAATATAACCAACAAATTGATTTAAAAAGGAAGGAAATCAATTGCAGCTGTGATCCTAAGCATATATTCTTTGGAGTAAGCCCCAGTGAACACAGTGGGGCTTACCTCTGAGTTAGCAAATGGGCTGTGGTTAAGACAAGATTTGGCAGCACATGGCTTTTCGGTTATTCTTGAATTCCAGTTCCCATCAGCACCAGCCAGCACAGCTGGTGGTCAAAGATGATGGTAGTAGCAATCTAATTGAGGGTGACATGTTTGCTGTGCCTGCTTTATGGTCTGATGTTCTTCTTTCCCATCATTCACTGCAACATCTCATTTGAGTGAGCTGCCTTACTCTTTTCCATACTGGCAAACCTGTGTTTATTGCTTTTCCTTTAGCACCACAGTCCCTCCTCTCTAGCTTGATACCATTACTCCTAGCTTCACCCTACTTTGCTTACATGAATGCTTCTCTCTCTCTTTCCTTCTCTCTTCTCTCTCACTCTTTCTTTCTGACTGACTCTCTTCTCCTTCCCTTCCCTTCCCACTCCGCAACTCGCACTCAGAGCCTCTCTCTTGCTCCCCTGGAGACTCTCAGCAGCTTGCCCCTGTCTACCTGACTCTGTCTTCTCCCCTCCCCCCACCACTTTCCTACTGGGCCTAAGCGCCGTTATTTTTTGCCTTTTGGAACCCCTAGCCTGTAGCTGGTTTTTTGTTGGTCAGTCCAAAGCACTGGGCACCTGCCTACCCCTGCCATCTTACATTATGCATCTTCCCCCCCTTCCCTTCCTTTCTCTGTTCCTTCTGCGCAGCACCGGAAGCCCCTGTGATTGACACACAGCGCACCTATGCCTATGACCAGATCTTCCTCTGTTGGCGCCTGCCACAGCACTCTCCCCCCGCCTGGCACTACACAGTGGAGTTCCGGCGGGCTGAGCCCAAGGGCAAGGCACTGAAGCTGTGGCAACGGCGGGAGGAAGTGCGGGGCACCAGCGCTGTTGTAGAGTATCTGGATACTGACTGCATCTATGTTTTGCGTGTCCGTGGGTGCAACAAGGCAGGCTTTGGAGAGTACAGTGAAGACATCTACCTGCACACACCCCCAGCACCTGGTAAGGCCTGCTTTTCTTGGTTGTGGGAAATGAAAGAAGCAGAAACTGGGAAGCTACTGTTGAAATCCACTGAAAAAAATGGGAGACACATTTGGAGATGCTCAAAAGATGGTTGTTTTGTTCATAGAAAACCTGGCATGTTTTGGCCTGTGTAAACTCTTAAGGGGCTTTTTGACTAAAAACACCTGCCTTATAAGCATTTTGATATATATGTCCTCTTTCTTGTGTGGGTGTTCGAGTGTAACCTGTCTTTCTTATCAGTGTGCTCTTACATAGAATATGTCCCACTATGTTTATATGAGGCTTATGCTTAGGCAACTATCTGAGGCCTGGCAGCTGCATGTGTCTTTCATGAGATATTCCCCCCACTCCATGCACACCCCAGAAATTAAACTAAAATTTTATGTTTTTTTCTAAACCCTCAGAATGTCCCCCTACACTTTTTAGAAAAAAGACCTGTCAAGCCTACTGACCATTGATCCATTCTTTTGGTCAATGTGGGAACTAATGATATTGCAAGGCACAGCCTTCAGAATATCATAAGGTATTATGAAGCTTTTGGTAGGAAGGGATTATGAGGCTCTGGGCACAGGTTGTCATCTCATATCTTCTCCTTGTTGAAGGGTATGGTCCAGGAAGGGAGAGGAAAATATATTTATTTTTTAATTAAATGTTATCCATTTATCTTTAATTTATGTAGCTCTGTATTTTTACATTTTACTAAATACAGTCTTTCCAGCCCTTTATTTTCCCCTTCTTGAGATGAAGAGTCAAAAGATTGGGGAGGACAAGAAGCTGTGGGCAGGTTTAAGGGCAAGGAGGTTGCTGTAAATATAGAAGCAAGGAGATCTCCCTAACTCCAATTTTTCCTCTTATCCCTTCTTCCTCCCTCCCAACTCCCAAGTGTTGAACTTCTTCCTGGACAACCGATGGGGCTTCAACCGGGAACGCCTGGCCATCAGCAAGGACCAACGGGCGGTGCGCAGTGTCCCTGGCCTGCCCATGCTCTTTGCCGCAGAGCGCCTGATGACCAGCTGTCACCTGTCGATTGACCTCGTGATTGGAGATGTGGCGGTCACCCAGGGACGGAGCTATTGGGCCTGCTGTGTGGACCCTAGCTCTTACCTGGTCAAGGTGGGCGTGGGCCTGGAGAGCAAACTGCAAGAATGGTTCCAAGTGCCCCAGGATGTGGTGAGCCCCAGGTGAGCAGCTGTGGAGATAATAGTTGGGAGGGGCATCAGATAAAACCAGAATTTGGAATAATTGCTTTTTTGGACTACAAAGCTCAGAATTCCCCAGCCACTGCAGGATTCTGGGAGCCATAGTCCATTCTTTAAAAATTCCATCTTGGGTTGGAATGTAGCTCATATTTGGTCTGAAATCCTGTGGAGGATTGGTCTGAAATCCTGCCCCACTGGCCACCAACTTTGGGAACATCCTAGATGCCCTGGTTCCTATGCAAGACACAGGGCATATGTACTTCAGCTTTCTTTATCTAATAAATGCAACATCTCCCCCCGCCCCCCCACACACACAAAAGTCCATAACATAACGTTTTCCCATTCTTCTCAAGTGTGGTATACCTCTTGTTGTGAAATAGACTGCTAGTTTTTTCTCCTTGGGGAGGAGAGTCCATAAAGTCCAGGTGGCTCAAGCACAGCCTGCATCCAACCTGAACAAACCATCTGTGATGGCACTGTCTTTCTTCCACTTCTTTTCTGTGATCCATCAGAAGTCTCTCTGGAACTCCTTCAGATTCCACAAATACTTCTGCAGCATGATGTTGGTCTTTCTCTTTGTCTCCTGCACTGTCAGTCCTTAACGGTCTGTCAGACCAACAATCCTCCAACTCCACATGAGGAGCTCAGTCTTTCAAAAACAAAAGTAGTATGCTGCTAACAGGATGCCTGTCATTGTATGTTACTATTTAAGAAGGATGTTAACAATCTGGAATAAGAAAAGTTGTTGTTATCATCATCATAGGCAAATTCTCAGTTATTCCCATTTCTCCACATCATTCAACAATTACTGACAGATTATATACCGTTGGCCCTCCATATCCACGGACTCTGTATCCATGGATTCAACCATCCGTGGCTTAAAAATATTTTTTAAAATACATAAATTCCAAAAAGCAAACCTTGATTTTACCATTTTATATATGGAACACCATTTTACTATGTCATTGTATTTAACGGGATTTGAGTATCCACAGATTTTGGTATCCATAGGGTATGTGCGTGTGTGCACTGGAATCAAAACTTAGCAGATACCAAGGACCAACTGTATAACTTTTTAGGTAAAGCTTTTCACTCTTCCATTCATATTCTTTCATATTATAATATTATATCATCTGTTATCATAACATCCTAGTACTGTTCTATCTCTTTAGTTTTTCATTGTCTTTCTTTCACCTTCATTCCCGCATCTTTTACCTTTAAGGAGGGTGTCTTGTATAGTGTGAGATTTAGATGCCACATCTTAGGAGGAGCAGTTGTGAAAACACTACATATCTTTCACCAAAAATTTGGAAGTTTTTAAAAATATTAACTCATTATCCCACTGGCTATTGCTAATTGATAAAGTGACCTCATTGCTCAACATACTAATGCTGACAAGTTACTAATGCTTTAGTACCATGTACTAATACTTTTATACATTGACATGCTTCGGCCTTGCAGCTAGCTATTCAAGTCCTCATTCCTTTACCCCTGACACCTTGTATTCCTGTTTCAGGTATGATCCCGACAGCGGCCATGACAGTGGAGCCGAGGACACCACCTTGGATACGTCACCACCCTTTGCCTTCTTGACCATTGGCATGGGCAAGATCCTCCTCTCCCATGGTGTGGCACTGACCTCCCGCGACCCTGGCAACTGTACTGTTCCGCTACCTCCCCGTGTGGGCATCTGCCTGGACTATGAGCGTGGCAAGGTGACATTCTTTGATGCTGTCTCCTTCCGTAGTCTCTGGGAGTGCAGCATTGACTGCTCAGGTCCTGTCTGCCCTGCCTTTTGCTTCATTGGGGGTGGTGCCCTGCACCTCCAAGAACTGGTGGCCAATCGGCAGGAACGAAAGGTCACCATTGGTGGATTCTCCAAGCTGGACTGAGCTTACCTTTTTGCCAGGTCTTTTGTTACCTTGCGTGAGATGCAGGTTGAGCAACATCAGCCTTCTAGGGCCTAAAGGGTTAACACAACAGTGCACGAGACAGCTTCTCTTCCCATCCTTAAAAAAAACATGGCTCTGAGTACATTGTGAAGAGATTTGGTGTTACACAATAAGCAGAGGAGGCTACCCAGGGCCTATAAAATGGCTGCCTATCCACTGCAGGGTGCACTTGATGTTGTCCCCTGGTGGACTGATGGACCTTCCAACAGAATGATATTCCTTGTTTTGAAAAAGGGGTGCAGGCCAGAACCATTATTCTCTTTAGGCTCTGCTATGTAGAAAGTTATCAAGGTGTCTGGAAAGTGGATGCGATGCTGCCCCTCTTCAAATTTGTTCCATGCGGAGGATAACATCATTTTGTGCCATTCTCTTTCACAGACCCATTTATCCTCCTGTTCATCTTGCCCTTGTGCCTTGGAATGGGCAGGATGATGGGAGGTTTTCTCCTCTTTTCCAGTTGGGGTGTGCCCCACAAAAAGATCCCATGGGATAGAGATCTTGATCTGTTGAAGAGGGGTGGACTTTTTTTTTTTTTTTTTTTTATGCATGGGTATTTGGGTATGTTTTTAATGGCTTGTCCTCTCTCCTTTTTAAAAACATGTACAGTCCCTTGTCTATTCTCTCCTTCCCTATTCCCCTTCCATAATTTTGGACTCTGAAGTTGGTACCCCCATACTTCTCCTGTGGTCCCAATTTTGAACAGAATTTAATGACCTTCATTTCTGATCTCCCCCGGCTCCGTTCTGGGACTTTTCAAGAGGGGCATCCAAGGGTGAGTGACAAGAGGTACTTTGGTCAAAATTTTAAAATGACAGGGTAGGAGGGAATGGATAGTGGGTGGCTAGAACCATGGCAGTGACACTTACCAGCTTCAGTTTTGTGGGGCAGGTATACCTGCTTCCATTGAGATCACCCCAATGCCCATTAAACAAAAGGAATTTGTCTAGCTGTTACCCTGGATGTTTTTTCCCCTTAGTCTCACAGTACATACCTTCCAAACTCCTACCACATTGTGGAAGATTCATTGCATTTTTAAACTTCACCATCCATACATTGGGACTGGGTAATTCGTGGCTTCCAGATGCTTTTGGACTGCAACTCCCACCATTAGCTGTGCTGGCTGATGGGAGTTGGCATCCAACTTTTGGAGAACCTCAAGTTGCCTTTTCTGACCATATAGCTGTGGTTTTGTCTCATTTATTATTTTTAAATAGAAAATGTGATGTCTTTTTCTAAAAATCCCAGTAAGCATTTCCCCTTGATTATCCTCACATTAAATGAAGTTGGAACAGAGGAAACCGTGTTGTTGTTTTTCTCCACAGGCAATAAAATGTTTTGGACTGTTCCAGAGGTTGGTGGGGGGGGGGGGGGCAAAATGAGAGCAAGAATTCTGCCTCCCAAATGAAATTTTAGTTCAGCCTCGAATTTCTAGTAGTGCAATAAATTAAAACTTCAGTTGAGCATTTAGAAATACAGTTTAGGCATCCAAAGAAAAGGGGAAGTTCATACAACCAAAAATACACAGCAAATAGAAGAGGTCTGAGAGTGAACAATTTTCAGAATCTCACTGCATGGAATATTAGAATTTGGGGAGGAAAGGAAAATGTCATGGGATTGCTGGTTTCTTATTTAGAGGGACAAAGTCCAGCTAGAAGCCTCAACAGCTATGATGTGATCTGGAGAGAAAGGTGAGTGGGAGTTCTGTCAGCACCATGGGGCATGATCCATCAAGATGTTCTTTGCCCACATCCGTTTGGACGTAACTCCAGTGTAAGAAGGTAAGAAGAACCATCCTGGATCATACCAACGGCTTCTCTAGTCCCGCATTTTTTTTTCCACAATGTCCAAGTGGCTGCTTCCAGGAACCTTCCGATTTCCTAGAACTGAACGTATAATTTGTATATGGTCATTTGTTTCAGTTACCGTTTTTAAGGCTCTCCAAAGTTTCAAAATAAAATGGGTTTTGCCTTATCCAGAAGTAACATAAATATACCCTTTTTAATGCATTGCAGCAACTGAAGAGGCCTAGGTGACCACATTAGTCTTCCAGAAGACCTTGGAGGATCACTCCTCCCACATTTTTTAAAATTAAAAATGATTTTTTTCCTCCCCCCCCCCCCCCAACACCTTTAGGGTGTATGGGAGCACTTTCACATTTTGTTATTTTAAAGAGGCCACTCCTGGGCCTAAATTTAGAGGAGGGGCACAAAATGTAGTAGAAATTTACCCAATTTGGGGGCATTTAAAAATATTTTGAAAAAAAATGTTTTTATCCCGGGGGGGCTAGGCACCCCCACATATGGTAGGAATGCCCGCTACACTCCTAAGAGTGCATTTGGGGGCATTCTGGAGCAATGCCTTTTTAAAATTTGGCCCTTGCGAGCTACATGCAGCCTGCAGGCCACACTTTGCCCACCACGGTATCACCGTAACTCCATCCAGCACAAGCTGAATCGCTATTCCCCAATCTTCCTTTCCACTATAGAAAATACTGAACTAGAGACACTATTGAGTGTGGACAGGACTGAGTTGGATAGAGTAATAGTGTCAGTAAAAAGCAGCTTTCTGTGTTTCTTTTTAAATCATCCTTTTGTTCAGAGCCATAAGGACTAGAATTTTGTTTTATTTTTATATTGCTTGCAGAATGTGCCAAGTCAACCCCTTGGCTGGGAAGTGCTCCCTTCATCTGAAAACTTTGGGAACTGCTGCTCTCTAAAGTGGAAGCCAGGACTTGAGAATTGGGCCCTGTAGGTGGTGTAAACCTGCAAAAAGATGCGACAATGTTTGATGCTCAAAGTGTTGTTGGACTTGCTAGCATATCCAGTGGTAAGGGATGGTAGGTGTTGAAGTCCAACAATAGTTGGAAGGCCTAACGTTCCCCCTGCAAGATTTGCCATTTTGTAGGGAATACACCATTTTACTAAGCAGTTGCACTTAATGGGACTTGAGCATCCATTGATTTTGGTATCCATGGAGAGTTCTGGAACCAAACCACAGGAGATACCAGTGGCCCACTGTAGCCTTCTAACAGAATTAAAGAAACTCTACACCCTCAGCTCAGCAGCTGCCCCAACTACAGTAGACCCCTTGAAGCAATGGGATCGATTGAGTCTAGCTGGGAGTAGAAGCTGAATTTCATAGAATTGTACAATTGGAAGAGCCCCTAGCACCATCCAGTCCAATCCCTTTTACCATGTTGGAATACACAAAGCACCCCCAACAGCCATCCAGCCTCTCTTTAAAAACCTCCAAGGAAAGAGACCACCGCCTTCTGAGAGAAAGGGTTCTACTGTAGCCAAGAGCCTAGTTGGGGAATTAAACTATTAGCTCAAATTGCGAGATGGGTCGGCTACAACAACCCTGCGAGGTCGTCTCCCGCTGTATATACTAAGAAGACCAGGGGTCCAAGAAATTGAGCAGAGACAGGCTTGTCTAATTAATGTCTACTTTATTAAAGTGGGAGAAAGACACTCACACAATGCACTTAGACACACACACACACACAAGGCTAAGAAAAGTCAGTAGTTAGCGTTGGGGATAGTTTGAGTCTTGACTAGGGTGATGCCTACCAAAGTGTAGATTCTCCTCTGGGAATCGAATGGTTGAGAGTGGGTCTGGGACAAGTCAGCTCCACAACGTGGGTTTGAGCGGGACTTATTGGTGTCCAGGTTCAAAGATCAGACTGACGTGGAGTATGGAGATCTCGGAGATTGGCACATCGAGTGCCTAAAACTGGGACTTTTTATAGGGGAAAAACCCCTTCTGGCAAAGGTGCTTAATGGTGGACTAAATGTCTGGACAATAGGGTCTGATGTTCTTAAGAGGATTAATCTATTGCGGTGGTATCCATGATATCTTGGAATGGTATCAAGATATCAAGATTTCTGAGGAAGAGGGGAGTCAGCGGATTAAGGAGGACAAATATTACATCTCCTAATGGCTAGGTGATGATCCCATTGCGGCTTCCTAGACTATCTGGTCGCAATATTTGCTAAGAGGGGATTTCCCCTTGAGGCAATGAGTCTGACCTCTTGCTTCACCTTACAAGATTAAACAAGCAGCCAGGATTCATCTAGGGGTCATATAAATGGATATTATTTATGCCATGATTTTATACAGGGCACTTCTGGTAACACTACTGTCAAACAACTTAAGCAGAGGCTGGATGGCCATCTGTCGGGGATGCTTTGATTGGGAGTTCCTGCACAGCAGGGGTTGGACTGGATGGCCCTTGTGGTCTCTTCCAACTCTGTGATTCTATAACTCTTACTGTCAGGAATTTCCTCCTAATGCTGAGATGGAATTTCTTTTCCTGTACTTTGCATCCATTGCTCCAGATCCTATTCTCTGTAGCTGCAGAAAACAAGCTTGCTTCATGCTCAACATGAAACACCTTCAAATACTTAAACAAGGCTATCATATCACCCCTTAACCATCTCTTCTCCGCACTAAACATAGCCAGCTCCCTAAGTCTTTCCTCATAAGGTATGGTTTCCAGACCCTTCACCGTTTTAGTCACCCTCCTCTGGACACGCCTCAGCTTCTCAACATCCTTTTTGAATTGTGCCCAGAACTGGGCACAGTATTTCAGGCGAAGCCTGACCAAAGCATAATAGAGTGGCACTATTATTTCCTTGATCCATATACTTCTATTGATGCAGCCTAGAATTGCATTGGCCTTTTTAGCTGCCCCATCACACTGTTGACTATATTCTCCTTGTGGGCTGCCAGGACTCCTAGATCCCTTTCACATATACACTGGTCCCCCGGGTTACGAAGGTAATCCGTTCCGGGATTACCTTCGTAACCCGGAAGTCGTTCGTAACCCGGGGGACCGCTTTCGCAGATTGACCGCGCGGCCATTTAAAGGGGTCGGGCGGCTTTTTTTCCACTTTTTTTCTTCGGATCCCGGGGGATCCTTCGGATCCCGGGGGATACAATGGCGGTCCCACCACCTTCGGATCCCGGGGTTTTCGTTACCCCGGGGATTCGTAAGGCGGAGGACCACTGTACTGTTGGCAAACCAGGTATCCCCAATGCTTCATCTGTGCATTTCATTTTTTCTGCCTAAGTGGATAATAATAATAGTAGTAGTAGTAGTAGTAGGAATAATCATCAAATGACAGAGTTGGAAGAGACCACAAGGGCCATCCAGTCCAACCCCCTGCCATGCAGGAACTCCCAATCAAACATACCTGACAAATGGCCATCCAGCCTCTGTTAAAAGACCTCCAAGGAAGGAGAGTGAGTGTGTTCCACTGTCGAACAGCCCTTACTGTCAGGAAGTTCTTCCTAAAGTTGAGGTGGAATCTCTTTTCCTGCAGCTTGCATCCATTGTTCCACGTTGTAGTCTCTGCAGCAGCAGAAAACAAGCTTGCTCCCTCCTCAATATGACATCCCTTCAAATATTGGAAAAGGGCTATCATATCACCTCTTAACCTTCTCTTCTCCAGGCTAAACATCCCCAGCTCCCTAAGTCGTTCCTCATAGGGCATGGTTTCTGGACCCTTCAATTTTAGTCGCCCTTCTTTGGACCCACTCCAGTTTCTCCACATCCTTTTTGAATTGTGGTGCCCAGAACTGGACACAATATTCCAGGTGGGGCCTGACCAAAGCAGAATAGAATTGGCACTATTACTTCCCTTGATCTAGACACTATACTTCTATTGATGCAGCCTAAAATTGCATTGGCCTTTTTAGCTGCTGCATCGCACTGTTGACTCACATTCAACTTGTCGTCCACTTGGACTCCTAGATCCCTTTCACATGTTGTCTCATTCAGCCAGGTGTCTCCCATCCTATATCTGTGCATTTCAATTTTCCTCTCTAAGTGCAGAACCTTACACATCTCTGTACTAAATTTCATTTTGTTAGCTTTAGCCTAGCTTTCTAGTCTATTCAGGTCATTTTGAATTTTGATCCTGTCCTCTGGGGTATTAGATGCTACTCCTAATTTGGTGTCATCTGCAAATTTGATAATTAGGCCCTCAATAATTTCATCTATGATTCTATGATTCTATCCAAGTCATTAATAAAGTTATGGAATAGTACTGGGCCCAGGACAGAACCCTGTGGGACCCCACTGGTCACTTCTCTCCAGGATGAAAAGGAACCATTGTTGAGCACCCTTTGGGTTCGGTCAGTCAACCAGTTACAAATCCATGTAACGGTTATTTTGTCTAGTCCACGTTTTGCAAGCTTGTTTGCAAGAATGTCATGGGGAACCTTGTCAAAGGCCTTACTGAAATCAAGATAATAATAATAATAATAATAATAATAATAAGCCTCTCTTACAGGCAGAAAATATTAGACCAAAGGGTTTTAGTTTGGACATATCATGAGAAAACAAGACTCATTAGAAAAGGCAATGATGCTTGGTAATGTGGAAGGCAGCAGGAAAAGAGGAAGACAGCATTACAGATGGATAGACTCAACCAAGGAAGCCTTGCAAGACCTTAGCAGGTCTGTTGATGATGGTGACATTCCTAGGTTCTCCTTCAGTCTAAGTCAACTTGATGGCATTTAACAGCAACAGCAATGATGCATGAGTCACTTCTCTGGGGCTGAAAGTATTCAGGGGTAGTTATGTTGACCTTGCAGAAAAATACAACAAAATCCAACTCCCACAAGCAATGACACCTTTACTAAATGAACTCCAAAGCAAAAAATACAGTATGCAAGGTTTAGAGGCATCACAGGCAAAGATCAGGACTGTCATCCATGGATATGGAGTTTGAGCAATAGCCAGTAGTGGGCACTGCAACACTGCAGTTAATCTCAATGCAGTATAACACTGATGTATAACACTTTCAAATAATAGGTTCCTAAGAATTGTGGCAGTTATTGTTTTAGTTCCAGGAATTTTAAAAATATTGATGTTTCGGTTGTCCTGCAAGCTGCAACATTTTATCTCCATTTGTTGATGGCGTAGGGTGTTGGGTGTATCTTCTTTTTCAAAGTATCTTCTTTTTCAAAAAAAAAGGTTGGCATCCTGTTTGTCATGATGTCACAAATTAGACAATTAGTTTTCCATCCACATTTACAATCATGGTTGTAAATACTTGCAAAACCCAACTTCAAATCCACACCAAGGCAATCAGTGAAATGTCTCTTTTGCATTATAAAAAGTTTGTTAGAATTCAGAGAGGAGAAAATTCCCCCTTCAAAGCACAGGAACATTTCACCAAATGATGCCCCAGTTTTTAAAAACCTTGATGCAATTACAAGAAATTGCTACAGACAACCCCCCTCCCAAAAAAAGAATGGAACAAATGGATATGAAGGCAACAACTGACAAAACCTGGGGAGCTTATATCATGTTTTTAGACCATGCTGGAAGAGCCCTGAGACAGGTTTATTGTTCAGCCATGCTCCTTTTCGTCTGGTTTTATTTGGTAAGCCTTGGGGTGGGCTGTTGCATTCTCAGAAGCTTAAAACATTCCCCCCCACCACAATTTTCTCCAGTAGGAGGAAGCTTTGGGAAGAGGCCATCGTTTTATAGATTTGCCCTTGTAAAAATGTCATGACATTTCTGTTTACACTAACCCTTTACAAATAGATAAAGTGGGCAGAGGAAGTAGAAAGCAGGTGCCTAGGCAGACAATGCCAGGCTTTTATGTAAAACCCAGCAGTCTGGTATAGAGGTTAAAATGCTGGACTGGGACTTGAGACTTGAGAGTAAGCCACCTGAGACGCTCACTGGCTCACTTTGGGACAGTGGACTCTTTCAGACGTGAGAAATTGGAAGTATAATCCAAGGGCAATCCAAACGCAATCCTGGGGTTTCACGTTATTGCGAATTAATTCTTCTCACGCAAATTCGGGCAAAAGGGAAGTCACTCCGAATGCAATCATGGGTTTAACGTTATTGCTAATTTAAGCTTCTCACGCGATTTCGGGCCATGCCTTCCGAACGGAGCAGGGGTTCAGGTAAATTTGCTAAACAAGCGAATTTACATGAATCCGCATTGGCTCCATTCGGAATTGGGAGAAATTCCTCCCATTTGAAAGAGTCCAGTGTCTCTTAATCTCTCTTACAGGGTTGTTTTGAAGGCAAAAGGAGGACAGGAAGCTATTGGTGGATTGGTACAATGAGGTCTTGGTGAAAGGGCCAGATGAGCATGTAACACTAACATGCCCTCAGAACAACTATAATCCACTTGGTATCTCCAGATGTGTTGGACAAAAACTCTCATTATTCCCAGCCAGCCTTTGCATCTTCTTCTTCCACAGCTCCTTGCAAAACCTCAAGACAGTTGTATCCTACACTGGCTGGATTATAATGTTTCAAACAATTTTTCCTTGCCATGTAGAACAGATCTACAAAATGTTTAATCTCAGTTCCCCACCTCTCAGTCAATGGTGTACCTGGCAGGTAGTTATTTCTAGTACCAATTTCAATCTCAATGACTGTTAGCAGTCACCCATCAAAAGTACCAAACAAAGAATGGCATCTAGAAACCATGGACCATCACAGGCCTTTGAGCAACCATTGATACCTAGCAGTCACTAGCATCATAAAGCAGCTCTTCAAATTCTCTTCTTTCTCCTTCCCTATCTCTTTTTCTTTTTGTGTCAGGTCATCTTCATTGTTTTATTTTTTTTAAAGGGAAGCCTAATTTTGCCAATATGGCAAAAAGTTTGCTGACACAGCAAAAGCTGCTTTTCCTGAGCTTTTCCAGCTGAAAAGTGGAATAGAAAAGCTTCAGTTGATCAGCAGCTAGGGACTACTGGCTACCAAATGTCATTCAGCAGCTCTGCGATAGAAAGTGAGGCTGCGTTCACACTGGAGAAATCAACCGGTTTAAGTGCTATGTCAATGCTGTGAAATTCTGGGAATTGTAGTTTGTTGTGGGGCCAATGTGTAGTTTGTGGTGGTGGCCGCCATGGCACTTAAACCGGTTGGTTTCTCCAGTGTGAACGCAGCCCCAGTGATAGACTATTGACCAGATCCCAGGGAAATAAATGGGGTTTCAAACAGCTAGGAAACCTCTTGGAAAGAACAGTAGGGCACGGATTTTTTCTCTCTCACTATGTAAATGGCCTGAAGTACTGTGAAAGAATGTTCTATGTAGGAAAATATTATTTTTCTATGCAAATCCCATTTTCTGCACAGATTTGATAATGTATTTACCAGGTTTTTGGAGGTATTTACAAGAATTGACATCTACTTTTCCTTTAACTGTGCTGGCCCATCTTCAGCCTATCAAAGCCAACTCAAGATTTCTAACTATGGTCTGGAAGACACTAGTTTCTCAGGGTCATTGATGGCTGGTAGCACCTAGCTACTAGCTTGTTTTCTCTACCAAGGAAAACAGGTTTCCTATTCAAAAAGAACTCTTTTCTGTGCAAAAAAAACCCCCACTTTATCCTGAACAGGATTTTTCTTTCTGTGCAGAAAACAAGTAAAAAACAAACACATGATTTCTGAATCAGAATAATTCCACGTCAATACTTTGGGATGGATAAGGAGAGAATACTGCAGAGAAATGTTTACTTTCCCCCATACTGTGGAAAAGCGACCGTACTTATTAATCCCCACAAGGAACCATGAAGGATTTATATCTCTGATCTGTATTTGTCTTGAGCAGCTGGTGATACAAAAGGACAGAGAACAGGTGAGAGGCAGGATGGCCATCTGTCAGTGCTGCTTTGATTGTGAGTTCCTGTATGGCAGAATGGGGTTAGACTGGATTGGCCCTTGGGGTCTCTTCTGTGGACTCTTTCATACAAGGCTAAATTGGAAGTATAATTTAAGGTCAATTCGAATGCAATCATGGGTTTTACCTTATTGCGAATTAACTCTTCGCACGCAAATTCGGGCAAGAGGGAAGCCAATTTGAATGCAATCATGGGTTTTACCTTATTGCGAATTAAAGCTTCGCATGCAAATTCGGGCAGGAGGGGGTTATTTTCGGGTAATGGGAAGTAATTCCGAATGGAGCAGGGGTTCATGTAAATTCGCTAAACAAGCGAATTTACATAAATCCGCATTGGCTCCATTCGGAGTTGGGAGAAATTCCTCCCCATTTGAAAGAGTCATGTGATTCTATCATTCTCCTTACAAGAGGGCCACAATTCCTTGTACGATGGTAGCTATGACGTGGGGTCTCTGGTAGGCACAGTGTTCCAACAAAGGGACTTATCAGCCCAGAATGAGCAGCTGCTGCTGGACTCTTATCTCCAAGTGTGCAAATTTTTAGGGTGGGTCCCAGGCCTGCTTGCATCACATGCCTCTTTCTGACCCTGTGTCCTAGAACAAGTGTTTTCAGTATATACAATATGCTTCTGCCCTCCCAAATTGTGCAACCAGAGTTTAAATTGCCTTGTCAAAACCCTGCCTCCCCTCTAATAAACTGGATCCAGTCAAGCAGGAAGAAGAAAAGGAAGAGGACTTAGAGAAAATACCAGGAAATAAGGACAAAAATAATTAAAAGCATCAAATACGTCAGGTACGGCGCTCCTGCCTGAGCCAATGGGGGTGCTTCAGAACTGTTGGTAGCTATTTGCCACCAGCTGTCAATTATTCCAAGTGTCTTCAAAGCACCAGGATGCCCTCCAACATTGGACTCTTTCAAACGGGAGGAATTTCTCCCAACTCCGAATGGAGCCAATGCGGATTCATGTAAATTCGCTAGTTAAGTGAATTTACCTGAACCCCTGCTCCGTTCGGAAGGCATTTGAAATTACTTCCCATTACCCGAAAATAACCCCCTCCTGACCGAAATTGCGTGCGAAGCTTTAATTCGCAATAACGTAAAAGCCATGATTGCATTCGAATTGACATTAAATTATACTTCCAATTTCTGACGTCTGAAAGAGTCCATTCAGAGATTGAAACCAGGAGATGCGTGCAAAATCAGCAAGTGGTCAAGATGGCCAAAGTTACTAATGAGGAAGAACAGACAAACAGAAGCTGGAGCACTTTACCTTTGCCAGAGTTAACTGCCAACAACAAGCTTGTGCACTCTCCTCTCCCCTCCCTCCTGCTGAGTTAACTGACCGCTCTGGGCCCCACAACAAACTACAACTGTTAGGTTGATTTGTAATTGGTTGACCATTTGAACCAAAGGGTGTTCAGCAATGGCTCCTCTTCATCCTGAAAACTGCAGCAGAAGGTTCTATATATATATATATATATATAAAAACCAACCAATATCAATATCACACGTCCCAATATGAAAGGACAATAATGTGAAAAGATTAATGGAAATAAACTCAAGAGCAGAAAGAACCAGTATAATTTCTAAAAGGGTAGCAATACCCCACTAATAGCAAATGCTAAAAATTTTAAATAATAAAACACAAGGCCAGACACGTTTCAACAGCAGTCTTCCTCAGTGGCCTATAAGTATGCAAACTATGTATAAAAATATCAAATCCACAGCTCACACAATGTGACTCTGTTAAATTCAAAAGTAGTGTTGTTCTTCTGCTCACAGAGCCACTTATATAGCCAGCAGAACTGGTGATGAGAACAGTCCTGCCAGAAAGAAAAACATAGGGAAGAATATAGGGTGTGGAAGGACAGTGAGAAACTCAAACCAACCAATTTACATTACCATTAAAGCTCACCGGAGATTCCGATAATGTGAGTCTGTTTCATACAAGGATAATCATATTCTTCTCCTGCTTACCGACCCCCTTATATAACCAGCTGAACCGGTAATGGAAATGGTTCTGCCAAGACTCAAGAAACAACTTGGCGGGGGGGGGGGGGGGACTTTAGATGTGAAAGGGATTGTCTTCATCCTGGACAGAAGAGACCAGTGGTTTTGTCTTGGGCCCAATGCTATTCAACATTTCTATCAATGACTTAGATGAAAGAATAGGGGGGCATACTTCTCAAATTTGCAGATGATACCAAATTAGGAGAAGTAGCTAATACCCCAGAAGAGAGGATCAAAATTCAAAATGACCTAAATAGATTGGAAATAGATTGGAAAGCTGGGCCAAAACTAACAAAATCACAGAGAAATGTAAGGTACTGCACTTAAGGCAGAAAAATGAAATTAATAAATATAAGTCATGCCAGACAAATCTGATCTCTTTTTTTGATAAAATTACCAGCTTGGTGGATGAAGGGAATGCTGTGGATATAGTATATCTTGATTTCAGTAAGGCCTTTGACAAGGATCCCCATGACATTCTTGCAAACAAGCTTGTAAAATGTAGGCTAGAGAAAAGTAACTGTTACATGGATTTGTAACTGGTTGGCTGGCCAAACCCAAAGGGTGCTCAACAATGGTTCCTTTTCATCCTGGAGAGAAGTGACCAGTGGGGTCCCACAGGGTTCTGTCCTGGGCCCAGTGCTATTCAATATCTTTATTAATGACTTAGATGACAGTATTGGGGGCCTAGTTATCAAATTTGCAGATGACACCAAATTAGGAGGAGTAGCTAATACCCCAGAGGACAGGATCAAAATTCAAAATGGCTTGAATAGACTAGAAAGCTGGGCCAAAGCTAACAAAATGAAATTCAACACAGAGAAATGTAAGGTACTGCACTTAGGACGGAAAAATGAAATGCACAGATATAGGATGGGGGGCATCTGGCTGAATGAGACCACATGTGAAAGGGATCTAGGAATTCAAGTAGACCACAAGTTGAACATGAATCAACAGTGCCAGCCAATGCAATTTTAGGCTGTATCAATAGAAGGATAGTGTCTAGATCAAGGGAAGTAATAGTACCCACTCTACTCTGCTTTGGTCAGGCCTCACCTGGAATACTGTATCCAGTTCTGGGCACCACAATTCAAAAAGGATGTGGAGAAACTGGAGCGGGTCCAAAGGAGGGCAACTAAGATGGTCAAGGGTCTAGAAACCTTGTCCTATGAGGAATGACTTAGGGAGCTGGGGACGTTTAGCCTGGAGAAGAGAAGGCTGAGGTGATATGATAGCCCTATTTAAATACTTGAAGGGATGTCACATTGAGGAGGGAGCAAGCATTTTTTCTGTTGCTCCAGAGAACAGGACCTGGAATAATGGATTGAAGCTCCAGGAAAAGAGATTCCACATTCAACATTAGGAAGAACTTCCTGACAGTAAGGGCTGTTCAACAGTGGAACACACTCCCTCAGAGTGTAGTGGAGTCTCCTTCCTTGGAGGTCTTTAAACAGAGGCTGGATAGCTATCTGTCAGGTATGCTTTGATTGGGAGTTCCTGCATCGCAGGGTGTTGGACTGGATGGCCCTTGTGGTCTCTTCCAACTCTGTGATTCTATGATTCTAGGATGGGGGACACCTGGCTTAACAAGACTATGCGTGAAAGGGATCTAGGTGTCCTAGTAGACCACAAGTTGAACATGAGTTAACAGTGTGATGCGGCAGCTAAAAAGGCCAATGCGATTCTAGGCTGCATCAACAGGGGTATACTGTCTAGATCTAGGGAATTAATACTGCCACTCTATTCTTCTTTAGTCAGGCCTCACCTGAAATATTGTGTCCATTTCTGGGCACCACAGTTCAAAAAGGATGCTGACAAGCTGCAGCATGTCCAGAAGATGGCGACCAAAATGGTGAAGCGTCTGGAAGCCTCCCAAACCCTATGAGGAGTGACTTAGGGAACTGTGTATATGTTTAGTCTGGAGAAGAGAAGGATAAGTGGTGATATGATAGCCCTGTTTAAGTACTTGAAGGGGAGTCATATTTACGATGGAGCAAGCTTGTTTTCTGCTGCTGCAGAGAATAGGACACAGAGCAATGGATGTAAGCTATTCCACCTAAACTTTAGGAGGAACTTCTTGACAATAAGAGCTGTTTGATGGTAGAACACACTCTCTCAGAGTGTGGTGAAGTCTCCTCCTTTGGAGGTTTTTAAACAGAGGCTGGATGGCCACCTGTCGAAGATACTTTGATGGAGAATTCCTGCATGGCAGGATGTGGATGGACTGGATGGCCTTTGTGGTCTCTTTCAACTCTACAATTCTACGATTCTGTGAATCACTCAGAGGGCACCAATTCCAGCTTCTCTGGTACTTTTAACCAGTGTTAACACAAATTGCAATGATCCTGGTAAGGCATTCACAATTCTATCATAGTGCCTGAATGGTGGTGTGGTTTGATGTCATTTTCTAAAGACATGCATTTTGTTGTACAATTTCCACATAATTTTCTTTTCTTGGCAAGCAGTTATAGCAAGCAAGCAATCATGTTTCTGCATTTTTGTGTACATTTTTCATTGATGTGCATTTTTTAAAAGTTTTCCCACCACCAAATAATTCCTTTGTAGAATTTAGAAGCAATCCGAGTTACAGTTCACATATTGGTGTGAAAGTGCAAAACAACAACAACAAATTATATCCTTCCTTTTTCACAAAGTTAAAACACAAAGCAGTTTACAATTTTTTTAAAAATGCAGGTAAAAACATACAAAAGTGAATGTTAAAATGGAATTAAACTGCTACAGTTTTTAAAAATGCATTCCTCCTTAATAAATAAAATGTGTTTAAAAAGATAAAAGTGCTTAAAAACAGTACAAGTAAAACAGTGCAACATCCCCAGCCCATTCTTTAAAGACTTCATGTTTTGTTAAGGGACAATGAGCTAAATTTGCATTAAACTGAAAAACAGATATAAGTTCTTTTACTTAATTTGTTTTTCAGTTCTGGATAATTTTCTGCCTTACTGGTCATTACTTATCTTCTGTTACAGAAAGATATATTACAGAGGTATTGTAAATATTCACTGCTCTGTCATCCAGAGGAAGGTTAACTGCCTTAAGTAATTTTACTGCTGAAGGAAGCATGAACCTGTAAAAACAGAAAAGCGTGATTACGGTAAAAAAGGAGAGATGACTACTAGGAGTGACTTCCCAGAAAACATGCTGGTCACACCCATGTTCTTTTTCTGGGCTGTGGCCCTTTTGTACTGCTTTCCCATAACCCAAACTGAATTTTGGTTCTGCTGCTGATCTTCAGGCATTTCCTGTTTTCTGCTTGTAGTTGCTAGCTACGCCACCAGACATGGGCATGAAATGCCAGTTGAGGGTCATCATCAAAGCCCAGTTCCCAGCATAGGTATATAGTAGGTTAGTGGGAAAGCAATTCTCTCTATTTACTTTCGGGGCACAGAAATATAGACTTGGAAGAGACCACAAGGGCCATCAAGTCCAATCCCATTCTGTCATGCAGGAATTCACAATCAAAGCACCTCCAACAGATGGCCATCCAGTCTCTGTTTAAGGAGGAGATTCCAACACACTCCAAGGGAGTATGCTCCATTGTCAAACAGGTCTTACTGTCAAGAGGTTCCATGTTTAGATGGACTCTCTTTTCTTGGTGCTTGAATCCATTGCTCCGTGTCCTATTCTCTGGAGCAGCGGAAAACAAGCCTGCTCCAGCCTCAATATGCCATCCCCTGAAATACTTCAACAGGGTTATCTTAACTTTCTTAACCGACATCATTTTAGTTGCCCTCCTTTGGACACACTCCAGCTTGTCAACATCCTTTTCAAAGTGTGGTGCCCAAACTGGGCACAGTATTCCAGGTGAGGTCTCATCAAAGCAGAATAGTTGCACTATTACTTCCTTGATAATACTTCTATTGATGCAGCCTAGAATTACATTGGCCTTTTTAGCTGCTACATGGGGACTTATGTTCAACTTGTGGTCTACTGGGACTCCTAGTCTCTAGATCCCTTTCACATGTAGTCTTGTTCAGCCAGGTGTCCCCCATCCTATATCTATGCATTTCATTTTTTCTACCTAAGTGCAGTATCTTAGTTTTCTCCCTGCTGAAGTTCATTTTGTTAGTTTTGGCCCAGCTTTCTATTCTATTAATGCCATTTTGATCCTGTCCTCTGGGGTGTTAGCTACTCCTCCTAATTTGGTGTCACCTGCAAACTTGATAAGCATTCCCTCTATTCTTTCATCCAAGACATTGATAGAGATATTGAATAAGACTAGGCCCTGAACAGAACCCTGTGGCACCCCACTAGTCACTTCTTTCCAGGATGAAAAGGAGCCATAAGTAGTGTGTTACACACTTTGGCCACCACATCTCACTCCTGGCTTACATATTAGGAGAGGGAAAGGGTTAAAATGGCAGAGAGATATGAGGAGAGGAAGAAGGGAAGGGTTGGTACAGATACCACCAGAGCTGTAGCCCTTGGCAACACCAACCCCTCATCCCACCCTAATGTTGTCAACATGTCCAACAAACCAACAACTATGAAACGTTGAAGGTTCGCATTGGGGTTTGTCTGTGTGTGAGAAATCATGCCCAGGCACTCTCCTGAAATGAGTGGAGTCCTTTCTTTCCCCTAACCATTCCAGGCAGAGTCCTTCAGCATCTGATGAGCAAACAATAAAAGCCAAGAAAAATGAGGAAATGAAACTGAATATTTGAATTGGCTACAAAAGTGGAAGATGTTGTTACAGAAGAGGGAAAGAAAAATAAAGGCGAGGAGGGAAGGAGATGGAACAAAACTGGCTGTGAATGGACTTTTTGTGTCTAAAGAGAGTGGGTGAGCTGGATTTGGCCAGTGACTTATCTGCCACGTCCTCTCATTGCCATGCTTTTGCCTTCTTGGCCTGGGTGGCTGAAGGGTTCGAGGAGGCAGAGCTGAGCAACACGATTCTATGATTCTATGGTTCTAGGTCCAGCTTACACCATCATTATTCATTGACAAGATGCCATCTGCAATTTCAGTATTTCAAAATACAAACATGAAAAAAAAAACATGAACTACAGCAACAACAAAAAAAATCATCTTCCTGATACATTTACCTGATTTGGAGGGGACTCATTTCAGAGAGATCGAGGAGTGGATGGGGCCAAAAAAAAAAAAAAAAAAAAAAAAAAAAAAAAAAAAAGGCAGAACCAAATTACCAGCATATTTTTGGCTTGACATTGTTACTGCTGGGAACTGAGCCTTTCAACCAGTGGTGTCACTATACCAGGTGACATCCCAGAAACAAGATGACATCTGGTTGGGCCCTCCCCCCATGCCTTATCCCTAAGACAGAGCTTCTCATCGTCCCACCTAAGCCTTCCCTTCAATATTCCTGTTCTGTTTCTCTTGACGGCGCTTCTATTCAACCGATTCAGAAAGCCCGCAGTCTTCGTTTCATCTTTGATTCCTCTCTGTCGTTTATCCCCCAGATTCAGGCCATCGCCAAGACTTGTAGATTCTTTCTTTACAACATTGCTAAAATCCATCCATTCCTCTCAGCCTCCACTGCCAAGACTCTGGTCCATGCCCTAGTGGTATCTCGACTAGATTATTGTAACCTTCTTCTGACAGGGCTTCCTCTCTCTCACCTCCATCCTTTAATCTCTGTCCAGAACTCAGCTGCACGTATTATTGCCTCTTTGACCATGTTTCTCCCCTCTTATCCTCCCTTCACTGGCTCCCCTTCCCCTTCCGCATCCAGTACAAGCTTTCGTTGTTGACTTTCAAAGCCCTCCACGGACTGACCCCTCCATACTTATCTAAACTTATTTCTCCTCACACTCCTTCTCGTACCCTCCGTTCTGGTAGTCAAGGTCTCCTATCTCAGCTGAGGATTTCCACTGCTCTGTCCCAAATTCTTCCCTTCTCACTTGCGGCCTCTCACTCCTGGAACCTTCTTCCCCCACATGCACGCCTCATCACTTCCCTAACCAGGTTCAAAACTGAGTTAAAGACTATATTGTTTAGGGAAGCGTTCCCAGGATTGTGCCGTCTGCCCCAGGATGCCTCCTTTTAACTATGTATTAAAAAGCCGTGCTTTTTCCTTTTGCCTGAGTCCACTGGTAAAGACTCTTCCCCCTCCTATTTATATTATATTATATTGTTATATTATATTATATTATTATTTATTTCAAGGATTTGAATATTTGAAACATTGTTTATTTCAAGGATTTAGATCTCGCATTTCTTCCACAATGGGATCCTCCTCCCTTGCAATCCACCCCGCACCCTTAGGTCCTCTGGGAAGAATCTACTGCAAGTAAAAAAGACTAGATTACAGTGGTCCCCCGGGATCCGAATCCCCCGGGGAATGAAATCCCCGGGACCCGAAACCGCCGCGGGAGAAAAAAAGCCCCCGGCCAATGAAAAAAACCCCGGGTTGCGAAAGAAATTCGCAACCCGGAAGTTTTAAAACAGCACACTTCCGGTGCGCTGTGCACCAAAAAAAGAGGTCCCCGGGGTTGCGAAAACTTCCGGGATACGAAGGTAATCCCGGAACGGCGTGCAACCCAGGGGACCGGAACGGATTACCTTCGTAACCCGGGGGACCACTGTATCAGCAGTGAGAGGACCTTCTTGGCTGCCACTCCTAGGCTCTGGAACGACCTGTCGGATGAGATCTGCTACATTACCACTCTAGAAGCCTTTAAAAAGGCCATCAAGACAGATCTCTTCCAGCAGGCCTTTCCAGACTAGCCCTGTTCAGTTTTCCCTTCCCTCCTCCTGACGGCCTTCTCTGCCTCTTTCCCCAAGGATGGCGTGTTTCCTCCTACTACTTTGGGGCTTTGTGTATGGATTTATTTCTATTTTAAATTCCTTGTATTGACATTTTAACTTTTTCTGCTGTTTAATTCCTTTTTAGATTAATGTTTTAAAATTTTGTATGTGAGGAGGGAGGGCAAGGGGTTTTTAAGTTGACTGTGGACTCTTTCAAACGGGAGGAATTTCTCCCAATTCCGAATGGAGCCAATGCGGATTCATGTAAATTCGCTTATTTAGCGAATTTACCTGAACCCCTGCGCCGTTTGGAAGGCATTCGGAATTACTTCCCATTACCCGAAAATAACCCCCCTTGCCCGAAATCGCGTGAGAAGCTTAAATTCGCAATAAAGTAAAACCCATGATTGCATTCAGAGTGACTTCCCTTTTGCCCGAATTTGCGTGAGAAGAATTAATTCGCAATAACGTGAAACCCCAGGATTGCATTTGGATTGCCCTTGGATTATACTTCCAATTTCCCACATCTGAAAGAGTCCTGTGATTTTACTGTATTCTGTTTTTAATGACTGCTGTAATCTGCTTTGATTCCTCTCCTGGAAAAGGCGGAATAGAAATAAATCCTATCATTATTATTATTATTATTGCTGTGTTAATTGAGTACAAACTCCTTTTGCACTTTGAACTCGGTTTGCAGCAAGTGAAGTAAGCTGAAGACAAAGGGGGGAACTGGGAGGAGGGGAGAGAAATTTGGACATTTGAAAAGCAGCTGGCAAAGTGGGACAGCAGAGTTGTGACCAGGGACAATAGTGAAATAGGAACAGTTGGAGGGTATTCTAAAAATAACTGAAACTAATAGTGGTACTGAGCTTTTCAAAGCTGTATGGTAGGCAGAGTGGTTCAACAGGTGAAGCTTTCCTTAGAGTGGATGTTGTCTCATGGATTTTGAAGGTCTAAGAGGGGAAACTGTTTCCCAGTGCCTTCAGGGGGAATGGAAGAGCCTAGGAGCTTTCTGGGTAAAATCAAGAGTTTCAGAACAGTCCACTGAGAACTTGGTTTTGGCTGCAGTTGCTGTTTTCATGGCTCTTCTTTTCTGCCTGCCAACCAAGTTAAGAAATATTTTACAGCCTTAGTCAGCACTGAAAGGTGTACTCCATTTGGCAGAAAGACAGCCCTCATGCTGTGACTATTTCTCCCTCCTCACCCTCCAAAGCAAAGACAGCACACCTCAATATTGTCACAGTTGCCTTTATTGTTAAAAGTTATAAATAAGTAATTTTCCAAGGGTTGAACAGCTCTCCATCCCTCCCAGCCACTCCCTGTTTGCCTCCTAAGCCCTCACCCACTTCAATAATGCTAGACCAAGAATCTTATATTTATGAATCACAAGCCTGTCTCCTGATGTTAAACAACTGGAGATGCAGAGGAAGCCTACTAGAAAGATTCTGGGTTCCAAAACATTTCTCCACGGAGTATTTCCCAGAGAAACCACTGGCTCACTGGGAACGCTTGGATTTAATTTTATGTCCTCCCCACATGAGTCAGCAGTGCGATATGGCAGCTAAAAAGGCCAATGCAATTTTAGGCTGCATCAATTGAGGTATAGCGTCTAGATCAAGGGAAGTAATAGTGCCGCTCTATTCTGCATTGGTCAGGCCCCACGTGGAATACTGTGTCCAGTTCTGGGCACCACAATTCAAAAAGGATGTGGAGAAACTGGAGCATGTCCAAAGGAGGGCAACTAAGATGGTGAAGAGTCTGGAAACCATGCCCTATGAGGAACGACTTAGGGAGCTGGGGATGTTTAGTCTGGAGAAGAGAAGGTTAAGAGGTGATATGATAGCCCTGTTCAAATATTTGAAAGGATGTCATATTGAGGAGGGAGCAAGCTTGTTTTCTGCTGCTGCAGAGACTAGAACGCGGAACAATGGATGCAAGCTGCAGGAAAAGAGATTCCACCTCAACATTAGGAGGAACTTCCTGACAGTAAGGGCTGTTCGACAGTGGAACACACTCCCTTGGAGTCTCCGTCCTTGGAGGTCTTTAAGCAGAGGCTGTATGGCCATCTGTCGGGGATGCTTTGATTTGGAGTTCCTGCATGGCAGGGGGTTGGACTGGATCGCCCTTGTGGTCTCTTCCAACTCTATAATTCTATGATTCTACTTTTAATTTTAGCATGGAACTTCGAAATAGTTCCTAGTTTTGGACTGCAAGTTCAAGAATCTCTCACTGGGGGACTGCCATCCAAAAAGAGGGATTGGTTTCCTAAGGTCTCATTCAGAATGTCTGTCTTTTGGGAGCTTTGTGGCCCACCAGATATAGGTATCCAACTCCCACCATCATCCCTAGCCAGTAAAGCCAACAGTGAGGGATATTAAAAATTGCAGCTTAGCAACATTTTGCAATACCACACATGAGGGCTGACTCAAGATATTTTGCTACCTGAAGGAAAGACCAAGATGCTGCCCTCCCACCTGTGTACATAATAAGCAAACTAAAGTTGACCATTGAACCTTCTTTCCCCCCAACCAAGTGCAAGTGTCTGCTATTGTCCCGGAGGACATGCTGGGTAGTTTAGCAGGCCCAGGACACCCAGGGCTTGTTGCCCCTGCATTGGGCACCCCTGCATTGCCCTTTATTTTAGGATTCCGAAAGTCCTTCTGCCCACCCTGCTCTGGTTAAATTTAATATTTTTCATTTTGTTCCTTCATGCGTCCAAGTTTGGATCCTCTGGAACTCTTTGTTGATATGAAGCAATATAGGAGTGACACAATGATAGATCTGTTTAAGTATTTGAGGCAGTGTCATATTGAGGATGGAGCAAGCTTGTTTTCTGCTGCTCCAGACATGTAGCAATGGGATGCAAGCTGCAGGAAAGGAGATTCCACCTCAACATTAGGAAGAACTGTTGCAAAAACTAAAGTAAGGTGAAGACAAAGGGGGGAAACCAGGAGGAGGGGAAATGTCCTGAGGGTAAGAGCTGTTAGACAGAATAAGATGCTGCCTCCAAGGTTTTGGAGTCTCCTTCTTTGGAGGTTTTTGAACACAGGCTGGATGGACATTGGTCACAAGGAGTGTTTTCATTCCTGCATGGCAGAATTAGGTTGGACTGGATGGCCCTTGTGGTTCCTTCCAACTATATGATTCTCTGATTCTATAAATTATTCCCTTTGCCAAAATGTTCCTACATTACTTAGGCAATTTACTTCACTTTTGGTGTGAGAGCAATTGGCTGTTTTCACACCTGCATGTGGCTGCTTCCAATGCTGATCTTCCCCATAGTTCTCACCAGTACCCTGACATTAACTCCTATTGGGAATCCCAACTTGCGTAGACCCATGGAAACAATGAGAATGGTGCAAATGTTGACTCAGTAAGATCCAGGCTGTCGATTTCTACAATCAATGCCATTTGGAATCCGCCTGGACCAGCCGAGTTCTGCTGTCTAGCCAACCCACCCGCCCCCAGGTCCATCTGTAGCAAGCATGCCTTCTAAAGGTTGTCGTTGGCCATTGCAGGGTTGGTGTAGGATAAGGGACTGGTGCCATTTTTAGGAAGAGTCTGAGAAAGAAACAGAAAAGAGATTGTCAGTTCAATGGAATAGCTCTGACCTTTGGGCTCGCCCTGTCAATAGGCAGAGTGAGGTGGTTGTTCCAGTTTGCAGAAGCTGGGAAGTGGCAAAAAGGGATTGGAAGAGTGTGCCACATGATACATCTGGTTTAGTGGAGGATAATCCCATTGCTTGCATGGCCTTCAACATGTCATAAATAAATAAAAAATGGGATGTGTGTGGCAGAGCAACATCAAAGTGTGGTCAAGATGGCAAAAGTTATTCATGAGGAAGAACACACATGAAGTACACATGCAACAGTTTGCTTTTGTCTGAGCCTATTGAAAGGATAACTGAGTGCAAACTACTTTTGTACTTTGAACTCAGCTTGTAACAACTGGAACAATCTGAGGACAAAATAGGAAAGTGGGAGGAAGAGGAAGAAACTGGAATATTTTAAAAGCAGCTGGAAAAGTTGGACCACAGAATATTGTTTTCCCCAAATTCAAACAGTTGGAGGGTATGATAGGTGTAATATGCAACTGTGCCTGCATATATCACTAACTAAATTCTGTCCTGCAACTTAATCCATTTCATAACAGGCTTTCAAAGCTCTTAAAATGAGCACAGCCATGGGAGGAAGGTTGAGAGATGTTCTGACAACTATTACAGAGCAACTTTCTAGGCAAAAGTTTCCAAAGTGAATTTTACCAAAAAAATTTCATGGGGTTGTGCTAACCACTACCAGGCTCCATGAAAAACCACTTTGGGCCTCTTGTCCTCAGGCATGCTATCAGGAGCTACTTTGTCATATATTGTGTGTGTATATATATATAATCACGTGCATACAGAAAAACAAATGTACCTGTTTGCATGGGACAAAGGTTGGAATGGAGTGGCTGTGCAAATAAAGGCAGCCCAACTGGAAGACAGAGTGAAGGCCACACTTGTATCAGGCAACAAATTAAGCCCACAAGAATGGCAGAATTTAGTCATACTATCAGAAGACAAGTCAATAATGTCCTTACGATACAAAGCTCAGTTTCACACTTTCCCATAAGAGCAGAGGAAAAACCTACAAGGTCAGTGATCAGAAAGGTTCTTTCTTTGTACTGCACTGGCTGGGGCATTCTTGGAGTTGTAATCCAAAAAGGTACTTTTCCCAAGCTCTCCTCCAGGGCATCTGGTACATGCAATCTGTTTTAATGTTGTAATAAATTTAATTTTGTTTTAATGTAACACTTTCCAATGTTTTTTTAATTATACTGTTTTTTTAAATCTTGTAAGATGCTCTGAGTCCCAATTTTGGGGAAAGGGTGGATAATAATAATAATATAATATATTATTATTATTATTATTATTATTATTATTATTACTATTATTATTTACCATACAGTTAGGATTCCTCTATGAAGCTTAGTTCAGCGGTACAGTTACCCCCAATCTGTGTTGCCAATATTGATTCCTCTTAAGAACTATGCCTTTCCACCAGATGAACCATAATGAATGACTAGAATCCTGTCAGTTAAACATGTTGGCATAGCTATCAGCCACACCAGGCATTGGGTGGCATTATGGAAGGAGGTATCCAGCACCCCCTTTCTCAATATGTCTTGTTCTGGGTTTGCAAAAGCAGACAGGAGGTTCCCAAGCACTGGACTCCTGTCCCTGTCTTGGCCACCAAATAACAGTGGAATTGCACCCAGGCCCTTGAGCACCTGGGGAAGAAGGAGCACTGGGCAGAGGTGGCTCTTTCTTCTCTGTGAGTGCACCCTTACAGCCAAATAGTGGCCAAGGGTGAAAATGGGACCCCTGTTGTTACATAAAGGAGGAGGATTCAAGGGAGAGGAAGAAGTCTCTGTCCCAGAGGATGGCATAAATATTAGGGTGGACTGGGCAAAATAGATCTTTGCTCCTTAAAGCGTCTAAAAAAATTTCTGGTGGTATTCTGATAAAAATCCATCCCAATGTGACGTCCCTTCTATACTACAGTTCATTTGTCGATTTCCCAAGTACACATTAAAGAACAACAACACAACTCCACATTCCCTCCCTACTCACACCATTTTCTTGGCCAAGACATTGTTTGGCATTCACGTTGCATATTGATTTCTTGGAGCATTTGTATTTAACATTGATTAAACCACTGTAGCTTCTAAAAATAGTTGCAAGGTACACTGAAGGTGCAAGGTAACATATGACATTTTTATCTTGTTTTTCACCCCAAAAGGCTCTTGGAACGATGTAGAACTATTATTTTGTTTAAAGACAAATGCCTGTGGCCATAATTAAGAAAAGAGCAGAACATGGAAAAGTGACTGTTTGGGTCACAAATCTCAATCCTCAGGACACAGTGTGGTCCCAGAAACAATTTGTTAAGGGAAATCCACACATGTAGGAATCTACAATTGATTTGTATATCAGTATAATATATTAGGTCAATGGTTCTCTGAAAAATATAAGTGAAAAAATGTTTACCTTTGGTAAAACGTATAGAGACCTGGGAGAAAGGTGCCAATTTCAAAAAATAGCTGTCTATGAATTTCTATGTGGGGCGGGGGGGGAGGGATTAAACTGATGGACAGCTGAGGTAGAAACTGGAAAACTATGATGGAATCAAGTTTTCCCATCGTAACGCAGATTCTAATGTAAACGAATGGGACTTGTTTAAAAATGCTGCAGGGGCACTTCTTTTCAGGATTCCAGTCATTTCCAACCATGTCATTTTCCACAATACTCCATTCCTTCCCACCTAATTTTCTGTTCCTCTTCTTCTAGACGGTTCCATCCCAGGCTTCTTCTCCAGGGCAGAGCAGCCTGCAAGGGTATGCACACTCATCTCCTGCTCCTGGAGAGGCCAGGCCAGGATGGAGCAGCTGGGAATGGGGAGAGTACGGTTCAACCAATTTGGTGTCACCAGATGCGGTTTGCATCCCACTAGTGATATGTTGTTAGCCGCCTTGGGTCCCACTTTCGGAGAAAGGTGGGATAAAAAAAAGTAAAATTAAACAAATAAATAAAGACTCCATTGAAGAGGGAATTCCTGCAGGTGTTACACAACCAGATAGCAAGAAACACCTCCTGAAATCCCCTTTTCTACACAACCCTTAAAGGCATGGGAGCCCTCTCCAGTTTTCAGTCTGGCAACCACGGGTAAGGAGAGCGCATGAGAAGCAAAAAGCATGGAAACATCCTTGAGTTTTCTTTCAAGAAAGAAAGAAAGACAGCTTTGAGTTTTCTTTCAGAAAAATGAATGGATGCTTCTCCCTCTTCCCTGTTTTCACGGGGGAAAAAAGATAGTGACACAGGGCATCCCATCAGGTCAAGTTCTTTCTCTTTGATAACCAAATGTCCTGCATTTGTTGCCTAGACTTTGACACACACATTAATTTCCTCTCAGGTCCAGGCCGTGGGAGCAGCCAGCTGCCTTGGTGGGGAGACAAACTTGGAGAGTGGCCAGAAACATTATAAGCGATTCGATGTCATGTGTAAACAGTGCCAGGTCATGGTTTCGGGGAGTGGCCAGCCCAGCCAAGGCGCTACCCCCACCAAGGGCAAACAGAGCACAGCGCCAGTGTGGGAACCTTTGCCTTCACCCTCAACTGGATGAATTCGGCTTGCTAAAAATTTGCAGGAGTGAAGGGCTGAGGAGAATGCAACTGTTATAGGGGACTATTCGGGCCAAGTCTGATTCTTTTTCTCCCTCTCTCTCCCTTTGGCCTAGATTCCCAAGGCCCACAGATATGGAGCCAAATATTTGCTCAGCCTCCTAGTGTTTGTTCAGCAGCGTTGTGTATGGAACAGAACAGATGTGGCCAGCTTTGTCAAGCAGGATTAGGTGGAGGAGCAGAGTCGAGGTGGTGGAGGTGACATTATTTAACCTCATATTTTGAATCTCACTGTCCTCTTATCTATTGCCACCACCAATATGAAATAAACTCAGGCTGGGGTCTGTTTGTCAATGGGTTTTCCCTGGCACGATAGTCACACTAAGCTTTCTCAAGGGGCAGCTGTCTGTCAGAGAGGAGAACAGGTGGTCTTATTCCACCCCATTCTGTAACTTTGAGCCATATGAGATGTAAAGTAAAAGGAATGTCTTTTTTGAGACATTCCCTACTCTTGTAGGGTAAAATGGCAGGGATGGCAGGACACTAGGATGAAGCCTTGCCTTGAGTTGGCATCTGGCATAATGTCAGTTGTTGTTTTAAGACAAAGTGTCCAGTTATATCACACTAGGGTCAATTCCAGAACCATCCCACAATTATCCCATTTCCAATAATAGGATATTCATTGCGAATAATAGGATGATTGTGGGATTGTTCTGGAATTGACTCTCATGTGATAATCTGGTAAATAGAGGAGGGCAGAGAGACTGAGGTATATGTAGCCAGGACTCAAGATGGGCAAGAAGCCAGAGGCTTGTGGTTTCCCTTCCAACTCCAGTTGGCAGAGGTGTCAGCCATAAGATTAAAAGAACCCAGAGCTTGGAAGTAATCAATTACAAGTAAGAACATTACCTGTAATACGTTATTGGTGTGTGTGTGTGTTTGTGACGGGCAAAATAATGTAATAATTGGTGATGTTATTACTTTTCTCTGCCTACTACCATTTACTAATTACTTTGTTGTTGTTGTTGTTGTTGCTTCGTGTGAACCTTTTTTGCATTTCTCCTTGTTGCAATGAAGGATAGCCCCCAGCGGTGGCATCACTAGGGGGGTTCAGGGGATGTGAATGGCACCAAGTGATACCCCAGAAGAAGGATGAGATGCAGCTGGGCCCTCCTCCTCCTGCTCCACTCCTGGCTTTTTTGTGACATTGTAGGCCTCCTTGTGAGACTTCTGCAGCAAAAGAGGCCATGCACCTGTCCCTAGACTTGCCGTGATGGTGGAGGCCTCCTCACAAGGACACATTTGCAGCTCCAGCAAAGAAAACATCCGAGTATGTTTCACCGGGTGACACCAGGGGTAGGGATGCCACTGGCTCCCAGTGTATATATGTGTGCAAAAGAGAAAAGTGGCAGGGTAGATGGCAAGAAAGGAGGAGAGTTCTACGGACCTCATTGTAAGGATTTTGCTTGTTGCTGGGAGCAGCATACCGCCCATGTGTGTGGTATGTTGGGTACTCATTCATGGGGTGGTAGGAGTCTCGGGAACTCAGTAGATTCAGACTGCCTTGATGGTGCCGTCGACACCAGTAGATGATCTGGGAGGAAGCAAAGAAGAACAAAAGTGAAAGCATGTAGACTGGGCCAGGGGCGGGGGGAGAGATAAAGAGGACCTTCATTTTTAAAACTGGTGGAACAGCTTCAGGGGTATTTTAAGCTGTCATATTGAATCTGCTTACTTGAGAATAAGTACAACAAAATTATTGCCACTACAGCTACCACCCTTCTGCTACTGCTCCTCTTCCTCCTTACTTTTATTTATATTATCCTTTTCCCCCCAAACCAGGCTGCAATTAAATAAAATAAAATTTTAAAAATTTGTGTGTAAGAGAAGTATATTCATTTCTGTCTAGATAAGTATAAGTTTGTGGTGTTTTCCTGTTTATATACAGCACTGAGATTAACCTATATTAAAGTCAAGGGGAAGGGATCATGTGGCCTTCCAAATGGAGACAAATCGGAGACAGATATTTCTCTAGAGAGCCATTAGGCAGCTCTCTATAGTATTTTCCTTTGCTAGCTGGAGGGAGATTCTGGCTCCCTCCCCCCCCCCCCCCCAATTGTGCTTTGGTATGATCTGGCTTTTCTTTATTCTTCATTTGCTTGTCTCTTTATTAGATACATTTGAATCCTACCTTTTCTCTGATGAGCTCAAGGCAACACGTGTGGCCCTTCTGACAACAGCCCTGTTAGATAGAACAGGCTGAGAAAGAGTAACTGGTTTAAGGTCAACTACTGAGTTTCACGGCTCAGTAATGGACTCCATCCTGGATTTCTGAAGTCCGAATTCAATAGTCTAACCACTATAGTAATACATCACTACATCACTGGATCTCCATCACAGCTAAAAGGAACATTGGTCCTCAGAACCTGAATACTTTTTAATATCAGGGGTTGGGGTGTTGCATGGGATCTCACCAGAGGGATGTATGTATTGATCTTGTGAGCCAGAAGTGGTATAGGCCTGATTTTGACAAATAGGGATGAGTTACTCACCAGCAGCAGGAAAGCAACAAGGGCTATGAGTAGAATGATGCAAACTAAGACAAGGAGAGCAATGCCCCAGCCTGGAACAACTTCAGACGCAGAAGAACTAGAAGTACTGGGAACATTTGCTGGAGAGATTGGTGTTGCTAAAGAAGAAAAGGAAATGTTAGTAGCCTGCAAGTGCTAGTGTTCTACTAGTGACAGAATTCTGTATATTTTATTTTGATTTCTCTCTATCTCAGTGGTTCTCAACCTGTGGGTAGCAACCCCTTTGGAGGTCAAACAACCCTTTCACAGGGGTAGCCTAAGACCACTGGAAAACACATGTTTCATATTACACATATGAAGTAGCAACCGAAATAATTTTATGGTTGCGGTCACCACAACAAGAAGAACTGTATTAAAGGGTCATGGCATTAGGAAGGTTGAGAACCACTCCTCTATCTCATTATGTATTCAAATATATAGCCATGTTAGTCTGTAGAATCACTATTTAGAGAGATCTCGTAACACCTTGGAGACTAACTGACAGAAAGAAGTTAGCAGCATGATCTCTCTTTATGTATGTGTATGCAACGTGTATGCACTTGTCTATAATGAAGGATGAAAATCTTCATTTTCAATCCTCAACACTTCCTAAATACATTTGAGCCACTAGCCATCTTCCTCTAACATTTCATCTACCATGACAGTGGGCAGGTCAACTACACTGGTCACTCAAGAAACCTTGGTGGGCTGTGTTACCTCAAGGTATAGCCTCCCTTCATGCCTCCTCGTTTTTATATTAAGTAGAAATCATAGTGGATGTTTTTGGCACATAGCCAAGGAGGGTGTCATGAGTATGAGAAACTAGCCATATCTGTTTCTCATATTAGGAGGTCTAACTGGCTCAGCATGGGGAAAAGCCAAAGGACCGTAGGCAGGCTAGATAGATCAAGATAGAAATCTGCCTACTCCCTTCATTGATAGCAGTGACAGGTCCAACCCCTGAGATCTGGAAACCCTGTTTCCCATCCTTGATACTGGGCTGCAACTTTTCAAGTACTAGTAAACAGATATTTGTTATTTGTTATTTTCAAGTACTAATGAACAGGTCTTGCCAAGACAAACTTGTGACAGGTAACTTACTTGTGGCTGGCTTCTCCACTGTCTTTGAGGTGGCCTCAGAGCGGATGGTTGTGGTGGATGATGTGGAGGGCTTGCTTGCTGTGGGTGGAAGGAATCTCAGATGTAACCTATTCTTCATACCCCCTATCATAGAATCATAGAGTTGGAAGAGACCACAAGGGCCATCCAGTCCAACCCCCTGCCATGCAGGAACTCCCAGTCAAAGCATTCCCGACAGATGGGCATCCAGCCTCTGCTTAAAGACCTCAAAGGACGGAGACTCCATCACTCTCCGAGGGAGTGTGTTCCACTGTCGAACAGCCCTTACTGTCAGGAAGTTCCTCCTAATGTTGAGGTGGAATCTCTTTTCCTGCAGCTTGCATCCATTGTTCCGCGTTCTAGTCTCTGGAGCAGCAGAAAACAAGCTTGCTCCCTCCTCAATATGACATCCCTTCAAATATTTAAACAGGGCTATCATATCACCTCTTAACCTTCTCTTCTCCAGGCTAAACAACCCCAGCTGTCTAAGTCGTTCCTCATAGGACATGGTTTCCAGACCCGTCACCATCTTAGTTGCCCTCCTTTGGACCCGCTCCAGTTTCCCCACATCCTTTTTGAATTGTGGTTCCCAGAACTGGACACAGTATTCCAGGTGGGGCCTGACCAAAGCAGAATAGAGTGGCACTATGACTTCCTTTGATCTAGACACTATACTTCTATTGATGCAGCCTAAAATAACATTGGTCTTTTTAGCTGCCGCATCGCACTGTTGACTCATGTTCAACTTATGGTCTACTTTGACTCCTAGATCCCTTTCACACATAGTTTCATTCAGCCAGATGTCCCCCATCCTATATCTGTGCATTTTATTTGGGTTTCCTAAGTGCAGTACCTTACATTTCTCCGCATTGAATTTCATTTTGTTAGCATTGGCCCAGCTTTCTAGTCTATTCAGGTCATTCTGAATTTCAATCCTGTCTTCTGGAGTATTGGCTACTCCTCCTAATTTGGTGTCATCTGCAAATTTGATAAGTATGCCCCCAATTCTGTCATCCAAGTCATTAATAAAGATATTGAATAGCACTGGGCCCAGTACAGAACCCTGTGGGACCCCACTGGTCACTTCTCTCCAGGATGAAAAGGAGCCATTGTTGAGCACTCTTTGGGTTCGGCCGGTCAACCAGTTACAAATCCATGTAACAGTTACCTTGTCTAGCCCATATTTTACAAGCTTATTTGCAAGAATGTCATGGGGAACATGGTCAAAGGCCTTACTGAAATCAAGATATACTATATCCACAGCATTCCCTTCATCTAATTTTATCAAAAAAAGAGATCATATACTCTGTAAGGCTTCCTCCCTTAAGCAATTCTGATCCTGATAGCTATGGATGGGTGATCAGGTGAGGTGAGGAAGTGGCAGCTTTGGTGTCCATGTGAACCCCAACAAACCCTTCCTTGACAGTGGCTTCTAACCTAAGGGTTCCCCTGTGACGTGACCAGCCCCATCCTCATCAATAAACCCTTCACCTGTGACATCCCTCAGATGCAGGTCCTTCAGAGTCTCGTTTGATGCACTCTTCAGGCGATCTTCCACCACCCTCAGAAACTGATGACTGGTGGTATTAGAGTTCTCCTGGAAGTTTATCTCCGTGTCTGCCACCACGGAGCCATTCCTATGTTGTTTGCAAGAGAGGAGAGAGCATTAAAGAATCAAGAGAGTCACGCAGAATCTCAGATCCTGCTGTCCCAAGGCAAACTACCACAGAACGTTTGCAATAGCCAATAAGGTTCTTTTCCACTCTTTTGCCTTGACATCAGAGTAAATAACTTACCCCAGGGAACACATGTGAGTTGCTTTAGAGTTAAGCAGCGCTTAATGAGTTTTAAGAGTAAAGTGTGATTATTTTTATTTACCCCTGATTCCGTACCTGAATTCAATCACACGATATCCAAGATAGTCTTTCTGGCAGGTTGAACAATTATAAACTGCTTGATACTGTGGAAGGAAAGAAAAGGCAGTAATGCTGGATTCGCTGTTTTGCATTTCCCCCTAAAGATTGGCATTGTAGAGGAGCAGTTATGGATTCGTTGTTTTGCATTTTCCTGTACAGATTGGCATTGTGGAGGACTAGGGTGTGGGCTGAGGAATGTTTGTTTATGTTATTTATTTATGCTAATACTATATATAAGTCTGCTTAACCAATATATGCAGTCAATTTATAGTAAAGAATGTATGGTATTTATTATTGAGAGTAGTGTGCCAATGAGCCAAGAAGGGTCTGAGATCAGCTTGCTAATGATTAATTTGCCAGTTTCCTGAACTCAGGTTTACAGTCTAAACAAGACATGCAATGGCAGTGGGGAAGAGAATTAAGCCCAGCAGATGCATTTGCAACATGGAGGAACAGCCTCTAACAATCTTGAAGGAGTTGTGGCTGGGTGCCCTAATACTCTCCAGATCCAGAGGATTATGCAAGTCTTGAAGCCCTAATGTTATTTTTAAAGGTAAACTTGAGGTTCAAATGGATAAAATTCCCTGCAACTAAAAAGTGAATTCACGGCTTGAGGAAATGCATCATCAGCAGAAAGAATTGGGCGGCGGGGGGGGGGGGTGTCTTTATGATTTTTAAAAAAAAATTTATACAGATATTTAGGGGGACAGAAGACTGGAACGCTTTAAGAGGTGCCACTATACCTGAAGTGTAAAATTCTCAGAAAAGTTGTTTCAGTTGTCTTTTTGTCAACCAGTACCCTTCCATCTCACAACCACACCCACCAGCTGGTTGATTGGTGAAGCACTTACCACTTCCCCAATGGTCTTGTTCAGGTCCTGAAAATCCTCACTGGACTGATCCAACAAGCTCTCATTGAACATCCTATTGGTGATGCGGAAACTGAGAGAGATCTCCACGGTTTGTTCTTGGGGAGTTGGTATGGGGCCTGTGGGTGGCTCCTGCGTTGTCTTGGAAGTGGTGTGGCTGGAGGTGGCCTCAGGACGGATGGTTGTGGTGGATAGTGTGGAAGGCTTGCTCTCCGCTGTGTTTGGAAGGAATCTCAGATATAATCTCAGCTGTTCTTCCTACTCCATATATTTTGTAAGGCTTCCTCCCTTGTGCAATTCTGATCCTGATAGCTATGGATTGGTGATCAGGTGAGGTGAGGTACTGGAGGCTTTGGTGTCCAGGTGGGTCCCAACTAAACCTTCCCCGACAGTAGCTCCTTACCTAGGGGTTGCCCTATGATTCGACCAGCCCCATCCTCCTCAATAAACCCCTCACCTGTGATATCACTCAGATCCAGGTCCTTCAGAGTCTCATTTGATGCATTCTTCAGGCTATCTTCCACCACCCTCAGAAACTGAGGACTGCTGGTGTTAGAGTTCTCCCGGAAGTTTATCTGCGTGTCTGCCACCACGGAGCCATTCCTATGTCGTTTGCAAGAAAGGAGAGAGAGCGTTAAAGAATCCAGAGAGTCACATAGAGTCCCAGATCCTGCCATCTGAAGGTAAACTACCATAGAACATTTGCAATAGCCAGTAAGGTTCTTTTCCACTCATCTGCCCTGACATCAGAGTGGCCAACTTACCCCGGGGAATGCATGTGAGTTGCTTTAGAGTTAAGCAGCATTTAATGAGTTTTAAGAGTAAAGTGTAGTTATTTTTATTTACTCCTGATTCCGTACCTGAATTCAATCACACGATATCCAAGGTAGTCTTTCTGGCATGTTGAACAATTATAAACTGCTTGATACTGTGGAAAGAAAGAAAAGGCAGTACGTGCTGGATTCGTTGTTTTGTATTTTCCCCTAGAGATTCGAGTTTTGGAGGAGCAGTTATGTTGGGGTGTGGGCTGAGGAATGTTTATTTGTTTGTTTATGTTATTTATTTATATAAATACTATATATAAGTCTGCTAAACTGATATATAAAATCAATTTATAGTGAAGAATGTATGGTATTTATTTATTTAGAGTAACCTGCCCATGAGACAAGAAGGGTCTGAGGCCAGCTTGCTAATCATTAATTTGCCAGTTTCCTGAACTCAGGTTTACAGTCTAAACAAGACATGCAATGGCAATGGGGAAGAGAATTAAGCCCAGCAGATGCATTTGCAACATGGCAGGACGGTCTCTAACAAGCTTGAAGGAGTTGTGCCCTAATACCCTTGAGATCCCAAGGATTATGCAAGTTTTGAAACCCTAATGTTATTTTTAAAAGTAAATTTGAGGTTGAAATGGTTAAAATTCCTGGCAATTAAAAACTGAATTTACGGCCTAACAAATGCATCATTAGCAGAAAACATTGGGCGGGGGGGGGGTGTTTATAATTTTTTATTTATTTTTTTATACAAATATTTGGGGGGAACGAAAATTGAAACACTTCAGGGGGTGGTACTATACCTGAACTGTAAAATTCTCAGAAAAGTTGTTTCAGTTGTCTTTTTGTCAACCAGTTACCCTTCCATCTCACAACCACACCCACCAGCTGGTTCATTGGTGAAGCACTTACCACTTCCCCAATGGTCTTGTTCAGGTCCTGAAAATCCTCACTGGACTGATCCAACAAGCTCTCATTGAACATCCTATTGGTGATGCGGAAACTGAGAGAGATCTCCACGGATTGTTCTTGGGGAGTTGGTATGGGGCCTGTGGGTGGCTCCTGCGTTGTCTTGGAAGTGGTGTGGCTGGAGGTGGCCTCAGGACGGATGGTTGTGGTGGATAGTGTGGGAGGCTTTCTCTCCGCTGTGGTAAGAAGGAATCTGAGATGTAACCTCAGCTGTTCTTCCTACTCCATATACTTTGCAAGGCTTCCTCCCTTCTGCAATTCTGATCCTGATAGCTATGGATTGGTGATCAGGTGAGGTGAGGTACTGGTGGCTTTGGTGTCCAGGTGGACCCAACCAAACCTTCCCCGACAGTGGCTCCTGACCTAGGGGTTGCCCTAGGATTCGACCAGCCCCATCCTCACCAATAATCCCCTCACCTGTGACATCGCTCAGATCCAGGTCCATCAGAGTCTCATTTGATGCATTCTTCAGGCGATCTTCCACCACCCTCAGAAACTGAGGACTGCTGGTGTTAGAGTTCTCCCGGAAGTTTATCTGCGTGTCTGCCACCACGGAGCCATTCCTATGTCGTTTACAAGAAAGGAGAGAGAGCGTTAAAGAATCCAGAGAGTCACACAGTGTCCCAGATCCTGCCATATGAAGGTAAACTACCATAGAACATTTGCAATAACCAGTAAGGTGCTTTTCCACTCATCTGCCCTGACATCAGAATGACACACTTACCCCAGGGAACGCATGTGAGTTGCTTTAGAGTTAAGCGGCATTTAATGAGTTTTAAGAGTAAAGTGTAATTATTTTTATTTACTCCGATTCCGTACCTGAATTCAATCACACGATATCCAAGGTAGTCCTCCTGGCAGGTTGAACAATTATAAACTGCTTGATACTGTGGAAGGAAAGAAAAGGCAGTACGTGCTGGATTCGTTGTTTTGTATTTTCCCCTAGAGACTGGCATTTTGGAGGAGCAGTTATGTTGGGGTGTGGGCTGAGGAATGTTTGTTTGTTTGTTTATGTTATTTATTTATGTAAACACTATATATAAGTCTGCTAAACTGATATATAAAATCAATTTACAGTGAAGAACTCAGGTTTACAGTCTAAACAAGACATGCAATGGCAATGGGGAAGAGAATTAAGCCCAGCAGATGCATTTGCAACATGGCAGGACGGTCTCTAACAAGCTTGAAGAAGTTGTGCCCTAATACCCTCCAGATCCAGAGGATTATGCAAGTCTTGAAACTCTAATGTTATTTTTAAAAGTAAACTTGAGGTTGAAATGGTTAAAATTCCTGGCAATTAAAAACTGAATTTACGGCCTGAGGAAATGCATCACTAGCAGAAAAAATTGGGCGGGGGGTGTGTTTATAATTTTTTTTATATATATATACAGATTTTTGGGGGGAACGAAAATGGGAACACTTCAAGAGGTGGTACTATACCTGAACTGTAAAATTCTCAGAAAAGTTGCTTCAGTTGTCTTTTTGTCAACCAGTTACCCTTCCATCTCACAACCACACCCACCAGCTGGTTCATTGGTGAAGCACTTACCACTTCCCCAATGGTCTTGTTCAGGTCCTGAAAATCCTCACTGGACTGATCCAACAAGCTCTCATTGAACATCTTATTGGTGATGCGGAAACTGAGAGAGATCTCCACGGTTTGTTCTTGGGGAGTTGGTATGGGGCCTGTGGGTGGCTCCTGCGTTGTCTTGGAAGTGGTGTGGCTGGAGGTGGCCTCAGGACGGATGGTTGTGGTGGATAGTGTGGGAGGCTTTCTCTCCGCTGTGGTAAGAAGGAATCTGAGATGTAACCTCAGCTGTTCTTCCTACTCCATATACTTTGCAAGGCTTCCTCCCTTCTGCAATTCTGATCCTGATAGCTATGGATTGGTGATCAGGTGAGGTGAGGTACTGGTGGCTTTGGTGTCCAGGTGGATCCCAACTAAACCTTCCCCGACAGTAGCTCCTTACCTAGGGGTTGCCCTATGATGCGACCAGCCCCATCTTCATCAATAAACCCCTCACCTGTGACATCACTCAGATCCAGGTCCTTCAGAGTCTCATTTGATGCATTCTTCAGGCTATCTTCCACCCACCTCAGAAAATGAGGACTGCTGGTGTTAGAGTTCTCCCGGAAATTTATCTGCGTGTCTGCCACCACGGAGCCATTCCTATGTCGTTTACAAGAAAGGAGAGAGAGTGTTATAGAATCCAGAGAGTCACACAGTGTCCCAGATCCTGCCATCTGAAGGTAAACTACTATAGAACATTTGCAATAACCAGTAAGGTGCTTTTCCACTCCTCTGCCCTGACATCAGAATGACACACTTACCCCAGGGAACGCATGTGAGTTGCTTTAGAGTTAAGCAGCATTTAATGAGTTTTAAGAGTAAAGTGTAATTATTTTTATTTACTCCGATTCCGTACCTGAATTCAATCACACGATATCCAAGGTAGTCCTTCTGGCAGGTTGAACAATTATAAACTGCTTGATACTGTGGAAGGAAAGAAAAGGCAGTACATGCTGAATTAGTTGTTTTGTATTTTCCCCTAGAGATTGGCATTTTGGAGGAGCAGTTATGTTGGGGTGTGGGCTGAGGAATGTTTGTTTGTTTATGTTATTTATTTATGTAAATACTATATATAAGTCTGCTAAACTGATATATGAAATCAATTTATAGTGAAGAATGTATGGTATTTATTTATTTAGAGTAACCTGCCCATAAGACAAGAAGGGTCTGAGACCATCTTGCTAATCATAAATTTGCCAGTTTCCTGAACTCAGGTTTACAGTCTAAACAAGACATGCAATGGCAATGGGGAAGAGAATTAAGCCCAGCAGATGCATTTGCAACATGGCAGGACGGTCTCTAACAAGCTTGAAGGAGTTGTGCCCTAATACCCTTGAGATCCCAAGGATTATGCAAGTTTTGAAACCCTAATGTTATTTTTAAAAGTAAATTTGAGGTTGAAATGGTTAAAATTCCTGGCAATTAAAAACTGAATTTACGGCCTAACAAATGCATCATTAGCAGAAAACATTGGGCGGGGGGGGGGGGGTGTTTATAATTTTTTATTTATTTTTTTATACAAATATTTGGGGGGAACGAAAATTGAAACACTTCAGGGGGTGGTACTATACCTGAACTGTAAAATTCTCAGAAAAGTTGTTTCAGTTGTCTTTTTGTCAACCAGTTACCCTTCCATCTCACAACCACACCCACCAGCTGGTTCATTGGTGAAGCACTTACCACTTCCCCAATGGTCTTGTTCAGGTCCTGAAAATCCTCACTGGACTGATCCAACAAGCTCTCATTGAACATCCTATTGGTGATGCGGAAACTGAGAGAGATCTCCACGGATTGTTCTTGGGGAGTTGGTATGGGGCTTGTGGGTGGCTCCTGCGTTGTCTTGGAAGTGGTGTGGCTGGAGGTGGCCTCAGGACGGATGGTTGTGGTGGATAGTGTGGGAGGCTTTCTCTCCGCTGTGGTAAGAAGGAATCTGAGATGTAACCTCAGCTGTTCTTCCTACTCCATATACTTTGCAAGGCTTCCTCCCTTCTGCAATTCTGATCCTGATAGCTATGGATTGGTGATCAGGTGAGGTGAGGTACTGGTGGCTTTGGTGTCCAGGTGGATCCCAACTAAACCTTCCCCGACAGTAGCTCCTTACCTAGGGGTTGCCCTATGATTCGACCAGCCCCATCTTCATCAATAAATCCCTCACCTGTGACATCACTCAGATCCAGGTCCTTCAGAGTCTCATTTGATGCATTCTTCAGGCTATCTTCCACCCACCTCAGAAAATGAGGACTGCTGGTGTTAGAGTTCTCCCGGAAATTTATCTGCGTGTCTGCCACCACGGAGCCATTCCTATGTCGTTTACAAGAAAGGAGAGAGAGTGTTAAAGAATCCAGAGAGTCACACAGTGTCCCAGATCCTGCCATCTGAAGGTAAACCACCATAGAACATTTGCAATAGCCAGTAAGGTGCTTTTCCACTCCTCTGCCCTGACATCAGAATGACACACTTACCCCAGGGAACGCATGTGAGTTGCTTTAGAGTTAAGCAGCATTTAATGAGTTTTAAGAGTAAAGTGTAATTATTTTTATTTACTCCGATTCCGTACCTGAATTCAATCACACGATATCCAAGGTAGTCTTTCTGGCATGTTGAACAATTATAAACTGCTTGATACTGTGGAAGGAAAGAAAAGGCAGTACGTGCTGAATTAGTTGTTTTGTATTTTCCCCTAGAGATTGGCATTTTGGAGGAGCAGTTATGTTGGGGTGTGGGCTGAGGAATGTTTGTTTGTTTATGTTATTTATTTATGTAAATACTATATATAAGTCTGCTAAACTGATATATAAAATCAATTTATAGTGAAGAATGTATGGTATTTATTTATTTAGAGTAACCTGCCCATGAGACAAGAAGGGTCTGAGGTCAGCTTGCTAATCATTAATTTGCCAGTTTCCTGAATTCAGGTTTACAGTCTAAACAAGACATGCAATGGCAATGGGGAAGAGAATTAAGCCCAGCAGATGCATTTGCAACATGGCAGGACGGTCTCTAACAGGCTTGAAGGAGTTGTGCCATAATACCCTCAAGATGCAGAGGATTATGCAAGTGTTGAAGCCTTAATGTTATTTTTAAAGGTAAACTTGAGGTTCAAATGGTTAAAATTCCCTGCAACTAAAAACTGAATTCACGGCCTGACAAAATGCATCATCAGCAGAAAGAATTGGGCGGCGGGGGGGGGGGGGGTCTTTATGATTTTTTAAAAAAAATTTATACAGATATTTAGGGGGACAGAAGACTGGAACGCTTCAAGAGGTGCTAAAACACCTGAAGTGTAAAATTTTCAGAAAAGTTGTTTCAGTTGTCTTTTTGTCACCCAGTACCCTTCCATCTCACAACCACACCCACCAGCTGGTTCATTGGTGAAGCACTTACCACTTCCCCAATGGTCTTGTTCAGGTCCTGAAAATCCTCACTGGACTGATCCAACAAGCTCTCATTGAACATCTTATTGGTGATGCGGAAATTGAGAGAGATCTCCACGGTTTGTTTTTGGGGAGTTGGTATGGGGCTTGTGGGTGGCTCCTGAGTTGTCTTGGAAGTGGTGTGGCTGGAGGTGACCTCAGAGCGGATGGTTGTCGTGGATAGTGTGGAAGGCTTGCTCTCCGCTGTGTTTGGAAGGAATCTCAGATATAACCTCAGCTGTTCTTCCTACTCCATATATTTTGTAAGGCTTCCTCCCTTGTGCAATTCTGATCCTGATAGCTATGGATTGGTGATCAGGTGAGGTGAGGTACTGGAGGCTTTGGTGTCCAGGTGGGTCCCAACTAAACCTTCCCTGACAGTGGCTCCTGACCTAGGGGTTGCCCTATGATGCGACCAGCCCCATCTTCATCAATAAACCCTTCACCTGTGACATCGCTCAGATCCAGGTCCTTCAGAGTCTCATTTGATGCATTCTTCAGGCGATCTTCCACCACCCTCAGAAACTGAGGACTGCTGGTGTTAGAGTTCTCCCGGAAATTTATCTGCGTGTCTGCCACCACGGAGCCATTCCTATGTCGTTTGCAAGAAAGGAGAGAGAGCGTTAAAGAATCCAGAGAGTCACACAGTGTCCCAGATCCTGCCCTCCCAAGGTAAACTACCATAGAACATTTGCAATAACCAGTAAGGTTCTTTTCCACTCCTCTGCCCTGACGTCAGAATGACACACTTACCCCAGGGAACGCATGTGAGTTGCTTTAGAGTTAAGCAGCATTTAATGAGTTTTAAGAGTAAAGTGTAATTATTTTTATTTATTCCGATTCTGTACCTGAATTCAATCACACGATATCCAAGGTAGTCTTTCTGGCATGTTGAACAATTATAAACTGCTTGATACTGTGGAAGGAAAGAAAAGGCAGTAATGCTGGATTCGTTGTTTTGTATTTTCTCCTAGAGATTGGCATTTTGGAGGAGCAGTTATGTTGGAGTGTGGGCTGAGGAATGTTTGTTTGTTTGTTTATGTTATTTATTTATATAAATACTATATATAAGTCTGCTAAACTGATATATAAAATCAATTTATAGTGAAGAATGTATGGTATTTATTTATTTAGAGTAACCTGCCCATGAGACAAGAAGGGTCTGAGGTCAGCTTGCTAATCATTAATTTGCCAGTTTCCTGAATTCAGGTTTACAGTCTAAACAAGACATGCAATGGCAATGGGGAAGAGAATTAAGCCCAGCAGATGCATTTGCAACATGGCAGGACGGTCTCTAACAGGCTTGAAGGAGTTGTGCCATAATACCCTCAAGATGCAGAGGATTATGCAAGTGTTGAAGCCTTAATGTTATTTTTAAAGGTAAACTTGAGGTTCAAATGGTTAAAATTCCCTGCAACTAAAAACTGAATTCACGGCCTGAGGAAATGCATCATCAGCAGAAAGAATTGGGCGGGGAGGGGGGAGGGGTGTCTTTATAATTTTTTAAAAAATTTTTATACAGATATTTGGGGGGAACGAAAATTGGAACACTTCACGAGGTGGTACTATACCTGAACTGTAAAATTCTCAGAAAAGTTGTTTCAGTTGTCTTTTTGTCAACCAGTACCCTTCCATCTCACAACCACACCCACCAGCTGGTTCATTGGTGAAGCACTTACCACTTCCCCAATGGTCTTGTTCAGGTGCTGAAAATCCTCACTGGACGGATCCAACAAGCTCTCATTGAACATCTTATTGGTGATGCGGAAACTGAGAGAGATCTCCACGGTTTGTTTTTGGGGAGTTGGTATGGGGCTTGTGGGTGGCTCCTGAGTTGTCTTGGAAGTGGTGTGGCTGGAGGTGACCTCAGAGCGGATGGTTGTGCTGGATAGTGTGGGAGGCTTTCTCTCTGCTGTGATTAGAAGGAATCTCAGATGTAACCTCAGCTGTTCTTCCTACTCCATATACTTTGCAAGGCTTCCTCCCTTGTGCAATTTTGATCCTGATAGCTATGGATTGGTGATCAGGTGAGGTGAGGTACTGGTGGCTTTGGTGTCCAGGTGGATCCCAACTAAACCTTCCCCGACAGTAGCTCCTTACCTAGGGGTTGCCCTATGATGCGACCAGCCCCATCTTCATCAATAAACCCCTCACCTGTGACATCACTCAGATCCAGGTCCTTCAGAGTCTCATTTGATGCATTCTTCAGGCTATCTTCCACCCACCTCAGAAAATGAGGACTGCTGGTGTTAGAGTTCTCCCGGAAATTTATCTGCGTGTCTGCCACCACGGAGCCATTCCTATGTCGTTTACAAGAAAGGAGAGAGAGTGTTAAAGAATCCAGAGAGTCACACAGTGTCCCAGATCCTGCCATCTGAAGGTAAACTACCATAGAACATTTGCAATAGCCAGTAAGGTGCTTTTCCACTCCTCTGCCCTGACATCAGAATGACACACTTACCCCAGGGAACACATGTGAGTTGCTTTAGAGTTAAGCAGCACTTAATGAGTTTTAAGAGTAAAGTGTAGTTATTTTTATTTACTCCTGATTCCGTACCTGAATTCAATCACACGATATCCAAGGTAGTCTTTCTGGCATGTTGAACAATTATAAACTGCTTGATACTGTGGAAGGAAAGAAAAGGCAGTAAGTGCTGGATTCGTTGTTTTGCATATTCCCCTACAGATTGTCATTGTGGAGGACCAGTTATGTTGGGGTATGGGCTGAGGAATGTTTGTTTGTTTATGTTATTTATTTATGTAAATACTATATATAAGTCTCCTCAACTTATATTTGAAATCAGTTTATAGTGAAGAATGTATGGTATTTATTTATTTAGGGTAACCTGCCCATGAGACAAGAAGGGTCTGAGGCCAGCTTGCTAATCATTAATTTGCCAGTTTCCTGAACTCAGGTTTACAGTCTAAACAAGACATGCAATGGCAGTGGGGAAGAAAATTAAGCCCCACAGATGCATTTGCAACATGGAGGAACGACCTCTAACAATCTTGAAGGAGTTGTGCCTGGCTGCCCTAATACCCTCCTGGATTATTCAAGTCTTGAAGCTCTTATGTTATTTTTAAAGGTAAACCTGAGGTTCAAATGGTCAAATTCCCTGCAACTAAAAACTGAATTCATGGCCTGAGGAAATGCATCATCAGCAGAAAGAATTGTGGGGGGGGGGGGGGGGTTGTTATATTTTTTTATTTTTTAAACAGATATTTAGGGGGACAGATGACTGGAACTATTCAAGGGTGCTACTATATCTGAAGTGTACAATTCTCAGAAAAGTTGTTCCAGTTGCCCTTTTGTCAACCAGTGTCCTTCCATCTCCAAACCACACCCACCAGCTGGTTCATTGGTGAAGCACTTACCACTTCCCCAATGGTCTTGTTCAGGTGCTGAAAATCCTCACTGGACTGATTCAACAAGCTGTCATTGAACATCTTATTGGTAATGCGGAAACTGAGAGAGATCTCCACGGTTTGTTCTTGGGGAGTTGGTATGGGGTCTGTGGGTGGCTCCTGCGTTGTCTTGGATGTCGGGAAAGCTGGCGAGGTGGCCTCAGAGTGTCTGGACGTGGTGGATGGCAGTACTGTCAACGGTGTGGTGGACGTATGCTCTGCTGCAGTTGGGAGGAATCTCAGATGAAAACCCCTGTTGTTCTTCTTGATCCACATACTCTGTACAGCTTCCTTCATTGTGCGAGTAATTCCTTCATTGAGAGATTAATTCTAATTTTGATAGCTAAGGTCTGGGGAGCAGGTAAAGTGAGGCACTGGTGCCTTTGGAGGTCACTTGGATCCTATCCGACCCTTCCCTGAATCCTTTTCGCATTCCATCTTCTAACATTTCCCTGGACATTACAATGGTCCCTAACCAATGGGTTGCCCTGTGATGCTGTCAGCCCCACCCTCATTGATAAACTTTGAAATCTGCCATATTCGGGCCCCTCATACCTGTGGATGGCTCATGTGTTGTATTGGAGGTGGGGTGGTTGGATGGCAAGTGGGTCACTTGAGTGTCCTTTGAGCTGCTGTTCATGGTGGATGGCAACGTTGTTGACAGTGTGGAGGAGTTGATTTCCCCTGTAGTTGGGAGGAATCTCATATGTACCTTCAGCTGTTCATCTTCCTCCACATACACTTTTTAAGCTTCCTGTATTGTACAATTCAATCTAATTTTGCTAGCTATGGCCCATGGAGCAGGTGAGGTGAGGGACTGGAGACTTTGGGGGTCACTTGGATCCCACCCAACCCTTCCCTGAATTCTTTTCAGATCCCATATTATAACATCTTGCTCCATCTTCATCCAGGCTCCCTACCGAGAGGACCAGAGAGATTATTATTTGGCTTCTGTAGACAGGGCCTTTGAGAGGATGCAGCAATACGATTTTGACTGATCCTACTGGGAAGGCCAAGACTGTGTCCCTTCTGCTCTTTCATCTGCAAGAACACGTTTTGCACAACATGTGTTTTGTGCAAATCCTACCCACATAATTTTTGCACAAAACCTGAACTTTGTGTTTTTCCCCCTGCAAAAACTCATTTCTGTGTGTATATATATATATATATATTTCTTCATGTTCACATTACAGATTTTATGCACAAAACTCTTGCTTCTATGTTATTATTCCCAATTTAGTTTTTAGAGAGTTAAGAAACCCATGTTTTGAGAAAATATGCTCAAAATTAAGCATTTCAAAATTTTAAAATTTATTGAACTTTTCACTCGTATTTAAAACGTAAAGATTGATAGGAAACAGGAGACAACAACCTTCCATTCTGGTTGTAACAATTTGGCATACTTTGAATCCACTTTCTTAAAAATGCTTTCATTTTGGTTCTCAGAAAGAGAAGAAAATAGTCCTTTTGGAGCTGAACATTGACACTTGTCATTGCTTTAAGATATGTTTAACAGTAGTAAATGATGATACCAGCAGAGAAGTCTACGAATCCTTTCTCTGATGGGATCCAGCATCCTCCGAGAGCCAATGGGAGAACTGGGCCCCTAAATATCTAAATATTCTACCCAGACTTATCCCTGGCCAACAATCAGATGACCCATCGCTGGATATATGGGGCACCTGGGTTGGATTTCATCCTTCCAGGCCAAGATGGATGGAAAATGCTCCCAATGGTTATATTGGGCAGAGGCAAACAAAGAAAATCAAAGTGTGCACGCATGATCCATATCTCCTTTCCCCGATATCAACAATAAAATGTGCAATTTAATTGCTAGCAGAGGAAAATCCACACTCCCAGTCAGTTCCCAGATTTCATCTCTTTTCCCAACTTCAAACTGCCAACCTATTGCACAAACTATCTTACAAGGTCGCTGATATAAATTGACTCTTTCATGCCTCTAAAGGTAAAGGTAAAAGTAGACCCTTGACATGAATGTCTAGTCATAACCGACTGTAAGGGGTGGTGCTCATCTCCATTTCTAAGCCAAAGAACCAGCGTTGTCCGAGGACTGCTCTGGTGGTCATGTGGCCAGCATGACTGCACCAAATGCTGTTAACTTCCCACTGAGAAGTGGTACCTATTTATCTACTTGCATTTGCATGCTTTTGAACTGCTAGGTTGGAAGAATCTGGGACTAGTGAGTGGAGCTCACCGCATTTGGGCCTCAAACTGCCAACCTTCCGATCTTCCGAACATCAGAATTGGCATCTTAATCACTAAGCCACCACATCTAAACATCTGTTAATATTTCACCATTATGCCATCCAGGACTTCAAAACCCATCTGCCTTGTGGCACAGACCTTACTCATTACAAACAGCATTAGGGATGAAAGCACAAAAGTGTCATAGACTGGAAAGATAATTATCTGCCCATCCTCAAGAGGAATAGATTTTTCTACTGCACTGAGATAATTAGTAAAGCCAGGTGTTTTTTGTTGATGTTTTCCTGCTGGAAAGACCACATTCTGCCACCCGGGGATGTATTTCCCATCAGAAGAAGAAATTGTTAACACCCAAGAGGGACTGCACTATAAGGAAGACTTTAACTACCTTGAAGCAATAGATAATATAGGTTGATGTCAAATTACATTTCTTGACCTTGTGTACTACATTAAAGCTATCTGTAAGTTTGTGTTAAAAATAGCTTAAAATGGAATAGGAATATTTTGAACTAAGGGTTCAACTATAATGTGATAGGGAAGGATGAATAATTTCTACTGTTGATATTGCTGAGCTATGTGGACCAACAATATGGTTCTGTATGGAGGACCTTCCCAGATTCGTTTTTAAATACAGCTTTTATGCAGAACCACAAGGGCTGGGATCTTACTTTATGTTTAGGAGGAAAACCATAACTCAGTGGAAGAATACCTGCTTGGCATACAGAAAGTCCCAGGTCCAACCTTCCCCAGCTCTTGAAGGTAAGACTGGTGTGAGACTTCAATCTGGAATGCAAGATGTTTTCAAGTATGGAAAACACCAAGCCAGACAAACAATGGTTTGACTTGGTATAAGACAGTGCCATGTCTTTTCTGAAAAACTATTTAGAATAAATTCTGTTTTCAAAATATATCCCCAGTGGCTTGGTGAAAGACAGTAACAGCTTAGGATGTAGGCACTTGTTTTCTTCTCAATTGTTGTCCCTGTTGTCCCTGATGCAAGAATCTAGATGAAAGGGATAAATGAAACCTAATTCATGATGTGGGAAGTGGGTGGAGAGCTTTCGATGCCATAGGCCCTCTTGTCCTTCAAAGCTTATCCTACAAGAAATTTGCTGGTTATTTAGGTGCAGGCAGGCTCACTTTTCTCAGGCTAGAGAGTTAACTTGGACACCTGCTTGCCTGTTCAGATGTGGTCATGGAGAGAGAGAATGATATTTGAGAAATACCAAACTGCTCCAAATCTCCAGCACTCCGACAAAAGCGGACAGAAATGTAATGTTTTCTAGTAATAGAATAATAGAATCATGGAATCATAGAGTTGGAAGAGACCCCAAGGGCCATCCAGTCCAACCCCCTGCCATGCAGGAACTCCTGATCAAAGCATCCCCGACAGATGGCCATCCAGCCTCTGTTTATTTTTTTTTATTTCATTTAATAAAAATAAAGTGTAAAGTTGTACCATACACTCATTTCATTCCAAGTTTCTAGTATCATTCATAAGTTCCCCCCTTCCCTCCCATTATGGTTTATTTTCTCCACCAACATTTATCTTCTATTCTTGACAGTGTTGCTTTTTTATTCCTCTCTTCCCACAATGAATTTTCCATTTCCCTATCTCACTTTTCTTTAATCTCTACTATTGTTTTCAGAACTAGTGAGATTCACCTCTATAGTTCTCTTAATATAGTTCTTATTATTATTACGTGTTTCCTTTGCCATATTTATTTAGACCTTTAACCTCTATTTATAATGATTTCAGAGTCGGATATTGCGTATTCCTAGACCTATTACTTTACATTCACCATATCACTTTAGAATTCCAACAAACTCAAATGAATTTTTACCATTTTTTTTTTACAGTATTCAATGAAAGGCTCCCATCCCAGATCATCTTCCTTAATCTCCTCCTCCCTTAATAGTTTGGTTAAGTTATCCATTTCTACTACCTCTAAAGTCTTAATAAGCCAGTCATCAACATCCAAAGGATTATTCCCTTTCCAGTTTCTTGCAATTGTTAGCCTTGCAGTAGTTATTAAGTACAGAATATATTTTAGATACTTCCTTGCTTCTCTCTCTTCTACCATGTCCAGTAGACATAACTCCGGCTTCAATTCTATTTTGATTTGAAATATTTCCTGTATTATTCTATGTCCTTCTATCCAAAATTTCCTAACTTTCAGGCATGTCCAACACATGTGATAGAATGTTCCAAGTACACCTTACACCTCCAACACAGATTCCCTTTTCCTCTGTATATTTTTGCAAGCCTTGTAGGAGTAAGATACCATCTATATATCATTTTATATAGATTTTCCTTAAGGTCATTACACAGTGTAAAACTCAGATCTTTACCCCAGGCTCTCTCCCACTTAGTTAATGGTATATTATGTTTCAAATTCTTTGCCCATTCTATCATGTTGTTTTTTATGGTTTCTGTTGCCTCTAGTTGTACTTTCAAACAAACTTTGTATAGCTTAGATATTATCTTCTTTTCTTCTCCCTCTACTATCTCGTCTAATTCCGTTTTTTCATTTGTTACACCATCTTGTTTCATATCTGTTAAATATTTCTGTTTCAATTGAAAGTAGTGAAACTAGTTCGTTTCTCGTCCCTCCAGCTCGAGTTCTTCCCTGCTTTTCATTTTCAATTTTCCATTTTCTTTTTTTAAAATATCTTTATATTTTAACCATTCTTGATCTACCCGTTTCCCCTTACCTAGAAAAGCTTCCTCTATTGAGACCCAAACTGGTATTTTCCTATAAATCTTTCCTTTATATATTTTCCAGACTCTTAAGAGTGCTTTCCTTACAATATGGTCATTGAATTGTTTGTTTTTTTCCAGCTTACCATACCACATAAACGCATGCCAACCAAAGGCCATATTAAATCCTTCCAACTTCAGTAGTTTGCCATTTCTCAGATGTATCCATTCTCTTACCCAGTCCAAACTACAAGCATGGTAATATATTCTTAAATCTGGCAAAGGTAATCCCCCATTTTCTTTAATGTCAATTAATGCATTCCACTTAATCCTGGGTTTCCTCCCTGCCCATATAAATTTAGTTAGTTCTTTCTTCCATTTAGTCAACACCAAATCATTAAGTAATATTGGGAGATTCTGAAATAAGAATAATAATTTAGGCAAAAGGCTCATTTTCACCATTTCCCCATTAGTGATAGTTTCAAGATTGACCATTTCTCTAATTTCTTTTTTGCTTCTTGCCATGTTGGTTTGTAATTGTTATCAAATAGCTCTGAGTTTCTTTTTGTGGGATTTATCCCAAGATATTTTATTTTCTTTTGGCTTGCTATACCATATGATTCTTGCAAGATTTTTTGTTTCTCTTTTGTCATATTGAAAGCCAAAATCGCTGATTTGCTTTTATTAATCTTAAATCCTGCGCATTGTCTAAATAGATTAATTATTTCCAGTGCAATAGGCATCCCTTCCATCGGTCTTCTATAATCAGAACTGCATCGTCCGCATAAGCCCATATTTTGAATTCTTCCCCTCTTATCTTAGTTCCTTTTATTAAATTATTTTCTCTGATGTTATTACATAATATTTCCAAACAAGTAATGAAGATAAGTGGTGATATCGGACACCCCTGTCTTGTTCCCTTAGTTATTCTGCATGTCTTTGTTTTCCTCCCATTTATAATTATCTTAGCTTCTTGTTGGTCATATTTTTTTTAATCCAGTTTACTATATTATCCCCAAAATTTAGGTTTTTCCAAAAGATTAAACATGAACTGCCAATTTAAGTTGTCAAACACCTTTTCTGCATCTAAGAACAACAACACTGCTTCTTTCCCAGGGTTTTTATCATAATATCATAAACAGCCTCTGTTTAAAGACATCTAAGGAAGGAGGGAGTGTGTTCCGCTGTCGAACAGCCCTTACTGTCAGGAAGTTCCTCCTAATGTTGAGGTGGAATCTCTTTTCCTGGAGTTTGCATCCATTCTTCCGAGTCCTGTTCTCTGCAGCAGCAGAAAACAAGCTTGCTCCCTCCTCAATATGACATCCCTTCAAATATTTATACAGGGCTATCATATCACCTCTTAACCTTCTCTTCTCCAGGCTAAACATCCCCAGCAACATAAGTAGTCACTTGCAATGTAATGTCTGGGCTCAAAATTAAAACAGAAATCCTCTTAAAAAGGGGAGCTTGAAGAAAGAAACTGTTCCAATCTAAATATTCAATTATATAAAATGTAATTATTATTTTTAAAAACTATTTAAATTTGAATATGAATGAGACCAGGACAAAATGTCACTATGGACGAAGATGCTCAAAAGTAGAGAGATAAATCAAGCTTGCAAATAGACTTTTTTTGGTTACATTCAGAGAAATAACATGAGCAGAAGAAACATAGCTGGCATAGGCACTTAATCACACACCTGACAATTACTTCCAACATTCATCCAAATTGGGAGCACACCCATCTCTGCCCTCCATCAGAGAGGAATGAAGAGATAAATGGTAAAGGCTTCTTTTCTGCTACCAGGCATCTGCCACCACGACTCAACTACCATCAGGCTCAAGGAGCATAGTAATTTCTGGGAAAAGACATGTTGCCATTTCTGGTGTATGCTAACACAGCCATTTAGGGGCCAAGGATAGTCTGCGGACTTGGCAGCATCTTTTGCAGTTGTACAGTTAGGAAAGAGAGCAGACATTGGACTTTGAAACCAGCTCTTGGCTACAGAAGCCAGATGCTGTGGACACCATCCCACCTTCCCCCAGCCAAAAAATGGTAATGGATTGGTTAGCCAGGTAATGGAAAGCTTGACAGGACTGGCAGGTGTCCTTGGAGGCTTTTTTCTTTTAATTAGATTGAATTAATTGCCAAATATACAAACAAACAAAAAATCTAAACAAAAACCACATTTGGAAATGTAGAATCTCCATAAATACAGAAATGTGTGCATCATGTAAGTTATGAACATGGTCTGTATGCTAATTTTACAGTGTACATGGCTGAATTAACTTAGGACTCTTTCAAACGGGAGGAATTTCTCCCAACTCCGAATGGAGCCAATGCGGATTCATGTAAATTCGCTTGTTTAGCGAATTTACATGAAGCCCTGCTCCATTCGGACGAACCCCTGCTCTGTTCGGAATTACTTCCCATTACCCGAAAATAACCCCCTCCTGCCCGAATTTGCATGCGAAGCTTTAATTCGCAATAAAGTAAAACCCATGATTGCATTCAAATTGGCTTCCCTCTTGCCCGAATTTGCATGCGAAGAGTTAATTTGTAATAACATAAAACCCATGATTGCATTCGAATTGACCTTAAATTATACTTCCAATTTAGCCTCGTATGAAAGAGTAGTTAGGTGCAATGCAAATGTGTTACTTGGTAATTGTCACTGTTTTGGCTTTTTAAAAAAACTTGTCACCACTAACCAGCAACGAGAAGCTGCTTTGTGTGTATGGAAGGGGAGAGGCATTATGGAGTGAAGTACTAAGTATTTCCTTCTTCATTGCCTGCAAAAATACATACATAGGCTTAGCCAACATATATTGCCCATAAAATTACGGTACATACGCAAGCATAGCAAACATGAGACCTTTTCCCTCATGGCAGAGATGCCCCTGAGGACTTCAGCTTGGTAACATTTGGGGGGGGGGGGCTAAAAGTCCCAGAATATGTTAGCATGCATGGCCTGGGGGAAGAAGAAGTTTTGATAGTAGTACTGTCAGCCCTCCGTATCCATTGATTCAAACATCCATGGCTATATATATATATATATATTCCAAAAAGCAAATTTTGATTTTGCCATTTTATATAAGAGACACCATATTACTATGGTTCTGTATTGAATGGGACTTGAGCATCCATGGAATTTGATATCTATGAGATGAGAGGTCCTGGAACTAAACCCCAGCAGTACCAAGAGTGCTCTGTAGTACACTCCCCCCCCCCCGCCCAAAAAAGGCTACTCAGCACTGGATTTATGTCTGGATAGTGGAGGTTCTTAGGTCTGTAACAAAGTACACAGTTTGCATGCAGAAAGTCATAGAAGCATAGAGTTGGAAGAGATTTCAAAGGCGATCCAGTCCGACCCTATTCTGCCGTGCAGGAATACACAGTCAAAATATGCTTTACACATTATGCTTTGATTGAGAGGTCCTGCATGGCAGGGGGTTGGACTGGATGACCATCTTCCAACTCTATTATTCTGTGATCATAGATGGCCATCCAGTCCAGCCCCCTGCCATGCAAGACCTCTCAATCAAAGCATACTGTGTAAAGCATATTTTGACTGTGTATTCCTACATGGCCGAATGGGGCTGGACAGGATGGCCATCTTCCAACTCTATGATTCTGTGTTTCTATGAAAGTTAAAATGGCCATCCACCCCCTGTTTAAAAACCTCCAAAGAGACTCCAACACACTCTGAGGGAGTGTGTTCCACTGTTGAATAGCCCTTACTGTCAGGAAGTTCCTCCTAATGTTGAGGTGGAATCTCTTTTCCTGCAGCTTGCATCCATTGTTCCAGGTCCTAGTTTCTGGAGCAGCAGAAAACAAGCTTGCTCCCTCCTCAATATGACATCCCTTCAAATATTTAAACAGGGCTATCATATCACCTCTTAACCTTCTCTTCTCCAAGCTAAACAGGTACAGAAGCAGTGATTTGTGGGCCTGACAAGATGTCTCGGGAGGTGTGTTTTCTCCCTGGGGCAAAGATCCGTGATGTGACAGAGAGGCTGACAAGACTGGTCAAACCTACTGACAAATACCCCTTCCTTTTGATCCACGTGGGAACGAATGACACACCAAGACACAGCCTTCAGAATATCATAAGGGATTACAAGGCTCTGGGAAAGAAGCAAAAAGAAATGGATGCACAGATTGTCATCTCGTCTCTTCTGCCAGTTGAAGAGAGAGGAAAATCACAGATGTCAACAACTGGCTCCGTAGATGGTGTCGCCGAGAACAATTTGGATTCTTAGATCATGGGCTGCGGTTCCTTGAAGAGGGATTTCTAGCAAGGGATGAACTGCATCTCACACCAGTTGGAAGAAACGTTTTTGCCAACAGTCTGAAGAATCTGATCAGGAGGGCTTTAAACTGAGTTATGTGGGGAAGGGAGACAGCATTTTGGAAGGCAAAAGGGCTGGAATAAATACTGAAACTGACATAGAGGGAATAAGGCAAACAGTGCAAGGACCCAACAGTAGGAGGAAAAAAAACGTGCACAGGCAGCAAGTAAAGGGGACACATGATCTTAGATGTCTCTACACTAATGCACAGAGCGTGGGAAATAGGCAGGATGAACTTGAAATCTTAGCACAACAAGGGAAATATGATATAATAGGCATCACTGAAACCTGGTGGGACGAGTCTCATGATTGAATGTAGAAATAGAGGGATACAACCTTTTTAAGAGAAACAGGCCAAACAGGAAAGGAGGAGGATAGCATTATATGTCAGGGATATTTACACCTGTGAAGAGATCCAGGACATCAGTATTGGAAGCCAAGTGGAGAGCATCTGGATAAAAAACTAAAGGAGAGGGAAGTAACAGGGATGTTACTGTGGGAGTCTACTACAGACCCCCGACTCAGGCAGAGGAATTGGATGATGCCTTTCTAGAACAGATAATCACACATTCAGAAAGGAGAGATGAAGTAGTGATAGGGGACTTCAACTATCCTGATATTTGCTGGAAGTCAAACTCAGCCAAATCCTCAAGGTCTAGCAAATTCCTCACTTGCCTGGAAGAAGCTTTAATGGGACAATGGAAGGATAAAAAGGACAATTGGATTAAATATAAGGATATAGTGAAAAACATTAACTTTGGCATAGATGAAGAGATGAAATGGAGAAAAAAGGATTTAATTGTCAATGGTTTACTTATCGACAACTTCAAGAAAGATTTGTGATGGATAAAAAGTTTTGACTAGGAAAATGACAAATTAGGAGACACTTTAATTAAGGAAAAGGGGGAAATTATATTTAAATTTATGATATACTATTAAGATTACAATTATACTAAATTTATGATATACTGGGGCTTTCTAGATTGGCAGGAAAGTGTGACATGAAGTTGCCTTTTCCTTAATGCTTAGCAGCTGCACCGCAGCCTTTAGATGGAGCTGCGCTGTTCTGCAGTTTTTAAAAAAGAAGCTGGGAAAACCAGCACCTTTTTAAAGGTGCTTCTTCTCCCCTAAAACGCAAAAAAAGCATTTTCATGGCACACTTTCCCTTTTTCTCATCTAAAGGCTAGAGTTTTCATGCAGCCATGAACACACTTCTTTTTGCCAATCTAGATCAGGCCACTATTAAGACTACAATTAGAGAAAGAACAAGTAACTAACAACATGGTTAAATGGACTCAAAATATTCAAAATACAATAACATTAGAACAATGGGAAGATTCTTGGAGAAAGACACAAAGATTCACTAAATCCCAGGACGTTAAAGAAAATTATATCAAGATATTACACAGAAAGGTTAAATAAAATGTATAAAGAAGTTGATTCTACATGTTGGAAGTGTAAAGTAACACAAGGATCCTTTTTTCATTTATTGTGGAGCTGTCCCATCATTACAAAGCAACTCAAAAAGAGTATTGGAAATTAATTCTATATATAGTGACATCTGCACACATTCTCTTAGCTAAATATTGGAAAGAGACAACAATACCATCAACTGAAGAGTGGTATAATATATAAGAATGGTATATAAACTTACATGCAGACTAAATAATAAGTCATTAACAGAAGTAGAAAAAGTTAGGTTACCAGTGATGAAATATTGGAGAAAAGAATGGCATGGTTTGATTATATAGTGTCTTGCAATGAATGGGGAATGAACATCTATAAGAAGATTGTAAACTCTATGTAAGCATGTGGTTTGGTTCTTTTTTTAATAATCTTTTCTTTGATTGCTATACTCTTATTTTGAAATTTTGGTAACTATATAAGAGTAAATGTGAGTGACTTTATAGTAACTTTGTACAAAGCAGATCCGTGAAAAACTTTGAAAAAGCAAAGATAGCTGTTGATAGTGTGATATAAATATTACGTAAGGTAAAAAAATAACAAAGTTTAGAGTTAAAAGGAAGAAATAGGTTCTCAACCATTATGTATGTATGTAGAAGGGTTTTTTTTTCTTACAAACATAACTAAATGCTGGAAATGACTAGTAAGTAAATAATACCAATAATTATGTTTTGTTTTGTTTTTGTATAAATGTTATAAATAAAATATATTTTTAAAAAAACACAGCTCAGTTGACAGTTCATTAGTCATCCATCCTGGTTTCTTGAGACACCTCCCATTTTTATTCCTCATCGGAACTGTTTGAAATTGTGCCTTCGGTATCTCTCTTTTGAGGAACTCCCATCCGTCTTGAACACCCTTCTCTCTTAGTATTCCTGACCCTCAGTATTTCTCTACATTTACTGAAGTCAGCTCTGCTAAAGTCTAGAATGTCTAAAGTCCACTGTATAACAAACTCCAGGAGAACATGGTCATTCCCATCTAAGGATCCCACAACTTGCTCAACCTTGAGTTTGACTTCCAGCAAATATTAAGATAGTTGAAGTCCCCCATCACTACTACATCCCTCTTTTCTGAGTGTGTGCTCATCTGTTCTGGAAAGGCATCATCCAATTCCTCCATCTGACTTGGGGGTCTGTAGTAGACTCCCACAATAACATCCCTGTAATGTTTCCCTTCCCTTTAATTTTTATCCAGATGCTCTCCACCTGGCTTCCAGTACTGATATCCTGGATCTATTCACTGGTGTAAATATCCCTGACACTTTAATACTTTTAAAATCAATATCAATAATCAATGTTGTAGTAAATATTTTTATTAAAGATGGTTCAAGTATAGTTAAGGTTCACTTGAGTGTACACATAAAGGTGGAAAAGTTTTTTTTGTTTTTTTTTTGGTTTGTTTGTTTCATTGAGGGGGATATTAATTATTATTTATGGTTCATTTATATCTAAATATAAATTGAATAATAATTTATCTAACACGAGTGAGGATATTTTATTTGTTAATAATGAATGAGGGCAAATTTAAAATAATTAATAACATTAAATTAAAAATATTTTAATGAATCAGCTAATTTTTAAATTATTTTTATAGTATTCCCATATACAAATATCTCCCTACCTTCTATTATATTCTATTACATTTTAACAAATTATTTTATATACCCCTCAGTGCCCCCCTTCCCCGGAGCCATCTCCATCCTTATATTCCATCCAGAATTTCAATTCGTTTTTTGGAGGTAGTCTTCCATCTATTTTTCTCAGTACTTTCTCAACAAATTATTTCCAAATCCCCTCAAACACATTTCTTTTCAGTAGTCCTTTTTTACTTTCAATTTGTATGTCAATTTATCATTAACAGCTAATTTCCATACCTCTTTATACCAATCCTCCACTTCTAAATCTATTTTCGTTTTTCAACATCTTGCTATTATCAATCTCGCTGCTGTAAACAAATTTCATAGCAATTTTTTTTTCTTTCTTCCACTTCTCTGAATTATATAACGATAAAAAAACTATACTCGGTCTTATATCTATTCTTATATTCATAACACTTTCTATTTCTAATAGGACTTTTTCCCCAAAATGTTGTACATATTTACATTGCCACCTCATATGCATGTATGACCCTACTTCTTGGCAGCCTCTCCAACAATTTTTTGAGTTGTTCTTGTTAATATTATGTAATCTCACTGGAGTCAGGTACCATTTCCAAATCAACTTATAACAATTTGCTTTTATCTGAACCGATAAATTTTTCAGGTGTCTTTGTTCCCAAATTCTATACTTTTCCTTATAATTTATTTTACATCCTAATTCTTCTTCCCATATTCCCTTTAAAATATTTCCTTTTATTTTTCTTCCGTTATTTTCCATCAACATTTCATAAATTTTACTAATAATTCCTTTCATATTTTTGTTTTCTTCCATGTCTCTTCCTTTATGAACTATTTGTTCAAATTTTGTATACTTTTTCTTTTCTATATTCCTCTTCCTCCAATTTTTAATCCACTGTTCTATTTGTATATAATGAAACCATTATTTTTTTTATTCCCATAAATTTTTCTTTTATATTTCCTTTTTCTGTTTTTACATCCATCCAATCTTCTATTCCATCCATTTTCCTTACCTTTAACTCCTTACCTAACATTCCTCTCAAGTTCTTTGGGAATTTCTTTTCCACTATTATTGGTGTTAGTATTGATTCATTAACTCCTTTTTGTATTTATACCATGTTTCTATTATATTTTTCACAAGTGGGTTTCCAATATTTTTTATTTCTTTCCTAGTAAAATTCTTTAAAAATATATTCCATATTCTCATATCTACTTCCTCTATATCTATTTCTAACCATTCTAAGTCTCCCACCCAGCATACCTTCTATCACATATCTCGATTAGCCTTATAATATCCTCCTATATTGGGAAGGCCTAACCCTCCTTCTCTTTGGACTCTTTCATACGAGGCTAAATTGGAAGTATAATTTAATGTCAATTCGAATGCAATCATGGGTTTTACGTTATTGCAAATTAACTCTTCGCACGCAAATTCGGGCAAGAGGGAAGCCAATTCGAATGCAATCATGGGTTTTACGTTATTGCAAATTAAAGCTTCGCATGCAAATTCGGGCAGGAGGGGGTTATTTTCGGGTAATGGGAAGTAATTCCGAACGGAGCAGGGGTTCTTTTGGCCCCAAAACTGCCCTCAACCTATACATGAGGCAGACTTATAGTTGAGTATACAATCGTGTTTCTCCGAAAATAGGACAGTGTCTTATATTAATTTTTGCTCCCAAAGATGTGCTAGGTCTTATTTTCAGGGGATGTCTTCTTTTTCCAAGAAGAATAATTCACATTTATTGTTGAACAAAATAAAAATAAAAATGAACATTTATTATATACTGTATATATATATATATATATATCCAAAAACATTGCTAAGTCTTACTTTTGGGGGAGACCTTATATTGAGCAATTCAGAAAAACCTCTACTAGGTCTTATTTTCAGGGGAATGTCTTATTTTCGGGGAAACAGGGAAGGTATTCTATTTTTAGGGGGAAAGCCCTAACTCGGTGGAAGAACACCTGCTTGACATACAGAAAGTTGCAAGTCCGACCTGCTCCAGCATTGAATGAGGCTTCAATCTGGAACGCCAGCAAGCTGCTGCCACCATCTGGTATGGAAAACACCAAGCCAGACAGACAACGGTTTGACTTGGCATAAAGCAGTGCCATGTGTTTTCGAAAACAGTATAGAATTACTTCTGTTTTCAAAATATAAGCCCAGAGCCTCACTGAAAGGCAAACAGTTAAAGCCTAGGAAGGAGGCACTTCTCCCATTTGTTATCATGTTGTCCCTGATGCAAAACTCGAGATGAAAGGGAGAATGAAACCTAATTATCGAACTAGGAAATGGGTTGAGCTTTTAATGTCATGGGCTCTCTTGTTCTCCAAAGCTTATCCTACAAGAAAGCTGTCTTTTGCATGCAGATAGGCTCCCTTTTTCAGGCTAGAGAGTTAACTCGGATAACCGCTTTCTCATTTCAGATGTGGGGAGGGAGAGATATGATAACTCGGCCAATCCTGTCCTATTCCAGTCTCCAGCACTTCAACAAAAAGCAAAAATTGACACCGTGTTTCCCCGAAAATAAGATAGTGTTTTATATTAATTTTTGCTCCCAAAGATGTGCTAGGTCTTATTTTCAGGGGATGTCTTATTTTTCCATGAAGAAGAATTCACGTTTATTGTTGAACAAAAATAAAACATGAACATTTATTATATACTGTATATATATTTATATACAAAACTTTGCTAGGTCTTACGTTCAGGGGAGGCTTATATTTAGCAATTCAGCAAAAACTCTACTAGGTCTTATTTTAGGGGGATGTCTTATTTTCGGGGAAACAGGGTATGTAATGTATTGCCCTCTAAAGTCATTTTGGGTTCAAAATGAAAATTGAAATCCACTTAAAAAGGAATGTTCTGAGAATATTCTGAGATCAGAAATTCTAATTTGAAGAGAGAAACTGATCCAAAGTACATTTATATATGATTTTTTTTAACTATTTAAATTTGAACATGAATAGGAACAGGACAAAATATCACTATGGATTAATACACAAAAGTAGCATAGAGACAGCCAAAGTCAGCCTGCATATAGACTTTTTGCTACAGTCAGAGAAGTAACATAGGCAGGGCGAAGGAACACAGTTGTTGGTGTTGCTAAACACTTCCAACATTCATCCAAATTGGGAGCACAAGCTAATAACAAAACTGGCTCAGGACTCTTTCAGACGTCAGAAATTGGAAGTATAATTTAATGTCAATTCGAATGCAATCATGGGTTTTACGTTATTGCGAAGTAAATCTTCGCACGCAATTTCGGGTAAGAGGGAAGCCACTCCGAATGCAATCATGGGTTTTACGTTATTGCGAATTAAAGCTTCGCACGCAATTTCGGGCAGGAGGGGGTTATTTTCGGGTAATGGGAAGTAATTTCAAATGCCTTCCGAACGGAACAGGAGTTCATGTAAATTCGCTTAACTAGCGAATTTACATGAATCCGCATTGGCTCCATTTGGAGTTGGGAGAAATTCCTCCCGTTTGAAAGAGTCCTCAGAGACTTAGGTAGGTGGGATCCAGATGTTGGACTATAACCCCATCATCCACAACTACCAGTGAAGTTTATTGTGGCTGTTGGGAGATGCATTCCAGTTACATCTACAGGACTGCAGTTGCTCCCAACCATGGGCAAAGAGGAATGTATTAAAATGGGGGCAGGGTGGGTTCTCAAAAGATTTCTCTTCTCTCCCCACTTGACAGCTTCCCAAAGCTACCCTCCCTTGTGTCCATAATCATCCCCCTAGAAGTATTATTCACCTCTAGGACTGACCCAATAAATTTTGCTGCCTGAGGACAAGATAGTTCTCCATCCATTCCACAAACTGGAGCAATCCTGGCAATGCAATAGGGTCCCCCACCATTCCTGGTGGAAGAAGGTCTATTAGGGATAGCAAGACAGGTTGTGTGGTTGAGGAAGCTCTGTGGGGATGCTTAGAAAATCATAGCTAAAGGAATGATAGTTTCGGCCACTTGGCATCTGCCACCTGAGGCCACCTTATGCTAGAGCCAGACCAGTTGACCTCTGCAGGCAAAGGAATCTCACTTCACACAATAAAGGATAAAAAAGGGAGCGCAAGCTGAAACCCACTCCTCATTGCTTGGCACAACTGTCAATAGACCTTTGGACTCCATTGGGTCAAGTGGCACTACAACTACCTGAAAAACAAGGAAGAGTTTCTCTTTGCGCCCACTTTGCCACTTCGTGACCCACCCCACCTCAGCCCCTTGCCAGTTCCTCACCTGTGACCAAAGCCAGTAGTACCACAGCAGTAGTATGGAGGAGTTTGTATCCCATGGTTGACATCCAAAGTGGACAAGAGCCCAAGATTGGCTTTTTATGCTCAGACTTTGGAAACTCTCTGGACACCAGTATACTAAGTGCCACGGCTCAAGCACTGGCAGCTGGCTCTGGGAGCTAAGGATTTATAAGTCAAACACCTGAGCACAGGTAGAGAGCAAAGGAAGAAAGGAAAGAGAGAAGGGAGGGGAAAGCACAGCCAAGCCCAACCTAAGGGGTTGGTCTAGCAGCAGAATATGCACATACAGGAAAGCTGGTTGCTTTTTTAAAAGGTGTTTCTGTCCTCCTGTTTTCACCCCCTGGGGATCAACTATTTTTGCTTTCAGTTTTTGGGTTAATCTATGGGGAAACTATAGGGATGTTCCTGAAGGGATTAGAATAACAGAATCATAGAACTAGAAGAGACCCCAAGGGTCATCGAGTCCTACCCCCTGCCTTGCAGGAACTCACTATCAAAGCATCCCTGAGAGATGGCCATCTAGCCTCTATTTTAAAAACTCCAATGGAGGAGGCCCCACCACTCTCTGAGGGAGTATGTTTCACTGTCAAACAGCCCTTAGTGTTTAGGTGGACTCTCTTTTCTTGTAGCTTGCATCCATTGTTCCATGTCCTAGTCTCTGGAGCAGCAGAAAACAAGCTTGCTCTATCCTCAATGTGACAGCCTTTCAAATATTTAAACAAGGCTGTCATATCACACCTTAACCATCTCTTCTCCAGGCTAAACACACACAGGGTTCCCCATGACATCCTTGCAAACAAGCTTGTAAAATGTGGGCTAGAGAAGGTAACCGTTACATGGATTTGTAACTGGTTGACTGACCGAACCCAAAGGGTGCTCAGCAATGGTTCTTTTTCATCCTGGAAAGAAGTGACTAGTGGGGTGCCATAGGGTTCTGTCCTGGGCCCAGTGCTATTCAACATCTTTATTAATGACTTGGATGACAGTATTGAGAGCCTAGTTATCAAATTTGCAGATGACACCAAGTTGGGAGGAGTAGCTAATACCCCAAAGGACAGGATCAAAATTCAAAATGACCTGAATAGACTAGAAAGCTGGGCCAAAGCTAACAAAATGAAATTTAACACAGAGAAATGTAAGGTCCTACACGTAGGGCGGAAAAATGAAATGCACAGATATAGGATGGGGAACACCTGGCTGAATGAGACAACATGTGAAAGGGATCTAGGAGTCCAAGTAGACCACAAGTTGAACATGAGTCAACAGTGCGATACAGCAGCTAAAAAGGCCAATGCAATTTTAGGTTGCATCAATAGAAGTATAGTGTCTAGATCAAGGGAAGTAATAGTGCCACTCTATTCTGCTTTGGTCAGGCCCCACCTGGAATACTGTGTCCAGTTCTGGGCACCACAATTTAAAAAGGATGTAGAGAAACTGGAGCGGGTCCAAAGGAGGGCAACTAAGATGGTGAAGGGACTGGAAACCATGCCCTATAAGGAACAACTTAGGGAGCTGGGGATGTTTAGCCTGGAGAAGAGAAGGTTAAGAGATGATATGATAGCCCTGTTTAAATATTTGAAAGGATGTCATATTGAGGAGGGATCAAGCTTGTTTTCTGCTGCTGCAGAGACTAGGACACGGAACAATGGATATAAATTGCAGGAAAAGAGATTTCACCTCAACATTAGGAAGAACTTCCTGACAGTAAGGGCTGTTCGACAGTGGAACACACTCCCTCGGAGTGTAGTGGAGTCTCCTTCCTTGGAGGTCTTTAAGCAGAGGCTGGATGGCCATCTGTCGGGTATGCTTTGATTGGGAGTTCCTGCACAGCAGGGGGTTGGACTGGATGGCCCTTGTGGTCTCTTCCAACTCTAAATTTCTATGATTCTATGATTCTAAGTTCTGTCTCCGCCACAAATTGACACCCCAAAATTTTAGACAAAGGTTTTAATTCGAAAGTCATCCATCCCCACACATGCACACAGGTCTTGACATTTTTGCGGGGGGGGGGGGGGGGCTGTTACGATATGTGCTTTTAATAAAATTTTGGGGACATGTCGACTGTACTATGACCCCTGACTTACCTATCTAAGGACCCTCCATAAGCCCCAAGCAAGGAGGTCACGTAGTCAAGCCTGCTTGGAAGAGCAGAGTCCCTAGTAAGCAACTCTCCATAGGAAGTTTGGAAATTGCCAGACCAGATTTGACACTGCCCTCTGGAGTAAGACAATAGCCTTGGCATCTTATCTGATGAGCCAGTGATTGACTTAACGACTCAGCCATTAAGTTGGCTGCCCCTCTGAATTGTGTCCAAACCTAACTGCCCTCAACAGCTTCAAAAATCCCTTTGCGACACAGTCAGTGTCCTTCATCCTCAGTCGCCCTTCAAGAAGCCAGCGGTTTGCCGCAATGGACGGAAACACTCTGTGCACATTCTTGATCCCATACATGGACATTGCTGTCATCTATATCTTCATACATAGACTATGCTTGCCGGAGAATTGCTCTCTGCAAGCCATCCATGGACAATGTGCTCATATTCTCAAACATTTTGGACTCATGAGTCATTGGACTCAACCCACAGTTGCTCTCTTTTTCCTTTTTGGACTCAATATTGCTCATTGCCTTGCATATTGTCTATTGCTTGATTTGTTCTTTGTACTGTTCACTGCCATTTGAAATTTGAAATTCCTATTGTTATTGCTGCCCCTGTGTGAATGGGCTCCAGACAACTGGTTAGTTTTGTTGCATCTTTACACCGCCAGGAAATACTGCCCTAGCAAGTTCTGTTTCCGCCACAATTGACACCCCAAAATTTTAGACAAAAGTTTTAATTTGAAAGTCATCAATTCCCATGGATGTGCGCAGGTCTTGACACTTTCGCGGGGGGGGGGGGGACTGTTACAATATATACTTTTAATAAAATTTTGGGGGCATGTGGATTGTACTATGACCCCTGCCTGACCTATCCAAGGACCCGCCATAAGTCCCAAGTGAGGAGGTCACGTAATCAAGCCTGCTTGGAGGAACAAAGTCCCCAGAGAAGCAACTCTCTATAGGAAGTTTGGGAGTCACCAAACCAGATTTGCCACTGCCCTCTGGAGAAAGATAATATCCTTGGCATCATATCTGATGAGCTAGTGATTGACTTAACGACTCAGCCATTAAGTCGGCTTCCCCTCCGAATTGTGTCCAAACCTAAGTGCATTGTACACAGATTATTTGCTCTTGGCTTAACAAAGCCCAGAGAATCAACACCTTTGTCCAAGCCTTGATACCTAGCCCCAGGATATGTTCAGCCCTATAAAAGATCCCGAGTTTGAATCCCCTGTTGACGCTATCCGCAGAGTGCAGGCTGGTCCACGCCAGTTTGACCTCTGCTCATAGCTCCCGCGGCCTGTTCATCATCCTCATCCACATCTTTCAGGCTTCCCGGAGAAGACTTCTAAGGTAGTATTCCATCGGTGTCTCTCTCTCTCTCAAACCTAACTCCCAATCTTAACCCTCCCTTTTCTCTAGCATTGAATGTATGTGTGTGTGTGTGTGTGTGTGTGTGTCCTTTTGTTGTGTGTGATATTTATGCCCCCCAATAAACTGTGTATTTTCATTGGACTCACTTGGACTAGTGTAATCTCTCTTGGGGTTTGTCGGTGGACCTCTGGTATGCAATACTAGTAACATGATTCTGGCATAAGACTTTGTTAGGATCTTCCTCTCTGCATATTTTGAGCTAATTATAATTCCTCTAAGTGAGAGACTTCCTAACACCGGCTTGACAGGAACAGTAGTAAGGGAAGGAGATGATACACACACATACACACACACACATAAAGAAGCATCATTACCTGCCTGACACACATACCCACGCACAGAAGCATCCTTGCCTGGGTTTCTCTCTCTCTCTCTCTCTCTCTCTCTCTCTCTCTCACACACACACACACACCCCTCTGCTTGCCCTGAGGGATGCTCCTTTCCCTGGCTTCACTCTTGTCTATTAGGTGGTCAGTATACAGGGGAGGGGGAGTCTCCATCCAAAAACATGCTACCAAGATGTTTACATGGTGATCATTCTTTTTTCTCAGAAAAAAGTATTACATGAATAAAAATCTAATTAAATTTTAACACTACTTGTGTCACCCTCCTCACTTCATACCAAGAAGAACAGTAGAGATTACAGACGTTCTAAGACAAGAGGGCAGGAAATTATCCTAGCCAATCAGAACACAAGGATGGGTTGGGAATTGGTTGGATTATCGCATTGACATCACCTGGAACGGTCCGAAAACGTTCCTGCCAGCTGAGAACACTTTTTAACAGTTCTCACTCTGGGTCGGTCATAGGACACTTTAGGCACCAAATGGGAGCTGAATGGGAACAGTTGTTGGCATGGTTCAGAATTTCAGTGTTTTCAAACTGCTTTTTATTCCCAGGATGGTTTACAACGTGTTTTGCCACTGTTGTTTTTTCTGGCTTAGTCTGGAGTGTCTCTCGTGTTTCTTGATTCATATTTGAACACTGTGTTTGGTGGTTCCTATGTAGACTTGTCCACAGCTGCATGATATGTGGCAAACTCCTGTGGCTGTGAGAAGGTCTCTCTTGTTCTTCACTGAGCGTAGCGTTTGCTGGATTTTCTTGGCCGGTTTGTAAACCATTTGGAGGTTGTGTTTCCTCACCAGTTTTCCTATTCTGTCTGTGATTCCTTTGATGTATGGTAAAAATACCTTCCCTTTGGGTAGTTGTTTGTCTTCACTCCTATGGGTTTTTCTGGGTCTGGCAGCCCTTCTGATGTCCAAACTGGAATAACCATTAACCTGTACAGCCCAGTCTAGGTGCTTCAATTCATCTTGCAGGAAGTCTTACAATACTTTTTGCCTGGTCTACCTGTGTATTTATTGTGTTTCTTTTTTGTCCTGGTTTGGAGTTCTTGTGCAGGTATTTGTCCTTATGTGTAGGTTTTCTGTATACTGTGTGGCCCAAACGGTGGTTCGGTTTGCGGATGACCAGGACATCTAAGAATGGTAGTGTTCGTTCCTTTTCTTTTTCCATTGTGAATTGGAGGTTAGGGTGGATGTTGTTCAGATAGTTTAAAAACACAGCCAGATCTTCTTCTCCATGGCTCCAAATGGTGAAAGTGTAATCCACATATTGGAACCATGTTGTGGGCTTTTTTTTTGGTGCTGATTCCAGGGCTTGCTTTTCAAAGTGTTCCATGTAAAAGTTTGCTGTCATGGGGCTCAGAGGACTTCCCACCATTTTTAATAGAAAACTGGTGAAGAAAAACCTGGGACATATGGCTGATGGAGAAACTCACCGACAATATAAGAAAGTTAAAGGACAAACTGGAAAAACATAATTTACTGGGTAATGGTTCCTTTTCACAGAGTACATCAATGATAATTTGCATCAGATACAACCTCCACCACAACATCAAGCATTCTAGAAAGACATTCTACATGAAGAATCAACCGTGTTAGGATCTGATCCATATTAGAACCACACTAATACTGTGGTGGTTGTGGAATGGACATCTGTTTCCTCTGTAATCTCATTGCTAGAAAATAAGTGCTAACAATAACAATAATAATATTTTATTTATAGCCCGCTCCTCTGCATCCAATCGGAGCGGGTTACATTAATTAAAAATTACAAGATAAAACATACATTGCCCATGCCCAACCACCCGCCCCTTAAAATAGAATTAAACTAGCATGAAATTTGGTGGTCCCTATGTAGTATTGTTTTTTTCATCTCCAGCTTTAGCTCATGAATTTATTGCAGAAGCAAAAGCAGGAAGAAAGTCTGTTTTTATATTTTTTTTAAAAGGCATCTGTGTTACCTTTCAAAGTTGAATTTGTTTGTCCAAAGGAACATGCAAAATATAATATAATATATTCATATTTTAAAAAATAAGATGCCAAAGTCCACATTCAAAGTAATGTCACTAAAAATAACCAATGCAGACATTCTGTCATAAAAATTTAAAATCCTGTGTTTCCGGGTTCTTCTTTTCAGGTGCCCCACAGCAGACTGAAACAATCCAGAAAAAGAAACAACAATCCACTTGTCATAAAACCATAATGTAGAACAGTCTAAAAATATTATTACAACAAGGAAATAAAACGTAACTGCCAAATAAAGCAATTTAAGAAAGCAAATTAAACCAATGGAAAAATAGCAAGTTGTTTAACACATTAGCAACAGCAGCAGCAACAGTGGACTCTTTCAAACGGGAGGAATTTCTCCCAATACCGAATGGAGCCAATGCGGATTCATGTAAATTCGCTTGTTTAGCGAATTTACCTGAACCCCTGCTCCATTTGGAAGGCATTCGGAATTACTTCCCATTACCCGAAAATAACCTCCCCTTGCCCGAAATTGTGTGAGAAGCTTAAATTCGCAATAACGTTAAACCCATGATTGCATTCGGAGTGACTTTCCTTTTGACCGAATTTGCGTGAGAAGAATTAATTCGCAATAACGTGAAACCCCAGGATTGCGTTTGGATTGCCCTTGGATTATACTTCCAATTTCCCACATCTGAAAGAGTCCAGAGGCAGAACAAAGGTTTTTGTTGTCTGTGTGTTTTTATACTGTGTTTTTAGACTGTGAGGACTGAGTCCCAATTTTGGTGAAAGAATGGGGTACAAATAAATATTGTTGTTGTTGTTGTAAATATCTGTAAAAGCCATTGTCTATTTTAGAAATTCTTCATAGCTTCACTTTGGGGAGATGGACATGTGCAGATGGAGTGGAATGGATGCGGGGGTAAGTAGGGGTGTTCCCTTCATGTTAGATTTCCAAATGAGATTGACTTACAGTGTTCTTAATTTGTGTTCCTCTTTAAGTAATTTTAACTCTAGCGTTATTCACATATGCCATTGTTTCAGGTTAAAATGGAGCTGCCTCCCTTCGAAGGAACAATACAAAGTGGTCTGAATCATTTTGGAAGCTTATTTACACTGCCAATGATTAAGATCTTTCAGGAAAACCTCAACTCACTTTGGGGGAAAGGCTGGCAACCCCCCAACCCCCACTTAACCCAGGATATTCAATACTGTTTTATTCCTGGGTTTTCCTGAAACCAGCAGATTAATTACTGCATGTATAAGTCTAGAAATTTTAGTCAAAAAATGGACCCCAAAATCCTGAGTCAACTGAGTAAACGTAAGTACTGTACTTTAACTCTTATTTGAAAAGGAGCCCATCTCCTGGTGAAAGGCAAGACTTTAATCTGCCCAGGAAGCACTGATCCCCCTCTGATCTCTCCTTCATCTAGCTTTAGTGTGAAATGCCTGCTGAAATTTTGTAAGTTCTTTGACATTGTTTTCCTTTGCTTCATCCTTGAGATCTTTTGTTACATGCCCCTAGGTTTTACCCCCAACTTATCCACAGTTTATATCAAAAACCATAATTTTAGCGCTCTAAGACTCTCTTCAATTTATATATGACGTCAATTTATAGTCGAGTATATGCAGTAATCCATGTTTAATTGCATTTTACAATGATGATATTGTGTGTGTTTTAGAGAGGTTTTAGTATGTACATTCATTGCACCCAATTTAATTTTTACAAACTGGCTTGCATCTCAGTTTTTCAGGGAAGGATAAGAGTATAAATTAACAATTCTCCTTCTTCCAAAACACAGACTTTGGAGGGGTTATGGCTTTAAAGTCTAATTTTGAATCTCTGTGTATCCCATCTCTTTGCCACCTCTTTTTTTTTTCTGAGAAGCTCCTCATATTTAACATGACAGGCAACTATAACAGGGTCCTCTCTGCACTGAAAATACATGTATGTGTACTGAACTGGGCCAGTGCAAATGGGAGACGAATTCATTTTGAATTACTTAACACCTTCTTTGCTTCAGTCTCCTCAGAAAAGGGAAAGGGTGCTCAACCTGAGGACAGTGGAGCAGGGGACAGAATAGGAGAATTTCAGCACAGAATAAGTTTAGCGAATTTACATGAATCCCCATTGCGTTCGGAAGGCGTTTGGAATGTCTTCCTAGTACCCGGAAATAACCCCTCCTTGCCCGAAATTGTGTGAGAATCTTTAATGCACAATAACGCAAAACCTATGATTGCATTCGGAGTGACTTCCCTTTTGCCTGAAATTGCATGAGAAGAATTAATTCGCAATAACGTGAAACCCTAGGATTGCATTTGGATTGCCCTTGGATTATACTTCCAATTTCCCACGTCTGAAAGAGTCCAAATTGCCTGTTTCAACTTGACTTTGGGGTATGTCTTTTGCAGGTGGGAATTTACATTTACACACTCTCAGGAAACAAAGAACTGCCCTACCAAAACTTGGGCATAACACAGGCAAAAGCAAACTGCAGCAGCTGCTCCTAGCTTGTGTGTTTTCCTTATTAATCATTTTTGCCATTTTGACCACACCCTGGTGTTTCTTGTCCACATTCTTGTCCACAGTTTTAATTTATGAAATGTTGGAAGGTATGTACATAGAAATATTATAGAATCATAGAGTTGGAAGAGACCACAAGGGCCATCCAGTCCAACCCCCTGCCATGCAGGAACTCTCTGTCAAGGGGATGCTTTGATGGAGAGCACCTGCATGGCAGGGGGTTGGACTGGATGGCCCTTGTGGTCTCTTCCAACTCTATGATTCTATGATTTTATGATTCTATTAGCAAATGCCTCTGACTTTGTTCATTGTTCATGTTTGGATGGATCGAAACCCTTCACATGCAGCAAGGCAGGTGTTTTTCTACAAGTACAATGGGACAGAGAAAGGACATTAGTAACTGGAGAAGATGGTAGACAGAAAGCTATGAGGAAGGAGTCTTTCCACTGACTGTTTGCGTTAAGTGCTGTAATTTTTTTATTTGTCTGTTTATGATTTTATGTTTCTGTACTCTGTTTCCAATAGCACTGTTTATAGTATTGGAAATACCCATGGTAAAAAGAATATAGTTGTTGACTATTGGATCTGAAAATATTACAAGAACATAAGAATTCCTTTCCTTGAATTGACTAAAGTTCTGTCTTGTCCATTGTCCTGGTTCACACGATGTCCTTTTGGACATCCAAAAAGCCTATAAGCCATTTCCCTTTCCTTTGCTTACCTATTATCTGGAGTTACACTTCTGTTGAATATGGATGTTCTGTCCTTTACTATCACAACTAACAAGCTATCATATTTTGGACATATGATGAGACATAACTCATTAGAAAAGATTATAATGCTTGGCAAAGTGGGATGCAGTAGAAAAAGAGGAAGACCTCAACTGGTGGAGAGACTCAGTCAAGAAACCCTGAGCATGATGACTGGGACTCTTAAGAGTCTCTCATTCATGGGTCACCACATTGAAGCCAACTTGACAGCAATAAACAACAAATGAAGCATTAGAGCTGCCCACCATTCCCTCCCCTCCAAATTCTTGCTTGTTTGGAACACTCAATGGAAGTAATAGTGGCACTGTATTCTGCTTTGGTCAGGTCTCACCTGGAATACTATGTCCAGTTCTGGGCACCACAATTCAAAAAGGATGTTGACAAATTGGAGTGTGTACAGAGGAGGGCAACCAAAATGGTGAAGTGTCTGGAAACCATGACCTGCGAGATTTAGAGAGTTGGGTATGTTTACCCTGGAGAAGAAAAGGTTAAGAAGAGGTGATATGATAGCCCTGTTTGAAATATTTGAAGGGATGTCATATTGAGGAGGGAGCAAGCTTGTTTTCTGCTGCTCCAGAGAACAGGACGGAGAACAATGGGTGCAAGCTACAGGAGGTTCCTCCACCTCAACATTAGGAGGAACTTCCTGACAGTAAAGGCTGTTCCAGGCAGAAGTCAAAATATTACATTGCAAACAGGCGGGGCTAAGTAGCTCCAGTCTATATATAGTGACAAAAGGGCAGGGAAAGTTAGTACCAACTTAAACACTGGCTGATCAATATTGTCCTTGGTCTGCAATAAAGTCTTTTTGCTCTTTCACTGGGACTATTGTCTGAATCCTTGGAACAGAGCCATGATTCTATGAAAGTTCCTCGCATCCCCTTGCATCCTGTTTCCAACACTGATCAGCCAGGTATTTAGAGCTAGGCTTGAAGGCAATGATTGTGCCGCCTTGTTTTCCTTGTACCAACTAGAATTGAAATGCAAATAGCCTTTGAACATGGGGAATTTCAGTTAATGCCAGGATAGAGATGTGGAATTTCAGGTCCTGGGGCTGAATCCAGCTCTCCTGAGGTCCCGTTCAGGCCATCCGGTGTTCCCTAGATTGCCCCCATCCCATGGCACTAGCATTTGGCAGATTCCCAGCCTTTATACAGTTTCTTCCACTATTCTAAAAGGTTGAGATACCTGTTCTAATGCTTAGTTGACATCCTCTGAGAGTGAAAGAGTGTAATCTGTTTAGTAAGAACTTCAAACTGAAAAAAAATCCTCTAATTTTGGCTCACCTCTTTTGCTTTTGGCCTCACCCACCACTGGACTCGAGCCCTTAAGAACTTTTCTGAATTTGATATTGGCCCTCAAGCTGCACGAGGTTCCCTGCCTTTGCTTCCACAGTTAATAGCCTTTGACAGACATATACTGCTCTGTGCATTTTTCTGTCTTGATAAACCCTTCTAATTCAGTTGGATCAGGTGTGTTTTATGCTAATGAGTTCCGCAAGTTGGAAGCCTTCCCTTTGACCTATTCATAGCTGACAACAAACTAGAATCACATTCACTTAGGGAATTCATTCCCCAGGTCAAAAATGGGGTTCCCAACAGACAGAAAAACCTATTGGGAAGACCAGCAAGAATTTTGTCTAATTTTCTCCCAGTATTTTGACAGTCTGAAATGTTGTGGATGAATTATTCCCTATGCCAGGAGTTCCCAACCTGAGGTGCCCACAACCCCAAGGGTACGACAAAGAGTGGCTTGTGTCTTTGAGTTACAAACAAACAGCTTCTTTTATATACCACTTCATACTATCTAAGCAGTGTTTAAGTGGTTTACAACCGTAAGATATTTGCCCCCAACAATCTGGGTACTCATTTTAGTGACATCAGAAGGATGTAAGCCTGAGTCAAGCTTGAACCCTTTTGCTGGTACTGAACTTGCAAAGTTAGGATTTTGAGTGAGTGGCTGCAGTACAGTGTTACGATATGTACTTTTAATATAAAAGTTTTGGCCATGTGGAATATATCATGACCCCTGCTTGACCTATTCAAAGGCCCTCCATAAGTCCCAAGCGAGGAGGCCACATAGGCAAGCTCGCTTGGAGGAAGTGAGTCCCCAGTAAACAGCTCTCCATAAGAAGTTTGAGAGTCACCACACTAGTTTTGCCACTGCCCTCCGGAGTAAGACTTGGCCTCACACCTGATGTGCCTGTGATTAACTTAACAGCTCAGCCATTAAGCCGGCTTCCTCTCCGATTTGTGTCCAAACCTAAGCGCATTGTACACAGATTATTTGCTCTTGGTTTAAGAAAGTCCAGGCAATCAACACTTTTGTCTAGCCTTGCTCGTAGCCTCAGGATATGTTCAGCCCTATATAAGGTTCCAAGTTTGAATCACTCCCCGATGCTATTCTTGGAGGACAGGCTGGTCCACACCAGTTTGACAACTGCCTATAGTTCCTGCAGCCAATCTCCCCTCATCCCGGCGGTCATGTTCATCATCATCATCCATATCCATCTGGCTTCTAGGAGAAGACTTCTATGGTACATATTCCAGTGGTGTCTCTTTCTCTCAAACCTAACTCCCAAGCTTACCCTTCCCTTTTCTCTAGCATTGAACGGGTGTGTGTGTGCCGCTTGCTGTGTGATATTTATGCCCCCTGATAAACTGTGTCTTTTTACTGGATTCACTTGGACTAGTGACATTTCTCTTGGGGTTTGTCGGCGGACCTCTGGTGGACAATTCTGGGACCACGATTCCGGCGCAAAGACTTTGTTAGGATCTTCCTCTCTGCATATTTTGAGCTAATTAATTCCCCTAAGTAAAAGACTTCCTAACATTCTGGTGGAGATAATGCGGACAACGTTCTGCTCTAGAACTTGGTCCCCTGAGATCTAGACATTCCAGACTGATCACCTGGACTGGCTACATTTCAGAACGTAGGAGGAATCGCAAATCCCAGAGACTTGGACGCAATAGGTGTGCGTGAATTTGTTCTTGTCTGTTCGGCCATCAGTGCATCTATCATGGGTGGGCCATCCATTTTCTTTCTTGTTTCCGCTATCTTGGGTTGGGAGACCGAGGCAGCCTTTTCCCTTCCCCTTCACAACACACCCCCTTGATCAGGCAGAGGTAAGCAAATGGAGGGAGACGTCCCAACCATAGGCTGTAAAATCTGAGGCACAAGGTGGGGTCACTGGCGGGCAGTTAGCCTCAATTCTAGTCCAGCAGGGAGGTGGCTCCCAAAGCAGAGAAGAAGACTCAAGGCAAGGGTCTAGCTGGGATCCAAAGGTATAGTGTGTGCTGGGAACCTACCAAGGGAAGTCAACCGAGGAGGACGGCCACACTTGAACTTCCCAGTGAAAAGTTAGCAGGAGGAACTAACTGATCCTTAGGCCTGGGTCTAGCGGTGGCTACAAGTGGCGCTATCTGCAGTAGCAACCCCTGTACTCATAGAATCATAGCATCATAGCATCATAGAATCATAGAGTTGGAAGAGACCACAAGGGCCATCCAGTCCAAGCCCCTGCCATGCAGGAACTCCCAGTCAAAGTATCTCCGACAGATGGCCATCCAGGCTCTGCTTAAAGACCTCCAAGGACAGAGACTCCACTACATTCTGAGGGAGTGTGTTCCACTGTCGAACAGCCCTTACTGTCAGGAAGTTCCTCCTAATGTTGAGGTGAAATCTCTTTTCCTGAAGCTTGCATCCATTGTTCCGCATTGTAGTCTCTGCAGCAGCAGAAAACAAGCTTGCTCCCTCCTCAATATGACATCCCTTCAAATATTTGAACAGGGCTATCATATCACCTCTCAACCTTTTCTTCTCCAGGCTAAACATCCCTAGCTCCCTTCCTTTCTTTTCCCTCCATATGTAATGCACAGCTGGGGCCAAGCCTCAGAGCCACCTCCATTGCTGCTGTACAACATTTTAAATAAGTGACTTCAATATCTACATTTTTTGGTATCCACACTGGGTCCCTGGAACCAAATCCCCACAGATACAGTTGCTCCACCGTATTTCCTGATTCCTTCCCGAATACTTCTTCACATGAGAAAATCACAGAGCAAAGAAGAATTTCTATATTTTTTTAGATCACAGTTCTCATGATCTTGGGCCAGCCAATGTGACCACTTTTTGGAACTGCAGTTCTCAGAAACCCTCAGCTGCTGGACATGGGGCTGATGGGTCCTGGGGTTGTAGTCCTCAAAAATAGTTTTTCCAGGCTCTTCAAAATGAATTTACACAACTTACAGTTGCAAGATGGCAGTGATGCCCACAGGTGAGACAAATTTATGCTCAGTGTGTGTGTGTGTGTAGGAGTGAAATTAATTTCTGTGTTGCATTTCTAGCCCTCCTTTTTCATACCTTCCAACATTTCCTATATGAAACCTGGGAGGCATGTGGCCAAGCAACATCAGAGAGTGATCACGATGACAAAAGTTATTAATAAGGAAGAATGCAAAAGCAAGGAGTAGCTGCAGCAGTTGCCAATCTAGAAAGCCCCAGTGTGTTTTTGTGTGTGCAAAACCCCCATATGTTATTATCTGCAGAAGATTTCCTCTGAAACACTTAGAATGTCTGAATATAAAGATAAAATAATTGCACAAAATTCTGACTGGTCTATTAGTCTTCATTTTAAGGTTTTCTGATTGCTGAAAGTGCTGAAGATAAGCTATGCAGTGCACATGAACAATGACATTCCATACAGCATGCACAAACACTAAACTGTGGTGCAGTGTGCAAGAACAGCAAGGCACTACACAGTGTGCATCGGTGCTACAGTGCCACACAGCACAAATGAACACCAAGATGCTGTACAATGCATGTGAACGTTAAAAAACACATGCTACGTACATTATAACCCCCCTCAGAATAATTGCCAAGAAAACGTCATCATAGGTTTGCATCAGGGTCCCCGTAATTTGGAAGCATCATGAAAGCACAAAACAACAACAAACCATATGATGTACATTGATACTAAGGCATATGCAGTGCATATGAACACAAAGATATCAGATGGTGCACCTTAGCACTAAGGATAAGGTGTCATGCACAACCTGCCATTTTGCCCACACAGTGCAGCTATTTTGAATGTCTGGTAATTATTAATTTACAATAGAATAATTAAAGATTTCTCTCTTAGCTTTAAACCCAGAAAGTAAATGTTGTTTGGGCTTTTACATCAACGTAGGACTAGGGTACTGCCTATTAAATGAATGTAGCAGTGATCTACTATCCCATTTGGATCCAGTGTTAATTGGCAAGAGGACAGAAGTCTCCCTAGCTTTACTATGGAGTTTATCATACGACGGAATTTGGGGGTATAATCCAATGGCAATTCGAACGCAATCATGGGGTTTCACGTTATTGCGTATTAAAGTATCTCACGCAATTTCGGGCAAAAGGGAAGTCATTCCGAATGCAATCATGGGTTTTATGTTATTTCGTATTAAAGCATCTCACGCAATTTCGGGCAATGGGCAGTTATTTTCGGGCAATTCCAAACGCAATTGGAATTCACGTAAATTCGCTAAACTAGCGAATTCACATGAATTCAAATTGGCTCCAATTGGCTCCATTGGAAATAAAGAGAAATTCCTCCCGTCTGATAAACTCCCATGTTTGGCAAAGGTCTGTGGTGTCTTATAATTACAAGATGCTGAATTTCCAAAATGCATCTCTTTGACAAGGTCCCCCATGATATTCTTGCAAACAAGCTATAAAATGTGGGCTACACAATGCAACTCTTAGGTGGATTTATAACTGGTTGACCAGTCAAACCCTAAGGGTGCTCAATGATGGCTCCTCTTCATCTTGGAGAGAGGTGACCAGTGGGGTCCCACAAGGTTCTGTCCTGGGCCCAGTGCTATTCAACATTGTAGATGAGCACCAAATTAGGAGGCTAATGCATGACAGGCTTCTCTTATTAATACAAAATTGCCCAATAATAACGATAGGACAAATGGTTAGCAAGAAATGAGTGCTGACATCATGTGAAAAGGGGAGGAATCACATGTTGCAATTCCATGCCAGTTCCATCACTCGTGTCTTGTGCGGCAATCTCCTAGGACCTTATCACATGTGAGGAATTTCTCTCAATTTCGCAATAGTAATTTTCGTATTCAATTCGAAATTTCACGTGATTGCGTGAAAGTGCATCACACAATGATATAGCTAGGTTATTTCGCAAAATAAATTGCTCTATGGATTCGCAAATCACGCGATTGCGCGAAAGCTTATTATACATTATTGTACATTTATACAAACACATTCAGGAATATCTTATTACACCAGTGGATTTCTAAATGCGAAATTGCTCTCCTGCACATGCCCAGTTCTCAACTGATGCCATGGTGACCTCATGTACTTCCAGGTCATTGAGTTTGGGTACTCCCTCTGCAATTTCCGGTTCCTCCCTGAAATGTAAAAGTACTTCTTCCTCATTTTCACGTGAAAGCCTGCAAGCAGCTAAGGGTTTTACTTGCACTTTTTCCCCATTTTCACGTGAAAGCCTGCAAGCAGCTAAGGGTTTTACTTGCACTTTTTCCCCATTTTCACATGAAAGCCTGCAAGCAGCTAAGGGTTTTACTTGTACTTTTTCCTCATTTTCACGTGAAAGCCTGCAAACAGCTAAGGGTTTTACTTGTACTTTTTCCTCATTTTCACGTGAAAGCCTGCAAGCAGCTAAGGGTTTTACTTGCTGTGCTTTTTCCCCAGATATAGGATGGGGGACACCTGGATGAATGAAACTATGTGTGAAAGGGATTCAGGAGTCCAAGTAGACCATAAGCTGAACATGAGTCTACAGTGCGATGTGGCAGCTAAAAAGGCCAATGCTATTCATAGAATCCTAGAGTTGGAAGGGACTCTAAGGGCCATCTAGTCCAACCCCCTGCCATGCAGGAACTCTCAATCAAAGCACACCCAACATATGGCTATCCAGCCTCTGTTTAGAGGTGGGTGGCAAAGGCCATGTTCCCTCTGGCGAGGGCAAGAGGCCATTTTCTGCTTTCATTGTGGGATGCTCTGTGGCAGCCAAAAAAGACCATTTTAGAGTTGCAAGCCTCAGCTCCTGCTGGGCCCTACCTAGCTTACCTTAAAGCCATGCAGCCAAGATGGCAGAGACGGGATACAAATAAAATTATTATTATTATTATTATTATTATTATTATTTGCCCGAAGAGGCAAATGTGCCTCTTTCCACACATTTCATTATAAGAAGTCAAAGGGATTGTGCAAGAGCCCTGGGAACATCACCATGTGATTCCCAGGCTGCAACAGGATCTGGTGGGATCCTGGGTGCCACTGGGACCAGGAATGGGAAGGAAGGGGGAGACCCCTCATCTGCCCTCCTGGCAGAGTCCCAAGCCTTATGCTAGGCATAGTGCCTGCAGTAGCAATGGCAGAGGCCTCCTAGCAATGACTACCCATAGCAAGGCATTAGATCTGGGAAAGGTTCCTTGCTGGCTGCAGAGAGGGCCCATGGTACTCACCCCTTTAGGTTGCATCAATAGGAGTATAGTGTCTAGATCAAGGGAAGTAATAGTGCCACTCTATTCTGCTTTGGTCAGGCCCCACCTGGAATACTGTGTCCAGTTCTGGGCACCACAATTCAAAAAGGATGTGGAGAAACTGGAGCGAGTCCAAAGGAGAACAACTAAGATGGTGAAGGGTCTGGAAACCATGCCCTATGAGGAACGCCTCAGGGAACTGGGGATGTTTAGCCTCGAGAAGAGATGGTTAAGAGGTGATATTTGAAGGGATGTCACATTGAGGAAGGAGCAAGCTTGTTTTCTGCTGCTCCAGAGAACAGGACCCAGAATAATGGATGGAAACTCAATAAAAAGAGATTCTACCACATTAATAAAAGAGATTCTACCATATTAATAAAAAGAGATTCTCTCTAGGAGGAACTTCCTGACAGTAAGGGCTGTTCGACAGTGGAACACTCTCCCTTGGAGTGGAGTCTCTTTCTTTGGAGGTCTTAAATCAGAGGCTGGATGGCCATCTTTCGGGAATGTTTTGATGGAGAGTTCCTGCATGGCAGGGGGTTGGACTGAATGGCCCTTGTGGTCTCTTCCAACTGTGATTCTATGAATCTATGATTTTGGACCATGCCCAAAGCTGCATGTGCGCTGAGATGTTGGTGTGCCATGGAGGAATTCCCCATCAAAGCATCCTCCATGTTGGCCCCGCATCCTAAGTCGCATGCGTGCTGAGATGTTGGTGTGCCATGCCATGCAGGAATACCCCATCAAAGCATCCTCCATGTTGGACCAGTGCCCAAAGCCCCATGTGCGCTGAGATGTTGGTGTGCCATGCAGGAATTCCTCATCAAATCATGCTGCATGTTATGGGTCAGAATAGAAGACTCTCAGGACCCCATGCCCCATGACGTGAGTGTCATCTTGAAATCACTGTAACAGTGCCAATTCTTATCTACCCGGACAAGTGGTGCCATGCATGAATTCTATGGAATGAATGGGAACCAGGGCAGATGGGGGGTCTGTTTGGATAGCCCTTGGGGACCTCATCTTAACTGGGCAAGTGAAGGAGGAATTGCTATGGCAACTGTTGGAAGGCAGGAATCACGCAAAAAGATGAGGGTAAAGCTGGCACTAGATGAGCATAAAAGTGCTCCCTCTTCTGGCCACCTGTTCATGCATGGCAAAACATTTTGGGCACTACAGGAAGTAAAAAGGAGAAGCCAGCGCCATGAAGGATCATGGGAATTGTAGTAATGATGGCGAAATTGGGGATGAATAGAAATGCCTATCACACCCCCAAAAAGCAAAATGAATACGAAATTGCCAGGGAATAGGAATTGTAAGTCCGCTAGTTCACCGAATTTGCCTATGTTCTGATTGCGTTTGGACCACATTCGCATATTAGGCAAAAGCATATAATAACCTTTCACGCAATTACGTGAAAACTCCCATTTCGTTCGCAAAAACAAGCAATTGCATGTAATGAGAAATCACGCAATCGCGCGAAACCTAATGATTGCGTTCGCAAAATCGGCAATTGCATGTGGTGAGAAATCACGCAATCGCGCGAAACCCCATGATTGCGTTCGGTTTTTCAGGAAAAAATTGGTCGTGTAATAAGCTCCCTAGTTTCACAATCGTGATGAAAAAAACATAAACAATTTAAGATATGCTGATGACACCACCCTAAAAACAGAAAATAGTAAAGACTTGGAATGACTACTGAGGACGGTAAAAGTAAAAATGCAAAGATAGGTAGCTTTACAGCTGAACATTAACAAAACAAAATAATGACCACTCCTTAAATTAGGAGATTATTGCGTGGACAAATAACTTGATTGCTCCCTAATGGGATGCAACTGGGGTGCAGGATGCAAGCAGGTATTATCGCATGCAAGTCACCTCCGATTCCATCAGGCGAGTGCAACCCGAGCCTTAAACAAAAGCCAAGAAATCAGAAGACTGATTCCCAACTCCCCAACTCTTTGCTCTACGCTCTCTCTCATGACTCCCTGTTCTATTTTGTCTTACTTCTAGAACCTATTTCTTAAATGCCTTGGGGAAGAAAAGATGAAATAATGTGAGCACGTCTGAGCACATGCAGTGCGTTTCCCCCTCAAAGAACATCTGCCAACTTGAGACAAGGGATATGATCTCCAAGCCAGCTTGACCCCCAGGACTTGTCTTTTAGAGGGTAAGCATGCTCCATCCAGGGCTCCAGATATTCCCCATTGATTTTCCTCAACTTCCATATTTTCACATGTTGCTTCCTGTTCAAAACCTGTAACCTAGGTAGAATGGCACCACTGTAGGGCTGAGTTTACAGTGCCACCTACTGGTTTTTAATTTCCAGCAGTACCCATTAACAGTTAATTCAGCAAGAGAAGTATTACAAATATATAATGGGCCCATTCCCACTGAGGGAATAATGAAGGGATCGTGTCTGCTCCGCTACTTCAATCGATTCCAAAAGGCCCCTCATTCCCACTATGAAAAAGGGGCCTGTTTGGAATCAATTTTTGGGGACGGCACATTTGTCGTTCCCATTAGAGCTGGGGGAAAAGACAAGCAGCCCTCCTCCCCTTCACCCGGTGCCCCAGGACCCCTTTTGAAGGTCCCCAGTGGTCCTTTTTTCCCCCTCCTTTCCCCTCTATTCCTTCCTTCCTTCCTTTTCTCTTTCTTTCCTTCTTCCTCTTCCTTCTTTACTTTCCCTTCCTTCCTTCCTTCCTTCTTTCCTTCCTTCCCTTCCTCCTCCTATCAGCGCAGCGCCAGAAGCGCCAGCCTCAGGGAAGCAGCGGAGGACTCGATGAAGCTTTCCCGGGGCTGGGGAGGCCTCTGGCGCTGTTGCCGGGCCTCTGCTGCTTCCCCGAGGCCGGCGGCGCTTCTGTGCTGCCGCTGCTCGCCCCATTCCAACCGGAGCGGCAGCAGCGCCGGAGGACCCTTGGCCCCAGGAGAAGTGGCAGAGGCCTGGCTGAAGCCGCCGAGGCCCCGCTGGCCCTGGGAGAAGAAGGAACAAGGTATGAAGGAAGGAGAAGGAAAGAAGGAAGGAGGAAGGAAGGAAAGAAAGAAAAAAAGAAAGAAGGCAGGCAGGCAGGCAGGCCCCCAGGACCAGGAGGAGATTCAAATTGATCGCAAATGCACTCTTTTGCAAAAGATTGCATTTGCGATCAATACTCCCATCCCTCCAAAAAAACAAAAACCCAAAAATCACGATTCTGACCAGCGTTCCCACTTACAGGAAACACTTCAGAATCGTGTTGTCTGAAAAAACACCACTTTAAAATTAGTGTCAGGAAAGTCCGGACTATTTGTGCTTAACCCGGTTCTTTCCTCCGCTGATCAATTGAATGAGGATTGGAAGTCAATTCAAGTGTGAACAGGGGTCATATAGCCCGCCTCACACTTCAGATCAGAATGTAGTGGGAATGGGGCCAATGTAAGTCAATTAAATTTAATAGTAAACAAAAGAACAAAAGAATAGTAAACAAAAGAATAGTAAACAAGTTAGTTCCCAAGTTAGAAATAGCCAATCTGACTTGCCTTATCCTAAAAACAACAACAACATTGGTCACTTATAAGGGAAGAGCATGGATACAGCCTGAATAGAATCATGAAACTGGAAGAGACTAAAAGGGCCATCCAGTCCAACCTCATTTTGCCATGAAGGAATAATAGAATCATAGAATTGAAAGACATCAAGGACCATCAAGTCCAACCCTCTGTCATGAAGGAACACATAATAAAAGTACCTCCAGCAGATCGCCATCCAGTCTATGTTTTAATATCTCCAAAGAAGTAATAACATCTCCACCATTGTCCAAGGCAACAGCATTTTCTACTGTCGTTGAGGTGTTGTTGAGGTGGAATCTCTTTTACTGTAGTTTGAATCCATTGTTCCAGTTCCTGTTCTCTGCAGAAAACAAGATTGCTCCATCCCTCAAATATTTTAACAGGGCTGTCATGTCGTCTCTTAACTTTCTCTTCTCCAGGCTAAACATGTTCAGCTCCTAGGACATGGTTTCAAGATCTTTCACCATTTTCTTAGCAGAATAGAGAGGTGTTAGTACTTCCCCCAGTCTAGACAGTACATTCCTATTGATGCAGTTTAGAATCCCCTTCGCCAAACCTACGGCAGTCTGCTGAGAGGGGTTTAACATTCACTTTGCAGATAAAATCTCTCGGATAACAGCCAACTTCGACGCCAATATTTGTCCATGGATGAGGTATCTAGCAACTCCGTTACTGTCAGTTTACTGGATGAGTTTCAATTGGTGAGTACCGATGATGTGGACAAGCTCCTTGGATGTGTGAGGAAGACGACTTGCTCCCTCAATCCGGGTCCATCTTGGCTGGTCATCCAGGGGGGGACGCATTGAGAACGTTCCTTCAGGAGGTGATCAATGCGTCCCTCAGGGAAGGCATCGTTCCATCTTGACTGAAGGAGGTGGCCGTCAAGCCCCTCCTGAAGAAGCCTTCCCTTGATCCCCTGGACTTTGAAGATATTCACACTTACCTGAATCATTTTTAAATCATCCTCCAAACGTCCTGCAACGGTGGCTGAAAGAGGGAAAAAAACCCTGTGTCTGAAAGCCAGGAAGTGTTCATGAATTGTCATGGAAACAGATTTAGCAGAAGGGTTTGTAAATCATCAGAGAAAAAGCAGCCAAAGAGGCTTCTTTTTTTCTTTCCCTCTTGACGATGAGTCAGTGTTTATAGCAGTCTGCCTCTTTGCTAGGTTTCTAGTTCCTCCTTCCAGTGAACCAAAGGAAATGGCTCACACTTTTAAATTTTAAGCTCTTGCCCAATCAAAATGGACACAGAGAACCACCAGGCTTCCCTTTGGCAAGGAATGTATAAAAAAAACAAAACAACAACAACAAATTTTCAACAATTACCAATGAAGTAACAACAAGTATAGTACATACACAGCATAAAAACAAACATGTAAAATGCATTATGAGAAGGGTTTTGTTAACAGACTCACCGCTTCATAATCCAACCCACCCCAATTTTCCGTAAGTGTTTGAGCCGGGAGAGAACATCACTACTCACCTTTTATAGGACTTTTGATAGCAGAGAAAATAAAATTTGTGACTTCCTCTGTGATCTTTTTCTCCTCATCTGCTAACAAAAACTTCCTGTACCATTCAGAGGTTCTGCCTGGATGTCTATTTAACAAAGGGGTAATTATTCATAGTCTATCATCCTTATAAAATATACAATAAAGAAGAATGTGAGTTATGGATTCTGGTTGGTACTCTCCACATGGAAAAATTCTATCCATATATTCAATTCTATGCAAATGTCCCTCTAGCATAGCTCAAGGAATTATGTTGAACCTGCCTTTGCTGAATGCCAACTGATATTTGGAGATTGTTAAATTTTCCAAATATTTTGCCCCCTTGGAGTTGAAGCATTTGGGGAGCAGGCAGAACATGCGGCAGATGCTGAGTATTGCATATCAATTACTTTAATGAGTTGTATAAGAATCTGTTTTGCCTAGGCCTAAAATTTTTAAATTTAAAAATTTAGAGTACCTAAAAAGTGGTGCAGGAAACCCAATTTCTGAATTTTTCTGTCACTTATTTAATCAGATCGGTAGTGTATGTGTGTCTGTATATTAAATAGGTGTACCCAGTCTCAGGTCCTGCAAAAATAAGTTTCAGGAAGTAACGTAAGCGCCACTTCCACACGAGGCATTCCACAGATGAGCACCCAAATTCAAGACGTAGGGCTGCTGTTGGAACACCGTTCTGCATGGAAAAGATTTTCCTGAGAAACGCAGAAAGGACTCTTTCTACAGATAATGTAAAACCTAAAATCCACACTGGGATACTAAACAAAAGTTGTGGCAGAAACTTAGCCCTGAAGACCTTTAGAGCAGATGGTAACAATTGCCTGCCTTTAGTGTAGAAGAAAGGGACAATTACCATGCTGCTATTTGCAGCGTTCTGAACATAAATTGCCTAGTACAGTGTCCAGGTACCTGATGCATTTAATGTAGTTCCTAAGGATCTAAATTGCCTTACTTGCTCTATTTCATGGTCAGCAATCTTCCAGCTGAATAGGCAGCATTTCTTAGAAAAAAACACATTATTTTAGATTTATTCTAATTAATATCTTACCGGTTATTTTCACAATACTCAGAGAAAGAGAAAGCTCTCACAGCACAGCATCATCAGCATCTAGATTTAAGAAGTTACAAAAATTAATTAATCAAACCATTTTCAATTTTAAAAAGACCTAGATTCTCTATGTCTACTAGACACATTACTTCCATGAAAGGAGGTCTGGCAGTATTGCACTGTATTTTGAGGCTGAGCCAAAGTATTCAAATAATTGAGGACAACAGTGCTACCAGATGGATAAACCTAGAAATTTATAAAATGAAGTCAACTGAATTACTTACCTTTACATCCAATCTTCAAAACATAAACTAAAAGGGTTATCTTATCCCTTTCTTATCTAGTTCTCTACTCATCTGGAATAAGTGGAAACACATATTGGCCCCTGAGCCCTATCCTGCTAAACCCTTTTTCTTGCATCTTCTTTCTCACATGGGACTCTTTCAAACGGGAGGAATTTCTCCCAACTCCGAATGGAGCCAATGCGGATTCATGTAAATTCGCTAGTTAAGCGAATTTACATGAACCCCTGCTCCGTTTGGAAGGCATTCGAAATTACTTCCCATTACCCGAAAATAACCCCCTCTTACTCGAAATTGCGTGCGAAGATTTAATTCGCAATAACGTAAAACCCATGATTGCATTCGAATTGACATGAAATTATACTTCCAATTTCCGACGTCTGAAAGAGTCCTTGGCCAATCAACTCCTACTAATCAGAAAATGGAGACAATGCAGAATCTACTGGTGGATTGCCAAAACCCACCTCCACCATAAAAACTGACACTACCTGATTTCTGGTACACCAAATTGTTTCCTTTGCATCACAACTAGACCCAACAGGAGAAACCCCATGTCTGATCTCATGTTTTGAAAACTTTTTATGAACTCCGCATCTCATAATAAGGGGATGGCGTCACTTATATACAAACATCTCCTTGAACACACATATGAGAAAGGCCAATATATGCACTCATTTTGGCAATCAGAACTGAAAACTACCATTTCAGATGCTGCATGGCTGCATACAATGGGACCTTGGTATCCATGGGCTTGCCATCCGTGGATTTAAGCATCTATGGATGACAAGTACTCATTGCCCCAAATGTCTGCACTTGTATGTGGCCCTCACCATTAGGGACAGCCCCTGTTCTCCCCAGTAGCAGAATAATAAATGTATTTGTATCCTGCCTCTCTGTGCAACACAATTGGGGTGGCTTACACATTAAAACAATACAGACCTATATTCCAGTATACCTCCCCCCATAGAATTAAACAATTCATAATTTAAAACATACCTTAAAATCACACACGGATCGAATGCAGCTGCACTGCCATTGGGGACAACAGGACTTCACCTGAACTCCTATTGTCCCTAATGGTGGGGCAGCTGCATGCACATGCCACCATCGGGGACAACAGGACTTGACGTCCCATAGATTTTGCTATCTACAGGGTGTGTGTGTGTGTCCAGAACGGATCCCCTACATGTACCAAGGCCCTACTGTATTTGGTCTTCACTCCCATACAAATCCCATTCAGCATTTGTGAGGCAAAATACTCTAAAGTGAGAGAATTCTGCGATGCAGTCCTTATCAAATTTCATGTATCACTGGCCAAACCATAAATTTTTGTTTGATTTTGATTTTGCTCTCTATATTTGTTAAAGACGGTTCTAAATTGAAACATAGGAAACTGATCGTTTTTTTCCATCCCTGCTGCCAGATTAGGAGTAGCCAAATATTGGAAGTCAGGTAACCTCAACATTGATAATTGGTGGGTAAGAATTTGGAATATGTGGTTGATAGAGAAACTTTCTGATATATGACGAGAATTAGTAATGGAAAAAAAAATTCTGATACATTTCAGGAAGACGGGGTTATCTTTATAGACAGTGTTAATAAACATTCCCATCAACTCTAACCTCCAACTATCACACACACCCCATGCTTATCCTGTACTTGTCCCATCTGTAATGGATATATCATTTGGTATTAACAGAGATTCGCGTTAAAACCAAATGACATGCCCATTATTGTTTACAAAATGGGGCAAGAACAAGATAAGCATGTGGGGGTGCGATAACTGCAGATATATCTATAGAAAGACACTCTACAGCTGGACAAAATGGACTCACTGGTCCTTGTTAAGAATAATTTCCTTGATTCTGCTGCAGAATAATTGTTCATCAGACACACACCCTTGGACCATGTTATAAATTGTTCTTGTGGTTGTCATTTTTCTGTATTCCTTTTTGTCACTACTGTACAGCTTCTTTATGTTTTATTGCAAAAAACTCACAAGGCTGTCCCAGGACTTTCTTGCCAAAATTTGTCCAGAAGGGTTTTTTGTCAGTTGCTTCCCTCTGAGGCTGAGAGAATGTGACTTACCCAAGGTCATAGCTGACTGGGGATTCGAACCTGGTCTCCGTTATCACACGGGAGGGATTTCTCTCAATTTCGAAAGAAATGGAAGTGGGGCCAGTTCGGAAATGAGTGAATTCGCTAGTTCAGAGAATTTATGTGATTGTGTGCTGACACCGCATTGCATTCAGAACTGCCTGAAATTGCCTCCCATTGCCCAAAATTGTGTGTGATACTTTCTCATGCAATAACGTGAAACCCCACGACTGCGTTCAGATTGCCATTGGATTATGCTTCCAATTTCCATCATCTGATAACGTCCTGTATCTAATGCTCAAACCATACATCACACATTCTGGTCATTATTTGTGCTTATTGGTTTCCAAGCTCTGAACGTGTGCTCAAAGCGGCCCTGGACTTGGAATGATATATAGCTTGGATTTCCATCCAAGCTACCTACAAAGCTTTCTCTCCCCACTGCTGTGGGTGGGTGGGTGTCCCTTGGCAGCATCAACATTGCCCTTTTAAGAGGACAATTTTTGCTGCCTGAATGAGCTCCAGAGTCCAAGCTTCTCCATTGTTGCAGGCGCTCCCATCCCTGGCAGCTCCATTGTGCTGCTGAAGAGTCATGGTTGGAGGCCCCTTCTTTGCAAAAGAAGTTTTGCCAGAGCTGGCACAGAGAGACAGGGCCTGGAGAAGAAGGGCTTGCAGGGAGAAGAGGGTCTCCTACCTCCACCTCTTTCAGCCTGGGGTGCCACCAGAGCTCCTCTTTGCAAGGCAAGTAAATACTTCCAGAAGGAAAGTAGGAAAGGTAACAATCTATCCTTCCCGAGGCTGTGGAAAGGCATCAGGAACCCATGGCATTGCCCCCTTCCTCACCAACAGGGTCAAGGTTGCCTCCTTTTAAAAAACGGCAACCTCTGCGCCTGTGTTGTTCCTTAGAGAAAAACTCTTAAGTAGATTTTTCCCTCTCCTCATCACTGTATATGTTTGTTTGGAAGGGGAGGAAGACTCCTCTTGTTTTTGTTTTCGCTTTGATATTTAATGGCATAGGATTGGGGCCCGTTGTGACAGATTTGGGGGAAATCTGTAAAAACAGGATCCAAAGGGGGGAAGTTTCATGTTTTGAAAACAACTCTTGAAACAGTTTCAAGAGAGGTTATTATACCATGCTAGCGGCTGGAAAGCACTCTATAACCATTCCTTGTTCATTCCTTAATCGTATTTTCTGAAGAAGAAGAAGAAAAAAAAGACTGGAGAAGCCACGAAAAAGAAGGAATTGGTACAGCCAGAGGCCATGGTTGATGTCTAAAATTTGCACAATATGTTAGGGTGAAGGCATGATAACAGTCTAGTCTTGATACCACCTGGAATAGCTTTTTCGAAAGAATGTTATTCCATGGCTTTTCTTGGCAGTTTTCACTTACACCAAAGCTGGGTGCTCCTTAGTTATAGAATTTTTGGAAGGATCCCCAAGGGCCATATAGTCCAGCTTAATGCATATAGAACTAAACTGTCAGAGAACTCTTGAAAGCTGTCCGTCCAATCTCTGCTTTAAGGCCTCCAGAGTCCACCACCCTCTGAAGCTGCCTATGCCACTTCTTAAGAGTAAAGAGGTTTTTCCTAATGTTTTAGTGGGATTTTTTTTCCTTGTAATTTGAATCTATTGGTTCATGCCCTTGAGCCTTATAACATGACAGGAATTGGAAGTATAACCCAGTTGCATACAGAACGCAATCATGGGTTTTCACGTTATTGCGTGAGAGATTATCACACGCAATCGCTGGCAGTCAGAACGCATGCTGAGTGCAAGCATTGGTATTCACATTATTGCGTGATAGGTTATCGCATGCAATCGCTGACAGTGGGAACGCATTCCGAACGCAATCCCACATCAGTCCAAAAGTATGTAAAGTCGGTGAACGAGGGGATTTGCAAATCCTCTTTGCAGGCAATCTTTTCCCAGGAAATTGAAAGGAATCCCTCCTGTGTGAAAACCTTTCACATAATTGTGTTAATTTCCTGAAGTGACCTCGCTATCTTTTCTTTCGAAATTGAGAGGAATCCCTCCCGCGTGATAACGTCCCTTGTCTCTGGAGCAGCAGAAATAACTTCACTGCATCTTCTACATGACATCCCTTCAGGTATTTAAAAATGGCCCTCTTTCATGCAGGCCTGACTATGTGTGCAATGGGCAGATGGCCTGTCCCCCACCACACCCCGTGTCTTTGGCTGCCTACGAGGCACTCACATTCCCTTGACCGTTGCTGGGACACTTGTCACCACAGCAACCTCCGAGTGCCTTGGCCAAGCGAGTGATTATTTAACCAAATTCCCAGCTCCTGAGTGCCAGCGGGTGACTCTGGCACTTGGAGGAAACCTGGATCTGGGGAGATGGGTAGGTGGGTGGGGGTCTCTATGCACCATGAGTGCACAGAGGAAACACTAAGATGTGCCAGGCTGAGGTAACATTGAGGGGTCCTGTGGTAAAAATTTAGAACTTTTTCTTGTGTAGAACTGGTTGCATAGTTTGTTGGCAGATTGCATTTTGATGTGATTTTTTTTTTAAGAAAATGCTTTTAAATTCTTTCTGTTCAACTGTTTTCATATTATGACTGCTTTCAGTGAGTTTCATAATATTGAATTGTGCTTTCATATGATAACTTTGTGTGTGTTTTAATGGCTCTTATGAACCTGCCCTGGGTCCCAGTTTTGGGAGAAAAGAGAGGAAAGTGTAAACAGAGGAATAAATAATAAGGAAAGCAATTTTGTTCCCTCCGATGCAGGAGTCCAGCAACAACCACTCGATGCGGCGCTTCAAGGGCCTCTTTGGTGAGAGGCCCATTGCCAGTACACATCCTGGTCAGCAGGAGGGATGGGATGGAGTGCAGTGTTGTTTGTTCTCCTGCTAATATTGCACTTGTCCCGGCCTCCTGTTCTCTTGGGTGCATCTACGGGGAGCCTACTGGGGACAAACCAAGCCAAAAGACTTTCCTTCAAGAGCTGAACAGCTGGGATACTTAGTGAGAGTTGGCTTTTCAAGGCTGCAAGGAGGGCATGGATGGATAGAGCTGGGACCAGGCTTGACCCTTGGAAGGGGAGTACAACAGAGAACAGAACACACCCAAGTTCAGATACTGAAGATGGCTAGACTGGAACCTGGGGAGAATTTGTTGTAAACACTTCCAGGTGGCTTCAGTAACTGATGGAGGAGGAATTTCACATGGCTTAAGTGCTGGCTTGTGTTTTGCCTCTTGCTGCTGAATGAAAAACATCCAAATCTTCTTGATTTCATTTTTAAAAAATAAACAAACTAAAATATCTGTTCTGTTCTAGTCAGTTTTATGAAAAGAGAAATAATTAGTTTAACAATTGTAATTTTTGTGGTAACTAACCTATGGATTGGGGTTGGCATAATCTGAGACTAGATATTTTCTGAACATTTCTCATGAGTTGTACTTTAGGGGGATGGACACAGCAAAAAGGATAAGAAAGGTGCTGTATTATCATCATTATCAAAGTAATACTTTATCGAATATTTTTCCAAATACCCACGGCCTTGTATTTTGCATGTGATGGTATTTCTCTTGGATGTAGGTGTTGGAGGAAAGGAGCAAATGCTTAGAGCGGCCATCAAACTATGTCTCCCATGATTCAGGATTCTTTCTGTATGTGTGTGGGAGAAATAGGTGTGAAAAATGTTATTAAATCATTTTATAGATGGCTACATCAGACAGATGAATGTTTTGGTTTGATACTACTACCTCTTCTTAGCTGCAAGAATTTCATGATAAAATAAAATTGGCATGCTGAAAATCTGGAAAATTCCAAAGGTGGAACAGAAATCGAAAGGTAGGTTTAAAACATGTCCCTCAGTTGTTTGAAGCCCACAAGATGCATGCTATTGTTTACCTGTAATACTGTACATACCCAAAACAACAACAGGACTGAGAAGTTAGAAAAAGAGCCAAAATTTTATGGGTGAATTCATGTTTCCCAAAAGGATGGGAGGGGAACACCAGAAGACATCCATACATTGATGGGAATTAGCTCCAGAGCAGTCCTTTCCTACTGGCTGGTGTTGCTGCTATTCCACAATCCTTTGTTGATCCTACTATAAACCCTGCAAGCCCGACTGACTGGCTGGGTTAGCAGCACTCATGTTTCCAGAAACTGTTCAATGAGGTTTTTCAGTTTTCCAGTCCATGGTGTGTTTGTGTATAGTGAGTACGGGAGCAGAAATAATGCCAAATTTGGGGAAGGGGGGCAACCATGAGTCTTTCTTTAGAAAGGTCTTGGCTTAGCATTGGGTGGTGACAGCCTTCATTCATGCGTCTTCTAATAAAATCCGGCGGAATGGTTCAAAGTCTACAGGGACGGTATCTAACAAGAAAGACAGAGAAAATATGATTTTTAAAAACTTCACAGTGTAACATGGGTCTTGAAAAATCTGGCCAGTGCTGCTTCAGAGGGGGCAATGATCTTGCACAGTTATGGTGGTTTTATATCAGTTCAACCATCATGTCTTCATCACCATACCTTCACCACCATACAAAGAAACCTGAGAAATGTAGGTGAGTGATGATTCTCCATGAAAGACCCTGAAATTTCCATTGGTTATTGTGAGTAGCTGTTAAAACAGAAATGGGTTGAAATTCAGTGCAGGGCCATTCAGGAGTAGGTCCTTGTAGGTTTGGAGGGATTTATTCCCAGGAAAGTATGTATAGCAGGCTTGCAGCCTAAGCAGCATCAATATGAGGCTACCACACCACCACCAAATCTTTTTTTGTATTTCTTTCCAAAATGTGACACATCACTTCCTAAGGCCATTTTGAAAAGTACTGCAGAGGAAAATTGAAGTATTTGGGCTTGCTGTGGCGTGTGCGGCACACAGGTGTGTACTGGAGGAGGGATGAGATCTGGGCTCCATGCAGTTAGCAATCTCTACACCCTTGAAACTACTCTGCACCCTTGGGTATGGTGGAAACCTCTCTCTAATTGCCCGTGTTCAAGTCATGCCAGTTGGTTTCAGCACATGGAATGGAGGGGAAGCCACCTTGGCAGATAAATCCCCTGGAATGACTCTGATCACTATCCTTCACGTGGCACTTCCACAAATGTGTCTCAGCCATATTTTGAAGGTGAATGAACTTGCTTCTATTCTCGGTCTGTCCTCTGATTTGGTGCTTAATTCTTCCATGAAATTCTTTGCTGAACCCTGGAAAGCTAACAGCCTCACTGGATTCACTAGTATTTATGATTAGCCCTGTGCCTCCCAGGCACTCACCATTGCAGCGATACTGTAGGTTAGACCAGATGATATTTTCCTGGGAAAAGCAGAAGACTCCCAAGCGTCCCCCTCGCATTGTTGTATCAATGACGACACCTGAGTCAGCCACCAGTTGAGGTCCTTCATAAAGCAACACCCTGCAAGAGGAAGGCAAAAGAAGGTAGAGATGGCAAAAATGCCCTTGTGGAGGATTTATTGTATTTATTGACAAGTATTTTTGATCCCTTTCCACATGGTCTCTGCAATAAAAAGATAAGAACATTTCTTCAAATCAGATTCTTTAAAAACCCAAGTCAAGCTATAAAACCAGTTTTAAAAACCAAGGGCCAGATGAAAAATATGTAACTTTGGATGTCAAATGGCTTGTAGAGATGGAGCTAGATTGAGTTGCAGAGTTGAGGTGCCACTACAGAGAAACACCTGTCTTGTGCTCTATGGTATGTTATGGATAGAAGCCTGAGGGAAGGAAACTGTCTAATTAAAAGACTGTATGTTCAGTGCTGTGTAAATTTACAGCACTATATGTATATAAAGATTAATAAAGATGATGATGATGATGATGATGATGATGATGATGATGATGAGCCAGAGTGTTGGGTTTTTTTAAGGGGGGGTTGCAGCTTCTTGGTTCGAATGCTTACAGGTGAGAAGGGCATTGTAAAATTCCAAGAACATGCTGTTTGCTTTGGGCAGAACCAATAAGTAATGAGTAATTATGAATAATGTTACAGGCAAGATACAAGTGTCCCTTTTTTGTATGTAGCTTTCGAGGACAATTTTTTGCAGTCTGTGGGTTGCAAAATTCCAAAGGCTTGCCGTGTACTTTTAGGGAGCCTTTTGTTTTTGAAAGGCTGTTGGGATGCCTGCTTCTTTTCCATGTGCACCTTGGAAACATATACACAAGAGATTACAAATACAACCAGGAGTCTCCAGAACTATGCCCCATCACTGTCTTCTCTTAAAGCACCAGGCTTCTAAGAGCTTGAGGGAGCGGATAGTACAAACCAACCTCTTAGCAGAGGTGCCTCCTTATTTTAGGTCACTGGCAATCAGAACTATGCAACACAAGCACACATGCATGCACATGTGCACGCGCACGTGACAGAGTGGTCAAATTTTTGGTGGATTTGAGTAACTTTTGGAACACATAGGCTTAGTTAGGGGGTGAGTTTTTCTACCCCTTCATGATCATGCTGAAAAAAAGACAAAATGTTCCCAGGCTTTGGTCCCCACCCCCCCCTTAAATTCTCCACCCGCTCAGCCCCCCTGCAGACCTTCCCCCATTGTCCAGCCTCTTTTTGCATTAAAAAACTGTAGTAGTAGGCCAAAGCATTCCAAGCCTGCATTGCAGCACTATGGCAACCAGGACAATAGGCTTTGGGGCCCAACAAATGAATGGTTCTTGGGGACTGGGGGGGGGGGACAGTTTCCAATTGAACAATTCTTCCCCTCTGTCTCCACCCACACACTCAACTTCTTTCTCTCTCATATGCCTGTGTACACAGGCGCACACACCACACACACACCCCTCTTTCGCTCTCTCATGGAGCTGTCAACCTGGCATGAGAGCTGGCCACATTATTAAACAAGGAAAGCTTGCCCTTCTCACAAACTTTGACCTCTGAAGAGAGGAAGCCAGGATGGAGAGACAGAGCAGGATACAGTCTCCCAAATGCTTTAAATGCTTTTCCTATCCTACAGATTCAAGAGCCAGAAAGCATCTAGCATCCCTCTGCTTCCAACTAGTGAAGAAGGCACCTGTACCCATTAATGATTGTGCAGAAGACTGAATCTGAGCAAGTGTTACCTGTCAAGGTAACAACACCTCCTGAAATCCCCTCTTCTGCACAATAATTAAAGATACAGGAGCCCTTTCCAGTTTTCACTCCACTGTCCTCTTCCAAATTCATCTGAAATCTTCTCCTCTTTTTGTTGTTGTTAACTGCCCTTAAATTGACTTGGAATCATGGTGACTGTGGAGATTATCAGACAGAGAAAAACAACAGGGGGACTGGGATGTGTCACGCGATTGAGCGAAAATTATCACACAATAATCCTGCTAGAAATTCCTTCTATTGTTAAGGTGGAATCACTTCTCCTGTAGCTTGCATCCATTGTTCTATGTTAAATTCTCTGAAGCAGTAGAAAACAGGCTTGCTCCATCCTCAATGTGACACCCCTTCAAATACATAAACAGGGCTAACATATCACCTCTTAACCATCTCTTCTCCAGGCTAAACATATCCCTAGGTCTTTCCTCCTAACACATGGTTTCAAGACCGTTCACCATTTTAGTCGCTCTCCTCTGGAGACACTCCAATTTGTCCACATCCTTTTTGAATTGTGGTGCCCAGAACTGGACACAGTATTCCAGGTGAGGCCTAACCATGGCAGAATAGAGTGGCACTATTACTTCCCTTGATCTAGACACTATACTTCTATTGATGCAACCTACAATCTCATTAGCCTTTATAGCTCTCACATCACTCTGTTGACTCATGTTCAATTTGTGGCCTACTAGGACTCTCAGATCCCTTTCACATGTAGTCTCCTTCAGGCAGGTGTCATCCATCATATATCTGTGCATTTCATTTTTCCACCGTAAGTGCAGAACCTTACATTTCTCCATGTTGAAATTCATTTTGTTATCTTTGGCCCAGCTTTCTAGTCTATTCAGGTCATTTTGAATTTTGATCCTGTCCCCTGGGGTATTAGCTACTCCTCCTAATTTGGTGTCATCTGTAAATTTGATCAGCATGCCTTCAATTCCTTCATCCAAGTGAATAATAAAGATGTTGAATAGCACTGTGCCCAGGAAAGAACCCCTGTGGCACTCCACTGGTCATTTCTTTCTAAGATGAAGAGGGGGGCATGTTTTAAGTATTTGAAGGGATGTCATATTGAGAATGGAGCAAGCTTGAATGGAGAATGGAGACTAGGACCTGGAGCAATGGATTCAAACTACAGGAAAACATATTCCACCTCAACATTAGGAAGAATTTTTCTGATTGTAAGAACTGGGTGACATGCCTTTTAATGAAATTTTCGGGATCCTACTTGTTTTTATCCTAATCTGTACATGTTTTAACTTATTCAAAAGTGTTTTCACAGATTATAATAGTGATGGTTTCACTTGTTATCCTGTTTAATATTCTTCAGTATGTTGAAATAAATTGTTTTTAAATTAATTAAATTGGCTTTATTGTACATTACCCAAAGATGGAAGGAAGGAGGGAAAATGCATTAATTAATTAATTAATTGAAATATACTGTATTAAAACCCACACATTTGTTCCATAAAATTCACAGAAAGATGATTTGACAGCTTGTTATTTCTCCATCCCTATTATCCCTATGCAAGATAAGGAGGCCCTGGGCACCACAATTCAGAAAGGATGTGGAGAAACTGGAGCGTGTCCAAAGGAGGGCAACTAAAATGGTGAAGGGTCTGGAAACCATTCCCTATAAACAATGACTTAGGGAGCTGGGTATGTTTAGCCTGGAGAAGAGAAGGTTAAGAGGTGATATGATAGCCCTGTTTAAATAATTGAAGGAATGTCACATTGAGGGGGGAGCAAGCTTGTTTTATGCTGCTCCAGAGAACAGGACCCAGAACAATGGATGCAAGCTAAATGAAAAGAGATTCCACCTCAACATTAGGAGGAATTTCCTGACAGTCAGGGCTGTTTGACAGTGGAACACACTTCCTTGGAGTGTGGTGGAGTCTCCTTCCTCAGAGGTCTGTAAGCAGAGGCTGGATGGCCATCTGTCGGGTATGCTTTGATCGCATGGCAGGGAGTTGGACTGAATAGCCCTTGTGGTCTCTTCCAACTCTATGATTCTATGGACCTCATCAGACGACGGAAATTGGAAGTATAATCCAATAGAGATCCGAACACAATCATGGGGTTTCATGTTATTGCGTATTACAGTATCTCACACAATTTTGGGCAAAAAGGGAAGTCATTCCGAACGCAATCATGGGTTTTATGTTATTGTGAATTAAAGCATCTCACGCAATTTCGGGCAATGGGGGGTCATTTTTGGGTAAAGGGAAGTCATTCTGAACACATTTTGAACGCAATAGGAATTCGCGTGAATTCGCTAAACTAGCAAATTCACGTGAATTCGAATTGGCTCCATTTGCAATAAAGAGACATTCCTCCTGTCTGATAAGGTACTATGATTCTATGATTTCAATCCTCACCTGATGTAGCCCACCTGGGGCCGATGAATGAGGCGCCAGCGGTAAGAGGTTTTGTCCTTCCATCCCACATTGCGAGGGTCTTTCCACAGCAGCCGCACGTGGCCTGGGGTGTGACCGGTGTGCCACAGGGCATTCCGTAGGTATTCACCTGGACCTGTTTTGGACTTCACTGCCTGCCAGTGGGATTGGCAGAGTTGGGAACAGAAAACAGCAGCAGAAGCATTACCTGCATTGCTTATTACATTTATATCCTGAATCCCTCTGACTTTTGAGAGTTTGAAACATATGAAACACTTGGGGAAGGAAATATTTGAACAGCTTTGCTAATTAAGGGTCAGTTCAAACTTTTCTTTTCTGAACATGCTCTGTTGTTTTGGGTTGTAGTTGGTTGGTTGATTTTAGAAAAACAAACCTGCATTTTACACACACACACACAACATCGTATGTGCATGTGTACCCAGAACTGGACACCTGGAATAATGTGTACAGTTCTGAGCACCACAATTTAAGAGGCATATTAACAAGCTGGAGTGTGTCCAGAGTGACCAAAATGCTGAAAGGTTGGGAATGCCTCCAGAGGAGGGTGACCAAAATGGTGAAATGTCTGGAACTCACCAAGACTTAGGGAGCCTGGGATGTTTAGCCTGGGGGAGAGGTTAGAAGTGACATGTTTAAATGTTCAAAGAGATGCCATATTGAGAAGGGAGCAAGCCTCTGCTGCTCCAGAGACTAGGACCCGGAGCAATGGATTCAAACTACTGGAAAACATATTCCACCTCAACATTAGGAAGAATTTCCTGACGGTAAGAACTGGGTGACAATGAAACACACTCCCTCAGAGTGTGGTGAAGTCTCCTTCTTTGAAGGTTTTTAAACAGAGGCTGGATGGTCATCTGTTGATACTGTTTTGACTGAGTGTTTCTGCATGGCAGGGGGTTGGACTGGATGGCCCTTGTGGTCTCTTCCAGCATTATGATTCTGTGTGTGTGTGTGTGTTTGCGTGCGCGCATGCGCATGCATGTGTTTCTCCGAGTATATTGTTGTTATATAGCACCAGGTTGACTCTGAAACAGGATGACCCTAAGGTGAATCTATCATGGAATTTTCTTGGCAAGATTTGTCCACAGGAGGTTTGCCATTCACCTCCTCTAAAGGTGACAGTGTGATCTAGTTAAGGCCATCTGGTGGGTTTCCATGGCTGAGTAGGAATTCAAACTCTAGTCTCCCAAAATCTTGGACAAGGACTCAAACCTCAACACCATTCATATATATCTGTAAATGTAGTGCCATGTGGACTACTCAGTCCATTAGGCAAATTGAGTAGCTAGACAGAAGAAAGCTAGGAGGTCCCAGGGCTTTACATACCCTGTACATGAAGAGTTTTCTAGGGAAGGAGTATTAATTCCATCCAAAAGCTATGCAAATCATGGTCTCTGCTGTTTCTGTTGAGACTTTTATCTTACAGGTGGATATACACTCTTCCCTCCACATTTGTGGCTTTGACTTTTGGGGATTTGATTAATAACAGATTTTATTAATGTGTTCTCTCTATGAATATCAGTGCAACTCTATGGTCCACTTTAACCAAAAGTTGCACTGAAGGACCTAGAGATTTCTAGAGAGACCACTCCACTAGACATTTATAGCTCCTCTAGGGCAATTCTGTGGTCAAGGTCTGGCAGATGCTGACCAGAGCAAGGGCATCTATAAGAGGATGAACCTTGTGCAAAAGAATTATTCCATCGTGTGAGGCTGTGGGGAGGATTCTTTCTCAAATCATGTCCCTGCCCATTATTAAGAGAGTATGGTCTTTTGCAAGAGTGTAGAAATTACATATTAAAAATTAGTTCATTCATTCTCATTTGTTAAACATTTCAGCAAGATTTTTTTAGTAGTAATTTTAATTACAAAATGCCAACAGTAATATTTCTGAGTAATGACAAATTACTGTATTTCATTATTGGGCATTTTTAATCATTCAAAATTATTTTTCAATTTCTTAAATGCATTAATTAATTATATTGATTTCGATAGCAGCATAACTTAAGGAATTTATTTTCTTCTGTGATTCAGCGCTAACTCTGCTCTTGCCTTAGAGGGAATTCCTGAAATCCCAGAGGAAGCCTGATAGACAGCATGGTGAATTGTCTCTACATCAGAAGAGGAACCGAGTCATATCAAGGATGCTATAGCAGTGAGGGTTTCTTCCACTAGCAGTGGATTGGACTAGATAATCTCTGAGATACCTCCTAATTCTAAGTAATGTTCTGATGGGGTAAAATCGCTGACCTTGAGTTGTAAGCCAGGCTCAGCCACTGCTCGGAAAGGAGTGGCCTGCCAGTAGGTCTGCTCCGTTTGTTTCCACATTACCACGTAGAAACTGGCACTGTCTTGGTACGCAAAGATGAATCCAGCATAGTCATCATCAGTGATAGTGTTGACATGGAAGGTGCCCTCAAAATCCACTCCATTGAATGCTGTATAACCTGCCATAAGTTACATTAGGGAATAAAGAGTTAGCAACAACCTCATTGATAAAACATTGATATGTGGCCAGTGACAGGGCAAACATGTCTACAATTTTCAGGTTTAACTCCCATCCAAAGAATCCTGAGAATGAAGTCCCATAGAGAGAAAAGGATCTATTTCATAGTACAGATTTATACCACTTTTGATACCTCTTTAAACTGTCATGGCTGCATCCTATGGAATCATGGAATCTGTGGTTCAGAGAAGCACTAGATGGGAAATAAAATGGCTTGGACAATTCTAACTTTCGTATTCTGTTGTATGTTTTTACTCTTTAGGGCCTTGTCTAGTTCCTTCAATCGCTATCCTTCCCAATCCTAGTCTCTCTTTTTTTTATGACAATGATGTAAAATGTATTGATTCTCATCTGTGGGTAAACTTATATCCAAGTCAGTGGTAAGAGTTAAAGAAACAGAAACACACATTGAGGCAATTGCTTTCTTCCTGAGTCAAACTCAAAGCTTTTCCATGTCGTATTGTGACTTTTTAAAACCATTAAAACTTTTTTAAAAACCCAGCCTTTTTTATTTTTGACTGCAGTCTTTGTTCTGATCGATGTTTGATCCAAGATAAAGGAAAAACATTTAACTAATTTGATTTCTTCATTGTCTAGGCTAAATTTATGTAGACCCTCTGTGGTTGTTATGTTTGTTTTCTTTAGGTTCAGCAGCAAACCCGCCTTCGCATTTTCTTCCTTGACCTTCTTTAGTAATCGTTCCTAGTCTCTAATGTTTTCTACTAGAAGTATATTGTCATCAGAAGTAATAAGGGGACCAGCTCTCGTCAAACTCAAAAGTGACCCCCTTTTGGGTCTTAGTCCTGCCCCCCTGGGTCTCTTTGTCCCTCCTCCTGGATATGAGAGTTCTAGGTCTTGGATGGGGGGTTATAGGGGCCATGGGGGGAAGGTGTCAAATTGAGGAAGTGAGGGTTCTAACTTTTTGGGGTTCCAGAGGAACCCCAAAAGTTTGGCCATGTTGGTTTTGGACTCCAGTTGTTTTTTGAGGGGCATGTGACCCCTCTACGGATGCGTCTTGAGACCACGGACCACAAGGGGCAGATGCTGTCCTTGCCTGAAGGACAGCATAGCCACAAGCCGTGTTCAAAGAGGAGAATTGGCGGCCATTTTTTGGTGCTGACCTAAGTTTTCTGGGGCCGTATGACATGTCTACAGACTCGTCTCAGGACCCCAAAGTGAACCGTCCAGAGCCCCAGCGTGTTCTGAGCATGGGAAAGGCGCAACAGTTGGAGGGCGCCCTTTCGCCCCTCCCCTTGGGGTGCGGTGATTCCCTTTTGTCCCTCCCCTGGGGGTGCGGTTTCAAAAATGGCACACTTTTGTGATAAACGGATTGGCCCAAAGGGCCCACAACTGGTGCAGAGCCCCTACACTTCTGCGACAGCCAATGAGGTTCCTGTAGACATCACATGGACCCCGAAAACTTATGTCGGCGCCAATAAAATGGCTGCCCATTCTCCTCTTCGAATACGGCTTGCAGCTACGCCTTCTGTCAGGCAAGGATGGCATCTGCCCCTCGTGGTCCACGGTCTTGAGACGCATCTGTCGAGGGGTCACATGCCCCCCGAACAACAACCAGGGCCAAAAACCACCATGGCCAACCTTTTGGGGTTCCTCTGGAACCCCAAAAGCTAGAACCCCCATTTCCCCAGTTGACACCTCCCACCCATGGCCCCTAGAACTCCTCTATCCAAGACCTAGAACCATTGTATCCAGGAGGAGGGACAAAGAGACCCAGGGTGCAGGACTGAGACCCAAAGGGGGATGGGGCACCTGTCATTTTTGAGTTTGATGAGAGCTGGTCCCCTTTTTACTACTGTCCTCCACACGTCTTACATTGTTGTCGGTCTTTCCTCCTATGTTTCCTCCTCTTCCTCCTGAGTCTAAACCCGCTCTTCGTATTTTTATTTTTATTTTTACAAATATGATATACAAGATAATAGCATTCAAAATCGTCATCAAACATAATTTTCCACATAAACATAATTACAATTGACTTCCCACGTTCGTTCAGTATGTATAAATTTTTATCAATTAAATCTTATTGTCTTCAATTCAATATTTTACCAATTCTTCTCTGTGTTAAATCACCAACTTAATTTGTTTTGATCATTCTATCCCAATTTCATACTATTAGCATCTCGATAAACTTAAGTCTTCCTTCTTACAGTAGAGTAGTACTGAGGCCCAGTCCTGTTCTACTTTATATACATTTAGTCCTTTTATTCTAGCAGTCAAGATGTCCATACTCATCATATCCAATAATTTCCAGGTCCAATCTTTTACTGAATGTACCTCTGTTGCTTTCCTTTTCTTTTTTTTCTTTTTTGGCCAAAATCAGTCTTGCAGCTGTAATCATATATAACAGTAATCTACCACATTTCTTCTCTCTCTCTCTCTCTCTCTCTCTCTCGGTACCCTATTAACCATATTTAACAAATATATTTCTGGTAACAGGTTAAAGTTTATTTTAAGAATCTCACATACAGTATTACTCTGTGAATGTTACTCCAATAGGACTTGACTAATGCAGTTAGGTACCAATGGAACACCATTATTTTACAGTAGTGTTCCATTTTAAAATAATTTTCTTTTAGGTCCTGCCAGCTGGTGAAATGTGTGCTTTTCCTGGCTAATTCCCAGCTTTCAAAAGCAATTATCATTTCCAATGTCTGTCGCCCAGTTAATCATTGTTTCTTTCATAATATTCTGTTCTAGTTCTCTTTTTAGCAATATACCATAAAATTTCGATGTCAATTTTAAACCATTTCTTTTTATCACTTTGACCAATTCATTTTCATTTTCTTCAAATCCCTCTGTTTTATAATCTAATTTAAATCTATCTGTCAGTTGATAGTGGATTTTAGGATCATGTTCTGTCAGATCTTTTAAGGGTTTCATCACATACTGACTCTACTTTGTTTCCTCTGAATATCTTGATATCTGAGCCATTCTGGTATCTCACGCCATCTTCTGAAAAAGGGTTCCTGTGTGGATACCCATAGTGGTAGCTTCCTGTAGAATTTTCCTTTTATTTATGTCCAAATTTTAAACAGTGATCTTCTGATATAATGGATTTCAAGTTCTTTATGTATATTTGCTTTCCTATACCACATATAGGTGTGCCACACATATCTTAAATTGAAACCTTCAAGAGCCAAAGTTCTTTCCTTATCCAGTTTTATCCACTCCATAATCCATGTTAATATGTTTGGATAACAATATATTCTCAAATCAGGGAGATTACATCCACCAATCTCTTGCTTGTCAATTAGAGTTCTTCCATTTGATTCTGGGTTTCCTTCCTGCCCAGATAAATTTTGTCAGATGTTTTCGTCATGTTTGAAAGGGTTTTTCGTTAATGATTACTTGGTATATTATGAAATTAAAAAAATCATCTTAGGCAGCACAGTTATCATAATCGCTTCTATCATACCAAACAAAGATAAATACATCTTTGAGCATTTATTTAGTTCTTTAATTTCTTTCCATTTCTTCTCATAATTATTTCCATATAAATCTGCATTCCTTTTTGTTATTCAAATTCCTAAGTATCTGATTTCCCCCCTCAATTTTAAATCCTTATTTGTTCCTCTTCTTTTATCATATTTTTAGCTGGAATCAGAGTCTTATCTTTGATACTTTTACCCCTGAGACCTTCTCAAAATCAGACATTTTATCATTTGTAGTTTTTCAATTTTAGAATTCATTGGCTCTTCTAAGAAGAAAACCATGTCATCTGCGAAAGTCTTTAACTTATGTTGCTGTCCTTTTATTTGATGTCCAAATCTTCTCTTACTCTATTACTGAGGATTTCCAATACCATAATAAGAGTGGAAATAGTGGACATCCTTGCTTAGTCCCTTTCTATATATTAAATTTTAGCATTCTTTCTCCATTAATAATTAATTGCACTTTCTGGTCTTTATAAATATTTTTAATCCAATTACAAAATTTTTGTCCAAGGTTCATTCTCTTAATTACCCCAATCGTGAAATTCTATTTCACCACAGCAGAAAGGGCCACAAATGACAGGAAGTGTCCCAAATAGACAATAAGTCAAAACCGATAGGAAAAATATATTAATGCTTCTTACCCACTGCCAAGCCTGGATCACTGTTCATTGTCTGGACAATTTCCATGCCCTGGAGACGAGAAGGGTGGGGAAAGTAGGAGGACAGCCAGGAGGAGAAGAATGGTGGGTGAGATGCAATGAGTATGCAATCGTACTCTGGGTTCTCTGTGGCTCTAGAGCAGGGATGGCGAAAGTAAGAGCTGCCAGATTGCAAGAAGTCCACAGAGCCCCATTTTGCGACCCAGAGAACATTGTGATTCCACCCATGACTTTATAACAGCACAAAATGCATCAATTCCAACTGAAAAACCCTCAGGACCCCAAAAAGCAACCCTCTCCACACAAAAAAACAAAAACAAAAAAACAGAAATCCCAACATTTAAGCTGAAAATGAAAATGGAAGTGACACGGTGTCATCTCTGGTTGCACTGGCTACACTGGGAAGGATGTTAAAAAGCTTTCCTCCCCTGCAACTCTCCCCTTCTGTTCTAGAAATCCAGTTTTTGTGCAATGCAAAAATATGACTCCCTCTAGAAAGACAATTGTGCAAATTCTCTTGAGGCTGCAGGATTCAGGGAGTTTTAGCTATCACTTGGCTGCCCAAGGTGAGGGAAAGGATGTGCCAAAATGAGACCACTGACCCCAAATGAAATGTTCCTTCAAACCCCAGGTTTCTAGCATTGTTGAGAGAAAATATCATTGACACCCAGAAGTCATCTATCTGCTGTATTCACATTTCCTTGGTAACTTTACCTGCCTCTTTTCTTTGGATGCCTAGAATCATAGAGTTGGAAAGGGCCTTAACATCCAGTTATCCCCAGTAGGGAGCTGTCCAGTCTCTTTGAAGGCATCCAGAGAAGGAGACCCACCACCTCTCTAGGCAATTGGTTCCACTGTTGAAACGTTCTCATTGTCAAGAAGTTCCTTCTCGTGTTTCATTGACATCTATCTTCTTATAATTTAAAACCATTAGATCTATTTCTACTCTCTGAGGCAACAAAGAACAAACCTGTGGCATGTGCTCTTTGAAAGCTTTCTTTTTATCTATCCAGAATACATCCCTGTTCAGCTTCAGTGGAGGACCCTGACATTCTAGCATGGCAGGAGAAGGAGAATACAAAGAACAAACCTCTTTGGGGCAGCCCTTGAGGTATTTAAAGAGTGCAATAATGCCACACCTCAGTCTTCTCTTCACCAAGGTGAACATGACCATATTTTCTAGACAACTCATCTGATAGTTTAAGATGCTGAAATGCTAGAAATTTGGGAACTGAAGGAAACGGAGGGCAGAAAACTTACTGGGGGGGGGGGAAATGCCCTCATTTTACCCCCTCTCATAACCAGCACTCCTGGTTAGTGGGTTTCATCAACCTTGCTGTGTCTCCAGGGTTTGCACAGTTCAGAGCCCTGCATGATGCCATCACCACTTTTGTTCAAGTAATCTTTTTGCTCTGATCCTATGAAGAAATGCCTGGGGCTATGCAGCTCAGAGAAAAATAGTGATTCAAGGAAGAGATGCCAGAACTGTACAGAGTTATAGTAACTAGAGAATTAGGAAGAACAGTGACTAAGGGGAAACGGGGTGGAAGTGTATTGAATTGTGCATGCTAGAATAAGTATTCTCCTTCTCCTGCCATGCTAGAATGTCAGGGTCCTCCACTGAAGCTGAACAGGGATGTATTCTGGATAGATAAAAAGAAAGCTTTCAAAGAGCACATGCCACAGAGTTCTCAATCCCAAGATGGCATGATGGATGCAAAACTGAATGTTAAGAGGACTGCAAGCAAAATGGAATATCTATGGCTACTCATGCTGGGTATGTATTATGTCTGGTACTGGTAATATAGGCAGTATACCAGTTGGAAGGAACATAAATGGAAGAGAACTCTTGTGGTTATATACTTCTTGAGGATATCCTTGTGTGGCCACTGTGAGAATAGAGTATGGGGGAGGTAGGTCTTTGGTTTGATACAGCGCATAGTTCTTGCTATACCCCCAGGTCCATTAGCTTATCCTCCTCTCAAGAACATCAAACCAAGGAACGGAGCCACATCTCCAAACCATCTGTAACCTCAGAGCATCTTTTACTGTACCTGATTGAGCACTACCCAGTTGGGGTCTATCTGGGCATCCCCCTCAGGATCCAGGATGACTGTCTGGTAGGCCCGGAAGTCTGTCAATGTCACCTCTGAGCTTTCTGGGCACACATCCAGTGGGTCAGCTACAGTGTCGTTGTCAAAGTCCTCCTCACATGCATCCCCTACACCATCACCTGCATGAAAGGGTAATCACTGTGAAGCTCCATTCACCACATGATGTTAGAAAATGATCATATTCATATAGTCATTTGAGCCTCTAGAGGTTATCGACTTCAACTCCGACTCTCCAACTGGCATGGCCAATACTCACGGATTATGGGAGCTGAAGTCCAACAATATCAAGAGGGCCAATTAATTGTATCACTGATTATATCACTAATCCATATCTTCCAGGAGAGGAGGCTGTTGGTTATGTAATTGAAACAGAGCCACACAAACTTATTTGAGGGAGGTAAACACACCAGGAAAAACTCAAATCTATGAACAAGTACAAACATTATTTAGCAAAAGAAAGCATACATTGCAGACTGAGTGTGTTACTGGTGAAGAATGCTAACTAATGAATGAATGGGAAGGAAGGTTGGAGAGAAAGGAATGGAGTATCCTGTTAGATCTAGCCACGGTTATACATGCCTTGATTACATCCCATTCAGATTACTGTAATGTGATCTACGTGGGGCTGCCTTTGAAAAGTGGTCAGAAACTTCAGCTGGCCCAAAGAGCTGCAGCCAGATTGTTAGCTGCGGCTGGCTACAGGGAGCACACAACTCCCTTGTTGCAACAACTCCATTGTCCATTTCCTGGCACAATTCAAAGTGTTGGTTTTGACCTATAAAGCCTTATAGAGCTTGGGTCCAGGTTATTTGAAAGAGACCATATCTACCTTTGTGAACCCATTAGAGTAAGATCACCCTGGAGAGGCCGTCCCATCTGTCCCACCACCTTCTCAGGCTCATTTGGTGGGAACAAGGGAGAGGGCCTTTTCAGTGGCTACTCCTAGACTTTGAAACTCCCTCCCCATAAAGGCCAGGATGGCCTTGTTCTTACTGTCCTTCTGGTGGCAAGTTAAAGCATTTTTGTCCTGCTAGGCCTTTACAGATGATTGAGGCTGGGCTCATAATGCCTTGCAGTGCTTGTTTTGAAGGTCTAAAAGTCTGTATATACTTTTATTTTTGTTTTAATGTTTTAGTACAGTGATCCCTCCACATTCACTAAGGTTATGGGCCCAAGACCCCAGTGAATGTGGAATAAATAAACTCTATTCTTTTTACCTGAGAGGACATCTCTCTAGGAATTTCCAGTGCAACTCTTATGGTCTGCATCTGCCAGAAGTTGATCATAGAATCATTCTAATGCCTAGGGAAATGTTTTCTCTAGGAAGTTTTAGGTTCTCCAGCATAACTCTACAGTCAGCTTCTAGCAGAGTTGTGCCAGACAGCCTAGAGATTCCTAGAGAGAACCTAATCCTAATAATTTGATCATTTGATTCCTAATCAAAACCACAAATAATCAAATCCGCAAAAGTCAAAGCCGCAAATGCGGAGGGCCAACTCTGTTTCTAACTGTTTCAATCCATACTGTTTTAACTATTTTAACTTTTAAATTGCATTTTATTATTTTAATGGGTAATGTTTTTTAACAGTATACTAGTTTAATTCTATTTTAATGCCCACTTTTGTATGTTTCTAATTTATTGTTTTTTAATCTGTAAACTGCTTTATTGTGGGGAACTCTATAAATCAATATATAAATATAACAACAACAAGAAGAAGAAGAAGGCTGGCTGAAATATTGAAAAGAAGCAATTCACTACAGTTTTTTTTGTTGCAGGTCCCACCTGAAACATCTTCAGCAGAGGTGGGGAAGGTACAACCTGTCGGCCAGATGAGGCCCCCAGACCTTACTCTTGCAGACCCCCAAGCACCCTTTTTTTTTTAATTGTGAGCTTTTGGGGTAGTGCTCAGTGTTCAACCTCCACAAACCCCATCTTCAGCTGCAATTCAGCAATGGAAGCGATTGTATGTTAATTGTTACTCAAAATACCTAACATCTTTTTCAACCAATAATTAAAACAACAAACTGTAAATTAATTATTGGAATTGTTTACCAATTAGAAGCACAAATTAATTTGTAGTGAATTTTTCCCCAATGCTTTGCTCAAGATCTCTGTAGGGCACAATGACAAGGAAGGTTGAAAACCTTGGGATTTGTAGTTTGGTGAGGAGCTTAGATGAGAGCAAGCTCTAATCCTGTAGTTCAGGGGAGTTCACTAGAGAAATCTAAATGCCCCTCCCCAAACTATAAATCCCAGGATTCTCTAGTATACTAGAGTGGCATCAAAGTGCTATAACTGCAGTGTTTATACATCCTACCAGTAAGTGTCATCCTACAAGAATCTCAGACAGATGGGGATACAAAACCAATCCTAATAGTGTTGCACTTACCATCTGAGTCCTTCTGGATGGGATTTGCAACAAGGCGGCAGTTGTCTGGGCCAGGGGGCACATAGTCAGGTATTCCATCGTTATCATCATCATTGTCACATTCATCTCCCAGCCCGTCATTGTCTGAATCCAACTGGGAACTGTTGGGGATCTCTGCACAGTTGTCTTTGGTGTCCTGGTGACCATCACCATCACTGTGAGATGAGAAAGCAATGTGAGTGAACATGGAGAGAAAAGGGGCTGCTGCCTTCCCTAGCCACTTATGTGTGGTCCTGGGGAAAAAAGCAACTGCTAGCTGGGGCATGGTGGCTCAGTAGTTAAGACACTGTCATGCATTATAATCATAATACATTATGTTACTATTGCTTTGGCAGCCCATAAACTGATGTTTATACAACCCTTCCTCTTTAAGAGGCACCTGGTTGACAGGTTGATTATCACCATATCCTTGCCACAGCACAGTAGCAATGACAACAGTATATATTCACTTATCAATGCACTTAAGCACTCCCTAAGTGGTTTACAGTCCATTAGCTAATTGCCCCCAACAAGCTGGGTACTCATTTAACAACCTATGAAAGGATGGAAGGACTGTGGAGCCCTGCCTGGGATTGAACTCTCAACCTTGTGGCAACAGTACTGATATTTAACCACTGTGCCACTCCATAGGGTTCCATAGTCATGGCAGGGGGTTGGACTGGATGGCCCTTGTGGTCTCTTCCAACTCTAAATTTCTATGATTCTATGAGGTTTATCACACTAGAGGGCAAACAGGATTTAAACAGGAATTAAACAGGAAATGCCCTATGTTTATTCTATGAAAGAACCACAACTTGGAAACATCACCCAAGGAGACTTTCTGCTGTGCTTTCTGTAACCAGACTTGTTTATCTCGGATCAGCCTTTTTAGTCATCAATGCGCTTGTAGTAAGCATGGGATGAGTCCTTCCTGACTCTCCGTTAGCAAAGAAAAGCCAGAGAGAGATAAGCATCTTAGAGAGGTTCAAGGACCCACATTATGAAAAAAAAAAATTAACATAGGAGAGGCTCCATTTTCACATATTTGGGGACTGTCTGCTTGCTTCACTTACCTGTCCTCATTGGTGTCACAAACATCTCCCACTAGGTCACTGTCAGCATCTGTCTGAAAGAAACCATGGCTTCAGATGAGCAAACTGACATTTTCATTTGTATCTTTCTGTTAATAACAAATATGATTCATTCTGGTGTTTGAAAATATGGCTGCAAGAAACTTTCACACTAAATAGGTCAACATATGTTGGGGAGGGGAGAAGGTCCAAGACCTCCCCGCGGGCCATGCCAAATCCTGGCAAGCCCAAATACCTCTGTTTTCCTTAGCAGGACATTTCAAAATGGTGGCAGAAAATGGATTATTTTCTAAGTCCATTGGAGGTATTTGGGGATAATATTAGGACTTGGGGGAGGGGGTATTTTTGTGTGCTTTTGGGGATTTCTGGGCAATTATTGTTAAGATTTGTTTGAGCTACACAATAGATTCACCCTCAAATCCATGTGCTGAAGCAGACTTCTTACACCAGATTGGAAAATGAGTATATTTACTTTACAGGTAGAAACAGCAAAGCAACATGTACAAACACAATGCTGGTGAAGTGTGTTTCTATTACATGTGTCCAAGAGAAACTGAGGTTAGTCCTTTTAATGTAATCCCTTAGCTCCACAGATTCTTTAGTCGAATTGCAGAAACCATTGTCTTTGAGCTGTCTATCATTAAAAGTTCCTTCATGGAGTTTTCACTCTTACAGCAACATAACAAACTGCTACATACCTTCACATCTTTTCATTTCCCTCGTCTACACTGCTGCACTCTTAGTCTGAGACACACTCTTTTTATAGCAGTTAACAAGCTGACACAGAATTTCAGTGTTTCTTGTGATCTAATTTGAATCACCTGTCTTGCAGTTCCTTTCCTACACTTTCGTCTCTTTAACCCTTTATTCTTTGTAAAACACATACAATACAAATAGTAACAACCATTACTTGCAAATCACACTGTTGTTTGCAAATTGGGAGAGTGGGGAGCTTTGGGGGACTGGTGGGGAGTTTCAGGGGTCACACTATGCCCATTCATATTCTACAACTTCACATTCTGGATACAATTTGGCTCCAGCATATCTGAGAACTGTCTCTTCCCAGACACAGCTCACTGAGCTCTGGGATGTTCAGTGGGAGACTGAGTTGCCATCTTCATAGGTATATCTGGTAAGGACATGTTAGAGAAGGCCTTAGTTTCTGCTTTCATGCTGCTTGCCTCCTCCCTGGGGCCTTTCCACCAGCAGGCAAATGGACTTTGGGGAACGAACTTGCTGCTGAAGAAATGGCTTTTACGAGATGGGGATGGCACCTTTATTTCAATCAATATGCATTTACATTGCTTTTAAATGAATTGCATTTTAATATTGCAATATCTTTGGCTGTGTTTTGACATTATTACTTTTTGATCTTTTTGTCTGTTGTTGTTGTTGCTGCCGAGTGCCTTCAAGTCGTTTCTGACTTATGGCGAACCTCAGGTGAACCTGTCATGGAGTGTTCTGGGCCTGAGAGTGTGTGACTCACCCAAGTTCAGCCAGCAGGTTTCCAAGGCCAAGCAAGAAATTAAACTGTGATCTCCAGAGCCCTAGCCCTGTGATCAAACCAGTATACCACAGTGGCCCTCTTTTTGGTCTATACCTCTTTAAATCAAGTTTTAGACTACCTGGAATCCCAGTTTTGGACGAAAGGTGGGATATAAATCAAATAATAACTTTTTTGTTGTTGCTTTTATTATTATAGTCCTCCACAGAAAACATCAAAAAATCCCTTGGATGTAGAAAACCTGTGTTGGACTTGAATCATAAAGTTGAAAGAGAACTCAAGGGCCATCCAGTCCAACCCCCTTCTGTCATACAGGAAGAAACAATCAAAGCACCCCCAACAGATGGCTATCCAGCCTCTGTTAAAAAAACCCCGAAAGAAGGAGACTCAAACACACTCCAAGGGAGTGTGTTCCACTCTCAAACAGCTCTTACTGTAAGGAAATTCTTCCTAATGTTGAGGTGAAATTTCTTTTCCTGTAGTTTAAATCCATTGCTCCATGTCCCATTCTCTGGAACTGAAGAAAACATATTGCTCCATCCACAATATGACACCTCTTCAAATACTTAAACAGGGCTATCATATCATCCCTTAACTGTCTCTTCTGCAGGCTAAACATACCCAGCTCCCTAAGTCTTTCCTCATAAGGCATGGTTTCCAGACCCTTCATCATTTTGATGGCCCTCCTTTGGACACGATCCAGCTTGTCAACATCCTTTTTGAATTGTGGTGCCCAGAACTGGACACAGTATTTCAGGTGAGGCCTGACATAAACAGAATAGACTGGTACTATTATTTCCCTTGATCTAGACACTATACCTCTATTGACCCATCCTAGAATTGCTTTGGCTTTTTTAGCTGCTGTATCACACTGTTGACGCATATTCAACTTGTGGTCTACTAGAACCATACAATCGTAGAATCATAGGTTTGGAAGAGGCCACAAAGGCCATCCAGTTCAACCCCCTGCTATGCAGGAACTCACACATCCAGCCTCTGTTTAAAGACCTCCAAAGAAGGAGACTCCACCATACTCCTACTAAGACTCCCAGTTCCCTTTCACATGCACTGTTTGTTTTAAGCCACGTGTCCTCCATCCTATATCTATGCATTTCATTTTTATGTCTAAGTGCAGTACCTTATATTTCTCCCTGTTCAAATTCATTTTGTGAGTTTTGGCCTAGCTTTCTAATCTATTCAGGTCATTTTGAATTTTGATCCTGTCCTCTGGAGTGTTAGCTACCCTTCCTAATTTGGTGTCATCTGCAAATTTGATAAGCATACCCTCTATTCTTTCATCCAAGTCAATGAATAGCACTGGGACCAAGACAGAAGCATCTCTCCAAGATGAAGAGGAGCTACTGCTGAACCCCCTTTGGGTTTGGTTGGTAAACTAATTAGAAATCCATCTAACAATAGCTTTGTATAACCCACATTTTACTAGCTTGTTTGTCAGAATATCATGGGGGATCTTTTCAAAGGCTATACTGAAATCAAGATAGGCTAACATCCAAAGCATTACCTTCAACTACAAAGCTGGCAATTTTATCAAAAAAAGAGTTTTGTTTTGTTTTTAGAAACCCCTGTTGACTTTTTGCAATTATTTGCAATTTGCAGAGGGACACTCTGTTTAATGATCTGCTCTAAACTCTTTCCTGATATTAATTACTGGACAGTAATCGTTTGGCTCCTCTTTTTTTCCCTTTTGCAGATGAAGACAACATTTGTGCTCCTCCAGTCTGCTGGGACTTCTGTTTGTCAGAAGTCCCAGCAGACTGTCAGTGCCTTTGAGATTACTTCTGCCACTTCTTTTAATACCCTTGGATATAGTTCATCTGGGCCTGGAGACTTGAATTCATTTAGATTAACCAGGTATTCCTATACTACCTCTTTACTTATTTTGTGTTGCATTTCCTCTATTGTGTCCTCTGCTTCATTTTCGTCAGGTTGAGGACCCTTCTTCTTTTGTGCGAAGACTGAGGAAAAGAAGGTGTTGCATAGTTCTGCCTTTTCTCTGTCCCCTGTTAGTATTTCACCATCTTTTCCACACTTTGGACTTACCATTTCCTTCTTCTTTTTGATATGGACATAACCAAAAAAAGTCCTTTTTATTGTTCTTAATCTCTCCAGCAAGCCTGAGCTCATTCTACATTTTAGTTTTTCTCCTATATGTGCTTGCTTTTTGCCTCTTTGGTGATTTCCCCCTTTTTCCATTTCTTATATGTTTCCCATTTAATTTGTAGCTCAGCTGAAAGTTCCTTAGTGATCTATCCTCATTTCTAGAGATATCTCCCAGTTTTCGTCATTGTTGGAATTCATTGGAATACAACTCTGAAAACCAGAATTTGAATCCCAGCTTGGCCATATAAACCCATTGGGTGACCTTGGGCAAGTCACAGACTCTCAGCTTCAGGGGAAGGCAATTGTTAATCCTCTCTGAAGAAACTTGCCAAGAAAACCCCATGATAGGGTCGACATACTTCAGAAACAACTTGAAGATGCACAATAACAAGAACAGGAACAGAAAACTAGAATGTCAGGTAAATAGGTAGGGCTAGTAACCTTCATCCTGCCATGCTAGCTTCCTACGTTCAGAGATTTCTTTTCTCTTAGGAAACAGCTGTCAATTAGAGGAGCCATAAGTGATGAGTTCCAGACTGGTACAGTCCAGAACTACCCATCGCACCCATTTGTTGAGTGTTGGCTCCATTTATCTTTTCATTCCACCATCTCCTGTGGAGGTACCACACCACCATCCTTTCCTTAAAGCCTCCTCAAGGCTCATACCTGAGTAGGGTTACTCATCTCTGGACAACTGTCACAGGCGTCACCCACCCCATCCTTGTCACGATCCGTCTGTAGTGGATTGGGCACTTTGGGACAGTTGTCTAGCCCATTGGGGATTCCTAGAGGGGAGAAACGCGAAGCAATTAAAGTATCCCCACTACTGTCAAAAGGTATACTTGCACTTCTAGATTATTTTAACTGCTATGGCTTCAACTCAAGGAATTGTAGGATCTATTGTTTGATGGGTGTACTTAGATTTTTTTTTTTGCTAAGGAGCTCCAATGTGGTACCTGAAGCTAGGTACCTGAAGAGAAAGACTGAAACGCATAGTGCAGGGGAGCATGTTAGAACTCTTTAGCAGAAAATTCTACATACCCCACCAAACTACAAATCCCAGGATTCCACAGGAATGGCCGTTAAAGTGGTGTAAAAGTGGGTATAGCTGCACAAAAACACCTTAAGTCATCCTTCACCCTGCTCCTTTTTCCCATTCTTGCCCCATATACTTCAGTTTTATTCCCATCCCAAGGTCCACTTGATAAGCTCTTTACAAAATAATATGTTAATTCTGGATTTCTTATCATCTCCTCAGACTGCTTCTGATCTTCTTTCCCATTTTTCTGCAAACACATGCCCCTTCCAACCCTCCCTTCTCAGTCCCATTTCCCATCTCCTGACACAATATTTCCTTCCTCCAATCCTTGTGTCTCTTTTTATTTCTAGGCCTTTCAGACTGTTCACTTGCTGCATCACTTTTTTTTAGGATGACAACAACTCAGCTTATCATAGCCAAGGACTCCCCTCTGCTTGTCCTGACATCAGGCCATCTCAGACAACCCCTACTTAAGGCTCCATTGCTATTACAATACTGATGCCCCTGTCAGACCATTCCTCCTTCCTTCTCTCAGCTTCAGCTGCATCCCCACTGCAGAAATAATCCAGTTTGACACCATTTTAACTGCCAAAGCTCAATGCTATGGAATTCTTGAAATTTTAGTTTGTTGTGACACCAGAGCTCTCTGACAGAGAAACCTAAATGTCTCACAAAATGTCTTACAGTTCCCAGAATTCCATAAGACTGAGCCATGGCCATTAAAGTGATGTCAAATTAGATTATTTCTGCAGTGCAGATGCAGCCTCTATCTCGTCTCACGATAGAGGCTGTTCCTTCAACTGTGCCAGCTTGGGTGCATGTCTGGTCCTACCTGAATGACACAGGCAGTCCCCAAAATGCTCCTTGTTTTTCTTGTTCTTATCCCCCTTCATTTCTCTCTCCCTTACCATCTCCATCAATGTCGTTGTCACAAGCATCCCCTTCCCCATTGCCATCTGTATCCTTCTGGTCATTGTTGGGCACATTGGGGCAGTTGTCACAAGCATCCCCAAAAGAGTCAGTGTCAGAATTCTGCTGGTCCTTGTTGGAAAAGAGGCGACAATTGTCCTGTATTGGCAAAAAAACAAAAACAAAAAAAAGTACAAAAAGTTTTAAAATATTACAATGTCTGAGACTGAGCCGTTGCACTTGCTGGGTTGGAAGCAGAGTTCAGAAACCAAAGTCCAAGAACAGAGATTTTTGTTCCTCAGGGGAAAGGTCCTTGTGGGAGAAAGCTCTAAAATGCCTTAAAATGCCCTTTAAAAGTAAGTTTAAAGGTTAGAAAACTTTACCTATTACATCAGTTAACAGTTAGTGAATTCCATATCAGTGGAACAGTAATTCTGCTACAGGTTTTAGGCTAAACTTTCAGAGAGGATCTAAAACTATTTAGTGAGAGTCCAGGACACTGGTTAGATCTTTTAAAGTTCAAACTGAAACCCAGAGCAGAGTCACTATTTCACTGAGATGGAGGCTACCAGTTGTCACCGAAAAGTGTATGTATTGTGTGTTGTATGCCTTTATGTTGTTTCTGACTTATGGAAAACCTAAGATTTTATGAGGTTTTCTTGGCATGTTTCATCAGAGCACACCCACACACACCATTCACAAGCCCCAGTGGAAATAATGGGGTTAATGCTTGTTGCACAGCCATGCGCACATGCCGGGCATTTGCCCATGGCATGGGCTCACTGTATAAAGATATTTTGAAGAAATATAGTTATTCCTCCTAATTTGGTGTCATCTGCAAATCTGATAACTGTGCCCCTATATTTTCATCTAAATCATTGATAAAAATGTTGAATTGCCCTGGGCCAGGACAGAACCCTGTGGCACCATACTGGTCACTTCTCTCCAGGATTGCTGAGCACCCTTTGGGTTCAGCTAGTCAACCAATTACAAATCCACCTAACAGTTACACTGTCTAGCCCACATTTTACTAGCTTGTTTACAAGAATATCATGGGTGACCTTGTCAAAGGCCTTCTTGAAATCAAGATTTGCAATGTCTATAGCATTCCGTCTACCAAGCTGGTAATTTTATCAAAAAAGGAGATCAGATTAGTCTGGCATGACTTGTTTATCAGAAACCCATTTTGACTTTTTGTGATTATGGGGTTGCCTTCTAAATGTTCACACATTCTCTGTTTAATGCACCAGGGGTGCAAAAGTAGCCAGACAGCCCCTGAACATTCTCTGTCAGTGGCAAGGGTGATAGGGCTGTCCCTGGCAGCAACTCTCCTTGAGCACAGGACAAAGGCACTAGGCAAAGAGGTACTGGATGTCTCCCTTCATATTGCTTAAATAGATATTTACACACAGCCAGCAGAACACTAACACAAGCTACCAGTACATTTCTAGCTTCATTTTCTAGCCCTGCCCCAAATAGGAATGTTAGGAAGTCTCTTACTTAGGGGAATTATAATTAACTCAAAATATGCAGAGAGGAAGATCCTAACAAAGTCTTATGCCAGAATCGCGGTCCCAGTATTGTCTACCAGAGGTCCACTGACAAACCCCAAGAGAGATGACACTAGTCCAAGTGAGTCCAATGAAAATACACAATTTATAGGGGGGCATAAATTCCACACACAACAAAAGGGGACATACACACTGACACACATTCAATGCTAGCGAAAAAGGAGGGGTAAGATTGGGAGTTAGGTTTGAGAGAGAGAGAGAGACACCACTGGAATAGTACCTTAGAAGTCTTCTCCGGGAAGCCTGATAGATGTGGATGAGGATGATGGACACGACCGCCGGGATGAGGGGAAACAGGCCACGGAAGCTATGAGCAGAGGTCAAACTGGCGTGGACCAGCCTGCACTCTGAGGATAGCATCAACAGGGGATTTGATCTCGGGATCTTTTGTAGGGCTGAACATATCCTGGGACTATGTATCAAGGCTTAGACAAAGGTGTTGATTGCCTGGGCTTTTTTAAGCCAAGAACAAATAGTCTGTGTATAATGCACTTAGGTTTGGACACAATTCGAAGGGGCAGCCGACTTAATGGCTGAGCCGTTAAGTCAATCACTGGCTCATCAGATATGATGTCAAGGCTATTGTCTTACTCTGGAGGGAAGTGGCAAATCTGGTCTGGTGACTCCCAAATTTCCTATGGAGTGTTGCTTACTAGGGACTCTGCTCTTGCAAGTGGACTTGACTACGTGACCTCCTCGCTTGGGGTTGATGGAAGGTCCTTGGATAGGTCAGTCAGGGGTCATAGTACAGTCCACAGGTCCCCAAAATTTCATTAAAAGCATATATCGTAACAGGAAGACTAAGCTTTGGTTTACCTCCACATTTTTTATCCCATCACCATCCGCATCATCATCACACTGGTCTCCAATGCCATCATTGTCAGCATCCTCTTGCCCTGAGTTGGGTGTCAATCGACAGTTGTCCTGAAAGATAACAATGGCAGGGATGGTGGTGAAGAAAATTGTAAGACATTCAGTACTTCTTTTAATTCTATAATTCATTTTAATTCTATAATTCATGCAAAGCTCACAACAGTAATTAAGTAATTAATTAATTAAGTAATTGAGCTCACAACAGTAATTAGTTACTGCTGATATTGCCCACCTAAAAGAAAACTGGTGTACTTCTCATCACATAACTTGTTAAGTTTTTTTTTTAAAAAAAAATAAGTCTTATGATAGATAAATGAATAGCATAAAAATTACAAAACTCCCACTCAAAATGCTTCTAATAAGTTACTAGAAAATATTAGCAGTCATAGCCAAAAGTTTCTATTGCTCCTGTTTGTTACATTGCTCCACTAACAACAGCAGCAGCAGCAGCAGAAGGGAGGATAGTAGGTTGTAGGTAACTTCTACTTGGAAGCTTTCCAAAAGACATACTAGCCCAATTCCTTGGGGTACTAATCTCCCCATCCCACCCCAGTAGCAGCTAATAGAAGCTTTGGACAGGAAAGGGATAGAGAGAACCAGTCAAGGGCTAGAGAAGAACCAATCAATTTTTATGCAAAAACTGGTGCAGAGACCAAAAAGGTATACAACACTACTTTTTGCCGAGTAATTGTTGGTTCACCTGTATCATTCTTGCCTGCACTGACTGCAGCACCTGTGCAGGGTATCAGGCAGGGTTCCTTCCTCAGTCCTACTGGGAGATGATAGAAGTAGTACCTAGGCTTCCTTCATGCAAAACATGTGTTTTTCCTGTTAGAGCCCTTCCTGGAAAGGTAACATAAGTTTCTAGTCTCAGGGTTCTGAATGAAGGCCTGATTCACATAGAAACCTTGGAAGCTGCCTTATAGCGCAAGTGCATAGGCTCAGCTCAGTGCCCTCTAAACCCACTAGGATTTCTGGTAGAGATCTTTCTCAGACTTCTCTGATAATGCCAGAGATTGAACCTGGGGAGTTGCTGGATGATAAGCCAGCACTTGACTACTGAGCTTTCCCCTTCCCAGTTAAATGCCCCCTGCCCAATATCATCCAGATAAAAATCCTGTCTCCAATAGCTGCTTTTTGCAAAATAAATATAAATATAAGACAGAAAGCAGTTGTATTCCAGAAGGTCTGTCTTGTCTCTTAGACAGATCTCTTTTGAAGATCAACAAAAGGGTAATTAAAAACCTAACTAACACCAAATATCACTTTTTTTGTTCATGCATTATTTTCTGCCTAACTCGACTTCATCCTAGAACAGCCTCAGGGCCTTGTTCAGTTGAAGGTTATTTAGTTATCCTTATTGTCTTTTCTGGATAAATACAGAAGGCATGCAATTCTAAGAAAAACAAATGGGAAATCATCTTGCCAGAGAACTGGATCTTTGTGTCTGTATTGCCTATGCATCTGTGCAGCTCACTCCATAGGCCTTGCTCTCTTTGCCGCAATTCCATACCTGTGAACAATGTTTATGGTTGTCAATGCAGGGCAGTGGCTCATCCGGGTAGCCATCAATGTCTGTGTCACGTCCACACACATTACCATTTCCGGCCCAACCCACGTTGCACTGGAGGCAAGAAAGAAGAACATTAGGAAAGCATCCTTGGATCAGACTGAAGTCCTATTTTACCAGCATTCTATTCCCACAGTGCCCTTGACTTCAATGCAGTTGTCCATTCCTGACCTAAAAGAATTATTCCAGAGTTCTGATCAGTTTGGTTTTACTGTTTCTGTCCCTGGCCCATTCCTTACCGCACAGGAAACATCTCCATTGCGTTCAAAGAGGCAATAGCCGTTGATATCGCAAGGGTTGTTACTGGGGCTCTCGCAGGTCTTCTGGGGGGTGCAGTTGCCTGTCTGGTTGCCCACAAAACCTGACTTGCAAGGTCCACATTTGAAGGATCCCTGGATGAACAAAGCCAAAACAACATTTACCCAAACATGAGTGTATTATCTAACAGATAAGCTTTTGAACAGCTTTTAATTCAATTGCATATTAATATTTATAGGATGGGGGTCACCTGGCTGAATGAGACTATGTGTGAAAAGGATCTAGGAGTCCTAGTAGACCACAAGTTGAACATGAGTCAACAGTGTGATGTGACAAATAATGTGATTTTAGGTTGCATCAATAGAAGTATAGTGTCTAGATCAAGGGAAGTAATAGTGCCACTCTATTCTGCTTTCATCAAGCCTCGCCTGGAATACTGTGTCCAGTTCTGGGCATCACAATTCAAAAAGGATGCTGACAAGTTGGAGACTGTCCAGAGGAGGGAAACCAAACTGGTGAAAGGTCTGAAAACCATGCCTTATGAGGAATGACTTAGGGAGATGGGTATGTTTGGTCTGGAGAAGAGACAGTTAAGGGGTGATAGCTCTGTTTAAGTATTTGAAGGGGTGAGGATGGAGCAAGCTTGTTTTCTACTGCTCCAGAGACTAGAACACGGAATAATGGATGCAAGTTACAGGAAAAGATATTCCATCTCAACATTAGGAGGAAATTCTTGACAGTAAGAGCTGTTCGAAAGTGGAACACACTCCCTCAGAAAACACTCCCTTTGGAGGTCTTTAAGCAGAGCCTGGATGGCCATCTGTCAGGGATGCTTTGGTTGTGAGTTCCTACATGGCAGGGGGTTGAACTGGACTGCCCTTGTGGTCTCTTTCAACTCTATGATGCTATGATTCCATGATTCTAATTTATTTGTGTTTTTAATATTCTAACTTGTATGCTTTCATTTGCCCCTAGTTTTTTTTTAAAAAAATGTTAGTCATGGGCCAGTTTTGCCCAGACAAGCAGACTTACCACAGTGTTGGTGCAGATGGCATTGGGGTCGCATCCTCCGTTGTTCCCATCATTACATTCATCAATGTCTGTGCAAATCTGTGGGAAACAGGGAGGAAGGCCTAGCAATGTGAAAGGGAAGCAACTAGTGGTCAAGACATAAGAGGGTTCAGAGGGGCAAAACAGAATTTGAAAAGTAACGTTCAAAGTAATAATGATCCTCCTGAAAGTAGGAACTGTTCAGCAGTGGATAATGTTATAGAATCTCCTTCTATGCATGTTTTTAAACAGAAGCTGGATGGCCTTCTGTCGGGAGTGCTTTCATGGTGTATTCCTGCATGAAAAGGAGTTGGACTGGATGGCCCTTATGGCTTCTTACAACTCTACGATTCTTTGATTCTATGATTTGCTGAGATCCTGCACCACAGTGGCCCAACAAAAAGTTAAGTGAGGTGTAGTTGTGTCTCACTCCCAACCTACCTATTTTCTGGCCAGAAGAGGACAGGGGAAGGACAAGGGCCAGTAGTACAAGGCCATTGGGACTTGAGGTTCCATGGTTTTTGGCACCTGCATGAGTGGGGCCTGGAACAGAATCCCCAGAGATACAAAGGGCGACTGGATTTTAAAACAAAATGGAATGCATAAACATAGCAGTACTAGTGGTAGGTGAGCTAAAATGGACAGGAATGGGTAATTTTGACTCAGATGATTTGACACAGTGTTCTACTCAGGAAATGAAGAGAAATGAAGAAATGAGGTAGCTTTCATAATCAGTACAACTGTAGCAAAAGTAGTCAAAGGATAAAACACAAAATCATGTCAATAATACTTCAGTAATAATAATTTAAACAATACTATATTACTATATTACTATAATATATACATTATATTATAATTTATAATATACTGGACAAAATCCTAAAGTGTACAGCAATATAGGTAGACACTAAAGTTATAGAGATTATGACACTGTTCTTAAATAATGGGATACAAGTGGGATTGAAATTGTAATGGTGGGATCTTAGCATCCCACAGCATGGCTAGGCAGCAGGTATTCTGTAGTCAATCCATGCTTCTGCCGCTGCTTTTAACGAACAGGAAAATCCTGTTAATAGCTGTAAATATCACAGTTAATGAGTTATTGAAGTATGTGTGATAGGTCATTCGGGCATAATTCAGAGAGAAAGGGATTTAAGCCTGTTTCAGTGCGCACACACACACACACACACACACACCCCATACCCAAAGAAGGCAAGACTTCTAATTTATGAGGAGACAGGAGAAAAGGGTTTAAACTAGTTTCACTGCACAGACACCATTCTCAATGAAGGCAAGGCTTCTAAATAAATAAATCATCCAAGCCAATGTATTTTGAGAGGGACTGCCAAGAAAAACAGATATTTTGTCCAGTTTCTGAGGCAGAGTCGTCCAGTTTCTTCCCTTTTTGTGACAGTCTCCTATATTTGACAAGCTTTTGACTAGGCTGGCAGATTCCCATATGGGCTGGAAAATGATGGAGTTTATAGCACAAATGCCAGTTTTGGGAAGGGTGGCATTGGCAAATGCCCTTACGCACGTACTGGCCCTCATATTCACAACCACCACCACCACCACCACATTTCTCACCTGTCTGCTGGCTTTGGCATAGTCCGCTCCCACACCGGAGATGAGATTCCCTTTGTAGCCAGGGGGGCATGGCTCACACCGGAAGCCTGGTGCTGTGTTGAGACATTTGGATCCAGGGAAACAGGGGTCGGCATAGGCACACTGGAGGCAACACAAAGAACCACAGCAGGAAGCCTCGAATCAGAAAGAATTCTCCAGCCTTTCCTCTGCTACTTAGTGCCATCCCTCAATTCCAGAGCCTGCTTACCTCATTGATGTCAGCACAATGGGTGCCATTGCCCTCAAAGCCAGGTGGACAAGGCCCACAGCGGTAGCCTGGATATTCATATGTCTCCATGCAATCAACACCACTAAAGCAGGGATTGGGGTTGCAACGGGAACGGTGTTCATGAAACCCTGAGGTAAGATGGAAAGGATGGAAAGGAACCTTTGAAGCCCTACATGGCTTGGGTCCATCTTATCTAAGGGACCGCCTCCTCCCGTATGAACCCCCCCGCACGCTCCGGTCCTCTGGGAGGAACCTACTACAGCCCATGAAGACCAGGTTAGTGCAGACCTCCCAGAGGGCCTTTTCTGCAGTCGCCTCCAAGCTGTGGAATGACCTGCTGGATGAGATGCGTCTTATCACTTCCATCGACGGCTTCAAGAAAGCCTTAAAGACGCATCTCTTCCGGCAGGCCTTCCCAGACACTAGTTAATACCCCCAGCTCCAAATCAGGATATAGACCTCCCCAACCTCCTCCCGTGTGCTCTTTCTCGACTAGAGCTAGAAATCCTTGTCTAGGCATTTTTGGCCTAACCCATTTCACATGTTTTTTTTTAAATCCTTTTTTAAGGGGAGAGGTGGGGATGGATGAGAATATTTTAATCTGTTATGTTTTTAACTTCTGTGGTAATCCACCCCGATTGCTTTGTTCAGAGGGACGGACTAGAAATAAAATTTATTATTATTATTATTATTATTATTATTATAGTCAGTCCCCCTTTTACTGAGGCATAGGAGGACTGATAGAACAAATTGATCATTTCAACATTTTCCCCAAATACAAGTTTCTAGTACTCAAGAGTTCTACGTTAGAGTTCTTAGGCTAAGCAAAAGAAGGGGTTGAAATGTTCTGCCTAGTTTCTAGCAAACTGAATCATAGAATCATAGAGTTGGAAGAGATCACAAGGGCTATCCAGTCCAACCCCCTGCCATAGCATCGGGCCCAGGACAGACCCCTGTGGGACCCCACTGGTCACTTCTTTCCAGGTTGAAAAGGAGCCATTGTTGAGCATCCTTTGGGTTCGGCCGATTAACCAATTACAAATCCATGTAATGGTTACCTTGTTTAGCCCACATTTTACAAGCTTGTTTGGATGAATGTTATGGGAAACCTTGTCAAAGACATTACTGAAATCAAGATTTACTATATCCACAGCATTCCCTCCATCTACCAAGCTGGCAATTTTACCAAAAAAAGAGAGCAGATTTGTCTGTCATGACTTGTTTCTCTGAAACCCATGTTGGCTTTTTATGGGTATAGAATTGCCTTCTAGATGTTCACAGACTCTCTGTTTAATTATCTGCTCCAGAATCTTTCCTGGTATTGATGTCAGACTAACTGGATAATAACTGTTTGGATCATCTTTTATTCCCTTTTTGAAGATGGGGACAACGTTTGCCTCCTCCAGTCTGCTGGGACTTCTCCTGTTCTCCAGGAGTTCTCAAAGATTATTGCCAATGGTTCCGATATTATATTTGCCAGTTCTTTTAATACCCTTGGATGTAGTTCATCTGGTCCTGGAGACTTATATTCATTTAGTTTAACCAGGTATTCCTGTACTATCTCTTTACTTATTCTGTGCTGAAATTCCTCTTTTCTTTTCTATGCTCTATTATCCTCAGATGGAGCACCCTTTGCCTTTTCTGAGAAGACTGAAGTAAAGATGTTGAGTAATTCTGCCTTTTCTCTGTCCTCTGTTAGCATTTTGCCATCTTCTCCACACAGTGGCCCTACCATTTCCTTCTTCTTCCTTTTGCTGCACACATACCCCCCAAAAAGCCTTTTTTTTATCTTAACCTTTCTGGCAAGCATGACTTCATTTTGTGCTTTAGCTTTTTTGACTGTACCCCTATCTCCTGGCATGTCCTCTGACATGCTCCACCAGCCCCAAGAGGAGAGCCAGCAGCTAGCATGGGGGCTGAGTTCCCTGCAGCCACAACCCTCAGACGAAGCACCAGACTTACCAGTGCCTACCCCAATGGAGAGATGCTAGGAAAGAGAAAGACTCTGTCACTCTCAGTTGTTCAGTAAAAAGCAAACTGCCAAAAAAAAAAAAAAAAAAAGGCACCTACAAGACCCAGGTAAACTATAAATACCTCAGCAACTGTCTTGGTCTAGTAAGCTGACAAACAACTTTTCCTTGGGAGTAAATCATGTTGGTGCATCATTCCTTGATTGATTGTCTGTTGCCTTAAGCTCTGCCTAGACTCTATTCTTTTGGATTACCCTTTGGACTGCTTTCCTAGACAGACTACTGACTCATGAAGGACCTGCATTGGATAGATGATGACTGCTTTTCTGTAGATGCCTTGGGGAGTTTGGACTCTCTCTCCTTCTCTCTGCTTAAGACTCTGAAGCTTCAGGCTAGGAGACTGGCTAGCTTCCAAAGGGCAAAACAGGACAACAGGAAGGCTCCAGGTTTTTCTGTCCATCTCTTTTCCTTAACTTACCACAAACTTGACATTCCATAATGGTGTTCCGAATTAAGGACATCTCCTTCACCTAGAAAAAAAGTGATATCACATCATCACTGGCATCGGAACAGATCCCACAAGAGACCCTGGCAGAGGGGCACTGGGATATTTTGGATATGAAGACAGCATTCATGTTTTGTCCAAACCAGAATAATGTCGTGTCAACTACCCACCCTCATACTAAACCTTCCCAGGATACGGAGAAAGACATCTGATGGAAATAAAGCTAAGACTCTTCCTGCGGAAGAGCCAATAGTCTCATACTCAATGCTGCCTCTAGCCTGAGGATATAACCTTGCCATCTTCATTTAAGAATGAGGACTGGTAGAATTTTGTCTCCCTGGCATTAGAAGATGTCAGAGGGAATTAACTAAGAAAAAGGCCCTCTAACAGGCCATCCAGACCCCATAAGGCTGGGATGGGTAACTGAACACAGATGAGAGGAAAATTTCTTCCAAGACCAACAAATGGTCTGTAGCCTCCCACCAACAAGCCCAAAGATTATTTCTCTTTTCAGTTCCTCCAAAAAAATGACTTCCTGTTGCCATTTTGAGAGGGACTGCAGAGGAAAACAGCAGGTACTTGAGGATAGTACAGGGTTCTATGGTGCATTTTGCATGTTTTAATGCATTTAATGATTTGGGGGTAATATTTAACTAAAATAGCCATTTTAAAAATGAGGCAGGGTTGAGAGGTTTTGGGGCCTGGTAGAAAGCTTCAAGCACCACAAAAGTAGGGTTCAGTGCCTGCACGCAGCCCACAGGCCACACTATGCCCACTGTGGGCCACAATTACTAAACTTTAGACTGTCCTGAGATGACTTGAATCAGTAGAAAAAATAACACTCAGTAAAGTGGAAGGCAGTAGAATAAGAAGAAGACTACATTGCAATGGACGGATTCAATCAAAGCCTCAGCCCTGAGTTGATAATTGCTGAACATGGCTATTAAGAATGGAGCCTCTTGGAAGTCTCTCATTTACAGGGCTGACACATGCCAAAGCCAACTTCACAGAACATTAAAAAAAATACAGACAGATATAAATTTAATTTGGGGTGCACTATTTCAGTTGTAAACTGATGCAGAATTAAGGGTTACATGGATCAGAGCAATGACTAAATATATGGGAACTTGACATGGATGGCTTGCAGAATGGTTCTGACATCCCTCCAGCCCAATCTGAAGAGATAAGCTATGTTTATCAGAACTTCCTCACTTGATCTCTCATATCCTCCTGAAGTTCCATCAAAATCTGGTTGAAGAGAGTGAGCTGTTTCACGAGGGCCTTGGTTTGTTCACCTGCCACAAAAGGAGAAAGTTAAGAGCCTCAGTCCTTGAAGATACAGAAACATAAAGTGTCTTCTTTTCCCAACCACTCCCCAACCTATCAACACAAGAGGCAACCTAACAAACTGTCACTCTCCAAAAAGGGGTTGAAATCTTGAGGCCTCTCTGGTCCTTCAGGTATTAAATTGATTCCCCTTCCAGTTTAAAATGCTGAAAGTTTTGCTTATGTCCAATGCTAACTATGTAAGATTACATATTAATATATATTATCATATATAATATCAATATAATGCAATGTGTTCTGTGAATTGTGTGCCTTCAAGTCGTTTCGTATCATGGGATTTTCTTTAGACCCTGGAGCTTGGCTTATTTTCTTCCTCTATTATTTCACCACTCTTTTATTGTCATTCCTTGATGAGTGGGGCTTAATACATTTTAATGTCAATGAAAGAGGATCATTGAAATTAATGGAACTTGTTAGTCAACATTCGCAAGTGGGGATTGTGTGGCTTTCCAGATGTTGTTGGACTGTAACTTCCAGCAGCCTTAGCCAGCATATCCTATGGTGAGGAATGCTAGGAGCTGCAATTCCTACCCCTGGCCAACACTAACATCATTCCCTCGATTTCAATGGGCTTGCTCTAGTAAGGATTAAAATTAGATTTAACCCACAACCACAGTTTGGAGGGTTTGCCATACTGCAAAAGCTTTGGGTTGGTGTGTTTTTTTTTAATTAAGCAGTACAGAAACATATTAACAGACAAATAAATATCAAAACATACACACAAAGGGCAGCATCATAATTAAGGAGAAACACAAGATTGAAGGATGGTGGAACCACCATCAAACTCACCAAAGAGGGAATTGATCACGTTGGATACTAAAAAGAGAAGGGGAAAAGAGATGAGATGTCGAGATAAACAGTTCCTCCCATGGGTGGGCTCTGCTCTGCAACAGGCCCACAACAAACTCCAACTCCCAGAATCCCAGAGCCTTGAGCCAGGGCACTTAAAGCGGCGCCAAACCTGGTTCTTTCTCCAGTGTGGATGCAGCATTTGAGACTCAGGCCCAGTACAGACGACCCAAAAGGGCCACTCCTGGGGTGTGATTAGGGCTGGAGAGCATGCAGCATTCACACGCTCCCCAGCCCTAGCACGTAATGACGCTAGCGTCATTACGTAGTGCTGTTTACCCAGCGTACATAACAATGCCGTTGCAACCGCGCAGTTTCTATATGGAACTGCACAGTTGCTATGGACTAAAGGTGCCCAATGGCCCCTTTTCACTTTAGTGCATCACAACTGCAATTCAAAAAAGGAGTAGGGAAGGGGTGCTCTTTTTTTGCTGCGCACCTTCGATGCTCCCTTTAGCTGTTGCGGTGAAAGTGCACAACAAAAAAAGGTGGTGCCAGACCACCCTTTTTAGGTGGTCTGGAAAGCCCCTCAATGAGTAGAAACAAGGAGTATTGGGTCTCTTTCACACAAAAGAAATACAGTACTCAATATCACCTTAACTGTCATGGATCCATCTTGTGGAATCTTTTCTCTTTATGGGATTACATTTCCCAGGCTTCCTTAGCTGGTCATTAAACCCATCAAATTCAGGTGCACCTCAGGATTGTCCTCATTCTGAATATCAAATTACCTGAAAGTAGAGGTGGGCCATTTGTGGCCCTCAAGATGTTGTTGGACTGCAACAGAGACTTCACCTCCGTTAAAGAATACTGTCTACGAAAGCAAAGCAAATTCAAAATATGGTGGGTTCTCTCATTGGGCATTGTGAAACAACAGTTTCAAACAACAGCCACCTCTCAGAGGTTCTTTTGGTGTTAGGTTCTGACAATCTCTGCAGTCTCTGGAGGGTTGTGAGCCAGCAAATTGTCCTTTCGGCCAAACTCGTGCCCCAAAAGTTAGGTTGCTGGAGTGCCTGGGAGTCAAAAAATGGTGAGAGAAACTAGACCACAAAAGTAACCTTAGGGCCACCTGGGGCTTGTGAACCATACATTCTCTCCCTGGTTTAGAGCCCTGGCATAACTTAATGCAGTATGAGTCTGTGAATCTTCTTAAAAAGCACAAAACCTTACCTGTGTTCTGCATGGATTCATCTCCCTGGAAGGGGCACTCACTTAATGCTCCTACCCGGCTCATTGACCCTCCTAGGATCAGCTTTAGTGACTCCAGAAACCCCTAAGACAGAAACAAGGACTGTTGTTGTGTGTGCCGTCATGTTCTTTCAAACTTATGACAACCCTAAGGTGAACCTATTACGGGATTTTCCTAGCAAGATTTATTCAGAGGGGGGTTGCCTTTGCCTTCCTCTGAGGCTAAGAGAGAAGGACTTGCCCAAGGTCGTCTAGTGGATTTCCATTTCCAAGCATGGATTCAAACCTTGGAACCCAACACTATGTGGTGGAGTCTCCTTCCTTGGAGGTCTTTAAGCAGAGGCTGGATGGCCATCTGTCGGGGATGCTTTGATTTGGAGTTCCTGCATGGCAGGGGGTTGGACTGGATGGTCCTTGTGGTCTCTTCCAATTCTATGATTCTATGATTCTATGATTCACTGAAACCACTATACTATGCAAGGGGAGGGCTATTAATCTGAGGCAAATATGGAGAGATAATTCATTGGGATCAGATAGGTGCTGGAGCTGATACAGCCTATTGTCTTTCAGCAGAGTGACCTCTGCAGATATTAAGATTTTGGCCAATCCCTTCTTTTCACAGTCCCCACCCCAAGTTATATTTGCTGTTTTTTCAATGTTTCTTGGTCACACCATTGTGTGATAGCATACTGAGAACAGGTTTACCAGAACTGAAAATCATAGCCAATAGGCCACATGTGCTCTCCACCCTGAGTCCTGAGCCTCGATTGTTTTACAGAGGGGCAGGTAAGAAATAAACATTATTATTATTATTATTATTATTATTATTATTATTATTAATAAAGCAATAATATTTTTGCAAGATCTCTCAATCTCTTAAATGACAACAGAGTTTTTTTAAACACAATAATTAGCCAAACAAAAGTAAAATTTCTATTTCTACAACCCCTGTGCCTTGTTTTTCTTGGAAGATTTTTGCATCCTTTTCCCCTCTCTTTAGATAGATAGGGAATTCCTGCATGCAAACTCTCCTCTCTCTCTCTTTTGGTGGTTGGTTTGGTTTACAGCAGTGGACCGCAGACCTTCAGGGGGCCATTATGTCTTCACAGGGGCCCACAAAAGCTTGAAGGCTGCTCAGCCCATCTCCTTCCCACAGCAGAAGGGTCACACAACAGAATCCAAAGGAAAGGCTGGCTGGCTCCACTGGCCCATTGTCGTTCAATCCCGTCCAGCCACAAAGTGGCAGGAATAAGCAGAAGAAAAGTATTGCTTCCACCTCTGATGAAAGGTTAAACTGATAGTGTAAATGCTAATGGTTTGGTATTCAGGTATTATATTATTATTATTATTATTATTATTATTACTACTTCTACTACTAAAGTGGTCCCCCGGGTTACGAATCCCCCGGGGTACGAAAACCCCGGGATCCGAAAGAGCCGGGGACGGAAAAATGGCCCCGACTTGCGGAAAAAAAAACCCGGGTTGCGAAAGGAAAGCGGCGCGAAATTCAAATCGCGCCAAGTGCTTTCTATGCTTACAGTGGTCCCCCGGGTTACGAAGGTTTTCGGGTTACGAAAGGTCTGCTGGAACAGATTACTTTCGTAACCCGGGGGACCACTGTATTTGGCTTTTAAATCTTAAGGGGTTTTTTTTTGGGGGGGGGGGGTGTAACAACAAAATATATTTAAAGAAAGTCCCTAGTAAAGAAAAGGGTTTACATGCTCCTGGTTTATACACTCCTTACCTGCATGCGGAGATAAGCTTTCTGTCCTGTCCGCACTTCCATGGCCTCCACCTGCTCCCCGTCAACAGGTAACATATCTGGCAGCCCTGCATTGGAGTCCACTTGCTTGCAGTCCACATACAGGTCCATGGATAGGCTGCTACCTTGCAGGCCACTCACCCGCAGGAGGACGGTGTGGCTGCGGTTGTTGGACAGGTTGGCATTCTGCAGGTTCACTGAATGGAGCTTCCCATCAGCCCGAAGGTATCGGATGAGGACTAGGGATAGTGTGCGAGTGGGAAGGAGGAAACAGGGAGGGCTGATTATGCTTGTGGTGGTTGAGTCCCCTAAAGTCATTTCTGACTTATGGAGAACCTCTCTGTAACCCTCTCTCAGGGTTTTCTTGGCAAGACTTGTTCAGAGGTGGTTTGCCTGTGCCTTTGAGGCTGACAGAGTGTCAGCCAGGATCCAGAATCACCCAGTAGGTCTCCATGGCTGAGCAGGGATTTGAACCCCGGTCTCCAGAGTCACAGCCCAGTGCTCAAACCACTACACCACATTGGTTCCCTGATTATGCTCAGGGCTCACCATATGTGACAATTCTAGTAGAATGGACATAGATATCCACCAAAAACTGGCAACTGGGAAACAATGAAGATGGAGGAAATTTAGATGCTCCCAAATTTGGAACACAAGGAAGGCCTGAAGCAAGGGTGGGCAATTTTGAAAGGCTAGACCCAAGTGACTTTGGAGGGCTGCACTTCCCACCGTGTGTATTCATGCAAATAAATAAATAAATAAAATCTACCTATCCTTTCTCCCAAATGTACTGTGGGGAACATGCAGCATTTGCACCATGTTTGGGGGGCATTTTTTTTTTTTTGCAAGCTTTTCTTTTGGACGCAACTTTTTTGGGGAAAATTTTTGCAAAAATTGTTTTGATTCCTAGAAGGTCTGGGGGGGGGCAAGATGGTGGAAATGTCCTCCACACCCTCTAGAAGTCATTTTGGATCACACACATGTGTGTATGGTGGGGAGTCCGAGTGGGACAGAAATGGAGTGCCCTAGGAGCCACAAAAATGGCCCAGGGGGTATATGCAGTCCATAGGCTGCATTTTGCCCATCCTTGGCCTAAAGTAAGGTTGAGGCACCTCACACCATCTTACCTATATCTGACCCACTGAGGTTTCAATTAGATTTTCTGGGATTCTCTTGTTTGCCACTCCCCCTCACTATTACTTGGTGGATTCCTAACATTTTTATAGCTTTCCCTCTTCTTATAAAGTCAAAAAGCTTCTTGTAAGGCTTTTCACACCACACTATTACACCACTATGGACTCTTTCAAACGGGAGGAATTTCTCCCAACTCCGAATGGAGCCAATGCGGATTCATGTAAATTCGCTTGTTTAGCGAATTTACATGAACCCCTGCTCCATTCGGAAGAACCCCTGCTCCGTTCGGAATTACTTCCCATTACCCGAAAATAACCCCCTCCTGCCCGAATTTGCATGCGAAGCTTTAATTCGCAATAAAGTAAAACCCATGATTGCATTTGAATTGGCTTCCCTCTTGCCCGAATTTGCGTGCGAAGAGTTAATTTGCAATAACATAAAACCCATGATTGCATTCGAATTGACCTTAAATTATACTTCCAATTTAGCCTCGTATGAAAGGGTAGTATGATTCTATTTTAACTACCATGGTTCTATCGTGGAATACTGAGATGTGCAGTTCAAGGAGGGACATTTAGAACTTTCAGCCAGGGAGCTCTACTGCCTCCCCAAGGATGCAACCATGGCAGTTAAAGTGGAATCACAGAGCTATATTTGAAAGGGCCTTTAGTTACAAGCAATAAGATTTTGAACTAAAATATACAGCCCATAATTGAGAATCTCAGATGGTGGTGAACATTTATTTCTGCCAAAAGTTTACCATAGAGTTGTGCTGGAAGACAGGGGTATCACTAAGAGGGTTCAGACTGCACCAGGTGAGACTTCAGAGGGACGACTCTTTCAAACGGGAGGAATTTCTCCCAATTCCGAATGGAGCCAATGCGGATTTATGTAAATTCGCTTGTTTAACGAATTTACCTGAACCCCTGCTCCATTCGGAAGGCATTCGGAATTACTTCCCATTACCCGAAAATAACCCCCCCTTGCCCAAAATCACGTGAGAAGCTTAAATTCGCAATAAGGTTAAACCCATGATTGCATTCGGAGTGACTTCCCTTTTGCCCGTATTTGCGTGAGAAAAATTAATTCGCAATAACGTGAAACCCCAGGATTGCGTTTGGATTGCCCTTGGATTATACTTCCAATTTCCCACGTCTGAAAGAGTCCGGAGTGTCACCCAGTGCACTGATGGGAAGAGGTACCAAAGTTTCAGGTCAATTTCCTCCCTCTCCTGCTTGGCCAGCTGCTCCGTCAGACCCAGAAAGGCCGCAGGGAACAGTAAGAGTGCAGCCATCATAGCCAATGGCCATAGCTGATGGAAAATGGAGTTCAACAACATCTTGAAACATTTTTTTTACTCCAGATTAGACTTCAAGGGAGCAAGAGCATTAGGCCAAGGGAGCAATAAAGTTGTATAGCACTCTTCAAGTAGTGACACTTCTTGCAACCATGCTATTGTGATGGTGGTGATAATGATGATTTTAAATGACGGAAGAGGAGTGCAGACTGTGGGCCAGGGCTATTTTTGTGGTTCCTCAAGCCCTCTCACGAGATTAAAAAAACTGCAATTTCCCCCCCAATTTTTCCCACAGGTTTTGGGGGGGGCATCAAAATGCCCTCTAGCAGGTGGGGGGAGCATTTTCACTATGCTTCTTCCCACCAGGCCAATTTTGGGCCTTTTTTGAAAAAGGAACAAGAAGTGGCTTCCACTCATTTCCTATTGTTAAAAATGGAAGCCCCTGTGTTTAAGATTACTTTAAGCAGTAAAAGGGTCCATGAAACCTACCAAAAAGGTGTCTTCCCACTCCTGGAGAATCCCAAGAGAGGCAAACCATCCCTGTTTGTTGCAGTTAATTAAGTAATTAGTTTTACTAGAAAAGGATGATCCAGGCTGTCTGGAGGGGTTGAGACACGGCAAAACTGCCTTGGGGAAAAACATACCCACCAGGGATGCATTTTACCCACTCTGGAAAATACCATACTGGACTAGGTAAGTGGTGAACATGGTCCAGAGATAAATAGTGAATATGGCCCAAATTATGACTCACAAACCACATAATTCCTGCCCCTGAGTAGGTGGACTGATAACTTGATAATACAGAGAGAGGAGGGGGAGGATGGCTTTGGACTACCACTCCCAGAATGTCATAGCCAGTTGGATATAGCATTCTGGGAGTGGTAGCCCATAAGTCCCTTTTTTCCCAGGCTTTTTTCCATATGCAGTCCTTTCCTGTCCCCCTCTCTTACCTTTGTTGGTCTTGCCAATCACTGAGACTTCCAACCAGCGGCTGTTGTCCTTCTTGTAGTAGAGTCCAAACAAAACTGCACCTTGCTTGGGAGGCAGGCGAAAGGTGGACAGCAAGTAGATGTCATTGACAGACTGGAGCTCCATTCGGATCTTGTTGGTGACACTGGCCATGTGCCGGGGTTCCGTGACTGTCAGGAGGTCAATGACTAAGGGAGGAAGAAACAGAGATCAAGATGTATTTCATGGTGAACAACTATGGCATATCTAGGGGGCCATTTCTTTTCCTGTGGGACTCTCTAGACCATGCAGATTGTCCAAATCAATCCATGATTTCCGTGGCTGAGTGAGGATTCAAACTCTGGTCTCAAGAGTCATAGCATGCCTGTTGCAGACAAGCACAAATGACTACAGTGGGATCAGCTAGAGAAGAATCTAAAAATCTGTGGCTTTAACAACACTCCATTAGTGCATCTGAAGAAGTGGGTTGAAATCCATGAAGGTTCATGCTGAAATAAATCATTTGACGTTAAAGTACTTACCAGATTCCTTTGTCCCTTTACTTTTAATGGTACAAGTGTTACAGTGTCATCACTGTTACTCACCATTTAGCCTTCCAGCAATCCCATCCAACTTCACTTCTTTGTGCCTGCCAAAATGACCTCCCATTTTCACCCAACCTCTTTCAAAATAAAGATAAAATTTTGAACTTTCAAATATGTGGCTTAGCCTTCTTGGGGAGAAGATAAGTAAATGTCAGTGTCAAGTTGTGCACCTTCATGCTAAAGCACCAAACTTTCTGTTTTATGCACATAACTTGCCACTTAGGCACAGCATTTTTGGGGTTATGTACATGGTGACTGGCTGGTTTTACATCCATCTTCAGTAAAAGCCAGTGTGGTGGTGTGGACTGTGTGTGGGACTAAGACTCCAGGAAACCAGGGTTCAGATTCTTGCTTAGCTGTGAGAATCCACTGTTATCACACTAGAGGGCAAACAGGATTTAAACAGGAATTAAACAGGAATTAAACAGGAAATGCCCTATGTTAAACATAAGGCATGTTAAATGCCCTATGTTAAACATAAGGCATTTCCTGTTTAATTCCTGTTTAAATCCTGTTTGCCCTCTAGTGTGATAAACCTGTTGAGTGACCTTGAGCAAGTGTTTCAGTGTCAGATGAAAGCAATAGAAACACGTCTCTGAAGAAATGTGGCCAAGAAATCCCAAGACAGAGTTGCCACAAATCGGAGTCAACCTGAAAGGACATTGCGGCAAACATTCTTTATCAAAATAACCTTCTTTTCTTTAGTAAAGTGGAAAATAAGGGACAGAAGGACTACCCTATGAAAAAAGAGTCTGTTTTTCTGTTTGGTATCATCAAATACCAAAGTTAGGAATGTCAGTACCATTAATATTTCTGATTTCAATTGTTGTGAAAGCTAAACTGAGGCTGAGAGGAAGTTTAACTCATTTAAAATGTGGTGACAGCCAACCCTTCTCCTTGTGTCTTAATACTACAACCAAACAGGCATGCCCTCACAATTGCAGAAGGACTGCCACAGGTTGTAGTGATGGCTACCAACTTGAGTAGCATTAAGAGATCTGTTGAATTCAGAGGCAGCTGCTGGTGAATGCAGGAGGGCGGTTGGTAACCCCACATCTGTTGCTTTTGACTCAAAAGCACTTGGTTGGCTGCAGTGAAACAGAAAATCAGACTGACAGCGGGGGAGAAAACTCTTTTTTTGGACTACAACTCCCCGAATCCCAACTGGGAAATTACAAAACTTACTCTCCCCATTTCTGCACTTGCCAATAGCAATTGCTAGAGTGGAACAAGGGCAAACAAACACATTTGGTTGACCTATCTGAATGAAATGGGCCACTTGGACACACAAGGTGGGTCGGCCTGATCCAACAAGGCCACCCTTCAGCTTGGAGGCCAATTTCTGGATTTAGACCACAAGGCCGTGGAATCCAAGGGCAGGGAAGCAAGGGCCCCTCTCCGGTCTGGCCTGATTTCTGTTTAATATTTGTTTACGATAATGGATTTTTCACACCATCCCAGTATCAGGCGCACAGAGAGGCATCTATGCAACAGCTCATTCCTCTGTGGTCTCCTTTGGAGCAGAATAGATGTCAGTGGCATGGAGGCTGTGAAGTTCCTTTTCCCAGGACCAGACCTCCCAAGTATCCTGTAGCTCCTGAGATGTTTACACCTGGAATACACTCAGTTTGGGGCTTGGTTGGTGGCATGTATTTTATCCAGAATTTTGGGATGCTAACAGATGATGTGGTCCTTTTTAAAAAAAAAAAAAGTGTTAAAACCAGGGATATCATTAATGACACATATTTTGGGCAACCAGCACCAGAAAGGAATTCTAGGGCCCTTCAAACAAAGGTTGCCATTTGCTTGGTTAAACCAGCTGCCTGGTTTTGGGATGGAGAGGGATTGGCAGTTAGTCTGACAAGCCAAACACAGAGCTGCATCTGTTAGGGGCATGTTTAGGTGTGAAATGTGTGCAGTCCTGTCTCCAACTTGTCTTCTATTTGCTGTGTTCATATTCCCTTGTTTAACTTTGCTGGCCCCTTTTCTTTGGATGCCTCAACTGTTTGTTTGTTTTTTTAATGTTCAACTGATGTTCTAAGCTACAACAATGAAAATTTCATTAGAGGAATTTGAAAGGGGCAATGCTCTCCCTGTAGTCAGACGGGTACTGTATAGTGGTTCAAATGATGGACTGCATGTCTGGAAGACCAGGGTTTGAATCTCTGCTTGGTCATCCAACCCCACTGAGTGACCTTAGGCAAGTCACACTCTTTCAGCCTCAAAGGAGACTAATGACAAACCTGCTCTGTGCAAATCTTGCTGAAAAAACCCTGTGCTTGTTTCAACTTATGGTTGTCATAAATCATAAACAATTGAAGGTACATAACAAGCTACAGCTCTGGCTGTACCTTAGCACTGGAGAATATACATTTTTTATTTTTTATATATTTATTTATTTATACCCCACTCTTCAGCCCTAAAGGCTATCACGGCATGTGGAAGGTCCCATCTCCAAATCTCCTGACCAAGTTGGGAATTACTTGCTTGAGATGCTGAGGAGTTGTTGCCAGTCTGTGTAGACAACATTGAGGTTTATCACACTAGAGGGCAAACAGGATTTAAACAGGAATTAAACAGAAATTAAACAGGAAATGCCTTATGTTTAACATAGGGCATTTAACATGATAGATAGATGCCCTGATAAAGGACAACTTCTTAACTTCCCAAAACAGTATATAGATGACAGGAGTGTGAGCTGGCCACAAAAAGCTTGGATTTTGGTCCTTGCTATGCATTTCTCCGGTGACCTGTAGCAAACGTCTTGGCCTCAGCCCTTCCTTCTGTAATATGGGGGAAATAACAGCAATCTTTTCTATTGGATTCTAGTAAGGATCAGAGCACATTGGCTTGGGGATTCTGGGAGCTGTAGTTCAAAAAGTAACTTTCTAACCCTTTGGTAAGAATTAATATATATGTAATATCTCAGAACCAGCATGGTGTAGTGGTTTGAGCATTGGACTATGGACAGCAGGGTTCAAGTCCTGGCTCGACCATAGAAACTTTTGGGCAACCTTGGACTTACGCTCACAGCCTCAGAGGATGGCAACGGCAAACCCCCTCTCAAGAAATTTGCCAAGAAAACCCTATGATAGGTTTGCCTTGCAACTGCCATAAGTCAGAAACAACTTGAAGGCACACAAAAACAAAATACCTTTGGGAGTTCCTCTGCATGTGGCACTAAATAACAGTGGCTTGTTTAATTTAATAATGTAATTGCTACTACCAGTCCTTTCTCCATTTAATTTCCCTCTGACCTCACAATCTATAAACCCCATTTTATAAACTGTATATAAGTCTAACATCCTAATTTATTTATTTCCCCCACCTCAGAGGTAAGTGACTCCAACTTAGCAACCAGGAGATCTGTATAAAGTTATATTCCCAGTAGATTGAGCTCACTGACAGAGATTGGTGAAATAGGCCAGACCATTGGGGGGCTTTGACACTATGCTTCTATTGATGCAACCTAAAATTGCATTGGCCTTTTTAGCTGCTGCATCGCACTGTTGACTCATGTTCAACTTGTGGTCCACTTGGACTCCTAGATCCCTTTCACATGTTGTCTCATTCAGCCAGGTGTCCCCCATCCTATATCCGTGCATTTCATTTTTCCTCCCTAAGTGCAGAACCTTACATTTCTCTGTGTTGAATTTCATTTTGTTAACTTTGGCCCAGCTTTCTAGTCTATTCAGGTCATTTTGTATTTTGATCCTGTCCTCTGGGGTATTAGCTACTCCTCCTAATTTGGTGTCATCTGCAAATTTGATAAGTATGCCCCCAATACTGTCATCCAAGTCATCAATAAAGATATTGAATAGCACTGGGCCCAGTACAGAACCCTGTGGGAACCTACTGGTCACTTTTCTCCAGGAAGCAAGACAGAGAGGACTAGCAGAAGGCAATTTGCTCCCTGTTGTTATGACACAGTGATGGGTACTACTCTGCCACCATCCAGATGTTGTGTGCCTAGTCAGCACTGCGAACAGTGAAGAATGCTGGGAACTGCAATCTGACAACATCCAGAGGGGCACATGATTCCCAACCCTGTCATAACAGAAGATATTCTTTTACTATAGTGCCTTAGCTGGGTATCAATCTGAGCTCATCAGTGTGCCAGTCCTCTTTAATATTTTGTAGCCTTGCCACTATATTATTATCATAATCCACCAAAGGTTACAAAGTGCCACATTGCAATGGTCAAACCAGACTTTAGAAAAGTTACCTTTTTTGGACCACAAGATCCAGAATCCCCTGGTCTGGGGAATCATAGAGATGGAAGAGACCACAAGGGCCATCCAGTCAAAGGAATTTCTCCATTTTTAAAGTCATGCTCTCATTCACAGGTGACACAGAATATTACGGAGTAGACAACCTGCACGTTCCCAAAAGGTGTGAAGAGCCCAAGCCATTGTGTCATGTGAGGCCAAAGAAAAGATGGTGTATACACACACACACAAACACCTTCCTTTGCGCATGCAGAAAAACTGGCAGCTGACCTTCCCTTTCAGCCTTGGCAAGAGGACCATTGAACAGATTTGTCCTTCAAAAGAATTTAAACACCTACTGTATATACTCATCTATAAATTGAAAAATTTAAGCCCAAGGCTCCAACATCCTAGGTCGATGTATATATGGGTCAATACAGTAATACTTCTCCATGAGGCCTGGGCAAGGAAAGAGGAGAGACAGCAAGGAAATTGGAAATCTGTGTGCCCCCCCTTTTTTTTCTTTTTCTTTTTTTGCAAGCCATCAGCCTTGGGGAAAGTTGTGGGGAAAGGAGGGAAGTTGGAGGTCTGCGTCCCTCTTTTTTTGCAGGTCATCAGCCTTGGAGAGCCCTGGCAGCGCAGGGGATAAATGTGCCACTCACTCAAAACCAGAAGGTTGCGAGTTCAATACCAGCAAAAAGGACTGACGCTCAACTCAGGCTTGCATCCTTCCAAGGAGGTCACTAAAACGAGTACCCAGATTGTTGGGGGGCAAGTAGCTTACAGTTGTAAACTGCTTAGACGCTCCTTAGGCGGTATGAAGCGATATATTAATGCATGCTCTTTGTTTGTTTGTTTGTTTGTTTTGGGGAAAGTGATGGGGGAAGGGAGGGAAATTGGAGGTTTGTGTCCCCCTTTTCCATGCCCAGATTGTGACCCTCGGGAGAGGTCCAGAGAGGGAGAAGGAGGTAATGAAGTGGCGGTTTTTTCCTCCTGCGTTTAGAAAAATAATTTTAAAATTTTTTATTTATACTCCACTTTTTGTGAGAACAATCAAAGTGGCTTACATAGGACTCTTTCAGACGTCGGAAATTGGAAGTATAATTTAATGTCAATTCGAACGCAATCATGGGTTTTACGTTATTGCGAAGTAAATCTTCGCACGCAATTTCGGGCAAGAGGGAAGCCACTCCGAATGTAATCATGGGTTTTACGTTATTACGAATTAAAGCTTCGCATGCAAATTCGGGCAGGAGGGGGTTATTTTCGGGTAATGGGAAGTAATTCCGAATGCCTTCCGAACGGAGCAGGGGTTCAGGTAAATTCGCTTAACTAGCGAATTTACATGAATCCGCATTGGCTCCATTCGGAGTTGGGAGAAATTCCTCCCGTTTGAAAGAGTCCATACAGCCCCTCATGTTGTGGTGACCCCCAACCATAACATTATTTTCCTTGGTGCTTCGTAACTGTAATTTTGCAAGGCCCCTGGGAAGGAATTGTTCGACCCACGGGGTAAACAAGCTCTTCTGGGCCCTTCCCTGAGGGAACTGGCCCCGGCCCCACAATTCAAAAAGGATGTGGAGAAACTGGAGCCATGTGTCCAAAGGAGGGCAACTAAGATGGTGAAGGGTCTGGAAACCATGAAGCCCTATGAGGAATGCCTTAGGGAGCTGGGGATGTTTAGCCTGGAGAAGAGAAGGTTAAGAGGTGATATGATTGCCCTGTTTAAATACTTGAAGGGATGTCATATTGAGGAGGGAGCAAGCTTGTTTTCTGCTGCTCCAGAGAATAGAGCATGGAACAACAGATGCAGGCTACAGAAAAAAGAGATTCGAGTTCAACATTGGGAGGAACTTCCTGACAGTAAGGGGTTTTTGACAATGGGATATGCTGCCTTGGAGTGTTGTGAATTCTCATCCTTTGGAGGTCTTTAAGCAGAGGCTGGATGGCCATCTTTCAGGGATTCTTTGATGGAGAGTTCCTGCATGGCAGACTGGGGTTGGACTGGGTGGCCCTATTTGGGGGTCTCTTCCAACTTTTATGATTCTATGATTCATAAAATCATAGCTTCATACTAGAGATGCCACGTTGAGGAGGGAGAAAGCTTTTTTTCTGCTGCTCCAGAGAACATGACCAGGAACAATGGATGCAAGCTACAGGAGAAAGAGATTCCAGCTCAACATTAGGAGGAACTTTCTTGACAGTAAGGGCTGTTGGATAGTGGAAGACACTCCCTCGGAAAGTGGTGGGGTCTCCTTCCTTGGAGGTCTTTAAGCAAGGGCTGGATGGTCAATGGGGATGCTTTGATGGGGAGTTCCTGCATGGCAGGGGGAAGGGGGTTGCTCTTACCTTGGAGCTCCTGCCTGGCTGCGCCCCAGGCCAAGACGAGGAGGACCCGGAGGAGGGCCAGGAGCCCCATGGCCAGGGCTAAGGCTGCTCCGGCCCAGAGAGACCTCGCAAGACCCGGCCAGGAAGAAAGAAGGAAGACCCTCCCTGAGCCAAAGAAGAAGAAGAAGAGGAGGGAGGGAGGGAAGGAGGGAGGGAGGGAAGGACGGGGCCCTGGAGGAGCCTCCCTCCCCTTCCCCCGCACCGCCCTCCAGCCCCAGCCCCAGCTCCATCCACACTGGGGGAATAACCCGCTTTGGCACCGCTTTCATTGCCTTGGCTCAAGGCTACGGAAGTCTAGGAGAATTCCATAAAACTCTCAGAATCCCATAGCCTTGAGCCAGGAAAAGAGCTAAGGCTTGAGCTCTGGGCCCCACAACAGACTCCAGCTCCCAGAATTCCATAGCCCTGAGCCAGAGAGAGCTAAGCCTTGAGCTCTGGGCCCCACAACAGACTCCAACAGAATTCCATAGCAACTGACCCAAACAACAAGCTCTGGGCCCCATAACAGACTCCAGCTCCCAGAATCCCATAGCCTTGAGCCAGATAGAGCTAAGCCTTGAGCCCCACAACAGACTCCAGCTCCCAGAATTCCATAGCCTTGAGCCACATAGAGCTAAGCCTTGAGCTCTGGGCCCCACAATAAACTTCAGCTCCCAGAATTCCATAGCCCTGAGCCAGACAGAGCTGGCAGAAGCTCCATTTCCTTTAAGGAGGAGAAAGAAAAGGAGGAGGCTGTAGTCCATGTGCTTGGGTGAGATCTAATTTAATTTACACTTGAGCCATTGCATTCTGGGAGCCAGTGCTGGGAGGCTACTTAAGGCTACTCAAGGCTAGCAGAAGCTGCATTTCCTTTAAGGAGGAGAAAGAAAAGGAGGAGGCTGTAGTCCATGTGCTTGGGTGAGATCTAATTTAATTTACACTTGAGCCATTGCATTCTGGGAGCCAGTGCTGGGAGGCTACTTAAGGCTACTCAAGGCTAGCAGAAGCTGCATTTCCTTTAAGGAGGAGAAAGAAAAGGAGGAGGCTGTAGTCCATGTGCTTGGGTGAGATCTAATTTAATTTACACTTGAGCCATTGCATTCTGGGAGCCAGTGCTGGGAGGCTACTTAAGGCTACTCAAGGCTAGCAGAAGCGCGCACCTAACGGCGCGCGAATTTTGATTTTTTTTTTTTTAATCTAGTCAAGGAGGTGTTTAGAGAATAGAAGAGGAGCCGGCCTGAAGCATCAGAGGAAGTGAATCAGAGACTTGCCTTTGGAAGGAGCTTTTAGCCAGGATCTCTCTACCTAACTATAGGCCCCGTGACTTGAACTCAGTGGCAGAGCTTGGGAATAAAGGCCAAGTCTAGCAAGGGAAGCCCACAGTCTTGTTTCAGTGCCTCCTTAAGACTTCTCAGTATGGACACTGAAGGCCCTGCTGCAGTCACCTGCAACACCTGTGGGATGTTTGTCTTCTTGCCTACAGAGGTGGCGAACTACACCTGCCACAAGTGCAAGTTGGTAGCCCTCTTGGAAGAGAAAGTACAGCAGCTAGAGGGGCAGGTATCTGCACTCCAGCATCATAGAGAGCAGGAGATTCTCCTGAACAGAACAGATCAGAATGTCTTGGGTGGGAAACACACAGAGGAAGTTGCTGGGGTGGAGGAGGACACTCCACATACAACAGAGGTAGATGCTTGGAGGGAGGTCACACACAGAAGTAAGGAAACCAGGGAACGTTCTGTGAGCAGCTTGCAGCTACAGAATCACTTTGAATCTCTCTCTGTTGTCAGAGATGATGAGGAAAAGCAGCAGGGACAGATGTCAGGGACAGAGCAGGGGAGCCTGAGAGTATCACGAAAAGGAACAGCCACTGCTAAGCCTCGGAGGAGGCGCGTGGTCGTGGTGGGGGACTCCTTGCTGAGGGGTACAGAAGCAGTGGTTTGTGGGCCTGACAAGATGTCTCGGGAGGTGTGCTGTCTCCCTGGGGCAAAGATCCATCATGTGACGGAGAGGCTGACAAGACTTGTCAAGCCTACTGACCGTTATCCCCTTCTTTTGGTTCATGTGGGAACCAATGATACTGCAAGGCACAGCCTTCAGAATATCAAAAGGGATTATGAGGCTCTGGGAAGGAAGCTGAAAGAGATGGATGCACAGGTTGTCATCTCATCTCTACTCCCGGTAGAAGGGCATGGTCCAGGAAGGGAGAGGAAAATAGAAGAGGTGAATAACTGGCTCCGTAGATGGTGCCGCCAAGAACAGTTTGGATTCTTGGATCATGGGCTGCAGTTCCATGAGGAGGGACTTCTGGCAAGGGATGGGCTGCATCTCACGCCAGTTGGCAAAAACGTTTTTGCCAACAGTCTGAAGAATCTGATCAGGAGGGCTTTAAACTGAGTTATGTGGGGGAGGGAGACATTATACTGGAAGACAAAAGGGATGGAGAGAATAGTCCAAGTGGCATAGAGGGAACAAGGCAAACAGTGCAAGGACCCAATAGTAGGAGGCAAAAAAATGTGCAAAAGCAGCAAGTAAAGAGGACACATGGTCTTAAATGTCTCTACACTAATGCACAGAGTATGGGAAATAAGCAGGATGAACTTGAACTCCTAGCACAACAAGGGAAATATGATATAATAGGCATCACTGAAACCTGGTGGGATGAGTCTCATGATTGGAATGTAGAAATAGAGGGGTATAACCTTTTTAAGAGAAACAGGCCAAGCAGGAAAGGAGGAGGAATAGCATTATATGTCAGGGATATTTACACCAGTGAAGAGATCCAGGAAGTCAATACTGGAAGCCAGGTGGAGAGCATCTGGATAAAAATTAAAGGAGAGGGAAATAACAGGGATATTACTGTGGGAGTCTACTACAGACCCCCGACTCAGGCAGAGGAATTGGATGATGCCTTTCTAGAACAGATGACCACACAATCAGGAAGGAGAGATGTAGTAGTGATGGGGGACTTCAACTATCCGGATATTTGCTGGAAGTCAAACTCAGCCAAATCCTCAAAGTCTAGCAAATTCCTCACTTGCCTGGAAGACAATTTCATTGTCCAAAAGGTGGAAGAGGCAACAAGGGGATCAGCCATTTTAGATCTGATCCTAACCAACAGGGAAGACCTAGTTGATGGGGTGCAAGTGGTTGGATCCTTAGGTGGAAGTGACCATGTTCTCCTGGAGTTTGTTATGCAGTGGAAGGGAGAAGCTAGGCATAGTCAGACACGCACTCTAGACTTTAGGAGAGCTAATTTCAATAAACTTAGAGAAATACTGGGAGTGATCCCATGGTCAGGAATACTAAAAGAGAAGGGAGTTCAAGACGGATGGGAGTTTCTCAAAAGGGAGATATTGAAGGCACAATTTCAAACAGTTCCAATGAGGAAGAAAAATGGAAGATGTCTCAAGAAGCCAGGATGGATGACTAAGGAACTTTCAAATGAGCTAAGTTTTAAACGGAACATGTATAAGAAATGGAAAAATGGAGAAATCACGAAAGAGGAATTTAAACAAATAGCCAGCACATGTAGGGGTAAAGTCAGAAAAGCTAAAGCGCAGAATGAACTCAGGCTTGCTAGAGAGGTTAAGAACAATAAAAAGGGCTTTTTTGGATATGTCCGCAGCAAAAGGAAGAAGAAGGAAACAGTAGGGCCACTGCGTGCAGAAGATGGCAAAATGCTAACAGGGGACAGAGAAAAGGCAGAATTACTCAACACCTTCTTTGCTTCAGTCTTCTCAGAAAAGGCAAAAGGTGCTCAACCGAAGGATAATGGAGCAGAAGACAGAATAGGGGAATTTCAGCACAGAATAAGTAAAGAGATAGTACAGGAATACTTGGTTAACCTAAATGAATATAAATCTCCAGGACCAGATGAACTACATCCTAGAGTATTAAAAGAACTAGCAAATGTAATATCAGAGCCATTGGCAATAATCTTTGAGAACTCCTGGAGAACAGGAGAAGTCCCAGAAGACTGGAGGAGGGCAAACGTCCCCATCTTCAAAAAGGGAAAAAAAGAGGATCCCAACAATTAGCGTCCAGTTAGTCTGACATCAATTCCAGGAAAGGTGCTAGAGCAGATCATTAAGCAGAGAGTCTGCGAACATTTAGAAGCCAATGCCATAATCACAAAAAGCCAACATGGGTTTCAGAAAAAGAAGTCATGCCAAACGAACCTGATCTCTTTTTTTGATAAAATTACCAGCTTGGTAGATGAAGGGAATGCTGTGGATATAGTATACCTCGATTTCAGTAAGGCCTTTGACAAGGTTCCCCATGACATTCTTGCAAACAAGCTTGCAAAATGTGGGATAGACAAGTTAACTGTTACATGGATTTGTAATTGGTTGACTGGCCGAACTCAAAGGGTGCTCAACAATGGCTCCTTTTCATCCTGGAGAGAAGTGACCAGTGGGGTGCCACAGGGTTCTGTCCTGGGCCCAGTGCTATTCAACATCTTTATTAACGATTTGGATGACAGAATTGGGGGCATACTTATCAAATTTGCAGATGACACTAAACTGGGAGGAGTAGCTAATACCCCAGAGGATAGGATCAAAATTCAAAATGACCTGAATAGACTAGAAAGCTGGGCCAGTGCTAACAAAATGATATTCAATACGGAGAAATGTAAGGTTCTGCACTTAGGGCGGAAAAATGAAATGCACAGATATAGGATGGGGGACACCTGGCTGAACGAGACCACATGTGAAAGGGATCTAGGAGTCCAAGTAGACCATAAGCTGAACATGAGTCAACAGTGTGATGCGGCAGCTAAAAAAGCCAATGCAATTTTAGGCTGCATCAATAGAAGTATAGTTTCTAGATCAAGGGAAGTTATAGTGGCACTCTATTCTGCTTTGGTCAGGCCCCACCTGGAATACTGTGTCCAGTTCTGGGCACCACAATTCAAAAAGGATGTGGAGAAACTGGAGCATGTCCAAAGGAGGGCAACTAAGATGGTGAAGGGTCTGGAAACCTTGCCCTATGAAGAACGCCTTAGGGAGCTGGGGATGTTTAGCCTGGAGAAGAGAAGGTTAAGAGGTGATATGATAGCCCTGTTTAAATATTTGAAGGGATGTCATATTGAGGAGGGAGCAAGCTTGTTTTCTGCTGCTGCAGAGACTAGAACGCGGAACAATGGATGCAAACTGCAGGAAAAGAGATTCCACCTCAACATTAGGAGGAACTTCCTGACAGTAAGGGCTGTTCGACAGTGGAACACACTCCCTCGGAGTGTGGTGGAGTCTCCTTCCTTAGGGGTCTTTAAGCAGAGGCTGGATGGCCATCTGTCAGGGATGCTTTGACTTGGAGTTCCTGCATGGCAGGGGGTTGGACTGGATGGCCCTTGTGGTCTCTTCCAACTCTATGATTCTATGATTCTATGATTCTATGAAACCTTGAGCTCTGGCCCCCACAACAGACTCCAACTCCCAGAATTCCATAGCCTTGAGCCAGATAGAGCTAAGCCTTGAGCTCTGGGCCCCACAACAGACTCCAACTCCCAGAATTCCATAGCCTTGAGCCAAGGCAATTAAAGCGGTGCCAAACCGGGTTATTCCCCCAGTGTTGATGCACCCCAGGCCAGGATGTCTCCTGGGGCAGCCTGGATAGAAGCCAGTGTGGCAGAATGGAGAACCATAGACTTGGATGGGCCTCCAGTCCAACCTCCTTCTGCCATGCAGGAACTCCCAATCAAAGCACCCCCAACAGATGGCCATCCAGCCTCTGGACTCTTTCAAACGGGAGGAATTTCTCCCAATTCCGAATGGAGCCAATGCGGATTCATGTAAATTCGCTTGTTTAGCGAATTTACCTGAACCCCTGCTCCGTTCGGAAGGCATTTGGAATTACTTCCCGTTACCCAAAAATAACCCCCTCCTGCCCGAAATCGCGTGAGAAGCTTAAATTCGCAATAACGTTAAACCCATGATTGCATTCGAATTGACATTAAATTATACTTCCAATTTCCGACGTCTGAAAGAGTCCTATGACTCCAGGTTCGGTGGCAAGCCGTCTGTGGCTTGGATCCAGGATATTTAAACAACTATATCTCTCTCTTTATATCGTATGTACTCAGCTATAAGTCAACCTCATGTCGAGGGCAAATTTTGGGGCATAACTCTGGATGAGAGAGTAGAGGGGGTCAGTGCTTCCAGGACAGATTATAATACTCTTGCCTTTCACCATGGCATGGTTCCTTCTTGTAAGTAAAAGTTAAGATACAGTACTTGCATTGACCCATGGATAAGTCAACTCAGGTTTTTTGGGTCAATTTTTTTGACCTAAATTTCTAGACTTATACATGAGTATATACAGTAGGCCTGTCCAGACTATAAGATCTTCAGAGGAGACCTGTCTCTGCATCCCATCACCTTCCAAGGCACATTTAGTGGGTACAATTTTGCATAACTTTAATGTTGTAAACCGCCCCAATTGCCTGAGTGCAGATGGGGCAGGATATAAATACATTTCTCCTATCATCTGTATACCGATGACACTTAGCTATATCTTTCCGCCCCTGACCTTTCGCCGGGGCTTGAACAGCAAGTCTCCTCTTGTCTGGCTGCCATCTCTCAATGGATGCGGCATCGGCCCTTGAAGCTCAATATGTTTAAGACAGAGCTTCTCATGTTTCCACCTAAGCCCACCCTTCAATATTCCTTTTCGGTTTCTGTTGACTGCACTTCTATTCATCTGGTTCAGCAAGCCCACAGTCTTCGTTTCATCTTTGATTCCTCTCTGTCGTTTATCCCCCAGATTCAGGCCACAGCCAAGACCTGTAGATTCTCTCTTTACAGCATTGTTAAAATCCGTCCATTCCTCTCAGCCTCCACTGCCAAGACTCTGGTCCATGCCCTAGTGGTGCCACGACTAGATTATTGTAACCTCCTTCTGACAGGGCTTCCTCTCTCTCACCTCCATCCTTTAATCTCTGTCCAGAACTCAGCTGCACGTATTATCACATCTGCTCACCGCTTTGACCATGTTTCTCCCCTCTTGTCCTCCCTTCACTGGCTCCCCTTCCCCTTCCGCATTCAGTACAAGCTTTTGTTGTTGACTTTCAAAGCCCTCCACGGACTGACCCCTCCATACTTGTCTGACCTTCTTTCTCCTCACACTCCTTCTCGTACCCTCCGTTCTGGAAGTCAAGGTCTCCTGTCCCAGCCGAGGATTTCCACTGCCCCATCCCGGATTCGTCCCTTCTCACTTGCTGCCCCTCACTCCTGGAACCTTCTTCCCCCACATGCACGCCTCATCACTTCCCTAACCAGGTTCAAAAGTAAGTTAAAGACTATATTGTTTAGGGAAGCGTTCCCAGGATTGTGCCATCTGCCCCAGGATCCCTCCTCTTAACTATGTATTAGGAATCCGTGCCCTCCCTCCAGTCCATCTGCCTTGGTCCAGGCCTCAGAGGGAGAGAAGAACCACTGGACCTCATCCCCCTCCCACCACCTTCTCCTCTTCCTTTTGTGTTGTCTCTTTTAGACTGTAAGCCTGAGGGCAGGGATCTGTCTAACTATTAGATTGTATGTACAGCACTGTGTAAACTTACAGCGCAATATAAATAAATTTAATAATAATAATAATAATAACAACAACAACAACAACAACCCCTGCCACACAGGAACTCTCCATCAAAGCATCCCTGACATATGACCATCCAGCTTCTGTTTAAAGACCTCCAAAGAAGGAGATTCTGAAGGAGCGTGTTGCACTGTCAAACAGCTCTTACTGTCAGGAAGTTTCTCCTAATGTTGAAGGGAAATCTATTCCTGTATTTTGAATCCATTGTTCCGGGTCATGTTCTCTGGAGCAGCAGAAAACAAACTTGCTCCAGCCTCAATATGACATCCCTTCAAATATTTAAAGAGGGAAAGGAGCTTTTGGAAAAGCATACATAAAAGTATAGCAGAAGTTCTACAGAAGAACATCCCTATGATTCCAGAACTCTTCTTACTCAATATTACAGATATCATAAAAAAAAATAAATTCAACCAAGAAGAAACAAACATGATAATATATATCATGATGTGGTGAGAATGGTGTATGCAAAACACTGGAAAAGTAAAATAATATCTACTACTGAGGAATGGATATTGAAATTAAGTGATTTGCCTATAATGGAGAAATTGACGATATATATAAATGAAAGGTCGATTCAGTAATATGAAAAGAAATAGAAAAATGTAGCTAAGTGTTGTGAATGGGGGAAATAAAAGAAGTAGTAATATCATAGAAAAAGAAACTTAATAAGGTAATGGGAGAAAGTGAAAAATAAGAGATGGGGGGAAATGTGTAGGATAAGAAAAAAAGGATACCTTTCAGAAAGAGATTGATTAGTTTATCGATTAGTTTCAACTGGTGAAATAAAGATGAGAAAGAATGATGGTTTTGTGTCAATGTGAGGGGTGATTAAATGTAGAAAAGGATTAGTGTGCATGTGGAATGAATGATATAAAGACAGAAGAATGAAAGAAGAAAAATCTCTGGAATATGGAGAAAGAAATATGCATGGAAGTAGAAGTGTCTCCAGACTAAGAAAACCAAAAGGAATGTGTGAATATTTGAATAGATGTTATTTTTTTTTAATGTAATGCAAACACGAAAATAAAAATTTTAAACAGGGCTTTCATATCACCTCTTAACCATCTCTTCTCCAGGCTAAACATACCTGGCTCCCTAAGTCTTTCCTCATAAGGCATGGTTTCCAGACCCTTTACATTTTGGTTACCCCCATCTGGACACACTCCACCGTGTCAACGTGATTTTTGAATTATGGGGCACAGAACTGGATGCAGTCTTTCAGGCGAGGCCAGACCAAAGCAGAATAGAGTGGCACTATTACCTCCCTCAGTCTAGACACTGTACTTCTATTGATGCAGCCTAGAATCGCATTGGCTTTTTTAGCTGCTGCATCACACTGTTGAATCATGTTCAAGAGTGTGATGTTGTTCAGGTTCTTTCAAAATGTCTTTCTTCTCCTCTCACTTTCTCCCTATGCCCCCAGCTTACTTCTCTTGCTACAAACAGAGTTAAAAATGTAGAAGTTGTTCGGTCTCAGTTAACTCAGCAGCGGGAGAGGAGAGGAGAGGAGGGGGCAGAATCGTGCCCTTCCAAATAGGCTCAGGCAAAAGCAAACAGCTGCAGCCTCTTCTCGCTTGTGTGTTTCTTCCTCATTAATAAATTTAACCATCTGGGGTTGCTTGGTCACACATGTCTCATTTTATTTGTGAAATGTTGGCGGATATGCAAAAGGATCCCAGGATCCTAATATGTATAGTAACTTCCAATAGAGCAGAGTTTTTTAGATTGATGTGAGTTTTGCTCTCGTTGGTGGGACTGTCCCAGCTCGGCTCTCTTCTCTTCTGCCCCTCTCTTGGATTCTTGGCCTGGGCTCTCATCTGTCAGAAAGCTTCCAAGATGACTTCATTGTTTTCTTCCAAGGCTTGGGTTGCCTCCCAGGAACCGAAGGGGCGTTTTTGGTTTTCCCTTGCTGTGGCCTGCCTGGCTCAGCTCCTTCCCTCCACCCACTGAACACTGGAATTGTATGCATCCTAATTTGGATCTGCCTGGACTCTTTCACACTGGAGGAATTTCTCCCAAGTTTGAATGGAGTCAATGTGAATTCACGTGAATTCGCTTGCTTAGCGAATTTACGTGAATCCCCATTGCATTCAGAAGGCGTTTGGAATGACTTCCCATTACCCGAAAATGACCCCTCCTTGCCCGAAATTGCGTGAGAAGCTTTAATTCGCAATAACGTGAAACCTATGTTTGCATTCGGAGTGACTTCCCTTTTGCCCGAAATTGCGTGAGAAGCTTTAATTTGCAATAACGTGAAACCCCATGATTGCATTTGGATTGCCCTTGGATTATACTTCCAATTTGAAGTATCTGAAAGAGTCCTCTGTCAAGAGGCAAGAGAAATCCCTTCCCCTTTTGGAGAGATGACTCTTTCAGACGTGGGAAACATCTGTAGCTGGCATCTTCAGAGAATGGTGGCATGGAAGTGTGTGGGGTATATATACTGTGTGACCTTGTGTGTAGGGTATATATACTGTGTTGAGAGGAAGAGATTTACATGTTAATCTGCTGTTGGTCTGTTGGTGAGGCCTCATGCTGCCGCAGGAGCCATGGGAATTGAAGTCCTAGAAAGTAATAATTCTAAACTCTGGGTACTGCTCAAATCCTCCACTCCACAACCCTCCACAACCTTGGATTGAAACTGAATGACCAGATACTTCTGTTCTAAATTATATTGTGTAGTGCAGTAATCTCCAGTAACAACAACAAAGTCCTCAAAGATAACTTTTTCCAGGCTTTGATCTAGCAAGTCCTAATCCAACACCCAAGCACAGTCTTCCCTGAGCTGCCTCCATTCAGATGCCTTGAAATACAATGTCCATCATCTCAAGCCATGATGAGAGCTGTAGGAGATTATCAGATGGCATGGAGGGGGGGAGCCGGCAGTAAAAGGCATACTCCCGGCATAATTGCACGATCATGTTGAAGATTTTCAGATGACGTCGCACTCATCCAGGACTTATCATGTGAAGATTCAGGGATGCTCCAGCAACAAACCATTCCTGGGACTTCCCTGTGAATAGTTTGTTGCTAGAGCATTCCTGGATCTTCATGGGATAAGTCCTGGATGAGTGTGATGTGTCTGAAAATCTTCGGTGTGATCATGCAATTATGTCTTTTACTCCTGCCTTTTCCCCCCATCTGATAATCTCCATAAGACTCTTTCAGACGTGGGAAATTGGAAGTATAATCCAAGGGCAATCCAAATGCAATCCTGGGGTTTCACGTTATTGCGAATTAATTCTTCTCACGCAAATTCGGGCAAAAGGGAAGTCACTCCAAATGCAATCATGGGTTTAACGTTATTGCGAATTTAAGCTTCTCACGCGATTTCAGGCAAGGAGGGGTCATTTTTGGGTAATGGGAAGTGATTCCGAATGCCTTCCGAACAGAGCAGGGGTTCAGGTAAATTCGCTAAACAAGCGAATTTACATGAATCCGCATTGGCTCCATTCGGAATTAGGAGAAATTCCTCCCGTTTGAAAGAGTCCATAGTCTTCACATAACTGGAAGCCATAGCTTGGGGGAACTATCAGCTGTTTACATGTGCACTGATGCCTCAAACAGTGCATCTGATACATTTGAAAAACAATGTTAAATCCCAAAATTTCACTTTGAAAATACACACGTGCACAAGATGTGTTTCTACTCAAAAGGCCAGCCCCAAGCTCTTTGGGAGCTGTTGAGATGCAGATGTTGGTGCCTGGCTGGGGCAGGAGTTACACCCATGAAATCACCCTCCCTCTGTGAAGTTGGCCTCAATGATTGTCCGTCATCCAGCCACAGACAAGCCCTCAGCTAGCTTGTGGATGGCCAAGTTGTCTTGTATTTATTCTTTGTTTGCCCTGCCGCCATAACAACTGGAGCATAGTTAGATCCAGGTGGACCTTTCTGTCCTTCTTCATAGGCCACAAAGGCAACACAAGGCAGACTTTTGTGGTCAGACAAGGCCCCAATCACATTTTTAACAAAAGGGGCTCCACCAGGAGAGAAGGGGAACTGGTGAAAGATTCATTTTATGGATTTTTCCAAAATTATACAGCAAGGAAGGGGGTGGGTTGCCTTCTCTCTCTGTGTGTGTATGTATGATAACTTTGGCCAGGTTTGAGCAATATGTAAAGCTAAGACATCAGCACAGCATACATGAGGAGCGGCTGTTGAGAACACATAGGGTTCAGTCCTGTTGTTTAGTCTATCCCTTTGACATTTTGATGATGTTGCCATCATCACTAGTGTCTTCTTTTAAAAACCATCTCAGCTGATAGCAGATAATTGCATGTTGGCTGAAAGTCCTTTCTCCTCTAGCTCTTTTTATTCATTCCTGAATGGATTCCTGAATAGGAGTGAGTTTCATAGGTTAATTCTGCATCATGTGAACATGGTCTTCCCTTTCTCCATTCTAAACTCACTGTCAAGCAGTTTGATTGGGTAACCCAAAGTTATCACATTATGGAAGAAGTAGAAACATGTCTTCTTGTGATATCTAAAGTGGCTTCCTGTGTAGCACTGTGTAACTGATGTGAGGTGCAACCCACCCGTTGCCAGAGGTCCCCCCCTCTTAAACTGCAGGCTACGACCCACATTGTTCTCAGTGTCACCATCTGTGGGGCCAGTTGTTCACATCTGGTATTTCCCTCTCCTTTCCTGGGCCATGCCCTTCAACTGGGAGAAGAGATGAGATAACAGCCTGTGCATCCAGCTCTTTCAGCTCCCTGCCCAGCATCTCAGAACCCCTTAATGATATTCTGAAGGCTGGGCCACATGGACCAAAAGGAAGAGATAACAGTTAGTAGGCTTGACAAGTCTTGTCAGCCTCCCTGTTATGTCATGGATTTTTGTCTCAAAAAGACAACATGCCTCCTGCGACATCTTGTCAGGCCCCCACACTACTACTTCTTTACCTCTCAGGAAGGAGTCCTGCCACACCACCACACACCTCCTCTGAGACATGGCTGCAGCCATTCCCTTTACTGGTACTCCAAAGGTCCTGCACCTTCCCCGATGACTGACCCCACTGCTCTTCATCATTCCTGATAAGGGAGAGAGTTTCAGATCAATTTTGTAGCTTCAAGCTCACAGAATGATCCTGTTAGGGGATTCTAAGGGGTTTTTATTTGATGTATGTGTGCTGAGTTTTCCGTTCTGTCTAAAGTTACCTTACCAGTCAGACCTTTCTGACTTTCTTTCTGCTAATTCTCAGAAGTGTGACTGATTATGGGAAGGATTGCCACTAGTTTTGACAAATCCCTGGCTTCCCTACTTGTCACATTCCTGCAACTGTCTATCTCATGTGTATAGGGACTGACCTCCTCCCCAGAAGCTTCTTCTGTGTGTTCCCCATCCAGGACAGTCTATTCCACTATGTCCAGAAAAACCTCTTCCTTCCTAATGTTCTGAGGTGTACATGGTGATGGGAAATACAATAGCTTGGACGATTCTAATTTTAGTGTTAAGTTCAATTCAATTCAGTAAAGGATAGTCTTCCCAAGATCATACACAAAACACTACATTTGTCATTTTATTATGGCGTTTACCTTTGGCCTTTCCTAAACTGAGCAAGATCAGAAGAGAGTTTTACAAAGAGAACAAATTACAGAATTGTTTCAGTTTACCAACTTTTCCAAGGGCAAAACTGAGATGAGTTAACATACACAGTTTGAATGCCCCATCCCACCTGGAAAAGAAAAAAAAAACCAGATCAGAGGTGAGCAACAAGAATGTGGGACAGATTATTTTCCTTTTTTCTCTCTCCCAGTAAGATATCTCATTTGGAGGGGACACACTGCAACACTTCTGGCCAGGATATGATGTAATGGTGTTGCAGTGTGTCCCCTCCAAATGAAATCATTATGCCAGGACAGTTTGCAAGGGAAATTTCATGCAGCAAAAGCCACAGTGGAAAGTGCTGGCTGACTGGCTGGCTGGCTGGGCAATGCTGGATTCCCCTCTTAGCCAAGGATATCCCTGTGAGTGAATTCACTGCCCCAAACATGAACAGAGCCCACATGTTGTGGACTCAGTGCTGGATCTCACCTCCCTTGGCCAAGAAGGACAGGATGCAAGCATGTGCCAGCTTGGCCCAGACATCAGTCTCCTCTTTTTTCCTCTTCTTGGGATCCTCCGCTCTCTGGCAAACATGAAACTATCTTTCAGGTCAAGTTGTTACTTCATCACTCATGCTGTTATGTGGAAGTAATTTTTTTTAAAATAGTGCTTGAATGTATTTTAAATTCAAAATTAGATTTTTAAAAAAGTAATTGTGGTGGGCAGCTTTGTAAAACATCAGCAACTTAACCATAAAAACACACTTTTGATTCTGAGAGCAACAGCAAAAGAGAAACAGCAGCTACAGAAGACAGTAATGAAAGAGCAGTTCAACTTAATAGTAATGACTGTGCGTTATGCAAGATCTAACTGTTACAGGGAAGTGTGCTGGAGAGACAGGTCCTTTCTGTGGTACTGAAATCAGAAACCAGGGTCCCTCAATGATTACAAGTAATCAGTAGTGAAAGACTAATACTTTCTCTTAACTGAACCACTAACTTCAGCACCTGGACAGAACAGGGTTAAAGAGGGGTGGGTAGATGCGATTGCCCCCGAGCGTCCTCTCCAACCCGCTCCTAACCTTAAGCCCTGGTTCACAGAGGAATTTAGGGAGATGAAGCGGGTTGGACGACGACTAGAGAGCAAGTGGTGGAAAACTCCTCTTATCCGACAGAACTTGCCATAGGCAGCATCTTCGCGCCTATCAGGAGCCTTTGTGTGCAGCGCGAAGAGCCTTCTGCTCTGCACGCATTGCGTCTGCAGAGTCCCGCCCAGCAGAGCTATTTAGGGTGGTGGGGGAGCTAACACAGGTCACTCCTGTGTCAAATCCCGTACTTGACCCTACGACAGCCTGCTGCGACGCGTTTAATACCTACTTTGCAGATAAAATCTCTTGGATAAGGGCCGACTTAGATGTCAATTTTCCACCAGAACCAATAGATGAGGCGTCCAACAACTCCGTTGATGTCATTTTGCTGGATGAGTTCCAACCTGTGAGTACCGATGACGTGGACAAGCTTCTTGGAAGTATGAAAAAGACGACCTGCTCCCTCGATCCCTGTCCATCTTGGCTGGTCGTCCAGGGAGGGGACGCATTGAGGGTATTCCTTCAGGATACAATCAATGCGTCCCTCAGAGAAGGCTGTTTACCATCCTGTCTGAAGGAGGCAGCTGTAAGCCCCTCCTGAAGAAGCCTTCTCTTGACCCCCTGGACAGGAACAACTATAGACCAGTGTCCTTGCTCCCTATTTTGAGCAAGGTGATCGAGAGAGCAGTTGCCTCTCAACTCCAGGTTGTCTTGGATGAAACCGATTATCTTGATCCATTTCAAACCGGCTTCAGGACAGGACATGGAGTGGAGACTGCCATGGTCGCTCTGACTGACGACCTCCGCCTGAGTATCGACAGGGGTAGTGTGACCCTGCTGGTGCTCTTGGATCTCTCGGCGGCTTTTGATACTGTAGATCACTCCATCCTCTTGAGTCGACTGAGGGAGTTGGGGATCGGGGGCACTGCACCCCGGTGGTTCCGGTCCTTTCTCCCTGGGAGATCTCAAAGGGTGAGGCTCGGGGACAGTTGCTCCTCCAAGATTGAGCTTAACTGTGGCGTTCCCTCATGGCGCCATCCTGTCCCTGATGCTATTTAATGTCTACATGAAGCCGCTGGGTGAGATTATTCGGAGGCATGGAGCTCAGTGTCTTCAGTACGCTGATGACACTCAGATAAACCTCTCCATGACCAGATCGTCGGCTCAGACCTCAGATGGCATCTCTCCTCTTAATGACTGCCTTGCAGCGGTAATGGATTGGATGAGGAAAAACAGGCTGAAACTCAATCCAGACAAAACAGAGGTACTAGCTGTTACAGGCCCGAAACCAGGTTCAGGAATACATCTTCCGGTCCTAGATGGAGTCACACTCTCCTCGAAGGACCCTGTTCGCAGTCTGGGGGTGCTCCTTGACTCGTCGCTTCACATGACTAGTCAGGTGAATGCGGCAGTCAGGAGTGCCTGTTATCAGCTTCGGCTGATACACCAGCTGCGCCCCTACCTGGATCAGAGGGACCTGGAAACAGTGGTGCACGCTTTGGTAACCTCACGTTTGGATTTCTGTAACGCGCTCTACATGGGGCTACCCTTGTGCCTAACCCGGAAACTGCAACTAGTTCAAAATATGGCGGCCAGGCTTGTTAGCGGAACACCTAGGAGACAGAACATTACACCTGTGCTTAAAGCTCTCCACTGGCTGCCGATTAGTTTCCGGGCGCAGTACAAGGTGTTGGTTTTAACCTTTAAAGCCCTACATGGCTTGGGTCCATCTTATCTCAGGGACCACCTCTCCCCATATGAACCCCCCCGCAAGCTTCGGTCCTCTGGGAGAAATCTGTTGCAGCCCATGAAGACTAGGTTAGCGCAGACCTCCCAGAGGGCCTTTTCTGCTTCTGCTCCCAGGCTATGGAATGGCCTGCCGGACGAGATGCGTCTCATTACATCGCTAGACTGTTTCAAAACAGCCTTAAAGATGCATCTCTTCCGGCAGGCCTTCCCTGAAACTGTATAATCTACCTGGCTCCTAAAATCTTTCAGCCAATTCCCAACTCCTTATCCCCCCTCTGTATTTTGTTGCTACCCATGCTGTGGCCAGCATTGCGGTTTTTGTGTATTACGTTGTATTATATTTTTATTGTTAGTAATTTAATTTTAAACTTAACTAGTTTAATCCTATTTTAAGGGGGGGGGGAGGTTGGGATGGAATTCTTGAATTATTTTAATCTGTAATATGTTTTTTAACTTGTTGTACCCCGCCTCGATTGTTTTACAGAGGGGCAGGTAAAAAATAAATATTATTATTATTATTAATTATTATTATTATTATTATTATTGTTATTAGATTGGTATCTCTGAAAAACGTAGATTGGATCTCCCACAACCCCAAACTTAAAACAGGTTTCCAATTCCCTGTTTCCAATTGCTTAAACTACTAACCAAAGTAAAGCCATATTACAGTCCTGATTTTTGGGAAACAAACTTTGAATAGGGGAGCTGACAAAGATAAAGTAGCAGCGGCTGGACACGGGCAGTTCCCAGTATGAAATGTATCTTTTTTTGATAGTCTGAGCAACATGGGCTGACTAAAGGAAAGTAAATTGAATGTTCAATTGTTTATTATTAAAAGCTAACATCAAGTAGATACATGCCCCCAATGAAGTGCTTATAGTAACACACAAAAGGTGTGTGGGAGAATATTGCAATAGCTATGGAGTTTATCAGATGACGAAATTGGAAGCATAATCCAATGGCAGTCCAAATGCAATCATGGGGTTTCACGTTATTGTGTGAGAGACCACCACATGCATTTTCGGGCAATGGGAAGTCATTCCAAACGCGATGTAGCATCAATACACAATCACATAAATTCACTGAACTAGCGAATTCACTCATTTCCGAACTGGCCCCACTTTCATTTCTCTCGAAAGTGAGATAAATTCCTACTGTGTGATACACTCCTATGAGGCAGGCATGTATTTTGAACATCTCCTCTTCCACATGGGCCCTCTGTGAATGGACTCTTTCAAACGGGAGGAATTTCTCCCAATTCCGAATGGAGCCAATGCGGATTCATGTAAATTCACTTGTTTAGCGAATTTACCTGAACCCCTGCTCCGTTCGGAAGGCATTTGGAATTACTTCTCATTACCCGAAAAAAAAAAACCCCTTGCCCGAAATCGCGTGAGAAGCTTAAATTCGCAATAACGTTAAACCCATGATTGCATTCGGAGTGACTTCCCTTTTGCCCGAATTTGCATGAGAAGAATTAATTCGCAATAATGTGAAACCCCAGGATTGCGTTTGGATTGCCCTTGGATTATACTTCCAATTTCCCACATCTGAAAGAGAAGGTTTATCACACTAGAGGGCAAACAGGATTTAAACAGGAATTAAACAGGAAATGCCTTATGTTTAACATAGGGCATTTAACATGCCTTATGTTTAACATAGGGCATTTCCTGTTTAATTCCTGTTTAAATCCTGTTTGCCCTCTAGTGTGATAAACCCTGATTCTGCCCACAGGCCGGCACACAGGGCCTGGTTCCCTATCCATATTTACAGGGAAGTAAGTTCACCCAAGTTTAATGTAGGGCTGCGTTCACACTAGAGAAATAATCCGGTTTGGCACTGCTTTAACTATTTTCTGGCTCAAGGCTATGGAATTCTGGGAGCTGGAGTCTGTTGTGAGCTCCAGAGCTTGTTGTTTGGGTCAGTTGCTATGGAATTCTGGGAGCTGGAGTCTGTTGTGGGGCTCCAGAGCTTGTTGTTTGGGTCAGTTGCTATGGAATTCTGGGAAGCTGGAGTCTGTTGTGGAGCCCAGAGCTTGTTGTTTGGGTCAGTTGCTATGGAATTCTGGGAAGCTGGAGTCTGTTGTGGAGCCCAGAGCTTGTTGTTTGGGTCAGTTGCTATGGAATTCTGGGAAGCTGGAGTCTGTTGTGGAGCCCAGAGCTTGTTGTTTGGGTCAGTTGCTATGGAATTCTGGGAGTTGGAGTCTGTTGTGGGCTCCAGAGCTTGTTGTTTGGGTCAGTTGCTATGGAATTCTGGGAGTTGGAGTTTGTTGTGGGGCCTTAAGGCCCCACAACAAACTCCAACTCCCAGAATTCCATAGCCTTGAGCCAGAAAAAGAGTTAAAGCGGTGCCAAACCGGGTTATTTCTCTAGTGTGGATGCAGCCTTTTAAAAAGGGTATTATTTTTTTTGAGGCGCAGTAATAACCCAGGGTGACGCCACTCCCCTGCCGTGGAATTCTGGGAAGGGCAGTCCCTGGGAGCCAGAGGCCGAGGGCTGACAGGAAAGGGATTGAGGGAAGGCCTTCCTTCCTTCCATTCAAGATGGCGGCGCCTATGGAGCTGTATTGCTGGGCCGGAGGCTGGGGCCTGCCCTCGGTGGACCCCGACTGCCTGGCCGTCCTGGTGAGCCTTGGGCCGGGGGGGCCTCTGGGAATCCTAATTTCCCCCCCCCCCTTTCCAAATCCCTTTCCAAACACTCTTCTCTTTAGGGTTGCCAAATTTGTCCCCCAGCTCTGCTCCTCTGCCTTATAGAATCGTAGAAGAGACCCCCAAAAAGGGCCCTGATTCAGCCCAGCCCTTCTCTGCCATGCAGGAACTCCCAATCAAAGCTCCCCCACTCCCCCAAATGGCCATCCAGCCTCTCTTTAAAGAAGGAGACTAGAATCATAGAATCATGAGAAAGAATCCTAGATTTGAAAGACCCCCAAGAAGGGCCCTGATCTAGTCCAAGCCCATTCTGCCATGCAGGAACTCCCAGTCAAAGCATCCCCATTGACAGATGGCCATCCAGCCTCTGCTTAAAGACTTCCAAAGAAGGAGACTCCATATACTCTGAGGGAGTGTGTTCCACCGTCGAACAGCCCTCACTGTCAGGAAGTTCCTCCTAATGTTGAGGTGGAATCTCTTTTCCTGCAGTTTGCATCCATTGTTCCGGGTTCTAGTCTCTGCAGCAGCAGAAAACAAGCTTGCTCCCTCCTCAATGTGACATCCCTTCAAACATTTGAACAGGGCGATCATATCACCTCTTAACCCTCTCTTCTCCGGGTACTTTATCTCTTATATTTCTGACCAGTTTTTCTTCTGGTGAGCTCAAGGTGGCAAAGGAGGCAACTACCACCCTGTGAGGTGGGCCAGACTGTGGACTCTTTCACACTGGAGGAATTTCTCCCAACTTCGGATGCAGCCAATGCGAATTCACGTGAATTCGCTTGTTTAGCGAATTCACGTGAATCCCCATTGCATTCGGAAGGCGTTCGGAATGACTTCCCATTACCCGAAAATGACCCCTCCATTGTCCGAAATCGCGTGAGAAGCTTAAATTCGCAATAACGTGAAACCCATGATTGCATTCGGAGTGACTTCCCTTTTGCCCGAAATTGCGTGAGAAGCTCTAATTCGCAATTACGTGAAACCCCAGGATTGCATTTGGATTGCCCTTGGATTATACTTCCAATTTCCCACGTCTGAAAGAGTTGTGAGAGAGAATAATTTCCCACAACAACCACAAACTGAGATTCGTGGCTGAATGGACATTTGAAAAAGGAACACGCTTCTCGGAATGGTTTCAGCCTGTGAGATTTGTGGTTCAGTGGGGACTTGAACCTGGAACCCCCAAATTCTGTTCCACTGGGAGGCAACGATGCCTCTCTGAGGTTTTCCTCCCACAAGTATAGAGTATATTAAGTATGTGTGTTAAGGCTGTGTTCACACTGGAGAAATAAACCGGTTTAAGTGCCATGGCTCAATGCTGTGAAATTCTGGGAATTGTAGTTTGTTGTGGGGCCCATAGCGGAGCAGAGCTCCGCTCTGGGCCCACAACAAACTACAATTCCCAGAATTTCACAGCATTGAGCCATAGCACTTAAACCAGTTTATTTCTCCAGTGTAAACGCAGCCTAAGTGCTAATTGTAGAGCTGAAAGGGACCTCATGGGCCATCAAACCCTGCTCAGTGCAGGATCTCCAACTAAAGCATGTGGGTAAAACAGGTAGTTGACCAGCCTCTTTCTGAACACATCCAGAGAAGGAGATGCCCCCACTTCTCTAGGCAATTGGCTTTGTTGCCAAATAGCTCTCACTCTCAAGACATTCCTTCTAACGTTCAGTCAAATGCACACCCATATAACTTAAAACCGTTACAGCAAGTTCTACCCTCTGAAGCGGCATACAACAAGCCTGTGCCCTCCTCTTTGTGCCACCCCTTGAGGTAATTAAAAAGGCGCAATCATGTCAACCCTCAATCCTCTCTTCAGCATGCTGAACATGCCCAGCTCCTTCGGCCTCTCCTCATGTATGTTGTTTTCTCTTCCTGTCATCCTCATTCCAACTTGTTTATATCCATTTTCAAATGAGGCATGCCAGAACTGAATGCAGGACACTTTGTTCCTCCACATTCACTGGGGTTAGAGGCACAGGACCGCCCTGAATATGGAAAAAAATGCTAATAACCAAAAACACTCTGTTTTTACCTGAGAAGGAATCTATGGGGCTTTCTAGACGGGCAGGAAAGTGTGACATGAAGTTGCCTTTTCCTTAATGCTTAGCAGCTGCACCGCAGCCTTTAGATGGAGCTGCGCTGTTCCGCAGTTTTTAAAAAAGAAGCTGGGAAAACCAGCACCATTTTAAAGGCGCTTCTTCTCCCCTAAAACGCAAAAAAATGCGTTTTCGTGGCACACCTTCCCTTTTTCTCATCTAAAGGTTAGAGTTTCGTGCAGCCATGAACACACTTCTTTTTGCCAATCTAGATGAGATCCTCCGGTGCAATATTGCCAGACACTGACCGTAGTATTATACGTGGTTCAGAACTGATCTAATTCTGTCTTGATTATCTTCTTAACTGCGTTTTGTCACTGACTACCTGCACCTACCTGCACCTGGCAAATGTTCGCCTACTGTCTCCTACCTCCCAGTGGAGTCCAGTTTATACAAACATGCTGGAAACAACCACATGGGGGAAAGAATCTGGCTCTTATATAGAAAGAATGCTAACTCAATTCACCTCAGCTCCAAAATGCTTTTAAACAACTAAAATAAAATGTTTTTTTCTTCCAAAAGCTTGAACCTTCAATTAAGCGCCTTTATAGAAAGATTGTTTGAACAAACAGTCACTCTCCACCCTTAAACTCACGCATTATCCCTTGAGTTAGGGTCAACAAACCTCTTACCTTCTTTCCTCTTTCCTCCATCAACAGGAGAAGAGGCTATAAATTGTAGCCTCTTCCGTTGACTCGGTTTTTCTTCTGATATTTAAAACAAAGGCTGCTGGCAAAGCCTGAACCCTGAAGAGCTACCTTTTCCACAGTGAGGCTGTATTTTGACCTGTTTTGGTAACCTCCCCCTTTTCTTCCCTATCTATACTTTTTGAACGGATTAGATATTTCCGTTGTTACATTCCAGTCATTGGTATCCTCTGGGTATCCTTGGTATCCTCTGGGGTTAGTTTCCAGGATACCCTGTGGATAACAAAATCTGTGGATAACAAAATCTGTGGATGCTCAAGTCCCATTAAATATAATGACATAGCAAAATGGTGTCCCTTATATAAAATGGAAAATCGAGGTTTGCTATCAGGAATTTATACTTTTAAAAAATATTTTCAAACCATGGATGCTTGAATCTATGGATAAAAAATCCGCAGATAAGGGGGGCTGACTGTATTTTAAGTCCTGCGCTAGGACTTCAAGTTTGTCTTGTTGTTTCCCAAACTCTGTATATTGGTGTACAGACATCTAAAGTGTTGTTTGTCATCATCTGTTATTCTGTTGTACATTTTACTGTGACTCTCATTCTCACCCTCAGCTTTTCCTCTAGAATTCACATCTTGTGTTTAGAGCTTGCTTTTGGACACATTTTTAAGCTATCATCATCATCATCACACACACACACAAAGTCCCCTTGATCACATTTGCCATGCTTTCCCCATCATTCACATATATTGACATGGTGAAAGAGTTGGACTAGGTGTATTACGACTCCTATTTAGCAACAGGGCTCACTGGGTTTGCGCCGGTTATTCCTTCCTGAACTGGACAGACCTATTGTGAGAATAAAAACAGAGAATAAAAACAGGACAAGGAAATGAACACCTTAAATACCTTGACAAAAGACAGTGAAAAATAAATGAAAATGGTTAAGTTGGGTCAAAGATTGTATTTATTGGTTTGTTTTACTTTCTCCCCAGACATACGCCCGCTTCACAGGAGCACCTCTCAAAGTTCACAAGATCACAAACCCATGGCGAAGCCCATCAGGTAACATTCTGGTGGGAGAAATGTTGGGAGAAAGGAGAATTGACAACAAATTAGTCAAGGAGTATGCCTTATCATTACTCCTACATCACTTCTGGCAACCCTTCCTAAGAAATCCCAGCATTTACATTTTAAAATATAAACACATGTCATGTTTCCAGTTCTTGAGGTAACTGTAGAACCAAGGGAATGGAGAAATGTAGTCTTAGATGCTGTCCTTTGTTAGGAAGTCTCTCACTTACGGGAATTAATTAGCTTAGATATGCAGAGAGGAAGGTCCTAACAAAGCCTTTGCTCCGGAATTGCGGTCCTAAGATTGTCTACCAGAGGTCTGCCAACAAGCCCCAAGAGAGATGAGACTAGTCCAAATGAGTCCAATGAAAATACACAGTTTATTGGGGGCATAAATATCACACAGAGCAAAAAGGGACATACACACACACACACTTTCAGTGCTAACAGAAAGGGAGGGGTAAGATTGGGAGTTAGGTTGGAGAGAAAGAGACAATGCTGGAATATTACCTTCGCAGTCTTCTCCGGGAAGCTGGATGGATGTAGAAGATGGGGTTGGACGCGACCGTCGGGATGAGGGGAGATGGACCACAGGAGTTATAGGCAGAAGTCAAACTGGCGTGGACCAGCCTGTCCTCTGATAATAGCATCAACAAGGGATTCAAATTTGGGATCTTATATAAGGCTGAACATATTCTGAGGCTAGGTATCAAGGCTTGGACAAAGGTGTTGATTGCCTGGGCTTTCTTAAGCCGAGAGCAAATAGTCTGTGTACAATGCACTTAGGTTTGGGCACAATTCGGAGCGGCATAGGGTTTAATGGCTGAGTAGTTAAGTCAATCACTGGCTCATCAGATATGATGCCAAGTCTTTACTCTGGAGGGCAGTGGCAAATCTGGTTTGGTGACTCCCAAACTTCCTATAGAGAGTTGCTTACTAGGGACTCGTTTCCTCCAAGCGGGCTTGACTACGTGACCTCCTCGCTTGGGACTTATGGCGGGTCCTTGAATAGGTCAGTCAGGGGTCATATCACATTCCATGTGTCCCAAAATTTTATTAAAAGTGTCTATCGTAACACCTTCTTCAGTTGAAGCCCTGATGTATGGCTAAAGGAGAAGATTTCTTGAGGAAGAAAAGTACTCTGCACATGGTCAGAGGCACATTTCATTATTGATTTTATTTATACCTTATGCTTCCTCATATGAGCTCAGGGCAGCTAACTATATTTTGAAAAAACACCCTTGTACTTGCTTCCTATGGTATTCTTGGTCAAATCTTGACAGTGGATGCAGTTTCTACTTCCCTGAATTAACTGTCAGTCACTAGTCCCATGGTTGCATGTTTTGAGGCAGCTAATGCTTTTGTTTAGCCATTGTCCCAGACTGAGGAAGAACAGTCAGTGATCAAACGGCAAGAAATAAAATTTAGTAATAAGAAATAAATTGAAAGCAACTCAATGTTTTCCTTTCAACCATTTCCTGTCTAAGGTCTAGTGGGATGGAAAGTTCTAGAGTGTCTTGAACAGAGCCAATTTAGAGCTTCCTGTAGAACTCAGACATCCTGTTTGAGTATTCTCAATATGATTTTTAAGAGAGAAAACAGTGGTTTTTACTGTTTCACATAGTTTGGAAAAAATGGATTGTAAGAGAGAGTGTGTGTGTTTTTTCCCCCTCTATAATGCTAAGATGGGCCCATAATGAGGGATAGAGAGGAGTGGCAAAGGAATGAATAAAAGCACATAAACACATGAGTTGGTGCCCAAACTTCTCCACCCTCATCCCCCTCCAGATAGGGTGGCAATAATAGGACTTGCACTTTTAACACATCTGAAAGATGCTAGGGATGAGCAAGGCCTTTTGAAGCATTGAAATAGCATTTGCAACAGACAGCGATTGCCACGGGCACTGATGTTTTATTAGTTAGCTAGGATAAAGTAGGGCATGCTACAAAAAAATGTAATGTGGTGTGGCCATTTTCTGGTAGCACCCCTCCCACACACACACACACAAGATCTTTAAGGGATCAAGCCACCTCTGTCCCTGAAAATCAACAGATCACCCTTTTCCTGATCTTCTTGCAGGAACCCTCCCGGCGATGAAATCACAAGATGAGGGTGTCATCTCAGACCCACATCAGATCATCACCTACCTCAGAAAACAGGTATCTACCCTAACATAACCTCTCCTTATCATAGGAGTAGTCATAGGAGATCAAAGGTTGCACATTTAATTGAGCAGTGATACAGAGAGCAGAGAGAATTTGGCTCACATACAAATTGTGAAGGACACCCAAACATTGAACATGAGATTTATTACCCAGGAAGAGATGGAGAAAAAGGGTTGTTGCAAAGGCTGGTTTTTGTACACACAAAAAAACAACACTTCATGATAGGTACAAGATTAATAGTAAAGACCCAGGAATTGATTTGGCAATAATGAGTTCTCTCATTATTGCCAAAATTTTGGAATTCTCAAAATTATTCCAAAATGGCAAAAATTACACAATTTCAAATTTATATGATTTACTTTTTAAATAGAATATGGAACAGGAGATTGTTAAATCTACAATGGTTAAATGGGCTCAAGATTTAGCCCAGGATATCCCTCTAGATCAGTGGGAAAAGAATTGGACCAGAAAAATTAAATATACAATCATTACAGACCTTAAAGAAAAATTGTTTAAAATGCAGACAAGATGACACTTAACACCAGCCAAGATTGCTAAGATCCATAAAACCTCCAATAATAAATGCTGGAAGTGTGGAAAAGAAATAGGTTCATACATACACCTGTGGTGGAGATGTAAAATATCCAAAAATTACTGCTTGGATATTTTTGAAATAATCAAGAACAAGTTGAAATGTAAAATTAATTTCAATCCCAAATTTTTTTTGTTAAGCATGTTAATGCATGATCAGTTAGAAAAGCAACATGGGAAACCTTTGTTTTATATGACCACAACAGCGAGGATGGTTTTTGAAAAACAGTGGAAAAACAAAAAAATGTCCAAAAATAAAAGAGTGGTTATCTAGATGATTAGACTTGTTTGAGATGGATAAGCTTACCTGCATTGTAAGAGGTTCCAACTGGGAAGAAGTTAAGATTGATTGGTAATATCATATTTAGAAAAAACAGGAGAAAAGATTCAACTATAGTAATAGGATCATATTTTCTTTTGTTTTGTTTAATTTTTCTAGCAAATGCAGATCAGGACATGTGAAACTTTCTTGGGTTTTAGAACTAATAATTTCTAATGCATTCACTAACTCCAATTGTTAATAGCTGGAAATTCTTTAGTTGTTATACCGTTATTTTTTGTTTGAATATTAAATTTGAGGATGATTCTGTATCGAAGGGCTTTAAATCTAAATTTATGGAAATATTTTAAGAGTCTGGAGGAGTAATTTGATACCTGTTAAGATCAGAAAAAACTCCAGGGAGTCACTTTAATGTATGTCTTTGTTATGTTATGTTAATTTTTATCTGATTATTATTTTTTTGTTTTACATGTAATGTGCTGTTTTTTTATTATCAATAAACTTTATTTAAAACAATAATAATAGCAGACTATATATGTCTATTTTTATTGAACTAACAGAAATTGTTATTAATAATCTAGTAAAGCAATATACAGTACATACTTTCTCTTTCTTAAGCCTGTTAAAACATTTCCAAGAAGCCCTTCACTATAAAATTCTTTTAATGAACCTTTTTTCAACAAACATGTTAATTTATCCATTTCATAAAAATCATAGACTTTAAGTTTCAGTTCTTCCATATTAGGTATTTCTTCCCACTTCCAATATTTTGTGTAGATCATCCTTGCCTCCACAATGGTGTGAAATAAAAATTTCCTTCTTTTCTTTTCTTTTTTGCTAATGGTTGATTTTTCAGTCATATTCAGGAGATACATCTTGAGGTTTGGACATTCTTTAAATTTAAGTATCTTTTTCAATTCAAAATGAATATTTTCCAATATATTTTAGCTTTTTCACAGAATAATAATAATTATTATTATTATTATTATTATTATTATTATTATTATATAATATAAATTTATAGCCCGCCCCTCTGTTCAAACAATCGGAGTGGGTTACAACAAAGTTAAAACAGTCATACTGTATACTAAAAGCAATTGCCATAACACAAAACCCAACCTCCCACCCCTTAAAAATAATTAAACTGGCATAGGTTAAAAACTCAAACAACACGATAAAAGACATACACGATAAAAGACTAGCTATTCCATGGACGACATGGACTGTAGTGTTAGAGGTCTTAGTGTTGGGGACTAGCTGGGGGGGGGGGGCGGTCACAGAGACCTGGCATCGGAGCCGGTCTCGGAAGGCCTGCCGGAAGAGATGCGTCTTCACAGCTTTTTTAAAGCAGTCAGGAGATGTGTTAAGACAGATCTCGTCCAGCAGGCCATTCCATAACTTGGGAGCGGTAGCAGAGAAGGTCCTCCGGGAGATCTGTGATGGTCTAGTCTTCAGAGGCTGCAGCAGGTTCCTCCCAGAGGACTGAAGTGTGCGGGGGGGGGGGGGGAGGTTGATACGAGGAGAGGTGGTCCCTAAGATAAGATGGACCCAAGCCATATAGGGCTTTAAAGGTTAAAACCAACACCTTGTACTGTGCCCAGAAACTAATCGGCAGCCAGTGGAGAGACTTAAGCACAGGTGTTATGTGCTCTCTCCTAGATGTACCAGTAACAAGCCTGGCTGCCTTATTTTGGACCAATTGAAGTTTCCGGGTTAAGCACCGCTCCCAAGTTATGGAATGGCCTGCTGGACGAGATCTGTCTTAACACGTCTCCTGACTGCTTTTAAAAAGCTGTGAAGACGCATCTCTTCCGGCACAAAAGTACCAGTCACACTGTTTCCCAGGGTCACACATTGGTAACTAGATAAAGCAGTTCCAACCATGAGATGACTTATTTCTCCAGTGCCTTACTTCCTTCTCAGCTGTGACAACCACGGCCATAGATTTTAAAACTGAGAAGCCAAAACATATTGAATGTGTTAAAAAGTGGAACAGAATACAGGAAAGGGTACAGAATGTCAGCAATAGCAATAGCAAGTATATTTCTATATTGCTTATCAGTGAACTAACACTCCCTAAGTGGTTTACAAGGTGTAAGCTAATTGACCCCAATAAGCTGGGTATTCATTTTAGTGACCTATGGAAGGATGCAAGTGGATCTTGCAGCCCCTGGGATTGAATTCACAACCTTGTACAGGCATTTAACCACTGCACCACAAAGCTTCCTGGTGAGCAGACAAACCTCACTGGGAGGATGAAGGCTTTGGCGTCCATAGATGCCAGCCACAGATGCAGGCAGAATGTCAGGAATAAATTCTTCTAGAACATGGCCACATGGCCGAGAAAACCCACCGAAAACTCACTGGTAAGTTTGTTCAGAAACTGGGCTTCTTCTACTAAAAAGTCCCTGCCCATAGTAGTCATTCAATCCAAGTTCTACCAGATACTATATCAACTCAGCTCCTGTTTTGTTCTGGAACTCCAGTGGGTGGGTGTTATTGTTCAAGCCACTGAACCATCTCCTCCTCTCTCTCTCTCTCTCTCTCTTTCTCTAGAAATTCAATGCAGACTATGACCTCTCAGCCCGACAAGGGGCAGACACACTTGCTTTTGTGTCCTTGCTGCAGGAGAAGCTGTTGCCAGTGTTGGTAAGTGCTGGTGGAGGGGACTCCAGAGTCATCGTCCATTTGATCAAATCACTATGGTTGCTGGCTGCCAGACTGAAAACTGGAGAGGGCTCCTGCACCTTTAATTCTGAAGATCCCAGGTTCAATTCTCTATGTCTCTTGTTTAAGGAAACATATTCAGGAGTAGCTATTTTGGCCATGCAGCAAAATACAGCCGCCGCTCTTCTCCCCAAACCCAAAGAGCGATACTTTTATTGGCCAACCGAAATGCACAAAATGCATAATGCAGGCTTTCAAAGCACCACTAGCCTCTTCATAAGTCAAAAGATATTAGAAAGTATACAATTACAACACTAGAGTCACGGGCCTACATTTTATATGTTCCTTTGTCTCTTGTTTAAGGATCACAAGTGATGGGGAAGACTGCTCTCCATCCAAAATTCTGGAAAGCCTCTGCCGCTTCAGAGACAGCAGTGGGCCAGACAGAACAGTGATGTGACTTGGTAAAAGGCAGATCTTTGTGCTCCACGCACCTTTTGGAGAAATTACATAAACTGTTAACACCCAAAAATAGAACTGTGCAATCTTTGCCTTAAAATAATGCAGTATATCACCCAGACTCCTTCTGCATCATTTTTGAAACCTCCCTTCAGAGCCTTAAGAACTAGTAACTTTGCTTCTGAAAAATGTATTGCTGTGTGTGTTGAAAGCAGTGACCGGTTCTTTAATAGAAAATTCAAAATTTCCTAAAGTACCCAAATTACATGAACTTGGTGATTACGAGTTTCCCTACTTGCATTCTTCTGTGACTTGTTCCATCTGTTTTAGTCCTTGGAGGGATGGAGGAGGTAACCAGGCAGGGTATTGAAACATGGCCATGTTTCCATACCCTGCCTCAGTTTGGGCAGCAGAGAGAAATTTCACCTCAAAATGTTTTCACAGCTTTCAGTCATGCGAACTAGAGAGATTTTGTTTCAAGTGCTATAGATAAAAATGAGTTGGATTTTGTATCTGATGCCACAACATAACTACAGAGTTCACCCTGTCCTGGGAGGGAAGTAGTTATAATGCTATCCTCTCTCCCCTCTCTCTGACAGATCCATACATTCTGGGTGGATGCCAAGAACTATGTGGAGCACACACGGAAGTGGTATGCAGAGGCCATCCCCTTCCCACTGAACTTCTTCCTACCAGGAAGGATGCAGAAACAACAATTGGAGCGGTTGCGGATGGTTTGTGGGGAAAACTGTCTGGAGAACGAAGATGAGCTGGAAAAAGAGGTGATCAGGACAGGAGAGTTGTTCTAAAATGTTGGGGGGGTGCATATCATGGCCCTTCTGGGCTGCATGCAAATACGCCATTATTGCAGTTTGGTTCCACTTTAACTATTATGCCTTCATCTTATGGAAAGCTGGGAATTCTCATTTGGTGAGGTATTTAAAAGTGCCAGAAATTGTAGTATATTACAGTGGGCTTTTGGTATCCACTGGGGTTTTGTTCCAGGACACCCCCTGCATACCAAAATCCATGTTACAATGTTTGGTAAAATGGTGTCCCACATGGGGGAATTTATTAGCTCAAAGGCTGCAGAGAGGGGATCCTAACAATGCCTCTAAACCGAGACCGGGTCTCCTATATGTATACCAGAGGTCGCCAACAAACCCAAGAGAATAAGGCACTGATACCAATTAGATTGCAATAATTCTATATCCTTTATTAGGAAACACACAATATGGGGAAAGCATACACACACATACTAGCAGGAGGGAAGGGTTTAGGAAGAGAGGTACCACGGGTTCTTAATACATAGTTAAAAGGAGGCATCCTGGGTTTAAATACAAAAACTTTGCTAGGTCTTACTTTCAGGGGAGGCTTTATATTTAGCAATTCAGCAAAACCTCTACTAGGTCTTATTTTATGGGGATATCTTATTTTCGGGGAAACAGGGTACCTTAGAAGTCTTCTCCGGGAAGTCCGATGGAACGTGGATGGATGATGGGACATGGCCGCTGGGAACTTTGGGAAGATGGCTGAGGGAGCTAGGATCAGAGCTCAGACTTGCATGAACCAGGAAGCGAGCAGATCCCAACATCAACATGGGGTCCCAACTTAGGGTCTTTTATAGGGTGAAACATATCCTGGGGCTATTAGATAGTCTTGAACAAAGGCTCTGATGGCTTGGGCTTTCTTAAACTAAAAGCGGGTAATGTGTAACATAATGCATTAGATCTGGACACAATTTGGAAGGGAGTCCGACTTGTATAGCCAGGCAGTTAAGCTGATTGGTGGCCCAATAAGTGTGAGGCCAAGTCTATTGTCTTACTCAGGAGAGCAATGGTGATTCTGGTTTGGCGACTCCCAAACTTCCTATAGAGATTTCCTTATGCTCTGCCCCTCCAAGCAGGCTTGCCTACGTTACCTCCTCGCTTGGGGCTGATGGTGGGTCCTTGCGTAGGTGAGTCAGGGGTCATAGTACAGTCCACATGTCCCCCAAAAGTTTATTAAAAGCACTTATGGTAACAAGGGGGTGGACTAGACCTGAGAGCAGAGCAATAAACTCCACATCCCAGCACCCCTTAGAATAGACTAGAGCCATGGCACAAAAATGATATGAAACTTTAATAAGTGCAGTGTGGATGCTTCCAATATATTGATCCTACAAAAGCAGATTTAGCTGTCAGAGCAAGCCAAATACAAAACCTACCAGCAGGCAATGACTTTATTGCAGGTGTGGGAATCAGGTGGCCCTTTGCTGTTTTTAGCAAGCATAGTTCCCAGCAGAAATATAACTGGCTGTTGGTGATGGCAGTTGAAATCCAGGCCTAACCCAGATATAGAAGAAGGGTCTTCCCTCCATTCCAGCTGCCATTGCCATGGCCTCAGAGAGCAAGAACCACCTCTGGACTTGATCCCCTTCCCCACTGCCATTGCCTTTTCCTTTTGTATCATGTCATTTTAGATTGTAAGTATGAAAGCAGGAAACTATCTAATTAAAAATTTGTAAGTTGCTCTGAGAGTGGGTCATAAACACAATAAAACCATCATCATCTAGCACCCCTGGAGGGCACCAAACTGGGGAAGACTCCTAGGAAGAGCAACCCTTGGTATGGTAAATTGACCGAGCTTCTCTCTTCCCTTTGGTGCCACTGCAGCTGTACCATGAAGCCCGGGAGTGCCTGACACTCCTCTCTCAGCGCCTTGGCAGGCAGAAGTTCTTTTTTGGAGACTCGTAAGTACTATGTGAGGCTGCATTTGGTGTGTTGGGATTTGTTGAATAGAGGTAAAAAAGACATGTCACTCATGTTGAATTGAAAAACCCAAACTTTGTAATATCTCTGGTTGTGAAATCTGTGTTGGCTTAATGGCAACAGGAAGTCCACTCTGTATATGCTCTTTTCCAGTCAGATGTGTTAGCAGGGCTCTGGCCTGAAATGAAAAGGGGGTTCTGGTTCCAAGTTTGGGCAAGCTCTAATTAAGCCCAGTAGTTTGTGTGCGTGTAGTAAATATGTTTTTCCCACCCTTTTCCCAAAGATCTCAGAACAATCTCAGAATAAAATCAGAACAAGTAAAGGGCTGGCATCCTGTTCAGTATTTATGAGATTGTAAGCAGACATACAGTCTTTTAACTTTTGGGAGTTATATTTATGATTTTTGGTGACTGAACAGGACCCCCAAATCCTTCCTCTTAAGGCAAAAAACACCTCATCTAAAGAGTTTCTGATGCATTACAGATCAGGGCACTGGGAAAGGACTCCCTTCCAGCCTGTTAAAGAAGCACAGATCAATAAGTGTGGCCATAAAATAAAATAATGAGAAAAGTAGTGGTGTAAGAAAATGTCATCCCTGGCTGCATTTTGGAGAACGCTTTCAAGTGGTCTCTAGAAAGTTCAGAATGTTTATGTATTCAAGGCTAACGTGATCTAGTTGTTTCGTTTTGTATGTGTATATTGTTAGATTTGGATAAAAAGTTTGCTGAAACGTATTGAACTGTTCTTCTGTCTGTGTTATAGGAACGTATCCCTATACTTTCTATTTTATTTCAGTATGTTTAAAAAGTCATGCACAGGAACACTTCTACTTTATTAATAGAAGGATCAAGCAGACCGGCAGCTTGGAGCAGCCTCTGGCCGCTCCAGTCCCAGTCACTTCCCGTTCAGCACAGGACCACGGCGACCAGAAGCTGCAGTCTCAAGGCCAGCTGCCATGGCAGTCCTGAATAGGCCAACGGCAGGGAGAGCTTTTTTGCGCTCCTTTTGCCAGTGACCCGGGGCCACCTTAGGTGGCTATCTGACGCCATGCCCCCAGATCAGCCCACATTTGGCCTGTGTGTTTCGGGCCTCAGTTATACTTGTAATATCTCTGTCTCCTGTTTCCAAAGTTGCACAGACAATGCCTTCACTGGAAATTCTTCTACATATTATTTTCCTCTCTTCACATTCAGACCTGCTTCCTTGGACGCCATTGTTTTCAGCCATTTGGCTCCACTTCTGAAAGCCAAATTGCCCGATGCAAAATTTCAACAGCACCTCAAGACTCTGCCGAACCTCTGCAATTACTGCACATCCATCTTAAGCCTCTACTTCCCCTGGAATGGAGGTCAGTGCTGGTTTTGTTACTCCAGAGGTTGGAAATAGATAAGAATATAGGAGTGTCCAGTCGCAAGGCCTTGTAGCTTTAAATCTTTCATGGATATTATCTGGAGCAGAGGTGGGGCACTGCATGGCATCAGGGATCATTCTGTAGGCTCCTTCTTTTTTTTCTTCTACCCACAGTTAAAATGGCAACAGGCATGGATGTCCTTTCAGTTCCTGATGCCAATTTGAGAAATACTGAAAATTGAAGTTTTTCTTCTGCAGACTTATATATCAAAATGATGACAGGAGGTTAAGGCACATCTTTTCCTGTCTCCCTTTTGAGGGTGGTCGCACGAGAAAATTGAAGTTATTTGCAGTGGCATGGAGTTCTGAGGTGCTTGTGGGGAGGTTGGGATATTTTTGTACGTAGGTAGGTTTCTGTCTGATTTTAGGATAAGAATTGTCCTAAAATATGCTTAATTATGCAGTGTTTCAAGGGCTGCAAAATGGGGCCCGTGAGATGCACACAGCCCACAGGCTATATATTGGCCATACTTGATTTGGAGCAACAATTGATTTGGAGCAGTTATCTGAATCCTGTTGTATCCAATTAGATACTGGACTCTTTCAAACGGGAGGAATTTCTCCCAATTCCGAATGGAGGCAATGCGGATTCATGTAAATTCGCTTGTTTAGCGAATTTACCTGAACCCCTGCTCCGTTCGGAAGGCATTCTGAATCACTTCCCATTACCCGAAAATAACCCCCCCTTGCCCGAAATCGCATGAGAAGCTTAAATTCGCAATAACGTTAAACCCATGATTGCATTCGGAGTGACTTCCCTTTTGCCCGAATTTGCGTGAGAAGAATTAATTCGCAATAACGTGAAACCCCAGGATTGCGTTTGGATTGCCCTTGGATTATACTTCCAATTTCCCACGTCTGAAAGAGTCCACTGTTGTATCTTGTTGTATTCCAACTAGACCAGACCCACTGAATCAGCTGTTAAATGGTGGTGGGCCTATTGATCGGATAGGCCTGTTCTAATTGGAACTGACAGTAGGATAGGCTTCTGACTTGGCTTCTGGTACAGATTAAATTCTACAATTAGACAGTCCAAACAGTCTAGATCCTGTTATATAAATAAGGTTGCAGTCCTATCCCCTCTCACCATGACTGAGTACTGTTAATTGCAATGTGATGATTTCTAGGTAGATGTTAATTGCAATGTGATGATTTCACAATTGAATAGTGAATCAAAACTATTTATTTAATAGTTCTATTCAAGTTAAGATTGTATGGGACACGGTGGCTTAGTGGTTAAGATGCTGATTCTGACAATCGTAAGGTCGGAAGGTTGGCAGTTCAAGGCCCAAGTGATGGGGTGAGCTCCTGTCACTAGTCCCAGCTTCTGCCAGCCTAGCAGTTCAAAAACATGCAAATGCCAGTAGATAAATAGGTACCGATTTGATGGGAAGCTAACAGCACTCCATGCGCCATGCTGGCCACATGACCACCAGAGTTGTCTTTCGACAATGCTGGCTCTTTGGCTTAGGAACAGATGAGCACAGTTGTTAATGACTAGACTACCTTTACATTTTTTATAGTTAAGATTATCAATAGTATGCCTGTGTCTGTTTTGATTTTTTTAAACTTTGTTCTTTCTTTCTTTTTTTAATTTATTTTAATATTATTCCATATACAAATATCTTCCTGCCTTCTATTACATTCTATTACATTTTGACAAATTATTTTATATACCCCTCAGTGCCCCCTTCCCCAGAACCTTTCAATTCGTCTTCTGGAGGTAGTCGTCCGTCTTCTTTTCTCAGTACTTTCTTAACAAATTCTTTCCAAATCCCCTCAAAATCATTTCTTTTCAATAGTCCTTTTTTTTTAAACTTCCAATTCGTATGTCAATTTATCATTAATAGCTAATTACCATACCTCTTTATACCAATCCTCCACTTCTATATCTATTTTGGTTTTCCAACATCTTGCTATTGTAAATCTCGCTGCTGTAAGCAAACTTGATAACAATTTTTTTCTTTTTTCCATTTCTCTGAATTATATAATGATAAAACTATACTCGATCTTCTATTTTTATATTCATAACATTTTCTATTTCTAAGAGAACTTTCCCCCCCAAATTTTGTACATATTTACATTGCCACCACATATGTATGTATGAGCCTACTTCTTGGCATCCTCTCCAACAATTTTTTGAATTATTCTTATTAATATTATGCAATCTCACTGGAGTCAAGTACCATTCCCTTTAAAATATTTTTTTTATTTTTCCTCCTTTATTCTCCATCAACATTTTATAAATTTCACTAATAATTCCTTTTATATTTTCATTTTTTCCATTTCTCTTCCTTTATGAACTATTTGTTCAAATTTTGTATGTTTTTTTTCCTTTTCTATGTTCCTCTTGCTCCAATTTTTAATCCACTGTTCTATTTGTATATAATGGAACTATTAAATTTTTATTCCCATCAATTTTTCTTTTATATTTCCTTATTCTATTCTTACATCCATCCAATCTTCTATTCTATCTATTTTCCTTTCTTTTAACTCCTTATCTAACAATCCTGTCAAGTTCTTTGGGAATTTCTTTTCCATTATTATTGGTGCTATTATTGATTCTTCATTCATTCATTCCTTTTTATATTTATGCCATATTTCTATGATATTTTTCATGAGTGGGTTTCCAATAATTTTTATTTCTTTCCTAGTAAAGTTCTTTAAAAAATATTCCGTATTCTCATATCTACTTCCTCTATATCTACTTCTAACCATTCTAAATCTATCCCACCTAACATACCTTCTATTACATATCTCAATTGATTAGCATCATAATATCCTCTTATATTGGGAAGGCCTAATCCTCCCTCTCTTTGTGTTTTGTACCAAAATTGTTTATTTAATCTTGTTCTTTTCTCTCCATTACAGAATGTATTTATTAACTGTTGCCATTTATTCAGTTCAGTTTCCAACACTTTTAATGGTATCATTCTAAATAGAAAACTTAGTTTTGGTAATATTTTCATCTTGATTAATGCAATTCTTCCAAACCAGGATAATTGAATTTTTTTATAATCTGCCAATTTCTTCTCCATTTCTTTCCTTAGTACTACTAAATTCTTATCTTCCATTTCCTTTAAATCCTTCATTATATTTATTCCTAAATATTTTATATTACTTCTTAATCTTATCTCTAAACTTTTTTGTTTAATAAATTTGGATTCCTCTTTTTCTGTATAATTAAATATCATCATTTCTGATTTACTCCAATTAATCTGTAACCCTGTCATTTCTCCAAATGTCTTTAAATGTTCTTTTATCTTTCCCATTCTATCCAATAAATTTTTAATAGTCAATAATGTATCATCAGCAAATAAACTTATTTTATGTTTTTTAAAGTCCTATTCCTTCTAAACTGTTATCATTTCTTATAACATTTGCTAACAACTCTATAACCATTGCAAATAGTATTGGTGATAGTGGGCACCCTTGTCTTGTACCTCTTGTTACTCTTATTTCACTTGTTATTCCATCATTTACCATTACTTTTACAGAATTGTCAAGGTATAATTGGTCTATTAATCCTCTTATTCTATCCCCATTCCAAATCTTTTCATAATTATTATATTCAAACACTTTTAATATGTTCAATGCCAAAATCCCTGCCTTTATTTTTTTCCTCCCCTATTACATGTATTTTATTCAAAACTCTACCTACTAATTTAGACTTTTGTCTTCCTTTCACAAATCCACATTGATCCTTTCCTATATATTTATACATACATTTATTCAATCTATTTGCTATTATTGCTGATAGAATTTTTGCATCTTATATATTAATGATATAGGTCTATATGATCCCCTTTCCCCATTCATTATTCCATTATATAATTCTAACAATTTTGGGATTAATATCTTTTCAAGCACTTTATAATATTCTGGTCCCAAACCATCCATCCCTGGAGCTTTCCCATTTTTCAATTTCCTTATTACCTCACTATCTCTGCCTTCTTTATGGGTTGCTCCAGTACCTCTTTATCTTCTTCTTCTTCTTCTTCTTCTAATTTTTGCCCCCAGTTTTCCTTCACATATTTTTCTATTTTATCCAAATGATTATCTCCTGCTTGGTATAATTCCTTGTAAAATTCTTTGAAAATTTTTAACTTTTCTTCCATCAATCTACATATTTTACCAGATTTATTTCTAACCATACTTATCATACTTTCCATTTTCTTCTTTTGTGTGGACCTGGCCAACATTTTTGAATTTCTATTACTATATTCGAAGAATTCTCTTCTTAAATATATCAAAATTTCTTGTACTTCATTTATTTCCATCTTATCCAATTCTTCCCTTTTTGCCCTTAATTCTACGTACAGTATATTTGTTTAGCTCTATTAACTATATATTTATTTTCCAATACTTCTATATCCTTTTCTAGTTTCCTCTTTCTTTCTTCTTGTCTTTTCTTAAGATTATATGTTTCTTTTATACAAATTCTCGTAACAACCCTTTTGTCACATCTTTATCATCTACATCCCATATTTCTTGCCATTCCTTTCCAATTTTTTCTACAGTTTCCTTACAATTCAATGTCTTAGTGTTTAATTTCCACCTTTTTACTGTTTACTTCGTTCTTTTTAAATTCTGTCTTTCTTGGGAGAGGCCCAAGAAAATTTATAGGATGCTGGTTGGGCATCTAGACAGGCAGACATGTCTTAGGCAAGTGTGACGGTTCCTTACACAGGACTACGAACTTACTTCAGCTCCTTTTCTACCAGGCCATCCTTTTCTTAATAATAACAGAAGCCCATATGATCATGAAACTGCAATGTGCATCCAGAGGAAGTGGTCCACACAGTGGTGTGCTACCTGGGTTATGTTTAGAGAGGCGTGTGTGCCCATATAAGAGAAATTCTGGGGTGCCCATGCTCAAATGTGCATTCTCCAGATGTGTTGGATTACAGGTTTCATAATCTTCCAACTAGCATAGATGAAGACCTCCAGATCTTCCCTTCCTTCCTGATATATATATATATATATATATGTATTCGGTAGTGGAATATTCCGTATCTGATGGGAGGACAGCTCAGGGGGCAAGAAGTAGCCCACAAGGTGGAGACTAGTGTATATTCTCTCATCTTACCACCTGCTTAGGATCTGCCTCTTGAGGTAGCTACATCACTCTTTCATAATGGTAGGGCTGGCCCTGAAACATCTGAGGTATGGGTACCATGTTGCTTCATTGGGTCCTTAGCTATTGTTGAACTTTGATCCCAGAGGTTCCCAGCCAGCATGGCAAGTGATGAGGAATCCTGGGAAGTGCCATCCAACAACACCTGCCTTTCTTTAAAATGTGTTGATTGGTTTGGTCTCTTTCCCAGGTGACCCTCCACCCAACGTGCCAAAGGCTGCCACTGGAGATGGGAGTGATAATGAAGAGGAGCCTTACAAACGCCGGAACCAGATCCTCTCAGTGCTGGTAGGCATTGTGGCCATGGTTGGGTATGCCCTCCTTACGGGCATTGTCTCCATCCAGAAACAGGCACCTGGCTCAGAAGGTCCTTGTACCATCACCCTTGAAGAGGAAGAGGAAGAAGAAGAAGAGTGATCTGCTCAGCTCAGGAATAGTGAAATCTGCAATCTGAAAATGGACTGTTTTGTGGGGGGGGGGTGTACTGTGTCAGGGCCAGCATGCCCGTCTCCACCTACTCCTAATAAATATTCCTTCTTGTTCATTCCAGAATTCTCGATGGGGGATATGGCAGGGAATAGCATAGGCCAATAAAGTTTTCTGAACCACTCTTTGCAGATGGGCTTCTGTCTATAATTAGCTTTTTGTCTCATTGCTTTTTCTTCTAAGTCGATAGCTGTTCAAAAAAAAATCCTACAGGATAGTAGCTCTCCTTGCATTTCTGAACTATGGCGACTAAATTAAACCCCCATAGCCAAACCCTCCATTCCCCCTAAAGCCCTGCTGGTTCAAAGTAAATTCAGCTTCCTCTTATGGACTGGTCTTTTATGATACCCCTAATATAGCAACATTGGAGACTGCAGTCAAGAAATTGGAAGACTAGGAATGGGAAGGGCAGCTTTGAAAGAACTAGACAAAATCTTTAATTGTAAAGATAAACTGCTGAACACTAAGATGAGAATTCCTAATCACCATGCTTGGATGTGAGAGCTGGACAGTGAAAAAAGTGGATAAAGGAAAAACTCATTTGAGATGTGGTGCTGGAGAAGAGTGCTGAGGATACCATGGACAGTCAAAAAGACAAACAAATGGGCCCTCGAACAGATCTAAGCCTGAACTCTCCCTGGAAACTTAAATGACTAAATTGATGCTGTTGTACTTTGGCCACATCATGAAAAGATGTGAATCACTAGAAAAGACAATGATGCTAGGAAAAGTAGAAGGCAATAGAAAGAGATGATGATGACCAGATGGATGGACCAGATGGACCATGCCAGATGGAGGCATTCAATCAGGGTAGCCAGGAGTCAAAACTGACTTGAGGTCAGCTAACAAGATAGCCTTTCCCAACATGCTGTCCTTTAGTTATTTTACATTTCAGTTTATATCAGCCCCAGCCAGTATAGTCAATGGTTGAGAATGCTGGGTTTTGTACCCCAACGTAGTGTAGAGGACACCAAGTAGAGAAAGGCTTCTCTAAGAAATCTATTCAGATTGAATGCCTCTGGTCATGAGGGTTCTGTTTTTTTATTCTAACTCATTGTCTGAGTGCTGGACTTTGAGTTGGCACAGGCAACACCGTCTTCTAAAGCTGGGACCAGCAGCAAATTCAAAAACACCCAGTGATGCACAGAAACGAGTTTTTTTTTAAAAAAAAAACAACACAGTAGATTTACAGGTGGTTAAAGAGCCACCTAAATGATATGATCGCCCTGCTTAAATACTTGAAAGGATGTCACATTGAGGAGGGAGCAAGCTTGTTTTCTGCTGCTCCAGAGAACAGGACTCTGAACAATGGATGCAAACTGCAGGAAAAAAGATTCCACCTCAACATTAGGAAGAACTTCCTGACAGTCAGGGCTGTTTGACAGTGGAACTCACTCCCTTGGAAAGTGGTGGAGTCTCCTTCCTTGGAGGTTTTTAAGAGAGGCTGGATGGCCATCTGTCGGGTATGCTTTGATTGGGAGTTCCTGCATGACAGGGGGTTGGACTGGATGGCCCTTGTGGTCTCTTCCAACTCTAAATTTCTATGATTCTATGAAATATGAAGGGAAACTTAAGATAACAGACTGAGGCCAGAGCATACTCAAAGATGGTAGAATACAGGCTGACAGAAAGCAGTGGTAATGCTGACCAAAATGGTGGACTTGTGAAGAGTGCTTAGCTGGTTGGCAGTGGGGAATGAAATGGGGTATCTTATAAGAAGGTGTGAGACAAATAGTTGTGGCAGGACCCCAAGGGCTGTCTCCAGTTTTTGAATGCACCCTATGACCAGGGAATTGCTGTAGATGTTATTTCCTAGTGTCTTATCTATGCAGCAGATAAAAAAGCCAGTGCAATTCTAAGACAGGTCAATATAAGTACAGTGTCTAGATCAAGAAGTCTACATGCTGCAAACTTCTTTCAGTTAGTCTCAAAGGTGCTACAAGATCTTTCTACATACTGATTCTACAGACTAAAATGGCTATCATTGAATTCTAGATCAAGGAAAGTAATTGTACCAGTCTATTCTGGTGGAGTCTCCTTCCTCGGAGGTCTTTAAGCAGAGGCTGAATGTCCATCTGTTAGGACTGCTTTGCATGTGTATTCCTGCATGGCATGGGGTTGAACTGGGTGGCCTTTGTGGAGATTTTTCAACCCTGTGATTCTTAGAAACTCTTTAGTTGGTGTTCTGCCAGAATAGGTTTTTGTGGGATGGCACTGTCAGACAAAACTACAGTGAGAGAGCTCCATCATCATAGTTGGGTCTGGTGAAGCAGGATCTCAGCCAATGTATTTTATGTTCTTAAAACAAACCACAAGTGACTTTCAGTCTGTGAAGGGGGGTAATATTTCATTCTTTAGTTTTCTTGACAATTTATTTTTTCCTAAAAAAATAAAAAAGTTCCCAGAAATTTTACATCTCTACTCCACGCCTTGCCCATTTTCCTAAACTTCATTCTGGTTCTCTTCTTAAGTAAATATCTCATGGTGTAGGGGAATTTCAGAACCACAGCTGTCCATGTTCCAAGATCTTGTCTCTAATGTCCAGGTTTTTGCTCTCTCCGTTGCAGCTTTGGCCGAGGGGGTGGCTACTGTTTCACATGCAGCTTCCCAGATTCGTTTTGAACCAAAGCTGGATATATGCCAGACAGAAGCCCTGGCCTCCTTCTACTGTTGATCTAGACAGGGTGACGTCTGCTCTTTGGGCCTTCCAAGTTCTATAGTGGTAAAGACATCTGTATCCACAATGAGGCTTGGAAATGGACCCAGAGTTTTCTTTGCCCCTCGTTGTACAGCTTCAGTTTCTGGTTGGCCCATTTATTTTGGCATGACATCTTTCCACACCACTCTCTTCCTCCTAGGATGAGGAGCTTCTGGAATTCATAGAGTTTGAGTTTTTTAAACAAGAAAAATAAATGTTGGCATTTTGGTGAGGTTTTTTTTTTCCCCCTCAAAAAGCTGGGTGGCCTGGGCAGAAGTTGGAAAAACCCCTTGTTGAAATTTATTTTGTTAGTTTTGCCCCAGCTTTCTAATCTGTTAAGCCATTTTGAATTTTGATCAACAAAATATGTCATCTGCACATTTAAAAAGCTTGCCCTCTGTTCCTTCATCCAAGCCATTGATAAAGATGTTGAATAGCACTGGGCCCAGGACAGAACGCTGTGGCACCCACTAGTCACTTCTTTCCAGGATGAAGCGGAGCCATTTGGGTTCAGCCGGCTGACCAATTACAAATCCATGTAACAGTCACATTCTCTAGCCACCTTTTACTAGCTTTTTCCAAGGATATCAAGGGGAAACCTTGTCTTATTGAAATCAGGATACACTGCATCCACGACATTCTTCTCATCTACCAAGCTTATCCAAGTAGCTCTTTTTTTTTTTTTAAAGAGAGAGATGGTTTGGCTGGCCTGACTTGTTTTTGAGAAACCTGCTTTGACTTCATAATCACAGCTTTCCATTCTAAATGCTTATAAACTTTATGTTTAACTATATTTCCTGGTATTGTTAGGCTGACTGGGCAGTAATTATTTGAGTCCTCTTTTTTGCCTTTTTTTGAAGTTTGGGGTAACATTTTCCCCCCTTCAATCTGCTAGGACCTATCTTGTTCTCTAGGAATTCTCAAAGATTGTTGACAGTGGTTCTGAGATTACTTTTGCCAGTTCTTTTAATACCCTTGGAATATTAAGGACCCTAGAGACTTGAATTTGTTTAGAGTAGCCAGGTATTCATGTACTATTTTAGCCTGGAGAAGAGAAGGTTAAGAAATGATATGATAGCCCTGTTTAAATATTTGAAAGGATGACACATTGCGGAGGGAGCAAGCTTGTTTTCTGCTGCCCCAGAGACTAGAACACAGAACACTGGATGCAAACTGCAGGAAAAGAGATTCCACCTCAACATTAGGAGGAACTTCCTGACAGTAAGGGCTGTTCGAAGGTGGAACACACTCCCTCGGAGGGTGGTGGAGTCTCCTTTCTTAGAAGTCTTTAAGCAGAGGCTGGATGGTCATCTGTCAGAGATGCTTTGACTGGGAGTTCCTGCATGGCAGGGAGTTGGACTGGATGGCCCTTGTGGTCTTTTCCAACTCTATGATTCTATGATTCTACCTTTTCTGTGCTGCATTTTCCCCATGTTGAGCACTGTTCTTTTTTTTCTTTTTCTTTTTTTTTCAGAGAAGAACAAGGTAAAGAAGGTGTTGTGTAGTTCTGCCTTTTCTCTGTCCCCTTGTTAGCATTTTACCCTACCATTTCCTTGTTCTTCCTTTTGCTATGGACATCACCAAAAACCTCCTTTTTATTTTTTAATTTTTTAAAATCTCTCTGGCAAGCCTGAACCCATTCTGTGCTATAGCTTTTCTTACTTTGTCCCTACATGTTTAAACTATTGGGAGGAGTGATTAAATGACAAATTGTGCATCTCCTATCCAGAGCCTCATAATACCTTGTGATATTCCCAAGGCAGTATCATTTGAGAAGGAATTGGATGAGGCCTTTCTAGAACAGATAATCAAACACTCAGAAAGGAGAGAGATAGTAGTAAGGGGTGACTTCAACTATCCTGATATTTGCTGGAAGTCAAACTCAGCCAAATCCTCAAGGTCTAGCAAATTCCTCACTTTCCTGGAAGACAATTTCATTGTGCAAAAGATGGAAGAGGCAACAAGGGAGTCAGCTATTTTAGATCTGATCTTAACCAACAGGGTTGACCTAGTCAATGGAGTGCAAGTGGTTGGATCCTTAGGTGGAAGTGACCATGTTCTCTTGGAGTTTGTTATACAGTAGAAGGGAGAAGCCAGGCATAGTCAGACACGCATTCTAGATTTTAGGAGAGCTGATTTCAATAAACTTAGAGAAATACTGGGGGTGATCCCATGGTCAGGAATACTAAAAGAGAAGGGAGTTCAAGATGGATGGGAGTTTCTCAAAAAGGAGATACTGAAGGCACAATTTCAAACAGTTCCAATGAGGAAGAAAAATGGGAGGTGTCTCAAGAAGCCAGGATGGATGACTAAGGAACTTTCAACTGAGATAAGCCTTAAACAGAACATGTATAAGAAATGGAAAAATGGGGAAATCACCAAAGAGGAATTGAAACAGATAGCCAGCACATGTAGAGGTAAAGTCAGAAAAGCTAAAGTGCAGAATGAACTCAGGCTGGCTAGAGAAGTTAAGAACAATAAAAAGGGCTTTTTTGGGTATGTCCGAAGCAAAAGGAAGAGGAAGGAAATGGTTGGGCCACTGCGTGCAGAAGACGGCAAAATGCTCACAGGGGACAGAGAAAAGGCAGAATTACTCAACACCTTCTTTGCTTCAGTCTTCTCACAAAAGGAAAAAGGTGATCACCCTAAGGATAATAGGGAAGAAGACAGAATAGGGGAATTTCAGCACAGAATAAGTAAAGAGATAGTACAGGAATACTTGGTTAACCTAAATGAATATAAGTCTTCAGGACCAGATGAACTACATCCTAGAGTATTAAAAGAACTGGCAAATGTAATATCAGAACCACTGGCAATAATCTTTGAGAACTCCTGGAGAACAGGAGAAGTCCCAGCAGACTGGAGGAGGGCAAACGTTGTCCCCATCTTCAAAAAGGGGAAAAAAGAGGATCCCAACAATTATCGTCCAGTTAGTCTGACATCAATTCCAGGAAAGATTCTAGAGCAGAACATTAAGCAGAGAGTCTGTGAACATTTAGAAGCCAATGCCATAATCACAAAAAGCCAACATGGGTTTCAGAGAAACAAGTCTTGCCAGACAAATCTGATCTCTTTTTTTGATAAAATTACCAGTTTGGTAGATGAAGGGAATGCTGTGGACATAGAATATCTTGATTTCAGTAAGGCCTTTGACAAGGTTCCCCATGACATTCTTGCAAACAAGCTTGTAAAATGTGGACTAGACAAGGTAACTGTTACATGGATTTGTAACTGGTTGACTGGCCGAACTCAAAGGGTGCTCAACAACGGCTCCTTTTCAACATGGAAAGAAGTGACAAGTGGGGTCCCACAGGGCTCTGTCCTGGGCCCAGTGCTATTCAATATCTTTATTAATGACTTGGATGACAGAATTGGGGGCATACTTATCAAATTTGCAGAAGACACCAAATTAGGAGGAGTAGCCAATACTCCAGAAGACAGGACCAAAATTCAAATGACCTGAATAGATTAGAAAACTGGGCCAACGCTAACAAAATGGAATTCAATGCGGAGAAATGCAAGGTACTGCACTTAGGGCGTAAAAATGAAATGCACAGATTTAGGATGGGGGACATCTGGCTGAATGAAACTATGTGTGAAAGGGATCTAGGAGTTCAAGTAGACCATAAGCTGAACATGAGTCAACTGTGTGATGCAGCAGCTAAAAAGGCCAATACTATTCTAGGCTGCATCAATAGAAGTATAGCATCTAGATCAAGGGAAGTAATAGTGCCACTCTATTCTGCTTTGGTCAGGCCCCACCTGGAATACTGTGTCCAGTTCTGGGCACCAAAATTCAAAAAGGATGTGGGGAAACTGGAGCGGGTCCAAAGGAGGGCAACTAAGATGGTGAAGGGACTGGAAACCATGCCCTATGAGGAACGACTTAAAGAGCTGGGGATGTTTAGCCTGGAGAAGAGAAGGTTAAGAGGTGATATGATAGCCCTGTTCAAATATTTGAAGGGATGTCATATTGAAGAGGGAGCAAGCTTGTTTTCTGCTGCTGCAGAGACTAGAACGCAGAACAATGGATGCAAGCTGCAGGAAAAGAGATTCCACCTCAACATTAGGAGGAACTTCCTGACAGTAAGGGCTGTTCGACAGTGGAACACACTCCCTCGGAGTGTAGTGGAGTCTCCTTCCTTGGAGGTCTTTAAGCAGAGGCTGGATGGCCATCTGTCGGGGATGCTTTGACTGGGAGTTCCTGCATGGCAGGGGGTTGGACTGGATGGCCCTTGTGGTCTCTTCCAACTCTATGATTCTATGATTTGCATAGGATGATCATTTCCAAGACTAGACAACTATCACTTGGAGAAATGAACGGTTTCACAGCAAAATCCAGTTAATATTCACTCAGAGATAAGGGCTACAGCAACATGATGCAAGCATTAAGTCTCAACATCTGCAACCAATGGGCCAATTGTTTTGGACTTCAGCTCTCGAGCCATCACCACTGGGTATAGTACGTTAGGGCCTGATGCAGAGCTGGGAAATTTACTTTTTAAACAATAATTTATTTCCGGTACTCATTTTTCTTTGAAAAAATAATTAACAGTCTTACTCTTTACAATATTTAAATAGTAAGTTGCTACCTCTACAACTACATTTTTCACTGCTTTTCATTACTGAGAGGTGGGAAGGGAGAAACTTACACTGCATCCACATTGGAGAAATAACTCGGTCTGGCACCACTTTAATTGCCTTGGCTCAAGGCTATGGGATTCTGGGAGTTGGAGTTTGTTGTGGAGGCCAGAGCGGAGCATACAACAAATTCCAACTCCCAGAATTCCATAGCCTTGAGCCAAGGCAATTAAAGCAATGTCAAACCAGGTTGTTTCTCCAGCTTTAGAAAGTTGATAAGAACATGGCCCAGAGCTTAAACATTCCACTCAAAAAACACAGTAGCTTCCTTTTCCTAAGGGGGTTGAATCTAAATTTCTGGTTCTCAATAGTTTGTGATCCTTTCCCTCTTCAGTTCTGCTATTTCCTACCATTGCCACATCTATAAAACCCCAGAACCTACTGGGCCCAATCCACTCACTAGCTGACAGACTTACCTTACTAAAGCATTTTGGGTATGGATAGTGAGAAATAAATAAAACACAGTATATGCAAATGGGACTATTTTAAGAAATGTTTGGATTTATTGAAAACATTCAGTATGGAGTATACGTTCATCCTGGTGGCTCGTCAACTTGCAAGATGTTGCTTTTTTCTTAAAAACTAAACCCATCTCATTGCTCATTACCATATTTATGTGTTTTATGTTATTTTCTATCATTTTCAACCCTACTTCGAAGAGCCTTCCATATACAGTACTGTACTGAACTGCGGACACCATTTGGGGTTATATTTCAACAAGAGAGAGGGTACATATGTTAGCAAATAAGGCCCACGGGGACCACCTACAAGCCCTTCACCTCCTCATCTCTGCATTACTCCTTTTTTGGGGCATACCTGAATAAATTTTCATAGTGTATAAACAAACCAGGAGTTTTAAAAATGCATTAACATCAGGAGAGGAGAGCCAATTCTTATGGGTGGAACGGTAAGGAAGCACTTAGGTATGGAATCGCCCTGAAAGTAGTCCGAGACGGTCAATGTTCTTATGAAGGACACTATGTAAAACACAAAGGTATTTGCCAACATCAGTATCTCTGGAAAAGTCTCGGAAGAAGAGCCCAGTGCTGGCATCAAAGGTGAACTTCTGTGGCAAGGGGCTGTTGTCATGCATGTAGTCCCAGACGCTGAGCAGCAAGAGGTGGACTTCGAAGGGGGCCAGTTGGTCAAAGATCTCGTGCATGTTACTGAGGACGGTTGGGAGGAGGTGACCTTCCCCCATGCAGGCCACCAGGTCACAAGAGGCCTGCAAATGCCAGGGGGAGCTGGTGGTGTCATTCTCCCGTGAAGCTTCCCAGTGTGCCATGAGGGTTGCCATAAGGCCGCGGAGCAGCACTGAGCAATAGCACAAGGCTGGCCGTCCAGCCGCCACTAGATGCAGCAGCTGGAAGAGGAGGGGATTGTCCCGGAAAGAGCGCCCGATTTGAATGTCCCGCTCCACCGTGTTGCGCGTGTGCTCCTCAGGAGGCCACGCCAGCTCACTATTGGTGACATCAGGGCAGATGGTCTCCACGAGGACGACCGCCACAGTCTTTGCTGCCTCCGGGTTTACAGCAACATGCTGGGTAGGCTCTTTGCTGTAGCGCCCCACTCCGCAACACTGCAGCAACAAACCAACAAAGGTCTGAATGTTGTAGGAAATTTCCTCCGGTTCTCGGGGGTGGGAAGTGTGGGGTGGCTTTAAGCCCCGGCCAATCACCCCAGCATGGAACACTGACCACACACTGCCCGAGAAGTTCACTGCTGTCATAAAGCGCCGGTTAATGTCCAGTAGAGACAGTTTGGCTCCTTCCAGAATGTTATCATTCACAACAGAAGGAGGCTCAGACACTCCACCAAAGAGCTCAGCTTTACTGAGATGGAGGGCTCCCTCCACCAAGTACTGGAGGATGGCCTTGCTGGCAGTGAGCGATGCTCCACTCAAGCAGCAAAGGAGGCGGCTTCCGTAGCTGATGCCCGTGGGACACTTGCAATGCAATACCAGGAAAAAGTGGTGCACAGCGGAACGGATGAGGAAGAGAAGGTGAGCTGGCCTGATCGCCTTTGGCATGGGGCAGACAGAAAGAAGCAAGGAGGCCACCTGAGAAACCTCAGGATTGTGGTGCAACAGGAGCTGGCCAAAGTCATAAATATGTGAGGAGACAGCCTGGCCCAGTTGATGGCTCATGGAGGCAGGACCTTCTCCCTCCCACTGTATGATCATTGCCAGGTTTCGGAAGAGCTGGGCTGTGTGCTGCTCAGAGAGGCCCCCAGCATGAATCTGGCAGACACATTTCTTGACCGTGGTGGGTAGGAGGTCACTCATGCAAGAACCAAGTACAGCATAGAGCTGGGTGGCTAAGCTCAGCTCTTCCTGCCCTTTGGCCAGAGTCAGGAGGTAGAAGAGGGCCTCGCTAGCACAGCTTGGGGTGCAGTAAACAGAAAGGAGGACAAGCAGCTGGTGCTGCCACAGAAACCGTTTCCGCTCCAGTCGCAGTGTCTCTATACAAAGCTCCTGCACGTGGCCCTTGAGCTCATCCAAAAAAGGCACAACGCGGGGAGGGGCTTCAGCCAAGCTGGTTGAACCCCGATTATACACCAGCTTCTGAAGGTTAAGGAGGAGGAGCTGAATGATGCGATCGCAAGCCTCCCGTACGCTGTCATGAACAGCCAAGCATGGGGTAGTGATGACAGATGCTGGCATAGCTGTGTTGATAAGGAACTGCAGGGTTCGGTAAGCACCTTCAGAAGTCTGGCAGATGAGATGCACCACAATGCTGACCATGTTTTCCAGATCCTCCCGAGGCAGCAAAGCAAAGTGCTGGTGCAGTTGGTTGAGGACGCCCGGCTTGAGGGAATCCACCAGCTCAACTGAGATAGTGCCCAGCAGAGTTGGGGACATGACAGCCAACTGCAGCAAGAAGGGCACGGTAGCTTTCTGCTGCTGGTCCCACGTGGGACCCAGGCTCCCATGAAACATCCTCAGCAACTCTTGCTTGATGCTTTCTGAGTGACGAGAGGCCAGGTGCCCCAGGATGCCCACCACCGAGGCAATCTTGGGCACTCTCTTATCGGTGGCGGTGGTGCTAGGGAAAAGGAGGAGATCGGATGAGGCTGTCCCGTGCATGCAGAAGTCCTTTAGCCCACAGGAAAGCACACGGTTGATAATGGTGTTGGGGAAGGAGGAGCCAATGTGGGCCACCACCCAGTCAAAGTGAGGCGAGTGCTGGACCGAGGTATCCAAGAGGGCATCCACACAGGCATCTGGACAGGTGCTGATCATCGAGGAGAGGCACTGGGTGTAGATCTCCATCAGCGTCCGCGTGGCTTTGCATGACATCCAGAGTTGCAGCAGCTCATTAAGGCTGCTGGCATGGGGCACGCCATGCCGGCCAGCGTACTTACTACTCAACTGCCCCATCAGATCGATGGACCAGGCTGAGACCAAGGCTGCCCATGCCTTGGGGTTCATGTGGACAAAGTCAGACAGCACAGCTTGGATCTCTTGTACCACATCATCCAGGTTGGGACCCTGGGAGCGGACAGAGCCTATGCCGCTCTCACTGTTTTCCAGTTCCAGCAAGTAGGTGCATACGTACTCATCAAAGACCCCCCGGAGGTGGTCCAGGACTGCGCTGCGGGCGGGCGGCAGGCTGCGCAGCAGCAAAATGCCACACCGGGCATGTTCTTTAATGGTGAGCTTGTTGCCATGCACAGGGTCTATGCCGCTAAGGAAGGCCTTGATCTCCTGGGCCAGTTCTTGGGAACTACAGGGAGAAAAATGAAAGACACCATCAGTCTTAAGTCAGCGGGAGTCAGGGCTGAAAGAAAGGAAAAGGTCAACACAGAGTCAATTTTCTTTGTCATTCCGTCACAAGAAATCTTCCCTGTGCCCAAGTAAAACAGTTCAACCAGATTTACTCTACTTAGTTGTGTGGGTTTTTTTGGTTATTGTTAGATTTATATCCATTTTATCATCCAGTGAACTCAAACTGATATGTATCTCTATATGCAAGTTATCTTCTAATGATCTCAAAGTATATATATATTGCTCCCAGGATCCCCCCAGTGGACAACAAAATCTGTGGATGCTCAAGTCCCATTAAGTATAATGGCAGAACAAAATGGTGTCCCTGATATAAAAAGACAAAATCAAAGTTTGCTATTTGGAAATTATCCTTTTTTGGAATATTTTCAAGCAGTGGATGCTTGAATCTGTGGATAAAAAACATCAGCGGATAAGGAGGGCCGACTGTGTGTATGTGTCTACACACACACACACATATGCACACACATATATCTATACTCACGCATACACATACATATATATATGTACATACACACAAATATATATATCTATACATACATACATACACACACACACATCTACAAACACATATATATACAGTCGGCCCTCCTTATCCACGGATTTGAGCATACAGAGCTTGAAAATATTCCCCAAAAGTCTACATTCCTAATAGCAAACCTTGATTTTCCATTTTATATGTGGGACACTATTTTATTGTGCCATTATGTTTAATGGGACTTGAGCATCCAGGGATTTTGTTATCCACGGAGGGTTCTGGAACCAAACCCCAGCGGATCACAAGGACCTACTGTATATACAAACACACATATACACATATCTATGCACACACACACATGTATATATCTATACACATACATACACATACACATATGTATACATACACACACATATCTATACACGCACACACATATATATGTATACAAACACATACACATATATACATATATATCTATATACACACATATATATCTATACACACACACACACATATATATCTACACACATGCAAACACAGCTATACACACACACACACACATATATCTATACACACATACACATTTAATACATATACACATATATATCTATATACACACATATATATCTATACACACACACACACACATATATATCTACACACAGATATCTACACACATGCAAACACAGCCATACACACACACACATATATCTATACACACATACACATTTAATACATATACACATATATATCTATATACACACATACATATCTATACACACATAAACTTATATGTACACACACACAGACACACATATATATGTATACACACTCACACACACATATATATATACATATATACATACACACATATATATCTATACACACATACATATATGTACACACAGATAGACACACATATATATGTATACACACTCACACACACACATATATACAGTATACACATATATACATACACACATATATATCTATACACACACACACATATATACTGTATCTACACACATGCAAACACAGCTATACACACATATATCTATACACACATACACACTTAATATATACACATATATATCTATACACACACACATATCTATACACATATATACATACACACATATATATCTATACACACACACATATATATCTACACACACTTATATATATATATATATATGTATGTATGTATCCACACTCTCACACATGTATAGAGGTTTATCACACTAGAGGGCAAACAGGATTTAAACAGGAATTAAACAGGAAATGCCTTATGTTTAACATAGGGCATTGAACATGCCTTATGTTTAATTATAGGGCATTCCCTGTTTAATTCCTGTTTAAATCCTGTTTGCTCTCTAGTGTGATAAACCTGTATATATCCAGGCATCTCTCTCTCTCTTCAGGCAGAGAGGCCCCTGGAGAAGGACCCAGGCACCTGAGCGAGGAAGAGGAGGAGGAGGAGGAGGAGGAGGAGGGCCCCGCGGCCACCGGGCCCGGAGGGTCGCACAGGGCCGACATCGAGGGAGGGAGAAAGGAAGGACTGAGGCTCTGCTTCTGCTGCTCTGTCTCTGCCTCCTTGGCGGGCGGAGTGGGCTTGGGCTCCTACTGCGCATGCGCGCGGCGGCTGCTGCTGCTGCTGCCCAGGGCTGGGGGAGACTAAGGAGGGAACACCGGCGAGGAGGGCGCGTCTCCCAAAAGAGTCCGTGCGGATTCTGAGGACCGCAGCACTAGAGTTCCGCTTTGGAATGGAAGGAAGGAGGGACACCTTAGAATCCTAGAGTTGGAAGAGACCCCAAATAGGGCCATCCAGTCCAACCCCATTCTGCCATGCAGGAACTCTTGGTCAAAGCATCCCCGACAGATGGCCATCCAGCCTCTGCTTAAAAACCTCCAAGGAAGGAGACTCCACCACCCTCCGAGGGAGTGTGTTCCACTGTCGAACAGCCCTTACTGTCAGGAAGTTCCTCCTAATGTTGAGCTGGAATCTCTTTTCCTGCAATTTGCATCCATTGTTCTGGGTTCTATTCTCTGCAGCAGCAGAAAACAAGCTTGCTCCCTCCTCAATATGACATCCCTTCAAATATTTAAACAGGGCTATCATATCACCTCTTAACCTTCTCTTCTCCAGGCTAAACATCCCCAGTTCCCTAAATCATTCCTCATAGGGCATGGTTTCCAGACCCTTCACCATCTTAGTTGCCCTCCTTTGGACACTCTCCAGTTTCTCCACATCCTTTTTGAATTGTGGTGCCCAGAACTGGACACAGTATTCCAGGTGGGGCCTGACCAATGCAGAATAGAGTGGCACTATTACTTCCCTTGATCTAGACACTATACTTCTATTGATGCAGCCTAAAATTGCATTGGCCTTTTTAGCTGCTACATCACACTGTTGACTCATGTTCAACTTATGGTCTACTTGGACTCCTAGATCTCTTTCACATGTAGTTTTATTCCGCCAGGTGTCCCCCATCCTATATCTGTGCAACCTTCTAGTGGCCCAGTTCGGTGTGTGTGTGTGTGTGTGTGCCTTTGTTCCTGGGATGGAAGAGGAGGAGAAGGAGGAGACACACACATCTATACACACATCTATATCTATACACACACAGAGACACAGAGACATATAATACACACACACACACAAAACCATATATATATATATATATATACACACAAACATACACACACACACAACCACACACACACACATACACACACCACACATAACAAACATAAACAAACATTCATACATATCTACACACACACACAACCACACATATATATATATATATATACACACACATACGCAAACACACACACATATATCTACACACGACATTTATTTATTTATTATATTATATTTATTTGTATCCCGCTGTTTTCCCAGGAGTGGGACTGAGAGCAGTCTCACAACATTACAAACTGTACAATTAAAACATTAACAAATTATTCAATATTCCCTCCTGTCCTCATAACAATTCCTTAAACGTCTGTGTGAACAGGTAGATCTTAACAGAAGTCCATCAAGGACCTCTCCAGAGGATCTCAGAGTCTGGGCCGGTTCATACCATGAGAAACAGTCTGTCAAATAGTGTGGACCTGAGCCATGTAGGGCCTTATAGGTGACAACTAGCACCTTGAATTGTATCTGGAAACAAACTGGCAGCCAATGAAGCTGTTTCAAGAGGGGTGTTGTATGGTCTCTGTAATCTGCCCCAGTTAAAAGCCTGGCAGCAGCTCTTTGGACCAACTGAATTTTCCGAACACTTTTCATAGGCATACAGCCCGTTACAGTAGTCCAAACGGGATGTAACCAAGAACCAAGGCATGTACCACCGTGGTCAGATCTGGCTTCTCAAGGAACTGGTGCAGCTGGCACACAAGTTTTAAATGTGCAAAAGCACTCCTGGTCACAGCAGAGACCTGGGCCTCCAAGTTCAAAACTGAGTCCAAGAGTACTCCCAAACTGCGAACCTGTGTCTTCAGGGGGAGTGTGACCCCATCTAACACAGGCTGGATCCCTCTTCCCTGATCCTCCTTCCAACTGACCAGGAGCACCTCTGTCTTGTCTGGATTAAGTTTCAACTCGTTTGCCCACATCCAGACACTGGTTTAGGACAGGACAGCCTCCTGGGATTGAGGTGGGAAGGAGTAGTAGAGTATCATCTGCATATTGATGACATCGCACCCCAAACCCACCCACCCCAGCGGTTTCATGTATATGTTAAACAGCGTAGGGGACAACACAGAACCCTGACAGACCCCACAGGTCAATGGCCAGGGGGTTGAATTATTATTAATAGTTGTTATTATAACACTTCATCCCTCCATATTTGCACATTTGATTATTCACAGATTTGATTAATGTGTTCCCTCTAGGAATATCTAGGTCCTCCAGTGCAACTCTATAGTCCACTTTAACCAAAAGTTGCACCGAAGGACCTTGAGATTCCTAGAGAGAAGACTCTACTAGCCCTTTATAGCTCTTCCAGCCCAGTTCTATGGTCGGTGTCTGTCGGATGCTGACCACAGAGTTGCACTGGAGGACTTAGAAATTCCTACAGAGGTGTCCTCTCAGGTAAAAACATAGTGTTTTTGTTATTTGTGGTTTTTCCATATTCACAGGGGGTCTTGTGCTCCGAACCCTAGCAAATATGGAGGGACAAGTGTACTTTATGATTATTATACTTCCCTGATGCAAGGGAAGCCCAGGTTAATAACAACTTCCCACAGAGTGTTCACTGGTGCAGCTCCTACATTGTGGAATAGCCTACCGGAAGAGATCCATCTTATCACCACCTTAGATGCCTTTAAAAGGATCTCTTCCGGCGGGCTTACCCACTCAACCTTGCATAGGAGACTATCAAAGACGAAATGCTCCACTCCTGACTGATTGTATGATTAGTTGATGACTAAATGATGATCTAGCTATTTTATCAAACTAATAGTAATGTTAATATTTTATCAAGTGTATTTTTGTATTTGTATTGTATTATTTTATTGATGTAATCCTGCTTCGATCCGCAGGGAGAGGCAGGAAATATAAACAAACTATTATTATTGTTTTTATTGTTATTGCTGCTGTTGCATATAGATGCCATATGCATCTGAAAAGCTCATGCTGCCAACTTCTTTCTTTCAGTGAGCCTCTAAGGTGCTGCAAGATCTTTCTACGTACTGATTCTACAGACCAACACAGCTGTATCTTTGAATTGTTGCTGTTGTGTGCCTTAAAGTCTTCTCCAATTTACAGCTACCCTAAGACGAACCTAGCACAGAGGTCCAAAACACACTGCAGAAATAATCCAGTTTGAGATCGCTTTAACTGTCCTGGCACAGCTCTAGGGAATCCTGGACTAAAATGTTAATCTGGCATTCCAAAAGTTTTAGAAAACAAGCTTTTGCTTTTTTGCTTAAAGCACAGCTTGAAGATCCAGAAAGGAAAGGACCTAGCTCTTTGTTTTCAGTAAGGGACACCCTCCAGGCCATCATAGGATTACCAGTGACTGCTGGCCAGCATCTATTTATTTTTGAAGCCTAGACATGTGAGAGCTAGAGTGGCGTAGGAGCTTGAGCATTGGCAACGAATCTGTCTGGAGACCAGGGCTCAATCCCCCACTTGGCCATGGGAAGCCACTGGGTGAACTTGGGCAAGTCACAAACTCTCAGCCCCAGAAAATCTTGCCTTAAGGTCATCAAAGTTCAGAAATGTCCTGAAGACACACAACAATATATGTTGGACATGAAAGTAGCTGAATCTCTGGCACCTTAAATAGCTGGTTATATGTGGCATCAATATCTTGAATTCCAGCTGCTATCCAATTGACTTATTGTACTTATCTCCATTGAGACAAATACAATAACAAAATCTGTTATCTAGGGTAGTGGTAGGCAGCCTTGCAGCTGACCTAGTCATTTTAAATCAATGCTGGAGATACTGGACGTTGCAGTAAAAAATATATGGAGCACCACATGTGCCCACAGCTGTATCAGAGGTCCTTTCTTGAACCAAGTCTATTTTTATATATCTGGCCTGCAGAATGAATGGCTCTTCAGGTACTATGGAAGTCCTACCTGGATCTGCCTAGTCAGTGATATGAACAAGATATGTCCCTCTTGTTGAGTACTGTCTACTTTGGCTAGCATTAGTTCTCAAAGTAGGAAAAAGAGTGTTTCCTGTTAATTTCTCTGTGATCCTTTTAAATGAAGATGCTGGGAACTGTAACTGGAGACTTCTGGAAGCAAAAAGCACTCTCCTACTGACCTCCCTTTAGGCAGATACCAGAAAGGGGAATCCGGTAGATTTCGTGTACATATTTACGTAGAATCCTAAGGGCTGAAAGAGACCATGAAAGTAATACAGTCCAACCCCCTGCTGTATATAAAGTCATAACCATCCTCAAAGCCAGAAAGACCAGTCTGGTGAATCAGTCTGTATTTGCAACCACAGACCTTGCCACTGATAAGCACACATTGCCTGTTCATCAAACAGGAGACATTTGTATGTTTTCCCCCTCGAAGGCACATTGATAATGTTTTATACGTCCCATGTGTCTCTTTCCACTCCTTCCATGTATCAACTTAAGATTGTGGATTTCTTGGAACAGGAATGATCTTCTGCTTGTTAGTCTGTAAGCACCATACATTCCTGATAGTACTATATACAGAGCCAGAGAGAGGGAGTCACAGCTGCTCACTCCTGCTTTAGGGGCTGCCATCCCTTTTCTTATGAAGGAGCTACAAATACTTATGAGTATCTAAAAGATCTGTGATTTCATCTGCACAGTACTAGTCCCTACACCAATGCAGGTTGCAAGTATTGGTTCCACTATTAATTATTCCAAGTCTTTATCAATCACTATGGCTTATAAATGGTTATGAGCCTCTCTGAACTTCATGGGACTAATAATTGGTGACAGAGTCTGTCACCAAGGCTCTATTTGAAGCCTTGCAGGCTTGAAAGAACCCAGCAAAGCTTGTGCTCCATGGTCTTAAAAGGCCCAGGATAAAAGCCATTCTATAATGAGATGGCAGACCAGAACTTATTTAAGGGTAAAATAAGTGCTTTAGTGATCAGCACATTCAGTCTTATGGACTGTTTTCCATACTCTGATATTTAATGTAAAAAATATCTTGGGAGCCAGCCAGGAGGTCAATGGATTGGAAAGGGGTTTAAAATCTGGCTGGCTCTTTTGGAAGAATGAGAGGTGATGGATTGGGATGAACAGGAGTGGAGTGAGACCAACGGGCTGGAAACGGTTTAAAATCTGACTGAGGAATGCTGGTGGCCAGGTGAAAAAAGGAGTGATGGGTTGATACTGTTGACAAGAGTCTGTAGCATGCATTTTAAGGACCTAAAGATATTCACAATTTTTCCACTTTTGCAGGGGGTACAGTACAGGGGGTACAAATGTGGATGGATGACTTTAGAAAATAGTTCCACAAATCTTTCTAGTCTTTGTTTTAAGCAATTTGTCATATCAAACATTGAAGGCCAAATGCAAGACTTGGGGCTTTTCTGGATTTTGCAACCCTGGCAGCCCTTCACCGCTTCTGTCAGTCCCACCATCCTACCAGTTTAAGGCAGCAAAGAAGGGGGAGGAAACTGCATTTGAAGGCATTACAGAGAGGTTTCTGATTGTGGTGCAGGCTCAGTTTCCACCATTTCCACATCAGGGCAGCTTCCTAAGTTTTCTTTCTTATTCTTGTTCTTCTTTCTCGTCTGAGCATTTTTACCTGGGTCTGGAGATGCATCAACTACAATAAGAAAGGAAAGAAGGAATTTAAAAGCCACACTCTTCCATGTACTTTGATACTGAGTCACTTCCCAAACTTAGACTCATCAAGCCATTTTCTTTACACAATGAACTTGAAGGCTCTGTTGAATGAACATCTTTCACTTGAGATTTTTAAAGCAGAGACTGGATGACAAATATTAAGAATGTTGTAGTACTGGATGTCTTGAGAGAATAGCCTTTGAGGTTCCTTCCATCTCTATGATTGAAATTATTGTGGTGGCAAGAGATAATATGTGATTATATGACACTCACTGACTTTCTGCAGTTAAGATGAATCATGATCTCCAATCCTCATCCTGACTTCTAGGCTCCAGCCCCATCACTGTAAATTGAGCACTGCCATGGCACACTCTCTAATTTGCTCTTCCCTGTCCTCTGATTATTTATAGACCAATTTTGGAAACTTGTTTTCTATGTAATGTAGGGTTTTATAGCTATTACACTAAAGCAGACGTTCCTGTCACAGAGTCTCTCTCTCTCTCTCTCTGCCTTTCACATTCTTTCCTGTTCTACTTCCCAATCCTCTCTCTCATCGCTCTCATTCCTTTCCAAAAGATCCTCTCACTCTTTGAACCAGTCAGCATTCCCTTCACCCAACTTTCTAGACCTCTCTTCTGTGCATGCACCTTTCTTTGTTTACCCGATAACATTAATATATAAGAAACACAAACTATCTGCATCATTTAGATAAAATCAGAGTGCTCACCCACCCACCCTCTGCTTCAAAAAAGCTCAAATGACAGAGAGCCCACTACTTTCCAAGGAGGTCTCTTCTAGTATCAAGTTGTATTACCAAGAACCTTTTTGTTCTATTGATTTTTGACCCCACTGGTTCAGGCCTTAATCTTTGGAGCACTTTCCCTCAAAATGGCACCCTTCAGATGTGCTAGACTCTCAGTGTCATAGAAGCAAGTTTACCCTGCATATCTGTTTTCTCTTTAGTAGCATGGTGGATTTGCTTCAGCAGTTTCCTCTTCTTCTTCCCAGAGAGAGTAATATTGGCACGTGCACTGGATCTGAAGAGGAAGACAAGGTGTTTAAAGAAGAAAATGTTAAAAGACAGCTCATTCATAGAACGCAATGACAACCTAAACCACCCTCTGCTCTAAAAATCAATGCAACGCACATAGTCAAGTCTTTCAAACCTAGCCGTGCCTGCCCCCCTCTTGTTCCAGAACATTAACACCAAAAGATTAATTTTAACCTTTAGACTCCCTACCTTTCCTTACTGCAAAAAGAATCTATTTCCTCTATGCCTCCCATTAACTTTCTATCATGTTTTCACACTTGTAGAACAACATCAACGCAGCCTGAAATCAAACCGCTTTATTCGAGCCATTAAGATAGCTTTTCCCAATGCTGTGCCCACAAAATACAAATCCATGACACCTGAGATGATGGATATTGTAGCCCAAAACATCTGGAGGGAGTCAGCTTGTTTCGGGGGGGGGGGGTGTTGCTCTAAATCATTCTGTATTTGTTTCATTTCTTTCCCACCTCTTCAAAAGCAATATTTTACCCTCATAATAACCTTGCAAGTTAAGATCAGTCTGTGGCATTGCCCCAGAGAAAGCAAAGCCTAGGTGAGAGTCAAATACTGTTTTTTACATCCACAGCACACATTATATGACCCCGTGGAGCAGTGCAATTTCCGTAGACTGTACCAGCTAGAAAGCCTGGATTCAGCCCATTCATTAACATCATTTATCCCACAAGCAACTGTAGCAGGGATAGGGCTCATATGACTCTTTAAATGGACTGCAATACCCATCATCCCTCAAATTAGCTACTTTGGGTAGGACTCATGGGATCTGCAACCCAAAATCTAAAGGTTTACACTTTGTCCTTCTCATATTTTAAAAAAAGTCAGTTATATAGCCCAATTCTCGTTCCCCTTTTACTAGACATTGGCTCCTTTCTCCTTAAAGCTGGGACCATAACTCGAAAATGTATATATCCCCAAAGCTTCCCTAGTGAAAGCACACTCGTCGCATATTCCTCCATGGGTGCACACCTACACAGCTGGGATATAGGTCTAAACATAACTTACGATCGCTTTTTCAGGTGGTGCAAAGTGATGAGCCCTTCATCCACCACGGCTCCCACAATACGGTGTTTTTTCCTTTTCTGCTTGCTCAAAACACGCCGTCTTTTGAAAAGCTTTTTCTGCAGCTCCTAAAACATACAGAAATCTCTTTCATTATATGAGGACCGCTTCTTACAGAGAAAGGAAGTAAACTTATGGGAAAGTGACTCCGGATGTTTCTGGCGTGCACCCACCACCATTCCTCACTTACGGCGGATGGGATCTATAGTCCCACAAATATTTAGGGGATGCATACTTTCTCCACCTCTGCTCTGAAACACCTCTCTTCAAACTTTTCCCTAAATCAGCGGTTCCCAACCTGTGCTCTGTGGAGCCCCCTTAGGGCTCCATGAGTCAAAAGGTTTGGGAGCCCCATTCTAAACATTTTATTTATTATTATTATTATTATTTATAGTATTTATACCCCACTCTTCAGCCTTAATGGCTATCAGAGCGGCTTACAATTATTAATTTTCATTAGACGGTTCCCTGTCCTCAGGCTTACATTCTAAAAAGACACGACACAAAAGGAGAAGGGGATGGTGGTGGGGAAGGGGGAAAGTCCAGCAGCTCTTCTCTCCCTCAGAGGCCTGGACCAAGGCAGATGGACTGGAGGGAGGGCTCTCTTTCTTCAGGCAAGCCCTGATGGAGCTGGGCCTGTCTTTTCTCTCCCTCCCAAGCCAGAGGATGGCAGTTGGCATGGAGGAAGGGTTCTTTTCCTCACGCAAGCCCTGATGGAGCTTAAATATATATTTAAATATCTAAATAGCTACGGCTGCATCTACACTGCAGAAACAACCCAGTCTGGCACTGCTCTAGCTCAATGCTATAGAATCCTGGGGTGTGTAGTTCATTTGTGGCACCAGAACTCTCCTGACAGGGATGCCTCAATGTGTCCCAAAACTATCCATCTCAAATCTCAAAACACTAAGCCCTGGCAGTTAAAGCAGGGCTCGTGCAGACTGCTTCCATCTTTCCTGCAGTAGGGAATATAGAATCCTAGAGTTGGAAGAGACCCCAAATAGGGCCATCCAGTCCAACCCCATTTGGCCATGCAGGAACTCCCAATCAAAGCATCCCTGACAGATGGCCATCCAGCCTCTGCTTAAAGACCCCCAAGGAAGGAGACTCCACCAAACTCCGAGGGAGTGTGTTCCGAGGGAGTCGAACAGCCCTTACTGTCAGGAAGTTCTTCCTAATGTTGAGGTGGAATCTCTTTTCCTGGAGTATGCATCCATTGTTCTGGGTCCTGTTCTCTGCAGCAGCAGAAAACAAGCTTGCTCCCTCCTCAATATGACATCCCTTCAAATATTTGAACAGGGCTATCATATCACCTCTTAACCTTCTCTTCTCCAGGCTAAACATGGGTTAACTTTCCTGAGAAAGAGGCCAACTTTGAAAATGAGGAAAATATTTTTTCTAATATTTCTTTAAATATATATATATATATATATATATATTGGTGCCTGATATCATTTACACAAGCTCCCCTTCCTCCTTTGCCTTGCATCCACACTGCAGAAATAATCCAGTTCGCCCCCCCCCCCCATTTAACTGCCATGGTTTAGTACTATGGAATTCTGGGAATGGTAGTTTGTTGGTGGCCCCAGGCTCCCATGGCACTGAGTTAAAAGTGGGGGTCAAACCAGATTATCCAACAAACTACAATTCCCAGAATTCCACAGCACTGACCATTTCCCAGACTAGAAAACAGGGAAAGATTTAATATGGGGGAAAAAATGGAATGAATGAATGAATGAAAGAAACAGGAGTCTTCATTACGGTCCGCGGCCGGTTGATCTTCCCGGAAGGAGCTCCCATGCTGCTGCTGCAAGAGCTTCTGGGCCGGAAATGACGTGATTAATAGGTGACGTTGGGGAATCCATTGCCGTCGCGGCGCTCTGATTGGCCAACAGGGAGCCAATCGGAAGAACCCGTTGGGCAGAGCAGGATTCGAGTGACGTAAGCGGCCCTGCTGTTTCAAACACCGGCCACCAGGGGGCTCCCGAGAGCAAGGTTTAAGTGCTGCTGTGTTGAAAAAGCCAAAGTGCAATTACTGTATAAGGATGCTGCATCCACACTGGAGAAATAACCCGGTTTGGCACCGCTTTAACTGCCCTGGCTCAAAGCTATGGAATACTGGGAGTTTCCAGAATGTAATAATGAATAATAAATTAAATAATATAATAATTCCATAGCCCTGAGCCAGATAAGAGTTAAACCTTGAGCTCTGGGCCCCACAACAGACTCCAACTCCCAGAATTCCATAGAATAGAGCTTGTTGTTTGGGTCAGTTGCTATGGAATTCTGGGAGTTGGAGTTTGTTGTGGGGCCCAGAGCGGAGCTCCGCTCCGCTCTGGACCCCACAACAAACTCCAACTCCCAGAATTCCATAGCCTTGAGCCAGAAAATAGTTAAAGCAGTGCCAAACTGGGTTATCTCTCTCCAGTGTGGATGCAGTGTAACTTCCCAGTTCCATCAAACAGGGATACCTTTATGGGGCCAAGAAAAAGTCATATCAATATCAATAATAATAGTAGTAATAATAATAATAACTGTAAATACAGTGGGACCTTGTCATCTGCTGGGGTTTGGTTCCAGGATCCACCGTGGATAAACAAAATCTGTGGATGCTCAAGTCCCATTAAATATAATGGCAGAGACAAATGGTGTCCCTTATATAAAACGGAAAGTCAAAGTTTGATATTTGGAATTTATACTTACATATTGAAGCAGTGGATGCTTGAATCTGTGGATAAAAAAATCTGTCGATAAGGAGAGCCAACTGTTTATAAATCAGGGATGCGGTGGCTCTAGTGGTTAAGACGCTGACTCCCTATGGTTGGGCATGACTTGACAACCTTGTCAACGGGGAATGCCTTTACACCCGTCCCTCCACATTCGCTGGGGTTAGGGGCACAGGACCCCCCCCCCCCCCATGAATGTGGAGAAATCGCAAATAACAACAACACTTTTTACCTGACAGAACACCTCTCTGGGAATCTCTAGGTCATTCTGTGCAACTTTTAGTTAAAGTTGACCATAGAGTTGCATTGGAGGACCTAGATATCCCTAGAGAGAACATATTAATCAAATCACTGAATAATCAAATCCGCAAAAGTCAAAGCCATGAATGTGGAGGGACAAACGTACATGTTGCAAGCTTTCAAAGCTCCATTGGCTTCTTCATCAGGCCAAGGTGTTAAAAACCACCCAGGAGAAAGAAAGAAAGAAAAAAAATGACAATGTTAGTCATAGCCCTACATTCGGTCAAGATCATAGAATCCTAGAGCTGGAAGAGACCCCAAGGGCCATCCAGTCCAACCCCCTTGTTCTGCCATGCAGGAACTCACAATCGAAGCACCCCCAACAGATGGCCCATCCAGCCTCCCTTTAAAAACCTCCAAAGAAAGAGAGTCCACTACACTTTGAGGGAGGGTGTTCCACTGTCAAACAGCTCTTAAGGCCACAACGTTCTTCCTAATGTTGATGGGGAATCTCTTTTCCTGTAGTTTGAATCCATTTCTACAGGTCTGTGGAGCAGCAAAAAACAAGCTTGCTCCATCCTCAACATGACATCCCTTCAAATACTTAAAACAGGGCTGTATATCACCTCTCAAACTTGTCAAACATGACGGAAAGGCTGCCAGCACCGTATTGCTTTCCCATGTTCTTGGCCACTGTGAGAAAGCCTCCTTTTTGCTGAAAAAGGCCCAGTCGCCCCTCCGTATCCACCAATTCAACTGTCCTCCGCGGACAATATTCACCCCCTAAAAAGCTCCCCAAAAAGTAAATCTTGATTTTGCCATTTTATTTTTAAATCAGGGACAATGTTTTACTTTGTTGTTGTTAGCTCCAAGTGTCCTGACTGCAAAGGAGGTCAAATATTCTCTATTAAAAAGATGAATCTGTTCTTATGAGTCTAAATGTCTGAAGCGGCAAATGGAATAGGTGCTTACTTCACACATCAGCCTGGTATTGTAATGTCTCCAGCGATGATACCCCTCCACCACAGAAGTAATAATGTTGGTTAAAAAAAGAGAGCGTATTTGGCAATTACGTACCTGTTCACAGAAGGGGCAAGAGTTTATTCTATCCTATTTACCCCCCCCCCCCCCGCCTCTGTTTTTGTGCTACTTCTAACCCCTTCAATCTGTGTTCCACAATCAGTCATCACAGACAAATGATAACCATCATATTACATTGTTTATGAGATGGTAGGTCTGTAATCCATTCTGCACTGTTTTGTGAAACCAAACCCTTACTCATATCTACCTCAAAGGGTTACTGTGAAGATAAAGTGGGCAGAAGATAACACCTATATAACACTTTGAGCTCACAGGTGGGGTGAACATGGAATGAATGAACCCATTTTATCCTTGATTTGGGATCGGAAATGGGGTGGGGTTTCAGCACATAGGGGATGTGGTGGCTTAGTGGTTAAGACACTAGTTCTGACTGTTGGAAGATCAGAAGGTTGGCAAATTTGAGCCCTGGGTGTTGCTTGATGGGGTGAGCTCCTGTCACTAGTCCCAGTTAGAAACAGCATTTGGTGCAGTCATGCTGGCCACATGACTACAAGAGTCATCTTTGGACAATGCTGGCTCTTTGGTTGAGTAATGGAGATCAGCACCACCCCTAGGTTATGACTAGATATTCATGTCAAGGGACTACCTTTACCTTTACTTGAGCACATACTTGTAAACTGCACTGGAAGCATTTCCATCCTGAAAAGATGGATATAAAAATTATAATAAATACTGTATATACTCATGTATAAGTTTAGAAATTTAGGTCAAAAAATTGACCCAAAAATCCTGAGTCAACTTATCCACGGGTCAATGTAAGTACTGTATCTTAACTCTTATTTAAAAGAAGGAATTATCCCCTGGTGAAAAGCAAGAGGATAATCTGTCCTGGAAACACTGACCCCCTTTACTTTCTCATCCATCCAGTCTTAAGAATAAGCACAAAGAGGACTTTTGGAAGTTATTTGACATTGTTTTGCTTTGCTTCATCCTTTAGATCCTTTGCTATATACCACTAAATTTTAACCTCGACTTATCCACGGGTCATAGCAAAATCCATAATTTTGGCCCCAAAACTTGCCCTCGACTTATACATGAGGTCGACTTATAGTCGAGTATATACAGGTAAATGAAACAAAAATCTATGAGGGGCACAACAAATGAGGCTATCTGAATACAAAACAAGAACAGTTTAATGAAGAATGAATAATACACATCCAGACCACATTTCCCAACTGTTGCAACAGAGGAAAATGAGAGAGATACTACAAATGTAGCTGAAACAAGGACACACGTGCTTTTCTACAAGAAACCAAGGATCACATCTGGCCTCTGGGAGGAAGGGAAACAGAAGCAATGAAGTGGTTCTTCAGCTGACCAGACCTAGAGAAAAGATAGAAAGGAAAAATTATTACCCAAAGACAGAACTGCATTAAGCAATGTAGTTTAAACAGGTACAATGAACCTTTGATTGTTCAGCTATTTTGGATTACAATTCTTACAATCCCCTGCCAATAGTCTTCCTGGGTAGGATCTGAGATCTAGCCTCCTGGAAACCTATGAGTTCTCCATCTGTGGTCTAATAAACTCATTGAAATACAGGTTGTGTTTCCCAAATCAGGAATGCAAAGATCCAAAATACTAAAAATAATAATAATAATGCGTAGCTGAGATAGTGAAACCTTTTGCTTTCTGATGATTCAGTGGTTCAGGCTATATATATATATAAGGTGAATATGAAATGTAAACAAATTTTGTGTTTAAACTTTGGTCCCATCTCTAAGATATCTCATTATGTACGTACATAGAGGGAATTGAAATAGTTACAGAATTCCCGTACCTTGGATCAAACAATGACCAGAATGGAGACTGTGGCCAAGAAATCAGAGGACGACTAGGAATGGGAAGGGCAGCTATGAAAGAACTACACAAGAGCTTTAAGTGTAAAGATATAAAGTGTAAAGGCTTTTCTTACTGAAATACAGCTTTTGCATTAGGTTATGAATAGATTCATATTTACTGCATCCTTGAGTATTACATTTTTAGTCACATCCCATGAAAAATGCATCGCATGCCTTTTTTAAATATCTGCTTTTTCTGTCTTATATACGGTAACTTTTTTTTTTAAAAGTGCAGTTATGGAGCCAGAGGTAAAGTATGGACCCTTCACTGTCTGCCATGTAAAGAAAAGATAAACTTACCAAGATAGTCATCCATGAGTGACCCAATGGCAAACTGAAATACAGGGAGAGGACAAGTTAAAAGATGGCTATTACAGCAAGCTGCTTCATGTTAAGTCACAGAGTTCAGCAGTGTCTAAACAAAAAGTGGCTACCTTTAGGTCTCCATATGTTATTGGACTACAATTTCCATCTTCTCTGACCATGTTTTCGTGGTCTAATGGGATCTCAAGAGCCTGATAAGATTTGAAGAGCCACGGGTTACCCTTCCTGGATGAAGACAATTTTCTTGGGGTTCACACAGAGTTCTTTCCGAGTCTAATTGATGTACACAAAGACTGAATTCTGACACTAACCAAGAGGACACTCTGATGATCACATCTTCCTCTAGAGCAGTGCTACTCAGTGGTGGCCCCAAGACCAATGCCATCTCCTGGCAGGTTTTCGGGAAAGAAACAATTTTACCCAATGGCCACAAATGTAGCTGTGGTGCCAGGAAGACTGGGAAAAAACAACTGCCAGTCCCCAACATCAGATAGCCTGAGAATCACTGCTACAGAGCTAAGTTTGGATCATGAATCCCACACGCCCCAGCCACGCTGGCCAACAATTCAGGGACTTATTATCCAAAATAATGTTTCCAAGTACAACTGCCATAAAAACATCCTATGGTCTACTTTTGATGAGTTGCTATTTCATGAGCCGCAGGACCACGCACAGATGCTCTGAAATGGCATTGAACCCTTAGGTTTAGAAGTTCCTGAAACATGATCTTCATGGCTGGGGAACTTCTAGAAGTTGTTCAACTCCAGTTCCCACCAGCTCTTTTCAGCCTGTTTGTGATGAGACATGCCAGAAGAAGTAATTTTTATTGATGCATTTAAATTTAATTTTTTTTAACCAATTGTACATAATTTTGGGAAACATTCAGGGGTGAGAGGCAGTTGAGTAATGCCTTAAAGAAATGAATAGTAGCAGAACTTTGAGAGTTCATGCAGGGAAGCACCTGCTTTCAGAACCTTTCAAATCAGAGATGGGAAGTGTATAGCTCTCTTAGAGGTTGCTGAACTGCAATTCCAATAAATCTTCATCACTAGCTCTGCTAGCCTGGCTTGATGGGTGCTGCAATCCAACAAAAGCTACTTTGCACAGAGATTCCATCTCTGGCAAATTCATTTAAAACAAGTGAAATATTATCCCTTCAGATACTTTGGATTATGACTCCCACAATCACTTGTCATTGACAATGCTGACCAAGAACCAGTTTTGTCTATGCCTAGGATACACATAAGCGTTTTGGACCCAAGGACTGCATCTGGTGTTGGCCTGGGGCCTTGTGACCACACATACATATTGGAACAGAGGGAAGCTTCCTTTACTGCTATCCTTGATAAGAATTCTTGCTTCCATGTCACTGTTAACTATGTGGAAACAGAAATGCTGTATGCTTTTGTGTTAGTGGAGGAATTGAGTGGCAGAAGTCTTGGTCAGACCTCGGAAAAGATATTTTTTAGACTACAGCTCCTGAAATCCCATCACCACCAACCTTGCGCTTGCAGAGATGAAGGTCCACCTTACTGTTTTTGTCCCAAAGCCTCTGCTTTCAGTCACTCATCAAAAGCGTAATCCCCACTTCAGTGATAAAATTAATCACAAATCTCAGTAGTTCAACATATATAAATTTGTATATAAGATTGTATGTACAGCACTGTGTAAATTTACAGCGCTATATAAATAAAGGTTAATAATAATATAATCAAAAAAGTATTATTATTTTTTACACTTGCATGCTTCTTTTTCTCCCCTCCTTAATGTTTTGCTTTCTAACTTGATAAAGTGTTTTGGACAAATGTAACGGTTACAAATTTGGAAAGTATTACTCAAATGGCATTGCCTGCCAATTGTTCAAAAACTATAGGATGGGGACACACAACTACATGCCCTTTTCATTTGTGTTTGTGTTGTATGTCTTCAATTTCTTTCTGACATACAATAACACTAAGGAGACCCTATTGCAGGGTTTTCTTGCCAATGTTCGTTCAGACAGGATTGCCTTCCTCTGCAGTGTGACTTGCCCAGGGTCACACATTGAGTTTCCATGTCTGAGTAGGAATTCAAACCCAAGTCTCTAGAGTAGTAATCCAACACTCAAACCACTACACCATGTTGGCTCTCCTTTCACTTACTCCGCTTCTATTTTTTCTCGTAACAGTTTGTAGCATTTCCCACCCACTGAGAACACTCAATGCTTATTGACTGTTATAAAGAAATTAAAGGTGTTGCAGAAGCCACAGTTGTTCAACCCTAGTCTGGGCTGATACAGACATGCTTCTTAGCTGCCAATGTAGTGCCCCAGGTATGGTTGGGAGCCTCTCCCTCCATCCCATTCCACACATCAACTCACTATATCATTCTTGTCCACACGGGTCCCCACAATCTTCAGTCTGATCTCATCATCTTGCTGGATGACAATGTCCTGTTTAGGGTTGGAGGAGAAACAGGGAGCATTAAGTAGGAGAGTTAACATTGTTCCCTTATTTCTGATGTCCAGGTTGTGAGTCATTCTTTGCACTGTCAAAATACAGCAAACATCATTCAGATGTTTTGGACAGCAGTTCCCACACATCTTACACTAGACATGCTAGAAGAGATCTGTGAAGTAAAATATCTGGAGGCACAATGGTTCCTTACTACTATGTAAAATGGAGGTATCAGTGGGCTTGGGGGAACTGCAAAGTTTCATATGTATATATAAAAAAAGAAGGCGCTCTTGAAGCTTGAATATTTGATCACTGTTCCCACTTATAGAATCATAGAATCACAGAGTTGGAAGAGACCCCAAGGGCCATCCAGTCCAACACCCTGCCATGCAGGAACTCTCCATTAAAGCATCCCCGACAGATGGCCATCCAGCCTCTGCTTAAAGACCTCCAAGGAAGGAGACTCCACTACACTCTGAGGGAGTGTATTCCACTGTCGAACAGCCCTTATTACCTGCTAGTCCATACAAAAGGGGTAATGAAGTACAGCCTCCTAGATGTTGTGTTAGAGTCCAGTACAAATCTATCATGACTTTGCAGTTATATTTCTATGTTGGCTTTATAGTAGAATGACAACTGACTTACAATTATGTTTGAGGCATGTGCATTTATCTATCTATCTACACAGAAAGAGAGTGTTGAGTATATATGTAAAATGGTATGTGAAAACTGATAGGATCTATAAATGATCAAAAAGAACATTGATAACTCTAGCTGGAGATACTGCCTGTTTCAAATATGTGGAGGAGTATTTTTTCTCGTCAGCCTTGTGGGATAATGGAAATCAAGGCAAGAATGAAAGTTAGTAAAGGGGTTCTGGATAGATGAGCCTAAAATGGATACTAGGAAAGCCTGCAAAACTAGATGGCAGGATGTGGGTCACAACAGGATGGAGACTGTAGATGAGGGCAGTTCTGTCTGCAGTAAATTTCATTTGTTACTGAATAATAAAGGTCTTACTGAGGAACATAAAACACTGGATTACTAAACGTTGAAAAGGTGCAGGGTCTGACATGTCAAGCTGCAGCTCCTATCAGCCTTAGCCAGCATACCAATAGTGAAGAATACTGGCAATTGAAATCCAACATCTGAAAGGCTACACTTTGCCTGCTCCTGCCATACAAGAAAGGCAAATAATGTCAGGTCCATTCTTCAGCCCTGTTCAACTCCCCGACACTTTTGCATACAGTATGAGGAACACGCTCACTTCATCAATGGTCTTGTAGCAAGGTGGATTAGAGTTGGGGTCAAATTCCATCTCAGAGGGAATAGACTGTAAAAACAAATGGGAGGCATCATGAGTGACTGTACAGAGGTGGGGGGGGGGGGAGGGTTCACAGTTTAACAACAGAGCAGATACTTTGCATACTAATGCCCCCAAATTCAATCCCCAGCTATATTCCCTTGTAACAAAGCCCATAAAGGCACTGCCAGTCATGAGAGACAAAATGATTTCTCTTTCACCAATGATTTATTGGACTTACAATATGTCCTGTTCATGTTCTAGGAAGGGGGATTATTTTATTCGAGGACAGCTCTTCAGGAAGAACATAAGAAATTGCCTTAAATGATACTGCAGCTTTCAGTAACCTCATACCCTTCTGCTGTGGTTAGACCAAGCCATGAGGCATGCTGGTTGGGGCTGGTGAGAGCCATCTAAAGTATCTGGAGGGTCTAGTGTCCTTATGATGCAAACTTGGTAACTGTGGTTCCTAGAAGCATGTGGCCAGGTTTGAGATTAGAAGGAAGCGACTGGTCCTTTTGACTGCTCTCAGATTATTTTAAAATAAAATTTACCGTAATCAAGGCAGCAGGAAACACCATTTTAGTTTTCCACAATGCCTCAGGGTAACATAAATACGGGTAGAGACTGTAGCAGCAACACTGTGGGAGATTTTAAAAGGTGCTTCCACCCTCCTGCTGTGAATGTAAAAAGCTGCTGTTGCCATCAGATAACCCCACTATGCCCCATTAATACAGGAGGTTCTCTGCTGGCAGCCCTCTAAAACTTGGAGTCAGTTCTGTCAAGACAGTATTCTCCTCCTCCTGTCAGACTTTCCATAGACACTTGCAATGTGGCATATTATTCCCCCAGTACTTACATGCCGTGAAATAAAGCAAGACATGGGTCCAATTTCAGTGAAGAGTCCAACCTGGTCAGAGATGGGCGAAACAATAAGAGGATAACTAACAACTGAGATTATATCTTGCAAAATCTTTCATCACTCGGATCCCATCTCCGTTCTCCAAAACCATCCTGTATTCAATCAAAATGATTTGCAGAAACAAACAACTCCCTTATACCTAAAAGAGGTAGACAATCTGAAATAAGCCATCCCACAAGCAATCCCTCCACTTCAACCATTCCCCATAGCCAAAACTGGAAGATGGTAGGACAAAACAGCTCAGATCCAACATTGAGAATCCCCTGCACAATCTCCTGTTTCCTCTCCCTTACCTTGTTCACTTGAGTCACAACAGCATCGACCACTTCACCCTTGAATGGCCTGAATACAATGGCCTTGTATTTGACTGGGTAAAGGACGAAGCCCCGCCCGGGCTGGATCACACCCGCACCAATGTTGTCAATAGTGGTCACAGCAATGACAAAGCCATATCTGGAAGACAGCATTTCAAGAGTTCATGTCAAGTGTATATTGGCAAGCATTATTTAAAATGATTGGAGAGTGGGGATGCTTAAAGTCAGGTCTACCCAAACTGATGCCACCCAGATGTACTCAACTACACTACCATCATCCCAACCAGCATTAAATAGTGGTGACAGATTATGGGAGTGCCTGTCCAACAACAGCTACAGTATCACACTTTTGTCCGCCTTGGTTTTTCCACTGACCAGCAGTGGCTCTGCATCTTCAGAGAAAGGCCATTTCCCCCCTGAAAATTTTGTCTTATTAAAAAGCAAAAACAGTGGAGAATGCCAAAATTTGTTTCTAAATCTTCCAAAAAGGTTGTTTCCAGGTACCAAATCTGAACGCATACTATGAAGCATACTAGCTGCAAGAACTGCGGAAATCAATGATCAAAGATTATGCAGAGGTTTGGTTTCATCTGGAAATCAGTGATTCCTCCCCCCCCCCACCCCAAACTTCTCCTTCTGGTGATTTCCCATAAACATTTGGATACCACTGCAAATCCTTCCTTATATTAACACTTTAAAATGTTTTGTTGACAGAAAGATCTCTTACCTTCAGCCTTATTTTCTCTTCGCTGTTAATTCTCTTTATTTACATAAACCCTCTTTGTTTAGATAAACCAATTTTCTAGTTTTAAAGGGAAGGATGGCAAAAGGTTGGATAGAGGGCAAGACATGTTACAGTACAACTATTAAAACAAGTATCCTTCTCAACGTACCACTTTGCTTCCCTTGAACTATCTTGGCAATTGTATAATTTATCACGGTTTTTTAAAGCTTTCCAATGCAAAAGCCCAACTGGAGGCCTTGGTAAGGTAAACACACCCATGAGATGTTCTCTTACCTGGACTGAGCTTCTATTTATAGGCCTCTTTGCAATCTACTCGGCCGATTTCCGTGGAGAGAAATGCCCAATTCCTACTCTTACTTACTTGCCTGTGCAGGTCCCCTCCACTTCAGTGAACAGCTTCTGTTTTACTGTGTTGAGGAGGTTGGGCCCAAAGTAACGTGGATGCAGCAAGATTTCATGTTCCAAAGAGATCTGGAGGGGGAGAAGATGGAGGTCAGTCTCGACCAAACTTCACCTAGTTACAGTAGTTCACAGTGAACTCTTTCAAACGGGAGGAATTTCTCCCAACTCCGAATGGAGCCAATGCGGATTCACGTAAATTCGCTAGTTAAGCGAATTTACATGAACCCCTGCTCTGTTCAGAAGGCATTCGAAATTACTTCCCATTACCTGAAAATAACCCCCTCCTGCCCGAAATTGCGTGCGAAGCTTTAATTCGCAATAACGTAAAACCCATGATTACATTCGAATTGACATTAAATTATACTTCCAATTTCCGATGTCTGAAAGAGTCCAGTGGTATTTAGATCCCTAGAAGTGCTAGCCACATTCTCCTGGAGACTCACAAGCAGGACACAAAAGAGACCACTCATCCCTTGATGTCTGCTTACAGCAAGAAGTTTATTATATCATACGTTTTTATCTAAATAGTTCCCATACCTTGGACCAAACATTGATCAGAATAGAGACTGCAGTCAAGAAATCAGAAGGAGACTAAGAATGGGAAGGGCAGCCATGAAAGAACTCGACAAGATCCTTAAGTGTAAAGATATGCACCTGAGCTGCTACAGTTTGAATTGTACAGGCCATGGTATTCCCCATCACTGTGTATGGATGTGAGAGATGGATAGGGAAGAAGGCAGAGGAGAGGAAAATCAATGCATTTTGAGATGTGGCCCTGGAGAAGAGTGATGAGGGTACCCTTCATGGCCCAAATGACAAACAAATGGGTCTTTGAGCAGATCGGGCCTGAACTCTCCCTGGAAGCCAAGACGACTAAGCTGAGTCTGTCCTACTTCGGACACATCATGAGAGAAAACAAGAATGCTAGGAAAGGGAAGCAGAAAGAGGGGAAGGCCCCATGCTAAATCATAGAATCCTAGAGTTGGAAGAGACCCCAAGGGCCATCCAGTCCAACCCCATTCTGCCATGCAGGAACTCCCAATCAAAGCATCCCCGACAGATGGCCATCCAGCCTCTGCTTAAAGACCTCCAAGGACGGAGACTCCACTACACTCCGAGGGAGTGTGTTCCACTGTCGAACAGCCCTTACTGTCAGGAAGTTCCTCCTAATGTTGAGGTGGAATCTCTTTTCCTGCAGTTTGCATCCATTGTTCCGCGTTCTAGTCTCTGCAGCAGCAGAAAACAAGCTTGCTCCCTCCTTAATATGACATCCCTTCAAATATTTATACAGGGCTATCATATCACCTCTTAACCTTCTCTTCTCCAGGCTAAACATCCCCAGCTCCCTAAGGCGTTCCTCATAGGGCATGGCTTCCAGACCCTTCACCATCTTAGTTGCCCTCCTTTGGACACACTCCATTTTCTCCACATCTTTTTTGAATTGTGGTGCCCAGAACTGGACACAGTATTCCAAGTGGGGCCTGACCAAAGCAGAATAGAGTGGCACTATAACTTCCCTTGATTGAGACACTATACTTCTATTGATGCAGCCTAAAATAGCATTGGCCTTTTTAGCTGCTGCATCGCACTGTTGACTCATGTTCAACTTATGGTCTACTTGGACTCCTAAGTAGACCTTAGTCTAGGAAATAATCATCATCATCCTCATCATCCTCAAATGCATCTGAGGAAGTGGGCTGAAGTCCAAGGGCTCTCTCCAGACTCTCTCTCCAGACTCCCATTTCACTCTCTCTTTGGAGCCAGGGATTCTGGGAGTTGGAGTCCAACGTTTCAGACTCAGGCCCAGGCCCTCAAAGAGAAAGGCGCCATCCTTAACACTCACATGATAGAACATCTTCTTCCCAGGACCGGAAGTGGCTTCCTTCGCGTCCGCCAAAGCTCCGACTTCCTCTTCCTGTGGCTAGAAAGGCGGCGGCGCCTCCTGATTGGTCGAGCCCCTCAGGATCCCAAGCCGCCTTAAAGGGACAGGAACTGTGCTCTTTGGACTACAGCTCCCACAATCCCAGGCCATTGGCCGACGTGGCTGAGGCTTCTGGGAGATGAAGTCCAAAATTTCTCTTCAAGGCCCCAGTTTGGGCAACCCACTGTTTTAGGAAATATGGATCAGAAGCATGGACTGTACATCCCTAGGAGTGTTTATTGACTTGATTTCTAAAGCACTGTAGGTTTGCACAGCGCTGTACATAAAACAGAATGGAATAGAATAGAATATTATTCTGGAATAGAGTATTATTCTAAAGTAGAATAGAATGAATATTACAATATTATATATTATATTATAATATTAGTATATAATAGTATTATATAGTTATGCTATTATATTTTAATTATATTAATATATAATATATATTACCATATTTATATTAATATATATTTATTTATATATTTGTAAACCACTTTGATCTTTTTTGGAAAGGTGGTATATAAATAAATTATTATTCTTATTATATAATATATATAGTATATATATTATATAATATATATATATATATATATCATAATATATTATTATATATTATAAAATATAGTATATATTTTTTATTATATTTTATTTATATATATATATATATATATATACAGTACAGTATATTATAATACATAGTGTATATTTTATTATATTTTTATATATATTTATATTATATATATTATATTAATATATAAAATAATATATATTAAATAATATATATTATATGCAATAATATTTATATATATATCAAACTTTATTATAAAATATAATATATTTTAATACAATATAATATAAATATAATATAAATATAATATAATATGATATACAATAGTATATATTTTATATTTTATTTATATAAATTTATATATATATATATATAATATTATAATACATATAGTATATTATTATATATTATAAAATACAGTATATATTTTATATATATATATATATATATATACCTTATATATATTATATCAATATAAAATAATATATATAACGTTATAATATTATATGATATAATAATATAGTATAATATTATAAAATATTATTATGTAATAATAATTATAATATAATCATAGTAATAATATGCTATAATAATTTACTATAATAATATTATAGTAAAAATTATAGTACTATATAATGTTATAATATCATTATATAACATTCTTTCCTATTAAACCATATTATCCCGGCTCAGTGCTAGGCAATCCTGGGAATTGGAGTTTATTGTGGCCCCAGAGCTCCCTCTGACAGAGAAGGCTCGGTGTCTCACAAAAACTACAGCTCCCACAACTCCCTCGCGCTGAGGCAGGGCCGTTTAGCCCCCTTTTACGAGGCTCCTCCAATCAGAAGGCCGTAAACCGTTCTCGGCTTTTGCGATTGGCCGCAGCTCGGACCAATGAGGAGAGAGGACCCTCGGAGGCGGGGGTCAGGATTGGCGGAGAGCTAGAGACGGGCGGGGAAGGGGACCAATGAAGAGTCGTTTTGAGAGAGAAGCCCCGCCCTTTTATAGATTGACAGGAAGTAGCAGCCAATCAGGGAAGAGGGGTGGGGCGGCGCCGGCGGCCTCTGCTTTGTGGTGGGTAAGTGGTCGGGCCAGGGCTCCCTCTGAGGGAGATCTTTCTATGGGGTCCGCGGGGGGCCAAAAAGCCCCCTTCGAAGCGGGGAGGATTAAAACCGCCGCCATTTTGTGGCTTGTCTTCAGTGAGGGAGACTGAGGGAGGAGGAGGAATAATAAATATTTATTACGTTTCTATGCCGCCTTTCTCCCAGAAAGGGACCCCAGGCGGCTCAAGAGATAAACAAACAAACAGAAACCTTGACAGTAAATGTTTATAAAGACTTCAGACCCCTCTTCCAAGACCCCAAACTGGGCCCTTTAAGAGGATTCCGGACTCCGTCTCCAGAAGCCTCAGCCATGTGGGCCAATGGCGTGGGATTCTGGGAGTTGTAGTCCGAAGTTCCCTTAAAAGAAAAGGCCACTAGACTCAGGATGGAGGGAAGCTTTGGTCAGGCCTCACCTGTGTCCAGTTCTGGGCACCACAATCCAAAAAAGGATGTGGAGAAGCTGGAATACATCCAGAGGGGAGAAGAGAGTTGTTGCATTGCATCCCTCCTCCATTTAGACCCTGCTGCCAATGGAAGTATGGTGTGTCTAGACCAGGGTTCCCAAACTTTGGGCCTCCACATATTTTGGACCGCGTATGAAAGGGATCTAGGGGTCCAAGTAGACCACAAGCTGAACATGAGTCAACAGTGTGATGCAGCAGCTAAAAAGGCCAATGCGATTCTAGGCTGCATCAATAGAAGTATAGTGTCTAGATCCAGGGAAGTAATAGTGCCACTCTATTCTGCTTTGGTCAGGCCCCACCTGGAATACTGTGTCCAGTTCTGGGCTCCACAATTCAAAAAAGATGTGCAGAAACTGGAGCGGGTCCAAAGGAGGGCAACCAAGATGGTGAAGGGTCTGGAAACCATGCCCCATGAGGAACGACTTAGAGAGCTGGGGATGTTTAGCCTGGAGAAGAGGCAGGTTAAAAACACAAAAGCGCACAATTAAAATTCAGTCCTATAAAACCACTAAAATCCACTCATACAATACATACTAAGATTAAAAAGTCATGGTTTAAAACCGACTGGGTAGGCCTGGTGGAAAAGATGGAGATGACTGCGCTACACTCTTACAGTGCTACTATTCCACCTCGACTGCTCTGGATGTCTCCTGTTGCATTCTGGGATTTGTAGTTTAGGGAAAGGCATTAAGAAGAATTCTCAGCGGGCTATTAGTCCTCACTGAACTACAAACCCCAGAATACAACAGGAGACAGCCAAAGCAGTAAATGACGTTTATCACACTAGAGGGCAAACAGGATTTAAACAGGAATTAAACAGGAAATGCCTTATGTTTAACATAGGGCATTTAACATGCCTTATGTTTAACATAGGGCATTTCCTGTTTAATTCCTGTTTAAATCCTGTTTGCCCTCTAGTGTGATAAACCTCTCAGCACTATAAGAGTGTAGTGTAGTTTAGTCTAGTAATCTACTAATGATGTATTTAATGTAATTCTAAATACTATCAGTGTTTTCAGCTGTTTTCTCATCTCTGGCAGGTCAACCACAGTCTGGGGGCAGCAGACGAAAAAGTCCTGTGGGAAACTTTTCCTAGTCTAGTTGTATTTAGAGTGTACAGGGCAGATTGTACAGATGAAGGTGATCCTGTAGGTAACCTGGACTCCAACCATGTAGGTAAGAATAGGGAAGACACAGCCGGAAAAGGGGTTCCAGGTTTGGTCGGGATTGGTCACAGATGCTCCAAAGAGAGAGTCTGTTGGAAGTGCTGGAGTGAGGAGTACAGACTTGATGGTGGAAAACAGGATTAAAAAGAGAAGGTTTGCAGTAAGCATTGACTATTCTAAAGAGACACACAGGTTAGGGTCAAATGACAGCTGAGTAGGGTGCAGTGCAGGATGACCAGATGCCTTCCCCACAAGGAAGCATAAGGCACCGCAAAATGTAAGACGTTCAACAAAAATGTAGGGCATTACAAAATGGAAGCTAAAAACACTCATATAAATTCGTGCTTCTTCGTCATGCCCAAAATGGAGGACATTTTGCAAATCATCTTTGACATATCCTGGAAAAGAAGGACATCTGGTCATCCTGGGTGCAGTGGAGGGGGCCTTATGGCTTAGGTGGGATTCAAAATGGGATTCTGAGGCAAAGAATCCATTGGCATCAGACAGTTGGTTGACTAGCTGTAAGAAGGTTGTTGTTGCTCCAAAATAATGGGTAAACAGATTCCTAGGAGTGTACACGTGTCAGCAAAAACCTGTTTTTCTTCCTCCAGATGCTAAAAAGGAAATAATTTTAACAGTCCTGGGGAGGGGGATGGCAAATAACAGCCTGAGCTTTCAGACAGCATCTCTTGGTAATAATAGACAGCATTGGGTTAAATGACTGAGGGCTGTGACAAGTATCAAGCAACTTTTCATGCCCATTTCGTTCCTGCAAGTGTATGTTAAAGTTACCAAGTGTCCTCTCTTGCTGTTCTTTTTTTCTCTGCCCTGCGACCCTAAAGGAGGCTGGACTATGCCACTGATTTTCCCACTCTCTTGAAAGAGGCCTCAGCATGGAGTTCCCTGACCACAGCAAAAACTTGCTGCAGAGCTTGTGGGAGCAGCAGCGGGAAGGCTTCCTTTGCGACTGCACTGTGCTTGTGGGCAGCTCTCAGTTCCAGGCCCACCGGGCAGTGCTGGCCTCCTGCAGTGCCTTCTTCCATATGTTTTACAAGGAGCGGCTAGACAAGCGAGACTTGGTCTCAATCAACAATGAGATTGTCACGGCCCCAGCGTTTGGACTGTTGCTGGAATTCATGTACAAAGGCAGCCTTGCCTTCAACGATATGCCAGTGGAGGACATACTAGCAGCTGCCAGTTACTTGCATATGAATGACATTGTCAAGGTATGTAAGAAGAAACTACAGGCCCGAGCTTTGGCAGAAGCAGACAGTACAAAGAAGGAAGAAGAGGCCCCGGGCAATTCGGAACGTCTGCCCAGCACCTCGAAGCTCCAGCCTCCGATGCCTGAGTCCCAGCTCTTGCCGCTTCCACCCCCACACCTGTATGAAACAGAAAATAGCAAAAAAGAGGAGTGGAAAGGAGGAGAGAAAACTGTTTCTGAGGAAGCAATGGCCTCCACTTTGGATGTGGCTGATACTACACAGCCAGGCATGGAAATTCCTCTGCCACCAAGGCCTCTGACGACACAGCCGCTATCCGTGATTGACATTTCTTTCTCTAGTCCCAGTAGTTCCACTGAAACTACATCATATAGTTGCTTACCTCCCGCATGTGTAGCTGAGGGATCTTCTAGCATAGACCATGCTTCAGAAAGGTATGCAGAACAGCAGGCAAGCAGCTTTGGCACAGTGTACCAGAAGGAACCAAACAGGCCCTCCATCAAAGTCAAGGTGGAAGCCATTGTGATTTCTGATGAGGAGCCAGAGGTGACAGAGCAACTGGAGGGGCAGAGCACAACGTTGAGGCTGGAAAGTATCTTCCAGAGGCCTGCTGGAGAGGCAGGTCTAGCTGGAAGGTGTGGACGTCATCCTGATAACTTTGAGGAGCCTGGTGGTATGGAAGAGGTGTCTTCAGAAAGTGGCTTCCTACCTCAAGAGCATGCCCCTTACCACATTATTCCCATGCCTGGTGGGCAGAACTTCTCAAACATGGTGACTCCACCCCTACATGAACAAATGTACTTGCAAGATTTTGAATCCCACTCTAACTTTGCCATCTTTATGGAAGATGTACCCACTTGCAAGACATGCGGGAAGACCTTTTCATGTTCCTACACGCTACGGCGCCACGCCACTGTCCACACACGGGAACGCCCCTATGAATGCCGTTACTGTATGCGGAGTTACACGCAGTCTGGAGACCTTTACCGGCACATCCGCAAAGCCCACAATGAGGACCTGACAGCCAAACGTTGCAAACAGGATGTGGAGAACCCCTCATAGGTTGCTTGGAGAGTTGATTCAAGGTTGATCATCCAGACCGTTCCCAGCACAAAATAATATTCTTTCTGTTAACTTCCTTATTCCAAGCCAACATTTGGTCTCCATCCTACTTATTCTGGTCTTCCCCATCCAGTGTCTAAATTTTGCTCCATCTTTGCCATAGGAGTTTGATATGTTTTTTTTCTTTTCTTTCTTCCAGAGGGTAGTTTTTGGGCAACGCAGTTTGACACTCAAGCCATTCTCTGTACACTTTGGAAGAAGCCACATAAGTAAAAGTAACCAGGGAAGGTTTTTATTTTTATTCCCCTATATTTATGTAATACAGTGGGCCCTTGAATCCATGGATAAAGAATCCATGGATATGGAGGGCTGACTGTGTAATGTTGCAATGGTTACTTTAGCTCCCACGGGGGACCACTACTGGTTGACTGACAGAAGCTGTTCTGCATCAAGAAAGATCTTTATCACTGATGTTTTAACTGAAGGGGTATGGAAAGACAAGGTTTTAAGCATGGTGGCTGCCTGGAAAAAATAGCCAAGGGGCAAGAGTGTATGTAAGGAGGATTGTGTTAAAGGTTTTTGTTCTTACACTGTTCCTTCATGCAGATACCTCTTTAAAACAGCCCCTCTCACACAGCTTGATGTGTGGCATTATGGCACTATCCAAAAGTGTTATCCTTTCTACGTAAAAAAAGGAATGTATGCTTTGCCCAAGCTGCACCGCCCCCTTCTTCCATTTTATGTGTAACTTCAGTGGGATTTAATCCCTTGTTCACACCTTGATTCCCTTTGTACCCACTTTCTTCTTTTTCTCAAGCCTATACAGCAATGACTGCCAGCTGCCCCTCACCTGTGGGGACATGCAGCCCTTCCCTCGTGAAGTGTGTTTTTCCAATGTGTTTGTTCTGTAAGCAGCTATAAAGTGATCTCACTGCCAAGGATACACATTTGAAAGTAAAACTGGTGCCCTGAGCGCTCCTGTATTAGCCGTTTCTTTGTGGTGCACATGTCCTCTGTTCCCTTCATAATCCTGATTGTTTTGGGTTTGATATGGCTCCCTTCTTTCCCCTCAACATAGAATCCTGGAACATTTGGGCTTATTGGGATGGTGATCCTGCCAGGGCAGCCCTCATCACAATTACAACAGAAATTAGTGATGATGTTCTTTTATGCTACAGCAAGGGTAAGAGTTGTGCAGCCTTTCATATGTTGCTGAAATGCAGCTCCCAGCATACTTTAAGATGGGCTATGAAGGCTTGTTCCATTGGGATGTGCAGTCCAGTTACAGATGGAGTACTACATAATTCCCGCTGTGCAAGCGTCAAAGGGGAGTGGGGCAGATAACCTAGAGTCCTGCCGTATTGTTTCACATTCTCCTTTCTTTGAAAGGTATAGCCATGTTAGTTTGTAGAATTAGTATGTAGAGAGATCTTGTAGCACTTTGGGGGCTAACTGAAAGAAAGAAGTTGGCAGCATGTGCTTTCGTAGACGTTATTCTGCTTCCTCAGACTCCACTATATGCATCTGAGGAAGTAGACTGAAGTCTATGAAAGCTCATGCTGCCACCTTCTTAGTCCCAAGATCTCTCTACATACTTTCTGCTATTGTATGACAAGTCTATTCGAAGTTGGGAACGCAAATCATCTTAAATGTTGTCTTGTAGAGATGCCAGTTCTATTTGGGAATCTTTGCAATCCCAAATAAACATTAGGAAAATTATTTTTTTTAATATAAAGGAGCCAGGGTCTTGAAAGACCTTATCTAATATTCTAGCAGCCAAGGTTCGATAAAGATGATGTTAAGCTTCAACTCCTAAACCTGGAACAGAGCAAAGGCTTCAACCACATATCAACGTGGCAGTAATGCTGTTTTGGAAGAAAGACCTCTCCCCCTTCTTAGTGCAAAGGTAGAGTATGCAATGTAAAGTCGCTATGTAAGATGCAAAGTGAAATGTTCTTCTCCTACCAGTTATGGTATATCATAGCAGTCCGCTTGCTTTATCAGCTAGCCATTTCAGCATTCCCTTTTCAACATTTTAATACTTCATGTTTCTTTTAGAAGGAAAAAAAAATATCTGTCACACACCTGAACCTTCATCTATTCCACACCGCTTACGTAAGCTGGAGTGTTTGGAAATGACAGTGAGCAAGTTGATCTAAAATCTTCCTTTGGTTTGTACATCCACCAAGACACAACTCTCCCGCCGCAAGCACAACTTCATGGAACATTTAAAGAAATCATCTGAGGCAATCTTTGTTTATGGACTGTGGGGAAGTGGTGCTGATAGATGCGATCACTTAACTGTATTGCTGCTGTGATGTATCTGGACACAGCAGACATGGAAGACCTAGCCAAGATAAGGAACATGAAGAGATGTGCTTTAGATAACAATACTTTTAGTGATTTCGAGGATTTGGTTTAGGGCAACAGGTTAGCTCTTACTAAGAAGTAGACATCCTGTCCGAGGAAACTGCCCAAACAGAAATAACCTGAAATTGGTTGTTTATATCATAAAGCCTGCCTCCTCCCTTTAGAGAGAGAGAGAAAACACTTCTTCAGCTTGCCCATAACAAAGGTAGGTATATTGAAATAGAAGTTTTCAAAACATCACAACCTGTTTGAAAGAGAGGCAGATGTCCTAGATGTAGAACCAGTTTTTAAAAAGTAGGCAATCGCATGAAAAGACCAAATTTGCCAAGTACTATCAGCCAAACCTGCCCACAGAGTAATTACCTTCATGACGTAAACAACAGATTACATGTTATTTCTAAGGGAACTAAGAGTTCTAGTAGACCACAAGTTGAACATTGGTCTGCAACATGATGCAGCAGCCCAAAAAGCCAATGTGATTCTTATTCTGCATCAATAGAAATATAAGTGTCTAGACAGGTAAATAATACACTATTTTGCTTTGGTTGTCATCACCTGGAATACTGTGTCCAGTTCTGGGCACCACAGTTCAAAAAGGATGTTGAGAAACTGGAGCGTGCCCAAAAGAGGGCGACTAAAATGGTGAAAAATGGTGTGGAAATGGAACAATTTCATTTCCCCGTCACAACCACAAAGCCAGTCAACATGAATTCTGCTTTAAACCAGGTCAAAAAGTGGGCCCTGGTGGCGTAGTGGTTAAATCCCGGTCCTGGAGCCACAAGGTTGTGAGTTCGATCCCAGGGCCCTGAGGTTGACTCAGCCTTCCATCCTTCCATAAGTTGGTCAAAGGAGTGCCCGGTTTGTTGGGGCAATTGGCTTATAGGTTGCAATCCACATAGAGGGTGCTGAGGTCACTATGAAGCAGTATAGAACTGTTAATGCTATTAATAAAAATAGGATTGTAGAGGGACACGCACAAGCAGTTCACTAAATACTCCGTAAAACTTATAGTTTAGAGACTTTACAAGACTCATTGGTACTGCAATGGTTAGCGCCTAAAGCAGTGGTAATTCATTTATAACAAGAGCTGGGATAGCAACACACTAATGATATCACTAATGACCAGTCCTAATACGTTGAGGTTTATCACACTAGAGGGCAAACAGGATTTAAACAGGAATTAAACAGGAAATGCCCTATGTTAAACACAAGGCATGTTAAATTGTTGTGTCTGTTGTGTGAGAAATGAAACGCCTAAAGACTTCTCTCCTTCTATGCTGATATGTTTTAGGATTACATTGTATTCTTGCCTTGCCTTGATTTTATTTTTATTTAGTTTTTAATAGTTTTGTAACTGTAAGTGTGATTTTTATGTATTAATTTTTATATAATTTTATGACATTTTGGTCAAAGGCCGTAAATAAAATTCATTCATTCATTCATACTTATATATTATAAATATAATAATTATTATATTATAATAATAAAAAATAAGTATATCCGTGAATAATGAAATCCACAAAAGTCAAAGCCACAAATGTGGAGGGATGAGTGTAACAATAATAATAAATATACCTAAATAAATAATAAATAAATAATAAATATATAAATTACACTATATTATTATTACATTATAAGTCCCTCCACATTTGTGGCTTTGACTTTTTGTGGATTTCATTATTCATGGATGTACTTATTTTTTATAATAATAATTATTATTTTTATAACATTGTATATATGTATATATATATTATATTATGTTATATATTATTTCATATAATAATAATAATAATAATAATATTAATAATAATAATTTAAACACTAGTCCCTCCACATTTCTGGCTCTGACTTTTGCAGATGTGATTATTCACAGATTTTTTTTTAATTAATATTATTAGTTTGCATATCTTCCCACCCTGAGGATAGCGTAATAATAATGATGATGATAAAATATATCAGAGGAAAAATCAAATATGTAGAAGTGAAAGCCACAAATGTGGAAGGATGTTTGCGTATATAATTAATAATAATAATAAATATTTGTTTATATTAATAAAAATATCATGAATTTTCAAATCCACAGAAGCCAAAGCTGCAAACCCTGGAGAGACGAGTGTATTCATAATAATAATTATTATTATTATAATAAAAACTTTAATTATATTTTCAATAATTAATTTAATAATTAACTTAATATTTTAAAAATAATTTTCAACGCTATGTTTTGTTGTTTTTATTATGCGTTTATTAAACTACAGGAATTTGTAATAATTAATTTAATATGATTAAAATAATTTTTTATTATTTTTTTATTATGCATTTATGAAATTAATTTGCATTTTATAAATAAATAAATATTATTTTTATTTTTTTAAAATTGTCAATGATAATAATAATAAAATAGAAGCCATGAGAATAAAACACTCCCGCTCCGAAGTCGCTTCCGTGCCGCTCTTGCGCCGCCGCGCGCCTGCTTTTATAGCCGCGGTGTGCTCCGCCTTCCTCTCGTCTGGCCAATCAGAGCCGAGGAGGGGCAATGGGCGGGGCGAGCTGGCTGTGTTTCTGCCTCTTTTTTCCCTCTGGCCAATCAGAAACGAGGAAGGGGCGATGGGCGGGGCGAGCTGGCTGTGTTTCTGCCTCTTTTTTCCCTCTGGCCAATCAGAAACGAGGAAGGGGCGATGGGCGGGGCGAGCTGGCTGTGTTTCTGCCTCTTTTTCCCTCTGGCCAATCAGAAACGAGGAAGGGGCGATGGGCGGGGCGAGATGGCGGTGTTTCTGCCTCTTTTTCCCTCTGGCCAATCAGAAACGAGGAAGGGGCGAGATGGCGGTGTTTCTGCCTCTTTTTCCCTCTGGCCAATCAGAGTCGAGGGCGGGGCGTCCTTCTGCCACGTGACCCTTTCAAACCCCCGTCCTTTTGTCTGAAGCCGCTCAGTCTGCGGTTGGCCGGCGAAGAGAGCGGTTGGTGGTTAGAGCTGCAGCTCCTCTTTCCCGCGAATGCTGGGCGAGAATAGCCATGGCAGCCCGCAGAGCCGCCGCCTCCTCCGCCGCCGCCGCCGCCGCCGCGGGGCCTTCCTCCTGGTCCGGGCCTGAGCGGCTCCGTTTCGGGGAGCGCCTCCAAGCCAGCCTGGCCGGGTTGCTGGAGCTGGAGCTGCTGAGAGAGAGGCAGAAGGAGGCCGTGGAGGAAGCGCTCAAGGAGAAGCACCAGCAGCAGCAGCAGCAACAGGTGCGCCCGCCCAGGCCCTGCAGTTCCTCTGGGAGCTGGAGTCCCAAAACATAACCCGGTTTGGCAGCGCTTTCACTTGTTGTCTGGCTCAAGGCTATGGAATTCTGGGAGTTGGAGTCTGTTGTGGGCCCAGAGCGGAGCGGAGCTCCGCTCTGGGCCCCACAACAGACTCCAACTCCCAGAATTCCATAGCAGCTGAGTCAGACAACAAGCTCTGGGCCCCACAACAGACTCCAACTCCCAGAATTCCATAGCAGCTGAGTCAGACAACAAGCTCTGGGCCCCACAACAGACTCCAACTCCCAGAATTCCATAGCAGCTGAGTCAGACAACAAGCTCTGGGCCCCACAACAGACTCCAACTCCCAGAATTCCATAGCAGCTGAGTCAGACAACAAGCTCTGGGCCCCACAACAGACTCCAACTCCCAGAATTCCATAGCAGCTGAGTCAGACAACAAGCTCTGGGCCCCACAACAGACTCCAACTCCCAGAATTCCATAGCAGCTGAGTCAGGCAACAAGCTCTGGGCCCCACAACAGACTCCAACTCCCAGAATTCCATAGCAGCTGAGTCAGGCAACAAGCTCTGGGCCCCACAACAGACTCCAACTCCCAGAATTCCATAGCAGCTGAGTCAGACAACAAGCTCTGGGCCCCACAACAGACTCCAACTCCCAGAATTCCATAGCAGCTGAGTCAGACAACAAGCTCTGGGCCCCACAACAGACTCCAACTCCCAGAATTCCATAGCAGCTGAGTCAGACAACAAGCTCTGGGCCCCACAACAGACTCCAACTCCCAGAATTCCATAGCAGCTGAGTCAGACAACAAGCTCTGGGCCCCACAACAGACTCCAACTCCCAGAATTCCATAGCAGCTGAGTCAGACAACAAGCTCTGGGCCCCACAACAGACTCCAACTCCCAGAATTCCATAGCCTTGAACCAGACAACAAGTTAAAGCGCTCCCAGGCCGGGTTATTTCTCCAGTCTGGATGTAGAAGAGGTGACATTTTTCTTTCTTTCAGTGAGTCTCTAAGGGGCTGCAAGATTTCTTTCCATGTTGATTTTAGAGAATATTATTACCTCTGAATAATAATAACATATAATAATTATTATAATAATTATAATAATATGCATCTGAGGAAGTAGATTGAAGTCTAGGAAAGCTCAGGCTGCCAATTTTTCTTTCTTTCAGTGAGTCTCTAAGGTGCTATACAGAATATTATTACCTCTGAATAATAATAATAAAATAATAATAATAATAATGATATGCATCCAAGGAAGTAGACTGAAGTCTAGAAAAGGTCTTGTTGCCAACTTCTTTCATGCAGCGAGTCTCAAAGATCTCTTTACACATTGATTTTACGCATTGTTATTAGCTTTGGATAATAATAATAATAATACATTGATTTTACTGGCTATTATTTCTCTTGAATAATAATAATATGCATCTGAGGAAGTAGACTGAAGTCTAGGAAAGCTTATGCCACCCAATTATTATTAGACTAACACGACTATGTCTTTGCATTCTAGATCTGCCACTTCATCTCTGTGCACAAAGACCAATTTCCTGGGCCTTTGTGCTCTAATGACCCACTAATGGACCTGCCACTTCATTTCCATACACAAAGGGTTTGTAATGTGAATTGACATCCTCACATACCAGTGGCATATATATATATATATATATATATGTCTGTCCCTGGCTTCCACTCTGCCAAATGCATCTGTGGAAGTAGACTGAAGTTTACGAAAGCCTCAAAGGTGCTACGGTACGTCATCTCTCTATGGACTGATTCTACAGACCAACCCGGCTATATCTTTGAATTCGCTCAGCCTCAGTTCAGTTCATCTTTATTACTGTCATAGACCAGCACAGGTAAAAGGGGAGTACACAATAAAAGAAGTTAACGTTAAAAACAATGGTAAAAACACAGATTAAAAACAGTATAGCCTCAGCTGGATCCCAGCCATTTGCTGTTGGGGATACGGAATAAAAGAAGGTAATGGTAAAAGCAAGGTTAAACACAAGACCATGGCAAACAAACCTGGCCAAGAAAACCCCACAATAGGGCTGCCCTGAGTCAGAATCCCTTTAAAGGCGCCCCACAACAAAACTAGACGCCCTCCTTTTCCACGACTTGTCCTCCATTTCAGCCTCCTGTCCAGGAGGAATTCCACAGTGTCCTCCATTTTGAGCATGGCAAGGGCTGTACCTATTTCATCCTTGTCTCCTCTTGTTTTGGTATGCTTTTTAAAACCTCAGTAGCAAGAGACCTTGGGTATATATTGTAGACCGAAATAAGCATCAGTCAAGGAAGGGGTTGAACTGACGGAGTTGGTTCCCACTAGAGGAGTGTTAAGTTACGCCATGTGGAATTAGTATATAGAGAGATCTTGTAGCACTTTTGAGATTAATTGGAATAAATAAGTTGGCAGCAGGACATTTCCTAGACATAAGTCTACTTCTTCAGGAATTGCACATGGAGTAAATGGCTCCTGGAGGTTGGTCAGTGGGACCAGCAAGGCAGGTCAAAGTAGGCTCCAACAATGTGCTTTGGGAAATGCTCCAGAACTGGCTTTCCAGTTCTGTATTGCACATGTCCCTCTGAAGAATCATAGAGTTGGAAGAGATCCCCAAGGGCCATCCAGTCCAACCTCCTGCCATGCAGGCACTCACAATCAAAACACCCCTGACAGATGGCCATCCAACCTCTGTTTAACCTCTACAAAGAAGGAGTCTCCACCACTCTCCAAGGGACTGTCTTCCACTGTCAAACAGCTCTTACTGTAAGGAAGTTCTTCATGTTAAGGTGGAATCTGTATTCCTGTAGCTTGCATCCATTGTTTTGGGTCCTATTCTCTGGAGCAACAGAGGACAAGCATGCTCTATCCTCAGTATGACACCCCTTCAAATACTTAAACAGGCGTATCATATCACTCGTAATCAAATCTTCTCCAGACTTAGCTCCCTAAGTCTCTTCTCATAAGGCACAGTTTCCAGATCCTTCACCATTTGCCCTCCTCTGGACACACTCCAGTTTCTACACATCCTTTTTGAATTGTGTTGGCCAAAACTGGGCACAGTATTCTAGGTGGGGCCTGACCAAAGCAGAATAGTGTGGCACTATTACTTCCCTTGATCTAGACACTATACTTCTATTGATGCAGCCTAAAATCGCATTGGCCTTTTTAGTTGCCTCATCACATTGTTGACTCATGTTCAACTTGTGGTCTGGAGCAGCAAAAAACAAGCTTGCTCCATCTTCAGTATGGCATCCTTTTAAATTTTTAAACAGGGCTATCATAACACCTCTTAACCTTCTCTCTTCCAGGCTAAAGTGGATAACTCTGTAAAATCATAGAATCATAAGTTATATTTGAAGTAATACACATTACTTGGAAGCAATACACACGGAAAGACATCTGCCTTTGTAAGACCTTGACATCCAGAGCCTAAAACTAACCTTGCTGCACCATCACTGGGGTACTTACAAAACATGGTGGGACTTACTCACTTTTTTATTTACTTTTATTTTATTAATTTCATTTTTATGCCACCTTTCTCCATAGAGAGACCCACTGATGCACCACTGGATAATTTCAGAAGGGATTTAGGAGTCCTACAAGGTTTCTTCTGTATATTTGCAAAAAATATGAAGGAATTGTTTTATAGTTTAATGGTGGTCCAAGCCACACTGCAGAAATAATCCAGTGTGTGGCTTCTTTAACTACTCAGTGCTAAAGAATCCTGGAAACTGTAGTATGGTGAGACATTGAGGCTTCTCTGTCAGAGAGTTTGGGTGCCACAACAAACTACAGTTTCCAGGATTCCCTAGCACTGAGCCAGGGCAGTTCAAGCAGTCTCAGTCTGGATTATTTCTGCACTGTGTTTTGGACTGGTGTGTTAACCAATTTTTCAAAATAGTTGGGAGGGGGAGGACTTCCACATGGTGCTTGCCATCTAACACTTGACCTGACAACGGCCATAAAGTGAAAAGAACGTGGAAAGGTAGTTTAATAAGAGAGAATTTAGTCCAAAACATACTGCAGAAATAATCCAGTTTGAGACAGCCCTGGCTCAGTTCTAGGGAACACAGGTTTTGCTGTGGCACCAGAGCTCTCTGACAGAGAAAGCTAAATGTCTCACAAAAGTACAGTCCCCAGAATTCCCTGGCATTGAGCGAGGGCAGTTAATGCTGTCTCAAACTGGATTATTTCTGCAGTGTAGGAAATGAGGACCAAGAAGAAGGTGAGCATTGTTCTTATCTAGGGAGAGGCTTTTTACCAAGATGATATGAGCCTTATTTTCTGATTTTGTATTCAAAATGTGAAATGCATTAGAGCACCAGGGGGTTCTGGTAGTCCTGAGATGGGGAACATTGACCATTTCTGATGTTCTTGGACTAGAGCTCTCACCTCCATTAGCTAGCTTGGCTAGGGCTAATGGGAGTTGGAGTCCAACAATATCTGGAGACCCTAATGTTCCCCATCCTTGGATAGGTACCTTGTTTGTGATAAGCCAAGGTAACAATGAATGTAGATACAAGAGGGATGTAGAATCTGAAGTGGGAGACTTTGGAGAGGTAAGGATAATTTGTGGAGGGAGAGGCTGCATCCTCACCGAAGAAATAGTCCCGTTTGAGACCACTTTAACTGGCATGGTTCAATGCTATGTAATTCTGCGAAGTGTAGTTTGTTGCGGCACCAGAGCTTTGCCAATTAAAGTGGTGTCCAACTGGATTATTTCTGCAGAGTGGATGCCTCATGAGTCCGAGTGATGCCGACAGGTGAACAAGCAGTGCAGTTTTAGTCAGGCCATAGGGATCAGTGGTTAAAGTGGGGAGATAATATGGGGCAGAGGAGGACATCTGTAAATGGGAAGGGATCAGAGGAGAGATGCCTTGTTTGAGGGAGAGAAGTCTGTTTTGCACTGAACGCACGAGTGCAGAAGCGCTGGTTAGCAAGGGCTGTGACCGAAACCCGGAAGATTAGGCAGGTGTCCAGAATGTAATGGAGCAGGGTTGTGAATGTTGACGTGGCAGATGGGTAATTAATGCAAAAGACAAAGCTGTAGAGAGGGGGATGAAGCGGGGTTGGGGAGGTACAGGTATAGGGCTGGAAGGGGAAGGGTGATGCTGGGAAGGGCAATCTGTCATCGTGTTTTTAACAGAACCCCTTAGGAGGAGGAATTTTTCTAAGAGCAAAATATTTCTGCACACTATACTCAAGATTGCACTGTTAAATCTTGTGGCAAACCACCACAGTCCGATTCTGTTCTTGCATTCACAACTAGGTGCTTGTATCCACCCATCAGCATTCACCTGAAAAGAGGTGTGTAGTGCAGGGCAGGAATGGGAAGGAAATTTATTTCTGTGCTCTTTTGCTTACTGTTTGGATCATTCGGGAGTTACCATTTCTTGTTCCTAGTAGTTAGGTAAACAAGCATTTACCTATATTCCCAAAGAGAAAAAAGGCCAAATTGATTGCAGAATTGAAGAGGGAATTTTTGTTGGTTATGCTAGAAATGGCTACCAAATTCTAAATTTCCTGCAGCAAAGGGTGATGTAGTAGTACAGAAAAAGAGGGCATTCTAATCCCAAAAAATACCTAAGATAAGAAATGCAAAATGGCCCAGTAACCAGTTGGTATGTAGAGCTTGGAGAAAAGGTTGAGAGACAGTGGCATCCCCAGGCTTGGTGTCACCTGGTGTGTATTTGTTGTGTGGGTCTGCCAGGGGGGCAGGGCTGGCTGAGCAAGTGAGGCAGTGAGGGGACGGGGAGGCATATTTGCCTCTTCTTGCTCATGGCCTTTGGGCTTCCCTGAGGTGTCACCCAGTGCGAGCTGCACCCTCACACCTGCTAGTGGCACCACTATCGAAATAGATTTTTCATGAATATCCCAAGAAGTGTGAAGATCCTAAATAATAAAGCTGATTCTCAAGTCCCTTTTACTGTTTAAGACCAGACTGAAGAACCTGTCACCCTCCATATGCTGTTTGACTCCAGTTCCTTCTGCCAGAGACTGCCTGCTTGATAGTGTCGCATGGTGAGAGCACTAGTTCTTCAATGTTTGGACAACCACAGCTTCTTCACCCCTTTAACAGCTCATTTTCCTTCATTTTCCAATATCTTTTCCGTGGCCCTTTCTCCAGTCTCCACATACCTCTGCAAACCTTATGGCCATGAAAAGTTCTTAGCCTGACTGCGTTTGGGACTTGAGACAGCTGTCTTTGGAAACAGTCTATCTTGGAAACAGTCTATCCAGGGATTATCAAGATTTGTTTGTCCCATAGTTGTGGCTGACATTTGTTGTCTTGGCAGGTGACTGCCGCTTCCCTTTTGCCCTTGGGTTGGACTTGTAAACTGTGGGTGTTGGCCGGCCTGTTCCCTGTGTGCAAGTACAGAGGTGGAGTGGGAGAGCTAACCAAAACAAAGCCTCTACTGTTTGTGATACTGATTTCCTGCTTGGCACATTTCCTGGCTTTGATTCGATCCTCATAGAATCTATCTTCCTTCTGGATGTCTGTTGTGAAAACAAGGCTGTCCCTACTATGAGGCACATGCCTTAAACAGGAGATGTGGGCCTGCGATGGCAATTCCCCAGCTGTTCCTTTTTAGTTCCCTGGCCTCCCCCTCTTTTGGAGGACAACGCTATGTATGCCCTTCACCCTTGAAATGGTCTTCAGGTTTGCTGGGAAATCCAATGCAAATGGCAGTAAGTTTCAGTTGCAAAATGTCTGTCGAACACTGGTGAATAACCATAGAAGTGAGTGGTCAGAAAAGAAAAGATGTGTAGATCACTTTTCTATTACAGGTTGCGTCTGCTTTATCCAAAATGTTTGAGACCATTTGGATTTTGGATTTATTTTATTTATTGTTTTATTTTTGGATTCTGGAATATTTACATATACATAATTAGATACCTTGAAGATGGGACCCAAGTCTAAACATGAAATTCATTTTATGTTTTGTATACACCTTATAAACATAGCCTGGAGGTAATTTTGTACATAATGTTTTTAATAATGTTGTGCATGAAACAAAGTTGTGTACACTGAACCATCAGAAAGCACAGGTGTTGCTATCTCCATGTGGACAAATTTAATTTTTTAGAGTATTTTGGATTTCAGAATTCCACATAAGTTGATACTTAAGGGATACTCAACCTGTACTGTGGTAGTTTGTGGTCTTTCTTTCATTCACACCTAACTAGTAAAAGGTTGTACATTGCAGATGCTCTGCAGTTTTGCAGAGGATTTTGGGGGAAGGGTTGGACAGTGTGTGGTTGTTTTAAGTAAGCCCTTAGTAGCATACTTTCCAATTGCCCTGATCTGTCACCCTAGTTTTCAGCTGCTTTTAAAACATCATTGTTTCTTTCTTTCTTTCTTTCACTCCTCCACTTTGTCTTCAAATTACTTCAATTGCTGCAAATTGAGTTCTAAGTGCAAAGGTAGTTTGCACTCAATTCATTTAGCAATAGGGGACGGATGGACAGGAGGGAGGCAGGTAAAGTCAGTCTTCAAAAACTGTGTTGTACCTTGTAACAAGTGATGCCACAAATGTGATACCACAAATGTGAAACATCAGCAAGGTCCTTAGCTTCAATTTGGGAAGTATTTCCAGGTAAACCTTTAAGACTTATGCTGTAAACCTTTTGGACTTGTGCACCATACTGCTAGAAGAAAACATCACAAACTTGGAACATTTACTACTGAAGGTAAAAGAAGAAAATACAAAGCCAGGCTTACTGCTGAACATTAAAAAAAATGGCCATGGAAGATCTATATAAGTTCAGCCTAGATAAGGAGGAAAACAAAATAGTTTAGAGTTCCCATTCGTTGGATCAAACATTGATAAGAATGGAGACTGTAATCAAGAAATAAGAAGACTAAGGATGGAAAGGGCAGCCATGAAAGAACTAGAAAAGATCCAGAAGTGTAAAGATATACAGCAGAGTCAGAATCATCCAAGCCATTATATTACCGTATACGAATGTAAGAGCTGGACAGTGAAAAAAGTGGGTAGGAAATCTACTCATGTGAGATGTGCTAGAGAAGAGTGCTGAGGGTACTATGGATGGCCAAAAAGATGAACAGATGGGTCCTTTACCAGATCAAGCCTGAACTCTCCCTGGAAGCCAAGAAGGTGAAATTGAGCTTGTCGTACTTTGGCCACATTATCAGAAGGCATGACTCACTAGAACGGAGAATAATGGCAGGGAAGGTAAAAGGCAGCAGAAAGGGAGGAAGAACACGTGCCAGATGGATAGATTCAATCAGGGAGATCATGGACCCAAGTTTGTAGGACCTAAGGAGAGTATGGAGAACAGGGGGTCTTGGAGATGTCTCATCCACATGAGTTGAGGCTGATGCAAAAGTGGTTAACAAGAACAGAATCAAAGATCAGAGGGCTAAGATACTCTGAAGGCACCAGATCCTTGGAAGCTAAGTAGAGTCAGCCCTCCTTAATACTTGGATGGATGACTGTCGATGAATACTTCAGGGGAAGGAACTAGCAAAACCATCTCTTGAGTACTCCTTGCCTAAGAAAACCCTATTAAGTTTATGGGGTTGCCATATGTCAACAGGCAATTTGAAAGCGTGCATATGCACACACACATGTGTATCAAAGATCTCTATTAAAACATCATATATACTTTCTTTTTGCTATAAGTTGTTTGGGGGAGGAGCTGCATCAATCCTCCAAGAAACTAGTGCAAAAGACGCAAAAACACTGGAGCAATTCTGCCTTCATATGAGAGAATACTATCCATCTAGAAAACGATCATACCGAGAGAGAATTTGAATTTAGCTTATCTAAAGGTGAAGCAATTGATGATACTAAACATCAGAAAATTAGGCAAGAAGTACAATATTGGTGACTCTTTGAGATGTAAAATGTGGCATTCTGTAGTACAACTGAAAAGCTGTGAACATTTTAAAAAATAAATTATAGAGTATCCGGCCCTTTCTCATCCTTTCATGAATGAACATTTGTGCAGAGTTAAAGATAACTAAACAATGATTCACCGCCTAGGAAAAGATGTCCAAAAGAGTTTATACAGCTTCTAGCAGATGCTATCAATAAAAATAGCAAAGTTTTAGTACATGCAAATACTACTTAATTATTCTGAGCTGTACACCTCATGTTTTCCCATATTAAACAAATGACAGTGATAGTACGTTACACTGATACACTGATGTGATGAAACCATCTGATAATGAGTTGTCTGAGCCTGATATTAGCATAAGAGAACATGTCTTGGGATTTGTTCCACTAAAGAAAACCACAGATGCCTTTATGACAGAAATTCTTATTGGACAGCTTAAGCAAATGGGATTACCAATTGAGACTCTTTGTGGTCAAGGTTATGATAATGAGAATAACATGAAAGAGAGAGAACTGGCACACACCAGAGTCCTGAACATAAAACCAGTAACTAGTTTCTTTGGTTTGGTTCAACAGATTTATAGTTATAATTATAATTAGTTCTCTGCGTCAACTCAGTGTGATGGAAGAGTTGGATCCATGCTTTGAAATCACTTAATAGTATAAAAGATATCATTGTGGTAGTATATATAATGCTTTAATAGAGATCTTTGATACTTGTCCATTAAAATGTGTGTGTTAATGGACCCAAGTAGTCCTGCCGCAGTTGCCCATCTCTTCTCTAGAAGGATTGTCTTTTCAGGAAGGAGCACTTGAAAGGTTTGGCAAGATTTCTGTTGAAGGGGCTGAGCAGAGAAGATTTAAAGCAGGGATCCACTTAAGAATGGTGAGCAAAGCAGATTTAAAGTAGGGAACTCTTGAAGTTGGTTGAATAAAACACATTTAAAGTAAAGCCAGAGGGGATGGTGTAAAACCTATGGCACTATATAAATAAACTAATAATAATAAATTTGCCCTACCCATCTCTAGAGGAACTGTGCATAGTGGTGGGGCCATTATGACTGATTCTGGAAGGAAGGGGACCCACCAACAAACTCACTTGTTCAACAAGAACCTGCAGTCTTGAACATATACTACTGAGCAAACACACACCCAGTTTAGCTGCAAACATCATAATTCCCCTGGGAGGCCACCTGCGAAACAAAGTTGTTTCCTTTGGCTTTACTAGTTGTGTCGAAGAGAGAATTTAAACAGTTGCGGCTTGCATGAGCAAATTAAAAGTTTTTTTTTTTTTAAAAAAATCTGGTGTCGATTCCTTTCATTTTTCCTCCTCGCATAATATATTTCTGCTAGAGATGGAGTACAGGATAGAACCTCCTGACAGATTTTAAAAAATGGAGGCAGGTTGATGTGAGAAGTGCACTTCTCCAGATGTTTGGGCCCAAAGCGCTTTAATTGCCTTTGGAAGTAAATAAGCCCCAAGAACTTGAAATGGTGATACCAGTGAACTGATAGCCATTGTCTTTCTTTCTGAACTGGTGTATCGTGGTTCCACCTGGGTCAGGGAAGGTGGCGTGTGATCCTCCATTTGTTGTTGGACTGCAGTACCCATCAGCCCTAAACAACACGGCGGTGATGCCCCAACATTTGTGCTGTTGTAACATCCCTAAACACTATAGCCGATGTCCCACATTTGTACTGTTGGACCGTTGCTGATGTAACTAACATGGTGAGAATTTTAGCCGTCAAGGTCTGTATTACTAGAAGCTTCCAACCCTGTTGCAAGGGCAGCCCTAAATATAATGTGTGTTATTAATCTTCCCTGTGGTGGGGAAAGGCCTTTTAAAACCTGAGACCCTGAAGCAGTAATAAATAATCCTGCACAAGATGTTCAACAAGTCTGATGGGGTATGATGCAGTTTCCTATGTAAGTGCTGTAAGAAACACTTTCCGAAAGCTACCAAACCCTGTTGCACATATGGAAGTTAATTGCATGGTTCTTGCCTAAATGCAGATCCTGGCCTTTATCCATTTAAGTCATTTTTCTAATTACCCTCTAAGCTGAACCTACTGTGTTTCTAACATGAAAACATCAGAGTCTGTCTACGGCTAAAAGCATGGTCTCTCAGGTCTCTGTAATCTGCCTATATTCAAGGATTCCTCAAGCTGGCATGCCACAGATAGGCTGGACTGCCTCGCTAGCTGCGTCTACACTGTGGAGTTAATGCAGTTTGACACCACTTTCAGTGCAAAGCCTCGGTGCTATGGAATTCTGATAACTGAAGTTCTGTTTAGCCTCCTCTGTCAGAGAGCTGGTGCCACAACAAACTAGAGATCCCAGGATTCCATAGGATGGAGACATGACAGTTAAAGCGGTATCAAGCGGCATTAATTCTGCAGTGTGCCAGCACTCCTTAGTCATTCCCAGTGAGCATTCTTGATCGGTATGTGGAAGGTCATGGCTGAAGATAAAAGTCCTATACATTTGAGATAAATGGCTTGGGTGTGGCTACCTGGCATAGTAGGAAAAGTACACTTTGTATGTTTTACAGCAGGCATTCTAGTCTGAATTCTGGGACTGAGCCCCGTGTTCAAATTTGGCCTTATATCTAGAAATATGGAGAGATTGGGGCTGTAGTGGCGGATATGGAATGTGGCCACACATTTGCATGTGAATATTTAGTGGATTTATTTCTAGCGCTTCGGATCACCCTACCAGTGAAGCATGAACTACGTCCAGCCCAGTTCACCAAGTTCTCATTAAGGAAAATAGATTGAAATGATTTGGTATAAGGTGGTTTGTTCATTAAGTTATATGCTTAGGTCCCTTAACTTTTTAAAAGTTTCCAAGGAAGTTACTTGGTTCAAAAAGTATGTCACTTGTTTATGGAATCTATTGCTCCAAGATATGGTAGTGCCTCCTGGCTTTAAACAAGCAAACAAACAAGCACAAACAGAACCATTTTTGGCATGGTCTATTAGCCAGCAAGCACTGGAACCAGCACGTACATGAAAACATGTAATATATATATATATATTTATATATATTGATTACCAAATGGGAGAGAGGGATGGAGATGCCTTGCTTCTGAGCTTTCTGGAGGCCTCTGGTGGCCACCATAAGAAACAGCGTCCTGGTTTAGAAAGAGCTTTGTCTGTCTAGATTGTTTTATGCACCGGGATTGTTTTATGTGCTGTGATGTAACAATACTAAACTAATGTGGTGGTTATGATTATGAGAATATTGTTCTTTGGTAATATATGTCTCAGAGAAATTGCTTTTGTAGGTAGCAAGATCTCTTGCTTACATGTGTGCACACTTTCAAAAGGTCAGCAAGTCTTTTTTCCTCGAAAAGCTACTGGTGTTTTGCAGAAGCTTTTAAAATAGGCTAAGATTTCTGAAAAGTCTGGAAACCCTGCTCTATGAGGAGCCTCTCGGGGAGCTAGGTATTTTTATCCTGGAGAAGAGAAGGTTAAGAGGTGATATGACAGCCCTGCTTAAGTATTTGAAGGGATGTCATATTGAGGAGGGAGCAAGCTCGTTTTCTGCTGCTGCAGAGACTAGAACAAAGAGCAATGGATGCAAAATAGAGGAAAAGAGAGTCCACCAAAACATTAGGAAGAACTCCCTGAGGGTAAGAGCTGTTTGACAGTGGAAGACGCTGCCTTGGAGGATGGTGTAGTCTCTTTCTTTGGAGGCGTTTAAACAGAAGCTGGATGGCCATCTGTCCGGGTGCTTTGATTGTGTCTTCCTGCATGGCAGGGACTTGGACTGGATGGCCCTTGAGGTCTCTTCCAACTCTATGAGTCTATGATACCACAAGTGCATTGGATCCTCGTTGGAGTTTAATAAACCTGCTTCAGTCCACCGGCAAAAGGAACATGAATTAGGTAGACAAAACAGCAGCCTTTGCAAACAAAATACTGGAAGCTGTGTCTTCTTGGGTTGCTGTGGGTGTGTGCAGCAGAAGGCTGGATGAATGGCTGTTTGCCCTCTTAATCCACCCCTCAACCATCAGGCCACGTGTGTTTCCTGGGCTCCACATCTGAAGGGGTGACCAGGAGCATCCCAGACAATAGTAACAGCTGCCTGGTGCAGAAGAAAAAGCAGCCAGGAGGGAAGCACAGCTCTGGTTTTTTTGTTTCATTCCTGCCAAGCTTGATTTTTATTGCACAAAGCAGCTGTCTTAACTAGTTGTAGAGGGGTGAGGGGAAGGAAAGCGGCAGAAGCATGTTGTAACTGTTAACCCTTTTCATGTCCCCTGAAAACGAACAAATCTTACAAGCCAGTCTAGGCTGGCTAGATACAGACTTCAAGCATTTAGGGTCAACAGTGGTGAGGCAGTTTCCAGAACCCAAAGCTGCACTATTTGGAGCCGGATACAAAGTTCCCAACCACATCTGTCTACATCTTTCACAAGAATAAGAATCAGGCGTCTACCTATGAAAAGTTAGAACAGGAACAATTTCATAATATCAAGTTAGCAATCCAAATATGCCAGTATCTCAAATCTTGTAAATTGTCCTTAGTTAATAAAATAAATTAAAAAAAATTTTTATTTATATCCCATTTTTTGTCTAGACAAGCAAAGTGGCGTACAAGTTAAAATAGAGAACAATATATATCTAATATACCCCTCTTAAAAAGGAATTAAATAAATTAGAATTAAAATGCATAAAAACCTTTAAAAGATTTTTTTAAAAAGATGTATTAGTAACAGTAGAAAGATTTTTTACAAGTTTTATTGCCATCTGCTTCTGCGTAACATTTATTTAATGGATTAACAGCCCATCTAAGTTACAGGACAATTAATAATTCCCAAGTGTCTTAAAACTAGATATTTTATATACTTCTCCAGATGTAATATTCTAGTAATGTTAAGAAAAATTAAGGTTCTGGAAATAAATATTGAGCCCTGGTGGCACACTGGTTAAATGCCTGTCTTGCAACCACTCACTCAGAAACCATCAGGTTGTGAGTTCAATACCAGCCAGGGGTTCGCCAATTATCCAATAATAGGTACAGAGAACAAGGGGGAAGTCTATTGCCTTTGTGACCTTTCTGCTGGACTGTTGTTGCTGACCTGTCTCATTCCACGTCTGTTTGTGTTTCCTGCAAACAGGAGGAAGACCAAAGCAAGAACCTGTTATGTACAACCACTGCCAAGCTGGACTGGAGCAAATCTGAAGACCTACTGGGGACTCCCAAGACACTCCAGGCTTCCTTCAGCTCATCAGAAAACATTGAGATGGATCTTGGGGTTGTGCATGCTCATACAGGAGACAGATTGGACAAGGTGTGCTTTGGGTTGCAAATAATTGGTGAACAGCTCCCGCTCCGAAAGAAAGCTGGGATCAATGGAGGTGACACCCAAGAGATATTAGAGGCTGACTCTAGGCCAAGCTCAGGTATGTCCACACCAGATTTGGGGCGGGGAATCCAACTACTCCTGGAAACTGTTTAATTCTGTATAGTAATATTAATAATAATAATAATTTATTTATTTATATTCCACCCCTCTGGGTGAGCAATCCTGGTCCAGCAGGAAATAGGGTGGATGGACAAGCAATATTCCCTATTTGTGGGCCTCTCTTTTTCTCTCTTTGCTGCAGAGAAGAAATCTTTGACATAATTGCAGGTTTCCTCTTTATTTATATGTTGAATTTATAACCATTCATCCTTTTCAAACTCATCATTCATTTATTTATTTTTTCACCCAACTTTTTCATGCAAACCTAAGCCAAAGTAGTGACCAACCAGAGTTTGGACAAGTTTTGATTGTATATTCTTGCATGAGAGGGGGTTGGACTGGATAGCCTTTGTGGACTTTTCAAACTCTATGATTCTCTGGTGCTGTAAAAAGCAAGCCGTAAGGCAGTTACAGCATCCACTCTAAATGAATTTCCGGCATTTGGCACTTAGGAATAAATAAAAGAGATGCTGGATCATACATAAGGCTTCTTTACTTCTTCAGATAAGAAAAGATGCTGGACTGAAAACCTCCTCTCTGTTCACACAGTGGCTAACCAGTTTTTTTTGGCAGGGGGGTGGCAGTCCCCAGTGAGTGACAGATGAAGCCTGCATTTGCCCTGCAGAGATAATCTGATTTGATGCTGTTTTTAACTTCCATGGCTCAAAGACATAGAATTCTGGGAATGGTAGTTTGTTGTGGCCCCAGAGCAGAGCCACAACAAACTGTCGTTCCCAGAATTCTATACCCTTGATCCATGGCAGTTAAAGTAGCGTCAAACTGGATTATTTCTGCAGTGTGGATGCAGCCAAAGAAACATATTGTCTCTGATATGATATATGTAGTGATTTAACTAGTAACCAGTGATCACCTTATTTTCCACAAATGTATTTAATCTACCTCTGGAACTCTCCCAGTTGGCAGCCATCTTGTAGAACTGAATTCTACCTTTTATCTGTCTGCTGTATAAAAAAGTACTTTCTTTTGTCTGCCCCGAATTTCACACTAAGCTGCTCTATGGATAAATATTGGTTGTTATTTTAGACAAAAACTAATTAAACTTGCATCCATAGCAGGACATCCAATCAATCTTGTTTTGTCTCTCTATTCCAGGGTTCTATGACACCAGCGAAATGGGCTCCTTGTCTGATTCTTGTGCCTCCATGCAAAGCGAGGGGCCTGGGGGTTTGTGCTGCAGCATTGGCTCCTTCCCTCACTTACCAGGATTGAAAGAGAACAACTTTGCTCGCCCGCACTCTACTGATGAGGCTGCTGTCCGCCTCCTAGATCTCCAAATTCAGCATCTCACCTTGGCAGCAAACATTCGAGGCATTGATGGCAGGAGACCTGTATCAACAGGTGAGGGTGGATACATCACTTTTTGGCATGCCTGAAGCATTGTTCTGGCCAAGAGGAATTAAAAAGGAAGAGAGTGAGCAAGACTACATAACTTCTTTACATGAGACATTTCTTTTTTGGAATACAGTTCCTAGAATACTCCAGTGGGCCAGGGATTCTGAGAGCTGTGGTCCAAAAAACCCTGACTTTCCCAAGACCTGTCTTTGAGTATAGGCCAATAGTTCCAAGGGAGCCTGTGAAGAGAATGAGTAGGAAGTGAAGTGGATATGAAGTGCCAAATTCAGCTTGTTTAGAATCTTTTTTTCAGTATGGAGAGGGGAAAGTTTCTAGCCTGCATAGTTGCAAAGAAATAAGCAGAAGTATATGATATGAAATCTCTGCATCCCACAAAAAATTATGAATATTTATTATCTTCTCCCCCATTTTTTTCTAAACTGCTCAAGACAGTTGTGCATGGGTTTTGAATCCCCTATGATCTTACCTATAATGGATCTTACCCATTAGAGCTGTTTTCCTCAACTTGGAGCCTTCCTGATGTATTTGGACTACACCCCAATCATTTACCTTCTTAGGTGAGGATTAGAGGTATTGTAGTCCACACTACTGGGGAAAGCTTCAATAGACTATTTCTGTGTCCTGAGTCATTCTTAAAAAGACATTTTAATTTCCATGTATAGATGGACATCTTATTGGTTCTTGCAGATGTTTGAAAAGTTATTTTTTGGAGTACAGTTCTGGCTGTGATAAAGATTTTGGGAGTTACAGTAAAAAACATTTCTAAACCCTGAATTATCTACCATTGTGTTTCTTTTTCAATGTTTCCCCACTTACTGCAGGAGATATTGAGTTTCTCTTGGGCCTAGGAGACTTGTCCCTTCCATTCCCAAAGAATCCAAACCTTCAGCTGCTGCAGTACAAGACAGACCTTGTCTCCCAGAACACCAGTGAAATCTACCACTATCCAAGTCCATTGCATGCGGTAGCTTTGCAGAGCCCACTCTTCACCAGCAGCCTCTCCCAGAGCTCTTCCCAAGAAGATTTTGATGAAGCCCCCCTGGAACTTGCCCAGACTGACTCTCCAAAGAAAGTACCTACATGCTCCCAGGAGCAGCAGAAGGTACGGTTGGATCAGTACATTGCCAAACTGGTGCTGCGCTATAAGTGCCGTTCAAAAGCCAGCAGGACAGAAACTGGATACCTAGCAGGGAATCCAAAGAGTCTGTCAACATCATCAGTCTGCGGTTCTGTGCTTGGTGCCACGCAGCTCCTTGCCCCAGCCCCTGGTTGGAAGATCCGACGACACATCTCCACTTGTTCTCACTTGCGTTCTCTAGAAGGTTCTGAGTGCTCACAGGAGTCTCAACTCTTGGACTCTCAAGGGGATTTCACTCCATTCCTGGAGATCAGGTCCAACGTCACTAACCTTATTAAAGCTAATGAAGCTTCAGTGATGTCTCTTCCTGATCCTCTCCCATGGTACCCAGAACCTACTTTCATCCCCTATCCAGGTAGGCGCCCTGTTAGTTCAGAGAAGGGAGTTCTGGGCTGGGCAGATGGGACCCAAAGGAACAAGGTCCAGGTTGAGACTCCTTTCAGAAAGGGAGCTTCATTGCCCCAGGATGCCACAGAGTTTGACAAGCTTTATAAAGGCAAACATGCTTCCCGGCAATTGGTGAAAACAGCTGAGAGGCCAGAGAAGACAGGCGAGAGGAGTTGGTTGAGCCCCCGGGAGCTGCTGCACCGACTGAGCCTTCGTCGCCGGCCTTCCTCACGTGTGGGGAGCATGGCTTGTGCTAGCTCGGAAATGAATGTCAATGTAGCAACAGGGCTAGTGTGTCACAGTGGCCCTCAGACTGGCAAAGACAAAACCATCAAGCCAAAATGGACCTCGGTCATGGAGATCTCCAGCAAGACTCCTGGTTGGCATCGGCTGAAAGCCAGCATCTTCCCCCCATCCCACATGCTGAGCCACCATCTTGCTTTCTCCTCTGATTCACCCTCCTCATTTTGCTTTTTGGATGAAAACCACTCTCAGCAGCTGCCCCAACAGCAGGCTGTGCTTACTGGTATCAGGTCTAGCCCTGGCAAAGTAGAAGCTGCAACTGCCATTAACGTGAACGGCGACTGGAATTTCCATCGGCTTGGAAACAGGTGGCCCCAAGCCTCAGCGACTCTGGACTCCACTGACTTGCCGGTCCACAGTTTCAAGCTGCATCGTAGCCGTTCTTTTAAGGAGCTCAGGAAGGCAGTGTCACGCTCTCTCAGGGGTTCCAGAACCACTAAGTGAGTCCCCCCAACATCCCCAAATTTTAGAAAGAGACTGCCAGATCTATTGAGATAAATGCAGTGTGTACACAATGGATTATTTTACCATTAAAGGGTTGTAGGTTGAGGGGGGGGGTTGTTTTGTTTTTTCCATTTCCCTGTCCGACACAGACACTTGAAAAAAAGGAGGTGGACACAAATCTGAGGTGCATCATTCTATTTGACCATGGATACTGAAGCCTTGGAATACCCATTGGTCTTAAAGAAACCAAAATTGAAGCTGAACTCTGATGCTCTGTGGACTTTTTTTTATTATTATTGTGGGGACAAGCGTTTCTAGATCACATTTTTTACTGTCTTGCAGAATGGTAGATTGGAGGAACAGCAAGACTGTGGCATACTTTTTATTTTCCAGTAAAGGTTTCTTTTGGCATTTTCTCCTCTCTCCTCTGGTAGAAAAAAATATGTAGATTTTTTTGTTTTGTTTTTTTGTACAGTTATTAATTTTGTGAACCACTGAGCTTGACATGGTCTACAAGTCTTTGAAAAAACCATTTTCATATTTTGGTTTAGCTCTGCCAAAGGGATTTCCTGAGACACTGGTAGGGCCATTGCAGCTAGTGTAGTAAGTGGAATTTCGTTTACTGTATCAAGTTGTTACAGGCCCAGTGTCATTCTGGAGTGTGTGTTATTCGTTTCTGGAATTAGGCCAGAAGACCAAAGCCTACATTTTTTCCTATGCCAAGTGTCTGGGCTACCAGCCTTTCCTTTGTTCCTACACCTCTTGTCTTCCTAAGAGTTCTGAATGGGGATGGTCTTACTTTTTCATTGTTCTTGGGCCCCCTCATAGGTTTTGTCAAGAAGCATCCCAAGCTTCTTTCCAGAACCTTCATTCTAGAACTTTTACGTTTCAGAGGAAGAAATTGTAAGCTTTTCTATGTCCCTATCCCTGCCACCTTAACTGAAAAGAAATAGGAGGAAGCTCATTTTAATCTTTGTTCAGTCTGCGTTGCTCTCTGAAATACAATCCCCCCCAATCAAATGTGAATGTTAAGACTGAAATTAGAAAAATGAACCATTTTAAATGAGGAGGCTTCCCTCCTCATTATTCTGAGGGTTATCAAGCGTTATGGTCAGTGTGTTGAATTGCATATGGCTTTGTGCAGTTATGGAGTGTCTTTGGTCCACAGAGCTCTCTCCCACAAGGAACTCCAGGAATATAGGTTTCCCCCTTTACTCAGGGTGTATCCGCACTGCAGAAATAATCCAGTTTGACACCACTTTAACTGCCATGGCTCAGTGCTATGGAATTCTAGGAACTGTAACGTGTTGTGACACCACAGCAAAGAAGTTCCAAGGAGGAATTAAAAGGAAGGGGGAACCCAACTGAGTCACAAAGCCAAGAGTTGGTTAGTTGTCCCCCCCCCCCACCTCATATTTTTGCTCCGAAGAGAAAGTGGTGAGCTTGTGGTTTGGGGATCAGCATTTATTGTTTGCCTGTGCTATCTGGAGTCTTGTGTGGGTGTTTGTTTGATTTTGGCTGTGTGTTCTCCTATATGGGCTAAGGGGCAGGGCTCCTAGCAGTTTCTAGGTCTATATAGATGCTGTCTCAGTCTCAAGCTCAGCAAATAGGAATGGAAAAAGAAGAGTATCTTTGTGGGCACTTCATGGTGGACTTTTTTTTTGGGGGGGGGGGGTAGCCTGGACAGCTGTGCTGCTGTGTATGGACCTAGATGGTGATGAAGTTGTTGTAGTAACCTGCAATATCTGTGCAGCATTTGTTTTCTTGCCAGAAGATCTGCTATGTTATACCTGCAGCAAATACAGTCAGCTTGTTCTGTTGGAGGAGAAGGTGCAGCTGAATCCGACAGTATGTCCAAGCTGTGGGTTTGCGTCTTCAGGAGGGAGAGTAACAACATCATCCAGAACAGTCTGGTTTACTTCTTTTTAACTTTTGAAATTTTGAAATTAAAATTACAATACATGCAGTATAATAATACAATAAGTTATCATCTAAAATCATCCTTTAATCTCATCCTCCTTCCCTTCCTCTAATCATACAAAACACTTGCCTTTCAATCCTTGTACTTAAAAATTAGCTCTATTTATTTGTCTGTTTTCGTTAGTGTAAAGCATATCTTCCACTAGTCATCAGCAGATTTCCTGTTCCCTTTTGACTGATGCTCAGGTACTGTCAAAACCTCAGTTAAGACACTGACCAGGAGCAACTCTGCATTAAGTTTCAGTTGGTTTGTCCTCCTCCAGTCCATTACTGATGATAGCTGCTGGGAAGAATTCTTATTCTGCCCTTTGGCTGTTGGCCTGTGGGTTATCTCAGGGTTCTAATTTTATTTTTATTTTTGGGTTTTATTTATTTATTTTTTAATACGTAGTAATGATGGTAACAACAATGATCACAAGATATACAATAATCTGCTTAATTAATAAACCCAATCTCTATCAATCCACATAGTTGTAAATTATCATCCGAATAATTACATGTTGTTCAGATGCAATTGTAACTTTTGATAATATTTTTTACCAAAGTAGAGCTTGATCCAAAGATGGTTTAAGTCCAGTATTAACATGAGTATTTTATTTTATGGTATTTATACCCCCGCTCTACAACCCTATAGGCTATCAGAGCGGCTTACAATTTTTATTTTTAATTAGACAGTTCCCTGCCCTCAGGCTTACAATCTAAAAAGACACAACACAAAAGGGGAAGGGAACGGTGGTGGGGAAGGGGATCAGGTCCAGCAGTTCTTCTCTCCCTCTGAGGCTGGGACCGTGGCAGAGGCACTGGAGGGAGGGCTCTCCTCCTTCCTTTAGGCCAGGCCTGATGGAGATGGCAGGCCTCTCTCTCCCTCTACAGTCTGATGATGTAAATGGCAAAGGGGAGGGCTCTTCCTCTTATTCTAGGTCAGGCCTAGAATGTATTGTTATGTGAACAATACATGGCTTTCTAGTGTTTTCATAGAATCATAGAATCATAGAGTTGGAAGAGACCACAAGGGCCATCCAGTCCAACCCCCTGCCATGCAAACTCCAAGTCAAAGCATCCCTGACAGATGGCCATCCAGCCTCTGCTTAAAGACCCCTAAGGAAGGAGACTCCACCACACTCCGAGGGAGTGTGTTCCACTGTTGAACAGCCCTTACTGTCAGGAGCTATTCCTGAAAAAGCTATTCCTTTTTCACATCTTTTATATCCCCTTACAGCTCTCACTTTGTTAATTTTTCCGAAAGTGCTATGGATCATAGTCTGCTTAGCCACTTTTGTACTGAGAGTTCTTCTGATATTTTCCGTACTTTCACAATTTCTAATCTTGTGGCACTTAACATTAGTACTATCGATCCTTATTTGGCAAATTTTCATTAATGCTTTCAAATATGGAAATAATTAATAATGCTCCTCTAAAATGAACTTTTTGAGCTAACATTTGGCTTAGCAGAATATGATCCGTCCTAATACTTCTTCTCAGAACTTTAATACTTTTGGATATGTTAACCACACATGTTCCTAATGTCCTATATTTCCACAAACCCACAAAACACAATTTTGCCACTTGAAATTTTGTTAATAATTTTTAATATATCTTCTCTGGTCTGGGGCAGATATTGATTTATAAGATAGCATTTTCCAGATTGACTTCCATTGTTTTTCTAATGTTTATATTCTCAAATCTGACTCCCAAACAAGTCTCACCCCTTTGGATTTGCCAAATTCTATTTCTTGAATATTTTTGTGTAACTTTGAGTCTTGCTCTGTAGTTTTAAATATAGTTAGAGGTCTTGGAGGGCCTTCTGTTTTATTAGGCTTTGAATTTATTTTTGTTGGTTGAAACCATGATGGGTTTTTTTGGGGGGGGTATAATTTTATTTTTGAGCCATTCTGATTGTATGGATTTCCCATTGATGTATAAATACTTTATTCTACATATTTTTCTCTCTTCACAGCCTTTGTATTGGTTATATTTGTATTCTTGCTTAAATAATTGGTGCTCTAGGAAAGGGAATGTCCATGCTGTTTAATATGAAACCACTGGGAGAGGCCATGGAGTTTTGGAGTTCAGTACCACTAGTAAGATGATCACTTCCAACTCTATCTCTCTTTCAAGGTAGAAGTTGCAGCTTCTACCTTGCCAGGGCTAGACTTCCAACTCTGTCTCTTCTTTTCTATCTAACACCAAGAAAACTGTTACAGTGCTCCAACAGTGTCTGTAGTCAGTAATGGACTGGATGAGGGCAAACAAATAGACAAGACAGAGGGGCTTTTGCTCAGTTGAAGGGAACAGATCAGGGAATAGATTCAGCCTGGGTTGGATGGGTTTATACTCCTCCAAAATCTCTGGTTCACAGCTTGGGCATACTCCTGGTTCCAGATTTGAGCCTGGGTGCTTAAGTATCAACGGTGGTCAGGAGTGTAATTAAATCGAGTATGCCAGCTGCACCCATTTCTTGAGGCATCAGATCTGGCCATAGCAACATAGACCTGCATTACACCCCAGTTGAATTACTGTAACATGCTTTACATTGGGCTGCCCTTCGAAACTGTGCTGAAATTTCAGCAGTGCAAAATGCTGTGGCCAGACTGTTCAGTTCACTTTAATCTTTATTATGGTCATAGACCAGCGCAGGCAAAAAGGGGATACAGAATAAAAGAAAATAAAAGAAGGTAATGGTAAAAAAGGGTAAAAACATAAGTTAAAAACAGTACTTTAAAAATCCGGGGCAGCAGGGCAAGAATGTTAGCCTACTGCGGAAGTCATTACATGTCAGATTTTAACTGTAGCTTCAGTCTGTGGCCAGAGTATAATTTTTTGTGGGTTTTTGGGCTTTGTGGTCATGTTCTTCTTCTTCGGTGTCTGGGGTGCAGCCATGGCCTTGCAGCCGGAGGAGCCCTTTGCAGGCCTGGAAGAGGAGGCGGAGGTGAGCAAGAGTGGGGCTAGGAGAGAGCCGCCACTAGCCCAGGAGGAGGAGGAGGGTGATGCCCCAGGGGACAAAGCGGAGGCTCCCACTCGGCCTCCTGCTCCTCTCCAGAATGAATAACCTCCTTTTTAATGAGCAGCTCAAAGCCTACCAGGACTACATGGTGGCTGACTATAAAGCCTCAGAAGTGAAAGAGTTCACTGCAGAGTACTTGGAGAAGCTCCTGGAACCATCTGGATGGCAAGCATTGTGGCACACCAATGTGTTTGTGGTGCTAGTCGAGGCAGCTTTTGCTGAATCTTACGTGCCCTGCAGGTGGTAGCATGAATTAAGTTGTACATCTGGCAAGCTCTCTGGAAGACATGAATGAAGAAGATCAAAAAGCCCCACGCCATGGGCGTGAGAGCCACCCCTTCCCTGCATGCATCTGAGTAATACCTACCCACATTCCCAACTGTGTTCTTGCATCGCAGCAGCTGGTGGAAAACACCGTGACTGGCCTGTTTGTTCCTTGTTGCTAATAAATCTTTGGTTGGTTCATGTATTGCAGAAGATGTTGTCATCTATGTCTTCAGACCTCAGAGAGAGAGAGAACAGCCTGTCAGCTCTATCAGGCCTGGCATAAAAGAAGGGAGAGAAAGGCATAGTAGTTCTTAAGCTACCAAATCCTAAAGGCCACTGGCAGTTTCCCAGCTGAGCTGTTCTTCTGTCCCTTTCCCCGCTAACCTGTCCTAGAGCACGGATTCTCTTGAAGCAAGGACAGGGCTGGGGGGTCAACTACAGGGGCCTCGCAGGGCAAATGCCCAAAGACTGAACATACCATTGCATTGGCTTTAAAGAACGTGGTCATTTTTGATGTCATCGAGTCTGTTCTTGAAAGCACCTCCTCTTCAGTGCCCAGGGGCACCAGTCTGTAGCAGAGCAAATGCCCAAAGACTGAACATACCATTGCATTGGCTTTAAAGAACGTGGTCATTTTTTATGTCATCAGATCTGTTCTTGAAAGCACCTCTTCTTCAATGCTCAGGGGCACCAGTTTTTAGCAGAGCAGGAGGGTGACCCATTCTAAAAACAACAGACCATGTGGCTGAGAGCCTGCAGGAGCAAAAGAGACACTCGACTCATTTTCTGTTTGTAGTTTGATGCGGTCTGCTCATTGTTTACTCCCGTCCATAGCAGCCAGGGAGGTATGAGAGGCTGAAGGAGGCTGTTGCCTGACAGAACAAGTCTCCATATTTTCCCCCAAAGGACTAGAGCCCTGGTATATATGCCTTTTTCTCGTATACTTAAAATATATATACCATATATACACGTGACAAATACGACAAACTTATTTCATTCTTGGAAGGAATTTCCAGAATCATACCTTGCTGCTGTGTGACAAATATACTGCATTTCTTTCTTGGAAGTATTGTCTCTGAAGATCTCGAAGATGCCAAGAATGTCCTCGAGGTGGCGAGGGGCAACCAAAGCGAGAACAGATGCAATCCCCTAGGAACCAGCAAGATGAAGGACATGAGACTCAACATTGTTTCTCTCTGGTTAAAGGCTAAGGGGATGATACCCATTTGGAGAAAGGGACCCACACCTGTTCACCTAGGGATGGGCCAGCCTCTCCCTTCAATCATTTCATCCTTGGTCAGAAAATAATTGAAGGAACACCTTTTGATAGAGAAAAGGCAAGATGTGAATTTGAAGGCTTTCATGGTCAGATAAACGTGCAAATCACCTCCTGGCAACCAACAGTATATATACTCCACTCTCTTCCATTTCTTTGAAGATGCCAGGCATAGCTGCTGGCAAAATGTCACGAATAAACTCTTCTCGTATGTGGCCTCATAGCCTGAAAAACCCACAAAAAACTATCAGTGCTGGCTGTGAAAGTTTTTGACTTCACATTCAACATGGGTTTCTCAACAAACAAGTCATGCCAGAGTAATCTGAGCCTTTTAAAAAAATAAAATTGCCAACATGGTAGACGAAGGGAATGCTATGGATGTCTTGATTTCACTGAGACCTTTGACAAGGTCCCCCGTGATATTCTTGCAGCTAAGTTGGTAAAATGTGGGCGAAACAATACAAACTGCTAGGTGGGTTTATAATTGCCTGACTGGCCGAGCCCAAAAGCTATTCAGCAATGGCTCCTCTTCATACTGAAGAGAAGTGACCAGTGGGGTGCCACAGGGTTGAGCTCTGGGCCCAGTGCTATTCAACGTCTTTCTCGATGACTTGGATGAAAGAATAGAGGGTATGTTTATCCGATTTGCAGGTGTCACCAAATTAGGAGGAGTAGCTAATACCCCCGAGGAGAGGATCAGACTTCAAAATGACTGTAACAGGTTAGACAGCTGGGTCAGAACTAACAAAATGAATTTCAAAAGGAAGAAATATAAGGCACTACACTTTGGGAGCAGTGAGGATGAAAATGCACAGAAATAGGATGGAGGACACCTGACTTAACAGCCACATGTGGGAAAGGGATCTAGAATTCCTAGCAGACCACAAGTTAAACATGAGTCAACAGTGTGATGCAGCAGCTGAAAAAGCCATTGAGATTCTTGGTTGCATCACCAGGAGTGTAGTGTCTAGATCAAGGGAAGCAATAGTACCACCTATTCTGCTTTGGTCAGACTTCATCTGGAATACTGTGTCCAGTTCTGGGCATGGCAATTCCAGAAGGAAGTTGACAAGCTGGAACGTGTCCAGAGGAGGACAACAAAAATGGTAAAAGGTCTGGAAACCCTGCCTTATGGGGAGAAGTGTACGGAGCTGGGCATGTTTAGCCTAGACAAGAGAAAGATAAGTGGGGACATGCTTAAATATTTGGATAATTGGGTGTGATATTGAGGAGGACCGAGCAAGCTTGTTTTCTGCTGTTTTTGAGAATAGGACCTGGAGCAATGGATGCAAGCTGCAGGGGAAAAGATTCCACCTCAACATTAGGAAGAATTTACTGACAGTAATAGCAAGTATGGTTTCTTTATGGGCGGGTACTAACTTACTATGTCCGTCCTCCACATGCTGTTTGTTTTGTTTCCCCAGCCATAGCAGTGGTGGGAGGAGGCAGAGAAGCAAAATCTCTTTTCTGAGGCTCTGGAGCATAGGTCCCGGAGTAATGGATTCAAACAACTGGAATAGAGATTCCACCTAAAGCATTTTGAGGATGCCAGCCACAGATGCTGGCAAAACGTCAGGAATAAACTTTTCTAGAACATGGCCACATAAGCCTGAAAAGCCACAAAAAACTATGGATGCTGGCCGTGAAAGCCTTCTGACTTCACTGTGACCAGAGTGTTAGCTGGGGCTAGTTACAGGGGACATGTAACCCCTCTGTTGAAACAGCTACACTAGCTATTGGTCCATTTCTAGGCAGAAATCGTGACATTGAAAGCCATATATGGCTTGATGCACACTGTCTTAAATACTGTGTCTCCCTCTATGAGCCTGTTCGTTTTAAGATCTTTGAAGGAGGTTCATTTGGCCCCCTTTCTCCTTCCGTTTGCCAGCTTTTTATTTAGGCAGGCCTTTGGCTTATAATTGGTGTGGCAAAAAGAACTTTAAATGGGGTGGTGTTGTTATTTAATCTGTTTTTACCTTTTTAAAAATCTGTTTTTTTTAATCTTTGTATTATGTTTTAATTGTATATTGTTTTGAACTTTTAAAAAAAAACCAGCTGACATTGTTTTTCACTTTTGTATGAATGTTTTAAAGGTGTACCATTTTTTTAAAAACTGGAAGATACTTTGGATCCTGTATAAAGAGAAAGGTGAAAGAAAAAATAAAACGGACTGTGGCTGTGACTGTTGTGGTCCTTTGCAACACAATGATTCTTTGGAGCCAGCTGTGCACTCTTCAAGATTATTGAGCTGTGTTGTTTGCCTGATGTCAAAGCCGGATGTGCAAAGTAGGTGCTATTGGCTTAGATGCACCCAGACCAACCATGGTTAATAGTTTCTGTACGAGTTGGATGGTGAAGCTGCTCTAGCTGGAAGTTTAAACTTTAAAGAAAGTATATAAAGTGCATATCCCTATCCCCAAAATAGGTTCAACATCTTAATTCCTTTAAAGTGCAAAGTAAAAGAACAGATTCATCACTCCACTCACATGGATGACACTAGCTGCCACTGACTCTCCTCAATGGAGCTTTGCCCAATCTACATTTGTTTTATTTACATCCTGACTAGTCTCCATGATCAGAGATAAGAGCCAGATTCTCCTGTGCCTTTTCAGCTAAGGAGAAATCTCCCTCTGATAGGCTTAGGTCCAGAGGTCACAGATTCCCCTCTTTTATGGACCGTAACATCTACCATCTACAGTAAACATTCCAAAATAACTTAAAAGTTTCTGGCCACATATGCAAGTTCAATCAGCTGAATGAGCAACTAAACTTAAATCAGTTATTCATTAAATTGGATGACAGCTCTTGACACTTCGGGTACATATCTGATTATAAGCTGACCTCATATATAAGTCAAGGGCATGGTTTGGGGCTAAAATTATGGATTTTGATATGTTAATGGATAAGTTGAAGGTAAAATTTAGGGGGTGTCTAAAAAAGGGTGTACATGCAGAAGCAAAGGAAAAGGATGCCAAAGAACTTAGAACTTAGTGCTTCCAGGACAGATTTTTTTTTAAAATAAGAGCTAAAGTACAGTACTGACATTGACCCATGGATAAGTTGACTCAGGTTTTCGGGGCCACTTTTTTGACTAAAATTTCTAGACTTGTACAGGAGTATATACAGTATGGCCTACAGTACAACAGAGTGCCTCTCATCTGCACCATAAATGAGGGTCACTTCCCATGCTTGAAAAAATTAAAAATGATGCATGGTAGCTACTTATAAAATCATGGGAGTTTGGAAGGGACTGTGGTGTATAGACCTGCCTATCAGCCAATCACGATGCAACTGGGACCAGTCAATAGGATGCCAGCTGGGCAGAGTTTAGAATTCCGGGCTGGCAGTTGGAACTGGCAGTTGGCAGTTTAGTCTTTTGGGGAACTGTTAGGTCCCAGAGTGGATGGAGTTCTGAGAGTTCTAGAGTGAACTGTTAGTTAAAATTTGGCCGTAAACCAAGAAGGGTCTGTTAGGTCCAGTGAGGGACTATAATATATTGGGAGTCTGAAAGTGAACCGAGTAAACCGAACTCTAAAGAGAGGGTTCCGGTTTTTTTAAATATCCTGCTGGATTTAATAGCCTGAGTTAGCAATAATTAAAGAGTACAACTGTAACTAAGTAACCAAGAAAGACTACACTAACAAATTCATATCCTTAATACTGTGTAATCATAATAATCATAATACAGTAATAATAATTTTTATTTCTAGCCCGCTCCTCTGAGCAAGCAATCGGGGCGGGTTACAACAGAGGGGATTATACACACAATAACAATATACATGAATTAAAAAACAAATGGCAATGTATTAAGCAATAACAATAATGTACCACTCAGTTTTCCAATACACTTTTATTTTTGTTTCAAAAACCTTGAGGCCAGAGTTTTGAAACAAACCATGCTGCTGTACATTAGACACACAGAGGTGTTGTGCCACCATAGTAAGGGATTGTGGTGGTTGTGTGCATACGACATAATTTGGTGGCAGCAATGGGGTAACAAGACCCATGGGCCTGCCATCATAGTAAGGGTTGTGGGTGGACCGGGCATGTGAGGGTCAGCACAGGGACCACTGGCGCATATCTGCTTTTTGCATAGACCAGCAACAAAACACTGAAATGGTTTACACGTGGCCATCAGTGAAGGGTGCCATGTAAGAGACTTCATTCTGTGTGTGCCCATCTGTGTTTTCCACTTCCTCGCCCTTTCCAATATTCAGTGTTTTATAGCCACTGTGCACATTCTGTCCCCAATGGGCTGTTATTGGCATCTTAAACCCCTTTTTCCTAAGGATTTTTAAAAACTTCTGTCAACTGTGGCATTTCCCAAAGGAACCTGCCGTCTCCCTGTTGTACACGGATGGCTCTGTTTTGGCTACCCTGTTTTCCCGAAAATAAGACCTAGTAGAGGTTTTGCTGAATTGCTAAACATAAGACCTCCCCCAAAAGTAAGACCTAGCAAAGTTTTTCTATATAAATATATATACAGTATGTAATTTTTTTCCACCAATAAATGGGAATTCTTCTTCATGGATAAATAAGACATCCCCTGGAAATGAGACCTAGCGCATCTTTGGGAGCAAAAATTAATATAAGACACTGTCTTATATTCAGGGAAACACGGTATATGTGCACCAGCACTCCAAGAAAGACTTCCCGGTTAGGGTTTATGGTGGCATGCTTCACTTTTCAATTGTTTGGCTGAGACATTTCCAAAAATGGGGAGAAATGCAGCTGTGGGAAGGAAATGTCCCCCTGGTCCCCCGCTATAGTTAGAATTACTATAGTTAGAATAAGTGCACCCCATGTTGTACTAAGAAGGTGGTTATATTGCAGCCTACATTTCTACTGTCCCCAAGGGACACTGTTCTGTATGTTTTGATGCCAGAGCTGCTGCTTCCGACTTGAAGGGGTCAGAATGAATTGCTGTTTATGAGAAGAAACCACACATCATGTGCTTAATCACAGTAATTAAAACTGGGAGAGACGGTGGGGAAGAGTTCTACAAGTTCAAGCTTGTTCTCTGGGGCTGTAGCCTTCTAATCCAGAACTTATTTTTTCAAGCTCTTGATCTTTCTATTTAATAATTTTAAACTGGCATTCCTAACTAGCCGAGTTACAAAACAGTTGTTCTGGGGAACGGCTCATTATCTCCCATATCTCATGGCCAGTGTATAGGTATACCAATTGACTTCTCAAATGACTTCATTTAGGAGGTAATAAATTTATGAATCCTTTATTGTTGTTGCTAAATAAAGGACTTTTTTCTACTATAAAGCATCTACCATCTGCCTGCTCTTGACTTATTGTTAATTTGCTGCGGTTGTAATTTTGCTTGACTTGCTAGAAGATTCTGGGCATTTTAGTACAAAAAAGTACTTTACCCAATCCATGATCTCTCAGGCAAGTGTCATTTCCATTTATTTCCTTTCTTTCCCATGGGCCAAGTCACCTGAACAAGTAGCTAAGTCACCTTAGCTACTTGTGACTAAATTACACCGAAGCACAGAGTTGGAAGGGGCCCCATGGCCCACTGTAGGCAATTCAGTTTGAGAGCATTCTGAGCAGGTAGCTGTCCAGTCTCTTCACAGCATCTTTGGTGCAGCATCACAATCCTGGGTTGTGTTCAGCTGAGGATCAACAATAATCCCAAGATCCCTTTTTCAGATTGTACTACTTGTAAACCAACTATCAGAAATGACTTAGAATCATAGAATCATAGAGTTGGAAGAGACCACAAGGGCCATCCAGTCCAACCCCCTGCCATGCAGGAACTCCCAGTCAAAGCATCCCCGACAGATGGCTATCCAGCCTCTGCTTAAAGACCTCCAAGGATGGAGACTCTACCACACTCCGAGGGAGTGTGTTCCACCGTCGAACAGCCCTTACTGTCAGGAAGTTCCTCCTAATGTTGAGGTGGAATCTCTTTTCCTGCAGCTTGCATCCATTGCTCCGCGTTCTGGTCTCTGGAGCAGCAGAAAACAAGCCTGCTCCCTCCTCAATATGACATCCCTTCAAATATTTGAACAGGGCTATCATATCACCTCTTAACCTTCTCTTCTCCAGGCTAAACATCCCCAGCTCTCTAAGTCGTTCCTCATAGGGCATGGTTTCCAGACCCTTCACCATCTTAGTTGCCCTCCTTTGGACCCGCTCCAGTTTCTCCACATCCTTTTTGAATTGTGGTGCCCAGAACTGGACACAGTATTCCAGGTGGGGCCTCACCAAAGCAGAATAGAGTGGCACTATTACTTCCTTTGATCTAGACACTATACTTCTATTGATGCAACCTAAAATAGCATTGGCCTTTTTAGCTGCTGCATCACACTGCTGACTCATGTTCAACTTATGGTCTACTTGGACTCCTAGATCCCTTTCACACATAGTTTCATTCAGCCAGATGTCCCCCATCCTATATCTGTGCATTTCATTTTTCCGCCCTAAGTGCAGAACCTTACATTTCTCCGCATTGAATTTCATTTTGTTAGCGTTGGCCCAGCTTTCTAGTCTATTCAGGTCATTCTGAATTTCAATCCTGTCTTCTGGAGTATTGGCTACTCCTCCTAATTTGGTGTCATCTGCAAATTTGATAAGTATGCCCCCAATTCTGTCATCCAAGTCATTAATAAAGATATTGAATAGCACTGGGCCCAGGACAGAACCCTGTGGGACCCCACTGGTCACTTCTTTCCAGGATGAAAGGGAGCCATTGTTGAGCACCCTTTGAGTTCGGTCAGTCAACCAGTTACAAATCCATGTAATGGTTACCTTGTCTAGCCCACATTTTACGAACTTGTTTGCAAGAATGTCATGGGGAACCTTGTCAAAGGCCTTACTGAAATCAAGATATACTATATCCACAGCATTCCCTTGAAGAAACTCAGCAACAGGATTCCCACCATCTACTAAACAAGCGATTTGATCAACAAGTGATGTAAGATTAATTTGGCAGGATTTGTTCTTGACAATTATAGTCACTACTGTCATCCACAGACCTGCAAAGAAGCTCCTTTTTAATCTGTTCTTATATACTTGCTGGTATTGAGATCAGCCTGACTGGTTTGTAATTTCTCAAATCTTTTTTTGCACTTTTTGAAGAGTTGGTTCCTTTACAATCCTATGCCACCTCACTTGGTCCTCCCAAGATTTCTAAAAAGGATGGCAAATGTTTCAGACAATACATCAGCATGTTCCTGTGTTACAATGGGATGCAGTTTGTCTGGCCCTGCAGATCTGACCTCCTTGTCATTATTGACTTGCAGTTTGGATCCCTTACCAAAGCCTCTGCTGTTGCACATGGAGCAATAAATTCAAGCTATAAAACTTCCAAATGGTGAGAGCTGTTCAACTGTGGAACACGCTGAATCCAAGACTGGTGGGAGTTTCTTTTGGAAAATTTTAAGCAGAGGCTGGGTTCTATCTGCCGGAAGTGCTTTTATAGTGTCTTCCTGCCCGACAGAGGGTTAGACTCGATGACCCCTGGATCTCTTCCAACTCAAGGATTCTATGATTCTAATTCCATTTTTAGAACAGTGGAAGGATCACCTGCAGTACATTTATCTGCCAATATTGTTGCAGTGCAAGCAGATAGTAGTATATGTTGACCTCAGGCTCTCTTTTCATACAGACCACGGTTCCTAGTACATAGAGATGCCAAGCCTAGCTGACATGATAGGACTCTGTTGCTATAGGAACAATTCCCAAAAGTGGCCTAATGACTGTTGCTGTGAGAACAAGGGCGCCAAAAACAATAACAAAGTATTGTAGATTCACCTGCCGTGTGGGGAGTGGCATATGGAGGAGGTCAGAATCTCACTCAAAAACAAACAGTTCTCTCTCTGATGAAGTCCAAGGGGCTTGACCACAGCAGTCAATCAAATTGTGTTGAGACTAGGATGTCTCACATTCCTCGCTTTTCTTCTCTTAAAAAAGAGAACACACACAAACTTTAATTTACCATGCTATTTTATAAATCAGCTGGAAAGGGGAAGCATGAAAACAGAATACCACATGGATGCCTTTCAGCTGCAGTGCAGAGGAACTGCCAAATTTGGGATGTCATCTTCTATCCACAATACTGTTGAAACTGATAAAAGAGATTCACATCTTTTACAGTTAAAGATTGGTCATTAAACACATTTTTCAAGGCACTGCAGATTTGACACTTCTGAACCCAATAGCCATGTAGGAGACCATAAAAAACCAGGCACCAACACTGTTGCATCTAGGTGTTTCCAAGGAGAATGCATCACCTCTAGCCAAACATCCCCACGTACAGTTGCTTTTCCTTTTGATGGTAGCTGTTCAGCTGGGTTTCTGTCATCTGAAGGTATCGCTTCACATTGGCATCTTTAAGTGTAAAACAGAAAGAGAAAACAGCAAATGAGTAATAAAATCAAAATTATTGTGTACTCCACTGTCAGACACTTTTTACCATAAGGAAGTTCTTCCTAATGTTGGAGTGGAATCTGTTTTCCTGTAGCTTCAATCCATTGCTGTGTCCGCGTCTCTGGAGCAGCATAAAACAAGTTTGTTCTATCCTCAATATGACATTCCTTCAATATTTACAGACATTCCTTCAATATTTAAACACGCAGCTATCATGTTACTTCTTAACCTTCTCTTCTTTAGGCTAAATGTACCCAGATCCCTAAGCTGTTCCTCACAGGGCATGGCTTCTATACCTTTCATCATTTTGGTTACCCTCCTCTAGACATGCTCCAGCTTTTCAATATCTCTTCTGATTTGTGGTGCCAAGCTGGACACAATATTCCAGGTGAAGTATGTCCAAAACAGAATAGAGTGGTACTATTACTACCCTTGATCTAGACACTACACTCCTATTGATGTAGCCTAGTATCATATTGGATGCTGCATTATACTGTTGACTCCTCTTCAGCTTATAGTCTGCTAAGACTCCTAGATCCCTTCCACATGTACTTTGTCAAGCTAGGTGTCTCCCATCCTTTATCTGAGCCTTTCATGTTTTTTTTCTTCTTAAATGTAGTAACCTACATTTCTCCCTGTTAAAACTGATTTTGTTAGTTTGGGCCCAACTCTTTAATCTTTTAAAGTCATTTTGAATTCTGAATCTATCATGTGGAGTATTAGCTACCCTTCCTAACCTGGTGTTTTCTGCAACTTTGATAAGCATGCCTTCTATTTCTTCATTTAAGTCATTGATAAAGATGTTGAATAGCACTGGGCCCAAGGCAGATCTCTGTGGCACCCTACTAATCACTTTTCTCCAGGATAAAGAGAAGCCATTGCTGAGTACCCTTTGGGTTTGGTCTGTCAACCAACTACATATCCACCTAACAATAGGTGTTACCAGCATGCTAATACCCAGCCCTGTTACTCCTTTACACCTAATTTCAAGGAAGCTGTTTCTGTGCTAAACCCATTCCTGGCAGCTGGAACGGAATGGATGAGGAAGAACATATTGAAACTTAATCCAGGTAAGACAGAGCTGCTTCTGGTTCTTGACCACTCAAAAGGTTCTGTGGGGATGCAATGGTAGCACGCCAAAAAAGTATTTTTTGCTACCCTTATTACACCACCATAGGACTTCAGCCCATTTTAGCTTGGACTCGCTCTGGGTTTACTGCCAGTTTTGCCCTAGTGCCCATCTCACTTGTTTCATTGCTGCCTGCTCCTTAGAAAACCAGAGAGCTGTTTATTTCCAATCCATGAGAAGGAATTCTTAGGAGTGATCGTGTCCACTACCTCGGACTTTTCGGATTCCTTAGCTCTATCATGGTTTCAACAGGATCACCCATCAAGACAGCAGGAAATTCCCCAAGATCCATCAGGATTCCATCTGGATCCATTAGCTGCCAGGGCACACCATCTCAGTCCTGCAGTTTCTGAGTCCCAAAAAAGTCTAAACATGACCAAGAGGTCGTCATCTGTCCATAACAATGGAACTGTAGAAATCTCAATGCTTCCCATCTACAATATAGTGCAGGGCATATTAGGGCTGAATCGCAACTGAGGTTCAATAAATTTTCAGCAAAAAATATTTCAGCCAGTAGATAAGCCTGAGGGGGTGCTACTGGCCATTTTAGCGCGTTTGGGGGCTCCTCTTTCCAAGACTTGAAAGAGTTTTTGTTTCAAACAATCCTGTCACTTCCCGTTTGAGAAAAAAAAATCCTTTAAAGAGGACAGGTTACAAACCCCCATCCTCAACAAAAGCAAAATGGCTAAGGCTGCATTCAGAAGCTTTGGAGTAACTCTTGATCACTTTTCAGCCAACTCTTTTTAATCCAATGGGGGACCAAACGCTTTGGAGCCACAAATGGCCCATAGCTAGATTTTCCTCACTCCTCTTCATAGGATATAAAGGTTACTTCATAGAGCAACTGCAGTAATTACAGCTAAAAACATGAAAATAGAATGCAACGGTCACACATTAATAATTATTATTATGAATAAAGCAAACTAGAGTAAGAAGCAAAAGCTGATTCAATGCTATCAGGATTTCAGAAACTCCAACATCATCCTCAATGATTCTTTTTCCAAGGTGACCTAAAATGGGGGGAAACCATCATAGAAAGGTTCAGCATCTCTCTTACCTTTGGGCTGTTTACTGGTTGCTGCCAGAAGATAGTGCCGTGCCTTGTCATAATCCTTCAGGTGGTAGAAAGCCACTCCAGCACGATACAGCCCTTTCACATTCTCTGGCTGCCTTTCCAGGACCTTTAGGCTGTACTCTTTCACGCGTTCATAGTTGACATGTTGCATCTGAAGGAGGCATGCTGCAGAGATACAAAGGACGGGATTATGCCTAATAAGAGCTCAGCAATGGGCTGGAATTATTTAACCAAAGGATCCAGGTTACTCTGCACTTGCTAAAAGGCATTCACATCATCAGTCAGTGTACAGACACAGAAGAAAAATAGTAGCCCATGTATAAAGTGGTGTGCAGTATTTTAAAATCTTTTATTAGAAATTGTGCTTCAAATATTTTAAACTGTTTTTAATCATGTTTTTAAATACAGTCAGCATTCAACTTTCAAAATTTAACTTTCACATATTTAATTATTCACAAGTTTGCCATCAATAATTATTAATCTATTTCATCATTTACTGCCGTAAATATATATAGCACAGTACATAAATTCATTATTAAAAAGTACATTTTGTAAAAGGTTTCAGTGTGCTACAGAACTGTGCCATGTTCTTCTTTCAGACTCACTCACGTCTTTTGTCTCTCACTGTGTGGTGAATCTCTCATTTCTTGCAACCTCTTGCATCTCTAAAGTGCAAATAATTATATGGTCATTATCTTTGTTGTTGTTGTATGCCTTCAAGTTGTTGAAAGCATCTGAAAGGGATGTGTATGAGAGGGATGGGAGATGAGTAAAACTGGCTGTATAAATGTTTTGATCTACGAACGAATGGAAGAAAAGCCCACAAACTTACAGGGCTGGTGCTTTGCTTACTCTGTGCTTGCGATTAGGGATTATGGTACAGTTGGTCCTTGCCATTTGTGGGCCTGTCATTCGTGGATTTGAGCATCCATGGATGGCCCTGCCACATTCATCCCAGTGGAAGTGCATGCATGTGGTTGTTCACATGGCACACTGCCATTGGGGACAATGGGACTTGAGATCCTGTGGGATTTTTTTTTAATCCTTTAGTTAACTATCTGCCTTTATTTTTTTCCCTCCTGATCCAGAACTTTGAGTCAGTATCAACCAAGTGGGTCCAACTACATCTTGATTTCCCATAATGCCTCTGATCTAGCATCATTTTGGGGACATTCTGGGAAACTACAATAGTAACTAAAGAGTTGGTGTGGTGTAGTGGTTTGAGTGTTCAACTAGGACTCTGGGGACCAGGGTTTAAATCACAACTCGGCCATGAAAACCCAGTGGGTGACTATGGGCAAGTCACACTCTCGAAGTCTCAGAGGATAGGTAAGGCGAGCTCCCTCTGAAGAAACTTGCCAATAAAACCCCATGAAAACCCCATAGGTAGAAAACCCCATAGGTAGAATTCAAAGATGTAGCCATGTTAGTCTGTAGAATCAGTACGTAGAGAGATCTTGTAGCACCTTGGAGAGTAGCCAAAAGAAATAAATTGGCAACATGAGCTTTCCTAGACTTCAGCCTACTTTCTGAGATGCATATGCGTCTGAGGAAGTAGACTTTAGTCTAGGAAAGCTCATGCTGCCAACTTCTTTCCTCAGTTAGTCCCAAAGGTACTACAGATCTCGCCACCCATTACAGAGGTTTGCCTTAGGGTTGCCACAAATCGGAAACAACTTGAAGGCATACAACAGCAGCTACAAAATGAGAACTATTCTCAAGCTACACAATGTTGCTTAGACATCAGTCTATCAGTCCATCAGTCTATTAGAACCCATGAGGAAACAGTTTGCCTCAGGTCCTCTCAAACCTAGGGTCAATCCTGCTTTCAGTGAACCCAACGTAATGTAAAACCCGGGCAATGTGCCCCACAAACTTACCAGCGAGGTTGTTATAGCAGTCACTTTGGATGTTGTGAAGCAACCTCTCCTGTTCAGAGGTCATGGACGCTCTCTCTGCCCCAAATTCCTGCAAGGGAAAAGGGACGCTGGGATCCAGCCCTTTCACCTGCAGCAAGGCCCAGTGGTAGCGGCTCACAGCATCCCGGAAGCGTCCTTCTTTGTAACAGCGATTGCCTTCCTCCTTGAAAGCTTGGGCCCGCTGCAGATGCAGCGCCATGGATGCCTCCGAAGAAGCCTGGAGGAAAGGAAAGAAACCAAATAAGACTCTAACTTTGCATGGAAATCGCTTTTCTGCCTTTTCCCCAGGAGATGCTGAAGAGAACATGGGACTTATTCTCTCGAACACAGGACATTAATCTCCCCTCAAACGTTCTTGCGTGATACATCGCATTGTGGAGTTGCAGCCATTAAAATGCAGAGGTTGCCGGTTATTTAACTGGTTTATTTTTAAAGAATGTAGTCAAAGGATTTCATGGCTGGCATCCATAGATTTTTGTGGGGTTTTCGGGCTATGTGGCTGTATTCTAGAAGAGTTCCTTTCTGACGTTTCGCCAGCATCTGTGGCTGGCATCTTCAGAGAATGGTGGCATGGAAAAGAGTGGGGTATATATATTATTGGTTGAGGGGAAGTGTATATAACTTCCATGTCAGCGTCTTCTGAAGATGCCAGCCACAGATGCTGGGGAAACATCAGGAATAAACTCTTCCAGAACATGGCCACATAGCTTGAAAAACCCACAAAAACCTATGGATGCAGTAAGTTTACTAGCTCCTTAGAATAAGGAAAGCCCAAATTCTAATCCCCAGCAGTACATTAAATTTCATTAAGATTTATGCATTGAGTCTTTAGGGAAATGTTGCTTCCAGTATTGACTTACTGGAAGAACTGTGTTTTTAAAGGGGGCTTCTAAGTGTGTGGATAACACTGTTCAGCTAACCCCCCCCCAAAAAAAACCCTAAATATGTCTCTGCATCCTCAACCATGAAAACCTTGGGCAAGTCACACACTCTCAGCCTCAGAGGGAGACAATAGCAACAAACCCTCTGTCAACAAAACCCCATGACAGGGTGGCCAAAGTTTGGAGAGACAGTGCGGTGTTGGGGCTTGAGCCTTGGACTAGGCCTCTGGAGACGGGTTTGATAGGTTCGCCTTTGGGTGGCCATAGGTTGGAAACGACTTGAACGCACACAGCAACAACAATGTGGGCAAGTCACACTCTCTCAGCCTCAGAGGACGGCCATGGCAACCCCACGCCAAAGAAACACGAAAACAAAAAAACCCATGATAGGCTTGCTTTACGGTGGACATAAGTTGGAAACAACTTGAAGGCACACTCTACAATGTGGGCAAGTCACACTCTCTCAGCCTCAGAGAACGGCCAGGGCAAACCCTGGCATGAAGAAACATGCCAAGAAAGCCCAATGATATAGGTTCACTTTAGGGTTGCTGTAAGGAGGCAACGACTTGAAGGCACGCAACAACAACAACAACAACAACAACGTAGGTCCAAAACACACTGCAGAAATAATCCAGTTTGAGACCGCTTCAACTGCCCTGGCTCAGTCTTAGGGAGACCTAGGACTTGTAGTTTATTGTGGCACCAGAGCTCTCTGATAGAGAAGGCTCAATGTGCCCCAAAACTAGTTCCCAGAATCCCCTAGCCTTGAGCCAATGCATTTAAAGCAAACTGGATTATTCCTGCAGTGTGTTTGGGACCTCAAGAATCCAATGGTTGAAACCACACTATGCCCACTTTGGCTCCTATAAAACAACATGCAGAGATCATCATCATCTTTTTTTATAACATTTTAATATTTATACCTGCCAGTAGGGCAGTTAAAGCGGTCTCAGACCGCTTTATTCCTGCAGTGTATAGTTTTGAGGGCCCAGAGTTGCCCAAAAGTCCCCACTGAGTCAGGTCCAAAAAACACATTCTAAGGGAATCCTGGGAATTGTAGCTTGTCTCTGACAGAGAAGCTTCAATGTCTCACAAAAACTACACCTCCCAGGATCCCCTAGCATTGAGCCAGGGCAGTTAAAGCGGTCTCAAAGTGGATTATTTCTGCAGTGTGTTTGGGACCTGACTCAAGTCTCTCTTTTATGGCCCCCCAGGGCCATTTTCTGAGGTAAAAATAGCATAGAGAGAGAGAGCAACCATCCTCCTCCTCTCAGGCGCCATTTTATGAGAAGCCTGGTACTACCTTCTTGGCTGCTGCTGCTGCTGCTGCCATTAAGACCAAGGGCTCCTGGGCTGGGCTTCCTCTGACTCTGAGGCCGCCTGGAATAATAATAATAAAGTTTTATTTGCTTTTTTATTCAAAAAGGACAAACATGGCCGACGGGTCACGTGAGCAAGGCCTCCGCCTGCTTTGATTAATTAGTGGTTACATCCACACTGGAGAAATAACCCGGTTTGGCACCGCTTTAAACTCTTTTTCTGGCTCAAGGCTATGGAATTCTGGGAGTTGGAGTTTGTTGTGGGGCCTTAAGGCCCCACAACAAACTCCAACTCCCAGAATTCCATAGCAGCTGACCCAAACAACAAGCTCTGGAGCCCCACAACAGACTCCAGCTCCCAGAATTCCATAGCAGCTGACCCAAACAACAAGCTCTGGAGCCGGCAACGGACTCCAGCTCCCAGAATTCCATAGCGACTGACCCAAACCACAAGCTCTGGAGCCCACAACGGACTCCAGCTCCCAGAATTCCATAGCAACTGACCCAAACAACAAGCTCTGGGCTCCACAACAGACTCCAGCTTCCCAGAATTCCATAGCAACTGACCCAAACAACAAGCTCTGGGCTCCACAACAGACTCCAGCTTCCCAGAATTCCATAGCTTTGAGCCAGATAGAGCTAAGCCTTGAGCTCTGGGCCCCACAACATCTAATTACAAGTTTATATGTACAGCACTGTATAAACCTACAGCACTATATAAATAAAGAATAATAATAATAATAATAATAATAACAACAACATACTTCAACTCCCAGAATTCCATAGCAGGGAGCCAGCTCTGGGCCCCACAATAGACTCCAACTCCCAGAATTCCATAGCCTTGAGCCAGAAAAATAACCCCTTTTGGCAGTGCTTTAACTCAGGTCTCAGGGCTATGGAATTTATGTATATTTATATTTATATTTATTATATTTATATTTAAATATATTTATGTATATTTTATGTTTCATGCTTTATGAACTTTGGATGTATCTAATTGCACTTTTAACATTTTGGCCTGTGATTGTAAATAAATGACAATAAATAAACACACGCTTCTTGGTCACACTCAAGATGGAGGACATCTGGGGGATTCCAATGGGACTGAAATGGAGGACGCGTCCTGGAAAAGGAGGACGCGTGGGCTTTGAAGAATGCTTTCTTTTTATTCAAAATGGTCAGTTACAGCAAAGCGCATGCGCAAACTTAGCAAGAATGGCGCGTTTAAAAATATGCGCATGCGCTAACACCTGAGGGCTGAGGGGAATAATTGGAGAGAAAGAGGAAAGAAGATAGCATGGGCGCATGCGCAAAAGGACGAACGGCACGTTTAAAAAATATGCGCATGCGCCGTCTAACATCTGAGGGCTGAGCGGGGAATAAGGGAGGGGAGATAGCCTCGGCGCATGCGCAGTACGACGAGAGGCTCGTTTAAAATCATGCGCATGCGCCATCTAACATTTGAGAGCTGAGGGGAATAACGAGGGAAATAGAGAATAGCGTCGGCGCATGCGCAATAGGACGAGTGGAGCGTTTAAAAAAATACGCGCATGCGCCGTCTAACAGCTGAAGGGAATAAACGGGGGGGGGGAGGAGAGGAAGAAGATAGCACGGGCGCACGCGCAGTCTCGTTGGTGTGTATTGATAGTTCGTTCTGAGGCGACTGCGCATGCGCCTGCTGTTGGCGAGAGAAAAAGAAAAGCGGGCTCTTTGGCGCGCATGCGCGAGTGCGTGGCGCAGAGTAATGGGGAAGAGAGAGAATAGCATGTGCGCATGCGCAGTAGGAGAAGAATACAATGAGCGCATGCGCAATAGGATCAGAATAAGTCTAAAAAAGGAGGGGGGAGGAAAAGGCGTTTCGGCGCATGCGCAAAGGCTGCGTAAGGAAAAAAAATCACCGCGCCACTGATCTTCCTCCTCGCTCGCACAGTCTAATCCCGCGCATGCGCGTTGTGCGGCGGCCTTCTCTCTCTCCCCCGTCCTCGTCGTCGTGCTGAGAGGAGTCTGAGGCGGCGGCGGCGCGCGATGGACGTGAAGCGCCTGAAGGTGACGGAGCTGAGGGCCGAGCTGGGCCGGCGGGGCCTGGACTCCCGGGGCCTGAAGGTGGAGCTGGCGCAGCGCCTCCAGGAGGCCCTCGACGCCGAGATGCTGGCCGAGGAGGCCGGCCCTGACGGAGCGGGAGGAGCGGCGGCTGCGGCCCCCGGAGGAGGAGGAGGAGGAGGAGGACAAGGCCTCGGCGCTCGCCTGACAGGAGGAGGAGGAGGAGGAGAGAACGACGAGGAGGACGAGGAAGACGAGGAGGACGAAGAGGAGGAGGAGGAAGAGGACGAGGAGGCGCTGCTGGCCGACGAGGAGGAGCCCCCTCAGCCCTCAGCGGCTCAGGCCCAGGACAAGGCCCCAGCAGGAGGAGGAGGAGGAGGAGGAGGGGTCAACGGGGCTCAAGGCGCCGCCGCCGCCGCCGCCGCCGAGGAAGGAGGAGAACAGGGGGCCCCCAAGGATGGAAGCGGCAGCAACGAAGGAGGAGGAGGAGAGGCCAAGGCCCCCGAAGAGGAGGAGGAGGAGGAGGGGAAGAAAGGTAAGAGAAGGGCACTCGAAGGGAAGGGAAGGGAAGGGAAGGGAGGGGCTGCGGAGCCCAAAACTCTTAAGAGAAACACAGGCTCTGCCTTTTATATATATATGTGTGTGTGTGTGTGTGTGTGTGTATACAGAGAGAGAGAGAGAATATATATATATAGAGAGAAAGAATATACAGTATATATATATATATATATACAGAGAGATAGATAGAATATATACTGTATATATAGAGAGATAGAATATATATATATATAGAATATATATATATATATATATAGAGAGAGAGAATATATATATATATAGAGAGAGAGAGAGAGAATATATATATATATATAGAGAGAGAGAGAATATATTGAGAGAAAGAATACATATAGAGAGAATATATATGGAATATATATATATATATATAATATGTGTACATATATATATATAGAGAGAGGGGGGAATATATATAGAGAGAGAATGTGTATATATAGAGAGAGACAGAATACATTGAAAGAATATACATATATAGAGAGAATATATATATATATTCTAATATATGGAATTATATATATGCATAGAGAGAGACTATATATATATAAAATTAGAGAATGTATGTATGTATAGAGATAATATATATATGTATTCTAATATACATATACAGTATATAGAATAATATATATAGACATGTTGAGATATATATATATATAGAGAGAGAGAATAGAATAAATGTACATATAGAATATATATATATATATATACACGTACATCAGAGAGAAAGAATATATATGTATATGGAATACTATATAGAGAATATATGTATGTATATATTCTATTTTATAAATATATAGAATATATATAGAGAATATATATATATACAGAGTTTAGAATAAATGTTCATATAGAAAATATATATATATAGCAGAAAGAATATATATATATATATATATAGAATAGAATATATATTAAAAACAGTTTATATAGACAGAGAATAAGAGAATATTTATATATATATTATATATATATATATATATAGAATATTTGTGTGTAGAATATATACATAGAGAGGGAGAGAGACAGAGAGAATATATATACACACACATATATATGTTGAGGTGTGTATATATATATATATATATAGAGAGAGAGAGAGAGAGAGAATAGAATATATACATATATAAAGAAAGAATACATATAGAATATATATATATAGAGAGAGAGGGAGAGATAATATATATATATATAGAATATATATATATATATGTTGAGAGAGGGAATATATGCATGTATATGTATGGAATATATATATATACACACACATTTATGTGCATATGCAGGATTGGAAGAGTTACTAAGGAAGGTCAAAGATGAAAGTGCAAAGGCAGGTCTGATGCTGAACTTAAAGAAAACAGAAATAATGGCCACAGAAGAAAGAGACAAATTCAATCTAGATAATAAGGAAACTGAAAAATAGTGAAAGGATTCCCATATTGAGGATCGAACCTTGACCAGAATGAAGACTGCAGTCAGGAAATGGGAAGAAGACTAGGAACCGGAAGGGCAGCTAGGAAAGAACTGGAAAAGACACTGAAGGGCAAAGACATGCCACTGAGCACTAAAAGCATTGTATTCCCATCCTCCCCGTGTAAAATGGGAGAACTGGGCACAAAGGAAGCAGACAGAAAGAAAACCAGCTCCTTTGAAATGTGGGGCTGGAGAAGAATAGCTAGGATCCCATGGACAGCCAAGAAGACAGACAAATGGGTTCTTGAACAGGGCCAGACCAGGGCTCTCCTTGGAAGCCAAGAAGATCAAGTTGAGACTGTTGTACTTTGGCCACATCGTGAGACGGCAAGGATCATTAGAAAAACCAATAATGCTAGGAAGGAGAGAAGAAAGAGAGGAAGATCTCCAAACCAGATGGATAGACTCAGCCAGGGGGTTGTTATGGGCAAGGGATTATTGCAGGATCTGGGCAGGACGGCAGTGGAGGGATTCTGGGAGAGGTCCCATCCACAGGGGCCCCTTGACTCCAAACCAACTCCAGGACAGCTAACAACAACAAATATATATGTATGTGTGTGTGTGTGTGTGTGTATTCTCTTACAATGTCAGAGCTCAGTGTATCTTTTAACCTTACCTTACCTGTATTTTAAGAGGGAAATATTGGGAGAAATGGTTTTTTTAAAAAAGATTCTTTTGGTGGGGGGATGGGACTGTTGATCATTTTCTGACAAGGCGAATGGGGACTTTCCCATGTGCTCCAGATAGTTAAAATAGTCAGGAACAGTGTGAAGAAATCACAATTCAGCTTCTCAAGGGGGAAGCGAAGGTGGCATGTAAGTGGGGAAACTGGGATCGGCAGCGACAGACTTCTTGTCATTGAAGGTTTTGTATTGTATGATTGCATGAAGGCTGTAGCTGTCTCTTAAATGGTTTTAAGACTGTATCAGTATTTTTTAAAAAACACTGCAGAAATAATCCTTAACTGCTCTGGCTCAGTGCTAGGGAATGCTGGGAATTGTAGTTTATTGTGGCCCCAGAGCTCTCTGACAGAGAAGCCTCAGTGTCTTGCCAAACTACAGTTCCCAGAATCTCCTAGCATTGAGCCAGGGCAGTTAAGGCGGTCTCAAACTGGATTATTTCAGAAGTGTGTTTTGGACCCATTTAGACACAGTATTTGGCTAAACCTTCTTCCTCAGGACTGTTGCTGATGGAGATGAGGCTTCTCATATGGTTTGCGGCTGTCACCTCTGTCATGTTTTGATGTAGTTAGTTTTATTCATTTATTTCATTTAGACTCAGCTCTTCAGAAGTGCTCTGTTCATTTATGTAATTTCTCTGCCACCTTTCTCCCAGAAAGGGACCCAAGGCAGGTCACAAGTGAAAACTCTTTGAAAACCTATTACACTAAAACAAAACATCACACACACACACACACAAAAAAAAGCAATGTAAAATTACAGACATTAAAACCACAATGAAACAACAACAACAACAGGTCTTTTTATTACCAGCTATATGTTGCTGTGGATGAAGTTGATTTGTTAGTTTACCGTGTATTATTATTGTTATTGTAATTTCCTATGGGTTAAATCCACTTGCTGGTTCCATCTCTGTGTGTGTTGTGTGCTTTCAAACCATTTCCAACCCTATCCTAGCTTAGGGTTTTCTTGGCAAGTTTCTTCGGAAGGGGTTTGCCATGGCCGTCTCTGAGGCTAGGAGTATGACTAGCCCAAGGTCATTTTTTCATTGCTGAGCTGGGATTTGAACTCTGATCTCCAGAGTCCTTGTCCAGTGCTCAAGCCACTACGCTCTGGTTGCAGTGAAATGAATCTGTGAGATTTCCATAAGCATGGACTTAATGATTTAGGACAGTGGTCCCCAAACTGTGCTCTTTAGGGGGTTTTGGAGTTCTGCTCCCAGAATCCCAGACTATTGGCTGAGGCTTCTGGGAGCTGAAGCCCAAAATCTCTTAAAAGAGCCCAGTTTGGAGACCACTGGTTTCGGAGATGGGCTAGGAGCTGGATTTCTGCCATTTGCTGGTGAAGTTTGTTAGCCATATTTCACCATTGATTACAGTCAGCTCCCTGTATCCACAGATTCAACCATCCACAGCTTGGATGTATATACATCTGTATATTAATCCCCCCAAGCAAACCTTGATTTTGCCATTTTATATAAGGGGCGCCCGTTTACTGTGCCACTGGATTTAATGGGATTTGAGCATCCACAGATTTTGGTGTTCATTCGGGGGGGGGGGGGGAGAGGGTCCTAGATCCTAATTCCAGCAGATACCAAGATCTCACTGTGTTACTATGAAGATCTCTATTGAGGAGTAGAAGTTCCTGAACTTCTTTGTTGTTGCTGTTGCGGTGTTTATTGTTGTTGCCTGCCTTTGAGTCAAGGCCCTAGCGTGGGGATTTCTGGGCCAGTTTCCTCAGAGAGGATTTGCCATTGCCATCCTCTGAGGCCGAGAAATTGTGGCTTGTCCAATGTCATCCCGTGGCTTTTCATACTTGAGTGAATTCATTATGACTAGTTGTATGCCATTTTGTTGTTAGCATGTCTTTGTTAACATTGAGCAGGTAGCCTTTAAAGTTCCACAATTTCCGACAATTTTGCTGGAACATAATAAGGCTCACAACTTTTCTTTGGCATGGGATTTTCTAGATCATATATATTGTTAATTTATGATGGTTACTGTTCTATATATTATAACTACTAGTATTCTTGTTAGCTGTGTGTTGGGCATTCCTCTCTTCATCATCATTATGTAACAAACATTGAGGTTTGTGACACAAACCAATTCTGAGGATTTTAACCAAGAAAGTTGCACAGAACTAGGCTGCGTCCGAAGGTTATTGGCTAGCAGATAAATTCTCCGTTGTAGTATTTTGTGGCTGAAGCAGTTTATGACCACTTGATATTGGGAACTGAGATAGATTTTGCATGCTTTTAGCCTTGGCACAGATGCGTGATGAATCTTGGGTTAAATCCAGCTTTGAATTAAACTGGAATTAGACACATTGACTAAAATTCAGTTGTTAGTTTTCATGAGAGTAGACGTCAATGGGAGTTTTAGGACTAAAACAGACTGGAGAAATAATCCAGTTTGAAATTGCTCTAACTGCCCTGGCTCAATTCTAGGGAACTCTGGGAAGTGTAGTTTTGTAAGACATTCAGCTTTCTGTGTCAGCTCTGGTGCCACAACGAACTACAATTCCCAGGATTCCCTAGCACTGAGCCAGGACAGTTAAAGCGGTCTCAAACTACATCATTTCTGCAGTGTGTTTTGGACCTAAGTCAACACACATTTAAATTCAACTGATTAATTGAATCTACTATAGGGAAGATAACAGATTTAGACATTGCTGTGAAATAGGAACTGAAGTACGTAATTCTGCCCATCCTGATCCTTGCTCCACTGGTTCTGTTGTCCCTTCATCTCACATTGGCTGCGTTCACACTGGAGAAATAAACTGGTTTAAGTGCCATGGCTCAATGCTGTGAAATTCTGGGAATTGTAGTTTGTTGTGGGCCCAGAGCGGAGCGGAGCTCCGCTCTGGGCCCCACAACAAACTACAATTCCCAGAATTTCACAGCATTGAGCCATGGCACTTAAACCGGTTTATTTCTCCAGTGTGAACGCAGCCACAGAATGTCAGATTGTAGCCTTCACAGGGTAGGGACCTGTCTCTTTGTTTCTCTTCAGCACATAATACAGGGTTATTATATGTAAAATAATTATTGTAAGCAAGATCGTCTATCAGCAGGTCTTATATGATCTATAGAGGTGGTTCCTTAACAGGCTGTGGGCAGGAGCAGTTAAAACACATGTTTTTTAAACTCTTTGTTTGTTTGTTTGTTTGTTTAAAACCATTTAACGTGTAGCACTACACCAATATAGGTATAAATCTGAAAACTAAGTAGCAAAATTGAGGCCGGATGTTATGACCACTAGCTTAAATGATAATTACCTTTTGAAAAATGCTTCTTCAAAACAAATTGTTTTGGTTGAACTTACGCTAACTGAAGGATTTGTTTCTGAATGGCATTTCTTGTACTGTAAAATAAAGTGATTAAAATGAAGCAACCGATCCTGGATACTGGTCTAACAGTGAACAATAGTTAAAGTTAAAATGTTTAAATTTCAATGCTCATTGTTGTTCCAGTAAGAGGGATGAAAAATGAAAATAATAATAAAAATAATATCATCTAGACTTAAAAAATGACTAAACAATTTTCTAAAAAGGGGTAGAATTCAAAGATATAGCTGTGTTTGTCTGTAGAATCAGTACGTAGAGATATCTTGTAGCACTTTTTTAGTCTAAAGAAAGAAATTGCCAACATGAGCTTTCGTAGACTTCACTCTACTTCCTCAGATGCATTTGAACCAAATGCACCAAATCCATCTGAAGAAGTAGACTGAGGTCTAGGAAAGCTCATGCTGCCAACTTATTTATTTCAGTTAGTCCTAAAGGTGCTACAAGATGTCTTTGCATACTAAAAAGGGGTGGTGTTAAGTTATTTGGTTTAAAGCATGGTTTAAACCAACCTGTGTTAAAGCAACTAGGGCTGTGTTCACACTGGAGAAATAAACCGGTTTAATTGCCATGCCTCAATGCTGTGAAATTCTGGGAATTGTAGCATTGAGGCATGGCAATTAAACCGGTTTATTTCTCCAGTGTGAACACAGCCCAACTTTGCTCCTTAGTGTAATGCATGCTAGTAGAGGCATATAAATAATAATTGTAATAGTTAAGTTGTGAACAAAGGAATCTGTGGTTCATATCTCACCTCTGCCACAATAGCCTCTAGGGAAAGCCACAAATATGTGTTGTCCTATTAGAGCCATTGCGGGGATCCTGCACTCCTCCAGAGGTTTGACTATTAACTTTCCCCAGCTACTTAGGGATGATGTGAGTTGTAACCCCAAGCATCTTCTGAACGTCCGTGTATTTCCCACAACCATTTTATGGGCTTACTAAAACCGTGAGTTGTCAGGGTTGGATCTGAGGGACCCTACCCATCTGGAGCCATTTAGTCTCACAGTCCAACCTACTTCACGGGTTGTTGTGACAGCAGAATGGCTTGGTAACCTTGCCTTGACCTTCTTGGACGGAAGCAGTGAAATGTGAAGCATTCTGAAATATTGTACTGCCGCCTTAAGATCTGACTCCTTGTGAGTTGGGACTTGCTTCCTTTATAAAACACCTCAAAGCACATTGCTGGTGACACTGTACCTTTAAATCAGGCCTGCACAACATACGGCTTGGGGGCCACATGTGGCCCACCAAAGGGTTTTGGGTGTCTCATGAAGATGTGGAATGATTTCAAGGATCCTCCTCTACTCATCTTTCTTCTGAGAAGAAGGTCAGGCAGCAGAGGAGGAGGATGGGCAAACGCTTGCCGAACAAGGCTCCTCCACCATCCAGTTCTCCTGAGGAGGACGCCTGGCGGTAGTGGTGGCAGAAAGTGGGCAAATGCTTCCCCTACAAGGCTCCTCCATTACTTGGCTTTCTCCTAAGGAGAAGGCCAGGCAGAGGACTATGTGCGGCCTGAAGAAGTTAACCTATTTTAATTTTGGCCCTTTCTTACTGCCCGGTTGTGCAGGTCTGCTATAAATGGCGGTAGTACTGATAAAATCATTGCTATTATTCAGGTTTCCATGGTTAATAGACAGGAAGGAAGAAGGGCGCCCTAGACAGTTTACATTTCTAAAAACTGATCAGCAGTTTATATTACATTCATGCAAAGCATGAAACACTGTCTTAGCAACCTTGAAAGTGCTGTAAAGCGGTGGTTCTCCAACTGTGGAGCCAGATGGAGGGGGGGGGGGGAGTTACTGGGTATGTGTGCAAAACTTGGAGGCCCTTATCCCCCCCCCCCCCCCCCCCACTTTTGGGAAAGAAAAAGGCAAGGAGAGTGCTTGAAGTCTCTTCCTGAGAAGGAAAAGGAGAGATATTTTCTTATAAAATGTCAATGTATGAACTTACATGCGTATTTGATTGAAAATACACACACTAAACAAGCAAAATGCTTTTATTCGTAGCCAACATTGACATCCACATGTAGATATAAAGGATAAAATGTTTGGGAACCACTGCTGTAATGAATCGGTGTTACCATTGACACCTTGTTTGTAGGAGGGACTCAGGTGAGTTCAACAGATAAATCCATCTTAATGGCTTAAAGAAAATTTATGAGATTTGAACTTACCCAGATTTATAATATCTGACTGGTGCTTGAATCAATGTTTAGGAAAAATGTGACACCCAGTCCAGATTGGAGAACTGTTTTATCACTTGTTATAGTAGTGCATTTGATTGTATGGATCATGAAAAAATATGGATCCTTTTAAAAGAAATATGTGTGCCCCCCACATTTGATTGTCTTGTTGCATAACCTGAACTCAGAACAAGAGGCCACCCTCAGGACAAAATGGGGAGAAACAGAATGGTTTCCAGTTGACAAAGAGGTCAGGCTAGGCTGCATTTTATCACCTTATCTGTTTAACTTGTATGCTAAACATATACGCAAGCAGGATTACACTCAGAAGGATAAGAAAACCAGAAGCAGCGTCAACAATTTAAGATAGGCAGATGTTACCATACTATTATCAGAAAATAGCAAATAGTTGAACTATTGCTAAAGAAAGTCAAGAAGAAGGTGCAAAGGCAGGTTTGCAGATGGAACAAAAGAAAACAAAAATTATGGCCCCAGATTATTTACGTAACTTTAAAGTAGGCTATGAAGACATGGAAATACTCTGGCTCTGTGATTAATTGGAATGGAGACTGCAGTCAAGAAACCAGAAGAAGGCTAAGGAGGAGCAGCGGTGCAGGAACTCAACAAGATCCTAGACGATATAAAGATATATAATCGAATATTAAAGTTAGACTTTGCCATGTTGTCATATTTGTGATGTCTCTGTATGGTTGCGAAAGTTGGACAGTGAAGAAAGCAGGTGGGAAGAAAATAGACTCATTTTGTAGTGTTTTGACAGCTTCCCATGTAGTTGCTGAGCCACAGAAAAAACCTCAGTCTAGCTGCCCTGTACCTTTTAAATGCACACCTGGGGCTTGCTGTCTAGCTGCTAAGCATTAAGGAAAAGGCAACTTCATGTCACACTTTCCTGCCAATCTAAAAAGCCCCATTTGAAATGTGGTGCTGGAGAGGAGCTCTATGAATACTGTGGACTGCTAAAAAGACAGTTAAATAAATGGGTCCTGGAACAAATCAAGCCTGAACTCTCCCTAGAAGCAAAGATGACTACATAGTGCTTGGGACAAACCATGAGAAGACATTAGAAAAACATTACTTATTAGAAAAGACAGTAGTGGTTGGTAAAGTAGAAGGCACATTCCAGCTGAATAGATTCAATTAAGGAAAGATGCCATTGAGTCTGGGAGACTGTTGAAGGCAGGAGGCTTTGGAGGGTTTTTATTCATAAGCTGAAATTGACTTGATGGCAGTTAACAGCAATAGTAGAACCTACAAAAGGGATCTTAAGCCTACAAAAGTTCATGCTACCAACTTCTTTCTTTCAGTTAGTCTCAAAGGTGCTACAAGATCCCTTTGCTTGCTGATTTTCCAGACCAACATGGCTATACCTTTGAATAGTAGAACTTGTTGGTGTTACTGCTATGTTTCCCAGGCTTGTCCATATGAAATAAACCAATATATTTACATAGTTTCCCTGAATGCTAAGCTTGTAAAATCTTGGGCTGGGAACCTGGTGTTTTTGCGTTACGAAAAATATGAGTTTGGATAATACAGAGGAAGAATAAAGAAATGTGGAAGGATGAAGGGCTGCATTGGTCCCCGGATAAGGCCTTGGAGGGCCGCACACATGTGCACATTGCACCCGCATGTGGAAAAAAAATTCAAATCTTACTACCAAAGTCCCTTTAGGGGACTTTTTCACCATGTTTTGGTGGACCATTTTAAACCCAGGGGAGGCCTTTTTTTTATATCTGGAGGTGAGAGGAAGTCCGTTGCTGTTCTTTTCCTGTTTCAAAAAGGATTCTGCAGGGCCTCAGAGGATGGCCATGGCAAACCTCTGAAGAAACCTGCCCCAAAAAAAAAAAAAAAAATACACAATAGGGTCCCCATAAGTTGAAAATGACTTGAAGGCACACAACACAAACACACGCAGAGATGGAAGTATTATATTACATCCTAGAAATACAGTATTGTAAAAAAGCCCTGTTGTTGTTTTGTTGTTGTTGTTTTGCAAAGTAATTTACATGCCTAATAATATGGATTTATTTGCACTTCATTCCTGTCTAATACTGCAAATGTGCTGGGATTTGTTTGCTTCCGAGGTAAAAATGTGTTTTAAAAACAGGCAGCTTTTGTCAAAATGAACTAAAGAAGTAGGACGTTGCTCATAGGCCTGCATTAAACTAAATCCCACATAGATTTATCTCCTTCTGTACTGCTATCATGTCATTGTCTGCATTTAGTGTTCAGGCTTAATTTGCATTATGAAGTACCTCTTGTCATTTCACGCAGATACCATGTCTATACATCTTCCTTCTGGATTGAGGATAGCAGTACAGTGGGCCCTTGTTATCCATTGGGGTTTGATTCCAGGAATACCAATACTCCGTGGATACAAAAATTCTGTGGATGCTGAAGTCCCATTGTATACAGTATACAGAAGATTTGCTTTTTTTGGATCTCTCTGTGTGTGTGTGTGTGTGTGTGTGTGTGTGTATTCAAGCTGTGGACAGTTGAATTAGTGAATGGGGCAGGCCAACTGTGCTGAAATCATATGTAGAGTAGAGGTGAAATTAGAAAAGCAGAAGATCTGGACACTGGGAAAGAATACTTAACACTTAACATGGATGAAATGGGAAAATGAAACATAGCCCATTGACTTCCTTGAGTCAATGTAACATGTGAGCCAGAAAGTTGATGCCAGCCTTATGCTAGAGGCAAGGGATTTCTTTGTTGGTGAAAGATAAACACCTTGTAACCTAAATCCTGTTGTCAGTCCTTACTAAAGTAGTCCCCTTGACTCAATGGGAATGCCCTGTGTATTAATTCACCATTCAACACTGATTGAATGGGTCTACTCTAGCTTGGACTAATCATTAGGATACCAGCCTGCATTTCTTTTATTTATGGAACATTTCCTCCAGTGTGGAAGAAATCAGAACTATGTTTGCATGTGTCACTTTTAGACTGCTTTTGTTAAAATCTGCCTCCTTTGCAGCAAATGAAGAGGATGAGAAAGCAAAGCAAGCTGGTCCAGATGGTGAACGCCAAGGGCTAAAAAGACAACGAGATGAGAAGGAAGAGCATGGCCGTGCTTACTATGAGTTCCGAGAAGAGGCATATAATAGCAGGTGAGATTCAAGCCAGTTTCAGGGCAGTTTGCTAGCAGAGTGTGAAATAAAAGTAAACATTATAACACGAGAATGCAGCTTTTGTGGGCAGATCACCCATTTTTGCCCTTCTCCTTTATTTCACTGCTCTAAAATTCTCATTGAGTCTTCAAAAGGTAGATGGTTCCCGCAGAAGATACATCTGGGTTTGCCCTCTAAATGCAATCCACCCAGGGGCAAACAGGGTTGCATGTAGCCTATACGTTATGCTGCCTGCTGCTGATTTAGAAGTTAGTGTTCAGTAGGCTGGGAAGGACTAACCAGTCTTTACTCCACCTCTCTTTATTAGAATTTACTCCACCTCTCTTTATTAGAACCCAAGAGTCCACTATGGCTGTGGCTATGGCTGGCCTGTGTGAAGTAACTCTTGAGACTTTGCTTTTGCTTAAGGTGCCTTATTAGTGTCAATCACCTTTGATATTTTTTTAAAGTACTCCAGGACTTTATTAGTGATAAATTGGGAAGACCTTTCTCTTTCACTAGCTTCTTTTTATAGGCTCGCAAAACCAGTAAGCAACCAGTTCTTATTGCTGAAAATATGACTGGCTATGCCAGCTTCTCATAGTAGTAGAATTGGAAGAGACCACAAAGGCCATCTGGTCCAATTCCCTGTCATGCAGGAATACACATTCAAAACATTCCCTATGGATGTCCAGCCAGTCCCTGTTTAAAAACCTCCAAAGGAAGAGACTCCAATACACTCTGATGCTGTGTGTTCCCCTATTAAACAGCTTTTACTGTCAGGAAGGTCTTCCTAATGTTGAGGTGGAATCTTTTTTTCCTGTAGTTTGAACCCATTGCTCCAGGTCTTATTCTCTGGAGCAGCAGAAAACAAGCTTGCTCCATCATCAGTCAGACGTCCTTTCAAATATTTAAATAGGGTTATTTTGGTAATCCTACTTTCTCCTATACTTTCAACTACTTTTTCTTCTCAGTTCTGCAGAACAATATTCCTTGAAGAATTTTGTGATGGGGTACTGAGATGGTAGGTGGATGCTACCTTTTCAATGCAGAAGAGCCTAGCTTAAAACTCCACTTCACCTTCCCCACTTAATATGTTCTGAGGTGGTATATAACTCCAGAATCACTTTCATCAGTAAGAGTAAACAGTGATAGATGGACTACTGGTTTCACTAAGTTAACGTTCAGCTTATCGTGCTTGGTATTTGATTATTAGGTGGCAATTATGTGGTTTCCACATTTCAGGCAACATCGCCTTAGGACAGATCTTAGGATGCGGTAGGAATCATATGGTTCTCTAGATTTTTTTGCCCTGTATATACCCACAGCCCCAGTCATCATACACAGTAGTGAGGTATGCTGAGAGTTGTAGTCCAGCAACATCTTGTTCTCTGCCTGATTCACACCCTTTCTTGGTATGATACATCTTTGCATTGTTCCTTTCATTTATTTTTGCAAAGATATATAAGAGTATATTTTTCTCATAACATACACAACACTGCAAAGTGAAGCAGAGCATTATAGATATGAAAACAAGGGTTCTACCTACTTACCTTTCTTGAATGAGTATGTTTTACCATGACTAAGTTGCATTTTTCTTTCTACTTGATGCAGGTCCAAGTCTCCACCGCCACCAGAAGAGGAACCTAGAGAAGAGGATGATGAGACTCTTGTGACCCTGGATACATGTATGTATTGCTTTTTAAAGCTGAACTAGGTGTGGGTTGTCTGATGCTCTCCAGGTGTTTTGGACTGCACATTGCACTGAACCTATTTGGACATAATCTGTGACCCTTGCCTTTGGTAATTGGAGCACATATGGGCTCTAGGAATACTTGGGCTAATTCTCATTGAAATAAAAATGTACGCTCACCTGAACAATAATTACAAGATAGCAACTAATGTTCCAGCATTTTAGGCCTAGAATCAATTATAATATGTAATTATTTGGCAACTTAATGGTGATAGAAAGACTTTTCATTTATGCATACTTTCAAAAGACCTGCCATGGAGAAATATATTTAGAATAGGTTCGGTGTAATGTGTGTGGTTTTGTATTCTTTCATAAAAAGGCTTGACTTGATTGGATTTGGACACTTAAGCAGGAATCTGGGACCAAGAGAGTGTTAGATGTTCTTAGGGTTATAAGAAGCCTCAGAATCTGACTACTGAATAGAAGCTGGAGACTGGGTTAATTTCTTGCACACTGTGTGAGCACAGCTCAGCTATATACATACAGAAACACTTTGACAACTTGGGACAGCACCTAGGGCTTTTTTAAAGGTGCACATTGCTTTCATTTCTTGCACAGATACATCTGATCTTCACTTCAGAGCCACCAAGGACCGCTACGGAGGACAGCCTTTGTTCTCTGAGAAATTTCCCAATCTTTGGTCTGGGGCAAGAAGTACACATGGAGTGAAAAGTGGGAAGATTTGCTTTGAGGCAAAGGTAAAGAGGTCTATTCAAAGTTCCTGGATCTTTTCTGGAACTTTTAGAAGTAAGCATGGTCCAAGCCACCTAGATTGTTATTCAGTCTGATTATTCCATTAAACTGTGGCTTGGAATTGTTCTTCTCTGTCAGAAAGGTAGCATAGTGCTTGAGCCCCTCCAGTTCTGAGTGGGATGGATTTCAGTGTACTGATCACCATTTTAAAAAGAAAGTGGAAAATTTACAGTTTATTTAGATAATGGCCAGGCATATTTGCAGCCACCATTTATTTATTTATTTGAATCAGTAGTGGCATTAACTTTTAAAAACACCAACAGTATTTCACCAAAAATCATAAACTGGAACTGTTCCAAAAACATGTGTGATGTTTGTAACAGAATTTAGGAATGGAGATCAGTGCTTGGGAAAAAGATGACTGCCACTTGTTACATAGTTGAGAATTACACATAATTGGTACCATTATTTGATTTTCATTTTTCATTCCATTTACTTTTATGTTGGTGAAAAGTGAAGGTTGTGTTGGAAGCTCACACTGTAGAGCAAAAGTTAATAAACGCAATTAAAGTAGAACAAAAGGCAACACTTTATTTATTTGTTCAATTTATACCCCGCTTTTCTCCCACCAAGATGGCTTACAGTAATGCCTGCCATATTGGTGGGCTTGTGATTCATGGATTGGAGTGTGCAGCTCACCATGCCCCATATTATTATTCAGTGGTAGTGCATGCACATTGCTACCCAATGAATAATATGGGGCACAAGTACTCATGTTTTCCCCCAGCCATGGGGTCCTCAGGACTGAACCCCCAGGGATGAGAAGAGTCATTGTACATTTAAAGTGTAATCTAAAATATGCAAGATGAAAATACAGGACACCACTTTCAAACACAGATTTGTCATGCGATTAAAAATCAGAGGTTTGTCTAGATAGAAGGACCTTAGCCTGCCAGCAGAAAGAGAGGAAGGGGGATAATTGCTTCTCCCTTGGAAGGGACTTCCACAGCCTTCACAGTTCAACAGCAATAAATGAAAAGGTATTCTAAACAGAGAACAGAGGGATAAAAATGCACAGCACAAAACCAGTTTAAAACAGAGCAGAAATACAAAATACACTAAGCTAAAACAGTGTTGGGGCCACAGCATAAATGGAAAAACCTGGGAATTAGTACTATCATTTGTTTAATAAGAGGCGAGAAGAGTAGACTTTGGGAAATACTAATGTTAAAAGATACTTCTTTTGTTGTAACCATTCTATATAAAGGGCCTGATCTCACATTTAGAAAAAAAAACTACTAGAATGATATGATTAGAACACCATGAAAATTTAGATAATGGAGATGGTTACGGGGGTTTCTTGTAATGCAGTAGTATCATTAGTCTTAAATCAGATTATATACAATGCTTGTTTGGAAATTTGATTTGTTTGGATTGTTAGCATTATAAAGATTGGTTAATAATTTATTATTATTAATATTATTATAAAAAAGCAATATGAAAATGGCCATGAAATAAAGGCCATTCTTTTATCTATCAAAAGTACTGATCTGTGAGTGAAACTAGCTTAGGTGAAATCTTTTTAGGTCTGCTGTTACAGGATTCTAAAACATGTGCAATGCTTGTTTTCCCTTTTTGTGTCTTAGGTGGCACAAAATCTCCCACTAAAGGAAGGTTCCACAGAGCATCAGCTGCTTCGCGTTGGATGGTCTATTGATTTCTCTCGTTCACAGCTAGGTAAATAGCTTATCCTTCTGGGCAGGATTGCGCTATAGTTAATCTGATGCTGCCTGTGGGAATCCAGTGCCTGTCATGCAACCATAGTAAGTGTTGCTCTCTTCTAGGTGAGGATGAGTTTTCTTATGGCTACGATGGACGAGGGTTGAAGGCTGAAAATGGGCAATTTGAAGAATTTGGCCACCCCTTTGGAGAGAATGATGTGATTGGTTGCTTTGCTGTAAGTGCAGTGAGTGAGGCCTTGGGCCTGCTCATGAGGAGCCTCTTCAGTGTCTTTGGAGTAGGCTGGGTTAGAGGAAAGGCTTTCTGTAACCAGCGGGTGACCACTAATACAAAGTTAACTCTATTTCCATCCCTTGAAACGTCCCATCCAGTGGCATAACTATGCATTGCATGCTTTAATATGTCCTAATGCCCTTTAATATTCTTAAAATATCTTCTCACTGGTTTATCTTCTAAAATATCTTCTGAGTAAGGCAGCAAAAAGCCAGTTTTGTCTTTCATTGCTTGTGTTTCTGTGTGTTTGTGTCATACTTGTTTTTTTAAGGATCCACTTCATCTTATGCTTGTATGTCCTGTGTTGCAGAACTTTGAAAGTGAAGATGTTGAACTGTCCTTCTCCAAAAATGGAGAAGATCTGGGTGTTGCCTTCTGGATCAGCAAGGAGATGCTTGGTGACAGAGTTCTGCTGCCACATGTGCTATGCAAAAACTGTGTGGTAGAGCTGAATTTTGGACAGAAAGAGGAGCCGTTCTTTCCAATTCCTGAAGGCTACACTTTCATTCATGCTGTCCCTGTTGAGGATCGGGTGCGCACTCCGCTGCCACCAAAAACTTCAGGGGAGTGTGAGGTAATACAAACATACTTTCTTGGGCTCTGGTAGTACTGACTGTAAGAGTTTTTCTCTGCTCTTCACTTCTCAGCCTTTGATGACAATGTGGGGATGAAGAGCTATGTGTTTACTTCTGAGGCAAGATGTGCCTCTGTTGCTGAGACAAGGAAGAGTGCTGCTGCCCTCCTTCAATATGCCTTTGAGATGGAGGAAGCTGTTTGCTCACATGTATCCAAATTTTAGTGAAATGCTTCTAAAGCATAGAAGCTTTACATCTCTTCCCCCCACTCTGCTGTATCCTGTTTTCATTAATCCAGGAGCAAAATGCTGAAAGGAATTCTGAAAGTATGAGACCAGACACCTTAAGTAGTGGCTTTAGGAACAGTTCTTAGACTAGATGATGTAGTTTTGTCTGCACATCCCCATATGAAAAGGTTTCTAAAAGTAGCAGCATTAAAGGCCCCTACAATCAGGCATAGGGATTTTGTGGGACTACTTTTGTGAGGCTTGATCTTAATTTTGAAAGCATTAATTAAGATGCTCTTTGAATCATTAAGGAAGACTTTGCTATGATTGCTGACTCTTAAGGTGCCCTTTTTGGTAGCAATAACTTCAGCAAGACAGGTGTCAGACACAGTAGCGCTGTTAGTGAACCCAAATTTGTGTACATTTCAAGAGGTACTTTCCACTCTAATATTGAATCCAACATTCATTCCAGGTCTTGCTTATGGTTGGGCTGCCAGGATGTGGGAAAACCCATTGGGCACAGAAATACACCCAGGAGAATCAAGATAAGCGCTACAACATCTTGGGGACAGACACAGTTCTCTACCAAATGAAGGTAAGAAGCCAGAGATCAGTTTAAAATTAGCACCTTCCTCCACAGGCATTGACAAAACTTGTTAGACATACTTTGTATTGTGACCAATGTTGATATGAGTGTTTGATCACGAATACCAAGATATTTAGAAGAATTTGAAGGTTTATCCACTTGACTGGAGTCATGTGGCCTTTCAAATTCATTGGACAGCACCTCCTAGCATTCCTAACTGTTGGTTATGCTCATTACAGCTGTTGGGAGTTTCTATCCAACAGTATCTGAAGGACCACATGATTCCCCTCCGTTGTATATCTGAATAAGAGATTCTGCCTCCAAAACTGCTGTTTTACTGCTGCTAGTGCTCTCTGTATGTACTCATGAGTACTTGTGCACCCCTCTGCACAGAGCAAGGGGCAATAGTGCGAGATTCTGGGAGTCCAAAAATGTCTGACTTTTAGACTCCCTGAATTCCTCCCCATTGACTTTATTGGCTAGGACTGCTTGTGGTTGTCAGCAGGTGTTGGGCCATAATTTCCTACACTCAGCCTCACATCAGTATTCGATAGCTTGATTTACTATAAGGCATATTGTAGAACAGCCTTCCCCAGCCTGGTGCCCACGAGTTCTTTGACTACAACTCCTATCACCCTAACTATTTATGGGGCTGATGAGAATTATAGTTTGAAATTTGCAGAACAACCAGGTTGGCGGAATGCTCTGCAGAGCAGTTTCTAGCAAAGTAAAGTAGCAGTAAAGCCACTATGAGGAAGCAAATGTAGCACCAGTTCATAAGAAGATGAAAATAAAGCAATAAGGAGAAGCAATTCTACTCATCTCAAAATGCCTAACAAAAAAGCACAGATTTAGCCTTCTGCTTGACAATTTCAGGGCATTAGAGGTAAATAACAGCACCTTTAGTTCAGCCCAAAACTCTACGCTGTTTGCAATATCATGGTTAATCTATCTAATGATAGATGTTAATACCTGGAGTGATTGGGATAGATAATAACTTAAATGACTCCCAGTTTATAACTTTGAGATACTTTCAAAGGGCTGAAATAGGGGACAGAGGGAGTTGAAAAAGATGGTCGGGTTTGTGGTTGAAACCTCAACTCTGGATTCAGTCTCTCTTTTGTTCATGCATCAGTGGCTATGTACTCAACAGCAAGGGTGTTTATTACAGCTACACCAAATTCAATGGAGATGAGAGTTTTAAAAACAGAAAGAGAGGACCTGCTAGTGACTCAGAACATCAACAGAGAGTATAGTGGCACTCAGTGATGTAGGTTGTCACCAGATAACAAAATAGCATTCATCAGTATAACTAGTATCTGAATTTTAACTGTGTAAAGCAACAACAACAAAAATTCTGTGTGTCTTGTCATTGCAAATCATTCCTTAGAAAGTATCAATAATCTCCCCCATTTACTGTTGAAGATTTTTTTTTTTCTGTCTCGCATCATTTTCTTTTTCTTGTTTAGACAAGGGGTCCTGAACCTGAAGAAGCAATGGAAATAGCAGCCCGAGATCAGTTGCTTCAGCAAGCTGCTCGTTGTGTTAGCAAGCTTGTCCAGATTGCTCCCAGGACAAAGAGAAACTTCATTCTTGATCAGGTATTTAAAAAAAATGGGGCAGAGGAGAGGAGGTGGGAAATTCACAACTTCCATGAAACATTTCAAACACAGTACTTTACCGGTCATGGGGTAAATGAGGAGGGCTTCATCCGTATGCTGCTGGATGAGAGTGCTTGACAAACAACCATGCGCAAGAAGGAGTATTTTAAGATGTAGTATTCTAGAGCTGGTGAAATTGTGCCTCTTTTATTACAGGCAAGTTTGAGAGAGGTGGAGGGAGAATAGAGATTTTTTAAAGAAGAAATTTAGTTTTTACTTTTTACTGTACTTTTTATCCTATTATCCTACATTTCAAACAAATATTGTCTTCCAAAAATGGCTTGCTTCAATGGCAAAGAGGCACCCAAGGGAAGGAGTGTGATGGGATAAGGTAGAGAAAGTGATGAGATGTTCACGGCCAGAAGAAAGTAGGAAGCTAGAAGCAGGCATTTAAATGCAGGTCATTTAAATGTGGGTCACTCCATGCTGAGCTTCCCTTGTTTGAAAACTGATTTGCAGTTCTTTTAAAGGAGAGAGAAATCAGCTCCTTCTCTGGTCCAGCTGTGTGCTTGTTGGATTTGTCAAACACTTAGCTTGATTTATTTCCTGGGAGGGAGAAGTGAGCCTTCTAGCGGTACTTAATGGTACTTCAGTTGATTGCAGAAACCAAAGTGTGCTGCAGTAGTACAAAATATTTTTTCAAAGCCCTGTAAAAAGGAGCACTTTTGGACTAGACCAACAGTCCTCCTAGTCCAGCATCTTCTCCCCACAATAGCTAGCTGGTGGCTTGTGCTCTGGCATGCTTCCATGGCTTGTGGTGTGTAAGGATGAGATGCCTCTCCTGCTCACCCAGTGGATTACACTTGCTTCCATGAAACACATGCAAAACAGAAGGTCAACAGTCCTCCTTCATTGTTCATTCCCAGCAGCTGGTATTCAAAGATGGAGTTAATCAGAGGGTGAAGATAGCTTTAAAATGTGATTTGTCAGATTTGTATGGATATCACTACTTAATATTCAAGGTGGCTGTAAGTTATCTTCAGATTTGGCAATCTTGCGTCTCCGTTTGCTTGAAACACCAGCAGGAAGCTGCTGTTGTGATCCTGTCTTACTGGGAGGTTTCTGGTTTTCACTGAGAGAAAACAAGATAAAAAATTTGGTGGGCCTTTGGCTTTATCCTTCATGATGGTTCTTGTGTTTTTATATTCAAATAGTAATATGAAGTATTACAGTCTGATATTCATCAGCAAATAGCTTGTTCATAAAGCTGCTGTTTCTCCCAGGTTTTTTTTCTAAAGCCTTAACCAGGGCTAGAGAGGTTGTTGGTTTAAAACGGCAGGGAATTCTCTATAATATTTGTTATGGCCATAAACATAACACAATCTGGCACTCTCAAATGACTTAAACTAGAACTCCTATCACCCTAGCAATGGTGACGATTAGCTATACTGGCAGTGGGGATTTACATGTATGTAATTCAAGCCATCAAGAAGACACCAGGTTAGAAAAGGCTAGCTTACTGCATTTCCACTGTACTTCATTGTGTTTACAATACATTTCTTAATTAATTCTCATCATCACTGCAAGATGGTTCTTTTGGGGTCTTTAAAGCCCATTTATTTTCTTTCTCCATTTCAGTGCAATGTGTATAACTCTGGTCAACGGCGGAAACTGCTCCCCTTCAAGGGATTCATTCGCAAGGTGATGGTGATGGTCCCCAGTGAAGAGAACTGGGAGGAGAGATTGGAGCAGCGGGAGGAAGCTGAGGGTGAAGATGTTCCTGAGTCAGTGATGCTAGAAATGAAAGGTGGGTTCCACAAAGGATTTCAGAGAACACAGGACAAAGTGGTAGCAGGCAGATGATTTTGTGGCTGTGGGTTGTGATTTCATTGCCTAGGTAAAAAAATGAAGTGATGACAAACTTGTAACATCCATGCACTTCCTTCTCTGTTTCCATCTGATTTCAGCCAACTTCTCTCTTCCGGAGAAGTGTGATTACATAGATGAAGTTCTCTACCAAGAGCTTGCAAAGGAAGAAGCTCAGCCTCTTGTCACCAAATATAAAGAAGAGGCCAGAAAATTGCTTCCACCTTCTGAGAAGCGGACAAACAGACGCAACAATCGCAACAAACGCAACCGGCAGAATCGCAACCGAGGCCAGGGATATGGTAAGGTGTCATGGGCTGCACTCTAGGCGAGGGAACCTCCTGACGCATATATTCTTATCTCTCACTGGAGGGTGCCTGCAGACTTCCCCAGATCCCAGAAGAGCAGCACTTGCTTTCCTCTTGCTCTGATGGCTGTCATATTCCTGGTATACACTCTTCTTCTTGCAATCATGGGTTTAATTTTATCCTGTGCTCAGGCTGACTTGTATGTCATGGAAGGCTTTGCTTTGCTCAGCTTTGAGCTCATTTAATCCATGAAGTATCCATGGCCCAATTTCCTTGGGATACTGCTCCAGTATTGTGGACTTCTGTTCAGCTGATGACCCAGTGGCGACTCTGTTGCTTGACTGTGGTTTCCAGTGTCCTTACCAAACTTACAACCAGAGCTTGGGAGGAGGGGGAAAATCCTTTTTTGGATTGCAGTTCCAAGATTAGTTCCTTGTGACTAGTAATAGTCATGCTGGCTGGAAGATTCTAGGAGTTGTAGTCCAGAAAATTTAATTCTTTCAGGTTCTTCTTGCCACTATTTAAGTCTCTTTACATAGTCTATTTCCATTATGTTGTTCTGCAGCAAGAGTCTGGCGCCTCTGTTTTTTTAGTTTAGCTTGTATTCTATCCTTAAAAGTTTACAGTGACTAGCAGTCTTAAGTAGTGTCCTAGCAGGGAGGAGCTTGGCATGGAACATGTCAATTTGTGCAATCTTTTATGACCTCCATGGCAGATTAAGAATGAACCATTTTGGGTTTTCTCCTTGTTTGATTTTAATGTTTAGTAATTTTCTGGGCTTGACTATATAGCATTTTTCTCTATCCCCTTCACCCAGTGTACTGTATACTGTGATAGGTGCCGTTGCTGTTCTTGCTTCCTACTGCTTCTCCTTCCCTCACTCTGAACAGTTCTCTCCAGAGATTTTACTTAAGCCCATCGCAGTTGTAGCTTGTGAAATAGAGCAGGCAGTTTTTGTAGTCATTTTGCGGAAACTTGGCAGTCTTAATTCTCACTGAGAGCAATTTTTGTTTTTCTTTTTGGCAGCTCAGCCCAGGCAACCAAGTATGCAGCACCCCCCCGGGCTGCTGTGTGAGTAGCATAATGCTCTATGGGAGATTGGGTGGAGCATGGGGTGGTGGGAGTGGGTGATAATTTGGGACAGAGGATTGGGGAGGAATGGAGAAGGGTTTGTGTTGAAATCAAACTAATGAATGAGTGGACATGTTTGGCATCAGCTTGTCCACATTAAATAGTCACCTTGCCAACAGGGGAGTCTTCTTTTATATCGCCCCAAATTTCAGATTTAGGAAAGGGTGTGATGCCTAAGTGGCCAGCAGTCTGCCGTGAGAAGCTTTTGCTGATCCTGTTGTGTTTTTGTAAATGGCAAATGCTCTCTTGCGTTTTTGGACCCTGGTTTCTAGAAAAGTGGATGCAGCTCAGTGTTCCCCCTCCCTCGTTTTCCCTGGTTTCTTCATGCTATAAAGATCTGCTGCTTCTTCACAAGCAAGAGAGGCATCAAGTCAGCTAAGCACTTGGCTGCAACAAGAGTTCTTGATGTCCTCACTTAGCCAATACCACCATTTGACCCTTTCCTTTCTGTGCCTTCTTCAGTTGGTGGCCAGCGTCGAGGGTACAATCATCGGGCTTATGGGCAGCAACATCAGCATCAGCAGCAACATCAGCAGCAGCAGCAGTACTGGGGGCAACCTGGTAACAGAGGCGTGAGTATACCCCTTTGAATTAATGTTCCTTCAGTTTGATATATTAACTTAGGTAGACAGAGGTAGTGATGAAAGAGTTTTGTTTTTCTTTTTAATCAATCCATGAAGTTTCTAGTCTTGTAATTTGAGATAATCTTGCATTTTTTCTTTAAAGGAGTCCTGGGAAACATGGGTTTCTAAAGGTGGTAGCTTGCACCTATCATAGTACTTTGATTATGTATTCCTACATGGCAGGACGTTGGATTGGATGACCCTTGAGGTCTCTTCCAACTCTATGATTCTATGATCATTCCTCCCCATTCACAGTGCTGTCTGTAGCATTGTTTGTTCCGCATTCTTGTATAGTATATTCCCCATCCTTGTTCAAAAACAAGAAATGAAAGGAAGTTAGTAGCACTTAAACATTGTAGCTTCACAGGTGTAGGAAAAGGCTAGCAGACCTTGAACAACAGGGGTAATGCCAGGCAAGTCCTGTATGTTATGCCATTAGATACAGGACAAGGACCTTGATGAGACTACTCTACTACTTTAACTTGCAGGGTTATCGTAACTTCTACGACAGATACAGGGGGGACTACAATCGCTTCTACGGACGTGATTATGAGTACAACAGATACAGAGACTATTACAGGGACTACAATCGAGAGGTAAGTCTCTGTGAACCAATAATTTTTAGAGCAGGATTTTACACATTGGTGCAAAGCACACTGCAGAAATAATCCAGTGTGAGACCACTTTAACTGCCCTGGCTGAATACTAGGAAATTCTGGGAACTGTATTTATGTGAAGTGTTGATCCTTTACTGTCAGAGAGCTCTGGTACCACAGTAAACTACAGTTTCCTGAATTCCCTAGCACTGAGTCAGGTTAGTTGAAGCGGTCTCAAACTGGATTATTTCGGCAATGTGTTTTGGACCATTGTTGGAGTCCTTCCTGGAGGAAAATCCTGTTGGTGAGGCTTGTCTAGTCTGATGTTCTGTTCACATGGTTGTCCATGAGAATCTGTTAGTTTGGCATGGACTGGAACATAAAAGTGGATTTTGGGTGGGTAAGCTTTGTACTAAATGTTGCAGTTCCAAGCCCACTTCCATTGCTCATTCTATTGGTGACATTTGTCAGGCTTCAGTTCCTCATGTCTAAAATGAATCTTTGGGAGGATATTTTAGTTGAAAACCATATTTGCACCATTCTATAAATAAATAGGTAGATATATGTGCCTGTCTACTCTTCAATAAGAGAGTCTAAGAGAGGATGTAAATGATATACTGTAAGTGAAAAATCAATATTTTGTTTATAGATTTAACAAAATAATTTCAGAATAAATCCAATTACAAAATGAGAAATGCAGAGAACATTACAATAAATGCCAAGTATAATAACATGAAATAAGTGATCAGTATAAAAATGGACGAGCATCATCTCATTACCAAAATTTACACCGTAAAATTAGACAAATATCAGTGATTCACAACAATAGAAGCAACTAGAAATACAGCCTAGTAACATTTATTTATATTTATTTATTTATATTTATTTTGTATTCTTCATGGTCTCTGTGAATCTCACAGATGGGTTTTACTGTGCAGAGCACATTTGGGACCTTCTAGAGCAATGGTTCTCATCCTTTGGTCCTCCAACTGCTGTGGACTTTAATTCCCAGAAGCACCATCCAACATGACTCATAGTAAGGGATTCTGGGTGTTGAAGTCCAAAATCTCCAGAGAACCATATGTTGAGAACCCCTGTTCTAGGGTTTGTTTTTTTTGTTGTTGTTGTTTTTGTTTTTGCATTTGTGTATAATATGTTGATGTTATGTTACTGTATTGCATACTTTCAAGTAATTCTGTAGTTTTGGTTTTGACTGCTGCTCTTTCAAGTCAATGAGGAGACATTGCATTGGCTCCAGTGGCTGCAAAATGATCACTTCCATTGTCCTTTTCAGTGGCAGAACTACTACCAAGACAGAGACCGGTATTACAGGAACTACTACGGCTACCAAGGATACCGGTGAAACCCTAACCAGTCTCCACCCTTCAGCCAAGCAGCAAAGTGCTATGGAGGGGGAGTCTCCACCACTTCCCAAGACACAAAGCAGTGGAAACAGGGCTGTTGGGGGAAGAGTGGCATTGGGTTGGGGGTGGGAGGGGAGGGGTTAAAAAGAAATTGTAAATTTTTTTAAAAAGTTTGTTGAAAAGAATATTGTCTTATTCTAAAAAAAATTCGAACTTCCTTTAGACATTTGTAATCAAAATTTGTGCAGAGAGGAGAGGCACACTTAGCGCCACCTACAATTGAGCAGGAAAATGCGACAAAGCACCTGGACTGGCGGCTGGGTGGAGGAAGGGGGCGCAGGACTTTCAGGGGGCAGGGGCAGGATGTGGAGGTGCAAATGGGGGGCGTCTGGGGAATGTTTGGCCATGGATACATCTTTTGACAGTTTTAAAAACTTTTTTCAAAACCAAAACTAATTTAGGGCTCGTATGGGCCGCTCTTTTTCCCATGATAGGGTGACAATGGTGGCATGACTTGCCATCTAAAAGGAAACCTTTTCCCAATTTTGTATCCACAAAGAGGTGGCACGCGTAGCTTTCCTCTTTCCCTGCCTTTCTGAGATCATCCTGTGTTTTCAGACAGTGAATTGCTGGGAGGCCTGTTAGGCATCCTAGATCCCAGGTCAGAGGTTTCTCTGGAGCTTCTCCCTGTTTTTCCAGGTGTCTTGCCCAGAATGTTTTGTGGCATACTGGCGAACCATTCAGAGAAGGAAGCACAGGGATTTAATTTGCCAAGCTCTCAAGTTCTCCCCTGGCCAAAGCAAGTTGGGGGACTTTCTGCACGCAAATCCTTTCTCCCTCAGACTTAGTTTGCCCCCTTTATCATCTCTGCATAGTATCTGTCCTCTCCCCTTCCCTCTCTCCCCATACCCTGTTATTGTTTTAGTGAACGGAAGGAACATTTTTTCTCAGGGTTTCTGCAGGATCTTCTCATTGTTAGCACCTAAAATGTATATAAGCAAAACTGTGCTAGCATGTTAACTTTCACCCTTTTTTGAGGAGCTTAGTGCTGAAACGGCGGGTTTTATATAGTCAAGTTTTGGGGGAGGCCGAAATCATTCTGTGCGTGTAGTTTTTATAAACTGGTAGCCTCTGTATATAGGAAAGGATGGGTGTGGGAACGAGAATTTGCAATTGGAGGGTGGGGGACGATTGTGTGCATGACCCTTGCTTGAAAAACGTTGGCTTTTTGATCCTGGCCTTTGGTAAGTTTCATGTGTTTTCCTCGGAAAGTTGGGTGTACAGGTTGCAGGCTCCCATTGAAGAACTCCCCCTTTCACCCGTAACTGAAGTGTCCAGCTTTCATACTTAAGTGTCCTCTTCAATGATCATTTAATTGTGCAGACAGAAGAAAACATCTTTTTGTGTCCAAGTGGGTTGAGTGCCTCACATTCAGGGCAGGGTTGGGGGGGTTGTTGGTTGTTTTGCAGGACTGAGAAACGGAGAGAAATCTTCTTTCCTATCCTGCTACTAAAAGATGAGTTAATTTTGCTTCCTCATTGGCTTCTCATCACAGAACGATATAAATGTTTGGGGGGCTTTCGACAACAGGACGTCCTTCCTTCTCAGACATGAATTGTGTACATTTTTGGTCCCACTTTTTTGCTAAATGCATCCGATCTCGCCTAGCCACAGGGATTGAAGATTTGCCTCTTTTCCTTGTGATTCACTGTTTGAAATTCAAACTTTTATGGTTTTTTTTTCTTCTTAAAGGATTGGGGTTTTTTAAAGAATAGGTATTCAAAATTTCTCTGTTTTTTTGCAAGCAGCTTTTGTCTCCATTCCCATAAAGATTGCATCAGTTTCCTACAGTCCCAGCCAGATAAAAGAATGGAAGCCTGCCAGCTCTGGAAGAAGTTGGTCATTGAAACAGGGCTGATGGGGTGCGGGAGCATTGAAGGAGGGCAGCAGCGGTCTTTCAGCCCTCTTGTTCCTTTTTCAAAAAATATAGGAGTTAGAGAGAAGCAGGATTCTTCTATTTCCCTGCATGTGTGTATTCAAGAATGTGTGATTGTGTGACAACTGTTTTTTTTATAACAAAGTTAATTGGTATTTTAAACACTTCTGGCCACTAGAAAATATTCTTCTGGGGAAGAAGGGATATGTGTGTATGAGAGAATGCAAATAACTTCCATAGTTACATTCACGTGGAACCGTAATAGTTTGAGACTATGAAAAGTTGGGCATCTTTAACAGCGTATGAAGTGCCACCTGTCTTGATGAAAAGCAAACAGTTGCACAATCACATCTTGGGATCACAGGACAACCAACATAGGGGCCCGACTAACTTCAATATCTTCAGAAAGTTGTTAAAACGGAATAGCTTTGGGAGCTGTTTGAATCGAATATGAAATAAAAAAGCGAAACTGGAGGGATGACTAAAACGGCAACATCCTTAGATGATCAGACCGAAAGATCTTAGCAACTTTAGTAGATGTCTTTTTTTCTGCACATTTTTGTAAAAAAAAAAAATAAAAGAGGGAAAGGAAAAAAATAAACAGTAAAAACTTATCCCCAAAAGGAAAAAAAAATCAGCCTGTTTAAAATCTGTTAGTGTTTTTTCATGATTGTACGTCTTAGTTGCTGTAGATCGAAAGCGCAAAGTGAAACAGGCTGTAAATGTTTTTACAAACTGTAAAACGTTTAAGTGGCCAGTAAAAGGGTTTTTGCCATTGAACATGTAACTGTGTGGTTGTTTACATCTGTAACTCTTTCTTTCTTTAACAATTCTGGCATATGTAGATTGAAATACTTCCATTTTTAGAATAAATAACCATTCGCTTGATTCCACAATCTCCTGATGCTGCGCTGGCTTCTTAAGTGTCATTTAATGCTTCTGGCTTGTGTGTCCCCCAACCCCACAAATTACCACAATAAAAAACCAACTAAAAGACCAAAATAAATCCAGGTTCAGTTTCATTCTGGTAGAAGCTTTCTCTCTTCACGGATATTATTGATGTGTGCCATTGTGTTGTCGATATAGAACAAGACAAATCGCAACCACTATGATTTAATAGCCATACACATGTTCAACAGAATGAGGAAAATGTTTAGAGGACCTCTTTTTTCCAGCACAAAGGGGGAGATGCAGGTTGTGTACCAACAAAAGAAATCATAGGAGCATTACATTATCATTGCTGTATGTCTTTGTGTCATTTCCAACATCATCATAATAATAATAATAATAATAATAATAGTTTATTTATAGCCCGCTCCTCTGTACATACACATAACATAACAGCAACAGTGAGGTGAACTTATCACAGGGTTTTCTTGGCAGGATTTGTTCAGGGGTTTTGCCTTTTGAGTCTGAGAGAGTGTGACTTTGAAAGCACTTGGTTTGCTGCCTCCCTTTCGAAAAATGGGTCTACCTGGCAGCTTGTCCTTGCTGCAAATAGGATAAGATGGATAGGACAGGGTAATAACATATAATTAAATAAAATACATTATGCATACTATTGCTAGATAAACCATACAGAATATGTAGAGAGATTTTGTAGCACCTTTGAGACTTAGTGAAAGAAAGAAGTTGGCAGCATGGGATTTTGTAGACTTCAGTCTACTTCCTCAGATGCATTTAGTCTCAAATGTCCTACAAGATGTTTATATATTTGAATTCTATTATTATTGTTATTATCATCATCATCTGAAAGAAAGAAGTTGGCAGCAGCAGCTTTCAAAGTCTGCTTCTTCGCCTCAGATGCATTTGGTGGAGTCTTAAGGCCAGGGAAAGACCTATATATTCCATGGGCGTATGGGAATGTCAATTCAAATTCAAAATCCTTTGTGTATGGAAATGAAATGTTAAAACCGGACTTGCCGCTTCATTTCCATACACAAAGGATTTTGAATTAACATTCTCACAGTCCAGTGACATATATAGCTCTAGCCCTGGCCTTCCACTCCACCAAATGCATAGACTGAAGCTTTTGAAAGCTGCTGCTGCCAACTTCTTTCAGATAATTAATAATAATGATATTAATTGAATTCAAAGATATAGAGATAGCACCTTTGAAACTAAATCCATTTGAGGAAATAGATATAAGTCTATGAAAGCTCATTCTGCCAGCTGGTTTCAGATAACAGTAGAATTCAAAGATACAGAGATCTTGTGGCAACTTTGAGACTAGATGCACCTGAGGAAGTAGATTGAAATCTGGGAAAACTCATACTGCCCATTTCTTTCAGTTAATAATAACAGAATTCAAAGATATAGAAGTCTTTCAGTATGAGACTAAATTCACCCGAGGAAGTAGACTATTGAAAGCTTAATAATAGAATTCAAAGATACAGGGGACTTGTAGCAGTTGAGACGTATCTGAGGAAGTAGATTTAAAAACCTGAAAAAAGCTCATGCTGCCTGCCTACTTTCAGTTCCATCTCAAAGGAGCTTTCTTTAAATTAGTGTCAACATTTCCCTCTGAACAAAACCTTCCAAGAAAACCCAGGGAATGGTGACTTGAATGAAAGCACACCACAAAAGTATAAACTCTGTGGAGTGGTTTCATTTAAGGCCCTCCATTTTTATGGCCTGTGGCCCCCACATTTTTTGAGGTGCTTATAATAATTTCCTCCTTGGAGGCTAGAGTGTGACACACTACTTCATAACACTTGGTCACTAAGTTTTGGGCTCTCTCTTGGTCTGGCTTTCAGTTAATTTAATTTAAAAGGGCGGGAAAAGGGAGATTTATGATTTAACAGGCTTTGGCCGCCATGTTGGAGGCAGGCTCTGAGGTAAACTTTGGGAGGCGCCATGTTAGAGTCCCCTCATTTGCCAAAGGCTTCATAATAAGGATGAGGGCTCAATGCTGTGAAATTCTGGGAATTGTAGTTTGTTGTGGGGTCCGCCCCACAACAAACTACAATTCCCAGAATTTCACAGCATTGAGCCACGGCACTTAAACCGGTTTATTTCTCCAGTGTGAACAGCAGCCTCAAGCTAATCTATTCTGACAGGGTTTTAAGGGCCACGTTCGCTCTGGTGCCACAACAAACTACCCTTCCCAGAATTCCATAGCCCGGAGCCGTGGCCCTTAAAACCTTGTCAAAAATGGATTATTTCTGCACTGAGACCGTGAGTTATAGGGCCATGGCCATATAAAAAAGCCCCCCCCCCTCTCAGTTTTTCTTTTATAATTGTATGCCTCTTTTCTGTAACTGCATTGCATTCTGGGGACACATATATATATATTAATCTATGAATCCCTATGGGCAAATATTCCCCCAATGATTCTCTATGGGCAAATATTCCCCAATGTTCCCCTATGGGCAAATATTCCCCATTGATTCTCTATGGGCAAGTATCCTCCAATGTTTCCCTATGGGCAAATATCCCCCAATGATTCTCTATGGGCAAGTATTCCCCATTGATTCCTTATGGGCAAATATTCCCCATTGATTCTCTATGGGGAAATATTCCCCAATGATTCCATATAGGCAACTATCCCCCAATGTTTCCCTATGGGCAAGTATCCCCCAATGATTCCCTATGGGCAAATATCCCCCAATGATTCCCTATGGACAAGTATCCTCCAATGTTTCCCTATGGGCAAATATCCCCCAATGTTTCCCTATGGGCAAATATCCCCCAATGTTTCCCTATGGGCAAATATTCCCCCAATGATTCTCTATGGGCAAATATCCCCCAATGATTCCCTATGGACAAGTATTCCCCAATGATTCTCTATGGGCAAATATCCCCCTATGATTCCCAATGGACAAGTATTCCCCAATGATCCTCTATGGGCAAATATCCCCCAATGATTCTCTATGGGCAAATATCCCCCAATGATTCCCTATGGACAAGTATTCCCCAACGATTCCCTATGGGTAAGTAATTCCCAATGATTCCCTATGGGCAAGTACTGTCATCATCATCCTGATGTGTTGGACTGCCACCTCCATCATTCCCAGCTGTATGCCACCACCACAGCTGTCCCATCATCTCCAGGGTGACCAGATGTTCTCACCACAAAGGAGGACAAGGCAATGCCAACTGGAGGACATTAAAGGGGGGAAAAAGAGGATACGAGCAAATAAAAGCTCTATGGTAAATGTAAATGCATGCTTTTTAGTTGTGCTCAAAATGGAGGACACTTTGGAATTCCTCCTGGACTGAAGGTTGAAATGTGGACATGTCTTGGAAATGGGGGAGCTCTGGTTACCCTGATCACCATAGAATCATAGAATCACAGAGTTGGAAGAGACCCCAAATAGGGCCATCCAGTCCAAGCCCATTCTGCCATGCAGGAACTCTCCATCAAAGCATCCCCGACAGATGGCCATCCAGCCTCTGCTTAAAAACCTCCAAGGAAGGAGACTCTACAAAAATCTCTGAGGAAGGAGTGTGTTCCTCTGCCAAAGAGCCCTTACTGTCAGGAAGTTCCTCCTAATGTTAAGGTGGAATCTCTTTTCCTGGAGCTTCCATCCATTGTTCCGAGTCCTGTTCTCTGGAGTAGCAGAAAACAAGCTTGCACCTTCTTCAATATGACATCCCTTAAAATATTTAAACAGGGCTATCATATCACCTCTGAACCTTCTCTTCTCCAGGTTAAACAGCCCAGCTCTCTCATAGGGCATGGTTTCCAGACCTCTCACCATCTTAGTTGCCCTCCTTTGGACACGCTCCAGTTTCTCCACATCTTTTTTGAATTGTGGTGCCCAGAACTGGACACAGTATTCCAGGTGGGGCCTGATCATCATCATCTTTATATTTATATTCATATATAAATAAAATTATTTATTTATATTATATAAATAATATAAATATTATTTATATATTTATATCATCGCTAACCAGTCCAGCAATATTAGTTGGGAATAATGGGAATTGTCCAATGTATGCGGGTGACAGGCTGAAGTTAGGTGATCTATACCTTCACCAGCAGAGATGGGATAAAATCCTTCTTTGGAGGGGTGACCAGGTGTCCTTCTTTTCCTGGACATGTCCTACATTTCAACTGTCTGTCCTGAAGGAATTTCAGCATTTCCTCATTTTGAGCATGACTAAGACTCATGCATTTCCATTTATATGAGTGTTTTGAGCTTTTATTTTGTCATGTCCAACATTTTTTGTCAATGTTCTCTATTTTGGGGTGCCTTGTCCTCCTTTGTGGTTATGACATTTGGCCACCCTATCTTTGGGTGCCCTTTTCTCTGGAGCCTTAGTGTGGAAATAAATACATTATGTTCTGTGCACATCTTTCCAGGACAGGGTCAATCAGAAGTGTATACAGTTGGCCCTCCATAGTGATGGGATTCTTTAGCCACGGATTCAACCATCTGCAGGTTAAAATATTAAAGTATGGATGTGTATGTATGTATGTAGTATATGTTCAACAAAGTAAATTTTGCCATTTTATCCATGGGACACCATTTTATTACACCGTTATATATAACGGGACTTGAGCATCCATGGATTTTGGCATCAATGGCCGGGTTCTTGAACCAAAACCCAGCAAATACTGAATGCCCGCTGTATTTGGTATTTACGTACTTGTCAGACTCAAGATCAACAGGAATTTCTGACTCCTTAGGGCATTATAATAGTGACTGAAAAGGTTGGGATGTTCTCCCTCCTAATTAGAATGTGAAATCAAGAAAGCTGAGCAAGGACATCAAAATAGGCATAGACTTGTGCACATAAAGGATTACTTCTAGCACTGCCATCGAGAATGCAGTGGTCCCTCCACATTCACTGGGGTTAGAGGAGAAGGACCCCTGTGAATTTGGAAACATCTCAGATGAAAAGCCCCTATTCTTTTTACCCACCTCTCTAGGAATCTCCAGGTCCTCCAGTGCAACTCTGTGGTCAACATCTGCCGAAAGGTGATCATAGAATTGTGCTGGAGGACCTGCAAATGCCTAGAATAGTGTTTTCTCTAGGGACTTCTAGGTTCTCCAGCACAACTCTATGACCAACTTCTGGCAGAGTTGCGCTGGAGGAACTAAAGATCCCTAGAGAGAACATATTAATCTAAACCACAAATGAACAAATCCGCAAAGAAAGCTGCAAATGTGGAGGGCCAACTGTGCATTCCTGGGCTGAGCATGTTGCTGACAGGTACTTGGCTCTGCTGTTGCTTGGCATCACTTGGCTTCTGTTCTATTTAATTTTGCGGGATGAGATTAGCTGTCTCCATGATCCCAATTTTGTACATAACAGTTGTCGTAAGAACAGTGATTCTTACTGTGCCGTTTGCATGTTTTAGCACATACAAGAAGGGATTCTGCTCACATTACCCATGTAGACAGAAAGTGCCTTCAGTGACTGGAGAATTAAAAACAAAATGGAGGAGGGGGATGTGACAGCACCTTCAAGACGGAATCTGATTGATTTTTATTTTATCATGGATATAAACCTAATTCTTCAGAGGTAGTACAGAGTGATATTAATGCCTCAGGTTATAAAACATATTTATATCGTTGTGGGAAAGGGATAGAATGTAATAAGATCCAGAAAAATAAAGATCATGTCCCTTGCCCTAAAATTTCAAAGAGTCGGGCAAAGTGAAACAGGTTGATTATCCCTTATTTGAAACCCAAAATACTCCAAAATCCAAAGTCGTACACACGGGTGGCTGAGATAGTGATACTTTTGCTTTCTGCTGGTTTAGCATACACAAACTTTGCTTCAAGCACAACATTATGAAAAGTATTATGCATAAAATTACCCTCAGGCTATGAGTATAAGGTGCATACAAAACATACATGAAGTTTCTGTTTGGATTTGGGACCCATCTCCCAGATATCTCATTATTCTTAGTGTTTTGTATATGCAAATATATCAAATTCAAAAAAATATTAGAAGTCTGCATTTGAGGGATGCAAGGTTACAGAAGGCTTGTCTATATCTGACAAGTGTTGTCTGCTGTATAGTCTTTTCTCTCCCCTTATGACAGGTACACAGAACATTTTTCCATTTAAAAATCCTCCTGTGATGGGATGAACTGTATATATTAATGTGCGAGTGTTGGATTTGAATAAGACATTTGTTTGTGTATGTCAGCTTTTCTAGGTTAGTATCAGAGTTACTGTATATTCAAGTGAAAGGCTATAACCCCTGCTAACATAGCCACCATTTTGTTTTGTTTTGCCTTTTCATTTTTTAAAACTATATGTTTGTGTTTCCTTAGCTCTGGCAGTGTCTGATCACCTCCAGCGCACATCAACGCAGCCACAATTTATCATAGTTCCCTCCTCATCCATCCAGCGTTTTAGAGGAGCATAAAGAGTTATGCCTGCCAGAATTTTGTAAGATTTTAAACATAACTTTCCTCTCCTTCTTCCTTTAGATCAATGATTCTCAACCTTCCTCGTGCATGATCCTTTAATACAGTTCCTCATGTTGTGATGACCCCCAACGATAAAATTATTTTCATTGCTACTTCATAACTGTAATTTTGCTACTGTTTTCTGATGGTCTTAGGCAACCCCTGTGAAAGGGTCATTCAATACCCCTCAAAGGGGTCACGACCCACAGAGGTTGAGAACCGCTGCTTTAGATCTTTTGTTACATGTTCTTAGGTTTTACCCTCGACTTATCCGTTGATCATATCAAAATCCACAATTTTGACCCCCAAACTTGCCCTTGACTTATACATGGGGACAGCTTACAGTTGAGTACATATAGTAACTATTTAAAGTAGTGGTCCTCCAACTGTGCCCTTTAGAGATGTTGGAATTCAGCTCCCAGATTCGGAGATTAGAACACGGAATAATGGATGCAAGCTACAGGGTAAGAGATTCCAGCTCAACATTAGGAGGAACTTCTTGACAGCAAGGGCTGTTTGACAGTGGAAGATACTCCCTCAGAGTGTAGTGGAGTCTTCCTCCTTGGAAGTCTTGAAACAGAGGCTGGATGGCCATCTGTTGGAGATGCTTTGATTGTGATTTTCTGAATTGAAGAAGAGGTTGGACTGGATGGCCCTTGGGGTCTCTTCCAACTCTATGATTTTATGAATCCCAGAATACTGGCCAGCATGGCTGATGTTTCTAAGGGCTGAAGTCCAGAATCTCTTAAAGAGCAGAGTTTGGAGACCACTGTATTAAAATAACCTTCTTTCACTCCCTTGGCAGGACCTAGAGGGACTGTAGACTGCAGATGCATTTTCTGAAGTCACTGAATGCTCTCTTTTTCTAGGACTCCTTTTTCTTGGCTTGAACCTTATTTAGGACTAGACTTGGGTTTTTAATGTTTTTGTTTAAACGATGGAAGTGGGGCACCAACATAATAAATACCAAAGCTTTTCAGACGCAGACATTTGCACAACCTTTACCCAGTCCAATGAATCATTCCTCCCTTTTTTAGGAATTTTTATTTTTGTAAGGAAAGCTTCTTCAATCTCCTGTTCCTTTCAATCTTGATGTCTGCCATTTCCTACTGCAGATAGAAATAGCAATGAATTATTTTGGCTCATGAAGAAAACACTAGTACCTGGGCTGGGATTGCTGACTTTTGTATGAGTAATTTTAACTGTGTAAAGAGCCATGTCATCCGTCTCCTCCCTCTAGTTCCTCTCTAAGTCTGGAAGCCTTTCTCTGTGTGATGTTCCTTAGCCTGATACGTCTTTGTGTATTTCAATTGCATTTATTCTAGAAATAAAAAGTTGGAGGAACTCCCAACATAAAAGAAGAAAGTAAAACACACATTCATGGTGATAAATTTTAGATTTGACATTTTGGACCTCTGTCCTTAAAATTTGGCATCAGAGTTTTGTATCCCTAATGATAAAATCATTTTACCTGCTAATGGGATTTAAATGTTACTATCTTCACACGATTGACCCCTTAGCCTGCAATGAGATCCCTCCAAACTAATCAAACCACACCTATACAGAATGTAGGCCTATCATTCCCCCCCACCCCATGATTTTTTAAAAACATTTTCTGCCTGACGAAGAAGCCAGTGACTGACCAATAAATCCATCACCCTTTTGTGGATTGTGGCTTTTGTTTTATTTGCACAGCTACCCTTGCATATGTTAAAATCACACGTATACTATCCTCACTTTCACTCTCTTTGTTGCCAGATATTTTGGCCTGTTCTTCCTTTCTAAACTCAAAGGCAGAAATTTAAAATGCATGTAATTTGACCTCTAGGATTCCTCCATTTGTGAGAGTGAGTTTTATCTTGAAGGTCACAAAGGTGTGACTTGGTTTGGAAATACGTTCATTAAAGAGTGTCCTTAAATAGCATAACCATTCTCATTTTACTGCTCTGTTTAGTGTCTCCAAGTAAATTTATTCCTTTCTGTGCTCTCTGATACAGGATGGATGAACAGATGTTGCACAAAACCACCTGGGCCTGGTGTGGAAAACCCAAGAACATTTCCTGGGTAGAACTGAGGGACTGGGAGAATAGACAGGAACAGCTTCAGGGCTCTGACTAGGAACTAAATTTGCTTGAAGAAGTAGTTGAAGGTTCATTTTGCCACAAAACAACCCACGTTGGACACCTACGCACACGGTCATAGGACTTAATGACTCTCAGATCTCACTGTGGGAAATGATGGAGAAAATCTAGATTTTGCAGATTCCTCAACAACCCAGAATACACTTCACAGTAAGTAAATAATGTGCTTTTCTCTTCCCCTTCATTTTTAAACTGAATGGAGGCTCCCCTTCTTGGAGGAAGGTGGGGTGCTGTGTCCATCTTGCTTGTAGAAATGACTGTGCTCAGGTGAAGTGTGCGGAATAATATGCCACGATCTTGCCGTTGGTTGGGTGGGAGGCTGCAAGCAGTACAGCTACATCTGCCCCTCCATGGCAAAGGCTTAGTTGTGCAGATACTCTGGGCCTCCTTTACTAGTTGATGATTTGGGTATCTCAAGGGAGGTGGAAAGGAGAGGAGAATGGGCCTCGTGCCCTCTGGCCCCATGAAATTGGTTGGGATGGGGTTGAAGTGAGGAATGACAGACATTGCTCAGAGGAGGGCACAAAAAAACTTCTTCTCTCGGAAGGGGTTTTCAGAGGTGGGCACAGGGGTGATGAGGGGGTCCTCGCAGGCATGGGCATCACAATATGTCATCAAGTCAGCTGCTGCCTTGGATACCTGTGGGTCAAGAAGAAAGAGAGTCAGTGGTTAGATGATTTGACCTGGGATGTCCAGGTTCCCTACTCAGTTGTGAAGCTCAGTTAATGACCTTCTCTCATCTATTTTCATTCCCATATCGTGGTGAAAATGGAAAAAAATATTAAAGAAAATATTAACAAACTGACTCAGCAGCAATAGAGCATTAAAAACCCTCTTTGTTTAGGGTTTTACGAACTGTTTTTTGGCAGAACAAACAGCAGATTTTATTTTAATTAAAAAACTGATGTGTTGTTCCAAAACTGATGTGTTGTTTCTGGTATGAAAGCTATTAAAAAGTTGATGGAGACAACACACTCGAGAATTATATAAAACAGATAAAGGGATGGCGAAGTTCATTCAAGTAAGAGCTATTGAAACATGAACAAGCTAGTGAAATATGTGCTAGACAAAGCAATGGTTACATGGATGTGTAACCGGTGGACTGGCTGAACCCAAAGGGTGCTCAGCAATGGCTCCTCTTCATCCTGAAGGGAAGTGACCAGTGGGCCCAGTGCTATTCAACATCTTTATCAACAACTTGGATGAAACAATAGAGGGCCTGCTTATCAAATTTGCAGATGACACCAAATTAGGAGAATTTGGTTAATATCCCAGAGGAGAGGATCAAAATTCAAAATGACCTGACTGGATTAGAAAGATGGGAAAAAAGTAACAAAATGAATTTCAACAGTGAGAAATGTAAGGTACTGCACTTAGAAAAAAAAATGAAATGCACATAGGATGGGGGACACCTGGCTTAACAAGACAACATGTGAAAGGGATCTAGGAATCTTAATAGACCACAAGTTGAACATGAGTCAACAGTATGATGAGGCAGCTAAAAAAGCCAATGTGATTCTAGGCTGCATCAATAGAAGTAAAGTGTCTAGATCAAAGGAAGTAATAGTGCCACTCTATTCTGCTTTGGTCAGGCCCCACCTGGAATACTGTGTCCACTTCTGGGCATCACAATTTAAAAAGGATGTGGAGAAACTGGAATGTGTCCCAAGGAGGGTGGCAAAAATGGTGAAGGGTCTGGAAACCATGCTCTGTGAGGAAAGACTTAGGGAGCTGGGTATGTTTAGCCTGGAGAAGAGAAAGTTCAAAGGTGATATAATCGGCCTGTTCAAGTTTTTGGAGGGATGTGTCATATTGAGGAGGGAGCAAGCTTGTTTTCTGCAGGTCCAGGAAACAGGACACAGAGCAATGGATTCAAACTACAGGAAAAGAGATTCCGCCTCGACCTTAAGAGGAACTTCCTGACAACAAGAACTGTTTGACAGTGGAACATACTCTCTCAAAGAGTGGTGGGGCCTGACCAATGCAGAATAGAGTGGCACTATTACTTCCCTTGATCTAGACACTATACTTCTATTCATGCAACCTAAAATTGCATTGGCCTTTTTAGCTGCTGCATCACACTGTTGACTCATGTTCAACTTATGGTCTACTTGGACTCCTAGATCCCTTTCACATGTGGTCTCATTCAGCCAGATGTCCCCCATCCTATATCTGTGCATTTCATTTTTCCGCCCTACGTGTAGGACCTTACATTTCTCTGTGTTAAATTTCATTTTGTTAGCTTTGGCCCAGCTTTCTAGTCTATTCAGGTCATTTTGAATTTTGATCCTGTCCTTTGGGGTATTAGCTACTCCTCCTAATTTGGTGTCGTCTGCAAATTTGATAACTAGGCTCTCAATTCTGTCATCCAAGTCATTAATAAAGATGTTGAATAGCACTGGGCCCAGGACAGAACCCTGTGGCACCTCACTTGTCACTTCTTTCCAGGATGAAAAGGAGCCATTGTTGAGCACCCTTTGGGTTCGGCCATTCAACCAGTTACAAATCCATGTAACGGTTACCTTGTCTAGTCCACATTTTACAAGCTTGTTTGCAAGAATGTCATGGGGAACCTTGTCAAATGCCTTACTGAAGTCAAGATATACTACATCCACAGCATTCCCTTCATCTACCACGCTGGTAATTTTATCAAAAAAAGAGATCAGATTTGTCTGGCATGACTTGTTTCTCTGAAACCCATGTTGATTTTTTGTGATTATGGCGTTGGCTTCTAAATGTTCACAGACTCTCTGTTTAATGATCTGCTCCAGAATCTTTCCTGGTATTCATGTCAGACTAACCGGACGATAATTGTCGGGATCCTCTTTTTTCCCCTTTTTGAAGATTGGGACAACATTTGCTCTCCTCCAGTCTGCTGGGACTTCTCCTGTTCTCCAGGAGTTCTCAAAGATGATTGCCAGTGGTTCCGATATTACATTTGCCAATTCTTTTAATACCCTTGGATGTAGTTCATCTGGTCCTGGAGACTTATATTCATTTAGATTAACCAGGTATTCCTGTACTGTCTCTTTACTTATTCTGTGCTGAAATTCCCCTATTCTGTCCTCTGCCCCATCATCCTTAGGTTGGGCACCCTTTGCCTTTTCTGAGAAGACTGAAGCAAAGATGTTGAGCAATTCTGCCTTTTCTCTGTCTCCTGTGAGCATTTTACCATCTTCTGCATGCAGTGGCCCAACCGTTTCCTTCTTCTTCCTTTTGCTGCGAACATATCCAAAAAAGCCCTTTTTATTGTTCTTAACGTCTCTAGCAAGCCTGAGTTCATTTTGCGTTTTAGCTTTTCTGACTTTATCCCTACTTGTGCTGGCTATTTGTTTGAATTCCTCTTTGGTGATTTCCCCATTTTTCCATTTTTTATACATGTTCCGTTTAAAACTTAGCTCAGTTGTAAGTTCCTTTGTCATCCATACCGGTTTCTTGAGACATCTCCCATTTTTCTTCCTCATTGGAACTGTCTGAAATTGTCCCTTTAGTATCTCCCTTTTGAGGAACTCCCATCCATCTTGAACTCCCTTCTCTTTTAGTATTCTTGACCATGGGATCACCCCCAGTATTTCTCTAAGTTTATTGAAATCAGCTCTCCTAAAGTCTAGAATGCGTGTCTGACTATGCCTGGCTTCTCCTTTCCACTGTATAACAAACTCCAGGAGAACATGGTCACTCCCACCTAAGGATCCAACCACTTGCACCCCATCAACTAGGTCTTCCCTGTTGGTTAAGATAAGATCTAAAATGGCTGATCCCCTTGTTGCCTCTTCCACCTTTTGGACAATGAAATTGTCTTTGAGGCAAGTGAGGAATTTTCTAGATCTTGAGGATAGCGCTGAGTTTGACTTCCAGCAAATATCCGGGTAGTTGAAGTCCCCCATCACTACTACATCTCTCCTTCCTGATTGTGTGGTCATCTGTTCTAGAAAGGCATCATCCAATTCCTCTGCCTGAGTCGGGGGTCTGTTGTCGACTCCCACAGTAACATCCCTGTTCTTTCCCTCTCCTTTAATTTTTATCCAGATGCTCTCCACCTGGCTACAAATGATTTACATAACTTTAAAGAAGATGACGAAGACATTGCAATAGTGCAGGATTTTTCATATTTTGGCTCAGTCATTAATCAAAATAGAGACTGCAGTCACCAAATCAAGAGAAGGATTTGAAAGGGCAGCTATGAAGGAACTAGAAAGGATCGTCAAGGGTAAAGGCATATCACTTAATACTAAAGTCAGGATTGTCCATGCCATCATATATCCAATTGATAGGTATTAAACTGCGAAATCTGAACAGTGAAGAAAGCTGACAGGAAGAAAATCAACTTATTTGAAATGTGGTGCTGGAGGGGAGTTCTGCAGTTCTGCAGTCAGATCGCATGTATTGCCAAAAAGCCAAATGGGTCTTAAAGCAAATGAAGCCTGAAAGTCAGGATGACCAAGCTGAGGCTGCTGTACTTTGGACTTATCATCAGAAGACATGACTCATTAGAAAAGACAATGATGTTTGGCAAGGTATAAAGTAGTGGGGAAAAAGGAGGACCACATTCAAGATGGATAGACTCAATCAAAGTGACTATGGTCCTGAATTTGCAAGACCTGAGCAGGGCTTTTGATAGTGGTTGACTTGGAGGTCTGTCATTTATAGAATGACCTATGATGAAGTCACCATAAGTTGAAGTTCACCTGATAGCAGTGGTGTCACAAGCGGGGGGTGGACAGCACCAGTTGACACACCTGTTGGGGGGTGACACCCGGTGGGGGCAGCACCCACTTCTTTTCTGCTGCAGTGGCTCTGTTCTTGAGGAGGAAGCCAAGGCAGCAGAAGAGGAGGAGGGGTGAGAATGCCCTTCTGGGCTTTGCTCATGTGCAGCTCCCTCCTTATGAAAAAGCCACACAGAGGTGAAGGGGGGGGGGCGAGCCTGGCCCTCCTAGCTTGGCCTCCATGCACCTTTCTCATGAGGAGATAAATATATGGAGGCTGGGGAAGGGTGGACTTGGTCTTCCTGGTGGCTCCCTCCTCATGAGGAAGCCACACAGAGGCAAAGGGAGGGAGGGAGCTCCTGGCTTTGCCCTTTACTGGGGTGCCACCTAGCACCCCTCTTGTGATGCCACTCCCTCCTCATGAGGAAGCTTAAATGGAGACAAAGTAGGGGTGACCCCTGGCCACCTTGCTGCACCAGGTGACACCACACCTGGGGATGCCACTGATATATGCCAGATGACAATAACAAAGACTGAATCAAGAAAAGGAGTCCTGAGTCTGTAAGGCCTAACCAGGCTGTTGAGAATAGGTATTATTGGAGATCTCCTGTTCATAGAGTTGCCATACTTTTAAGCTGACATCATGACTCATAACAATAGTTACCATAGAATCATAGAATCATAGAAATTTAGAGTTGGAAGAGACCACAAGGGCCATCCAGTCCCATGATCCCTCACCATTGGCCATATTGACGGGTTAATGGAAACTGCAGCACAGCAATACTTGGAGGGCCACATTTTCCTTACCTTCTCAGGGCACCTTTTTGTTGGAATGCAAGACATTTGGAGGGTATCAGATTGGGAAAGGATGGCATAAAGTGCATGTCCTAGTTGGTTCCTTCAACCCTGATGAGAGGAAGTGATCACCTGCTGCCCTATAGCGTCACCATGTTCAATCCCCTTTCCCACCTTTATCCTGCACATGCTGGCCTCAATCTTGAGTTGCTCCACCATCTTGCGGGCTTGTCCAATACTCATGGTGCTGTTCACTGGTGTCTCACCTTTCATGGTGATCCTGCAAAGGAAAGCAGGGAGCCAAGAAACAATTACTACAACAGGTGGAAGGGGCCATCCTCTTTTTCAACAAGGATCAGTCCATTTCACAAAGGAGACATCTAGCAACAGATTTTAGCTGCCAATGCTCAAGTGAGCCTCCAAATTCAGGAGTAATCTACTTCTGATAGAAGAAGAGTGATCCATCAGAAGCCAGGCCAACTTCAAGCCCTTTGTCTGGCTGAACAAGATGGTATCCCACTCCCATTCCAAATTCAAGAACTGGACTGGCAGTTGAATCTTTTTTCCAACACAACTGATGGAAGACAAATTACCACCACATCTAAAGGCAGTAGGCAAACTAGTACTGTAGGTAGAAGAGACGTTGCATCACATAGTTCTCTCTACACTAGCTCTGCCACCTCATAACATTTACCCACTGATGTAACAGCCTCCACCTAATGGAATAGCGCTTTTCTTGACAACTTCCTCAGGCATTTGGCTAAGGAAAACAGAAGGCTGGACTAAATGGTCCATTTCAGAATCTATCATGCAGTGAGAACTAGCATTTATTTATGGTATTTATACCCCGCTCTTCAGCCTTAATGGTATTGATGGTAATGATGCTACAAAATTGATTAATTAATGGGTTATACCATTCATATCAGCACCTCAATGTTTTTGAAACTAAACATCTATAGAAGGAGTAGGTAACTGCAACACATCCAGGAGCCAATTTTCTTCCCCTGGAAATCTCTAAGGGTTGTAAAACTGGAAAGAAAATCCCAAAAAAACACTCTACAAAGCTAAAAATGGCTGGAAGTCCAATTTTAAAATTGGTTTTATACCAACAAGTTGAAGAGGACTGACAAGAGCTGAGAGATGAATTGCAAATGCCTGAAAGCATTTCTTGAAGATGGAGGGAGTTGATTGGTCAAGGGCCACAATCTGCATGTTGGCCCAGGTCTAGCTTTTGGCCACCCTTGATCTCTAAGAAGATAAGGCAGAAACATATGACTTCCCCTGCCTGCAGATTTACAATAAATTAATACAGATTGCAATATACATTAATATAGATAGCATGCCTACCCTTACCAATATGTCTACAAATAGCAGTTAATTGTCATTGTTGTTCTTCAGTGTTGGCTGTGAAGGTGGTTAGCATTCCCCCACATGGATTTCTTTTTTAGTCCAAGAACCACCACCCCTGCACACCCTCCCTTTTAAAAGATCTTTCCTTCAAGGGAAAACAAGCCTTAGATCTCCAGTAATTGAGTCCCCCCTGTTCTACCCTTGCCCTCAAATCTCTCCCCTATTACTTTTTCTTCTGTCAGATGCAGCCACCACCCCACAGAAACATCTATTGAAGAGGGAGCAGGTATGATGGCCATTCTGAAGGCTGCCTTGGAACTGAAACACATCCCCATGATCTCATAGAAGCATGTCGTATTATTGTTATTCCTACCTTGATGGGGAAGGAACAAGAGAGAGATGGAAAGAGAAACAGATTGCCCAAAGATCTCACCCATTCCCCTCTGCCCACTCTATGCCATCCAGCCAAAAAAACAGCCTTTCTTTTGTGTTTTCCTAGTGCAAAACACAACACTATATATGGCAGCTACCTCATCCGGCTCCTTTGGTTTGCTGTTGGCATTTTTTTTTTCGGGTCCCTGCCCTGGAGAAGTCTCCATTTGCCATTGCTCTCAAGTATGACACCCAGTGTATGAGCCACCCACATATATACATGCCAACCTGGTGTCAGTAACCAAGAACTCTTCCGCCACTGAAGAGTCAAACAGTCTTGCTGTGGTGAGAAAAAATTGCTCCAGATGCTGACACCTGGATGGAGCTTCCCCACCCAATCATACAAACCCTTTGTTGATATTACCTGCTAGAAAAGGAGAGCAGATCAAATGGTGTTCTTCAGCCTTGGGGATTGAGAAGCTCTGAAGCAGGGTGGGGGGCTCTTGCCTATTCCCCAGATGAGACTGGGTGATGGCAGAGCACTTGGCTGCTTGGCTCTCCTCCTTTGCCACCACCTTGCTGGGTCTAAACTGGCCTCCCTTTCCCCAATGGCTCTGCTCACCTTTCCCAGGCTCAGTTCAGTGGTCCAGTACCTTGAGGATGCTGCAAACCCCTTAATGCTGGGACCAAACCATCTCTGTATCAAGAGAAAGGGGTGGAGTTGCCCACACCTACATGGGCATCTATGAAAACCAAGCCGTTTTAATGGTTGCAAGAGCCTGGTTTGCCACCAAAGGAATCCATGAAGGGGGAAGCAGAGAGGTAGTGAGGAAAAGCAAGGAAGAACAGGACCAGAGACAAGGAGGTTTGGGTCCCTTCACCCCTTTTGCAGGTGGTGGTATGAACACATGGAAGCTGCAGTACATAGTGACATCGGCTCTTTCATTTGGAAATCTGACATCAATGCACTGCTTGCTTTCTCTCTGTCTCCTCCTTCCCTCCCCCTTTGCCATCGGCTCCAAAATCTGCTGCCTTCCCTGTGGTACTTGGAAGATGTGCAATGCCAGCATCCTTTGTGGGCATCCACATACAAAACACACCCTGCCAAAGGAAAGCGAGAACCTTTTGACGGTCTGCTGCCTCTTGGTTCTGCATAATGAGGTGTTTGTTGTGACATGAAGTCCTACAAGATTGCTTACATCAAGAGAAGCAGCTGATATTATATTTTGTTGCTGTTGCATGCCTTCAAGTCATTTCTGACTCATGGTGACCTTATCTCAGGGTTTTCTTGGCAAGATTTGTTCAGAGGAGGTTTGCCATTGCCATCCCGAGTCTGAGAATGTGACTTGCCTATGGCCTTTTGTTGTTGTTGTTGTTTTGGGCCTTCAAGTCCTCTTTGACTTATGGTGACCCTAAGGTAAACCTATGATGGGCTTTTCTTGGCAAGATTTGTTCAGAGGGGCTTTGCCATTGCCATCCTGAAGCTGAGAGAGTGTGACCTGCCCAAGGTCACCCAGTGGGTTTCAGGCAGAGTGGGAATTGAACCCTGGTCTCCAGAGTCACAATCCATCCTCTGAGGCCGAGAGAGTGGGACTTGCCCAAAACCGCCCAGTGGGTTTTCATGGCTGAGGGAGATTTGAACTCTGCTCTCCAGAGTCATAGTCCAACACTCAAACAATTACACCATACCGGTTCTCCTGTGGTCCTTTACCCATAGATAAAGAACTGCCTCAAAGTTCAAACCTTACCACCCAGTGCAGATAGAGTCTAAGCCTCCATCCTACACTCACATACCTGAGAATATACTCCACTGAACATTGTGGGACTTAACTCTTAGTAAAGAGGTAGTAAAGAAGCAAGGGATGAGTAGACTTCAGCAATCTGGTTTCAGGTGTGTGTGTGTTTTAGTGGTTGCTATATTCAAGTTAAATCAGGCATCATCCCTCCAGTCCAGTCTACATTCTGTTCCCCGCTCAGAGCTTGAGAGTTTTCTTTAAAAGGCCATTCTTGGAATGCCGCAGCTAGTGGCCAGTTATTTACCAAAAATAAATAAGTAAGGCTGTGTTCACACTGGAGAAATAAACCGGTTTAATTGCTATGGCTCAATGCTGTGAAATTCTGGGAATTGTAGTTTGTTGTGGGGCCCAGAGCGGAGCAGAGCTCCGCTCTGGACCCCACAACAAACTACAATTCCCAGAATTTCACAGCATTGAGCCATGGCAATTAAACCGGTTTATTTCTCCAGTGTGAACACAGCCTAACAACTTTTCCAAGCTTGGCTGAGCTGATCCATAGTAGGTATGTGTGTTGTGAGCCTTCAAGTCATTTCTGACTTATGGAAACACTAAGGGGAAAGCTATCATGGGGTTTTCTTGGCAAGATTAGTTCAGAGGACGTTTGCCATGGCCTTCCCTTGAGGCTGAGAGAGTGTGACTTGCCCCAGGTCACCCACTGGGTTTCAGGCCGAGTGAGAATCGAACCCTAGTCTCCAGAGTCACAATCCAGTACTCAAAATACTACACCATTCTGGCTTTCTGATCCATAGGACTTCACAATAAACACATCTCTCCTTACCTTTGCTTCTTCCATTCCTCCCTTCTCTCTTGTCTCTCCCATTGTTAAAAGAGCAGTGGTCAAACTCGGCTCTTTCAGGGAATTTTGGACTTCGGCTCCCAGAATCCCAGACTATTGGCCAACATGGGCGAGGCTTCTGGGAGATGAAGTCCAAAATGTCTTAAAGGGCACAGTTTGAGGACCACTGGTAATGGATAAGGCAGTTTGGAGACGGACAGCATCTGGAGGACCACAGTTTCCTCAACCATGTTTTACTCTGTGGCACCATTTATTTTAGTAGTGTGTTATGTGTTAACATTTATTACTAATATGGCCGTTACCAGGTAAAGGAATCTTAGCCAATTGATGATAATAATCTGTTAAGGAACTCACAATAGCTATGCTTCATGTATTGCGTTTGTTTCTATGGTGTCTCCCCGAGCGATTAGTCAATTAAATCCCACAAACAACAACAACAATACAGTCATATGCATATTTAATTACGGGATTATAGAAATGCATGCATATGTAATCACTGAATTAATCAAAAGAGGAAAAAAGTATTTGTTTGGAGAGGACAGACACCCACGCAGGTCTCAGCTAGCGCTTTTTCAAAAGAAAGATTCATTCATGTGTAAGGAAAGTTAGGAAAGTTATTTCCTCCATGGTTCCAGTTTTTAGCAGAACTCACAAATCACGATATTTACTCATCATATAGATGCATCAGAATTGTGCAGTTGGTTATTTCATTGAAAGGAATCAATACAGTGATTCCCATAATAGATTTATAGAGTGGCCAGCAGTGGATTACGTATCAAAAGTACAATAAATCTCCTCTCTTGGTCCTATGCTATCCTTTCAAGGGTTTTCCCATGATACTGAACCTTATTCTCCAAACTGAGAAAGCTCCTTTAAGGGCTATAATAAAGCCCAGAATAGATTCTCCACAGCCTCACAAGTGTAACCAGACATGTCCTCCTTTTCCAGGACATGACCTACATTATTATTATTATTCTGTCCAGGAGGAATTCCAAAATGCCTTCCATTTTGACTACGAAGCTTTAGTTGACATCTCTATGAGTCTTTCTAGCTTACGTTGTGTTTACGTCCTCTGTTTTTCTTCAACGTCCCGCGTTTGGCGGTGCTTCGTCCTCCGTTGCAGTTAGGATAGAAGGGCTGCTGCCACACGGCAGAAATAATCCGCTTTGACACCACTTTTAACTGCCACAGCTCAGTGCCACGGGATCCTGGGAACTGCAATTTGTTGTGGCACCAGAGCCTCCGACAGAGAAGTCTAAACGTCTTGCAGAACGACAATTCCCACCTAGCCTGGATCCATGGCAGGGGTTGTCATTGCCATCCTTCGAGGCCGAGAGAGTGTGACTTGCTAAAGATGTTATTGTCGTATGCCTTGAAGTTGTTTCCAGCCTATGGCTGCCCTCAGGTGAACCTAACCTGGCTTCTTCTTGGCCTGTACCTTCAGGGGAGGGGTTGCCAGTGCCATCCTTTGAAGCTGAGAGAGTGTGACCTGGCAGACATGTTGTTGTTGTGCGCCTTCAAGCCCTTTCTGCCTTATGGCCGCCCTTAGGATTTCCTTGGCCTGTTTCATGGCCTTCCTTTGAGGCTGAGAGAGTGTGACCTGGCAGACGTGTGTGCCTCCAAGCCTCAGTTTCTTCAGTTTGCCATTGCCCTCCTCTGAGGCTGAGAGAGTGTGACTTGCCCAAGGTCACCCCCCCAACCCTGTTCTCCACTAGAGTCCTAGTCCAAGGCTCAAACCACTGCCCCACTCTGCCTCTCGGAGGAAGAAAAGGAAAGAGAAACAATCCCTGCCCTCCATCCCAGGACAGGCCTTCCTTCAGGCCTGGACCACAGCAGGGGCTGCTTGGTTGCCTGGCAACGGGAAGCAGGGAAGGAGGAGGAGGAGGAGGCAGCATCCCTGGGGCCACGTGACGGAAGGATGCTGCTCTCCTCCCTCCTCCCTGAATCGACAGGCACGCGGGGGGCGGGGCTAAACCCGGAAGAGCCTGGGCCCAATTTTGGATTTGGAGACAGCAGCAGCAGAAGAGGAGGAGAAGGTGGGAAGCAGGGGTTGCTGCCTGCCTGCCTGCCTTCCTTCCTTCCTTCCTTCCTTCCTTCCTTCCTTCCCTTCAGTCACAGAGAGGGATGGAGCCCAGGGGTCTCTCAGCTTGGGGGGTGGGGTGGGATGGGGGTGGTTATGTGCCTTCTTCTGAGGCTGAGAGAGTGTGACTTGTTCAGGTCGTTATTATTGTGTTCCCTCTTCTGAGGCTGAGAGTGTGTGACTTGTTCATGTTATGTGTTCCCTCTTCTGAGGCTGAGAGAGTGTGACTTATTCATGTTGTTGTGTTCCCTCTTCTAAGGCTGAGAGAGTGTGACTTGTTCATGTTGCTGTTATTATTGTGTTCCCTCTTCTGAGGCTAAGAGAGTGTGACTTGTTCATGTTGTGTTGTTGCCTTCTGAGGCTGAGAGTGTGTGACTCGTTCATTTTGTTGTTGTTGTGTTCCTTCTTCTGTGGTTCAGAGTGTGTGACTTGCTCAGGTTGTTGTCGTCGTGTTCCTTCTTCTGAGGCTCAGAGAATGTGGCTTGCTCAGGTTGTTGTTGTGTTCCTTCTTCTGAGGCTGAGAGAGTGTGACTTGTTCATGTTGTTGTGTTCCTTCTTCTGAGGCTCAGAGAACGTGGCTTGCTCAGGTTGTTGTTGTGTTCCTTCTTCTGAGGCTGAGAGAGTGTGACTTGTTCATGTTGTTGTTGTGTTCCTTCTTCTGAGGCTCAGAGAACGTGGCTTGCTCAGGTTGTTGTTGTGTTCCTTCTTCTGAGGCTGAGAGAGTGTGACTTGTTCATGATGTTGTTGTTGTGTTCCTTCTTCTGAGGCTCAGAGAACGTGGCTTGCTCAGGTTGTTGTTGTGTTCCTTCTTCTGAGGCTGAGAGAGTGTGACTTGTTCATGTTGTTGTTGTGTTCCTTCTTCTGAGGCTCAGAGAACGTGGCTTGCTCAGGTTGTTGTTGTGTTCCTTCTTCTGAGGCTGAGAGAGTGTGACTTGTTCATGTTGTTGTTGTGTTCCTTCTTCTGAGGCTCAGAGAACGTGGCTTGCTTAGGTTGTTGTTGTGTTCCTTCTTCTGAGGCTGAGAGAGCATGACTTGTCAAGGTTGCCGTTGCTGCCGTGTGCCTGCAAGTCGTTTCTACTTTTGGCTACCCTAAAGCGAACCGTGGGGGTTTTCTTGGAATAGTTTTCTGTGGGTTTTTCAGGCTGCGTGACCGCATTCTGGAAAAAAATGTATTCCTGACGTTTCTCCTGCAACTGTGCCAGGCATCTTTTCTTGGAATGTTTCTTCAGAGAGCATTTGCCATGGTCATGCTCTGAAGCTGAGAGAGTGTGACTTGCCCGAGGTCACCCAGTGGGTTTCCAGGGCCGTCTTGGGTTTCAAACTCTGGCCTCCAGAACCATAGTCCAGCGCTCGGGCCACAAATAATACCATGCTTGCTTGCTCAATGCCAATTATTCCCACCCTCATTTATGGCTGGGACCTGGGACTCTGACTTTCTAGTTGTTGGCATTTCTCTTTCTAAAAGTGTCCCTTCTCGGCCCCCTCAGGATGCCTTTTCTCCAATCACGGTGACCAGATGTCCTTTTCTATGACATGTCCAGCGTTTCAGCCTTCGGTCCAGGAGGAATTCCACAATGCCCTCCATTTTGATCACGACTGAGAAGCGTGAATTTACATTTATACTACTGTTTGTAACTATTAGTTTGGAATGTCCTTCATTTTTTCTCGAATGCCCTATATTTTGCGGTGCCTTGTCATCCTTTGCAGTTAGGACATCTGGTCACCCTGTCCCCTTTCGCTTCTGACACTGTGGCCCAAAATCTGGTGTGTGCCTGCCTTTGTCATCTAGGGTCCAGATGTGAGAGGTTTACACCTCGAGGCTGTTTTTGTTGATGGGTTGAAATGGGATTGTAAGCATGGACAACCTTCCAAGCAAACTTGTGCTAGAATGTAGTACAGTGGGCCCTTCACATTAGCAGGGGTTAGGGGTACAGGATCCCCGTGAAATTGAAAAGACGGCAAATAAAAAACTATTCTTTTATTATCTATGGGGTTTATCACACGGGGCTAATTTCGGCATTAAAGGGAGGTTAAAGTGCATTTAAAGCACTCCGCAAATAAAGCAAATTATGATTATCACATGCAATTGCAAAAATAAAGTGATATCGGAAATGTATTGTCACTGAACTCCTGAAAGTAAAAAGATACCACAAAAAAACTATGGATGCCGGCCATGAAAGCCTTCGACTCCACATACACATTAATGCTGCTTTGTGACCACTTTAATGGTGGGTTTTGTGCGAAATCGTTTCACGTAATTACAGTTTTTCTGGGATATTCACAGGATAGACTCCTGATCTCCTTCGTGTGATAAACTCATAAGAGAACCCCTCTCTAGGCATCTCTGAGTCCTCTAGTGCCACTCTGTGGCCAGCATCTGGCAGACATTGGCCATAGAATTCCACTGGAGGACCTACAGATGCCTAGAGAAGTGTTTTGTCTAGGAATCGCTAGGTCTTCCAGTATGACTCCATGGGTCAACTTCTAGCAGAGTCACACTGGAGGACCTAGAGAATCCTAGAGAGAACATATTAATCAAATCTGTGAATAATCAAATCCACAAAACTCAAATCTGTAATCATGGAGAGACAACTGTAGTTCAGAAGTCCTTCTCAGGCTGCGTTCACACTGGAGAAATAAACCGGTTTAAGTGCCATGGCTCAATGCTGTGAAATTCTGGGAATTGTAGTTTGTTGTGGGGCCCAGAGCGGAGCAGAGCTCCGCTCTGGGCCCCATAACAAACTACAATTCCCAGAATTTCACAGCATTGAGCCATGGCACTTAAACTGGTTTATTTCTCCAGTGTGAACGCAGCCTCAATTGCCATCTCCTCCCTGTTTTTATTACATTTGTACTTTTGCGTGCTGGTTAGTTCAGTTCATGGCTCATAAGCGCAGTAAGTAATGGTACAGGTGCAGTAGCTAATTGTCTACTTCCTGAATCTCATTTTGAGTTTGTTTCTTCATTCCTGAGTTTAACCCAGATTACTGTTTGCACCTGGACCTCAGTGATGGATTTCTAGGGAAAATATTGTCTTCCTAAGCTTGTTCTATTACAGTGGTTCCCAAACTTTGATCTTACAGGTGTTGTGGACTTCATCTCCCAGAAGCCCCAGCCAGTTTTGTCAACAGTCAGGAGGCTGAAATCCAAAACATCTGGAGGACAAAAGAACCATTGCTCTAGTACTACTTTTAGATACACATCTAATTCCACATTAATTAATTGCATATTAATCCAAGATCTGACTTGACTGTGCTGGCCCTCATGTAGCAAGATGATCATTTTGAGGAATTTGGGGGGACATCCTAGTCGTTCCAGGATCTGCCACAGACCTTTTCTACTCACAGTGTCGAAGGCTTTGGTAAGGTCGACAAATGTTACATAGAGTCCTTTGTTCTGCTCTCTACATTTCACTTGCAGTTGTCTAGGAGCAAATACCATATCTGTAGAGCTCCTATTAGCTCTGAAGCCGCACTGACTTTCAGGGAGAAGTTCTTCTGCAATAGCAGGAACTAATCTGTTCAGGAGTATCCTTGCAAGGATTTTTCCAGCAATGGAGAGCAGTGTTATACCTCGATAGTTTGAGCAATCAGATTTTGCTCCTTTTTTCTTATACAGGGTGATAGCTTGTTTAACTTAAGCCGTCTGAAGGCTCACACGAAGACTCTAAACTATCTAGTCCGTGAGCTGCTTTTCGCTGACGATGCTGCCCTTGTAGTCCATACAGAAGCAGCTCTGGAGCGCCTAACATCCTCCTTTGCAAAGGCTGCAGAGCTATTTGGGCTGGAAGTCAGCCTGAAGAAAACGGAAGTTCTCTACCAGCCTGCACCACAGGAAGAGCACTATCACCCCCACGTCACCATAGGCAAATCTGTACTTAAGTCTGTACATCAATTCACCTACCTGGGAAGTATCATCTCCTCAGACGCCAAGATTGATAAAGAGATCAATCACAGATTAGCAAAGGCATATAGTGCATTCAGAAGGCTTCACAAAAGAGTCTGGAGTAACAAACACCTGAGGTGAAGCAGAAAAATCAGCCATTGTACTGTCCATTCTCCTCTATGGGTCTGAATCATGGATCACCTATCGCCAACATCTATGACTCCTTGAACGTTTTCATCAGTGCTGTCTACGCACAATCCTAAATATACACTGGACTGACTATGTGACAAATGTTATTGAAAACGCAGCTGCTCTGGGCAGGGCACGTTTCTAGGATGGAGGACCACTGCCTCCCAAAAATAGTACTCTATGGTGAACTCTCCATGGGTCAGCGTAAGAGGGGCGCCCCAAAAAAGAGATGCGAGGACTCCCTGAAACAACATCTCGAGCTTGGCCAAATTGATCACCAACAATGGTCTGCCCTGGCCTCACATCGGGAGGCATGGAGACGCACTATCCACAATGCTGCAGCCTCTTTCAAGAACTCACACCAAGCGATTCTCGAAGAGAAACAACAACGCAGAAAGAACCACAACTTGGAAACATCACCCAAGGAGACTTTCTGCTGTTCCTTCTGTAACCGGACTTACTTATCTCGGATCGGCCTTTTTAGTCATCAACGCGCTTGTAGTAAGCGTGGGATGAGTCCTTCCTGAATCTTCGTTAGCGAAGAAAAGCCAGAGATTAATCCAAGATAATCCATATCTAAGTATATTGCTGCATGTACTGTGGAAAGTGAGCATGGTTTCCCTTAGTACAACATCCCTTCTATATTCAGGGATTTAAATTGCTTATTTGTACAGAGGCCCATGTGAGCCTGGTTGCTTTCTGAAGTAGTATTTGGTACTATCGGTTGGTTGTTGTTGCTGTTGTGTGCCTTCAAGTTGTTTGCAACTTATGGTGAACCTATCATGGGGTTTTCTTGGCAATTTTCTTCAGAGGGGGTTTGCCGTTGCCATCCTCTGAGACTGAGAGAGTTTGACTTGCCTAAGTTCATGCAGTAGGTTTCCTTGGCTGAGTCAGGATTTGAACTCTGGTCTCCAGAGTCCTAGTCCAACACTCAAACCACTCCACCACGCTGGCTGGTACTATCAGACAGTAATAGTTGGTGAAGAACTAGGCTAAAGGAGAAACTTGAGAAATGTGATTCCCACATCCCATGCAACATGCTTTTGCTGTTTAATCTTGTTCTGTCCCAGAGATTTCAAATCGCTTGCTCAACCCCCCCTTTTCTCCAGATCCTTCTTTAACTCACTGTGCTAGCTCACTGATCCCATTCTCATTGTTCATGCTCGCTCTTGTTTAATTTGTTTTCTGTTTCCCTTCCCTGTGATAAAAAGAGTGCTAATCCTTGCTTTGTATGTTTTACCTAGGCCTTTTCCAGAAGACACTTGTGCCAAGATAATACAGTGCCTGCTTCCCAAGATGACGGTACACTAGCCTAAGTGACTCCATCATTCGCCATGCTGTAAGCTGCTGACTTCCATCTCCTTTATCTCTCACATGGATATAAACAACTTCCAAAAAGCCAAGAGACACAGGCAGGGTGGTATGCAAACCAGAAGTCATTCTCACTCCCCTGAGTAGGAGGCCTAGTTGCCATCCAGCTAGGATAAAGGGAACTCTTTTTGTTTTTTTACTAGCCTTTACATTGTGCAAGGAACCGCTGTTACATTTTCCTACTTTCTCCCAGTGTGCCATTGGAAGGCATTTTCGTGCTCTTTGTGTCCGTTCAACAGTGCTCTTTACTTTGTTCTCCTGGATCCCTCTCTGTTGCCTTCTCCTTCTGGTGCCATGTCGGAGGGCACTGGACCCTTCCTGGTATGGGTCCAAGAAGTGGCCACACTACTTATGCTCCGCGTACGCCGTACAGTCTTGCAGACGGCCATCTTACTCTGCGTTCTGCTGCTTCTCCTCTGGATCTCAATCTTCCTCTATGGGAGCTTCTACTACTCCTATATGCCTACAGTCAGCTATGTCAGCCCTGTACATTACCAATTCAGGTATGTTGCTGTGGAGGGAAGGTGGATGGACAAGAAGCTGGTTTTCGTCTCTTGTTTAATTTTGATTTATTGAATTTATATCTCGCCTTTCTTCTAACATTGGATTTAAGGCAGTGCACATTTTAAAAGCAGAAAACCCCAAAGCACTGCACATTTCTTTGATTTCTAATGCTAGGAATAGATACCAGGGCTCAGAATTCTTTTGCACCAAGTTCCGGACAATGATAGATGGTAAAGAATTAGGCCAAAGGAGAAACTTGAAAAATCTGATTGTGGACCTTAAAATTTTGTTTAAAAACATAAAAAGCGGGTCCCAGAAACTTGATCTAATGGTTACAGCAACAAAATGTATGAACATTTTATAACAGGATTGGAAATCATGAGCCTTGTAATCCATATGTCCATGCCCATTTTTATAGGGTTTGGGAAGTTACATTTTAAAAGTACTTGGTAGATGTTTAGGTGGCCAGAAATATATTTAGTTGCCATATATATTTAGTTAGAAATCTACAAGTAAATATTTGCTAATTACTGATATTTTTACTTACTTTAAAAACACATATTGGAATGTTACAGGCCACGAAACATGGAACTGGTGAGGGCAAACCATCATTGTAACTGGGGTTGAAGGAAATGCACTCAAGGCACATAGAAGTTAACGCATTGTGATTACCAGATCCTTTTAACTAGAGATGCCAGCAAGTGCTACTCCTGTATACCAAGTAAATCCTTGACCTCCTGCATTTTGGTTCTCTCTAGATCTTAGAAAAGTTACAACATTAGACTACAGTGCCCAGACTCCACCAGCTGGTGTTCCTGGCTTACATAGACCTCAGTTCTACATACCTACCTGGCTGGTATCTCTTTCAGCGAAGTGGGTGGTGGTAGTCATGGTGGTGGAGAGAGTGTATGTAATTGTGCCTCAGTACAAAATAATTTATACAAAAGAAATTGCTTGGAATTAGAAGACAAGTATATGTGCGGGGAGGGAGACTGGATTAAAACCATGTAGTGCTTATTTTCTATTACAGGGATTTCTGTTCGTGTTGTGTGTATGGAGGAACATGTGAGCCCCTGGCTGCAGTCTGCCATAGATTTGCACCACAGTGAGGTTTACAGCTTGCTAGTGTGACCAGTGGGTATCTGAAATAACTGATTTCTGGAATTACCATGTATGCTTAACTATAAGTTGATCTCCTGTATATATCACGGGCAGGTTTTGGAGCCAAACTTATCAATATTAATATGACCCGTGATAAGTCGAGGGTAAAACCTAGCATGTAACAAAGGATCTAAAAGATGAAGCGAAGGAAAACAACGCCAAAGAACTTTTAAAAACTCCAGCAGGCATAGCTGTTTGTGCTCATCCTAAAGGTGCGAAGGATGAGGAGGGAACTACCATAATTGGTGGCTGTGCAATGTATAGGGGATGTACCGTAACCAGGCACAGGTGGTCCTAAGAAAATGCACCCGTGTCAGAAAAGGTGAAAAGGCAAAGCAAATGGCAACTACATTAGTAATGGTTATAGACAACTTGGCATTTTTGACCCAGAAAAGCTGTCAAACATATACATACACAAATATCTTATTCAGATCCTTCAAAGCCTGATTCCTTTTGGCACTCCTTTGAGGGGAAGCGTCAAAGAGTGCCATCAACTCCATTTTCCTCTCCAGGAATTCAAAAAGGGCAGAGACAGCACCATGGCAGAGAGAACAGAGGGGATTTGTGGTTCTTTTAGGTTCTCTTGGGATGGACTAAGCCCTTACCTTATGCCATTCTACTTAGAAAAGAGTCTGGTTCCTTTTTTACTAAGTTAAAGTACAGTACTTACTTACATTGACCCATGGATAAATCGACCCAGCTTTTTGGGGTCAATATTTTACTAAAATTTCTAGACACTCACTAATCATGATGGTGAGATGGCTTTGCAAGGGATTTAAACAAAATAATGAAGAAAGGAGACCGAGAGTAAGGCTACATACTGTAAGCCTGCCCTTGGATACTTGCCATGTTGTCTATGTGTCTTTTGCAGGATCAGAGGAAGTGCTGTGAATAGCAGCTGCTGAGAAGCAGGACCAAGAGATGCTAATGTACTTTTGTCCTTCTGAACTTTTAACTGTGGCCCTGAGTAGGTGCATGTGGACATATCTAGTGTGGCATTTAATTCGTTCCTCTCAACCACAGTAATTAGGACTGCAGTCTTCTTACTCAGAGTCAGTCTAAATACCACATGGAAGATACATGATATCCTTATTTTGCTTACTTTCCATCTGTTGATCACTAGGAGAACCGAGTGTTGTGCTCAGATTCAGTATAGGTGTTCCTCCTAATCATAATGACTTAGGTGGATCCTCCATAACTGCGTTCAGTGTTCTGTTGAATACCAGTTACTAAGACATAAATGTCGAGAGATGGCTCTTGACCTTGTATGCTATTTCTGAGCTTTGCAGGGACATCTCATTGGACACCTTGGAAAACGAGATGCTGAACTATCAGCTTGATCCAATTAAGTGCTTTATATTCTGAATATGACCTTTTGCTGGGGTTGGGGGTTTCCACTTTTTTCAGGACAGACTGTGGCCTTCCTGGACCAGGACTGTGCTCCTTCCCCATTGCCAACATTTCTTTCATCAAGGACAGCCGGGACCAACAAGTGAGTTAAGTTGTGTGAAGAGTTACTGCATTATGAAATGACATTTGCAGGAATGTGACCCATCGAAGTAGGAAAACCCGGGATTGTTCTGCAAGCTTGCAGGTATAGAATCAATTTGAAGCTCTCTGCCTTATCAGTGATGATGAGGAAAAGCAGCAGGGTTAGTCCTCAAGGAATGTGCTGGAGAATATGGTAGACAGCTGTTATAGAGGGAACAAGGCAAACAGTACAAGCACCCAACAGTGAAAAGGAAAAGCTTAACATAGGCAGCTGGGGTAGCGGGTGGCCCATGATCTTAGATATCTCTACACTAATGCACAGAGCATGGGAAATAAACAAGATGAACTCCTAGCACAGCAAATACACTATTATAGGCATCACAGAAACCTGGTGGGATGAGTCTCATGATTGGAATGTAATATAGACCCCTTTAAGAGAAGTAGACCAAACAAGAAGGGAAGAGGAGGAGTAGTATATGTCAGAGAGGTGAAGAGATATCTTGGACTTGAAACCTAGATGCCAGGTGGAGAGCTTCCGGAAAAAAAATAAAGGGGAGGGAAATAACACAGATGCTACTGTGGGAGTCTACTACAGATTCCCAAGTCAGACTGAGGACGTGGATGATGCCTTTCTAGAACAGCTGACCACACACTCAGAAAGGAGAGATGTAGTAATGATGGGTGATTTCAACTGTTCTGAGATTTGCTGAAAGTCAGACTAAAAATAATAATAATTAAGGTTCAGCGAATTCCTCATTTCGCTGGCAAACAATTTCATTTTCCAGAAGGTAGAAGAGGCAACAAGGGGATAAGCTATTTTAGATCTGGCCCTAACTAACAGGGATGCCCTGGTTAATGGGATACAAATAGCGGGATACTTAGGTGGAAGGGATCAGGTTCTCCTGAAGTTGGTTATACAGTGGAAAGGGGAAGAGAAATATAGTCAGACACACATTCTAGACTTTATGAAAGCTGATTTCAGTAAATTCAGGGAAATATTGGGGGTAACCCCGTGGTCAAGAGTACTGAAAAAAAGAAGAGGGTTTGGGACGAATGGGAGTTTCTCAAAAAGGCAATACTGAAGGCACAATTTCAAACAGTTCCAGTGAGGAGGAAAGAGAGACCTGGATGGACCAGGTGGAAGAGACCTGGATGGATGTCTAAAAAACTTTCAACTGAGATAAGTTTTAAATGGGGCATGTATAAGAAATAGAAAAAGGGGGCAATCTCGTTTTTTTAAAATATATTTTTATTAAATTTTTACAATCACAAAACAAGACAAATAAACAAATAAGTACAAATAAGTACAAAAAACACCAAATACTTACAAACGATACCACCTCCCTACAACACCACAAAAGAAAAGAATACTTCAAATACAAGACTGGGTACAAATTTGTTAAAAACATGTAACAAAGAATTATGACTTACTCCTTGTCTGGTAAAACTACCGAGAAAATGTCTTGTTTATTTTAGTCCTATCTCTATAACCATTGTGCAACGTTTTACTTCTAAATTTACTGTATTAAAATTTTTGCCTGTTATTCACATCCAAAGGCGTAAGTCAGATCATATACCTTCTCAACAAAAAGGGAGGAACTAGATAATTACTCCATTATAATCTATTTATATAAGTAATCACTAAGTAAAGAGATATCTGATTTATTCTTGTTCATATATATCATATATATACCAAAAATACCTAAATAACTATAAAAACCTCATTTGGTAAATAATATTTCTTTCCACTCTTTATGCAAATAATTAAACAATGGAGCCCATTCATCTTTAACATTTTCTTCGGATCTTCCTTTCATCCAGCTAGTCATCGTATCCATTTCTGCTGTTTCGAAGGCTTTAAACAACCAATCTTCCTTGCTCGGGATTTCTTTCATTTTCCACTGTTTTGCATAAATAATCCTTGCACATGTCAGTAAGATAAAAGTAATTCTATCCAATTTCTTATCTAGATTCATGTCTTTCATTCCCAAAAGGAAGATCTCTAGGTAGTATTTTTTGTTAATTAAAAAATGGTTGATCCGAGTAGGAATTATTTGGGACTGAAAAAAATGTATAATCTCCCTTTCCAAGGGTATATCAGTTTCAGTCTTGTTAAGAAGTTGTGAAAATGGAGAAGGCGTATTGTGCTCTTTATCTTTAGTCCTATTATATCGATCAAGGAACCCATCTAATACTGTATTGGAATCTCCTGCCACTATAATATCATCCACCACAATTAATATTTGCAGAACCTCAGAAATGAAGGAGATCTGTCTAGAGCTAAGGATGTAAAAAGTACTAAACTTTTGAAAGGATAATGGCAAAGTTTGCCTTGTAAAATAAGGAAGATACCATTTGAATCACCTTTCACATTTTCTAAAATAAAAACACGATTTTTAGAAAATAAAACAGCTACACCTCTGGCCTTCCCTGTACTTCCCACTGCATATTAATCCCCAAAATGGTTCGAAGTTAAGGCTGGACCTATTCCTTTGGTGTGTGTCTCTTGCAAAAATAAAATGTTTGTTTTTAAGCATTTGACTTGTTGGAGAATCTTGCTTCTTGACACTACTCTGACATTATGTGGTACAAAATTGATATTATTCAAATCTAATAATGTTAAAGAGTGCTGAAAGACATTACAAATCATTTTTCTTTGTGTTGGGGGCCAGGGCCTTAACAGGTTGCGTTAAATGAATAATTTGGTAGGTCTAGAGGTAACTTAATGTTATACATTTGACAGTTAGTGTATCAGAAGTAAAGACTGGACCAACAGGTGATATCCTAGGACAGATAGTCTTTTTTCTTAGATGTTGATTTATTTAGCTCATTATGAGCCTCTTGATTATCTTTCCATCTAATCTGCCTCTAAGTTCAGATTAGTTGGTTTGTATGTTTAGTGTTTCTCCAGTCTGTTAGCGTTTAGTTGTCCTTGCCCCAGCACCAAGGTCAGATGAGCCAAAGTTGTTAAAATCTCTGTTAATTTAGGGCAGCCCATGTGAAGAGTTGGGGCTGTTAATATACAGTGGTCCCTCCACATTCTCTGGGGTTAGGGGCGAAGGACTCCCTTGAATATGGAAAAACCACAAATAAAAAAAACCTATTATTTTTACCTAAGAGAACACCTCTCTGGGAATCTTTAGGTCCCCCAGTGAAAACTCTGTGGTCAACATCTGCCAGAAATTGATCGTAGAATCATGCTGGGTGACCTACAAATGCCTAGAGAAGTGTTTTCTCTAGGGACTTTTAGGTTCTCCAGCACAACTCTATGGTCAACATCTGGCAGAGTTGCGCTGGAGGCCCTAGAGATTCCTAGAGATAACGTATTAATCAAGCCCACAAATAATCATATCCGCAAAAGTCAAGGCCACAAATGCGGAGGGACAATTGTACCTTGTTTAGCTATTAGATTAGTGTAAGGTACAAATGGTATATTGTAGTCTACTGGGGCTGCAACTATATCTTCCAATTCTTCAACACCCATCTTTCTTAACCCAGTCTCCTTTTTTCTTTCCCCTCTCAACAAGTGCAAATCTATTTGAAGTAGGAATTTCAGAAGTTTCAGAAATAGAAGACAGCTTTGGAACAACAAACTCTTTTATCTTATGAGGTTGTTATTCATACCTTTGCTAGATAGAATCTTATTCCTTCTGTTATTCATGTCAGAGCCAAGTTGATTATCTGATAATATGGGCGAGGCAGCTCTTTTCTTCTTTAGAGTCATAGCATTGGTGTTGTGGCCACCATTTGCATTATGCCTTATGCTTTCTCACTGCAGCTGTTTGCTTACTTTCGCGTTTATAGGTGCTGAGACAAGGATTCTTTCAAGCTTTACTTGTCAGTTTGCATAAAAGGCCACAGAATAATAGTTTAGCATAATCCAATATTTTCTTCTGCTTTTCCTCCAAATTCTGTACTTCTTCCATCAACCTATTTTAAGAAATATATAGAGAAGTTGCAGGGGATTCAGAGAACGGTAAATAGGATGGTAAGAGGTATGGAGAACAAAAATGAGGTGAAGTTGAATGAGCTGGATATGTTCGGCTTAGTGAAGAAATGACTTGAGATGTGATATGATCTCTTTAAATAGCTCAAGGGCTGCCACAGAGAAATGAGTGCAGACTTGTTTTCTGCTGCCCCAGAGGTCTAATGGTTTTATGTTACAGGAGAATAGGTTTTGATTGAACATTAGAAGGAAATTATTGACAGTAAGAGCAGTTGGTAATGGAACCAGTTACCCAGAGATGGCGGGATCTCCTTTGGATGTCTTTAAAAAGAGGCTGGACAGCTATTTGCTGGGGTTGTTCTGTCTGGAGATCCTGCATTGAGGAGGGGTTTGATCTGATGCTCATAGGTCCCTTTCTAGTTCTATTATTCTAAGAAGTGAGCAGTGTTTAATTCCTCTTTTTCTGACCTGTTGTCCTGAAGAGAAGATTTTTTAAAAGTCTGCCTTATTGCTGTCTTAAATATGAGCTTACATGAGCCTTAAAAGATTTAAAATTTTTGCCCGTGTATCCTTTTTTCCATATTCTTCTCCACCCCTTTTGTGCCATGCCGTTTTCAGATTATAAACTATGGGGCTACAGGACTATCTTGTTCTATTTTATTGCTATGTATATCAATTATATGTATTTATATCAATTATATACTGTTATTTTATATGTATGATATGTAAGCAGCTGTGAGAAACTTTGTAGCCATGCAGCATGATAGTGCCATAAACAAACAAAAGCCCTCCATAGGCCCATAGTTGGACATATTCTCTTGCTTAATGCATTCCTGTCTACTTTCCAGGTCCTTATGTATGGCCAGCCATATCGCATCTCACTGGAGATGGAGCTACCAGAGTCACCAGTCAACCAGGACCTGGGGATGTTCATGGTGGTCATTTCCTGTTACACCAAAGGCGGTCGCATCATCTCCTCCTCAGCCAGATCTGTATGTCCAAGTTGTAGTTGTGTGTTGATGAACTATAGATTTTTATGGGGTTTTTCGGGCTATATGGTCATGTTCTAGAAGAGTTTATTCCTCACGTTTCACCAGCATCTGTGGCTGGCATCTTCAGAGAAAGCTGATGAACTGTTTCCGTTGACATTCAAGAACTTGTTTGTTTGCTACCCTTTGAGAGGATTTCACATGTGCAGGCTCTACTTTACTATTACTAGATTAATCCACCAAATCACCAAATGGTACACAAGATATACACTTTTGAATGAAAGGCTTCTAAATGCAGGAATTTATTTTGAGTACAAGAACTTAATAGAGTTCATACACCCTCCCCCAAAAATCCATACCTGTCTGTTCTCAGAGTTACAATCTAAGAGGGTGGGTGAATGGGAGGATTATTTTGTTGCCCAGTACTTAAATATTTGGGAGTTAGATGCTTTGACTGACTTCCTGACAGAAACATAAGTAGATTTGCAAAAAAGTCACTTTTTGGACTACTATTCCGAGAACCTATCCATCCTGGGGACTGTAGCCTAGAAGCAATTTTCCATAGCTTTTCTCTTTTTAAAGTGCAACTTTGTTTAGTTTCAAGTTAAATTTTGAAGCATTAGTCCACAGTTCTGAATTTGTCAAGAGCCAAGCTTCAGGACATGCTTCTATAAATGTAGAACGCCTGCTTAGAATTTGGAAAGGAAGTAACAATGGTGAGTACATTGCAAAAAACCACCACCACCACCAAGTATTAGTGCTGGTAGGAGGGTAAATATTCTGATTCTTAAACACTGTATCTCAGAGGGTGATGGTCTCACTTATTGTGCTAGTATGCTGTGGACGTCAGCTTTCTCTAGATGGGTGTCCACCAAATGTCTGCCTCCATGTCAACCCTGACATGGAGATTATGGTCATTTTAGTTGAGCACATCCGAAGTATGCCTGATTGGTGGTGATGGAGACAGCAGAATATGTATTTAAACCCCTTAAGAGTGTGAATTTCGGTGACAAACACCCAGGGTTAAAAATAGAGTAACTATATTTGCACTGCATAATAAACCAGAGTCCCAAAGAATTCTGATTTACTATGAATGTGGTAGCAAGCAGGAACGCTTAAGACTATGGAAATAGACAGTCCATGGTTTGTTTATTGGTAATTTATAACTCATGGTGCTGCTGATGTTGTTGGACTGCATCTCCCATCATCTCAGCTGTGATGACTAAGGCTGATAAGAACTGCAAGAGTCCGTGAACATCCACAAGGTCACACTTTCCCCACCGCTAGCTTACTGGGATGTTCAAATCAGATAACACTGGTATCTTTTTCCCTACAAGCCAAGAAAAAAACCCATTGAACTTGATCTTGTCTGGGGAGAATTTCTGTTTACATATCATAGTGAGTAAGCCACAGATCATGGTTTGTTTTGCTCCTCTAGCTTTAAGGAGGAGCCAAGTTGGAACATTTGAGCTGTATGCATTATCTTGTCCTGGATGTGATAGATAGGGGTAACAAATTCACTGTAAACTGAAATGTCTGTAATGAATATAATTCTAAAATTATAATTGATTGAAATCTATGCCCACCCAATGCATTACATCTCCCAGCTGTCACTTCCAAAGTGTCATTCTGTATTCCATACAATCTCCTCCTACATCTTCTCCCTATTTTATTCATTTTTACATCTCTCATCAACCAGAAAAGGCTTACAAAGAAAATAAATGAGACATTGCCTGTTAGCAATTTAAGCAAACAAACAAACAAACAAACAAGATACACACCAAACCATCTGGTGGATACCTGGCTGGGAAAATTAACCTGAATATCTTTCTTGGAAATCTGTGTTATTGCTCTGAAAGTCATGAGCATATTTTCTGTTCTCTTCTCCTTGAAAATGTTGGCTAAAGCACTGTACCCCACCCAGGTTGGTAGATGAAGAAAAGTTTAGTGGTTTGTATTAAATTGCCATTTGTTTTGTATCTCAAGAGATTGATCTTGTATCATCAGTATTTCTGCTACCCATCATGTTGTAGTATTTAGGGGTGAAATATGATTGTTTCCAAGGCTTCAGTAACTTTGAAAGGATAATATCCTTAGAAACATAGCCTTAATGGCACCTTCTCAATAGTGACCCACTGGCCAAATTTGTTGCTTCCCTTGTTTAGGCAATGCTTCACTATCGGTCAAGCCTGCTTCAGATTCTTGACACCCTGGCTTTTGCCAGCCTTTTCTTAGCTGGTTTCTCAGAGCAGAAGCAGATGCTGGAAGTTGAGCTGTTCTCTGACTACAAGGAGGACTCGGTAAGAAGTGCTATTCTGTTCCTTGGTCTTTTATCCCTCCAAATAGACTGGAGTTTGCATTTCCCTGCTTTTTGAGTCTCTCATACTAGATATTTGGCACTTGTTTGCCTCACAGAAATGTTCACGGGAGGGATATCCTTACAATCTGGGTAGGCATTTTCTATTATTATTATTATTATTATTATTATTGCAATCTGTTCCCCAGCCTCCAAAACACTGAACTGTTGACTTTTCTTTCCTTCTCTGTAGTATAATCCAACAGTTGGGGCTGTAATTGAAGTACAGACCACAAAGATCCAGATCTATGGTGCCCAACTGCGAATCCATGCCCATTTTACTGGACTGCGGTGAGTTTGGGATCAGCCTATAGATAAACTTATTGGGGAGGGGGCTACAGGGTAGGGCCTATTTTCTCAGATTGGGATTGGAGGAAAGGTATGTAAAATTCCAGGCTGAGAAGCAGTATATCATGTTGGACCTGTAGTGTTAATATATCAGAGCATTGCTACAGATACCCTAATACTGTACATGGTCATACCATGTAATCATCTCAACTGGAGATGTTAGGAGTTGAATCTGATGCCTCTTACATGGAAAGCATGTGGTTATCCACCCACCCATAGTACATTCTTTTGTCTCCTGTGTAACTAGCAGGGTAGGGGAACCATGCTTCTGTTACATGAACTTACACATGAATAATAGCATAACAGGACATCAAACACATTCTCTTTGAATGAGTAAAATATTTATTTATTTATTTATTTGATTTATGTCCTGCCTTTCTCCTGTCATGGGATTCAAGCCAGTGTAGAGCCTCTAAAAACATAGTACAGATTAAAACAGTCTTAATACAAACATTAAAGTCCAGTTAAACTAAATTTGATGTTAAAAAACAAATTAAAAACAGAATAAAAATGTTAAAACACAATTACAACAGAATGAAATAACAAACAATACACTCCCCAGTAAAGGTTCTGTCTGCTGCAACATGCTAAAAACCAAAAGCCTCCTTAAATAAAAAGATCTTTTGGTGCTAATGACAGCGTCCTAAATATTTGCCCATTATCCCTGACAGTATAGCCAGCATGAGGTTTGTAGTCCAAACAATATTTAGCAGTCTGAGTCATTATGTCCACTTGGCAACGGCAGAGGTCTTTTTTGTCTCATTCCAGGAGGTATACTGCTGTCGACAGAATCGATCAGAGTTCTTAAGAGGGATAACTGTAAAGCAAACTAAGGGACAAAATGTCAAAGGACAGGGTCTTTATCCTTTCTGGTCTCTTTCCCATAGGTATCTGCTCTACAACTTCCCCATGACGTCTGCCATTTTGGGGGTTGCCAGCAATTTCACTTTCCTGAGTGTCATCGTCCTCTTTAGCTATCTGCAGTGGATCTGGGGCAGCATGTGGCCTAGAGAGTCTCTTACAGTGCAGGTTTGAGATGGGACTTGGATGGGTCATTAAAACTGCTTATGGTGCCTTTCTCATGAATCAGAGTGGGCCACTGCAGAAGATTTCCTTTTTACTGCATATTCTGGAGCAGAGTCTGGAAGGCCATCATGGTCTACGTAGAATCATAGAATTGGAAGGGACCAACTCGCTCTGTGAAAACAATCTATTCTAAGTTCAGGTTTTTGCAAGAGTAGCCTGTCCCTTCCTAACCAGCCTGTGGGAGAAAGAATTAGTTCACCTTTTCTGTCTCCATTCACTGCTGATTTTAACCACGTCCATGGTCAGTATGCAGGCATGGATAAATCAACTCTGTAAAAATAGTTACTCACCCCTGGATTACCCCTGCAAGTAATTTAATCCATTTTCCTCATCCTCACTGTGGTTCTTCAATCTTATTGTTAATACTGATTAGAGGCACTGAATTCATGAGTTTATATATGTTTTGACTCATTATTCAACAGTTTTTACTGGTTCTACTCTAGTTTGGACTAACCAGTGGGATTCTGGCTCCTATGTCCACCAATGTTCCATTAAAAATATAATTAATTCTGTAATTGTCAGTGTGGTTGTTAATAACTGGCACAGAGACAAGATGCCATGAATCTCATAAGGTGAGTTTGGCCCAGTCACATGCTCTCCTCCAACCTACAATTTGGATAATATGGATAGGGAAGAGCAAAATATCATTAAGCATTTCTTAATAAAGTTGGATATATAATGTAATAAAGCAAAATGTTCTCAAATTAAAATATGAAGAACCATGCATCTTTATCCTGTACTACTTCACAGCCAGCATGTCAAATGATCCAGACAGCCACAAGTCTCCCCCTACAAATCTATCTCTTTCTCTCCATCCTATTTTTCCAAAAGAGTGAAACTGAATAGGTTATATCTGAAATGAATTTTGCAAATGGAATAGATAAGTATATACTTCTTTGCTAAATTGTTTTTCCCTTGTTTCTAATTTTTCATAGCTGTCTGTCCGGGAAAAATCTGAAGCCCTACAACCAACTGAAGATGTTTACCGGCGAGTTGTGATCTCGAAAGAAGGTAATGTGGACATGGGATCAAGGATAACCATGGGATTTCAGGTATGGCAGGAATAGAGACTATGCAGCCTTCTAGATGATGTTGGATTGCAGCCCTCATCAATGCTAGCCAGCGGCAGGTGTTGATAGGAGTTACAGTCCAGCATCTGGAAGGCTGGCTATTCCCATGCCTGCTCTAGGGGAAAGAGTGGGCAAGGTCTGTGAAGGTCAGGGGCAAAATGAAAAGGCTTTCACTTGGCTACTGTGTACCTACTAGGTCCAGCCTGGGACAAGCAGAGCACCAAAGGGTGCCGTCACACTCCCAAAGCCAAAGTACAAGGTATCAAAGTTACTTTGGCATATAAGCCGGACAATTCCACAAGTGCCTCTTTCCATAGCTCTGCTATTAAATACAGTAGAGTCTCGATTATCCAACCTTCAGTTATCCAACATTTCGCATTATCCAACGTCGCGGTTGCTGTGATTTCTTTAAATTTTCTGTGATTTCTTTAAATTTTCAGAGGACTGAACTGTTTATACTGTACATCACAATGTTGATCAGTGATTTCTTTACATTTATTTTTACTGTTATTGCAATAAAACTTCAATACATTTGCAATTCATAGTGATTTCAAGGCTTTTCTTGGACCTTCTGGATTATCCAACATTTTCGGTTATCCAACTATCAGCTGGTCCAGTTTATGTCAGATAATTGAGACTCTACTGTATAATGAAAGAAATTAAAAGGGTAATGTCATAAATCTGCCCACTGCCTTCGGTTAAATAAACCTGTCTTGTATTTTAACAGCAAAACTTAATTTCCATAACCAAAGAAATTAAAAGCATAACTTCTATAGACAGAACTACCATAATCTCCTGTTGTACACATATAGTAATCTATGCACCCATCTTGCAGGTTTGCAGACTTTTCCCTCATTTATTCATTAACTGAAACATTTTTACATACGCTCTCTCTCTCTACCTCCTTCCCCTCTCACACACTTTTGTTTCAAACTTCCCACAGGATTGACCTTGGTGAAAAGCAGTGCCAACTTCCTTCCCCACAACTCTGTTCATTAACCAACCAAGCAATTGTTTTTTTCTTGTATTACTACATATCCCATTAGCTTCATCACCAAATCAAATCTAGCAATTCTATAAGGTATAAGCCTCACCAGTACCATAACTGAGGAAAGAGGAAAACAGCAAACAACAACAAATCACTTTTATGGCAGGATCTGCCAGAATCCTGGCATCCTGCCTCCCTCCTTTTCCCCACATGGCCCAGGTACTACACGTTTGAATCAAAAGAAGAGCTTGTACATGTTTGGTATAAACCCGTTCACTATCAGCTTTAGAAAAACATCTCCACTGAACAAAATATTAGAGTTTATTTTTGAATAGTCTAGAGTCTGATATTGTAGCAACTTTGAAGTGTGGTTCACCTCATTGATAATGGGGAGGGATGGATCAATTCTTGCTGCCATTGATCTTGCTCTACAGCAGGTTTAAGCAGGCTGTTTGTGAGTCTTTGGTAAATCAAGTTCAACCATCACCACATTTGCCAGTCTCTTCGCAGTTGGCCCCACATATTTTGGGGCAAGCTTCCTTTTGGTTGTGGAGTTCTCAGAAACTTGGTGGACAGATATACTTTCTGTCCTATTTTGAAGTCCCAATTTGGAGCCACTTTTTGTCAGCATATTTTTTGTAGATATCAGCCACTACCCAGACAGTAGTTTTCTCTCTCCCCCATTATTTTTGTCATTGCACAGGTAGAGCACCCCCAACATATTTTTCCACATCTTGCCTTACCTTCAGTCACCAGTAATGTTTTTGCAGCTGGTGCCATTTTTTTAATAAAACCAGAATGTCTAGCTCATTTTACATCAGCTGCATTTCTACTGCAGAGATAATCCAGTTTGACACCACTTTAACTGCCATGGATAGATGCTATTGAATCCTGGGATTTGTGGATTTGTGAGACATTTAGCCTTCTCGGTCAGAGAGCTCTGGTGTCACAACAAAGAACAATTCCCAGAATTCCATAGCACTGAACCATGACAAAGCAAGGGCTAGGGCTAGTGAAAGTGCCCAGATGGAAATAAGCTGAAGGAAAATAGTAAAAGCCGGCCTTTGAGATACCCATTGGCTTGGATAGAGGGAGAGGCAGTTTGACACTTTTTCATTTTTATGTTGCCATACATTTTATCACTGAGTCAGGCACATTCTTAAGCCATGATTATTGTAAATGGTTTTGGCTTAATATCTTAACTGACAAATTATAGTTTGATCGGTCCTACACTTTTGAATCTGAGTGAAATTCCAGTATCAGTCTGAGAGGATAAATAATAGAAGCTGCTCTTAACAAATTATTAGTTTGAAGTTTAATCATTGCTTTGTGTGTTGAGCTCATAAAATTAATGCATGCACAGCTAAGAATAAAGCACAGCAAAAATGCTAGTTTACAGACAGGACGTTAATCTTCCTCATTTTAAAATTATATTGAAAGATTTTAAAAATTATTTTTATTTTTCTTGGCTAGAATCTAGAGTGACATGTCCTATGAAGGTCACAGGCTTGAATCTACAAGAACTAAACAGAGCAGTGGAGGATAGTGGGGCTTGGAGATGTCTTATACACAGGGTTGCCATAAATCAAGGTCGACTCAAGGGCAGTTAAAAGCAACCATAAAAACTAATACATTTGTTATTTCACAAGTTTTCAGAAACTATGAAAGCTCATGCCATAAACCACTTATTTGCCTTTAAATTACTCCAAGATTCTCATAAAATTATAGAATCATAGAGTTGGAAGAGACCACAAGGACCATCCAATCCAACCCCATTCTGCCATGCAGAAAACCACAATCAAGGCATCCCTGACAGACAGCTGTCCAGCCTCTGCTTAAAAACCTCCAAAGAAGGAGACTCCACCAGACTGCAAGGGAGTGTGTACCACTGTCCAACAGCTCTTAGGAATTCCTCCTAAAGTTGAGGTGAAATCTCTTTTCCTGTAGCTTACATTCAATGTTCTGTGTTCTAGTCACTGGGACAGCAGAAAACAAGCCTGCTCCATCCTCAATGTGACACCCCTTCAAATACTTAAACAGGACTATCATATCCCCTCTTAACCATCTCTTCTCCAGGCTAAACATTCCCAGCTCCCTAAGCCTTTCCTCATAAGGCATGGTTTCCAGACCCTTCACCTTTTTAGTTGCCCTCCTTGAGACACATCCCAACCTATCAACATTGTTTTTGAATTCTTGCTTTGCTGCAACAAATTAATATGCTGTGACTCCTTTCAAAGTGGAGGTGTGACTTTCAATAGCCAGTTTTTCTCTCTCATAGACTTTCGGGAAGAAGAGGCAATTACCCCACCACAGACAGAGGATCTGGGGGCTACTGAAGGAGAAGAGCTGTTGAAATCAGGTCTGCTTTTTAGCTTTGTCTTTGGACAATTCATGTCCCAACCACTTAGAAACATTATACTCAGTTAGGTCAGATTGAAGGATTCTGACAGTGTCTTTCAGAGCTTGGAAATGTTACTTCTTTAGACTGTTTTCCAGCAAGGTTATACCTCAGAAAAACAGCTTCTCTTGTTTCCTAACCAAATGATTTGCAGATATCCCCAGTTAGTTTTCCAGGAATTCCCTAAATGGAACTGACAAACCACAAACAACCTCTCTCTTCTAGATCTTATTTTGGAAGCAAGAGAAATGAAAAATACCAGGCTGTATTCTCTCAAAGCAATCAAATAACTAGATGTATTTGTGTACTAGATGTTTGGCAGTGATTCCTTTTCACTCCTTCCTCATCATTCACTTTTATAGCACAATTTCTGGCCATAAGCCTTTCTTTCTCACTCATTCTGTCATCACTTTTTGCTCTCACATAGCTATGATAACAGACCAAAAGAGCAACCTTCCAGAACCTAATTCAGGAACAAACTCCAGCCTGAACAAGGAGGTGAATGATGGTAAGCGGTATTTTCAGTCAAGGCATTTTCACTGATTTTAGATAAGTGTTTGAGTACAGAGCATTGTATTTCTTTCTTTGGAATTATTGTTGGCAAAAGCCCCTTTCTCAATAAATGTTAATCTTTAAGAATTTGGCTAAATGGGTCAGTCCCACATGTGAATTAAAAAATAATTTTAAGAAGGTTCAATATTTTAAAATTCCAGAACTTTTAGTATTATGGAACAAAAACAACAACATGCATTGTCTGTATATTGACAGGAAATGATATGTTTCCCTCAGGAGGGAAAATTCAAGTTTTGGCAGGTTTCTTATCTCTTTACTTTAGAGATTGAACTGCAGACCTGGAAGTCTGTAGTTTGGATGTCATCTGTTGTCACAATCTGAAAGTGTCACCTTACGCCAGGCTGGAGAGCATATGCTACTTCAGATGCTGTTGGACTACAATTTCTGTCACCTCTAGTCAATATAGCCATTGAAAGTTGCATTCTAACAACATCCAGAGGGCCATACATTCCCCAATCCTTCCTAAGCAAATAACCCTCTACTGGATGACAGAAACATGGTAACTACCATATGCTAAGTCAGATCTTTACTTCATCTAACTCAGGTTTATCTATATCAGTGGTTTTTAAACTTTTTTTTCTTTACCAGGGATCCCCTTTAAATATATTGTGTTGGCATGGACCCTCTCCCGGAAAGACTTAAGATTTAAAGCAACTGCAATAATAATATCTGAACACGGAACCATGAACAACCACACTGCCTCAGAGGCATTGGAGGGGGAGGGAAGACGTTTCTTCTTCTTCTTTCTATCAGTTTGCTTCTGGAGTGGGTTGAATGGCAATGTTTAGGCCCAGAGCGCCAACCTTTGCTTCGCTCCTGTCACGTGGCTGCTTTGCTCCAGGGAGGAGATGGACTGAGCAACTGAATGTCCACATGACAAGAACCAAGACAAAGGCTAACTGGCTGGGCCTGTGTGTTCAGCCTGCTCTGAGGCTGGAGTGGATTGAACTCTGCTCCCCAGAAGTATGGGATCGCGAAGCACTGTCCGAAAAGGGACTTGTGCATGTGGAAGTCAATAACTACTTTCCCAGATCTAAGATTCTGTGATTCTGTCATATCCTTCAGAATGTTTTGATGGGATCGGAAATGAACTGGGAAGTAGAAAAGAGGGTGAGGGGAAGGATTTGAGGTCTGGTGGAATCAGCCTTGGAGCGAAACAGAGGCATTGTTGTGCCAAGGCATGAAAGGGAGGTATGAGGCTATTGGTGAGAAGGGAAATGAAGAGGAGGAGTGTGGAGGATACAGGGTGGGCGGCTGGTAGCAGAGAGCTGCATTGTGTGCAAGTGCCCTGGTTAACTTTGAATAGGTTAGTATTTGTTGACGTAAGTGCTGAGGAGCAGTCCTAGATCTTTGCTTTCTTTCTCTTTCTTTCTTTCTTTCTTTCTTTCTTTCCCTCCCTTTCTCATGATGAAGAAGGCCAAAAAGGGGAGGAGGGTGAAATGTTTCTGATAGACAACTGAACCACTTCTTGCTGAAAGGAAGGGAGGGAGAGGGAAAGAGAAAGGCAAAAGCTGGCTGTCTGGCTGTCAGCTCCTCTGTCACCCAGATCTGCAGCCTGCCTCCTCCCTGCAGCATAGCGGCAGGATGACAGGCAATGTGTGGGCCCAGCCAGCCTTTGCCTTGGCTCCTGACATATGGCCACTCTGCTGCAAGGAGAAGGTGGGTTGAGCCACCTTTCATGGCTGGCCTCCTGGGGGTTCCTGGCCCACAGGTGAAGAATTGACTGCAGCTCTCAAGAGATATCCCAGCTTTGCCTGCAAATAGAACCTGAGACGACTGTTTGCAAGCAGGTGCTGAAAAGGCATCCTGCCTTTCAATGTCACTTTTTGTTGTATCATTTGCAGTATTAGGGTTGTACTGTCCTCTCTCATTCCAATACATTACATTATTTATTTATTTATTGTCTATATACAGATACTGAGTTTGAATCTGTGGATGATTCTTCACTGCTCACTGAAGCCAATTTCCCAATGCCTTCTTTGAAAGGAGACCCTTCAAGTCTGCTGCCTCCAGGAGCCACATCTCTTACACCAGGCTTGGAGATCCGTCAGAGAAATATCTGCTCAAGTTCCTGATGGGCTCAGATTGCTGTTGCACCAGCCCTTCCTTGGTCTTGACACTCCTTATAGTATATGCAAACCAGAAGCCTTGCTCTCCCAGGGAAAGCATCTGCTCTCATCTTGTGTTCACATTCAGACTCCTGTTCCTCACCCCACTCTTTGCCCACAAACCTGCTAACCAAAAAAAAAAAAAAAATAAAAATAAAAGTTTACTTGTTAGCAATTATCTTCCAATATATTAGAGAGACTGTAGGAACTGGAGTTAAGACAGTTTATAGCCATGGCTATGGTATCTTGAAGATACTGTATGTGATTTCATTGTGGCAGGTAGTCCCTTCAGTTTGCAAATGTATTATCCTACATTGTGTCTGTAGTTGAGGTGGCCAACTTATCTCATGGTGGCCGGTACTCTAGTAACAGGTTGCTCCCTATGTAGCTAGGCTGGTCCTCAGACAGCAGGCATGGAGTTAACAATGGCACTGTGAAGCCTTTGAAGCCTTATCAGCTTGATGGAACCTGGGTCAGAGCTGGAAGTCTGCTGAGGTAGGCTTCAAAGATTATGTGTTAAAACGACAGAACACGAATAGACTTCACAATGGGCACCACTAAACAGGATATAGAAATATAATATTTTTTAGCACCATTCAAATAACAATACTAATTGATAAATGATAATATACTGAAAGCACACATAGCACACAGTAGTTTTTGAAAAAATGTCCTTAAATTACTGAATGCACAGTCCTCTACATTGAGATACGGGTGCTAAATGTGTCTGCTGCAATTTTGTTTGCATTATGTTTCTGTAATATGTGTTTATTTGTTAGAACTTACGTTTGGAATCTTGGCATCTGGAAAAGTAACATAGGAAGGAAAATTTAGGCACCATCAGGTTTCCTGGATCACATTTTAATCCCCTTTACTTACAGTAATTGTAATCTTTATGGGCTCAGGATCATGTTCATCCTGTCATGTGTTGACAGAGTACAGTAGTACTTTGTGAAGGACCACATACAACTTGCATGATAAAAAAGGAGGCAGTCTTAGGCAGAGTCACATCATGGCTGATTCAGCTGTCTATTACCTGCTGCCTACTAGAGTTTCCAGAGTCTTGGCATGATTCTTATCACCTGCTACCTGTCACATTTGATGAGATGTGAGTGATTGACTTGGGATCTTTTGCATGTAAAACTTGTGCATGCACTCTACTTCTGCAAGTCACTTCAGAGAGGTGAAGCCTAGCATTGAAGGCCCAATCCATAATCAGTGTACGTTTTATCTTCTTGCTTCTCTGGCTCATGAGATCTCCCCAGTTGTTACACAGAAGAGTTATAAAATGCTTTTTTTGGAATTTATATGGGCTATATTTTATGCATAAATGAAAGCTGAATTCTGCATTCTGCTTTTTGCTGAAGCAGTATGGAATTACAGCATACATATGACTCATGGCAGCAGATTAAGTAATTTTGAGTAACAGATGGTAGATTCTTACCTTTAACAAGGATGAGGTTATCACAGTACAGTTTGCTTGCCTCTAGCTGAAAGTAGCACTCTTGTGTTGAACCTGGATTTCTCTGGTGAGTAAAGGGGAGTGGGGAATGAGAGGGCACAATGGAGAATAGGGCAATTTTAACTTCATGGAAGCTGCTAAGATTTTGAAGAAGTGTTGGAACTGCAGTTCTCAGTAACCCTAGCTAGTATGGCCAATGGTGAAGAATGCTGGGAGCTTCAGTCCAAATGGAACAATGCACTTTGCCTGCACTGCTGTAACGTTTTAAACGTAAGACATATTTCTAGCCCTCGTGGCTAATAGAACATGCTTAAAAATATCTTGACACAGAGCCTGCTGAGATCTTCAGTGTCCTGCCCTAGGAAGAATCTTTTTCCTCCCCCTTGACTAGTAAACCAGAATAAATTGTACAAAATGAGACGCAACTCTATTCCATTTGCCTAATTTGTGGATGAGTGATCATTCCCCCACTCCCCAGCTGGAAGATGACTTGGAAGAACAGTAATGTGTTCTGGTTTTGGGCTGGAGGTTTTACAATTTATAGAATTTTTCTGAGAATCCTCATATAAAAGCAGTCCCACCCAAGCTTGCTTGTTTTTCAGTCTAACCAAGGACAGTGACCTTCCTGACCCTTGAGGGCTTATGTGTGTTGTAACAACTCAGAATAGCCCTTTTGTTGGTCCAGCTTGGTGTGATTTGTGACCCTCTGTTGCTCTCTCCATACCCACTATAAGAGTTTATCCCTCTTCTACTGGAAGACACACAGAGCACAGTGTTTTGTTTTGCAGCAACTGGCGATGAGCGTAAGTCACATGTTTTTGTCATATTCCCATAATGTTTTGCTGGCATTCCAGTGATGAAGTGTGAGTAATTTTTTTGTTTTGCTCAGCTTAAACTCCAGAATTCTCCAGTGTTTATGCATTCTCTACTGATTTGAAAACTGCATGGAGAGAGAGAAGCACTACTTTTTAGTTCTTACAGCTTAATTTTAAAGCTATGTTGCATTTTCCATTTCTTCATGCATAAGAAGTACCCAGGATCCCTAGTCTAGCATCTTGTTTCCTAGTCTAGCTGCCCACTGCTTCAATGAAGCCCACAAGCAAAGTTTGGTCGCAAACAGGTCTTGCTGGGTCTTATGTATTTTATTACCTTGCAATGACAAATACAAATAATTATTGTGAAGGGATAACATTCCCAGGACTAGCAACCCTGTTGCTGTGTTGTGAAAGGATAGGGTCTGAACAGACAGGCCAAAATACAACTGCTTCGGGACACTTTGGAAGCGTGCTGTTTAAATGCTGCATGCGTCGTAAGAGGCCGGAAGCCATGCCAAAGCCATGCTCCAGTCCTAAGGACTGGAGTGCAGCTTTGGCGCAGCTTCTGGACTCTTAAGATGCGTGTGTCATTTAAACCGCATGACTCCAAAGTGACCCGAAGCAGCTTTATTTTGGCCTCTCTGTTTGGGCCCTTAGTTATTTGCTTCGTCATTCTTGTATTTTTAGTGTCCTTGAGAAGATGCCACATCATTTGTTGCCCTTGTGTTCTTTGACATTGGTTTTGCCTGAAGTAGCAAGACATTCGTGAGCACTGTCCATTTATTTTAAAACCACTTTTCTTTTTGGGATTGTGTCTGAATACATTCCCCACCTGCATCCTTTAAGCAGCTATGGAACTGTGTTTCTGATCCTCAAACTATTTTGGAACGTATGTGAAATGTGTTGTATGAAACAGCACTTGTCCTGACACTGAAGGAAACTTGAGGCTAGACCAAATTGGGGGTTGGACTGGATGGCCCTTGTGGTCTCTTTCAACTCTACGATTCTATGGTTCTATTTTGCTGTCTGAAACAAAAGACAAGATGGCATCCTTCAACCATTCCTTGTAGAGAAGTGAACTGAACTGACAATGTATTATTTTTTATTTTAATATTAGCAGTGACGCAGGCCTCTGTGATCAAATGGCCTGCAAGAAACATATTGAGTTGGAAGTTTCAAGCATGAGGGAAAGAACAGCAAGTGGTGCAAGCAGCAAACTGCAAGAAGCAAAGCAGGGAGAGAATAGGAGAGATGGGAGAGCAGTAGGAGCGGACAAGAAACAGGAGTGCACTATGGAGACACAAGGTAAGAGAATAAGAGGGAAGGGAAAGTGGGGTGAGGGAGGAGGAGAAAAGAGACGGAGGTGCCGTGGCCCAGTGCTATGGAATTCTGGGAATTGTAGTTTTGTGAGGCATTCAGCCTTCTCTGTTAGAGGACTCTGATACCACTACAAACTACACTTCCAGGAATTCCATAGCACTGAGCAGTTAAAGTAATGTCAGACTGGATTATTTCTGAAATGCAAGTCCAGCCAGAAAGTAGCCATAGTAGGGTGCAAGGAGAAAGTGAGGTAGTGAAATAGGCATGGTTTCCCACCCCTGTCTTTTAACACTCAGGGATTTAGGGTCCTTGCCACTTGCAAACTAATCTGGATTCTGTCTGGGGCCACCTCCATCAACTGCTGGTCTCCTGAGTGCCCAACTCATGATGGTGGTTAAACCAGACAAGCTGAATTAACATCAACCTTCCAATTTAAGCATTCTTCAATATTGGAATCTCAGGATATCTGCACGGCAAATGGGCAGACTCTTTGGTACTGTTGTAGGCTATTTATTATATGTCGATATATAGATATACAAACATTTACATTCCCCATAGGAAGAAACAGATGTTTCAATGTGTGGGCACTCGAGCTTCATCCCATCCTATTGCATGTAAGGTATCACACATTATGTTGCATTATGTGGCTTTCCAGATGTTCACTTTCATAAGGATTTTCATAAGACTGAGACTTTTAATCTCTTATAGAGACATTTCATAAAGGCTTTCACATGTACAGTACACAGTTCTGTCCCTTGTATCATATTAATAACCATTTTAACAATACAATTTAGGCAACTGTCCATTCATGTATACATTATTATCTGTTTCAGGAACTTTATATCTCTTAACAGGCTTCTTTGTGTACACAGGCATTCAAGGGTTAATCTCCTTGAACACTGTTAATATCTTAACAGCGTTCATTACTATAAATCTATTAATGAGAATCCATTTCTTGATATATTTCTATATCTGTTTTAGAATAACCATAGCAATTCCAGAAAACATAGAATCATAGAGTTGGAAGAGACCACAATATTCATGAGTAGCCATGTTGGCCATACAGCAAAGTAAAATAATATCCAAAATCCCCACAACAAGAAAATGGAGATGTGTCACAAGGTGAGAAAAAGCAGTTGATGCACTATTTTGTGCATTTTGGTTGGCCCAATTAAGGTATCTCTGTCGATTTTGAATGTTATTGTACCTTACCAGTACCAGTATGTCAGCATGTTTGGCCATATATTGGTGTAGTTATTAGTCTGTAAATCAGGAACAGTATGGTTTCATGTAGTGCAACCAGCTGAAAGCAGTCTGATTTTGGCTTTATCTTTTCCTCTTTTTATTGAGCCCAAATAGATTTATCAGCTGTTCCGAGGGGTCTAGGGGACCTCGGTTGTATCAACAATCTTCTCCAACCAAACAAAAATTATCATCTAGGACTAATCATCTAGTGTATTATTTAGAGGGTTCAAAGACATAGCCATGTTAATCTGGAGCATCTTTGAGGCTCACTGAAAGAGAGAAGTTGGCAGCATGAGCTTTCATAGACTTGTCTACAAAATTAATTATGCATCTGAGGAAGTAGACTGAAGTCTACGAAAGCTCATCCTGCCAATTTCTTTCTTTGACTTACTCTGAAAGGTGCTACAACATCTCTCTACATATTATTAAGAGAGATTATTATTATTATTATTTACTGTATTTATACTCCGCCCTTCAGCCCTAAAGGCTTTCAGAGCAGCTTACAATTATTATTTTAATTAGACAGTTCCCTGCCCTCAAGCTTACAATCTAAAAAGAGAGACACGACACAAAAGGAGAAGGGAATGTCGGTGGGGAAGGGGATCAGGTCCAGTAGTTCTTCTCACTCTCTGAGGCCTGAACCAAGGCAGATGGACTGGAGGGAGGGCTCTTCTTCTTAACCAAGGCCAGGCCCAATGGCATTGGGCCTGTCCTTTCACTCCCTCCAGGGGGAAGAAGACAACAATTGGCAAGGAGGGAGGGCCTTCTTCTTCAGACCTGATGGTATTGGGCCTGTCTTTGCACTCCCTTGAGGCCAGAAGATGACCGTTAACAAGGAGGGAGGGCCTTCTTCTTCAGGCCTGATGGCGTTGGGCCTGTCCTTTCACTCCCTCCAGGCCAGAAGATGACAGTCGTCAAGGAGGGAGGGCCTTCTTCTTCAGGCCCGATGGTGTTTAATCCTGATCAATCTACAGTATTAATATCTTTACCTTTAGATAATACTTGGGTAGGTGTATTTCTTGCTGTATTTACATTGCAATGAATATTTGGCATTTCCCCCAGACTGAATCCAGTTTCTTGATAAATCAAAGGAAGAAGGCATTCACTTTCATAGATCTAATTGCCTGAATTAGTTCTTATGCTATATTAATGGTATGGAATTCTGGGAAACCTTTGCAGGGCTGCATCCACACTGTGGAAATAATCCGGTTTGGCAGTTGGAGTCTGTTGTGGGGCGTTCTTTCCTTAAGCTCTGCTCCGCTCTGGGCCCACAACAGTCTCCAACTCCCAGAAATCCATAGCCTTGATCCAGGGCAGTTAAAGTGGTGCCACACCGGGTTAATTCTCCAGTGTGGATGCAGGAGCAGTTTGTTGTGGCACTTAAAGCGGTCAAACTGGGTTATTTCTGCAGTGCGGATGCACCCTAGCTCTCAGAAACTTCTGACTGGAGATACTGTGAACTATAGATGTACATCCCCAACTTCTCCATTCCGTTTATTTTATCAGGTTCCCTTTTTGCATCTAAGGCATCTGTTTTCTAAAAAAGCTGCAAAGGTGCTGGCTAGGCATAATAAGCACCGCCTGTTCTGCTTGACTGCCAAAAATGATTCTACTAAACATCCCTTTTCCATGGTGACCTCTCTCTTTAACAGAGCCAAGCCACTCCTTGCCATCCCAACACTTAAACTATGGAGTTCTGAGAAGGGCTTTGAGCAAGCTTTTTCCAAAAAGCAAATAGAATGTTTCTTCATTCGTAATGGCATGGCATTAACTGGAATTTCCCTCCGGCATGTAAGCAAAATTTAAGCCTAAAAATGTGTGACTAGCTGGATGTTTTAGATTCATACTCACCCAAAGCCATTCTTTCCCCCCAAACTGGCTTTTATACAGGAATGCATAAGGCTGCTGAGTCAGAAACCAGTGATCATGACGGGGCACAAATTTCTAAAAATCGGATTTGTAAAATAAAACTATTCTAGTTGAACCGTATGCCCCATTTCCTTCCTTCAGAAATTACTTAATGTTCCTGCCCGTTTGAGTCAATCCTCCCCAGCCCAACCCTCATCTTTTGGCAACGTCGATTAAGAAAGCTTGTTTTAATTATGCTTTCCTTTTTTTAAAAAAAAAAGGTACATTCTTAAGCGCTAAATTTTTAAAATGAGGGACAAGACTCTAGGTGAAGAGCTGGATCACCTGGGAACGAAATAATTTGAAATGTGGGACATGGCATTTTTATTTAACTTTGCTAAAAAGCTGTGGCTCGTGTTAAGTAACAAGGAGATAATCTTTGGAAGGAGACAAAGGATCTCAAAGCAGCTGAAGACATACTTTTCATTGCTAAAATTGTCAGTTCAAATGGCTTGTCTGGTAGTCCTGTCTATTCACTAACCATATAACTAGCTGAGTAGTAGATTGATGATGAGGCAAGGGGGTGCCCTGCCCATTCCATTGGCAGAACCAAAGTGGGCATGTGGCTGATGTTTACTTCCCATATTTATTTATCTCATTAGGACACATAGTAGAATTGTTGTTGTGTGCCTTCAAGTTGTTTCAGACTTATGCTGACCCTAAGGCAAACTTATCATGGAGTCTTCTTGGCAAGATTTGTTCAGAGGAGGTTTGCCCATGCCTTCCTCTAAGGCCGAGAGCATGTGTCTTGCCCAAGGTCACCCAGTGCGTTTCATGGCCGAGCTGGGAATCGAACCCTGGTCTCTGTACTCAAATCACTACGGCTCTCACTTACTAAACTACATAAACCTAAAACACACAGAAGTCATTGCACAACAGCTTTAAAAATTAACAAAATGAAATCAAGATCACTTTCTGCTAACATTCCTACCTATCTATGTACAGATAATTAACTCTCCATATCCACTGATTTTGTATCCACAGATTCCACCATCCACAGCTTGACAATGTTACACAAACACACACACACATTTCCTTCCAAAAGTAAAACTGTTTTTTTGCCATTTTTTAATGGGACTTGAGCATCTGCAGATTTTGGTATCCACGGAAGGGATCCTGGAGCCAAACCCCAGCAGATACCAAGGGCCCACTGAACATACATAAAAAGATACGTTTATTGAAATAAAATAACTTCCTAACCTCTGCTTGTTGGATATAATAGCTTGTTGTTGTTGTTGTTGTTGTTGTTGTTGTGTGCCTTCAATTCATTTCTGACTTATGGTGATCCTAAGGTGAACCTATAATGAGGTTTTCTTGGCAAGTTTCTTTAGAGGGGGTTTGCCTTTTCTTTTCCCTGAGGCTGAGAGAGTGTGACTCACCCAAGGTCACCTGGTGGGTTTCATGGCCAAGATTGAATTCGAACCCTGATCTCTCAGGACTCTTTCAGACGTGGGAAATTGGAAGTATAATCCAAGGGCAATCCAAACGCAATCATGGGGTTTCACGTTATTGCGAATTAGAGCTTCTCATGCAATTTCGGGCAAAAGGGAAGTCACTCCGAATGCAATCATAGGTTTCACGTTATTGCGAATTAAAACTTCTCACGCAATTTCAGGCAATGGAGGGGTCATTTTCGGGTAATGGGAAGTCATTCCGAACGCCTTCCGAATGCAATGGGGATTCATGTAAATTTGCTAAACAAGCAAATTCACATGAATTCGCATTGGCTGCATTCGAAGTTGGGAGAAATTCCTCCAGTGTGAAAGAGTCCTCAGTGTCCTAGTCCAACACTCAAACTACTACACCACACTGGCTCTCTCATAATTGCTAGAACTACTTTATCTCCTTTCATTTGTACTTGTATTCTATTGAAACTCTGTTTTACTGTTCTTTTGCTATTCTTTTCTGTCTTTTATCCATTTCTATAGTGATTTTTTTTTTACCTTGACCTTTTCCTCTTAATCCTCCATTTCCCCTGTTATGTTTTAAATAGTCTATCAAGTCTGACCATTCTTGCTGGCATTTCTCAATTGATCTGTTTCTGATCAAACATGTTAATTTATCTATTTTAATATAATCATGCATTTCCAGTAATCATTCTGTTTCTTGTTGTTGTATGCCATCATTTCTGACTTATGGCTGCCTTAAGGAGAAAATTGGACTGAATTTTATCTCCATATGGCAATAGTAAAGGGCCCTCCTCTGCACATGAGACAGGTGTCTACTGTGCTGCCCTGGTGTTGTTGAGTGCCTTCAAGTCATTTCCAACATATGGTGACCCTAAGGCAAATGTATCATGGGGTTTTCTTGGCCAGATTTGTTCAGAGGTGGTTTGCCATTGCCTTTCCCTGAGGAGGAGAGAGTGTGACTTGCCCATGGTCACCCAGTGGGTTTCATGGCCAAGGTGAGAGTCAAACCCTGGCCTCTCCAGAGTCATGGTCCAACACTCAAAGCATCACACCCTGAGCTGTAGTTCAAAAAGAAATAAGAAGTTCTTTTCTGACATTTTAAGATAGCCATCTTATCCACTGCTGGGCTCTCCGCTGCCTTTATTGTCTCAGTTGTTGGCCTCAAGTTCTTTATCTGAAAAATGGGAATAACAATATTGGGATGGAAGGGTAAAGGATCATGAGGTGACTGCCCTTTGCAATTAAGAAAGAATTGTTCAATTTACGTTCTTGGAGTCCATTTACACTGTAGAAAAAAATCTGGTTTGAGACCACTTCAACTGCCCTGGCTCAATGCTGTGGAATTTTGGAAAACGTAGTTTGTTGTGGCATCAACTACAATTCCCAGAATCCCCTAGCTTTGAGCCAGGGCAGTTAAAGTGGTCTCGAACTGGATTATTTCTGCGGTATGGGCGCAGCACCTTAGTCCCACTTTGGATGGAAGGCTACTCATTCCTGAGTGATTCTGTAATGCATATCTGAGACCTGGATGAGTATAGCCAGTTCATAGACATTGGGTTGCTACCAGGAAAATGTTGTCTGCCTGTCTGTTTGCGATGAATATCATCTGTTTTGTCACCCGTCTAGGAATAATCCTTTACTCTTGGACTGCAACAGGTCCGCACCCTCTTTCTGGATTTTTCCTCTCAGCAGATCCTCTCTCTCCCATGGGCAAAGCTTGTTTTTTTGAAATGGATATACGGCTGAGCAGGATGTGAGCAATCTTTAAGCTTATTTTTTTTGCAGGCACCTGAACTGGGAGGGTCTGTCCAGGGCAGCCGCAGTCGTTTCCACATCCCTGGCTTTGCTCCTTCTTACCGGCTGGGTCTAGTTGTAAATGAAAAGGGGGGGAGGTAGAGTTTGTAGAGGGGGAGGATGAGGTCATGCTATGAGTAGGAAGGATATAAAAGTTCCTCCTGCAGAAACACAAGAGCTAACTGTGTGTCAGTTCTCCGCCAGGCAAGTGTAAGAAGAACGTGTCTCAGCATTTCCATGGATCACAAGACCACCTCCCTTGGAAAGCCAAACAGACTCCCAGCTTAGAGGCAACAACAACAACCAGATAGCCACAGGCCCACCTTGATGCAGGCAACTCCTGTTTCTCCACTGCATCTCCCTGGCTTTTTGGTTCCTGGACCCAGTTATCCTAGATGACAAAAACTATCTCTCTTCAGGCAACAGGTCTGCTACCTTCCTTCTTGGTTCATTGTCTTGTTCTAAACAGTCCCATTTTTGGTCCTGGAGATTCTCCACTGACACTGCTATTGCCTGACAACCAAGTGCTGACCTCTGCATCTAGTCGCCAGGTGAGTGAAGACAATACTGGCTCTAGCATTTGGCAAAGGGAATCAACTGTCTTGGGCAGCAAATATTGAGAGAGAGCTTCTCAGGCTGTTCCTCCTGAGCCACCGCTAACCTTTCTCCTCTTGGAGATAGAGATAGATTACTCACCTCCAACCTGTCCCCACTGTGATGGAGGACCCTATCACATTGCTGATACTGAAATAAGCTTTAGCAGTCAGCTTATTCAGCTTTTGTTCAGTTGTCCACCTAAGGTAGTCCTCAGACAGTAATTCTTTATTTGATGTATCATTGATTTTGTTCTTGTTGTGTGCCTTCAAGTCTTTTCCAACTTATGGTGACCCTAAAGTGAATTTATCATGGCATTTTCTTGTCAAGATTTGTTCAGAGGAGGTTTGCCATTGCCTTCTCCTGGGGCTGAGAGAGTATGACCTGACCACACTAACCCGGTGGGTTTCACGGCCGACCCTGTTCTCCAAGTCATTGTCCCAACACTCAAACCACTATGCCACACTTGAACCTTTTTTTTAAAAAAAAACTTCACTTCTAGCCCCAAAACTTATTTAACTTCTAAATATATGTTAAGATCATTGTGGTGTCAAAATGGAGCCATATGCAAACATTTTCCCCAGTGGCTTTGGGCTTAATGAGGGCCCTTTAGTAAAAGGTGATGTGTATTTCCCCTACTAAACGTGGTAAGTCAAACTTGATTTGTTTTGGGTTCCCCCTCCTGCTATGCCCCAAAGTCCTGCCCTAATACCACTATCGGGAATCCTGTACACAGAAAGAGTGAGTGTGATGTGGTGGTTTGAGCACTGGACTATGCCTCTAGACACCAGGGTTCGAATCCCTGCTCTGCCATGGAGACCTTAAGCAAGTCACACACTCTCAGACTCAGAGAATAGCAAAGACAACCCCTTTCTGAACAAATCTTGCCAAGAAAACTCTGTGATCAGGTCACCGCAAGACTTGAAGACACCCAACAGACAGAGTAAGATGAAAGGGGTTGTAACAGCATCTACATGTCATTTTTCCTGTGCTAATGTCTGTCTCTTGTTTTGATATGCCACTATATAGGAGAAATACAGACAAAAGTGATGCCCTTTTCTCTCAGTATCATCTCCCCTGTCTGGCAGCAGTTGACCAGGGTCTCAGACAGGAAGGGCCATTCCTATCTGCTACCTGTTCCTTTTTTAACTGGAAGTAGATGTTGGGGATTCAGTCTGGCCACACGAGGCATGTGCTTCACACCACTTAACTATGGATCTTTCCCTAAAAGAGAAGCAATCTGCCTTCACACTTCTTCTGCAGTACCCAAATAAGTGGCCACTTTTGGCTGTGGAGCTGCAGTTCTGAATGACTAACTTGTGAGCCCATGACAATATTTTCATCAATGTCCTGGAGCAAACATAAAGTAGTTTTGTGGCACTTGAGGCTTCAGTCCCAGGAAAATGTGTACAGTATGACAGTTTTGGCCACCATCTGTGAATATAAGATAGCTTTGAGGAATAATTTCATGGTATTGGCCCACATTCTTCCTTATACTTATCTGTCCTTCCCTTTGTTCATTAGTTTTCCAATTACAGGTATCTGTTTTGAACTCCATGCTCTTTGGGATATTTTCTGTGTTGGAGGACTGCGGAACCTGATGTTATCAGATGTTGCTGGATCACCATTTCCATCATGCCTGATCATTGACCATTGATCTGGACTGGTGGAATTGGAACTGAACAACATTCAGAGGGGCTCAGGTTTCCCGCTTTTGCTGTAAAGTGGAATTTGCACTGATACTTGGTTTTTTAACCTTCCTCTGTTAATAGGAGTCATGGCCATCCCGGCACTTTTTCTGGTTGTGTCCTGGACCTTGACACTTTGCCCCCAGGGTTCACCAACCAGCCTGGGGCATCCCTTGCCCACTCCCCTCAAAGAGAATCGCGTCTTCCTTCCTGCTTCAGGGAGCAACATCCCAGCCATTAATAAAGAGCGGACATCTCCACCTGCTCACATCAAAATGCCTGAGGACCATTCAGATGACGACTATTATGATTATGACAGCATTCACACCGTAGAGCCACAGAGGCCTGGTCTCCCACAGCTACCGCCTCCCCGCTGCAACTACAACCACTGCCATCATCTTCAAGTTCCCTGCGTGGAGCTGAGCAAAGTCAGCCAATGCATGTGCCCTGGAATCACAGACCCAACTGTGGCACCTGAGCCACCCCGTTTGCAGACTATCCATGTGAGCGAAGCTGGGGCTAGTGTGCACTGGTGTGCACCCTCTTCCACAGTGGAAGAATACCGCTTGTGGTACCGGCCAGTCAATGGGGCCTTCATCTCTGGGCCTGCCCTTAACAGCACTTTCCGCTTGGCAGCTGTTTCAGGTCTGTTGCCTGGCCAGGAATATCTGTTCTGTGTTGTTGCCTACAACCAGGCTGGTTCCAGCCCTACAGACGATGGCTTTCAGGAGCGTGGGCCCTGTCGACTTGTCTGGACCCCTTCCCATCAGATATCATATGCCTACATAGCAGTGGGATTGGCTTGCACCCTCATTGTTGTGGTTATATCTATCTTGGTTTGGTATTTTTGCTACCACAAGAAGAAACGTGTTTACCATGGATCACTGCATAACATCCTGGATGGTGAGACAGGTTTCAATGGGGCAGCCAACACCTCTTTCTGAAGTGATGTCCAGTTGTGAAAGGTTCTCAAAAAGTCCTTTTTGTGGTCTTCTCTGTCTTGTCCAGCATCTGACTGAAAGCTCAAAAAGACCCATTTCACAAGGCTGGAAGGTGAATATGACTGTTGACATCTTCCACAGATATGATATCTATTTTGCTGAAGAGTTATGAGACATTTCATAACTGTTGGATACATTCAGCTGGCCTAGAGATTTTCACAAAGCAGATACTAGTTCTGAGTCTGATACAGCAACTTCTACTTTCAGTGCTGGAGAATGAGTATATGTCCACCCTATGATCTCTAGGGTTACTAGGGAGTACTCACAAGTCTGTGTATGGATGATTGAGCAGATTGAGGCTGAAAATGGACTGAAAAGAATGTCTTTTTATCAGTTGGTTTCACTGTTACTCATTCAGTGATCAGCCTAGTACTTGCAACAATACTTTATGTGGAAGATAGATGGTTTCCTTCACTGCCTCTCTCATCAAGGAGTAAGGGAAACCTATCAGGAAAAAAAAACTGTTTTCCCTGAAGAACGTCCCAGGTCCAGTCCCTGACATCTTAAGATACAACTGAAAAAGACCACTGTTAGAAGGCTTGGCCAGTATAGATACAATACTGAACTGGTGCACCAGTGGTCTGACTTGGTATAAAGAAGTTTGTTCTTATAAAAATGAGGAGTGTAATTCAGTGGGACAACACATGGTTTTAATGGAGAAGATTCCAAGTTCACTTCCTGGCAAGACCACTACCACCCAATGCCTGAAACTCTGCACATTCAAGTTGGCTGGGTTTCACTAACTGGCTTCTTTCAAATATGTTGGGCTGTAATTGTCATAATCCTCAAGATAACAGTGCTAGGTCAATGCATCCAGATGTGTAGTCCATCACACATCTAGAAAGTACTATGTTGAGGAAGAGTGGTATAGAAAGTATCAACTAGATAGATCAGTCATCTAAATTGGCATAAGATAGTTTATGTATTAGTTTTGTAGTGGGTGAGATTGAGCAGAATAGGGTGGGCTCATCCCAGCACCCACTAAATTCTTCCTCTCTTGAGCCTAGGGTAGAACTTTAAATTGTGCATTCAGCAATATGGAACTAGCCATAAGTATCAGCTAAATAAACACCATTTACATCACCCACAGGTGGCATCTCGTAACTGAATATGTGGAAACAAATCTGTGGAATAAGAGAAGAATAAAACCCTGAACTATAATTATGGGATAATTCCTTTTGCTGCTGATTGTTTTCATTTCCCACCAAATCTTAATGAGTTACGGAAATAGGACAAACTCTTTTTCTGAGCACTATATGTCAGCACAGGACAGGAATACAGTTTTTACTGGCAGTTGGCCCAGGCAGGATTCACACAAGCTGCCAAGCTGTGTTCTGGAAAATTAGATGCTTTCCAGATGTGCACATGTTGTTAGAAGAAAGGGTGGAAATATTCGGAAATGAGTGCCCACCTCTTAATGTTGCCAAGTCAAAACGTAGTCAAAGGCCTCAGGGAAATATGAGAGTGAGAGAAGCAAGGGTATATTTTTCTTTCTTTACAATTATTAATTAATATTAATTATTGCTGTGTACTGTATCTCAAATGCAGGTGAAGGGAAAAGATGCCAAGCCTGAGGCATTGCCATCTTCTCTCTTATATTTTGTGTCAAACGTTTTGAAGCAAATGCTAATTTCGCCTTTTCTCTGTAACAATCTCCCTGTAAGTTAGGGCAGCATTAACCCCATATTGCAGATTGGTGGAGGAAAAGTTGAAACTAGGGAACATGTACTCCTTGAAATACGCCTTACTGAATTCAAAAGTTCTTACATCTGAGGAGGCATGTATAGGGTTGCATTGCAAATAGGTTTCCATATCCCAATTCCACAAATGTGGACACCTATTATGCAAACTGGACACTAATTATGCAAGTTACTCTGATTTGCATTATAATTATGATGATTTGGAAAATTAATTGCAATTTTGTCCTTCCAACATGTTTCTGCTTTCACATATTTTTTTTACAGTTACAACTGATCTGAGAGAACTAGTAGAGAGTAGAGAGAGAACAGTCTGAGGATGTAGACCACAGAGAGGTGAGCACCACATGTCCACTAGATCCTTGACTTTCTCAGTTCATTAAAAAAGCTGGAGGGGAATGGGGCAGAGTCGCCCAACAAGTATGGCTAGAAATGTGACAAAAGCTTGTTCTTGTTCATTAAACATTCAGGGTTTCTCAATGCTTGGCTCAAGTATTTACAAGTTCTGAAATTTGGCACCTGTTCATCTGAGTTGTGAGAAGTTGCACATACTTCGTTTGCAAAAGAAGTAATGGGGAAGACACTTCAGTTAGAAATTCAGTGTTCAGGACTTTGTCTTTTCTTTTTTTCTTAAGAGTCAGCATGGTGTAGTGGTTTGAGCATTGGACCGTGACTCTGGAGAACAGGGCTCAAATCGCTGCTCAGCCTGAAGAGCCTGTGACTAGCCTCAATGTTCTATCCTTCTTTTCACATGGGCAACATTGCAAAGCATATGAATTACTGCACCAATGAGGTCTTGTAACATCACCATTTCTTTAGGAATCATTGGCTACAATTTTGATTTAGGCAATTTGCCCCCAGTTCATCACATAGTCTGATTTGTGTTTGTGGGCAGGCAGTGGACCTTATCAGACGGGAGGAATTTCTCTTTATTACAAATGGAGCAAATTGGAGCCAATTCGAATTCATGTGAATTCGCTAATTTAGCTAATTTACGTGAATTCCAGTTGTATTCGGAATGCGTTCAGAATGACTTCCCATTGCCCGAAAATGACCCCCTGTTGCCCAAAATTGCATGAGATGCTTTAATACACAATAACGTAAAACCCATGATTGCATTCGGAATGACTTCCCTTTTGCCCGAAATTGCGTGAGATACTTTAATTCGCAATAACATAAAACCCATGATTGCGTTCGGATTGCCATTAGATTATACTTCCGATTTCCAACGTTTGATAAGGTCCAGTGTATTACTTTCCTTTTCAGTAAAAGCCTCCCCAAGCTTGCATACTCTCCTTTCCCCCCTCTGTCTGGGGCTCCCCCAGTAATCCCAACCCCATAACCACCACAGTGCTAGGACAGTACAGCACTGGGAGAAGGCTTACAGTTTCATTGAGCTGCTGTCTGAGGCCAAGGGCTATATCCACTATATAGAGAATTAACTGGGAATGCCAGGTGAGCCAAGCAGTCCAGACAAAACATGGGTGCCACTGTGCCTCTACATGCCTGTTTAATGGCTGCAGTTTCCTTTTCCCTCACAATTTAATTCAGGCCCAAAGAATTTTTGGAAAAGTCTTAACAACCCCTGTCATCTTTTTGCAGCAAAACTGCTGCCAAGGTAGCTTCACTAGCATCCACCTGGACCACAAAAGGCAATGTGGGATCAAGGTGTTTATGGGCTAGGAACCGAGCCACCTCTTAAACTCCTCAAATTCCTTTTGGCACCACTTCACTTGGTGCTGGGCTTAGGTTTGACCAGACCCTCCTATTTGCTGTTTCTTTTGGTCTTAAGCAATTGAATCAGCGACAATACCACTTGTGCAAAGTTAGGAATAAACTGTCTATAGAAATTGGCAAACCACAAAAACCCTTTGAATCTGTGGGATAGTCCCAATCCAAAATGGCTGTGATCTTCTCAGGATCCATTTCAAGACCACTTGTAGAAAGATGGTACCTCAGATAATATCATTTGTCCTTAGGGAAGTTTCACATACATCTGATTATCTAACAGTTTTGTCAACACTCTTTCAACAACTCCCCCGACTTCCCATCCTTCCTCTTGCTGGAGATGGAACATGCATCACTAAATCTCCATCTTTGTAAGGACCTGAGGTCCCACCATGCTTGCTAGCCATATATTTTCTATATGCTTCGTAATACTGGATGATGGGTTATGTGGCAGTAGTGGTGACATTGGGCAGAGAGAGTTTTTTAATCTGTCAGGAAGCTGGCTAATGAGGGAAGAGATGTAAGAGAAGAGAAAAATGCACTTCAAACTGTCAAAGGAATGTATCATACAATGGAATTTGGGGCTATAATGCAATGGCAATCCAAATGCAATCATGGGGTTTCACGTTATTGCGAATTAAAGTATCTCACACAGTTTCAGGCAGTGGGAAGTCATTCCGAACGCAATAATAGGTTTTACGTTAATGCATATAAGAGTATCTCACACAATTTCAGGCAATGGAGGGGGGGTCATTTTCGGGAAATGGAAAGTAATTCTGAACGCATTCAGAATGCAATCGGATTTCACATAAATTCGCTAAACTAGCAAATTCATGTAATTGTGAACTGGCTCCATTCGAAATTGGGAGAAATTCCTCCCGTGTGATAAACTCCAAAGTCAAGTTCATGGGAATGCTTGGTATGGGATGGAAAAGAGGGGCAGTTCAGGGAACCGCTAGATGGTGCCAGTGTCTAAGCATTCCCACCTACTGCTTTCTCTTTGTGCCTTCCCCCTTTGAAAGGCAGCTGGTTTTGTTCACTTGTCCTGGCCATGGCTTGGTGCTTTGTACTACTGCCAATATTGAATTGGTCCTCCCACGGCAGCATAAATCCAAGGGATGCAATGCTGTCGGCCACTACTACACACTATTCGCTACACGTGAAGATGGTTCTTTCTGCTTTCTGTGGTTCTCCTATCTCACATTTTCTTCTCCCTGCCCAGCCCCTCCCCACCCCTCTCCACCCCACCCCACTTGGCATCCTGCCCTTTTTTAAGGGCTGCCCCACTGCTCCACCTTCTCTTCACCACATCTTATGTGCTTATATCAGAGTCAGGTTGCTGGGGTTTGGCTCTTCGTAGCATGATAGAGTTGGAAGAGACTCCCAAGGGCCATCCAGTCCAAGGAACACAGAATCAAAGCATCCCCAACAGATGGCCATTCAGCCTCTGTTTAAAAACCTCCAAAGAAGGAGACTCCACCACACTCTGAAGGTGTGTGTTCCACTATCAAACAGCTCTGACTGTCAGTTGTTCCTAATGTTTAGGTGGATGCTTTTTTCCTGTAGTTTGAATCCATTGCTCCAGGTCATTTTCTCTGGAGCAGCAGAAAACAAGCTTACTCCATCTTCAATATGACACCCTTTCAAATATTTGAACAAGGCTATCATATCATCTCTTAACCTTCTCTTCTCCAGGCTAAACATACCCACCTCCCTAAATCTCTTCTCATAATGCATGGTTTAAAGACCCTTCACCATTTTGGTTGTTCTCCTCTGGACACAATCCACTTTCTCCACATCCTTTTTGAATTATGGTGCCCAGAACTGGACACAGTATTCCTGACCAAGACAGAATAGAGTGGCACTATGTCTTCCCTTGATCTAGAGTCTTCTAGACACCATACCTCCTCTGCATCTATCTCCCACCACGTCCATACAGCTCCCAAGTGTCCGTTGTTCTCAGCCTGAGTTTGCTGCAGGGTGGTTTCTTTGGCAAGTTTACCCCTGTTAACACCTCGACAGTGAAGAAAGCTGATAGGAAGAAAACCAATTAATTTGGATTATGGTACAGAACCATGTGTGATAAACTCCAAGGAGAGTTCTTTTAACACCATAGAGTTACATTATCTGTCTTAACTCCCATGATAACTTTGCTTGCCCCCTTTTTTAATAATAGGATTTATCCCTAGACTTTAATTCTAAATTGTTGAATAAAGTTTTGAGATGCTTCAATGCTAGAAATTTGAAAAGTGAAAGAAATTTTCATGGTGGTGCTGGGGGGCAGAATTCTTATTCACTTGTCCTCCCCTACCACCCTATCACTACACTCTTGAATGATCTATAGAAATGACCAGAAAATTATTTTCAGTTCTACAAATGCAAAGGCCACTGTTTCCTTTCTATATTCATTCTATATTTACCTTTAACTCCCTTATGTACACTTTATCTGAAATCTTATTTTAGCCTGGAAGTGTTGGCATTGGAATATTAAGCAAGGTGAAAGGCGTTGCCAGTTGGGCAAATTGGGCAGGTCCCAAACGGGTGGCTGACAAAGCTCCATTGATTCTTCACAACAGTTCAGTCCGCTCTCTAATTGCATTCAGGCTTGCTGCCAAGATGCCAGGACTGTTAAGTCTAGCTCTCTCTTGGGGTGGGGAAAAAAAACCCTACTTCTGAGCTAGACTTGCTAGGTTTTGGGGCCAAAATTATGGATTTTGATATGACCCATGGATGTTGAGGCATGTCAAAAAGGTTGTAAAGGCAATGTAAAGAAAATGGTGACTACTTTGCAGTGGTTACCCTTCAGCTTTAATGTGATAATTTTGCTTGTTTTTAATCCATAAAAGCTGACAAATGCACATCAACGTCTTATTCTAATCCTTCAAAACCCAATTCTTCATTGCTGGAATAACTGAATAAATAGTGGAGCTGTTATTCGGTGACATCGTTGGCCTAAGGGTCATATTGCTATCAATTGAATAATTATCTACTGCTGATTCATCTTTGTCTTCATAGATGGCATTGTCTTCTGTGCCTTCCACAGCACTGCACATGTCGCACTTCAAAAATGACTTCTTCACCCTTTCTGGTGGAAATGAATCCCAAGTGTCCTTTATCCATTTTGCTACCAAATCAGTGTCTCTCCTTTTTATTAATTTTGCGTGACCAGAAAGCATGCATTGTTGCCACGTATAGCATGTTGCCACGTATAGGTCTTTGAAAGGCTTGTTGAGACAAACATCCAATGTCAAGAGGCAGAAAATACTGGAGAGCTAGCGTGATGTCGTGGCTTGGCTGTTGGACTAGGACCAGGGTTTGAATCCTTGCTTAGCCACTGGTGACCTTGGCTGACCACTGTTGAGCAAGTCACACTCTCAGCCTCAGAGGAAGGCAGTGGCGAACCCCTGTGAACAAATCTGGTTAAGAAAACCCCATGATAGGTTCACCTTAGGGTGGCCGTAAGTCAGGCACACATCTATAAAAAAAATGCCAGCCAAATCCAGGCATTCAGAGCAGGACTGAAAGAACTCATTGGGATGCAAATAATAACCAAATTTCCTGAAAGTGAGATTTACCACTACGTTCCCTACCTTCCCCTCACCATCCACCTCCCTCCACTGCAGTGTCCATCCAGTGCCCTGGGCTGTATGTACTTCTGTTGTTAAAATATATAGTGTTTGGTGGCTTTGATTTGCTTGAAGGGAAAGATGTTAACTGTTTTCAGGAATACCTTTCCACATGCAGAGATCTCCTGAGGATGTTTGTAAAGACAACATATCCTATCAGAGTTTCAAAACTGTCTGTGGGTGCAGTGTGGGTGGAGAATGCAGGAAGACAGCTGGCAGTTAAATGTTAAAGGTGGCCCTGACCAGCCTGCTGCCTTCCAGCTGTGTTGGACTCCAGTCCCAGAACTGTGGTTCAAGAGACATGCATACTTGTGCTTTGCTTAGAATTGTGTGTGTGTGTGTGTTTATAAAAACTTATTGTCCCTGTGCATTGGGAAGGAGAGGAGATTTTGGCCTACTATTCTCAGAATCTCCCAATCAAGGTAGCTGGAGGATTCTAGGAGCTGTAACACTCAATCTTATTCTTTCCAGCTTATTTTTCATTTTTAAAAACTGTTCCTGTAAGCTAGATATGGAGAATCTGTGGTTCCCATCAGCTAGCATGGTCACTGATCAGGTTTCATGGGATCTGTAATCCAACCACATTTGACAAGCTATTGGTGCTCTATAGCTCTTTCAGGGCCTTCTGGCTTCCCCCTCTGTGGCTACCTTTGGGTTGTATGGGAGCATCCAGCTAGGAGGTTGGACCCTGATAGCAGAAACTATAGATGATATTGTACTGTATGTCATTTTAGAAGTGTCCAGTGTACTCTGCTCATCCTGTCCGTTTCCCCTCAATTAGGATTTGTCTGCCGTGCTCACACTGTAGTTTCATATTCTGTGACTTCTACAGGATTGGAGGTCAGGCACTTCTTGCAGAGGGGCACATCACATTTTTCATGATGCGTCCCATTTGAGCAAGTGCCAAGATGTGGCTGCACTGTGGTGGCATGGATCCCGTGTTCACAGAACACCTGTTGCACATTGTTGATCACGATTTCATACTTAGCCATGTCAAGGCAGCACACATGGGCTGTGGCTACCAAGCTGGTGGGACCATCCAGTTGCCAAATGTTGAGGTCTCTCACAGCTGCCACACCTTCAGTGGCACGCAAGTGCTGCTCCAATAACTGAAGGTCCAGTTGGTCTGGCACAGCCTGGAGGAGCACCAGGAAGCAAACACGCAAGGCTGGCCATGCAATGCACAGAAGGGTGATAGCCACAACTACGGCAAACCCGGGGTCCAGATAAAGCAGCCAACAAGGCAGTTGTATATACTCAGAGGTATTCCAGACTGAACATGTGAGACAGTGGCTGAAGCAAGCTGCATGACCAACACAAGGAGTCGTTTGTACTAGTAGGTAGTAAGTGATAGAATATAGCAAGACAGCAATAGGGCCTAAGCAGGCAACCATCCAGTCAAGTCTAAATTGTCCAGGTTTATCTGCGAGCACCATGGGACTGAGCTCTGTCACCCAGGGCCATCGATTCATCGAGGATCCACTCTCCAGCAGGTCTGTGGAGGAGGAGGGAAAAAAAAAACAGCTCAAATACAGTAGTACTGAGATATTTTTATCCTTGGGAATACATCATAAAAATGAAAATTGAAAAAGTACTTCCCAGGTCTAAAGTGGAAAAAGCTCCAGACCCAGAAAGACTACATGCAGTATATTTTATAAGAAATTGAAAGATTAGTTAATTCAACCACTTAAGACGATGTGTGATGGAATATTAGGGAAAGCATGGATGCCAGTCTCTTGGTGAAGTGCTTACATCACAGTGCCTACAAAAAGTGTCTATAAACAGATCATTCCTGTTTTCATCTATTTCTCTGAAATACCATAGGTTATACCGTTTACTACATTCCAGCCATGAGACTCATCCTACCAGGTTTCAGTGATGCCTACTGTATCATATTTGTTAAGTTCATCTTGTCTGTTTCCTATGTTCTGTGTATTAGTGTAAAGACATCTCAGACCATGGGTCATTTCCCCAGTCATTGAAGCTTTTTTCTTCCCTTTGTTGGGTTCTTTTACTATTTGCCTAGCTCTCTCTATAACATTTGGGCTACTATCTGCTGTCAAGAATACTGTCTCCCTCCCCCACATAACCCAGTTTAAAGTCCTCCTAATCATGTGAGACTTTTAACAAAAATATTCCTGCCAACTGCTATGAGATATAACACATCCCTTGCCAGAGGTCCATCTTCATGAAACCACAGATCATGGTCTCAGAAGTTTATCACACGACGGGAACTGGAAGTATAATCCAATGGCAATCTGAATGCAATCGTGAGATTTCGCGTTATAGTGTGAAAGCTGATCACACACATTTTGGGGCAAAGGGAAGTCCTTCCGAACACAATCGTGCGGTTTCACGTTATTGCGTGAGAAACTATCACACACAATTTCGGGCACTGGGAGGCAATTTTGGGCAGTTCTGAACGTGATGCGGCATCAATACACAATCACGTAAATTCGCTGAAGTAGCAAATTCACTCAATTCCGAACTGGCCCCACTTTCATTTCTTTCGAAATGGAGAGAAATTCCTCCTGAGTGATAACATTATTCCTGGTGGCACCATCTGCGGAGACAGTTGTTCACCTCCACTATTCTCTCTCTTCATGAGCCATGTCCCTCAACTGGGGGGAGAGACAAAGTGACAACCCCGTGCCTCAAGGTCCTTCAGCTTCCTATCCAGAGCATCATAATACCTTATGATATTTTGAAGACGTCTATGCCATACACTGTCATTGGTTCCCACATGGACCAGAAGGAAGGGGTAATGGTCAGTGGGCTTGACTAGTATTGTCAGCCTCTGTTACAGCACCGATGTTTCCTTCCAAGAGGCAACACATTCTATCAGCCTTGCAAACCACTGCTTCTGTTATCCTCTGCATGGGATCTCCTATCACCACCACACATCTCCTCTGAGGATTGGCAGGGCCCATTCCATGTACTGAATCTTCCAAGGTCTCCTGCGCATTCTCTGTGGACTGACGCTTTCTCATCATCGGGGGAGAGAGCTTTGAATCAATTGTCTAGCTCCAAGCTTATAGAATGATTCCTCATCCTTCTGTTTCTGTGCATCACGTTCCTCCAAATGTTGACTTTTGGAACTGACCTGGCAGCTGGGAATCAAACCCTGGTCTCCAGAGTCGTAGTCCAACATTCAAACCACTATGCAACATTGGTTGTACTAGTTTTACTTTCACTACAGCTATACATCGATGATATATAGCTTTTTCTTTTATGTATGTCAATTATTTGTTATGAATTTGTTTGCATGTTCTAAAGTTAATACATATAAAATTCTAAAAAAACCCCCAAAAACAGAGACACCCTCAGCCTGGTTTATTCAGACACAGACTTTCTGAACACATGAAAGATGAGTATTCTCTTTCTTTCTTTTCTTTTGTTGGTTCTGCTCCTGTCAAACGTCAGTTACATCAGCTGATCATGAGTTCTAGTCCTCCCGAAGAGAGATGCTTCTTTATATAAGAAAATAAAAACAAGAGCAGAATCATGATACAGCGGGGCATTGCTATCCATGGTCATGGATGGCAAGCCCCATTGTCGGTTTGTGCTTGCAGCCATGCGCATGTCACGCTGCCATTAAAACATGACCTGCGTTTTTTCATGTCTGCACGGGGATCTGGGTCTGGCTGTAATATAACCTGACATGCTGCTCCCTACCTCTTTCCTTCCCTGCATCTCTGTCCCATGAACTCCCACCAACGCTTACCTTCCGTCTCCTGGGAAGAACTGTCCGCTTGGGTGATTCTTCTCCTGCTACAGCAGGGCCTTGGGCCCCCATTTTGGGACTGCCTTTCATTCAGCCATGCTCTGGCCAAGTGGATAGGGATCCCCATTGCCCCAATCCCCATCAGTGCCAAGGCATGCTCCGTGATCTGCGGAGCTGTAACCCTGAGAATTGCCTCCGGGATGATAGTCAAGTATAGGGCACTTTGGAACACAGCACTGACCAAGGTACCCGTAACCCGGACTCGGGCCCATCCAAAAGTATTTCTCCTGCTGAGGTATCTTCCAGAAGCCAGCCAGATGTCTGCTAAAGAGACAGCCAGTGCCAGTGCCCCTTCCAAGGTCTGGAACGCAGATGAAAGCAGCAGTAGAGATCCTGTCACCCGGCTGGCCACCACCTCTACCAGGAAGAAGCAAAAGGAGATGACAAACTGCACGGCAGGCCAGCCTGTGGCATCAACTGTCCACAGAGACAAGAAGTCCACACCGGTACAGGGCTTCCTTCTTAGGTGGGCTCCCATCTGTACCTTCCTCTTCTCTTTCAGCCTTGGATGTTAGTCCAGCCGTGTCTCTGCTTCAGTCTGTGTCAACGTCTTTACCTTGCGGTCGACTCATCCCAGCGTTCCTACTTTGGCAGTGGGGGGGGGGTCACTCATTTGTGTTCATAAGGTCCCTCATTTCATCCTGGGATGAACTGCTCCGTCCCCCAGCTTCCTAAGTCACTTGCCTTTTCTCTTCGCAGGCCCTTTCTGACAGCTCTCTTTTTTGGCCTCTTGCGGCTTTCCCCAGGATCGGTTGGGGTGTTTCTTTTTATGCATTTGCACTTGCTTCAAGTTTTGCACTCGGAATAGTAGTCACTGCACACTGCCCCTTGGATTCCAGGGGTCCTTTCAAGAGGCAGCTCCTCGCTCTCCCTCCTTTGGCGCCATGCCCAGGCTTCTACCAGCTGCAGAGAGAGAATCATAATCATTCATCTAATTCCCCTCTTTTACATAATAGGAGAGAGCCTTTTTTTGCCAACTATGATACAATGAAAGTCCACGCAAGGTCACCCTCCAGGAAAGTGACAGGGGGCTTGAAAAGTGTATTCCCCATGTAGCTCCTGGCCATGGTATATACACTGTACTTCGCCCCAACCCACCCAGAATCCCCAAACGTAGCAAATGCTCATATCAGTTAAAATAATGTATTTTTATTTGCCGATGCACTGCATTTGCCAGTGACGCGTTAACTTCCCTGCCGGCATTGCCTTTTCAAATCAGCCTCTACATTCAAAACCCCAAGTATGCGATGATAAGATGACAGTAATAAGATCCGTCAAGATAAAAGATATTTCATTCATTTTACAGCACTCTTCCCTTCCTTCTTGGCCAAAAGCCTCTTCAAGTCGCTAATGTTCAGTGAGCCCTCAGTATCCATGGATTTTTTTTATCCATGGGATCAAGGTGCTTCACGATCTCTGTATCGTTGAATTCTATTATTATGAGCTGAAAGAAGTTGGCAGCATGAGCTTTCATAGGACCTTATCAGACAGGAGGAATTTCTCTTTATTGTGAATGGAGCCAATTGGAGCCAATTCGAATTCACGTGAATTTGCTAGTTTAGCGAATTTACGTGAATTCCAATTGTGTTCGGAATGCATTTGGAATGACTTCCCATTACCTGAAAATGACCCCCCCCCCCGTTGCCCAAAATTGCGTGAGATGCTTTAATTCGCAATAACATAGAATCATAGAGTTGGAAGAGACCCCAAGGGCCATCCAGTCCAACCCCCTGCCATGCAGGAACTCCCAATCAAAGCATCCCTGACAGATGGCCATCCAGCCTCTGCTTAAAAACCTCCAAGGAAGGAGACTCCACCACACTCCGAGGGAGTGTGTTCCTCTGTCGAACAGCCCTTACTGTCAGGAATGTTGAGGTGGAATCTCTTTTCCTGTAGTTTGCATCCATTGTTGCGGGTCCTGTTCTTTGGAGCAGCAGAAAACAAGCTTGCTCCCTCCTCAATATGACATCCCTTCAAATATTTGAACAGGGCTATCATATCACCTCTTAACCCTCTCTTCTCCAGGCTAAATATTCCCAGTTCCCTAAGGCGCTCCTCATAGGGCATGGTTTCCAGACCTTTCACCATCTTAGTTGCCCTCCTTTGGACATGCTCCCCATGATTGCGTTCGGATTGCCATTGGATTATACTTCCAATTTCCAACGTCTGATAAGGTGCATAGACTTCAGTCTAATTTCCCAGATGCATTTAGGATGTTATCAGATGACAGAAATTGGGAGCATAATCCAATGGCAGTCCGAATGCATTCATGGGGTTTCACGTTATTGCATGAGAAACTATCACACACAATTTTCAGGCAATTTCGGGCAATGGGAAATCATTCCAAATGCGATGCAGCATCAATATGCAATCACGTAAATTTGCTGAATTAGCAAATTCACTCATTTCTGGACTGGCCCCACTTTCATTTCTTTCGAAATTGAGTCTCCTTCATTACCCTGGCATTGAGGCACTTCCCTTTCCATCCATCTATCTAATATAAAAGCAAGAAGAACAATTGAAATAATAATAAAAAATAAAAATAATAAAATAATCTATATCTATCTGTCTAGAAAATATATAAACACTTCCATTTTCTTCCATGTATCTAATATAAAAGCAACAAGAACAATTGAAATAATAATAATAATAATAATAATAAGAAAATAGGAAAAATAAAATAATCTATATATCTCTCTGTCTAGAAAATATATAGACACTTCCATTTTCTTCCATCAAACTGAGAGAGGCGAGTGTCGATGCTCTTTTGAGACGCTAGGTGGCGCCCAAGCCTCTACATTCTCTCTCAACAGCGAAAGGGCCTCTGCGCGGGCGCTTCAGAGGAAGCAATTTTTCCCTCCCTCGGCTTCCGTAGCCGATTCCGGAAGTAGGGCCTCACGTGACCCAAATAGAAAGAGAGCCACCTGGGTCCGCTTCCGGTGTGGCTGCATCGAGAGGGGTGAGGAGGATTCCCCTCAGGGACTCTGGAGCCCCTCCTGAGGGGAACGGCCGCCATTTTGAGAAGGACTAAGAGGTTTATCACACTAGAGGGCAAACAGGAATTAAACAGGAAATGCCCTATGTTAAACCTAAGGCATGTTAAATGCCCTATGGTAAACATAAGGCATTTCCTGTTTAATTCCTGTTTAATTCCTGTTTAAATCCTGTTTGCCCGTGGAGGTTTATCACACTAGAGGGCAAACAGGAATTAAACAGGAATTAATCAGGAAATGACTTATGTTTAACATAGGGCATTTCCTGTTTAATTCCTGTTTAAATCCTGTTTGCCCTCTAGTGTGATAAACCTCGTTGTCGTTTATATCAGGGTTCCTAGCTTTTAACTGCAATTTTTCCTCCCATTTTTCCCTGAAGGGCCTTCATTTTGCGGTTCCTTGACAGTCCTCCTTTTTCCGGGACGCGTCCTCCATCCCTAAATCCTGTTTGGGAGGCCTTCCCAAACGTCCTCCATCTTGAGAAGGATGGAGGAGAATGGACATTTCTATGAGGTTTATCAGGCGGGAGGAGTTTCTCTTTGGTTGCGTTCACACTGGAGAAATAAACCGGTTTAATTGCCATGGCTCAATGCTGTGAAATTCTGGGAATTGTAGTTTGTTGTGGGGTCCAGAGCGGAGCTCCTCCGCTCTGGACCCCACAACAAACTACAATTCCCAGAATTTCACAGCATTGAGCCACGGCACTTAAACCGGTTTATTTCCCCAGTGTGAACACAGCCTTTATTTCGAATGGAGCCAATTCGAATTCACATGAATTCGCTAGTTTAGCGAATTCACGTGAATTCCCATTGCGTTCGGAATGCGTTCAGAATGACTTCCGATTTCCCGAAAATGACCCCCATTGCCCAAAATTGCGTGAGATGCTTTAATACGCAATAACGTGAAACCCCACGATTGCGTTCGGATCGCCATTGGATTATACTTCCAATTTCCAACGTCTGATAAACTCTTACGATTGCTTTTAGCTTTTGCTTTGGACTATCCCTTCATTTTTTTTCAATAAAAACTTAGCAACGTTCCAAAACAAAAACCAAAACCATTCGTCTTACGGTGCCTTGTCCTCCTTTGCGACGAGGACATCGGGTCGCCCTGCTCTGGTGCCACGGCAAACTACAAATCCCAGGATTCCACGGGAGGGAGCTAGGCCGTTAAATCGGTGTCAAAATGCATCGATTTGACAGCCTTATCTGCCAGCTCCTTTTTGGACCAGGCCTGTCCTCCATTTCCACCTTCTGTCCAGGAGGAATTCCAAAAATGTCCTCCATTTTGAGCCTATCAAAGAATTGTGCATTTATATTTCTAAGGAGTTTATCAGACGGGAGGAATTTCTCTTTATTTTGAATGGAGCCAATTCGAAATCACGTGAATTTACTAGTTTAGTGAATTTATGTGAATCCCAATTGCATTCAGAATGACTTGCCCATTGCCCAAAAATGACTTCCCATTGCCCAAAATTGGGTGAGATGCTCTAATACGCAATAACGTAAAACCCATGATTGCGTTCGGAATGATTTCCCTTTTGCCCGAAATTGCGTGAGATACTTTAATTCACAGTAATGCGAAACCCCATGATTGCGTTCGGATTGCCATTGGATTATACTTCCAATTTCCGTTGTCTGATAAACTCCTATGAGTGTTTCCAGTTTTTCTTCCTTTGCCTTGCATGCCCTCCATTCTGTCATGTTTTGTCCTCCGTCGTAGTTAGGACATTTGGTCCCCTGAAGTCTTGGAGGTGTTTCATCCACAGGGGTCCAAAACACACTGCAGAAATAATCCAGTTCGAGACTGCTTTAACTGCCCTGGATCAGTGCTAAGGAATCCCGGAAATTGTAGTTTATTGTGGCCACAGAGCTCTCTGACAGAGAAGGCTAGATGTTTCACAAAACTACAGTTCCCAGAATTCCCTAGCATTGAGCGAGGGCTGTTAAAGGGGTCTCAAACTGGATTATTTCTTTAGTGTATTTTGGACTAGGGTCGCCATGCATCGAGGTTGGCTTGAGGGCAGTTCATACCAAAAAAGTAAAACAGTGGTCCAAAACACACCGCAGAAATAATCCATCTCGATACCGCTTTAACTGCCAGGGCTCAATGCTGGGGCATTTTGGGAACTGTAGTTTTCTGAGACATTTTAATCCTTCTCTGTCAGAGAGCTCTGGTGCCACAAGAAACTACAATTCCCCGCACTCCCTAGCACTGAGCCAAGGCAGTTAAAGCGGTCTCAAAGTGGGTTACTTCTACAGTGTATTTTAGATCAGTGTCCCTTTTATAAAATGGTAAAAATCAAGGTTTGCTTTTGAGGGAATATTTTTCAAGACAGCCCTGGTGGCGCAGCGGCTAAATGCCTGTCCTGCAGCCACTCACTCAAAACCATAAGGTTGCGAGTTCAAGACCAGCAAAAGGGCTCAACTCAGGCTTGCATCCTTCCGAGGTCGCTAAAATGAGTACCCAGATTGTTGGGGGGCAAATAGCTTACAGTTGTAAACCGCTTAGACGATGCTTAGGGGGTATGAAGCGGTATATAAATGAAGCTGTTTGTTTGTTTCAAGCTGTGGAAAGTTGAATCCATGGATACAGAGGGACAACTGTGCCTTTTTCAGCAAAAGGAGGTTGATGGCCGCAGTGGTCCAAAAATGGGAAAGCGATGAGGTGCTGGTGGTCTTTGAATACCCGGAGGACCAGATGTCATAACTCCATAGAAGGCCAAAGAGGGTGACCAGGCACCCTCCTTTTCCAGGACACGTCCTCCATTTCAGTCTTTTGCCCTGGAGGAATTCCACAATGTCCTCCGTTTTGAAACATGAATTTATATTTATACTAGTGATCCTTAGCTTTTATTTGGTCATGTCCTCCTTTTTTCTTGAATTCTCAACATTTTGCGGTGCCTTGTCCTCCTTTGCGGTGAGGACATCTGGCCACCCTTTGGATGAGAGAAATGCGGGAGGGTGAGGGGATAGACTTTGACTTGCGGGGCTAATAAACCCAAAGGTTTGGGTGCCCAGAGGCTCTTTTCACTCCCGGTGTGGCCACTTGAGATAAGGGTAGGAAGATGACTGGGGCATGTGGGAAGGAGGAAGGAGGATTGGGCTGATGGGTCTGAGGCCATGGGATATATTCAAGAATTCATTTTGGTTGACTTTTGCTGTTTTGTCTTGCAGAAAATACCAGCTGGGGTTGTGGCTGCAGAGACCATGGAGGCCACTGCATTGGAAAGTCTAATTGAAATGGGCTTCCCCCAAAACAGAGCGTATGTATCCATCCCAAGGGAAGGAATTTTTAGTGCTACAGCTGTGAATAAGCTAACCTCTTTGAAACCTCAGAAGGGTACTGTTTTAAATAAATATGAGGGGGTAGCCAAACGTTTTAATGATCACCTTTCCAAAAAATTGACAAAGTTTGTTTTATTTGTAGTTGTTAACTTATCTCTATGTAGTCACTGTCTAGATTTACACATTTTTCCCAGCATTTCTTGACCCTCCAAATACCATTATTGTAGAAGTCTGCAGATTGCGCCTGACAAGGATCTTACACTTTAGTCACTTCTGGCAGAGCCAGTCACAGAAATAAAGGACACAATCAGTTGATTTTTTCAGATGCACTTAGAGATCAACGACGACACTGACAAAATTTCATCAATATGCCATAATAACTTCTGGGTGATAATGATTACTTTACGATATCCCCTCATAAGGCACAATCTGCAGCCTTCTACAATAGCAGGTATTCGGAGGGTCAAGATACGCTGGGAAAAATGTATAAATCTAGATAGAGACTACATACAGATAAGTTAACAACTACAAATCAAAACAAACTTTCTGTCAATTTTTTTTTAAAGGTGATCATTAAAACTTTTGGATACCCCCTCGTAAATAGGGTTAAACGCATTAATAGTATTTAACAGTGCAGAACAAGCTTATATACACATGGAGGAAAAAACATTTCCAGCATTTTTCAGTGCAGGCTGTGAAGATTTGTGGAATCAACATAGATTACGTCCCCATCCTATGTTCTGTATTGGAACCAAGGCAATATTCATAGCAGTTCTCGGGCAATCTCCCATCCAGGTGTCATCCAGATTCAAACCTGCTTAGCTTTAACTAGGCTGGTGACTCCCAACCTCACCATGTGAGCTAATAATGATTTTTAAAAAACATAGATAAGAAAAATCAGCCATTCTTGTCCCTTGTCCACTACCCAGGAGTCTCTCCAACTTGTGCTCTGTGGAAACTCAAAGAGTGTATGTCTGTATGAGAACTCATTTCCTAACAAGTTAGAATTATGAATCTAAAACAAACACTGGCTTGGAATTCTTGATTGTTAAAAGACCAACAGGCTAAGGATCTTTGTTTTCATACTACAGGGAAGATGATACTACAGTGGGTGGAAACTCCCTGTGGGAACCAAGTAACATTCATTAAATACCATGCCTGCTTGTTTGGGATAAACCAGAATTCATGGCACCTCTAGCTTACTATGGTGGATAATGCAGTGTGAAATTTCAAAAAAACTGTTCTGCTGTGTGTACCATGCAAGAGTCCTGAGTTCCAATGTGATTCGTTTAATCTTCTCTGTCCTCTCCTCCCACAGTGAGAAGGCTCTAGCACTGACGGGAAACCAGGGCATAGAATCAGCAATGGATTGGTGGGTATTACATCAGGGTCTTTCTTCTTGATGTAGGCACGTTAGCCTTTCTTTTACCTTTAATCACCCAAATGCTGCCCTTTTATTTTTCAGGCTTATGGAGCATGAAAATGACCCTGACCTTGATGAGCCATATGTACCACCCCAGAACCATGTACTGAGTACAGAAGAGACTCCTGAGGGAAGGATGCCTGAGCTGGTGCAAAGCAGATCAGGTCAGAGCAAAAGTGGAGGTGTTGAGAAAGGAGACCTGGTATGTTGCCGTCTCAGAAGGCAGCTTGTGTTATATTTACTGTAATGATTATTCCCACCAGCTGTAATTAGGAAGGAGACCGTTAATTTGCCCTCCAGAGGCAGAACAGTGACTTTTTAGACTACACGTCTGGATCTTGTCTAGTTTCTTCATGGCTGCCCTTCCAAGTCCTAGTCTTTTTCTGATTTCTTCTGACTTCGTGGTTGCAGTCTCCATTCTGATTAACGACTGAGCCAAAATGTGGAAAATCTTTCACTATTTCAGTGTCTTCATTGAATCATAGAATAGAATCAGAGAGCTGGAAGAATCCCAAGGGCCATCCAGCCTCTCTTTAAAAAACACGAGAGAAGGAAAATCCACTACACTCTCAGGCAACGTATTCCATTGTTAAACATCTCTTACTGACAGTAAAGTCTTCCTAATGTTGAGGGGGAATCTCTTTTCCTCTCATTTGAATCCAGTGCTATAAAATTCTGGGATTTGTAGCTTTGTGAGATGGTGAGCCTTTTATGTCATAGACCTCTGGTGCCACAACAAAAGACGAACCCCAGGATCCCATAGGATGCAGTCATGACAGTTAAAGTGGTGTCAGACTTCATTCATTTTGCCTCATGGCAGCAGCTGCTATGATTCTGTAAGTCAAAAACGACTAGAAGTCACACACCAATAACAACAACATGGCCTGAGTACTTCTGGAATAGTGTGCACTATTCTGGTGACCATATCTAAAAAAGGAAATTCTAGATCTGGAAAAGGGCAATCAACATTATCAGTGACAAACACTGTTTTTCTATGAAACCATGCCTTATGAGAAAAGGCTCAGGGAGCTGGGTATGTTTAAGCTGGAGAAGAGATGGTTAAGAGGGGATATGATAGTCCTGTTTAAGTATTTGAAGGGGTGTCACATTAAGGATGGAACAAACTTGTTTTCTGCTGCTCCATAGAACAGGACCCAGAACAATGGATGCAAGCTCCAGGAAAAGAGATTCCACCTCAACTTTCTAACAGTAAGAGCTGTTTGACAATAGAACACACTCCCTTGGAGACTGTTGGAGTCTCCTTCTTTGGAGGTCTTTAAACAGCGGCTATTTAAACAGAGGCTGGATGGCCTTCTGTTAGGGGTGCTTTGACTAGATGGCCCTTGGGATCTCTTCCAACTTTGTGATTCTATGAACCTGTTCTTATTCTTTCCATGCTGTATCTGCCTCTGGTACCAAATTTTCTGTTAAAAAAAGTAGTGCTGAAGAACACATCTACTTCGCTAACTGAAATATACTTTTAATAACTCACAGAGAACATAGGGGCTTTCTAGAGTGGCAAAAAGAAGTGTGTTCATGGCTGCGTGAAACTCTAGCCTTTAGATGAGAAAAAGGGAAAGTGTGCCATGAAAACGCTTTTTTTTGCGTTTTAGGGGAGAAGAAATGCCTTTAAAAAGGTGCTGGTTTTCCCAGCTTCTTTTTTAAAAACTGCGGAACAGCGCAGCTCCATCTAAAGGCTGCGGTGCAGCTGCTAAGCATTAAGGAAAAGGCAACTTCATGTCACACTTTCCTGACAATCTAGAAAGCCCCATAAATTGTGGAATGTACAAGATGTGATGGCTGACAAACTGGGTGGCTTTAGATGGGTTTTGGATAAACAGATGAATGGGACCAATGACGGCCTCTAGCTAGGGTGCCTGTGTATCAGAGACTTCAGGCCTCTGTATATCATTTGGTGTGAAACACAAAATGGAGAGTGAAGTTGAACGCACATCTATTTGGCAGATTTCCCCAAGTAACAGGGGCAGCTAAAACATCAGAGTCCTGTGGCACCTTTAAGACTCAAATGTACTATAGTGTGACATTTATGGATTGTAGACCCTTTTTCTGATGACTAGAAAATAACGTAGTGTAAGGTAAGGAAAATGTAGCTGGTGGGGAAAATGTGCATGAGAGGATACAAAAACCTTTTACCATCCCTCCAGAACCACCACCATGCTGGTTTTTTTGGTGAGGAAAAAAAAAGTAAAAATTCAGTTGCTGTTCCTGGATGTTTGTGAGAGTGCTGGATTAGCTTGAAACACCCTATTCAAATTATTCTAGGCTCTCCTCCTGCCAAGCCCAAGAATCACAACCAGAAGTCACTTCCAGTTGCAGTTTTGGGAGTTCTGTGGCTTTCCATGGGTTCACCATGGAAGTTGCACACCACTACAGTTCCACACTGAGTTCTGAAAGTTCAGGTTTATATATAGTAATTTCCAGTCTTTTCTCCATGCATCTGATGAAATGGATTGTAGTCCACAAAAGCCCATGCTACAACAAATCTATTAGTCTTTGCTACAATACTCTTTTTATGTTAAAATGGAGACATATCCAGACAGTGTCTCTGCTGAAACTCCACTTCTCAACCAGATAAAAAGCACAATGTATCACAGCAGCTCTCTGCATCTTTCATAACAGTGATAGGCATCCCCACACTGGACCTAGTCCTTCAGAGTTCCTCCAGAATAGATTGAAAACTGCTTGTCTGAACAAAGGAACCACCAAGAGTCCTTTATGTTGTTGTTATAATTATTAACCTTTATTTATATAGCGCTGTAAATTTACACAGCGCTGTACATACAATCTTTTTAACTTTCATTTTGTTGATGCTTATCATAGAATCATAGAATCATAGAATCATAGAGTTGGAAGAGACCACAAGGGCCATCCAGTCCAACCCCCTGCCATGCAGGAACTCCCAGTCAAAGCATCCCCGACAGATGGCTATCCAGCCTCTGCTTAAAGACCTCCAAGGATGGAGACTCTACCACACTCCGAGGGAGTGTGTTCCACCGTCGAACAGCCCTTACTGTCAGGAAGTTCCTCCTAATGTTGAGGTGGAATCTCTTTTCCTGCAGCTTGCATCCATTGCTCCGCGTTCTGGTCTCTGGAGCAGCAGAAAACAAGCCTGCTCCCTCCTCAATATGACATCCCTTCAAATATTTGAACAGGGCTATCATATCACCTCTTAACCTTCTCTTCTCCAGGCTAAACATCCCCAGCTCTCTAAGTCGTTCCTCATAGGGCATGGTTTCCAGACCCTTCACCATCTTAGTTGCCCTCCTTTGGACCCGCTCCAGTTTCTCCACATCCTTTTTGAATTGTGGTGCCCAGAACTGGACACAGTATTCCAGGTGGGGCCTCACCAAAGCAGAATAGAGAGGCACTATTACTTCCTTTGATCTAGACACTATACTTCTATTGATGCAACCTAAAATAGCATTGGCCTTTTTAGCTGCTGCATCACACTGCTGACTCATGTTCAACTTATGGTCTACTTGGACTCCTAGATCCCTTTCACACATAGTTTCATTCAGCCAGATGTCCCCCATCCTATATCTGTGCATTTCATTTTTCCTCCCTAGGTGCAGAACCTTACATTTCTCCGCATTGAATTTCATTTTGTTAGCATTGGCCCAGCTTTCTAGTCTATTCAGGTCATTCTGAATTTCAATCCTGTCTTCTGGAGTATTGGCTACTCCTCCTAATTTGGTGTCATCTGCAAATTTGATAAGTATGCCCCCAATTCTGTCATCCAAGTCATTAATAAAGATATTGAATAGCCAGCCAAGATGCTGATCCCATAATCCCACCTCCTCCTTAGACTGAAAGGAGAAATAGAGTTGTGTGTTACTTGATAACACACTCTGAATCATGGAGATGGTTCCTGGCTTTGTTAATTTTTCTTCGCATCTTTTGGTTGTTTTGGAGACATGTGGTTCTCCTTTCGTTTCTTCTGTGGATATTGATCTCTTCTTCTTGTGAATTTTATAATACAGTATTAAACACACAGCAGAGTTACTCACAGTTGTGTGAGTGGGACAGAATATAAAAGGATACAAAAGGGCGCAAATTTTAACCATGACCATAAATATTCAAAGAGTTGTATAAAGTGAAACAGACTTGGAGGTAGCTGGTCTGTTAGTATTCAGCTGTTAAAGCAATACATTTGCTTACCCTTACCAAAATTCACTTTCCTTGGATTGAAAGCCTTCTTGAATAATTTATTTTGTTGCATGAGTAATTGCAAGGACTCGTTCATTAATATAGGTAGTGTACCAATTTTTTTATTTCTGTCTGCTTTCTTTTTTATCCTGAAACAAAGTAACACAGCTGTCTCCTTGCTATTTGCTTTCTTGTTCTTTGCTTCCTCTAAGCCCTGTGGATTTGAAAATAATGGATTTCTCTCCCCCATAGACCCTGAATTAAAGGAAATGACTGAGGAAGACAACAGACGCCCCCTGAGTGAAGAAGAGAAACGGGAGCAAACAAAGAGGTAATGATTGTGGCAATATCTGTATTCTTCACTTAAGAAGAAAAATACTTTTTTCCTAGCTAAGATAGACCCTGTTCAGTTTCAGCAGGATACATGGCTTGGGACCTAATAACAGCTTAAAAAGGGAGAGGAGAGGGCAAGAAGGGCTGGTTTCAAATTTTCACAGTGCTCTGCATTTGTGATTGGCCTCCCCCGATTTGCCCCCCTCCTGCTTTGTTGTACAGTAGGGATTATGGGAGTTGTAGTGCTACTCATCTGGGAGGCTGCGGCTGGAGGAAGCCTGGATTATATACCAACAGTGATGGCATCCTTAGTGCTAGGATTTCTCTGGGAGGGTTGACGCTGTGTAGGTGGAAGTGGAACACTTGTCCCTGACCAGTGAACAAAGACCACTGCTTTATCCCTTCAGGATGATGGAGCTGATCTCTCAGAAACAGCGAGAACGTGAGGAGCGGGAGAAACGGGAGAGCATTGAGAGGGAGAAGCAACGCCGGAAGCAGGGCCAAGAACTCTCTGTCATCCGCCAGAAACTGCAAGAGGATGAGATGAAAAAGCTGGCAGAAGAGAGGCGCAGGGAGAAGCTGGAAGAGAAGTTGGCCAAGTGAGCATGTGTGGAGTAGTGAGACCACAAAGGCTTCAACATAGAAGTCCATGTCAGGTGGCAGTGGGGTTCCATTTATGAAGTGAGGGATGTTATAACTGGCATGACCTGTTTGTTCTTTCCAGTCTCAGGACTCCAACTGGCACAGCTTCTGAAACGAAGCACGTTTGGATTTTCTCATATCTAAAATAGCTCCTTGCGCTTATATATAAATTATCTTTGTATTAAAAACCATGAAGTCTCTTTCTGTTTGGGGGAAGGAACATAGCTCAATTGAAGCACACATGATTTGCATGAAAAAGGCAAGGGAGAAATCTCTTGAGATCCTGAAGAGTTGCTGCCACTCTGTGCAGAACGATAATATCATAGTTGGAAGAGAACACAAGGGTAATCCAGTCCAACCCCCTGCCATGCAGGAGATAGCATTGAACTAGTGGGACTTTGATCAGGCTTCCCAAGGTAGCTTCCTGAATTCTTATTGAAACTAGCTTACATGAGAAGAATATTACTTCATTTTACTTCTCATATCATGCAGTGAAAACTGTAGTTCAGTGACCTAAAGAAGGATGGGAAAATACCTTTCGGGTCCTGGGGAACTACTGTCAAGACAGTACAGATAGTACTGAGCTAAATGGGTTGGGCGGACTAGTTTGGTATAGGACAGCATCCTATTTTCTTCAGTTTTTGTATTGATTTGGGAAGACATATAACTGCTACCATGAAGCCTGCTGCTGTTCCATTAAAACTGTTTACCTTTCCAGGCAGCGGGTGCGAGAGAAGATTGAACGAGACAAAGCTGAACGAGCAAAGAAGGTGAGTGAAATGGGGAAAATGTGGGATGGGGAAAGAAGTGGGGGAAAGTAGGGCAGGAGGTTGAGTTTAGGAATACGCATCAGAGATCCCATTTTTACTTTTCTAAGTTCAGCCATACTGTCTTTCTGTAGAGGGATAAAATAACAATGTTTATATGTAATAGAATACACAAGTGTGATTTTATTTTCTTTTACTTGGATTAGCCCTGGGATGGGGACTCTCAAGCCCTCTTGTATAATTTGATTGTTTGGTCCATAGAGGCCCATTCTCCTGGAGCTTTTTTGCTGTGTGTCTTCAAGTCATTTCTGACCTAGCATGGTTTTCTAGGCAAGATTTGTTGAGAAGGGGTTTGCTCTTCCCTTCCTCTGAGGCTAAGAGAGTGTGATTTGCCTAATATCACCCAGTGGCTTTGCATGGCTAATTAGGGATTCAAATCCTCGTCTCCAGAATTGTAGTCCAATACTCAAGCTACTACACCACACTGTCTCTGTCTCTTGGAGCTTACTAGGTGAGAAATCCTCAGTCACAGATTAATGAGAATTGTGCTCTGTTCCACTTTTGAATTCCTCAGTTTTACAAGGAAAGGTAGGGAACCTTAGATGCTGGGGCTGATTATCACCCTCTAGGATCCCTCAGGTTCACTTTCCCCCATGACACTATTGTTCAGTATGGAGAGAGATCTTGTAGCACCTTTGAGACTAACTGAAAGAAAAAAGTTGGCAGCATGAGCTTTCCTAGACTCCTTAGATGCATCTGAGGAAGTAGACTTTAATCTACAAAAGCTCCTGTTGCCGATTCTACCATTGTTCAGGGGTTTCCTATCTTTTGTTCTGTTCTCATCCTAGTCTCTGTCCTGAGACTTGGTTATTGGCGGTAAGAGCTTTAAACTATATTGGTAACTTTGGCCCCATCCTTTTGCCTTTGGGCCTCACCTACTGCTATAGTATAGCCCTCTAAGAACTTTCCTGAAATGGAGTGAAGAGTATGCTGTAAAATGCTTCTATTCAGTGCTCCAGTCATATTCTCCTGTGTGACAGTCCATTCTTGCTTCTTCCCCCCTCAACAGTATTCTGTGGTTGCTGTACACACTCAGTCCTCACTGGGCTGTTGTTGAGGGTTCTTCCTATTCCTCAGTTCTCTAGAGAGTTTTGTATTTCTGCAAAGCTTCACACCTTCCTCAAGCTTTCTGACACTTGTCTTGTGTGTGTGGACAGTGAGGTTTGCCAACATGATAGCTAAACTTACCCTTTATAGGAAGAATTAACAGGAGGAAAAGCTGTGCTCTTAAACCCAGTTTGACTTTGGCTTATTTGTACTAAGCACCATTTCTCAAAGTTTGGATGTAACAAGAAATGATTAGTTTAAAAGTGAATTAGGGCTTCAATCCCTTATGGCTGTATCAGAAATGGAGAGGAAGTAGGGGAGTGTTCCATCTTTCTTTCCTAAAGACCTCTCTCTGCAACCTTTTCTCTTTTCCCCATTTCACTTCAGTTTGGCAGTGGCTCTTCCCAAGCATCCATCCCAGTGGAGTCAACAGCTCCCACATCGGTTCCCTCCTCGCCAAGCCAGGAGCCCCCTGTCAAGCGAGAGTATGACCAGTGCAGGATACAGGTAATTCATTAATAATAGGTTTTGTGTCTGTCTTCCTTTCTTGCTCAGCTTTAATTTCCAGGGTAGTAGCCACATTAATCTGATAAAGCAAAAACAATTAAGAGTTCTAAGGCTTCTTTTTTTAAAAATAATTTTTATTGCTTTTTTAAACACACTATTGAAGACATAACGACAAAAAGGACAAATAAACATTACACCCAACATAAACATACAAGACATTACTAAAAGCATACAACTAAACATAATAACTTCCTTTCCTGCTTAGACTGATCTATTTCGAATCAGATTATATGTTCCTTTTACTTTTCTCCAAAATTATTTTTTCTGTATTATTTTAAATTGTTGAATCACATATCTTTTGTATACTCTAAGTATCTCTCTTGTTGTTTTTTAAATACTTTTAAATTTTACTATAGTTAACAAAAGTATAATGTCTAAATTTGGTATATACATATTCTTACTCTAATATGCTGAGTTCTGAGGCTTCTTAAGGAGCAGATCTTGGAAATGTTCTTTTTGGACTACAACTGTAAGGGTCCCCCAGTTAGTATTGTCAGTGGCCATGTTGCCTAAGGGATTCTTGGAGTTGTACTCCCCCCCCCCCCATAACATTACCTATTCTGTTAAAAACAAGAAACTTTATTTATTCGTGTGGGATAAAACCTTTTTGGTGTTTAAGGTGCCAAATGACTGCGTGTTGTTGCATAGTTAATTGTAGAGTATACAGGAACTGCGGAGGTGGTATAGAGGCTCGCTCTTTTGCATTCCTACTGAGAAGTTTACTTTTTTAAAAAAAAATCGGTAACATCGATTGAAAACATCTGTTTCTTTTACAAACAGCCAACTTGCAGGGTTTTCAGAGATATAATAATCTGGGTAACTTCACCTCAAATCTTGCTGCTGTCAGGAATTCACTTTTTGAAATAATAATGGGTATTAGTTGTATAGTACTTTCAAATGTGTCTGCCACTTTATGTGTGCTTATCTCATTCTATGCCTTAAAGGGGAGAGAAAGGCTTTGGGGTGATGGTACCGCACATTGGGGTGAAGCTACCAAGCGTACTTTAGAGGGCCACAGGCCCCACACGAACCCTGGTTCAAGCTTTGGGTACAGTCCAAAACTGCAGTTAATTGAAAATGAGAAAGAAGACATTAAAACCTCCATTTTGTAGGTGTTACAGAAGGATGGATTGGGAGAGGGCTGAAGCTTGAAACGTATTCACTCACACACCCACACTGTAGCATTGTTATCCTATCCAAAATGCAGTCAGCCCATTTTGCATATTATGGCCAGCTGCTTCTTTCACAGGTAAGACTGTTAGATGGCACATCCCTTACTCAGACATTCAGAGCCAAAGAACAGCTGGCAGCTGTCCGGCTTTACGTGGAGCTGAACCGCAAGGATGATGCTGAGGAGCCTTTTATCCTTCTCACGGGCTTCCCTCGTCGTGTCTTCACTGAAGAAGATATGGAAAAGCCCCTGCAGGAGTTGGGTGAGTCTGGGAATTAAGCATGTGTTTGGCTTGCAGCATTCTTCCTTTTGTTGTGCCATGAGTAAAATATTCCATGGGAGAGATAATCCTGGTGAATGCCACTTGTTGAAATAGTCAGTTTTACACCACATCTAAGAGCACAGAAACTGTTTATCTGCTGTGGCAACAAGCATTTTGAGTCCTAGCTGTTTTATTTTAGGAATTTGGGGTGGTTTGTTGTTTCAGCTTATTCCTCTAGACCAATACTAACTACCCTGACTTTCGGCAACCACTACCCAGTCTTTATAACTGGAGTTGCTAGGGATTGAACATGGAACCTTCTGCAAAACAGGTTTTACTACTTTGTACAGTACCTCTACCTCATGTACAGAACCAAATTCAATGCACCCTGAAGCCTTTGAAGGAGCAGAACTTGCTGTCTCTCACTGTTCCTTTTTTTAAAAATAATCTTTATTGAATTATTTCATATTTACATCAATCTTTAGCTTTAAGACAAATATACATACGTATAAAACAAAGTTTACAAACATCAGCTCGATGATACTGTTACAGTTAAAACGAGGTATATCTTATTTCTTTAAAAAAATGTTTTTCCCTGACAATCCATTACGTACCCAGTTAAGTACTCAAAGTTATTGTAACCATCTATACATCTACAATGATTTATTAGGTAACCTTCTCTCTTAAATTAACCTTGCTAATTGTTCATAATCCTTTATGTTAAAACAGTTTTATTTCCTTTTCCCCTCACTGTTCTTGTTGGCAGAGAAATTGTGTGAGAGAAAATTGGGCATCATATGGAGAAGTTTTCTGTTTCTTCATACTTTGATCCATCTCATAAACTTTGACCTGCAAGAACAAATACAGAATATAATATTCCCAGAATCGGGGAGTCACTTTTAAAGAACAACCAGTCTGTTGTGACATAAGCTTTTGTGAACTAGAGTCCACTCATGCATGAAGAGCTGCTCTCAGAGCACAGATGTACAGTGGTCACTCCACATTCGCTGGGGTCAGGGGTGAAGGACCCCCATGATATGGGAAAATTGCAAATAAAAAAACCACTGTTCTTTTTAGCTAAGAGAACACCTCTCTAGGAATCTCCAGGTCCTCCAGTGCAATTCTATAGTTAACATCTGCCAGAAGTTGATCATAGAATCTTGCTGGAGTACCTACAAATGCCTCGAGAAGTGTTTTTTGGCAGAATTGTACTGGAGGACCTAGAGATTCCTAGAGAGGACATATTAATAAAAACGGCAAATAATCAAAGCTGTTTATGTGGAGGGCCAACTGTATAAAGATTTTACAAAGGTGTAGGGAAGGAGGTTAATGTTAAGCAAGGCAGCTAAATGAACAATTCTTCATGACATTTTAAGCAAATAGCACAGATAACCATTTGCAGCAGTACTGAATGATAGTAATAGTTGCTAGAACGATTGTTTAGTACTGCAGTTGTGAATGCTCACTTTATGATAAATCTGTGTAAAGTTTGTGGTACCCCATTTCATGGTTGTTTATAGCTCAGTTTATAAAAATCTCACTCAGCTGAAGATAACACTTTGTATATCTGCAGTCTGCAGTCTGAAAAAACTTTTCCCATACAAGTTTTGTCACCTTCATTATTTTTGCAGCAACTTGGCTACTGCCTTGTAAGTCAGCCCTCAAGTTATACTAAACTATCAGGACAATATAGTTCCTTGTGTGAGCATTGTTTGCGCCTTCATTCATTCCAGCACATCTGGATGCAAGCTGCAGGAAAAGAGATTCCACCTCAACATTAGGAGGACCTTCCTGACAGTAAGGGCTGTTCAACAGTGGAACACACTCCCTCGGAGTGTAGTGGAATCTCCTTCTTTGGAGGTCTTAAAGCAGAGGCTGGATGGCCATCTGTCGGGGATGCTTTGACTGGGAGTTCCTGCATGGCAGGGGGTTGGACTAGATGGCCCTTGTGGTCTCTTCCAACTCTATGATTCTATGATTCTATAATCTTCAAGTCTAGTTACCTTTAAACAAAACAACTTGGTGCAGCACAGACAAGGAGGATTTCCTGCTTTGTGTCAAAAAGGAAGCACTGTAGCTCTTGTTACACAGAGTACATAAGGAAAAACCCTTGAGATCTGCTCCAAGACAGTGCCAGCCAGAGCCTGGAAATTATCCTTTTTTGGACAACAGCTTCCAAAATCTTTTCCAAGCTCTGGTGTCAATATTAGGCTACTCAGCTTGTCTGACTTGGTTTAGGGCAGCTGTCTGTGTCTTATGAGTGTATAACCTGGCCCTTCCCCTATGAAAACTTGGTATCATTGATGCTAGCAGGACATGTTCCTTCACAGAATTTGTGATGACCCTAAGAATATCGGGTAGGTACAAAATGTTTTAGTGAAACGCCTTATCTAACTGCCTCCCTTGGCTGGACCATGTCCTTTTTACTGTATTTATGGAAGAAGTGCGGAAAGGTGGTCCATGGGCCAGATTGTGTCCCCAAGCAATGGAGGTGAGATAATTCAACTGTGGGGGGTTTAAGCCTAACAAAGGCCATTCTTTAAAATAGGAAATGATCCAGATGCTGACTTCTAAGTACAATGGCCCCTTCACATTCTCTGGGGTTAGGGGTGAAGGACCCCCCCCCAGTAAACGTGGAAAACCTGCAAATAAAAAAAAAAACACTATTATTTTTACCTAAGAGAACACTTCTCTAGGAATCTCCAGGTCCTCCAGTGCAACCCTGTGGTCAACATCTGCCAAAGGTTGATCATAGAATCATGCTGGAGGATCTACAAGGGCTTAGACTCTAGGAAGTTCTAAGTTCTCCAGCAAAATTGTATAGCCAGATTCCAGCAGAATTGCGCTGGAGGACTTCAGATATCCCTAGAGGGAATGTATTAATCAAAACCGCAAAGACTCACATTCGCAAAAGTCAAAACTGCAAATGTGGAGGGCCAACTGTAATTCCTTTTAACAAGAAAAAAACATAACCCTGTACTGGTCCTAAAGCAGCTTGGGGTGGAAATGTGGCAAAGTGGATTCCCGAGTCCTCCAGGAAGCACACCCCCCCCCCTCCAAGGAAGCAACAGGCCCTCTAAGGTCTCTGTCGCTGACAGCTGCCCATCCCCTGACTGTATCTTGTCTCCTCTACAGGTTTGGTGCCTTCCGCTGTGTTGATTGTGGCTAGGAAGGGCAACAGCTGAACTGCTGTTCTACCTCTCTCTCAGCATGGTCTCAGCCCTCTCTCCCTTTTTGCTGCTCACCTTTCATTGTGGTCCATCTCTGGCTGCCATCCCACAGCATCCTTGATTTCCTAAAACAGTTCTGTTCGCAGAGACTCTGGAGCATCTCTTGGGCTGGGATATAGAATCCATAATAACGGATGGGTGAGGTGGGATTCTTCACTGCCTCTTTATGTGGAGTGGCAGACTTGAAATCTGACTCTCCCCTACTCCCCCCCCCCCGATGACCCACCATGAAATAAATTTCTTCCTTCTCTTTGTTCTGCTTCTTGTGATGACTTCTGTTACCCATTCTACTGACTGAACTAAGAAAGGAAAAAGGAAGTTCCAGCCCTGCCATAGGGATGGGCAGTTACTTTGGCCCATTTCTTTAGCCGTGTTTAAATATTTGAAAGGATGTCATACTGAGGATGGAGCAAGTTTGTTTTCTGCAGCTCCAGAGACTATGGTGTAGAGCAATGGAATCAAACTACAGGAAAAGAGATTCCACCTCAACATTGGGAAGAACCTCCTGACGGTAAGAGCTGTTCGACAGTGGACCACGCTTCCTCGGAGAGTGGTGGAGTCTCCTTCTTTGGAGGTCATGAAACAGATGCTGGGTGGCCATCTGTCCAGGGTACGGGGTGTATTCTTGCACAGCAGGGAGTTGGACTGGATGACCCTTGGGGACTCTCCCAACTCTATGATTCTATAAAGGTATTAATACACACACGTTTATTTACAATAGCCAACCAAGCCTTTGCGTAAAACCATAGTTCTTGTGCACTGATCATAATTTAGAATAATACTTCTTAATAATTAGTTTTTACATTTATTATTGCACAAGGATGTAGACTTCCCATACATCCTAGTTACACCACAGCCTCTACCAACAATGTTGGTAATGAAGAAAGTCAGAAGATAGTAGCACTTCAGCTGGGCTTAAAATTGTTGGGTTGCCAAGAGCATTTTCACCTTTTGACTTATATTGTTCATTGTATCCAAGGATGCTGAGTCTGGAAAAGGATAGGTGGCGTCAGCGGCATCAACGGTTCATTTATCATCCTTCTTCATCTTCCCAACTGGATCTACAATCACTACAATACCCCAACAGATAAGACCTTTGGAGAAAAGAAAGAGAAACATTAGCAGCAAACATACTGAAAGGATGAAGAACCCTGGTTGTCTTGCCCCAGATGTTTTGGATTTCAGACCATTGGTTATACTAGCTGGTTCTTTTGGAGTTGAAACCCAAAACTTAGAAATCCAGAAGTTGAGACCCTGTGTGTCCCACCCTTTTTTAGACCCATTGTAAGCAAAATGAAGCCACAGAGAAAAGTGGAGTGGCAGTAGTATGCTTGGAAAATCTAAGGTTAGACTTTAAAAAAAAAATGGTGGGGGGGGGGACGACAATAAAGTATACCTGAACAGCTCAAGTAGCGGTTAATCTGTAGTCACAGAAACGCTGGTTATTTGTTGGGGAAAGGCCTGAATAGAAGCACTTTATATTTAAAAATCTTTTTTGCGTGTTCTACCTGTAACTTTTAAGCCCAAAACCTCCAAGATTAAAAACCTATTGCTGGCACAAACTTACTAGATGAGGGTAGAGTTCAAAGACAACCATGTTAGTCTGGAAAATCAGTATGCCAAAGGAGCTTGTAGCAAAAGCATCTTGTAGGTTGGTAGCATGAGCTTTCGTAGACGCGAGTCTGCTTCCTCAGATGCATGTTTAAGACACACCTCAGACGAATGAGGAAGTAGGCTCAAGTCTCCGAAAGCTCATGCTACCAACTTTTTTCTTTCGGTTAATCTCCAAGGTGCTGCAAGATCCCTTTGCATACTTATTAGATGAGGGTTTCCTATGAAGCAAGGTGTTCAACTCTCATGTAAACAACCAATGCAGGGAAAACTGTACAAAGCATCATAATCCAATTTGTGAAGGAATAAACCACATACTTAAGGAAGTCATGCGTGTCTCTCCACATGGTGTAGATAGATAGGTAGATAGATAGATGTTGCACCCAACGGCCAGCAGGCATAGCTGAGGGTTAGGGATGATGGGAATGGTATCATCCATTGCCTACCACTGCTATAAGTAAAAACTGATGCCAAGTTTTTAGCTATTTCCACTCCAAAACAGCATCAGAGATGGAAAACGTACCTTCATTCTTGCCAGTCCCTGAAAAATGGTACCATGCTGACTTCAATGCTTAATTTACTGGCAGATTTATGTGAAACCATGAATGTGCTCACTCTCAGTGGTGGCCCTGGCCTCCATATGTATGGATGGGATAGGGAGAAGGACCAAGATCCTGCATTGGCCTGGGTATGCAAGCGTTCTGCCGGTGTCACTCAGCAGCCACTCCCTTCTCACCACCTGAGCATTTAGGATTTTGCTGAAAGGGCATCTCTGAATGGCTGCTGGGGCGGGTGGGGGTTGGGGTTGGAGAAGTGTTTGCCTCTGACCTACAGGCAAGCGCAGACTGATGATATCATAAGCGGAGTCCTCGTGGCACAGTGGTTAAAGGCTGGTACTGCAGGCACGAGGGTTGTGAGTTCGATCCCGGCGCTCCAAGGTTGGCTCAGCCTTCCATCCTTTCGTAGGTGAGTAAAACAAGTACCCAGCTTGTTGGAGGCAATTGTAAACTGCTTAGAGAGTGCTGAGTTCAGTATGAAGTGGTATAGAAATGTAAATGCTGTTGCTAAATGCTATCTTCCACCAGGTTTTGTGAGGGTCTTGGTGGAGGATGCCATCAGTCTGTCTGGCTGCAAGGCTTAGCAAGATGCTTCTCTGATGCACCCCTCCTTCACCACCAGCCACAGAATAGCCTTCAGGTAGGTTATCACAGCAAACGGTCATTCACAGAATTAAAGTCAGCAGGGACCCCCAAGGACCATCCAGTCCAACCCCATTCTGCCATGCAGGAATTCACAACCAAAGCACCCCCAACAGATGGCCATCCAGACTCTGTTGAAAAACCTCCGAAGATGGAGAGAACATTGAAGAGAGTGGAAGAGTACCAGCCTCCCCAAAAGCCATGCACAGGGAGGTGGACTTCTGCTTGGAGACAGGGTGGTTGCTAAAGAAGGACTTTGTGAAGCAATCGCAGAGTTTGCAGACACAAGTTGGGCAAAACCACAGGATTCTGCACCCACCAATCTACATGATACTGTATATATTCAGGTATACGTCTAGAAATTTTAGTCAGAAAATTGATCCAAAAAACCTAGGTCCACTTATCAATGTACTCTTACTAAAAGAGGAACCATCCCCTTGTGGCGAAAGGTAACAGCTTAGTCCATCCCTGCAGAAACTAAAAGAAGCACTGAACCTCTCTACTCTTTCCCCTTCTTCTTTGCTGGTTGCAGAACACGCCAAAAAGTTCAGGGAACACCAGCAAACACCTGCGAAAGAATCCTAGAGATGGAAGAGACCCCAAATAGGGCCATCCAGTCCAACCCCATTCAGCCATGAAGGAATTGCCAATCAGAGCATACCCGGCAGATGGCCATCCAGCCTCTGCTTAAAGAGCTCCAAAAAGGACCTCCAAGGAAGAAGACCGAGGAGAGAGCGGCCAGTCTCAGCAGACAGTTTTATTATTGTACATACAGACAGATATATAATATATTAATTAATTAAAATTATTAGTGTGATTTCCCTTATTGGAATCTGGGTTGTCTTGGTGTTAGCCTTTTAAATATATATTAGCTTTTAAATAGAATAATAGTTTAGATGGATGGATTTGTTACGCTGGACATCCCACCGGTCACTTCTCCCCAGGACAAAAAGAAAAGGAGCCATGGCCGAATCGCGCTGGACACCCCACCGGTCACTTCTCTCCAAGAAGAAGAAGAAGAATAGGAGCCATGGCCGAGCCCCACTGTACACCCCATTGGTCAAATGTCTCCAGGACGAAGAAGAAGAGGAGCCACGGCCGAACCCCCCTAGACATCCCACCGTGGGTCACTTCTCTCCAGGAAAAGAAGAAGAGGAACAATGGCTGAACCCCGGTAGATACCTCACTGGTCACTACTCTCCAGGACGAAGAAGAAGAGGAGCCACGGCCGAACCACGCTGGACATCTGACCGGTCACTTCTCTCCAGAAAGAAGAATAAAAGCCATGGCCAAAGCCCCCTAGACCTCCGACTGGTCACTTGTCTCAAGGAAGAAGAAGAATAGGAGCCATTGCCTAACCCCCCTGGACATCCAACCGATCACTTCTCTCCAGGAAGAAAAATAGGAGCCACGGCCAAACACCCCTGGACATCTGACCAGGCACTTCTCTCCAGGAAGAAGAAGAGGAGCCATGGCTGAACCCCGCTGGACATCCAACCGGTCACTTCTCTTCAGGAAGAAGAAGAATAGGACCCACGGCCGAGCCCCCCTGGACATCCGACCGGTCACTTCTCTCCAGGAGAGGAAGAAGAGGAAGCATGGGCAAATTACGCTGGACCTTTGACCAGTCACTTCTCTCCAGGAAAAAGAATAGGAGCCATGGCCGGACCCTTCTGGACATCGAACCGGTCACTTCTCTCCAGGAAGAAGAATAGGAGCCACGTCCGAACCCCCGTGGACATCCTACCGGTCACTTCTCTCCAGGAAAAGGAGGAGACATGGCAGAACCCTGCTGGACATCCTATCGGTCACTTCTCTCCAGGAAGAAGAATGGAGCCATGGCCGGACCCCCCTGGACACCCCACCGGTCACTTCTCTCCAGCCGCAGATTGATAGTGGCAGGGTTCACACTGGAGAAATAAACCGGTTTAAGTGCCATGGCTCAATGCTGTGAAATTCTGGGAATTGTAGTTTGTTGTGGGGCCCAGAGCGGAGCGGAGCTCCGCTCTGGACCCCACAACAAACTACAATTCCCAGAATTTCACAGCATTGAGCCATGGCACTTAAACCGGTTTATTTCTCCAGTGTGAACCCAGCCTTATTTGTATTTAATTTGGGATGGGAGTGAAACTCAAGGACAGGCTTAGGGCCTGGTAGGCCTCAGAGACGAGGGTCACAGAAGGCCTTCTCCATCCCTTCCCTCGTTTTTTCCCCTCACAGACCTGAATGAGAAAGCCATCCTTTATTATTTTTATTTATTTATGTATTTATTCAGTGTATTCATTAATTTGTTTGTTTCACTTAACATCTTTGTTTTGGACTTTGTTTCCCAGCAGCCCCAGCCAAGGTAGCCAATGGTGAGGAATCATGGGAAATGAAGTCCAAATGGGCCAAAGTTGGTTTCTAGGCCTCAGTGATTTTTGTGAGGTAATTTTCAGGCTGTGCCTCGCAGCAAACTACAAATCCCATCCACACCGCACAATTTAAAGCAGTTTGACGCCCGCTTTACTCTGTGAGAACCCTGGGATTTGTAGTTCTCTGGGACACAATATTTCACTTTATTTTATTTTTTGCTTCCATCATCCACAATATTATTACAAAATATTATGTATAAAGTTACCTTCAGGCTATGTGTATAAGATGTCTATAAAACATAAATGAATCTTCAAGTTTACATTTAGGGTCTCTAAACACATTATATATATATATATATATATATATATAATATACATTATATATACATATACATTATATGTCCATTATATATACATATTTCGGATAATAAGGGCCACACCACCTGTATATGAAATATAAATCAATTTTGTGTTTAGATTTCCCATCTTCCATATACTCTCATTTTATATCTATCTATCTATCTATCTATCTATCGATATAGATATATGTTCAATTATCCCAGAATAGGAAACACTTCTGGTCCCAGGAATCTGTGGTTTAAAACTGTAATTCAAAATTAAATACAGTATATGGAGAAATAATAATAATATCAATAATAATGATGATAATAAAAATAATATTAGGAGTAAATAAATAATACCTATAATAATAATATTAACAGAAGTAAACAACAATAATAATAATAATGGGAGTAAATAATTAGTAAACAAAATAATAATATTAAAAGGAATAAATAATGATAATAATAACAATAAAGAAAATAATATAATATAAATAATAATGTATATTATTACATTATTATTTATTATTACATTATTTTTATTATTATAATATAATAATAATAATATAAATAATAATGTATATTATGATTTATTATTTATAAATAATAATAATGTAAAATAATAATAATATAAATAATAATGTAATAATAATAAAAGGAGTGCATAATAATAGCAGTAAAAATAATAATGGGAGTAAATAAATAATAAACATAATAGCTATCTATCTATACATTATACATAACATAAAACAACAACAACAATAATAATAATAATAATAATGAGGAAAGGAGACCCATCACCAAACCAAACCCTAATTTTAAATTAAGACAGATTTATTATATATCATCCATCTATATAACATCTATATTATACAGTATATCATAGGCTTGAGCCAGGGCAGTTAAAGCGGTGCCAAAACCGGCTTATTCCTCCAGTGTGGATGCAGCCTATAGACTCTTTCAAACGGGAGGAATTTCTCCCAAATCCAAATGGAGCCCATTTGGATTCATGTAAATTCGCTAGTTTAGCGAATTTACATAAATCCCCATTGCGTTCGGAAGGCGTTCGGAATGTCTTCCTAGTACCCGAAAATAACCCCCCCTTGCCCGAAATTGCGTGAGAACCTTTAATGCGCAATAACGCAAAACCCATGATTGCATTCGGAGTGACTTCCCTTTTGCCCGAATTTGCGTGAGAAGAATGAATTCGCAATAACGTGAAACCCCAGGATTGCGTTTGGATTGCCCTTGCATTATACTTCCAATTTCCCACGTCTGAAAGAGTCCTATGTTTCTATGATCTTAGTCTCTTTTTTTTTTGGAGGTCTTTAAACAGGGGCTGGATGGCCATCTGTCACAGGGGTTGCTTTGAACGGAAACTCCTGCACGGCAGGATTTCTATGACTCCAAGCCACACTCTCTCAGCCCCAGACTCCAAGTCACACACTCTCAGCCTCAAGGGGAGGCTTACCGAAGGCGAAGGTCATCTGGGCGATGTGTCCTGGGTTTGGGGGGATCCTCTGCATCATGACTCTGCGGGGCCCCAGATAGACCCAGATGCCGGATCCAATGAGGGCAGAGCCACTGAGAAGGCGGCAGCTCAGGCAGGACCAGAAGGCAGACTTGGCTGGAGGAGGCTCTGGAGCAGCAGACACTGAAGCCATGGCCAAAAAGAAGCAGCCTCTCTCTCTGTCTGTCTGCAAGGTTCAGGAAGCAGCTCTCTCTGGTGCACTGCTCCAAAGGCTTCCCCAAAGGCCGTGTTCCTTCTTCTTGGTTCCACCTCCCTAAGTCCAAAACACACGGCAGAAATCGTTATTATTATCATCATCATTAACTTTTATTTATATAGCGCCGTAGGTTTACACAGCGCTGTACGTATACATTTATAATGAGACGGTTCCCTGACCTCAGTTTGAGACCGCTTCGACTGCCCTGGCTCAAGGATAGAAGAATCCTGAGAATTTTAGGCTGCGTTCACGCTGGAGAAATAAACCGGTTTAAGTGCCGTGGCTCAATGCTGTGAAATTCTGGGAATTGTAGTTTGTTGTGGGGCCCAGAGCGGAGCTCCGCTCCGCTCTGGGCCCCACAACAAACTACAATTCCCAGAATTTCACAGCATTGAGCCACGGCACTTAAACCGGTTTATTTCTCCAGCGTGAACGCAGCCTTGGTTTCTTTTGGCACCTGTGACACAGAAGGCGAAATGTCTCCCAAATCCAATTCCCAAGTGATTTCAAAGTGTATTTATATATAGTGTTGGTATTTTCGTTTAAAGTAAAGGGAGAAGACGTATGTAATTAAACGTGGGTGCCAAACGCGGCAGAAATAATCCAGTCTGAGACTGCTTTATCTGCCTTGGCTCAATAATAAGAATAACAATAGATTTTATTTATACCCCACCTTTCCGAGAAGGATCAAGGCGTGTTACAATAGAATACGTAAATAAATAAATTGAAACACGCCTTGATCCTTCTGAGAAGGTGGGGTATAAATAAAATCTATTGTTATTCTTATTCTTGAGCCAAGGCAGATAAAGCAGTCTCATACTGGATTATTTCTGCAGTTTTTTGGCACCCACATTTAGTTTTGGCAGCGACGCTGAACTTTCAAAGGCCAAGAGGCCGGATGGCAATGGATGGCCTGGCCCTCACTGGCAAAGATCCCAAAACGGAGGTGAAATGTAGCTCTGTGCCCCAAGGAAGAGGTTTTGCAGTTTAAAAGCCCAACCCCGCTGTATATGGGAACACACTCCGTGCCCATCCTAATTATAGAATCATAAGAGATTGAAGAGACCCCAAATAGGGCCGTCCAATCCAACCCCATTCTGCCATGCAGGAACTCTCCATCAAAACATCCCCGACAGATGGCCATCCAGCCTCTGCTTAAAACCTCCAAGGAAGGAGAGACTACTACACATTGAGGGAGTGTTCCAGTGCCAAACAGCTCATACGTCAGGAAGGTCTTCCTAATGTTTAGGTGGAATCTTTTTCCCCCCTGTAGCTTGGATCCATCGTTCTGTGTCCTGTTCTCTGGGGCAGCAGAATACAAGCTTGCTTCATCCTCAATATGACATCCCTTCAAATACTTAAGCAGGGCTATTGTGTCACCTCTTGATCACCTTTTCTCTAAGTGAAACACCCCCAGCTCCCTAAGTCTTTGCTCATAAGGCATGGTTTCCAGACCTTTCACCATTTTGGTGGCCCTCTTCTGGACACGCTCCTGTTTCTCAGCATCCTTTTTGAATTGTGGCACTCAGAACTGGACAGAGTTATTCCAGATGAGGCCAAACCAAAGCAGAGTAGAGCGGCACTATTACTTCCCTTGATCTAGACACTATACCTGTATTGAGTCGACCTAGAATTGCATTGGCCATTTTAGCTGCCACATCACACTGTTGACCCATGTCCAACTTGTGGTCTACTAGATCCCTTTCACATGTACTCTACTTACATAATAACAGACATTTATCTAGTTTACAATAAACTAGACTCCCCTCCAGGCATGAGCATAGCAGAATTCCCAAGATATTGTAATACAATGGGCCTTTGGTATCTGCTGGGGTTTTGTCACAGTACCCCATCCCCCTGATACCAAAATCCATGGATGCTCAAGTCCCATTAAATAAAACGGCATAGTAAAATTGTATCCTTTATTTAAAATGGCAAAATCAAAATGTCCAATCAATTTTCGATATTATATAAATACGTATTTTAATAATTTCCAGGTCGTGGATGGTTGAATCCAGGGGTAAAGAATCTGTGGATATGGAGGGCCAACTATAATCACTCAGAGTTTTGTGCAAAAGCAAGATGTATACCGTACTGTGACAGACACTTTAGAAAAACCGAACGACGGCGTCAGAAGAACGACAGCAAAATCGTACGATGCCACAAAGCATGGAACATTACTTTAATATCCTTTTCAGTTCAAGGTAAGGTCAGCGATCCGTAATAAAAGGTACAGGCAGTAAAAGATTAAGGACAGAGATCCACATTCATCGAAACACCTAGGAAGAGTAGGCTCTCCCAGTTTTGCTATTTGCTCCAGGGCCACTCTTTCTGGGCCACATTCTCGTTGGTCTCAGCTGCCTCTTTAATGGCTGCCATCACGAGTGCGTTCTGTTCTTGCCTTTCCATCCGCTGCTCGGGGCTGGATAAAGGGTGCTCCTAAAAACAGAAAGAAGATTTTTAGAAAGAAAGGGAAGTCAGAGAAAGGCAAACACACCGGTGGGATATTTGCATGGCTTTCAGAAAGTGTGCTATTTCAGGTTTTGTTTTTTTTAAACTCAGCTTTACTCTCTGCCTTGAACATCATACATGACCTTGCTGGTCACAAAAAAATATCGAACGTAAATGTAACTACCTGTTTGTCAGAACCATGAAGGCATGGGTCCAAGGCAGACACTGTAGAAATAATCCTGTTTGAGACCCCTTTAACTGCCTTGGCTCAGTGCTTGGGAGTCCTGGGAAGTGTAGTTTTGTGAGACACTGAGCACTGGCTGTTAGAGAGCACTGGTGCTACAATAAACTACCATTCCTAGGGTTCCCCAGCACTGAGCCAAGGCAGTTAAAGGGGTCTCAAACTGGATTATTTCTGCAGTGTCTGTCTTGGACCCATGCCTTCATGGTTCTGACAAACAGGTAGTTACATTCGATATTTTTTTGTCATGTATGATGTTCAAGGCAGAGAGTAAAGCTGAGTTTAAAAAAAACAAAACCTGAAATAGCACGCTTTCTGAAAGCCATGCAAATATCCCGCCGGTGTGTTTGCCTTTCTGACTTTGCCAGGATAGTTTTAGGAACAGGATACTTTTAGGCCTGGAATGTGTATATGAGTGGGATCCATCGGTGTCTAGTCATGTAGAAATGGGGTGGATGGTGGTAATGCCCTGAGACCGAAAGAGATCGTGTTGGTGAGAATGTTTAGAATTAAAAACAATAATTAGAATAATAATTAATTAAAAATAATAATTGTAAGCTACTCTGGTAGCCTTTAGGGCCGAAGAGTGGGGTGTCAATGAATAAATCTTGTTATTTTAAATATTAGAAGGGGGTCTTTTGTAAAGGGGACTAGGCTAGGGGAACTGGAGGTGGGTGCTAGTCTTGGGGTTGGAGTTCAGGTTTTGGGGTTTTAATATACAGGTTGGCTATTAGGGGGATACTGTAGTATTGGCTTATTGTATTGTATTGTACACCCGTATTGTATTGACAAGTGAATTATTAAAATGGTGAAGGGTCTGGAAACCATGCCTTATGAGGAGCGCCTTAGGGAGCTGGGGATGTTTAGCCTGGAGAAGAGAAGGTTAAGAGGGGATATGGGAGTCCTATTTTAAGTATTTGAAGGGATGTCATATTGAGGAGGGAGCAAGCTTGTTTCCTGCTGCTGCAGAGAAGAGGAGGAGGACCCACCTTGGCCATCTCCTTCCTGCGGGCCTCGTCCGGGGCAAAGGCGGCCCAGAGCAAGACCCCGAGGCCCGTGCAGCCGGCCAAGGCCACCAGGGCCCGGAGGCCCCTCTGCACTGCCCCCATTGGGAGGAAGAAGAAGGAGAAGGAGAAGGAGAAGACAGAGCCCTTCCTTCTGGGCCACTGGGAAGGAGGGAAGGAGAAAAGAGGTGCACCACCATAGAGTGAGCGGAGGTCGAGCGGCTAGAGCGTCTCCGCCCGAACCGGAAGCGGGAAAATAAGGGCCCTGAGAAAGCCATAGAGAGCGCCTAGCGGCTAGAGCGTCCCGACCTAAACAGGAAGTGGGGAAAAAAATAAGTTTTCTCAGCCATATAGGTTTATCACACTAGAGGGCAAACAGGATTTAAACAGGAATTAAACAGGAAATGCCTTATGTTTAACATAGGGCATTGAACATGCCTTATGTTTAACATAGGGCATTTCCTGTTTAATTCCTGTTTAAGTCCTGTTTGCCCTCTAGTGTGATAAACCGATATTAGGTTTATCACACTACAGCAGGAATTAAACAGGAAATGCCCTATGTTAAACATAAGGCATTTCCTGTTTAATTCCTGTTTAAGTCCTGTTTGCCCTCTAGTGTGATAAACCTATATTAGGTTTATCACACTACAGCAGGAATTAAACAGGAAATGCCCTATGTTAAACATAAGGCATTTCCTGTTTAATTCCTGTTTAAGTCCTGTTTGCCCTCTAGTGTGATAAACCTCCTGGTGGGTTTACATAGCCAAGGCGGGATTCAAACCCTGGTCTCCAGAGCTGTAGTCCAACACTCAAACCACGGCACCACACTGGGTCCTAAGAGAGGGCACCAAGGTAAAATATGGTATGTGTGGTGACATATTTAAAGTGTGATGTTTGTGAATCTCATTGCCATTTAGGCCTTAATCAAGCAACGATGTCTATGGAGAGAGGTATGTTGAGGTTGCTCTAAGAGTTAGCTATTTTGGGTGCAGCTGCAGCTTGATAGCTGGTTGCCAAGCAAGAGGCTCAACACAGGAAGGGAAAAAAACCCAACCCATGTTGTGTGATGGAAGGAGCAGCCTCTTGGTGAGGGGGGGATTTAAATTTTAAAAAACGCAACAGAACAAAAAACAGATTAAGTGTGGTGGAGTCACCTTCTTTGGAGGTCTTTAAGCAGAGGCTGGATGGCCATCTGTCGGGGATGCTTTGACTGTGAGTTCCTGCATGGCAGGGGCTTGGACCGGATGGTGCTTGGGGTCTTTTCCAGTTCTATGATTCTGTGATTCCAATCAGAGAATGACTGGACTCTTTCAGACGTGGGAAATTGGAAGTATAATCCAAGGGCAATCCAAACGCAATCCTGGGGTTTCACGTTATTGCGAATTAGAGCTTCTCATGCAATTTCGGGCAAAAGGGAAGTCACTCCAAATGCAATCATAGGTTTCACGTTATTGCGAATTAAAGCTTCTCACGCAGTTTCCGGCAAGGGGGGGTCATTTTCGGGTAATGGGAAGTCATTCCGAACGCCTTCCGAATGCAATGGGGATTCACGTAAATTCGCTAAACAAGCAAATTCACGTGAATTCGCATTGGCTGCATTCGAAGTTGGGAGAAATTCCTCCAGTGTGAAAGAGTCCACTGAGACTTAGTCAGAGAGAGTTAAGGTTGCTGAGAAGGAGGCACAGAGGTATTACGTATAAAGCAAGAAAGCTAGAGAAGGAGTTGTTGTAGTTTATCCCATGATTAATTTTTATATAACAGAGGCTGGATGGAGAGTTCCTGCAGGGCAGAATGGGATTGGACTGGATGGCCCTTGGGGTCTCTAATAAACTAACTTTGTGAAGCGCAAGCTGTTTGTGCAACAAATTCCTGATGGGCTATGAGTGTAGTTCTACTTTTTGTTGTTTGTTGTCGAATGCCTTTGAGTTGACTTCAACCCATGGCAATTTTATGAATGAGAGACCTCTGTCACCCAATCCTCAGCTGCCCTGCTTCAGCTCCCGAAGATTAATGGCCGTGGTTTCTTTCATTTAACATGCCTTATGTTTAACATAGGGCATTTCCTGTTTAATTCCTGTTTGCCCTCTAGTGTGATAAACCGGACTCCCAGCATGGATGCTGTAAGGGACTGAATGAAGGCCAATGAAGTGAAGCTGAAAACTGATAAGATGGAGGCTCTGTGGATTCTGGGTTCTCAAGCCCATGAACTGGGTATGCAACCTGCCTTGGATGGGTTGCACTTCCCTGGGAGAGCAGATGTGTACATTTGGATGACCCTTAGATTCATCCCTTTCATTGGAAGACACAGATGGACTCCATGGCTCAGAGTAAGGGGGGGTTATTTTCGGGTACTAGGAAGACATTCCGAACGCCTTCCGAACGCAATGGGGATTCATGTAAATTCGCTAAACTAGCAAATTTACATGAATCCGCATTGGCTCCATTCGAAGTTGGGAGAAATTCCTCCCGTTTGAAAGAGTAGCTAGTCTCTGGAGCAGAAGTGATAGAGATTAGTTTGCCAGTGACCACCTTTCCTGAACTTAGTGGCCCATGCCCTGGCAGCGTTTTGATTAGACTACAGGAATGCACTCTATGTAGCCCTGCACCTAGTCTCAGAATCTGCAAAATGTAGCAAAATGCCTCTTGACTGAAACATCATACGGAAACCATATAATGCCAATTTTATAGGAGTTGCACCAATTACCAATACCCAGGTTCTGGTAATGACATTTAAAGCCTGAATAGCTTGGGACCTTGGCTCTTAATGCAATGTCTTGGTCTGAGGTCTGCTGGAGGGGTCCCCCTTGGTGTCTTATCAGTCAGGCCAATGTGCTGTGGAGGACGTGAGAGAGGTCCTTTGCTCTGGCACCCCAGTTGTAGAATATCCAAATAGTTCAACACTCAGTTTTCCTATTTTTAACAACTGAATATGACTTGCAGGCTTCAGCAGTTTATAATGTTTCCACTGACAGCGAGGGGCTTCAGTGACAATGGACTCTTTCAGACGTGGGAAATTGGAAGTATAATCCAAGGGCAATCCAAACGCAATCCTGGGGTTTCACGTTATTGCGAATTAATTCTTCTCACGCAAATTCGGGCAAAAGGGAAGTCACTCCGAATGCAATCATGGGTTTCACGTTATTGCGAATTTAAGCTTCTCACGCGATTTCGGGCAAGGGGGGGTTATTTTCGGGTAATGGGAAGTGATTCCGAATGCCTTCCGAATGGAGCAGGGGTTCAGGTAAATTCGCTAAACAAGCGAATTTACATGAATCCGAATGGGCTCCATTCAGATTTGGGAGAAATTCCTCCCGTTTGAAAGAGTCCAATGGAAGAGTGAATCTGCTGCAGGTTTTGCTCCAAACTTCAAAAGGAGCTATCGACATTTCTGAATCCGATCTCTAAAATAAGCCCAGCAGCTTGGATAGCTTCTTTAGAGATTAAAGGATTGTACTGCCATGGGAACCATCCGCCATCCCTGCCTGCTTCTTCCTGATCCTTATAACGGTTAAGAGTCTCACCTGCTGATTAAAAACACAGGCACAGGCCAGAGCAGAGCTGTTTGGCAACCGCGGAAGTATAAATTAGATTTCTTCCCCATACGTACAGACCCATCCTGATGTGACCCTGTCCTGTTTTCAGTAAGTCACTTCTTTACTTAAGTAAGATTCCCTGCCCTACAAGCGAATCCTGTGGCAACCTCCTCCTTCCCCCCTGAGCTCATTAGCTGTACTCTGCATTTTCCATGAGCTCATAGAGTGATTAATATCCAGGGAGTGGACGGCTAATAATCACACCATCTTGTGTCCTGCAGTAACCTCACCCCAGTTCTGACCAGCCCTCCTTTCCCTCTGACCCCTGTCTGCTTTGTTATGCTTTTGCAGCCCAGGTGTTCAAACCCGTCTTTCACATCCACTTCCATTGGCACAGCAAAGGAGGGTGAGCACTGCGCATAGGAAGAAGACTCACCCCAAAGTCCAAGACTCGTGAGAAAAAGGTGAGAGCGGAGGTGGGAGGAAAGGTAGATCTTGGAGAGGGTTTTGTTGTCTTTTGATGTCCACCTGCATTCGGTGAAATCTCTGGACTCTTTCAGACGTGGGAAATTGGAAGTATAATCCAAGGGCAATCCAAACGCAATCCTAGGGTTTCACGTTATTGCGAATTAATTCTTCGGGCAAAAGGGAAGTCACTCCGAATGCAATCATGGGTTTAACGTTATTGTGAATTTAAGCTTCTCACGCGATTTCGGGCAAGGGGGGTTTATTTTCGGGTAATGGGAAGTAATTCTGAATGCCTTCCGAACGGAGCTGGGGTTCAGGTAAATTCGCTAAACAAGCGAATTTACATGAATCCGCACTGGCTCCATTCGGAATTGGGAGAAATTCCTCCCGTTTGAAAGAGTCCTCTGTCTCTCTCACACACCACCAGTCAGTTGTGGGACAAGAAGCTGGGGAGTCTCCAGGTTGGCCCCAGAAGGCAGCATGTTTTTGCAAAGTGGCACACCTTCATCCAGGTTAGGAGGGGGCACTTCAGCTCAAGACCTTCCTACAATCTCAGAAACAAACAAAAAACAAACAAACAGCTTCATTTATATACCGCTTCATACCCTTAAGGAGTGTCTAAGCGGTTTACAACTGTAAGCTATTTGCCCCCCAACAATCTGGGTACTCATTTTAGCGACCTCCTTGGAAGGATGCAAGCCTGAGTCGAGCTTCAGCCCTTATGCTGGTCTTGAACTCGCCACCTTACGGTTTTGAGTGAGTGGCTGCAGTACAGGCATTTAACCACTGCACCACCATATTTTTGTGGTTATAAGTATAAAGAAGGTAAACTAATTTGATCTTTAGCAAATAATACTGAGCCATGGTTTGAGTGCTGGACTGTGACTCTGGAGATCAGGGTTTGATTTCTCACTCTGAGACCCAGAAAACCCTGTGATAGGTTTGCCTTAGGATTGCCATAAGTTGGAAATGACTTGAATGCACTCAATAACAACAACATCTTAGTACTAATAAGGTCTGGGGAATACTGAATTATCCTACTTTAGTTGTGCTGACTACTTTAAAAACTCTCTGTTTAGAAAATTCACTATTTTGGACTACAGCTCTGAGAGTCCCACACTCACAAGCTCTGGAAATCCCCTGGAATTGCTAGCAACCTAATCTTTCCACATCTGCATTCAGTTTGGTTATTCAGCTAGCCAACTTCTTTTCCTGCCCCATGCTACGGTGGTTTTAATATCTGTTCTTATGCATGGGGACATAGCAAGTGATACCATACCCTTCAATTTTTCACAGATACATTTGGCTAAGCAGCAGTGAGGCTGTTATCACCTGGGGTGTGTATGTGAAGGGAGGAACCTCTGCAGCTATGTCAAACTCTGAAGGTAGCTGACGCTTGCTTCCAAAATGTTCAAGATCCGGTGTGGCTGCAGCCACACTAATGTTGAGGTGGAATCTCTTTTCCTGCAATTTGTACTCATTGTTCTGCGTCCTAGTCTTTGGAGCAGCAGAAAACAAGCTTGCTCCCTCCTCAATATGACATCCCTTCAAATATTTAAACAGGGCTATCATATCACCTCTTAACCTTCTCTTCTCCAGGCTAAACATCCCCAGTTCCCTAAAATGCTCCTCATAGGGCATGGCTTCCAGACCCCTCACCATCTTAGTTGCCCTCCTTTGGACATGCTCCAGTTTCTCCGCATCCTTTTTGAATTGTGGTGCCCAGAACTGGACACAGTATTCCAGGTGGGGCCTGACCAAAGCAGAATAGAGTGGCACTGTTACTTCCCTTGATCTAGACGCTATACTTCTATTGATGCAGCCTAAAATTGCATTGGCCTTTTTAGCTGCCGCATCACACTGTTGACTCATGTTCAGCTTATGGTCTACTTGGACTCCTAGATCCCTTTCACATGTGGTCTCATTCAGCCAGGTGTCGCCCATTTTATATCTGTGTATTTCATTTTTCCACCCTAAGTGCAGAACCTTACATTTCTCTGCTTTGAATTTCATCTTGTTAGCATTGGCCCAGCTTTCTAGTATATTCAGGTCATTTTGAATTTTGATCCTGTCCTCTGGGGTATTAACTACTCCTCCTAGTTTAGTGTCATCCGCAAATTTGATAAGTATGCCCCCAATTCTGTCATCCAAGTTATTAATAAAGATGTTGAATAGCACTGGACCCAGGACAGAACCCTGTGGCACCCCACTGGTCACTTCTCTCCAGGATGAAAAGGAGCCATTGTTGAGCACCCTGAGTTCAGCCAGTCAACCAATTACAAATCCATGTAACAGTTAACTGGTCTAGCCCACTTTTTACAAGCTTGTTTGCAAGAATGTCATGGGGAACCTTGTCAAAGGCCTTACTGAAGTCAAGATATACTATATCCACAGCATTCCCTTCATCCACCAAGCCGGTAATTTTATCAAAAAAAGAGATCAGGTTCGTTCGGCATGACTTGTTTCTCTGAAACCCATGTTGACTTTTTGTGATTATGGCGTTGGCTTCTAAATGTTCACAGACTCTCTGTTTAACAATCTGCTCCAGAATCATTTCCTGGAATTGATGTCAGACTAACTGGACGATAATTGTTGGGATCCTCTCTTTTTCCCTTTTTGAAGATAGGGACAATGTTTGCCCTCCTCCAGTCTGCTGGGACTTCTCCTGTTCTCCAGGAGTTCCCAAAGATTATTGCCAATGGTTCCGATATTACATTTGCCAGTTCTTTTAATACCCTTGGATGTAGTTCATCTGGTCCTGGAGACTTCCATTAATTTAGGTTAACCAGGTATTCCTGTACTATCTCTTTACTTATTCTGTGCTGAAATTCCCCTATTCTGTCTTCTGCTCCATTATCCTTAGGTTGAGCAACCTTTGCATTTTCTGAGAAGACTGAAGCAAAGAAGGTGTTGAGTCAAAATGGCAAAAGTTATTAATGAGGAAGAACACACAACACACAAGCAAAAAGAGGCTGCAGCAGTTTGATTTTGCCAGAATTATTATGAACTTTTGCCTGAACTCCTCACTTCTTCTCCCCTCCTCCAGCCGCCCCACTGAATTAATAAAGTGTAAATGACTCTTACATTTATTGAACTCAGTTTGCAGCAGTTGAAGTAAACTGTGGATTTACACTTCAGATTAATCTATTGCATCAGCTACTGACAGATTGTGCATGTTGAATTGTTGTAAGATTCATTAGAAAAGGCAATAATGCTTGGTAAGGTATAGAGCAGCAGGAAAAGAGGAAGAGCTCATTACAAATGGATAGAGTCAGTCAAGGAAGCCATGGCCTGCTGCAAGTCCTCAGCGGGTTTCTTGATGACAATATGACTAGGAGGGTTCTCATTCATTGGGACACCATAAGTCAAAGACAACTTCATTACAGTTAATAATATTAACAAGAATCTACACATCAATTGTTTTGGAGTACTTTAAAAGTTACTTGTGAGACTTCCTACTTCACATGCCAAAAAATAACTCAAAATGCCTTGGGAAATATACATCTTGACTGGTATACACCTGGGTTTCTGAATTGTTGATCTCCCTTTTGGGCTGAATGGTGCTTCTATAAAACAGTATTTGCTTATGTTGGTGTCTGAAGGTGATGGAAACAGTTCTGGGATATTAAATTATAAGAAGGATCTCAGTGAATGGCTGCTTTCCATAATGCAAAGACTATGTGACTGGATGCCATGTCACCAGGGCCTTTGCTCCAAATATGATATCTTTGTTGAGGCAGGGATACTTTTATCTGAGTGTTGTTGTTGTTTTTGTTTTGTTTTTTTGTAGTTGGCAGATTATCTGGATGCAAGTACAAATCGCTTTAGAGCACTTCAGGGATCTCTTAGCTCCTAGGGTAGACAGGATGGTGGGCACTTCTGTCCCTAATCCTCTTTACCATACCCCTCACCAGTTCTTCAGTGCCAGCGAAAGATGAGAGCAATGTTTCTGAACATTGCAAAGTGGGGCCAGCGGAAGGGAAGCAAACTGACATTCTTGTACACAAGATCTTATGGAGTATTCTGTCATGAGCACAGTGAAATAGATGTTTATATAGTTTCCTGCATAAGCTATGCTTCCACCCTTCTACCTGCATATTCCCTGCCCACTTCAGTCCCATAGATGGTTCTGTATTTTGGGCTCCATTGAACTGAACCCATCCCTTATAGTCTTTAAAGCGGGAGAGTAATCTACAGATGGAGACATCAAAATATGTATTGCTGACTTTTAGAAAAGTATTGTGATCAAATTGGCATTTAACATTTTTACACAATGTGGTTATATCTGAATTTTAGCACATTGATGTTACGTTTAAAAGATCATGCTTTTCGGGGAATTGAAATGTGGCACCAAAGGACTTAATGAGAAAGTGTATTTTAGAATCATAGAGTTGGAAGAGACCACAAGGGCTATCCAGTCCAACCCCCTGCCATGCAGGCTTGCTTGCATTCCCCTCTGTTTCTTCATGACTTAGAGGGAAATAACCCTGGTCATATGAGACAGGAGCCAGAGCTGTATGAGCCTATCCAAGTCTCCTTTACCCAGGAGAGTATTCAGGATGAACCGGGAGGACCTTGTGTTGCCCAGACGCCCCAAAAGGCAAGCACTGGTCTAAGGCACTTCTCAACATGCTACTATAGCCAACTGGAAGTCCTTAGGATTTCTCAGAGATTATGGCCAGTAATGCCAAGACTACTTCTGCCAGTTTGTTTAATACTCTTGAATGTAGTTCATCTGGACCTGAAGCCTTTAATCTATTTAGAGTAGTCAAGCATTCCTGTACCTATTCTGTCCATCATTTCCCCTAATGCATCATCTGCTCCATTTTTCCCAGGTTGAATACTGCTTCTGTTTTGGGAGAAGTCCAAAGCAAAGAAAGTGAGTAATTCTGCCTTACCTGTATCCCCGTTAACACTTCTCCATCTTCTCCATGCATGGCCTACCATTTCCTTGTTTTTCCTTTAGCTATTGTTGTTGTTGTTGTTTTGTGTCTTCATGTCATTTCCGACTTATGGTGACCCTAAAGCAAGCCTGTCATTTTTATTTTTTTTGGCACGTTTCTTCAGAGGGGGTTTGCCAATGCCATCCTCTGAAGCTGAGAGAGTGTGACTTACCCAAGATCACTCAGTCGGTTTACATGGCTGAGCTGGGGTTTGAAGCTTGGTCTCCAGAATCACAGTCCAACACTCAAACCACTACACCACGTTGTACACATTCCTTTTCAATCTTAGCTCACTTGAATGTTCTTTTTTTTTTTAAATAATTTTTATTACATTCACTTTTAATACTATACATAAAGTTATGATTGAAACCAAATAGTATGCTTCTTAAACAGTCATATATCACATCTTAATATATCCAGAAGATGATATGGCAGTTCAGTAGTATTTTACACTTCCATATTCTCCCAAATAGCATGGAATGAATTATACAGAAAAGTAGTATATATATTATACTTTGTTGTGACTCTCCAAAGACTAAAAAAAAGAAACCAACAAAAAATACAAGTAAACTCATTTGTCCTCCACGCATCAGTCGTCCATCTTTGAATATCCCTTTTTATAGTATAAAAAATGAACTTAAACCTCCAAAGAATATGTTGCAAATTCTGTCATATTTGCTTTGGAGGTTAATATAAATTTACAGTCTCAGAACTGTGGAAATATCACAGAAATTACAAGTTAATTTACTGTACACTTGAATGTTCTTTTGAAATTAGTGGTTTCTCCTAGACAACTCCCATTTTTCCTCCTCAATGGAGCTGTTTCAAAATGTGCCTTCAATATCTGACTGTGAAGAATCTCCCATCCATCATGGTCTTCCTTCTCTTTCAGTATTCCTGACCATGGACTCAGTGTTTCCCTACGTTTATTTAAATCAGATGTCTTAAAGTCTAGAATGTGTTTCTGATTACGCTTGGCTTCCCTTTTCCTCTGTATTGCAAACTCCAGGAGAACGTGATCACTCCCATCTAAGAATCCCACGACTTGAACTCCATTAACTTGGTCATCACTGTTGGTTAGGATGAGATCTAAAACAGCTTGTTGCCAGATCTGAAATTTTCTTGCCTATTCCACCTTCTGGACAGTGAAGTTGTCTTCCAGGCAAGTGAGGAATTCACTAGACCTTAAATTTTTGGCTGAATTTCACTACCAGCAAATATCAGAATAGTTGAAATCACCCATCACTACTACATCTCTCCTTTCTGAGTGTGTGGTCATCTGTTCTAGAAAGGCATCATCCAATTCCTCAGTTTGGCTTGGGGGTCTGTAGTAAATTCCTACAATTACATCCCTGTTGTTGTCACGCCCTGCCTCCAGAACATGGAAATAGACTCAGAGACTGAAGCAGTGGACTGTGTTGTTGACTCTGGATACTGTTTACCTGACTTGGATATTGCTGAATAATCTTGCTGGACCTGCAACTTGTGAATGAACTTGGGAGTTCATTCCCAAGTGTTTGGGAGTTAAGGCTTTGGCTTGCAAGGTTGGCTTCCTAAGGAAAGTAAGTGCTGAACTGTAAGCTGGTCTTTTATGGCTGATGCGGCATCATCGCTTCAAACTGATTCTGCATCTGCAAGCTTGCAGAACAATCGCTGGCTTTCCTACTTGGATGAGTCACATTCCTGAAAATGTCTGTCTCCAAAAATTTAAGGTCCAGCAAATTCCTCACTTGCCTGGAAGACAGTATATGGAAACTGAACTCCTTCGCAGAAGCTTCCCCTGTGTTTTCCCCATCCATGACAGTCCATTCTACTCTGTCCAAGAAAACCTCTTGCTCCCTAATGTGCTGAATATACATACCCAGGTCTCCAGCTGCTGGACCTTCTCTTCCAATAGGGCTACCAACCTGTACTTGGTGCAGGTGTAGCTACCTGCACCGGACACCCCTGTTAGCTGTCCATTTTCAGTAGTCTTAAGTAAGCACTGACAGATCTCTGGGCCTCCCTCTTTAAACTCCCCCACTGGACACCCCTGTTAGCTGAGGCTGCGTTCACACTGGAGAAATAAATCGGTTTATTTCTCCAGTGTGAACGCAGCCTGAGACTGTTTACCAAGCTCAGGAACTGGGGCTACAGGTATATAGAGAGCTACTGGCTGCTAACTGTTCCCTCCACTAAGTCTCTGATTCACTTCCTTTGAGCAAAAGCCCCATTTTCCAGAGATCAGGTGAACATTCACATAACACCGTAACTTGCTGGTCCAAAATTGGATTCACTTGTTCATTCTGGCCATCAGCAAGCAAATCGCCTACCCACCCGACCCTATAACTATGACAGGCAAGCTGAAAGACTCAAATCTTGCTCTCCTGCTGCCAGCAAGTTTTTAAAAAATCTGTTCTTTCAGGATTTAGGAAGATGGTTTTGAATCTCCATGGTTTAGGAATAGGGCTTTGGAACTTATGCTGTTTTATGGACATTTTATATGGTCTTTTAATGGACTTTTAATAGTTTCAGTTTTTACCAATTGTTTATAAAAGTATGTTTATATTTAATTTTTGCTGATGTCTTTCTATGGCTTTTAATTTTGCGTCCCATCATTGTGGAATAGGTTGGATTAAAAACAAGTAACATACTAGTACTACTACTAATATTGCCCCCCTTCCTCCCAGGTCCCCTGCCCAAGACAGGAAGCATCCAGCTCCGTTGCCTCATAGATGCTATCATGACAGAAATGATGAGGTGCTGCGAGGGTCCTGAGACTTCTGCAGAGACGTACACCCCATGCCAGATGCCAACCCAGAATTTGAATCCAGCTGTGAGTGACGAAGGAAGTCCAAATGTTGACCAGGAAATGCAGTGGATCGCAGCCAGGGAGGACAGCCCTCTACAAGCACCTTCTCTAACTAGCCTGGTAAGATCAAGATACCCCATTCAACTCGGATTTGTCCATCTTAAAAGATGCCCCCTATACAGCTTGATTGACTTCTCTTATCCATGCACACAGCAGTTTAATCCAGAAGTTTTCACAAGCAAGTTCATTACTTTGGCGATGGGCCCCATTCCACAGGATATTACTGTAGCTACTAGCCCAAAAGAAGACCTCTGCGTTTCACCATTTCAGTCTTTTAGTTAACAGGAGTTTATCTATTTAAGAAACGTTCGCGTTCCACAGATATACCAGGGGAGAACAAAAAGTGGAAGAATTTGCTAAATGCAGGAAATGCAGAACAAGACTTAAAATCTGATTTAAATTAAAGTTCATTAATGATTAATTAAGAGAAAGTTAAGAGGTGATATGAGAGCCCTGTTTAAATATTTGAAGGGATGTCATACTGAGGAGGGAGCAAGCTTGTTTTCTGCTGCTCCAGAGAACAGGACCCCAAACAATGAATGCAAACTGCAGGAAAAGAGATTCCACCTAGACATTAGGAGGAACTTCCTGACAGTAAGGGCTGTTTGACAGTGGAACACACTCCCTCAGAGTGGTGGAGTCTCCTTCCTTGGAGGTCTTTAAGTAGAGGCTGGATGGCCATCTGTCAGGTATGCTTTGATTGGGAGTTCCTGCATGGCAGACTGGGGTTGGACTGGATGGCCCTTGTGGTCTCTTCCATCTGTATGATTCTATGATTTTATGATAGTTTCTTCTGTTGGTAATCTGAAATCTGCCATGTTATAATTGAAAGCTTGCTAAAATGGTCTTGTGTGAATTGGCTTTCAGTTCGCTGTCTCTCCTTTTGTTCCCAGCAATTCCCAACCCTAGTGCAGGCCCAGTCCCAGGGGACATATCCCTTTGGGAGCTCTACCTTGGAGCTGTGTGAGGCGTTCCCCACGGAGGAGACGTGCAGGGACCCTGCTGAGCCATCCTGCGAGGAAATGTGTATCCGAGAGTTCACAGATGCCTCACGTGGGGGTAAATGCTGTGGTTTGCCATATGAGCAACAGTGTGAAAATATATGCAAGTTTCCAGAAAGGCATCTCTTTGAGAACCAATATGGAGAGCCATGGTCTGGGAAAGCTCGCCTGCCGTCCATTGTAGTAGAACCCAGTGAGGGAGAGGAAGTTGAAAGTGGGGAGCTTCGGTGGCCCCCAGAAAACTTCTCATTCTTGGAGGAGGAAGAACAGAATGAACTCTTCACTGAAGAGGAGGAAGCATTGGAAACAGGTGAGTCAGGGGCCAAGAAAGTGGGGAAATGGACACCAAACTGTTACTCATCGCTCAAAGGTAGCGCTGTTTTCATCCTTCATGCAATTCCCACTCATGTGGCCACAAAGAAGTAGTGTTTTTTTGGGGGGGGGGGGGCGGGGATGTTCTGGTCAAGACAGTGCTTTTCTGGGAAGCCTTCACAGCAAGTTGTCAGTGCTGTTTGCTGGCTGTAGTTGCTACCATGATGGGAACAGTCACCCTCAATCTGAATTTTTGTGATGCCTCTTTTTACTTTGCTGCTGTTTGTTTCTTCATACAGTTTATTTGCCCATCATAATTTGATATATTTCTATTTTAAAATCCACAAAACATACAGACAAACTTGCCTGGAAAAGTTTAGCTTTCACAAGTGATCTCTGGCAGAGGTGTTTTCTTGCATTTCATGCCAGTGCGAGAAAGTAAGGCCAAGTTTGTACCAAGCTTGTACTCTTATGAGAATTGCATACTTGGTTAAGCAGATTGTTTAGATCTGAATTGTCTCTTCTAATGTTCTTTTATTTTCAGGGCTGTCCTCTTTCGATAGTGATGTGGAAGAAGTGCTTTTGTGACACTGATTGAAACTCATGGACAAAGTGGGTAGGAAGGAGTCAAGGAGCCTCCTAAACTCACCTGTACAGGGAATTTAGTGATACAAACCAGAATGGAGGCTCCCGGGTATCAGCAGGTAAATGGACATCAAGCTGGCATCTTGGACACTTTCTCTTAGCTTTTCTCATAATATTTGTGTGGTAGGTAATAGCCCAAAACAAAATAAAAATCCACCCCACCCCAAGAATTGTACTATCTGCTTCATTTTGTCAGTAGAGATGTTAGACTGCCAAATGCTCCCTGTCTATGAGTGAAAGTGTCGTCGAGGGGAGTTATCTGTACCATCTGGAAAGCTCTTAATAGCCTAATTTTAACCCTCCATGTGCAGAGTGGGAACCAAAATCTAGGATCGGGGTATTATATTTAGCTTTTGGAAAGGTAATTCTGTGACCATATCCACAGCTAGCGAGTACGTTTGTCTGATAGCCCACCTTTCTCCAAAACGGGACCCAACACAAACTGAAGCAATGTAAAACAAGAAGTTAAAATCTATCATTAAAAAGTTAAAAACCAATAAATAAATGGTCATATTAAAATACCAGTACTTTAAAACAATGTAAAATCATTTTACAAAATAACAAAAACAGTAAGAATGTAGCAGAGACACATCCCTCCCATTAAAGACCTTTCATACTCTTGTGTCTGCCAAAACCACCGCTGAGTATTTGTTGCTTAAGAAAACCCTATGAAATTCATGGGGTAAGTTGACAGGTAATTTGAAGGTGCACACACCTGCGTGTGCACACAATTAGCCATCAAATACCTTTTCAAATAAAACAGTTTTTTCTTTGTCAGTGAAAGGGGAGCAGGAGTGGAACAGCCTAGTCTTCAACGGCAGAGCGATTTACAGGCAGGGAATAGCCACTTTCCCATGTCCTCTCCAAACGTACCTGTGGGAATGATTAAAATGAGAAAAAGGATCTGAAAACAGGTAAACCCATACTGGGAGATACAGGCTTTCAAACAGTAAGGCCCTAACTTGTATAGGTCATAACTTACACTTTGAATTGTACCTGAAAATGAACCAGTGAAGCTGTTTTTAAAAAGGAGTTATAGCTTCCCTATTACCAGCCCTGGTCAGCTCTCTAGCCACATCATTTTGGATCTGCTGAAGCTTCTGAACATTTTCCAAAGACAGCTGGGTGTTACAGTAATCCAAAGGTATGTAATCAGGCAACTAACCATATCTAACATTTCCAGGAACAGACTGTCAACATGTTATCTCTCATATTTCAGAAACAATTCTTTCCTATCCTTACCTGGAAATGCCATAGATTTACTGGGAACCTTCTGTATCGAAAACAGGGAATCTGTCACTGAGCTGCAGCTCCTTAGTTTAGGGAAGCAGTTCACAATTACTTGGATACAACTTGGCATTTCCATTATGCATCACGTGATTATTCTATGAGAAAGTTACTGCTTGGAAATGGATAACATTTTGTAAACCAATCTAATTCCATCATTGGTACTGTTTGGGCATTATATCCAGCACTGTAGGAATCACAGCTTTTATGAAGAAATAAAATAAAAACAAGCTAGTAGTTTGTGAGGCTACAAAATGCACACAGTCTTTTCTTTTAGTAATTTCTGAGAGAAGAACTGCTGAACATCCTGGGGGAGAAGAGCAGGTTTCATAGGCTCACGGACCAAGCGTGCTTCATCCTGAAAATGGTAGATCTATTGAATCCACGAGCCAATTTTCTCTCTTTCTCTGTCTATACTGTGCTGGCCAACTGTAATAAAGTTATTATTATTATTCTCTGTCTATATACACACACACACAGAGTGGTCCCTCCACATTTGCTGGGGTTGGGGTGAATGACCCCCATGAATGTGGAAAAACTGCAAATAAAAACCCACCATTCTTTTTAGCTGAGAGAACACCTCTCTAGAAATCTCCAGGCCCTCCAGGTCAACTCTATGGCCAACATCTGCCAAAGTTTGATCACTGAATCATGTTTGAGGACCTACAAATGCCTAGACAAGTCTTTTCTCTACAATCTTCTAGGTTTTCCGGCACAACTCTGTGGTCAACTTCACGCAGAATTGTGCTGGAGGACTTAGAGCTTCCTAGGGAGAACATATGCCTCAAATCCGCGAATAATAAAATCTGCAAATGTCAAAGCTGCAAATGTGAAGGGCCAACTGTATATATGCATGCAAGCAATAAAATTTTAAACATACTGGCTGAGCTCTGGAAAGGGAGGGAAGTGGCCAAGCAGCAGGCGCTGCAGTTCTTTAGAATTTTTTAATTTGCTTTCCAAAATTTGGGGTCTATCTTCCCAAGATTCTTCTTTCCATGTGTCCTTTATCCATTTCCATTCCCCCCACCCCCCATATATAGTTATTCTGTGTATTGTTGCCATCGCTATTGCAAAAATACCCTCCAAATTTGGTCCTAATTCATCCAAATGTTTGTAAATAAATCAGTACTCTGGCTCAGGGGTTTCTTTAGACAGCAGACTCTATTCTTTACTTGAAATTGTAAATTTGGCGGCACTTCATTTGCAAAAAACATTATGCATATCACACAAAGCTTTTGAGTGTTGGTCTGTGACTGTGGAGGGCAGGGTTCGAATCCCCACTCTGCCATGAAAACCCACTGGGCAAGGCACACTCTCTCAACCTGGCCATGGCAAACCTCCTGTGAAGGAACTTATCAAGAAAATCCTGGGATAGGTTTGCCTTAGGGTCCAGGGTGACCAGGCGTCCTCCTTTCCCAGGACATGTCCTCCATTTCAGCCTCCTGTCCAGGAAAAATTCCAAAATGTCCTCCATTTTGATCCCAACTAAGAAGCATGAATTTATATTAGTGCTTGTAACTTTTCATTTGGTTGTGTCCTACTTTTTTCTTCAATGCCCTCCATTTTGTGGTGCTTTGTCCCTCTTTGAGGTTGTGACATCCGGTCACCCTGGCCGCCAGAATTTGGAAACAACTTGAAAGCAAAACAACACACACACAACATGGCACAAAAAATGACTTATGTTGTTCAATCTCATTCATCCTACTTACCTCACAGAGCTGTCATTTAGTTCAAAGGGAGACGAAAAGGAGACGTCAGCCTTGAACTCACTGGAAGACGAAATAAAAAGACACAAATAAAATAAAGATGAGCCAATACAGTGGTCCCTCCACATACAAATACAATAAATACAAATACAGATACATCAGTCCACTTCCTCAGATGTATAAAAAAGCACAAATGATTTGGATACAGGAACAGTAATTCTCTGGGTGGAATTAAGTGAAGGCCTCACCTTTAATTCTGGAGATCTTATTTTTATTTTAGACTACATCCACACTGCATGAATAACCCGATCTGACACCATTTTAACTGCCACGGCTCCATGCTGTGGGCATCACAATCAATCAATCATTTTATTGTGGTCAATGACCATATTCCCAAATTTCATATGAATACATAAAACAGAGACATATATGAACATTGGTAAGATACATACACCTACAGACACTAATAATATATGAATATTAATGTAAATGTAAGTCAGAAAAGAATGTAATATATAGACCTAAAATATAACTGCGTATGCAAATTGTAAAAACCTAATCATTCACCAAAACCTTCTTTTCATGGATCTTTACTGCAGCAGCCTGCTATTGAATTCTGGGAATTGTACTTTGTTGCGGCACCACACCAGAGCTCTCTGGCAGAGGAGGCTCAATGTCTCACACAATTAAACCACAGTTCCCAGAATCCCCTAGCACTGAGCCAGGGCCGTTAAAAAGGGTCTCAAAACAAAAACAACTTCATTTATATACCGCTTCATACCACCTAAGCGGTTGCCCCCAACAATCTGGGTACTCATTTTAGCGACCTCGGAAGGATGCAAGCCTGAGTCAAGCTTGAGCCCTTTTGCTGGTCTTGAACTCGCAACCTTATGGTTTTGAGTGAGTGGCTGCAGGACAGGCATTTAACCACTGCACCACCAGGCTTATTATTTCTGGGTTCTTATTTCTGCAGTGTGTTTCGGACCTTTGTTTTCCCCTCCTGGACCAAATACATCTGGGCTGCATCCACACTGGAGAAATAACCCGGTTTGGCCCCGCTTTAACTTGTCTGGCTCAAGGCTATGGAATTCTGGGAGTTGGACTATGTTCTGGGCCCTACAACAGACTCTAACTCCCAGAGTTCCATAGCCTTGAGCCAGGAAAAGAGTTAAGCCTTGAGCTCTGGGCCCCACAACAGACTCCAACTCCCAGAATTCCATAGCCTTGAGCCAGGTAGAGTTAAGCCTTGAGCTCTGGGCCCCACAACAGACTCCAACTCCCAGAATTCCATAGCCTTGAGCCAGATAGAGCTAAGCCTTGAGCTCTGGGCCCCACAACAGACTCCAACTCCCAGAATTCCATAGCCTTGAGCCAGGAAAAGAGTTAAGCCTTGAGCTCTGGGCCCCACAACAGACTCCAACTATCAGAATTCCATAGCCTTGAGCCAGACAAGTTAAAGCGGGGCCAAACCGGGTTATTTCTCCAGTGTGGAGGATGGAGCCCTGGATAGCTTTTTTTTTTTTTTTTACCACAGCTGGCCCTTTATGGCCTAGTCTGGAGGAGGAGCCTGACTAAAGTGATTGAAAGCAGCAGCAACACTGAGGGGCTGGGCTGGGAGGAGGCTGGCTTTAAGGCAGGCCTTTTTGGGCCTTGGCTTTTCCTCTTTGGCCGCCATTTCCTTCCCCTCAGGTGGGCCCTGACTAGGCCACTAAATCCACAGAGAGCATTGCCTTTCTTCTCTGTGGTGGGTTGGGGTTTTTTTTTGGGGGGGGGGGGCTCAATGCTATGGAATTCTGGGGAGTGTAGTTTTGGGAGACGTTTAGCCTTCTCTGTCAGAGGGCCCCTTGCTCAGGGGGCCACTCTCTCAGCCTCAGAGAGGATGGCAAAGGCCAACCCACTCCTGAAGAAACTTGCCAAGAAAACCCCTCTGGGATAGGTTCTCCTGCTACAACAATAATTTGGCCAAGTCACACTCTCTCAGCCTCAGAGGGTGACCATGGCAAACCCCCCTCTGAAGAAACCTGCCAAGAAAACCCTGGGATAGGTTCGCCTTAAGGGTTGCCATGAGTCAGAAATGACCTGAAGACAACAACTTGGCCAAGTCACACTCTCTCAGCCTCAGAGGATGGCCATGGCAAACCCATTCTGAAGAAGCATGCCAAGGACATCTCCGATAGGCTTGCCTTAGGGCCCAGAGGGACCAGACATCCTCCTTTTCCAGGACACATCCTCCATTTCAGCTTCCTGGCCATGGGGGATTCCAAAATGCCCTCCATTTTGAGCAGGACTAAGCAACATGCATTTATATTCATGGGGACTGTAGTTTTGTGAGCCTCCTCTCTGTAAGAGAGAGAGCTCTGGTGCCACGATAAGCTACAATTCCCAGGATTCCCTAGCAATGAGCCAGGGCAGGTAAAGTGTTCTCAAACTGGATTATTTCTGTAGTGTGTTTTGGACCTAAATCAGCGTGAGGTAGTTATTAATGGTCCAAAACACACTGCAGAAATAATCCAGCTTGAGACCATTTTACTGGCCTTGGCTCGATGATAGGGAATTCTGGGAACTGTAGTTTTGTGAGACATTTAGCCTTCTCCGTCAGAGAGCTCTGGTGTCGCAAGAAACTACAGTTCCCAGGATTTCCTAGCACTGAGCCAGGGCCGGTAAAGTGGTCTCAAACTGGTTTATTTCTGCAGTGTGTTTTGGACACTTGCGAATGACGCACCTCCACAAGGCTGCATCCGCACTGCAGAAATAATCCAGGTTGACCCCACTTTTAACAGCCATGCTTCTTGGTCTGCAGTTGGAGTAACTAGTTGTGGCTGAACTCCACTGGTGTTCAGACTTAGGCATAAATTTTAGGGGACACCACCTATTTATGTATCACATGGAACAACTTTTCAGAATGCAGATGAGAGAAACCGATTGCTGCTCAGCATCTTTGTCATTTCTCCTCTCTTGTTAACAGGGTTCATGGCGTCCGCTGTGCCCCCCAATTTCTCCTGGGTAGTACCAGGCCTTCTGGCAGGGCTGGCCATGCCACGGTTGCCTGCACACTACCAGTATATGTATGAGAATGGTATCCGGCACCTTGTCTCTCTCACGGAACGTAGCCCGCCTTACCATGATACCTGCCCTGGCATTCAAGTGCACCGCCTGCGCATCGCAGACTTCTGCCCACCTTCGCATGAGCAGATCCAGCGCTTTTTGCAGATTGTGGAAGATGCCGGTGCCAAGAGGGAGGTAATTCCTGTTCTGAATTGAGCATGTACTACAGTAGAGGAAATGGCTTTATCCCAGGACGGGTGTTGTTTCCCAACTAAACCAGTATTGTCTTTTCTGACTGGCAGCAGTTCTCCAAAGTGTCAGAGGACCTTATCAGATGTTGGAAATGGGAAGTATAATCTAATGGCAATCTGAACACAATCATGGGGTTTCACGTTATTGCGAATTAAAGCATCTCACGCAATTCCGGGCAAAAGGGAAGTCATTCCAAATGCAATCATGAGGTTTCATGTTATTGTGAATTAAAGCATCTCACGCAATTTCAGGCAATGGGTCATTTTGGGGTAATGGGAAGTCATTCTGAACGCAGTTGGAATTCACGTTCGGAAGTCATTCTGAACGCAATTGGAATTCATGTAAATTCACTAAACTAGCGAATTCCCGTGAATTTGAATTGGCTGCAATTGGCTCCATTTACAATAAAGAGAAATTCCTCTCATCTGATAAGGTCCATAGAGAAAATAGATTTTCTTTGATGGGAGCAAGGAGGAATCCACACAGTATGAGTAATATCCCTCACTAGTCATACAGAGGGAGGGAATTGCATGCACTAAAACTATGCTATTAAGTTGCCTTTTCTGGCTCCTCTTTTACTGCTGCATTCACACTGGGGAAATACAGTAACCCGGTTTGGCCCCGCTTTAATTGCCTTGTCTCAAGGCTCTGGAATTCTGGGAGTTGGAGTTTGTTGTGGGGTCCAGAGCGGAGCTCCGCTCCGCTCTGGGCCCCACAACAAACTCCAACTCCCAGAATTCCAGAGCCTTGAGACAAGGCAATTAAAGCGGGGCCAAACTGGGTTATTTCCCCAATGTGGATGCAGCCTCAGTTTCCCTTTCCCTTTTCTTCCCTGCCTTCACTCAGAGCTAGCTAAGTCTCAAAGCTCTCACTCTCTGTTTACTTAGATTCTCACTCTGTTCAGTCTTTTCCTACTTTCTTTCCAAAGGCTCATTCTTTTTCTCTTTAACTTTGTTTGTCTTCACTGATTCTCCCTGTCTTTTTGCAATGCAACTCTTTCTGGAACAGGAGAAGAGAAAGAGTCTTCTTTCGAACATGGCAAACCATATACTGGTCACAGAATTATGGTGGAGATGACACCGTCGCCTGCTTAATTGGAAAGCTGTTGCTTTTCGGACATCTGACACCTGTAATATGCCATTCAGAGCATGGCGACACGGGTCAGATAAAACAACCTCACCTTGTTTTCACAGCTAGCCATCCAGATGACATACAGGATAATTCAGGGCAAATCCTGGTCTTTCCAGTGCTTCGGGGCTTTAATCAGGAGGACAGAAAGTGGGGATTTATTCCTGATTTGAGTGGAAAATCCTTGCATGTGTGCGTTTGGACTGTGCCTGATAGCGGCATTACTTTGGGGCTAGAGGCAGGAGCTTTTGATGGATGGGATTTGGGTTTGGCGAGCCTGGTGTTGCCATCTTTTTCTATGTTCTTCAGTGTATGATCAGCCATAAAATTAGCGGTGAGGGATTAGGTTGGGGTACCCCCTTCCTCTTTCTCGCCCCTTCTTGAGTGTTGTGTTTGTTTTTACTGTTTGAACTCTTTCCCCCCAGCCTTCCCTCCATCTGTCAGGATTCAAGTCCCTCCGATTGCCTGCCGATAGACGTTGCGTACTTACCGTATTATCAGTAATAGATGATGGGAGGTGCTGTGCTGGGTTGATGGTGATGTTGGCTGCTCACATTCTTGCAAATGTTTAACAAGCTGAAGCGCGGGGAATTGAGATTAGGATAGGAGCTTCAAGGCTGGTCTCATGAGAATGGCTAATAGGAAGTTGGAAAGAGAGACAACTTGGGGAAATGCCAGTGCATTTTGATATATGGATGAGTGGGGTACAAGACCAACCAAAATTTGAATTGCTATGTGCTTTTATTGAGCGGTTCAACAGGCATTATTTTAGTCCTGACAATATATGTCTGCTATGAACATTTTAGGTTTTCTCAATTTAAAAAATAGTGGGTTTTTTTTTAAAAAAATCTTGTTTGCTACTAGAGGTTGAATTTCTGAACTAAGGTGATCCTGTACATGACATCATTCATATGTTTGTTAACACACTCTCTCTCCCAATTCCCCCATAACATATCATGTAATCTATTACATTGTGGATCTCTAAACAAGTAAATAATTGAAGTGGGGAGGGATAGTGTGAGATCTCTGCATGAGTGAACAAGGGAATGATAGGGGAGGATCGGGGGGGGGGGGGGAAGGAAACATGCAAGCTCCACTCTCGTGATCCCAAAACTGTGCTCTTTAAGGAATTTTGGACTTTAGCTCCCAGAATCCCAGACGATTGGCCAACATGGCTGAGGCTTCTGGGAGCTGAAGTCCAAAATCTCTTAACGGGCACAGTTTGGGGACCACTGCTCTAGTCGTTGAAGTGAAAACGAAGACGACAGAATGCTGATGAGGGGGAAGGATTGGAGGAAAAACAAACATAACACTTGTGTGGTGGGGAGGCAGGAAGACGGAGGGAATATCCCATTCTAACCCCTCACTGCTGATGATAATAATAATAATAATAATAATAATAATAATGTTTATTTATAGCCCGCTCCTCTAATAAAATACTCGGAGCGGGGTACAGCAAAATAAAAAGATACAGAGTAAAAACAACAATCACATCCCACTCCAACCACCCCCCTTAAAACTGAATTAAATCTAGACAGTTTAAAATTAACACAGTTAAAATTGGTCGACAGTTATTAAAATAAAGTGCATTTTCATGAACAGTCCGTGTGCAAGGCCGCATTAAATCGATTTAAGTAAGTATTAAATAAAGGGATCTCATGGCTGAACATTTTCATAAATAAAAAATAAATAAAATAAATATTTCTTTATTTTTATGTGTCCTCATGTAAGTGTCCTCCCCCCACTGCACAAGTGTTACATTAAAAAAAAACCCTCATTCTCTCACTGGGGCGGCAAAAGGGGAAACAGTATTGGATGGCAAGACATCAAATCAGAGTAGATGCAATAGACTGACCAGCAAACAATAAGGGCTACTGGCTGATAGGTTGATGCGTGCTAGGAAAGGGTGGAAAAGCAAGTTCACTGGAGGATATGTCTGGCTAGTAATGCTAATATCACCTTCCTGGATCTGTGAGTGTGTGGCAGGAGCGGAGGTGCAACAAAGTAAGGGCTGTTCGACAGTGGAACACACTTCCTTGGAGTGTAGTGGAGTCTCCTTCCTTAGAGGTCTTTAAGCAGAGTCTGGATGGCCATCTGTTGGGGATGCTTTGATGGAGAATTCCTGCATGGCAGGGGGTTGGACTGGATGGCCCTTGTGGTCTTTTTCAACTCTGTGATTCTATGATGATTCTATGATGATTCCATGGTAAGTGACACAGCTCTCCTAATGGCGCTCTTACTTATGCCAGTCAAATTGGGAAACCTTGGTGAAGGGAAAGCCTGGATGTTGTGGCAGTGTTGGACACTGGGTGTATTGGATGACTTTTGAACCCTGCTTTGGTTGTGGGGTTGGGCTTGCCATCCAAGGAAATGGACACCCCATTAACTTTGTTCAAATGGATGACAGTGACATGCAGGGAGGTCTAGCCCAGCACCAGACATTGGTGGTTCTCTTAGGCATGGGAAGCCATTGGGAGAGCATTCAATTTGTGATGGCTCCCACTTTGAACTATCCTCTGGTTCTGGGTCTGAATTTTCTCAAATTCCATGACCCCAGAGTTCAGTGGAATAGAGAGCATGCTTATCAAATTTACAGGTAAGTTAGGAGGGATATCTAATACCCTAGGGGACAGGATCAGAATTCAAAATGACCTTTGTTGTTGTGTGCTTTCAAGTCATATCTGACTTATGGTGACCCTAAGGCAAATCCATCATGGAGTTTTCTTGGCAAGTTTCTTCAGAGAGGTTTACCATTGCCATCAGAGGCTGAGAGAATGTTACCTGCCCAAGGTCACCCAGTGGGTGTACATGGCTGAACCACAGATTAGAAAACTGGGCCCAAACTGCCAAAATGAATTTCAACAGGGAGACTGGTAGAATCAGTGAAAAAGCAAAGGAGAAAAAGAATGAACCTTTGGAAAGAAGATGGGAGAATGCTACCTCCATACCTTTTTGGTCTCTGCAGAAAAATGTCTTGGTTTAACTACTGAAACGTGGATTTCTGAACTGAAGTATATGACAATATCTCAACTGGTGGTATAGAAGTGGGCCCTAGTGTTGGACCATGCAGTGTTGGACTGGGACCCCACAAAACATTTAGGCAGCTGTAAAGATTTGGGGGTTTGCCAGTTTCTGTAGGTGGATCATTCCAAACATTGATGAAATCCTAGCCTGATCTTCTCTTAAACTCTTTACAAAAGTCTTTTGAAACACAAAAGAGGTAGTAAATGGTTATGTTTTCACCCTAACTTCTTGTATTCTCTTACCCACCCTTAGGCTGTGGCAGTGCATTGCCTGTTGGGATTTGGCCGAACTGGAACAATGCTAGCTTGTTACCTAGTGAAGACCCAAAAAATTACTGGTGTTGATGCTATCCATGAAATCCGGAAGCTGCGCCATGGCTCCATTGAAACACATGACCAGGAAAAAGCTGTTGTCCAGTTCCACCATCGAATCAAATAGCCAGAGGAACAAACTGACTCTTCTCTTAAGGAGCTCAGATTTATCCTTTTTTTTTTTTTTTTTTTTTGGCCAGTTGCAAAGTAGTTTAGTACTTTGCTGATCTCCTTGCTTCACCCGTGGTTGGTTCTCCCCATGCTATTTCTTTCCTTTTTACACTTAGTGGTTGGGTACTAAACTCTTGTAAGTTCCCTATTTGCTGGTCATCTCCCTAGCAGCGATTGTTGTGCTTTCCGCTCTCTTTTGTGTTCAAAGAGATCATGTAATAGCTGTGTGTACAATCGGACACCTGCTCCTGGCCTTTATGGAGTGAATGCAAATAGTGAAGAGAAACAGAAACTTAAAATTTCATCAAACCAGGAAGACAGATGATAGAAGCTACTAAAACTGAACAGAGAAATGAAATTTCAGTGATACTGTATACAAACAGTAGAACATGGAGGCGCATTACACAATAATTCTTCAGATTTTTATGTACCACCACCCTTCTGAAAATCTTCTTAACAAATCTCTCTCCCTGTACACTGTGATATGAAAAGGGAATCCATCATATGTTCACAAGTCAGAGCTGGATTCATAAGGAAAGTGCCAGAGCTCAAAAGTTTAAAGGTTGTCTGTATCACCTGCTATCTTCCCTTCAAATCCCTCTCCTTACTTTTATCTAATATATACACTTACGATTATTCACTGAGGACAAGGCAGGTTTGGGAAGGCCTTCCCTATGTTAAGAGAAGAGTTGAGCAAACTGGGGGTCCAGGGGCCATTTTTCCTGTCTTGGGACTACTGTGAGCTGTATCATCTGCCCATAAAAATACTCTTAAGACTACATCTGATTCTATAATAGTGCTTGGGATAGGAACAAGGCATGTATGTATGTATGGCCTCACCTTGTTCTAAAATATAAAGCAGCATGTTTTGACCCCGATTTTCATTGCATGTGTGTGTGAGAGGGGGAATCTAGAATCAGCCCAAGGCCTACAAAAATGACTGTGGATGCATTTGAACTCCCAGGCCATGTGATTCCTTTTCCTCACTTTGCCGGTTCAAGATATTTGATATTAAAATCACAATGCTCCAGAATTGCCAGAAATTAAATCCATACGTGCTTTGAGATAACAAAGGATAACAAAGAAGGAACTTATCTTGCTTCCCTAAGGAAGACTTCCAAAGTGTGGGAGCAGCTTCTTCCGTTTTCTCATTGACTGTCCGTCTGAAGGCAGTTGGACAAAAAGAAGCGTCTCTCCTGCAGACCTTAAAATTCAAATAACTTGGGCCAGAGCCATATAGAGCTTTATAGGTCAAAACCAGGACTTTGAATTGTGCTTGTTAACAGACCACCAGACAGTGGAGCTGTTGCAGCAGAGGAGTTGTGTTGCTCCTGTCATCGGCACCCATTAGCCATCTGGCTGCTATGAAGCTGCAGAGCACTTTTCAAAGGCAGCTCTAATGTAGAGTGCAGTTCAGTAATCCAGTCGGGATATAACTGAGACATGTGTCATCGGGGCCAGGTCAGATGTCCCAAAGAACAAGTGCAGCTGGGAGCACTAGCTTTAACAGCAAACGTTCTGCTGAAACTTGATCATCCAGGATCAGGGCTGAATCCAGAAGTACAGATAAGCTGCAGGCCTGCGTCTTCAGAGGGAGTGTAACCACATCCAGCACAAGCTGTGTGCTTATTCCCTGGTCTGCCTTTGAACTCATCAGACACACTTCTGTCTTGTCTGGATTAAGTTTCAATTTGTTCCTCCGCATCCAGTGTCATCACTTGTCCTTGGGGGGTTAATTTACTTCAAATGTACATGCGCATGGTTTTAATTGTTGTGGCCTGTTTTAAACTACACTCATCCCTCCACATTCGCTGGGGTTAGGGGCACAGGACCCCTGTGGATGTGGAAAAACCGCAACAAAAACACTATGTTTTTACCAGAGAGAACACCTCTCTAGGAATCTCTAGATCTTCCAGGGCAACAGCTGCCAGACATTGACTAGAGAATTGCACTGGAGGAGCTACAAATGCCTAGTGAAGTGTTCTCTCTAGGAATCTCTAGATCCTTCAGTGCACTTTTGGCTAAAGTTGGCCATAGAGCTACGATATTCCTAGCGAAGACATGTTAATGAAATCCATGAATAACCAAAGCTGCAAAAGTCAAAGCTGCAAATGTGGAGGGACGAGTATATAATGTTTAGTATGTTTTATCCTGTTTAAGTTATTTCTTGTTTTAATTTGGAATTGTTTTACAATGTTTATTGATTTATCTGTATGGTGTCCTAAAATCTCTCAATACAGGGTGGGATAGAACTATTTAAATAAATAAATATACAACCAGTTACCACCAGAGTGCCAAAAAAAAAATCTGCAAATTTGATAAGTATGCCCCCAATTCTGTCATCCAAGTCATTAATAAAGATATTGAATAGCACTGGGCCCAGGACTGAACCCTGTGGGACCCCACTGGTCACTTCTCTCCAGGATGAAAAGGAGCCGTTGTTGAGCACCCTTTGGGTTCGGTCAGTCAACCAGTTACAAATCCATGTAACAGTTAGCTGGTCTATCCCACATTTTACAAGCTTGTTTGCAAGAATGTCATGGGGAACCTTGTCAAAGGCCTTACTGAAATCAAGATATACTATATCCACAGCATTCCCTTCATCTACCAAACTGGTAATTTTATCAAAAAAGAGATCAGATTTGTCTGGCATGACTTGTTTCTCTGAAACCCATGTTGACTTTTTGTGATTATGGCATTGCCTTCTAAATGTTCACAGACACAGAGAGCATCTTCGGAAGGTCAAGGACATATCCTGTAGGACATATCCATGACGGAGGTGCTCCTCTGGTGGGAGATGAGCCCAACAATGTACTGAAAACAAAGCATATAGTGGGAACTGGTATAGATCCCAGTAGTGCCAATCGTGACCCTTTCTGGTGGAGGAGCAAGAGGCAGTGGACTCTGAAGACATGCCTCTCAAAGCTGAGTGGCTTTGAAATGCCACTGACATGTTGATCATGAATATCAAGGTGAAGAGAAACAGTGACTTGGAGATTAATAAGAATGTCTATGGCATGGAGACTGAGAAGGGGACTTATACCTAGAAGACCTGATATGATTTCGGTGCATTTCAGGTGGATTGCAAAGTTCTGTCTTTACCGAACTCAGTGAACAGACTTTCATATATAAAAATGATTCTGGCCATATAAAAATTGCATGGGTCAGTAAGGATCCGTGAGAGTCTGTGTCTCAGTTTTTGTCCCCTGGTGGCATATGGGTATATGTGCCATGATTTTTGTTGGTCAGCCTATGGCTAAGGATAGGAGACATTATTTGGGTTAGTGAGATCCAAAACATGCTGCAGAAATAATCCAGTTTGAGACTCCTTTAACTGAATGGCTTGGTGCTAGGAAGTGGTAGTTTATCGTGGCACCAGAGACTCAATGTCTTACAAAACTACAATTCCCAGAATTCTCTAGTGATGAACCCGGGGCAGTTAAAGAGGTCTCAAACTGGATTATTTGGACCTTAGCTAGTCAGGTATGTTTCGGGGGATGCCATTTAAAAAACCTACAGCTTCCCAAGGATCTGTTCTTTGGATGCATGTTTTTGCACTCTGGATGTAAGGGAACTGTGACTTCTGTGGTTTAACCTATGACTTGAAATGGGAGACACAATTCCGGTGTGGTTCAGGGGAATCAGATGGTGAGATCCTATGAATCAGTGAGGATCCATGCCTTGGAGTCCTGTTTTTACACCCTGGTGTAAAGCATTAGCTCCCAACCTGTGCTCCATGGGTGGAACCTCTGGTGTAAGGGATTCCTGCTTTTTTATGGATCAGCCTATGACTACAGATAGAAAATATAAAAGTGTGGTTCACAGCAAACTGATGGGAAATCCTATGGATCCATGTCTTGATTGGTGAGAGGGAACCATGGTGGTTGTGGTTCAGCCTGTGGCTAGGGAATGTAGGCATGATTTAAGAGAGGTTCAGGATGATGCAATTAAAAAATCCTATTGATCTGTTAAGATCTGTGCCTCAGATCCATATTTTTGTCACCTGATGGCACACCGGTGTATGTTTGTAGTGATTCCTGCTGTGGCTAGAGACCAGATTCATGAACTGTGTCATTCAGATCTGACTGATGTAAAAATATATGGGTCCTGAGGATCTGTGCTTCAGATCCATGTTTTTGCTCCATGGTGGTGTCAGTGTGCCAAACATGGGGTTGCTGTGATTCATTCTGTAGAGCTGAAGGTGATCTCTGATAGGAGAGTGGTTTGAGTGTCATTCTTTGGGAAAAAATATGATCCATTTTTCATATTTCATAGGACCCAACTTTTACCCACCCCTGAGTCCATGATTTGAATGTGTTTTTGTTGTTGTGTGTGCCTTCAATTCATTTTCAGCTTACATTGACCCCTAAGGTGAGCTTATCGTGGGGTTTTCTTGTCAAGATTTGTTCAGAGGGGGTTTGCCATTGCCTGGCGGTGAGTCTGAGAGTGTGTGACTTGCCCAAGGTCATCCAGTGGGTTTCCACGGTTGAGCTGGGACTTAAACACTGCTCCCCATAGCCTAACGCTCCAACCACTATACCACATGGCTGGCTCTTTGTGAACTGTAAGCAGGTCTTAAATCTGTCAGGACATGAAAGGAGCGGCAGGTGGTGCTCTTTCCATAAGTCTGGGAGAGTCTCTTGCTACAACTAGTAAGAGAGACCTAAAGAGGTTGTAAGTGAAGTTTTGAAAGGTATGTCATATACCTTCATGTTGCATGTCAGGCAACTCTGTGAGTTTCCTATGTAAGAAATCCTCAGAGGTAGTTTTGTCTGAAATATGGCCTAAAGCACCCAGTATACAGAGTTTATATTACCCCCCAAAATATGAGTACCTCTTTCCTTCCTTTTTGGAAGGGGGCTGCTAACAATTTTTTGTTTTTAGTTGGGACTTCTACTGGAAAAAAAGAGGGAAATAATAAGTAATCTTGCAGCTCAGTATAGAATGGGATCTTCTCAGAATTTTGCAAAAGCTGTATTTTCCCCCTCACTTTTTAAATTTAGTTTCAAGAGTCTTTTCAAGAACCTCAGTCTCACAAAATCTTTCTTGATATTTTAGCTCTAAGGCTCATTTACAAATGTGGAAAACACCATCCTGGAGTACTTAGTCCATCACTCAGTTTGTACTGTGGCCATTCAGTTGTCTGTGGGAAGCCCTTTAGATGTGCATGAGTGCAGTTGCGCCCTCCACCTTGCACTCTTCAGCAACTGGTACTCAGGGCACATGTGTTTGTTTGTGTGTGTCAAACCAGTGCTTCGTATTGTGTAAACCGATTGACAGCCACCGTTGGTGCTATTCCACATTCTGCTTAAAGACACTGGAATCTGGAGTCTTTTCCATCTGAACCAGATGCGGTGCTACTAATGTCTAAAGCTCTTGTCTTTTCAGTGGCTGTTGTGGGAGTGGAAGTGGCAACATGGTTCATTTGAGTGAACTGACCAGCGAGCAAGTGAGCAGCTGACTCCCTGAGAATAGAGTGTGATAGCTGCACAAATGTGGCACAGCTGGGCCATAACAATGTCATACCTGTGCTGCCCCAGGGTCTCAGGGATTTGGGCTCATTCGGTTGTCAAAATAATCAGCGGGTTGTCATCTTCACTCCCCTCTCGCCTTCAGGAAGCTCATACAAACTAACAGGTGTTTTTAATTCACAAGAGAGAATTGCACAGAACTAGGATGCTGGTGAGTAGTTCCTTTTCCTAGACGATTCTTCCTTGCTCAAAAGCAAGGAGGGTGACTTTTCAGGTAGACGACCACAGACTCTGGCTTCTGAAGGAGCTGGAGTGGATGATAGCTTCATGCATTCTTTTTAAAAAGGATCTTTGGTGGAAGGGAGCTGCAGTTGGCTAACTGGCCATGCAGTGCATGAGGATAGTTTGGCAGTCAGAGAACTTGATTAATCTTTCTATTGCTCACCTACAAGAGTGAATCATTCTATCTCAGCCTAATTTCTTTTGCAGGGTTGTTTGTGTTGCTGTATGTTCCTTGGAGGAAGGGACAATGCACATTTTAAATAAAACAAAAAGGCTTACAATCTAAAAACATATGGCACAAAAGAGTTGGGATAGACATACTGAGATTTGTGAATGTTAACATTTTCCTATTTATTTATTGAAGATGCCAGCCACAGATGGTGGTGAAACGTCAGGAATAAACTCTTCTTAGAAAATGGCCACAGAGCCCGAAAAACCCACCAAAAACATTCGGTTCATGCTTGTGCCCATTTCTGGCTTAATTCTGGGAGTGGGCTGGGTGGACTTTAATGATCCTAAAATCAAATGGCAGGCAAGGAAAATTAGTTTCCCCAACGCATCTTTCTCGTTTCACACTAATAATAATAATAATAATAATAATAATAATAATAATAAAAAATTTTATTTCTAGCCTGCCCCTCTGAACAGGCAGTCGGGGCGGGGTACAAGAGAAGTTAAAAAAACATCAAAATTAAAATATCCAATCCCATTCCCAACTCCCCCCCTTAAAAAAGGATTAAACCAAAGACAAGTTAAAAACAGTTACAAATAAACAAAATCCACAATGTCACATCAAAAGACTTCCTGAGCTGTTTAACCAGATGGAAACTAAGAACTAGCAAGACATAGAGCCGGGGAATGTTAGACATTTTCCAGGAAGGCCTGCCGAAACAGATGCGTCTTCAAAGCTTTCTTAAAGCTGTCAGTCGATGGAATAAGACGCATCTCGTCTGGCAGGTCATTCCAAAGCTTGGGGGCCACCGCTGAAAAGGCCCTCTGGGAGGTCTGCACCAACCTGGTCTTCCTGGGCTGTAACAGATTCCTCCCAGAGGATCGAAGTGTGTGTGTGTGTGGGGGGGGCTTCGTACGGGGAGAGGCGATCCCTCAGATAGGATGGACCCGAGGCATGTAGGGCTTTATAGGTCAAAACCAACACTTTGTACTGTGCCCGGAAACTGATTGGAAGCCAGTGGAGAGATTCTAGCACAAGTGTCATGTGCTTTCTCCTAGATGTACCAGTAATGAGTCTGGCTGCCCTATTCTGGACCAGTAGTAGTTTCCGAGTTAAGCACAAGGGTAGCCCCATGTAGAATGCATTACAGAAGTCCAGTCGTGAGGTTACCAGTGCGTGTATCACAGATTCTAGGTGTTTCGTGTCCAGGAAAGGGCGCAGCTGGCAGATCAGCCGAAGCTGGTAACAAGCACTCCTGACCGTCGCATTCACCTGACTAGTCATGTGAAGGGACGAGTCAAGGAGGAACCCCAAGCTGCGAACACAGTCCTTAGAGGAGAGTGTGACTCCATCAAGAACTGGAGATTGTATTCCCAATCCTGGTTTCGGGCCTGTAACTGTGAGTACCTCCGTTTTGCTTGGATTGAGTTTTCCCTCATCCAATCCATTACCTCCTCAAGGCAGCAGTTGAGAGGAGAAATGCCATCTGAGGTCTGAGTGGACGATCTTGTCATGGAGAGATATATCTGAGTGTCGTCAGCGTACTGAAGACACTGAGCTCCATGCCTCCGAATGATCTCACCCAGTGGCTTCATGTAGTTATTAAATAGCATCGGGGACAGGATGGTGCCCTGAGGGACGCTACAATTAAGCTCGATTTTGGGGGAGCAACTGTTCCCGAGCCTCACCCTTTGGGATCTGCCAGAGAGAAAGGACCGAGACCACTGGAGGACGGTGCCACCGATCTCCAACTCTCTCAGCCGCTCCAAAAGGATGACTGGTCCTCGGTCAGTGTGATGCCCTGTCTCTAGCTAACTTTTAGTAACCAGACTTCATGGATGAACCCGAAAGGATTTATTCAGCAGTTCAGCACAGAAAGCCAGAACTGGCAACACAACCATGTAATTCTCTTTGATGCCCTCACCCTCTCAGTCTCTCACATTTGGTAACGGTGTCTTTCTCTTTCCCATCATCATGCTCAGCACCTGTTCGCAACAACAGAGCCAGCATTAAAACAGAGACTTCTTTTAAACAACAGGAATAAGTGCTCAACCAACAATAACAAATCCATGGCAGAGGGAGCCTGAAAGGGGACCCTGACCATCAGGGAACTGAGGATCAAAATGAAAGAGTTGTCGAAATAGAAATGGTATGGGAGGCGGTGGAAGGGGGGGGGGCTGGAAACTTTCCAGCCATCTATGCAGACCTCAGAGAGATTTTTGCTTGAAGGGAAAGCGATCAGCTACCCGCTCCACCATCAGAAACAGATTGTGATATTGAACTGGAGCCAGATGCCAAAGCCCCTAAGCCCAAACTGTACTCTGTGACTCCACTAGAAATGTCAAATCTGCGAGAGTTCATTGATAAAAGCCTGGCTAGAGGATTTGTATTTTTTAGATTGTAAGCCTGAGGGCAGGGAACTGTCTAGTTAACAAAGTGTAAGCTGCTCTGAGAGCATTCCTAAAGACCTGGGTATAAATACAACTATTATTATTAATAATAATAATATGCCCAACTATCTCACACTTCACTTACTGGGTGTTTTTCTGAGAATCATAGAATCATAGAATCATAGAGTTGGAAGAGACCGCAAGGGCCATCCAGTCCAACCCCCTGCCATGCAGGAACTCCAAATCAAAGCATCCCTGACAGATGGCCATCCAGCCTCTGCTTAAAAACCTCCAAGGAAGGAGACTCCACCACACTCGGAGGGAGTGTGTTCCACTGTCGAACAGCCCTTACTGTCAGGAAGTTCCTCCTAATGTTGAGGTGGAATCTCTTTTCCTGCAGATTGCATCCATTGTTCCGCGTTCTAGTCTCTGCAGCAGCAGAAAACAAGCTTGCTCCCTCCTCAATATGACATCCCTTCAAATATTTAAACAGGGCTATCATATCACCTCTTAACCTTCTCTTCTCCAGGCTGAACATCCCCAGTTCCCTAAGGCGTTCCTCATAGGGCATGGTTTCCAGTCCCTTCACCATCTTAGTTGCCCTCCTTTGGACCCGCTCCAGTTTCTCCACATCTTTTTTGAATTGTGGTGCCCAGAACTGGACACAGTATTCCAGGTGGGGCCTGACCAAAGCAGAATAGAGTGGCACTATGACTTCCCTTGATCTAGACGCTATACTTCTATTGATGCAGCCTAAAATAGCATTGGCTTTTTTAGCTGCCGCATCGCACTGTTGACTCATATTCAACTTATGGTCTACTTGGACTCCTAGATCCCTTTTACACGTAGTTTTATTCAGCCAGATGTCCCCCATCCTATATCTGTGCATTTCATTTTTGCGTCCTAAGTGCAGTACCTTACATTTCTCTGCGTTGAATTTCATTTTGTTAGCTTTGGCGCAGCTTTTTAGTCTATTCAGGTCATTTTGAATTTTGATCCTGTCCTCTGGAGTATTGGCTACTCCTCCTAGTTTAGTGTCATCTGCAAATTTGATAAGTATGCCCCCAATTCTGTCATCCAAATCATTAATAAAGATGTTGAATAGGACTGGGCCCAGTACAGTGCCCTGTGGGACCCCACTGATCACTTCTTTCCAGGTTGAAAAGGAGCCGTTGTTGAGCACCCTTTGAGTTCGGCCAGTCAACCAATTACAAATCCATGTAACAGTTACCTTGTCTAGCCCACATTTTACAAGAAAAGGGTGGGATCTGAGGCTGGCCATTGACTATTGCAATTTAAATGCTATTGGTGCTACCAATAAGTGTCCTATACCCCAAATAACAAAAAAGGAAGAACAAAACGATCTCTTCAATGAGATAAGGGAAATAAAAAGGAAAGTTCAAACCCAAAACTCGGAATGCCATATGACAAGAACAGGAACACACTACAAGACCAGTAAGAAATAATGATAATAAAATAATGCTTGATGCAATACTACATATAAAACAGCCACATAAAAGAAATGGAAACATGGAATAAATTGTATGAAGAAGATGAACCTCAAAAGCAAGTTGGAAGCTGCATTAAGAGAAATTGGGGAAATAAATCACCCGGAAGAGATGAGAATCCAATTGAACCACTGCAAACCACACATATAGAAGCAACTCTGGTATGAATTAAAGTAGGCCAGCAAATATGAAATAAAGTAATAGATAAATACAATAAATATTCCTTATTTGTTGGCGTAATTTAGTTAATATTATAGTTGCTCCTGTGTATGTGGCTTGTATGCATTTTTAGGGGTGCTTTTAGCTTTCGTATGGTCGTGTCCTCTATTTTTTTCTTGAACATCCTCCATTTTATGGCCCCTTGCTTGTCCTCCTTTTCCAGGACATGTCTTACACCATCTCCTTCTGTCCAGGAGGAGTTCCAAAATGTCCTCCATTTTGCGTCTGAAGAAGATAGAACGTACATTTAGATGAGTGCTTTTGGCCTTTATTGGGCCACATGCACCATTTTTGTTTCTCACGTCTTATATTTCATAGTGCCTTGACTCCCTTTCAGGGTGACCAGATGTCCTCCTTTTCCAGGACACACCCTACATCTCCACCTTTTGTCCAGGAGAAATTTCTATTTTGAGATCTAAATTTCCATTTATGTGAGTGTTTTTAGCTTTTTATTGGGCCATGTCCTCAATTTTTCTTCAATGCCCTACATTTCATGGTGCAGGGCCACCACATGTCCTCCTTTTCCAGGACATGTCCTACATCTCCAGACTCAATGACCAAAATGTCCTCCATTTTGAGATATAAATGTCTATTATTATTATTATTATTATTATTATTATTAATTTTCTTGTATTCTGCCTTTCTTCCAATATAGGGACTCAAGGCAGTGAACAGGCATAAAACAATACAATTTAAAAATAATACAAAATATTAAAATAAATATAAAATTTAAAAAAATTAAAAAGATTAAAACAGTTATAAATTAAGGATTAAAAACAGTTATACATTAAAATATATAAAATGTATGAGTGCTTTTAGGTTTTATGGGGTCATGTCTTCAATTTTTCTTCAGTGTCCTACATTTCATGGTGCCTTGTCCTCCTTGCAGGGCCACACGGCCTCCTTTTAGAGGACATGTCCTACATCTCCACCTTCAGTGACAACAGTGTCCTCCATTTTCAGCCTAAGAAAATACAAATTTCCATTTATATGACTGCTCCCAGCAATTCTGGGGCCACGTCCTCCATGTTTCCCTTAACGTCCTACATTAGTGAGTGACATGTCCTCCTTTTTCAGGGCATGTCCTACATCTCCACCTTCAAAGACCAAAATGTCCTCCATTTCAAGATATAAATCCCCATTTATGGGCGCTTTTATTGGGTCAGGGCCTCAATTTCTCTTTCCAGGAAGTGTCCTACATTTCATGGTGCCTTGTCCTCCTTGCAGGGCCACTACACGCCCTCCTTTTAGAGGACGCGTCCTACATCCCCACCATCAAGTGACCAAAAAATGTCCTCCATTTTGATCCTAAGGAGATACAAATCCTCATTTATTTGACTGCTTCCAGCTATTCTTGGGCCACGTCCTCCATGTTTCCCTGAACGTCCTACATGGCTTGGTGCCTTGCCCTCCTTTTCCAGGACGTGTCCAACATCTGTCACCAAAACACCCTCCATTTTTAGCTTAAGAAGATACAAAAATGTCCATTCCTGGGAGTGCTTTTTAACTTTTATTACCCCCTCCACATTTTTCCCCCTTCAACGTCCTACATTTAACGACTTGTCCTCCATTGGAGGACATTTTGTCCCCCGAGAGGAATCCTGTGAGGAAAACTACAACTCCCAGCAGCCTTTGCGAGCGAAATCTCCTGTCTTCGCCCTCCTCCCAAGCCCCGCCTGTTTCTGGGCTGTGATTGGCTGCAGGGAGAGTCGCCGGGGGCCGCTATTGGCTCGCTCTCGGTGTCAACAAAAACGAGGTGGAGGGAGGCGAGGGGAGGAGGCGCGCGTTGTGCGCATGCGCAGGCCGCCTCTGGAGGCGCTTCTTTTGAGGCTTTTTGGCTCAGGAGCCAAAATGGCGGCTCCAGAGTAGTTTCTCGAGAGGCTCTGAGAGAAAGCCAGCCCTGCGAGGAGGGCCCTGGGCCCCGAAAAGAGCCCAGATTGGCCCCAGAGGCCCAGGAGGGAAAGGATTTGGAAGGTAAAGCTCTCCTTTGGGAGGGATCCCAGGCTGCCCTTTAAGGACTGGGGGGCATTCTGGGAATTTTGCCTGCCTCCAAAGGGCTGAGAGAGTGTGACTCGCCTCATTTTTGTGTGACTGTGTGCCTTCGGGTTGTTTCCAACTTATTCTTAGGTTTTCTTGGCAAGGTTTCTTCAGAGGAGGCTTGTTGCCCTGGCTACTTTCTGAGGCTGAGAGAGTGTGACCTGCCCCCAGTTGTTGTGGTTTTGTGCCTTCAAGTTGTGCCTTTTCTTGGCCAGGAGGTTTTCCATATTCTTCCCCTGAGGCTGAGAGAGTGTGACCTGCCTCCCCAGTGGTTGTGGCTTTGTAAGTCTCAGGTTGACTTCCTATTCTAGGCAACATGACTACTCTCTGAGGCTGAGAGAGTGTGACTTGCCCCAGTTGGTGTGATTGTATGTGCCTTCAACTTGTGTCCGACGTATCCTTAGGTTTCCTTGGCAAGGTTTTTTTTTCTTCAGAGGGGCTACTTTGCCATGGCTCCTTTCTGAGGCTGAGAGAGTGTGACTTGCCCAGGTCGTTGTGGTTGTATGCCTTGAAGTCATTCCTGACTCACGGGACCCTATCCTGAGGTTCTTATTGGCAAATTTTGTTCGGAGGAGATTTGCCATTGCCTTCCTCTGAGGCTGAGAGAGTGTGACTTGCCCAGGGTCACCCAATGGGTTTCCATGGCTGAGCTGGGAATCGAACCCTGGGCTCCAGAGTCGTAGCCCAACCCTCAAACCACTGAACTAGGCTGGAGTCACAGTACTTTCTAAAAATGAGTTTTTAAAAGAATTAGCAGGAACAAACCTAACCAAAGAAGTTGAAGGCTTTCACAGCCAGCATCCCTAATTTTTTGTGGGTTTTTCGGGCTCTGTGGCCATGTCCTAGAAGAGTTTATTCCTGATGTTTTGCCAGCATCTGGGGCTGGCATCTTCAGAGAATCTTCATTTCATTTTCTGAAGACGCCAGCCACAGATGCCGGCGAAACGTCAGGAATAAAGTCTTCTAGGGCTGTGTTCACACTGGAGAAATAAACCGGTTTAAGTGCCGTGGCTCAATGCTGTGAAATTCTGGGAATTGTAGTTTGTTGTGGGGCCCAGAGCGGAGCGGAGCTCCGCTCTGGGCCCCACAACAAACTACAATTCCCAGAATTTCACAGCATTGAGCCACGGCACTTAAACCGGTTTATTTCTCCAGTGTGAACACAGCCTAGGACATGGCCACAGAGCCCGAAAAACCCACAAAAAACTAACCAAGGAGCGTTGTGTCTCACATCCAATAATGATGTTGAAGATGATGATGATATTTATTTTTTACCCGCCTCTCCCCACAGATTGAGGCAAGGAGCAACAACAAGGAACTGACACACCACATCAGGTGAAACACATCCGTTAAAATACACATCAATTTAAGCAGAGGAGCATACAATTTAAAAGTTGTATTTTATCACTGATATTCAAACTTTTTCTACTTCTGTTAAGGACTTACTATTTAGTCTGCATGTAAGTTTATCTCATTCAATCCTGTCCATTAGTTTTATTAGCCACTCTTCAGGTGATGTTATTGTTATCCCTTTCCAATATTTAGCTAAGAGAATGCATGCAGATGTCACAATACACAGAATTAATTTCCAATGCTCTTTTTGAGCAGCGCAAACTTTTGCTGTCTTGGTCAGCATCCCTGTATACTGCCCTGACTTCAACAAGAGAGTATAAAAAGCCTCTGAATGACCAGGGAATGCCTTTGTATATGGTTCAGTGAGAGTTTCCGAAATACCAAGATAAAAAGGACAATGCAGAAGAACATGAAGAGTTATTATTTCAATTTCACTAGAGTTGCAGAGGCATTTACAGATGATGATACGGAGTCTTTTAAAGTTTCCCTTCTTGTATTGCTGATGGCAAAGCATTTATTCGAGCAAGAGTAAAAGCTTTACGAAAAGGTGAACTTGGTGAAAGAAAAAGTCATTTCTGGGCGCGAGATGGTTCAAAGGTTTATGTTTGTTTATGCTTGTTTATGCGGAAGCTTCCGCTTAGCTGACCTAGTTGTTTGACTTCAAGTGTGGATTTTATTAGTTTTGGATCATAACTTTGCTCAAACAAGTTTTTGTGGTGTAGGAAGCTACCCTATTCTTTCCATGTTATTTCTGCCTCTAGGACCACCTTTTCTCTTAAAGAAGTAAAGTCCGAAAACCCATTTGCCTTGTTAACTGACCTGTATGTGTATATTAAGTTGATGTTTTCAGATTATCCAAATAAGAAATCTCCAGCAGTTAACAATTATAATAGACTGTCTGTCCAAAAACCAACATGGAAGCGGGAGTGAAGACTGGCATTTTTGTTTGTGTAACTCTTGCATCCTTTGGTTAATAGGATCAGAGACTAGAGGATGGAAAATACTGTATTTCTTTTCCCAGATTTAGATGTTGGATGAGACACCTGAATGATAGTTTAGTTAGGTTGATAGAAATCAAGGTTCATGTTCCCACAGAATTAAACTTCATAGAATCATAGAATCATAGAGTTGGAAGAGACCACAAGGGCCATCCAGTCCAACCCCATTCTGCCATGCAGGAACTCCCAGTCAAAGCATCCCCGACAGATGGCCATCCAGCCTCTGTTAAAGACCTCAAAGGACGGAGACTCCACCACACTCCGAGGGAGTGTGTTCCTCTGTCGAACAGCCCTTACTGTCAGGAAGTTCCTCTTAATGTTGAGGTGAAATCTCTTTTCCTGCGGCTTGCATCCATTGTTCTGTGTTCTAGTCTCTGCAGCAGCAGAAAACAAGCTTGCTCCCTCCTCAATATGACGTCCCTTCAAGTATTTAAACAGGGCTATCATATCACCTCTTAACCTTCTCTTCTCCAGGCTAAACATCCCCAGCTCCCTAAGGCGTTCCTCATAGGGCATGGTTTCCAGACCCTTCACCATCTTAGTTGCCCTCCTTTGGACACGCTCCAGTTTTTCCGCATCCTTTTTGAATTGTGGTGCCCAGAACTGGACACAGTATTCCAGGTGGGGCCTCACCAAAGCAGAATAGAGTGGCACTATGACTTCCCTTGATCTAGACGCTATACTTCTATTGATGCAGCCTAAAATAGCATTGGCCTTTTTAGCTGCTGCATCGCACTATTGACTCATGTTCAACTTGTGGTCTACTAGGACTCCTAGATCCCTTTCACACATAGTTTCATTCAGCCAGATGTCCCCCATCATATATCTGTGCATTTCATTTTTGGCTCAGCTTTCTAGTCTATTCAGGTCATTCTGAATGTCAATCCTGTCTTCTGGAGTATTGGCTACTCCTCCTAATTTGGTGTCATCTGCAAATTTGATAAGTATGCCCCCAATTCTGTTGTCCAAATCATTAATAAAGATGTTGAATAGGACCGGGCCCAGGACAGATCCCTCTGGGACCCCACTGGTCACTTCTCTCCAGGATGAAAAGGAACCATTGTTGAGCACCCTTTGGGTTCGGTCAGTCAACCAGTTACAAATCCATGTAACAGTTAACTTGTCTAGCCCACATTTTACAAGCTTGTTTTCAGGAATGTCATGGGGAATCTTGTCAAAGGCCTTACTGAAATCAAGATACACTATATCCACAGCATTCCCCTCATCTACCAAATTGGTAATTTTATCAAAAAAAGAGATCAGATTTGTCTGGCAAGACTTGTTTCTCTGAAACCCATGTTGGCTTTTTGTGATTATGGCATTCCCTTCTAATTGTTCACAGACTCTCTGTTTAATGATCTGCTCCAGAATCTTTCCTGGAATTGATGTCAGACTAACTGGATGATAATTGTTGGGATCCTGTTTTGCCCTCCTCCAGTCTGCTGGGACTTCTCCTGATCTCCAGGAGTTCTCAAAGATTATTGCCAATGGTTCCGATATTACATTTGCCAGTTCTTTTAATACCCTTGGATGTAGTTCATCTGGTCCTGGAGAAACCTCACCATGTTACCACTCTTGTCACTGTTTCTTTCAGTATAACGTGCTTTGTAAGGTTGTCGTGAGGATAAAGTGGAGAAGAGGAGAGTCCTTTGGTCATCTTGAGCTCATTGGAAAGTGTGACTTAATGGTGTAAATGGAGGCACTAGCGAACCATGTTAGTAGGAGGCAACTTCTGTTGTTTAGGTAGGACACAAATTGGGAAGTTGCTGCCCTCCAGATTTGTTGTTGTGGCTCATTGTCTTGTGGTTGCAGCTGTTGGAAGTTGAAGCCCAACAAATTGGAAGGTCCCCAGCTTCTCCACTCTTGTTAGGAAGAAATGAGTACCAGCTGATTCTGAAACATCTTTCTGGTTTTGTGTATTGTATATGTAAGTAGTTAATAAATGTAAAATATTTATAACTCTTGGGGTGGGGGAAGTATTCAGACTAGTTTATCACAATGGGGCCAGGCAGATGGGGAGAAAGATAGTTGATCCAGGTGCTGGTCCCTATGTCCCAATTCATGTCCTACCTAAACATGGGCAATCCAGCTCCTTACCCTATCCCTAAACTGAGACATTTAAAAGTTGAGTTTATGCTCCAAATAGCCTTTTAAAGTTTGAGCTTCAGTTCCTATCTCTTGAAAGATGCTTCTTGTCTCAAAGGTCAAAATAACATTTGAATTAAAAATCATGGTCCCCCATCCCCAACTTCTGATGTATATGTTCGGACATTATGTTTCAGGGAAGTATAGAAGAGAGTGCAGAGGGCCACAAATGTCCCCTGGACTCTCAGTAGTTGCCCACTTCTGATTTAAAGTACGCAAACCGAGGTACAATGCAATATATAAAAAGAATATAAAAACAAAACTAATTTTAGGGATCAGAAGCCAGACAGGATAATATGGTCTTCCAGTTTTCTGACTGCACAGCAATAGCTCAACAATCAGAAAGCCAATATAACTTTCCTTGGGGTGGAAGTTTACTTATAAAATCTGGTACTAAGAAAGCCCTGGTCTCATGTACTTAAGTGGGGAAACATTTGTTGAAGATGTTGACTTCAGGGCAGGCTCTTACAGAAGAAGGGAGTCTTTTGGACATCATGGCTGCAAACTGTTCTCCTTTAGCAGCTGCCTCTTACCTTCCTAGGAACTGTCTCAAGCAGATAGGTATTAATTTATGTAATTTTAAAAATTGCTGTTATGAGGACTATGCCTTTCCTGTGGGCTTAGCTTTTGCCTCCACTGTTGGTATACAATTCAGCGTTTCGGTAAGATAACCTGAATTGACTTGCTTGTCTTTACTTGCCTTTCATTGAGGGGCAGGGAGAACTAAGATTAGTGTTTTTTCCACCCATTATATGAGAAAGCATGAAGTAGGCAAAACTTCTCCAGTAGCTGGACGCCTTGTTTTCATTGAACCAGATTGTAAAAGCTGGAAAGAACAAGAGGAGGAGAGAAAAGAACAGGGAAAACATTTCCGAGGGAAGTGTGGTTGAGGGATTGCTAAACTCTCTTTCTTTAATTCTTATTTTCTTGCAGTGTTCTCAAATTGATAAGACTGAGAGAGGTTGGTGTTAGACTGTCTAGGAAGGTGACAAGATTTGTCTCCTTGCCGATTGACAAAACAACAAAAATACACATTGTTTGGCGATGACAAGAACAGAAAACCATCTGAAGAGGCGAACAATTTGAGTACTACGAAAACAGTGTTGAAATAATAAATGAAATGTTATAGAACAGAGTACATAATAAATAAATAGAGTTAATACAGCAAGCAAAGGAGCGAAATGTAAGACTCATTTAAGTGAGTACAGAGTTGAATTAAGTGATACAGAGGTTTCCAATGAGTACCAGTTGCTGTAGGCTATATTTCAGAGGAAGGAAGGGGCAAAAACACCTCTGTGTAATCCTTGCCTAAGAAAACCCTATAAAGGAAAATACAACCACAGCCTCACCATTCCATTATGGATGTGAAAGTTCTGTATACCAACATCTCTCACAGGAAAGAACTGAAACACAGTTTTGAATATGGCTAGCTACCAAACTCTACCATCGTACATGGTGGAGTGTATCTAGAGGAGGGCAACCAAAATGGTGAAGGGTCTTATGAGGAGAGACTGAGGGAGCAGGGTATGTTTAGCCAGGAGAAGACATGTTTTAAGGGCTGGTATGATAGGGGAATTTGAAGGGGTGTCATCTTGAGGATGGAGCAAGCTTGTTTCCTTCAGCTCCAGAAAGTAAGACGTGGAGCAATGGATTCAAACTAGAGGAAAAGAGATTCCTCCTCCACATAAGGAAGAACATCCTGACAGTAAGAGATGTTCAGCAGAGGAACACACTCCCTTAGAGTAAGGTGGAGACTTTGGAGGCCTTTAAACAGAGGCTGGATGGCCATCTGTCGGGGATGCTTTGATTGTGTATTCCTGCATGGCAGGGTTGGCCTGGATGGCCAACTCATTCATAAGTCCAGTAATTCACTAATGTGTACTTTTAAATTAATGGCACTGCTGTTAGCACCTGGTGGCATATTGATGGCATGATGATAATTTAGATTCGTAAAAAGGAATCACTTGAAGGTCCACCAGAATTTCAACAGCATCCTCCTCTAAACCTCGATACCAACTCTTGTCTCTGCATCTACTCTGGCAGCAAAATGATAGGTTCTAATAATGCCACCCACAACATCAGAGGTGCATTTCCTTGCTCATTCTCCAACATAACTGCCAGTCTATATTAGTGATGCACAATTGCACTCTCCATTGAACAACCAAGCAGTCTTTATGCAAGAGAATAAATGGACACATATCCAATGACAGTACTCAAAAAACAGTGGCAGAGTGTTTTAACCTTCCTATACAAGTAACATCTTACTTACAAGTAGTGATTCTCAATATTTTTTTTAAAAAATCAAAGACTGAAAAATGAAATAGACGAACAATTGGGATATATTCACAAATTCCCGTCAGCAGTGGTACGAACAGAGACAATGTTTACTTGGCACAATGCATATAATTTATACACATGTCCTCACAGCCACACATGCAACAAAACAATTCTCACCCAAAAATCTACCGAGTTGCTTTCGTGCCTCAGCTCTGTCAGTATCACCTTACAGAACTTTTTGAAGTCTATGATCAGGTCACATATGGCATCTTTTTGTATCCTATTACACTCTGAACCCATTCCCATGACTGTGTCTCTACTAGTGTACTTGAGGTTTAGATTCCTCCTTTCATCCCTCCCTTTGCCTTTTTATATTAACACACAGTGCATTTTTCTGGTTCTGTTGTGCATAAAAATTAGAGGAACTGCCTTGGAGGGTAATGGACTCATTTGTTGGCGTTTTCCAAGTTGAGGTTGGATGGACACCTCTCAGGAATTATTTAGCTGTGGATTCTTGCACTGCAGGGCTTTGGGCTAGATCAGTGCTCCCTGAATGGTGGTCTGTGGACTGGCTCTGATTCATAAGCTACTGGCTGCTACACTGCAAGTTCCAGGAGAGAAAGGCACAGTTGTAGTCGGTGACACAAATATGGTGCTTATCCTTGGCATAACCCTTTTGGTCCCCCACAACAGATAGGTTATGAAGCACTGGCACAATGCTCTTGGGATTCTGTCTAATTCTATGTTTCTGTGATTCAGAGCCATTATAATAATAATAATAATAATAATAATAAATATTTATTTATATTCCGCCCCTCTGGGTGAGCAATTAATGTCCCAATGTCCTAAATTTTTGAGAGAAACTAGCTGAGTGTAAAGAGTAATTGCAAGAATAAGCGTACCTTGTGAATGCTACATATTTAAAGGTTGGAATCACAAAGCCTGTGATTTTGTTTGCTGTTCCTGGGAGGACTCAACAAATTAGTTGTCCTGATACTTTTTAGTGTGCTTTCAGTTGATGATTTAAAAGGGGGCTACTTTGGGGTCATAGTAGTCCAGTTTTGCCTAATCACTTCATGGGATCTCTTCCCCCTCATCTAGTTTGGGAAGGCTTGAGTTCTGCTCCTGTTGTGAGGTCTGGAGAACTTTATATGTCACCCGCCTTATACCAAAGTTCTAGAGCAATGGTCCCCAAACTGTGCCCTTTAAGAGATTTTAGACTTCAGCTTCCAGAAGCCTCAGCCCTGCTGGCCAGTAGTCTGGGATTCTGGGAGATGAAGTCCAAAATCCCTTAAAGGGCACAGTTTGGGGACCACTGTTCTAGAGGAAGGGTAAGCAACCTGTGGTCCTCTAGATGTTGCTGAACTCCAAGCCCCATTATTGCTGACCATGGCTGAAGCTAATGGGAGTTAGAGTGCCATATCTTCTGAAGTCTGGCTTACTGGTCACCCTCTATATAAGGTAAATATACAATGGGAAACTTCTCAGAATCTCAAATTTCCATAATACATGGAGCTAATTGTGCAAGAGAAGACAATTGCTTTAATGTAGCCAAGTGTCGGAGTGGGCTATCACAAACTTGTTGGTCATTCACGTTAAAGGAAAGGAACATTTCAACCACAGTTTGATTTGTTTTATGGTGTTTGTAATCCCCAAGATGCCATGATGGCCACTAGGCATCTTAAGTTTTAGAGCAAGGATGAGCTACTTTTTGTGGTACAACTGACAATACAGCTAAATGGACAAATAATCTTGTAGCATCTTAAAGGCACACAAATGTGTTACAGCATGAGCTATCATGGACCCCTTCTGATGGAATATTAATCTTTTAAGGTGCAACAGGATCTCTGTTTTTGCTGCAAGAGACTCAGATAGCTGCCTCACTGGAAGTGATAGCTAAGTGGAACAGCCGTGCATATGGGCAGTATGCCTCTGAATATCTAGCAGTCTATTATTCTTTTTAGACCTTTGCTTATTGATTCTTCAGAAGCATTGAGTTGGGAATTTTGGGAGGAGAGTGATAGTTTAGAAAGACTAGTCATCTAACTTTGGTGTTTTCCAACAGCTATAGAAGCTAGGTATAATAGGAGTGGAAGTCCAAATAATCTAGCAACACTAGATTGGGGGGAAAGCTGAGCGAAATATTGGCCAAGATGAATCAACTATGCTTTTCATAGAGCCATTCAAAATGTTCCATATTAATTCTTCTTTTTGGAATTTTGCTCCAGCAGGTTTTGCTCTCTGTTGAGGAAGAGATTGGCAGATGGTTTCTATACTTCAGCTCATCTCTTGAGAAGATCTTGAGTTGGTACTACTGAAAGTTCATTGTGGAGATGAAAAATACAGCTTGGCCACAAGACACCACTGCCAAGGTCCTCAGGAATTGCCCAATGGTGTCTCCTGATCTTCATGGGACCTGGCACACAAGGACAACTTGACAGTTCCTTCCATTTCCCTACCTTCTTTTCCACTTGTTTTGGCAGCTAAGCATTTTGGCAAGAGGGCAGTTCTGGTGGTGCTGTGGGGCGTCTGGCAGGGGCAGCTGTGCTATGAATTGGTGTTTATGGATTGTTTACCTTGCCCTGGTCTGCAGCAGCTTCATTGAAGGTAAGGGTGTTGCATTTAAAAGAGGGAGGGGGGACAGTTGCTTATATTTTGGGGGATGATGGTAAGGTGGCATGCCCGCTCTTGCTAAAAAAAATACATTGACTATATGTAATGTATTTCCCGTGGTTACAGCTGGTTCATCTACCAGTCATAACTGAATCAGTTATTATACTTGATAAAAGTGTGATAGTTTTGCCCATCACATTGTTAGTTTCGTAATGAAATTACTTCCAGTTTCAACATGGTATAGTTTAGTTATGCATGGCAGTGATGCTTGCTAGTGGCAATTGTACTCAGTCATCCCTCTGGTTACTGCAGGAGGAGAACATGTAACCATCTGGATGTTGTTGGATTGCAAGTTCCATAAACCCTGCTCAGACCATTCAGGGGATATGGGTGAGCCTTGTGCTGGGAACTGCAGACCAAGAACACTGGGAGGATCATAAGAGTCCCATTTCAGGGCTACTGAGAGCACACAATACACTTTCTAGGCAATATTGCAATTTTTACCAACGGTTGATAGCTAGCACAGTGAAGTGCCTAATGCTGATTTGACCTGGGTAGATCCAGTTTCGAATGCCCACGCAGCCAAGAAGCTCACAGGGTGACACTGGGTATCTTTCTTTATTCTTAGATTGACCTGGGGTTGTTGTGAGGACAAAATGGAGGTGGAGTTGCATGGAGAAAATAAAGGATTCAAGTGCAGGAAGTAAATTTTTGAAAACATGAAGGCTGTAAATCTAAGATACAGTCTTTTTCCAAACAAGGTTTTCCATATAGAGAGAATCCCAAACATGACTTTCCATGTAGTGAGAATTTAAATTTCTTGTGCGCACATACATGCTACTGCAATTCCTCATATACATACAAAAATAGTACAGCCCAGACCAACATATGGCATAACTGAGGACTATGAGATACATGGCATTTCAGATTCCAAAATTCATAGCAGAGCAAAAGCTTTATTAAGTAAAATAATAATAATAATAATAATAATAATATTTATTTCTATTCCGCCTCTCTGAACAAGCAATCGGGGCAGAGTACAGCAGTGGTTAAAACAATATCAAGTTAAAATACCCCTTCCTTACCCTTACCACCCTCCCTTATATATATATATATATAAATATATATATATATATATATATCACCAGTTGCTGTTAGGTCAGTCTTTTGGGGACGAGAATATTAACATCTTTAAGAACATATAAAGGAAAGCATTTGTGATGTGTGCAACTCATAGTATTTACTGCCCACAGGTGACAGTGAAAAAAAACCTCGTACTGTGATTGGTCGGAAAGGAGAGAGCACCATTTTGGACTGCAATTTATTGAAGTCAAATGAGGCGAGTCCCCCCCTGTACGTTATCGAATGGGTGCGCTTTGGTTTCCTTCTCCCCATCTTCATCAAATTTGGCCTCTATTCCCCCCGTGTGGATCCAAATTATGTAGGTGAGTTTGCGTTCCATCCCATGTTTCCATTCCTCACTTGCATCAGCATAGAAATAAATAAATTGACATTACATTTTATTTTTTAAAAAAATGGTTTTCATCTGATTCCCATATTCTGGGCATGGAAATGGTACTTTTGTATTATAGCTGTAGCCCCAGTCTCTGAAACCCGGCATACAGAGCTCAACTAACAGGCAAGACCAACAGGGGTGTTTTTATGTGGGTGTTTAGTGGAGGAGTTTGGAGGGAGAGACCCTGAGTTCTGTTTCAGTACTTACTTAACACTACTGAATATGCACAGTGGGGGAAGTGCTGCAGTTATCTCAACAGCTGTGGTAAGTTTCTGTTCTTGCCTAAAGATGTGAGTAACTTCACCTGCACCAAAATGCAAGCAAGAAGAGCAGCAGTGTCAGTCCTCAGAGAAGACACATGAGATCTTGGAAGGGTTTAGCACATGGAATAACCTCTCTAAACTTTGAGAGAGAGCTGTGGTGGTGGTAGGGGACTCCCTGCCGAGGCATATGAAATCAGTAGTTTATGGGCCTGACAATATGTCTCAAGAAGGGTGCTGCCTTTCTGGGGCAAAAATTGGTGATGTGATGGTGAGGCTTATAAAACTTGTCAAGCCGACTGACTATTATCCCTTCATTTTGGTCCTTGTGGAAACCAATGACACTGCAAAGCAGAGCCTTCAGAATATCACAAGGGGTTATGAGACTCTGGATAGGAAGCTGAAGGGTTTGGATACACTTATTTCATCGGTCCTTCCAGTGGAAGGGCACAGCCCAGGAAGGGAGAGAAAGATAGTGGAGGTGAACAACTGGCTCCACAGATTGGGCTGCCGGGAACAATTTGGCATTCTGGACCATGGTGTATAGTTTCATGGGGGTGGACTTGGAACTACTAGCACAGCAAAGCAAATATGATATAATAGGTATCACTGAAATCTGGTGGGATGAGTAATAGTGGACCCAGAGCAATGGATTCAAGCTACAGGAAAAGAGATTGCACTTAAGCATTAGGAAGAACTTCCTGGCGGCAAGAGCTGTGTGTTGGTTGTCAGCCTGTTGTAGGATGTGGTGGTATGGTCAGTGCATTCCCCCCAGAGATTTGGAAACCTGGGCTTGAACCAGCTTTTTCTGTTTGTCTGTTTTTGGCCCAGGTTATCTGTTGAGAAATTGATAAATATACAGCAGCTTTGTCAATTAAAAAAGATAGTGATCTCAACAAATTGCAATTTAGGCCTATAAGGTTCTGAGTCACCCAGTAGTACTTGGTCTCGGAAACAGGTATTCTTGCTAGCTTCTGTGTCTTATTGTATTGTAACAATTGTCCTGAATTCAAAGACTAAAAATAGAGATTGGAGATGCTCTCAGGTGTCATCATGGGGAAGGGCACAAAGCCTTCCAGGACCCTACATAGGCTAAGTGAGGCCCAGGATTTGGAGGTTCCTCTCTCTTCCTTAAACGGATTGCTTCTAAACTGTCTTTGGAGCTGTAAATCCTGTCCCAAGCTCACACTCAGTAAGTCTTCCCATGGAAGATCTTGGTGTGGTTGGGGGTTGTATCCCAGTGTGAGGCGTTTTGGAGGCCTCTACTCTCCTTGGCTTACTTTTTCTGACCAAATAACAGATGGCCCCTCTTTCAGGCTTGTGCTGTCCCATTTGATGGCAGAGAGAAATTGCAACCAGGTCATGGAAAGAGCAGCTTTGCTGAGTGTGCACTGGAAGTGAAGCAAGTGAGAAAAGGGGCTTTGTGTGCAACAGCAGGCAGTTGTTGAAGCAGGTCAGAAAGTGCCCTAAGCATAGTCTGCTCTCCTCCTGCACATTTTATTGATAGTTTGTTGGTGGCAATGGCTGATCAGAGAATGAGGAATGAGATTGACAAGCGTGTACTGTCAATTTGGTAGGATTGGGAAGAAAGAAACCCTGCTTCCAAATGTGTGAGGGGCAGCGGGAGGGCATGCAAATGCAGAAGAGCAGTTAATATGAGCAGGGACTTTTGCCTTTGGGGTTTTTGCACGTGGGGTAGTCCCAGCCACTATAACATGTTAACATAACAAGATACTTACCTAAAAAGGATTTAGGGAAAGACACTGAAATACTTTTCTTTTGTTTTCATAGAGAAGACAATTTTACTATGTTGGAATTGGGCTTTTTAAAAAGTTGTAAATCACAAATGAACGCCTCTAAGCACATAAACTTAAGCTTTTCTTCAGTGGTTTTGGACCGTGCTGCCAAAGCTTCATCCAGCATTGACCATGGATGATGCAAATTGTAGGATAAAATAGTTGGAGGGCATCTGTTCAAACTTGTAGGTTTGGTACTTGACAGAACATGGTGTTGTTTGCTTGACCTGACTAATAGGCAGCCTTGCTGTATCTATTCAGCATGTGTAGGACTGCTATGTCTGTGTATCTGCATATTTCTAATATCTTGTGCCTGCAAATATGTGGTAACTGAGAAGTGTGAGTGGTCTACTTCTGAGCACTGTGTTTGTGTAACTTGTTTTACTTTTGTTTGCTTTCCCTTGTTTGTTTTTGTTTGTTTGTTTTTTTCAAAGCAGAAGTGGGCAGCTGTGTTTCTCACAAATGTTTTTGGCTTTGGACTCCTTTCATCCCTAGCCAGCAGTGATGAGGAAACCTGGAAATTGCAATCCAGAAACGTCTTGGCAGGCCACAGTTGCTCATCTCTGTTTTAAATATTTTGAAATGATGACCTGTAAAATTTGAAAGTGAGAATGCCTTGTGGGGCAAAAATAATTACAAAATAGCTAAAACATAAATACAGGTAGGCTAATGTAGTGAGTCAGCGTGGCGTAGTGGTTTGAGTGTTGGATAACAACTCGGGAGACCAGGGCTCAAGTCTTGGCTGAGCTATGAAATCCACTGGGTTACCTTGTGGAAGCCACACTCTCTTAGCCTCAGAGGATGGTGGTACTAACCCCCCCCAAAGAAATTTGCCAAGAAAACCGCATGATACGGTATAGCCTCAATACGGTATAGCCTTAGCATTGCTATAAGTCGGAAATGATTTGAAGGCACACACCAACAACAAAATGTATTCGTAATCATTTTAATTATACAGTGGGCCCTTGGTATCTGCTAGGTTTTTCATTCCAGGACCCTTTGTGAATACCAGAATCGGTGGCTACTAGAGACTCATTGAGTACAATGGCATAGTGAAATGTTGTTCCTTATGTAAAATGGCAAAAACAAGATTTCTTTTGGAATTTATATTATTTTTGAATTTTTTCAAGTTGTGGATGGTTGAATCTGTGGATAAAGCATCGGTGGATACAGAAGGCTGACTGTATTACTATTAGTCAGGTGCAATAATGAGCTGCCTTGGGTCCTTCTCCTGGAAAAAAGTAGCATATAAATGAAATAAATAAATAGAATAAATAAATTTGTTTCCCTGTACCTCTGCAACAAAGAGAACTAGAGGCATGCCATACTTTTTGAAAGGACATGGAGTATTTCAGGGGTGAAAGAAGTAAGTCTAGAATATACTTCAGAGAGTCAATGCCGGTGTAATTCAACTAAACCAATAAAGTTCAGTTCAAGTCTTGTTGGTTTCTCTTCCCTTGACTTTCTCAGAGAGTTCCCAAAGAATTCAGCCCAGGTATCTTCTCTGCAAGAAGCAAACAACGAATCTTGAAGATTCTTCAGTGGTGGGCAATCTGAGGTTGAAGCCCATGTTTACTTCCCTGTGACACCATTGTTAGTTTGTTTCCCAACTCTTGGGTTTTTCTTCACTTAAAAAGAGTGAAATATGATAGTTTTAATGCATAGTTACTGGCAGTAAGAGCTGTTAAAAACTGAGCTATTTTTTTTTGTCCTCCTCTCCCACTTGCCTCTGTCCACTGTTAGAATAAGCCCACCCACCCCACTAATGTCCCTAAAATTGGGTTTGTCCTGTCTGAACTGTTTTCCACCCTTGGATGAAAAGGAAGAAGCTGCAGATGAGTGACAAAGTATTCACTTTGCATGCAGCAAGTCTCTGGTAAGGACACTTAGGAGTAGAAGTCCAACAGCATCTGGAGGGCCACATACTTGCACTCCTGAGCTAGATGAACCCAGAATAAGGCAGATTTCTTACTCCGTAGCTAGTGACTGCAAGAGCAGGTATATCACTCTGCAGCGCTCTCACAGGGGGCTGCTTAGTGAGAAATGTGGGTCAGGAGGCCCATAATGGAGAGACAAAAGAAGCGGCTCCTTTACTGCCATAGGAAAGATGCGTTACAGCTAAGGCAGCACAAAGACCTTTTTCTTGGCGGGGGCACAGGTCAAGCTGATGCTGCCTTCAGACCCTTTGTTTCTTTCTAATCCTCTAATCCTGCTGTGAAGCTTGGGCTACTTCTGGATGGAGAAGCTGAAGGACTTTTTTTTGGGAGGGGGGCTCCTCTCAAAGCAGAAATGAGGCCCATTTGAGGACTGTATATAAGTGTGTCTGCAGACTCTGTCTGAATCACACAAGTGTTGTTTTGTAAATCTCTTGGTACTTATTATTTGCTTATCAAATTTGCAGATGACAGCAAATTAGGAGGAGTAGCTAATACCCTAGAGGAGAGGATCAAGATTCAAAATGTCCTGAATAGTTTAGAAAGCTGGGCCAAAATTAACAAAATGAATCTCAACACGGAGAAATGTAAGGTATTGCACTCAGGCAGCAAAAATGAAGTTCACAGATATGGGATGGGGACACCTGGCTTGATAAGACTACATGTGAAAGGGATCTAGGGGTTTTAGTAGACCACAAATTGAACATGAATCAACAGTGTGGTGTGGTAGCTAAAAAGGCCAACACGATTCTAGCCTGCATCAATAGAAGTAAAGTGCCTAGATCAGGGGAAGCAATAGTGCCACTCAATTCTGCTTTTGTCAGGCCTCATCTGTGTCCAGTTTATTCAAAAACGATGTTGGAGCCAGAGGAGGTGATCAGAATGGTGAAGGCTCTGTAAACCATTCCCTATGAGGAATGACTTAGGGAGCTGGGGATGTGTATCCTGGAGAAGAGAAAATTAAGAGATGATATAATAACCCTTTTAAAGAATTTGATGGGATGTCATGTTGACGGTGGAGCAAGCTTGTTTTCTGCTGCTCCAGAGATTAGAACACAGAACAATGGATGCAAGCTCCAGGAACAGAGATTCCACCTCAGCATTAGGAGGAGGAACTTCCTGAGAGTAAGGGCTGTTCAACAGTGGATGACACTGCCTTGGAGAGTGGTAGAGTCTCCCTCCTTGGAAGTCTTTAAACAGAGGCTGGATGGGCATCTGTCGGGGATGCTTTGATGGAGAGTTCCTGCATGGCACGGGCTTGGACTGAATGGCACTTGGGGGTCTCTTCCAACTCTGATTCTATGAACACATATGCTTGTTTTTCTGCATGCATGTTTTTTAGGGTATAGCTTCAAGCAGTCTTATGACAGCCGCCTGAACTTCAAAATTTGTCATTTCATCCCTGTTCATAGCAATAATAATCTAATACTGTAATATAATTTATTTATATTCTGCCTTTTCCTGAAGGAATCAAGGCATCTTACAGAACACTTGAAAGACCATAGTTCAGTGGCATGAAAGTAAGCCCAGATTCGGCTAGTCTTTCTCTTCTTTCTCATGAGCAACAAGCAGCTACATTTAAGAGCTGGTGCATTCATTTGCGTCTGTGGAAAACGTATGGGTTTACACTTCTAAGCATCAGTATATTTTTTAAAACATTTGTGTATTTTATTGTGTATTTATTATTTTGAGGGCTAGCAGCTGAACTTTGTTGAAAACGGTGCCTCGCATCCTTTTCAGTAAGGCAGGAAGCTGCAACACAAGAGTCCCAAAGGCTTAATGGTGTGCAGGGCCTGGATTGTGTGTATGTGGGCTGCCGTTTGTACACTGTTGTATTGAGCCTCGGTCCTGGTGGGTCATTTCAAGGTTGTTGTCTAGGAGGGGATTTTCTGCCCAGCTATTAATTGGCAGCATTGGGGATTTGGCGATGGGGCTGCAGGAGGAACAGCTGTGGCGTAGGAGGGGGATGTTCTGCTGTCAGGTATTTAAAATGGGCCACCGACAGATTCTCTTGAGAAGCATGTGAACCAAGGTGGTAGTGTGGGCAGGAGGCTTGTTGGTGTCTTAATTAGAAGATAGAAATGTGCTAATAGGAGGGCATCCATAGCAGTGTCTGAAGAGTGAAATGAGGATTCTTCTGTGGCTGACCTTTGTGGATGACATACAGTATGTACATGCTTAGGAGGCTCACACAAAATTCCAGCAGGTGGAAGGAACAATTTGTGGTTGCAGGCTGTTACTGTCGACCAATACTGTGTCAACCTTGGGATCCATGCAAGGAGTGCAGCCAGAGAATCTTATACCTTCTCCTCTCTTCTGATTCACATTTGGGTTGTTGTTTTTAAATAATTTATGAAAATCATAATCCCTTGAGACAAGTTAAAACTTCATGAATACAATCTATATCGTGGAGCCAATGGGTCAAATCAGAAAACCACAGCATTCCTTAAGTTGGGATGTTGAGATGATGGCAGAGGAGGTCTGGGTTCAGATGGTGAGAGCTGAAGGAGAAGATCTGGTCTATGTTTGACGAGAATAAACGTTTGTGGTATGTTGGTCAACATTAAAACATAGTTTAAAACAATACAACACATACGGCTCTCTTGAAAGCCTTCAGTTGTAAAACCCTTTCTGAAATAGAAGTGTTTGCGTGCCAAAAGATGGATAGCAAGTATGGGGGCCATTCGGTCCCATTGAAGGAATGCCAGAGTCTAGGGGCAGTGACGAAGAAGGCCTTTTCTCATATTCCCATCTGTGGAAGGCCACCTGTAAAGCCTTTCCCCCCTTTTGTTTTTAACTTCAATGTCAGCTGAAAAGATTGAAAACTTTTGTTGGCCATTGATAAGAGAGGCCAAAGGTAATCTTAATGGGAGCAGCACTGGAGGTGAGTTGCTATCCCACAACATTTCTCTCAGGACCCCCAAGCCCCACAATTTGTGCACACAGACATCTAGTGTTTGACAAAGTGTTCAGTCCTGAGACATTGGCCTAATTTCACATAAGATGCCAGAAGTCTTTATTAAGAAACTATAGGTCCTGTCTGGTGACTTTCACTGTTAGAACTTACTCAACAAATGTTACAACCACAGAATTAAACTGCACACAATTAAAATAGCAGGTGAGCATAATTCTTACTTATTAATATTCTTAAACATAATTCTCCTGCTATTGCCTCTTTTCTTTCTTGTTACAGCCAGATTATTTCTACCAAATGGCCTTGGGTATGTTCACCTCCTTTCCTGGCTTATCTCAACACCTGGACAGAGTTCACTGTTTTAAAGCGCAGTTCTAAAACATTCTCAAAACATACTATCACTACTAAGTATCCGATTACTACATTATGACGGGACAAAAGCATATGCAACTCTTGACAAAACCTTGATCCAGTCACACTGTCTCTGCCTATCCCCTAAGGTTATTTTAAAGGAAAAGGAGGGAAGCATCGTGGATGTCACCTTGAGCTCACTGCACAAAGCTGGGACATAAGTACAACTAACATTACTGCGTTTAATGGAGATAGGATTAAGTTGTAAGAGGCTAGTGGCATTTGCCAAAGGTTTCTTGGAGAAAGTGAGTTATTTTTTGAACCCACGCAGGAATGTTGGATTAGGTGTAGTTTCCCAAGACGTTAGCCCTTTTTGGAGATACTTAATTAAGAGTCAGCCCCCTTTGCAGTGAAATGAGCTGAACCTCTTGCATATCCCTCTGAGACTAACTTCCAATTTTCCTCCTCATTGGAACTGTTTGAAATGGTGCTTTCAATATGTGGCTGTTACAAAACTCTCATCCATCATTAATTCGCTTCTCTTTCAGTATCCCTGATTATAAGATTACACCTAATACTTCCCTAAATGTCCTGAAATCAGTTTTCTAAAATGCATGTCTGGCAATACTTGGTTTCTCCTTTCTGCTGTATAACTCCAGGAGAACATGGTCACTCCCACCTAAGGATCGTCCCATTTCTATTAACTAGGTAACCACTGTTGGTTAGGATCAGATCTAAAATAGCTGACCCCTTTGTTGGTTTTTCCATCTTCTGGACAATGAAATTGTGTGCATTTTGATTAGTTGTAGGAGTTTTTGGGAAGTGGAGGCTCAGTGCAAAAAACCAAGTAGTCCAGTGGTTCCTAAACTTTGATCATTCTACAGTCAGCCTTCCTTATCCATGGGTTTTTTTTATCCACAGATCGAAGCATCTGTGGCTGAAAAATATTCCAAAAAAGTATAAATTCCAAAAATCAAATCTTAGTTTTGCCATTTGATATAAGGGACATCATTTTGCTCTGCCGTTATATTAATGGGACTTGAGCATCCTGGATTTTGTTATCCACGGGGATCCAGGAACCAAACCCCAGCTGATAACAAGGGCCCCACTATATTTGTTTTGGGCTTTAGATCCCAGAAGCCCCAGCCAACTTAGTCAACAGTCAGGAATTATGGGGGCTGAAGTCCAAAAACAGCTAGAGGACGAAAGGTTGGGAACCACTAAGGTAGAGCTTCCCAGCCTGTTTTTGAGGATGTCCAGAGAAAGAGAGCTCACCACCACTTGGTTCCACTGTTGAACAGCTACTACTGTCAAGGAGTTTACTTCTAAAGTTCAGTTAAAATCTCCATTGCAATTAAATGTGCCCCTCCATCTCTGATTTTCTGATGAGTCCAGATAGAACGGTAACATGGCAGATATGACCTTCACTGGGTTTGGGCATCCAGAATCACTTGCTCTGCCCAAAATCTGCAGCTAGCCTAGCTACAGAGACACTATCCTTTGTAACAGGCATTTGATTTGTTTTTCTCCAGCAGCTTGGATTATTATTCTTAGGTATGCATTCCACCTATAGCAGTTTCAGGGTTATTTGTTTGCTCAGCTGGTTCCAAAATCAGGGCAGCATAAGAGAGCAGTTTTATCAGGTATGAATATTGGATTCCCTTTGTACTTCTTGATGTGTTGCAGGCAGAGTTACTGTATTCCATTCCGTCAAATCCAGATGTATATTGTGCTGATTTGCAGATTGTGTAAAGTTGCATATTTTTCAGAGTTGAACCTTGATATTCAGCTTCTAATTGTTGTATAACTTTTCTACCACATGATTCAACCTTGGTATCATCTATGTAGTGAGCACTGATGTGAGAGAACCAGTATAATGGAATAATTAGAGAAAATGGATGTGCAACAGAGAGAGAGCTAAGGTAAAATGACTGTTCTATCATGGAACTTATCAGGTGACCTTGGACTGAGTCTTCTCAACAAACCTACAAAGTTGTTCAGGGAATTAAAGGGAAGAGGTGTACCATGGAAAGTAGTCATGTGTATTGCTGATGCCATATACCGAGGACAAGAACATTGGTGTTCTCTTAGATTGCCAGGGGAAGGGTACTGTCACTTTATATAACTTAGGACAAAAATGGCAGATTCATGAGAATTCAGGCAATAGTAAGAGGCAATGGTTATAATTGTCGAGAGAAAGCAAAGTGTCTTTGTCCTTAGAAGTATAGATTAAATATTCATAACAGGAGTGAGTAACTAGGATGTTTGTACTACCACTCAAATACTATTTGTGAATGAACATACTATAAGTCGACCTCATGCATATGTCAAGGGCATGTTTGGTGCCAAAATTATGGATTTTAATATGACCTGTGGATAAATTGAGGGTAAAACCTAGGGGCATATAAGAAAGAGTCTAAAGGATGAAGTAAAGCATAACAATGTAAAAAAAACTTTCAAAATTGCAGCAGACCTAACTCTTTGTGCTCACTCTTAAGGCTGGATGGATGAGAGAACTGAGGAGGTTGGTGCTTCCAGGACAGATTATACTTTCACCAGGGGATGGTTCCTCCCTTTAAATAAGATTTAAGATACAGTACTTACATTGACCCATGGATAAGTCGGCTCAGGGTATTTGGGTCAGTTTTTTGACCTAAATTTCTAGACGTATACATGAGCATATACAGTAGTTAAAATAATGGTTTTACTTTTAGCATTTCAGTTGCCTCTCATTAATTATACCCTCCCACCCAAGCATCCATATACAGTGGGACCTTGTTATCCACTGGGGTTTGGTTACAGGATTCCACTTGGATAACAAAATCCATGGATGCTCAAGTCCCATTAAATATAATGACATAGCAAAATGGTATCCCTTATATATAATGGAAAATCAAGGCTTGCTATTTGGAATTTATACTTTTTTGGAATATTTTCAAACTGTGGATGCTTGAATCCATGGATGAAAAATCTATGGATAAGGAGGGCCGACTATAATAATTTGTCAAATGAAGCCATGTATCATCAAGGCCTACTGTAAATGAAATATGATGATATTTCTCTCCTGCCTTTTCCCCAGATTGGAACTCAGTGGCTTACATTTATTTTTTAAAAAAAAATAGTTAAAAATCCACCAAATACAAAAGTTAAAAAACAATTAAACAACTAGAAAAAAAAATGAAAACCAGGTTAAAACATAGATCATTAAAACACACACATAGTCACTCCAGCAGATAATTAGCAATATCCAGTGCCTTGTTTAAATTTAGCCTTATATAATTATTCCTCAGATGCCTGTTAAAGTAGAAAAGTCTTTCCTTGTCTGCAGAAATAGTGTAGGGAGGGTGCTGATCTAACATCCCTGGGGAGGGAGTTCCAGAGCCTGAGGGCAGCCACTGAGAAGGCCTTCTTCTGTTGCCACCAGATGTACCTGTGAGGGAGGTGGGACAGAGAGAAGAGCCTCCCCAGCAGATCTCAGAGCATGGGATGGTTTGTAATGGAGAATACAGTCCTTCAGGTAACCTGGACCTGAACCATGTAGGGCTTTGAAGGTCATAACTAGCACTTTGAATTGTGCCTGGAAATGGACCAGCAACCAGTGAGGCTGTTGCAACAAGAGAGTTGCTTTCTCCCTGTAACCAGCACCCATTAGTAGTTTACAAATGCTCTTCAAAGACCTTACAGTAATCCAGCTGTGACATACTAAGGCAAGTGACACCGGGGCCAGATCTGACATCTCAAGGAATTTTTGCAGCTGCCGCACGGTCTTTAATTGTGCTAAAGCGCTGCTGAAATCTGAACTTCCACGCTCAGAGTTGAATCCAGGAGCACACCTAAGCTGTGTAACTGCATCTTCAGAAGGAGTGTAACCCCATTCAGCACCGGCTGAATCCCAATTCCCTGACCGGCCTTTTGACTGGCCAGGCACACCTGTGTCTTGTCTGGGTTAAGTTTCAAGCTGTTTGCACTAATCCATTCCAAGACAGGCACTGGTTTAGCACCAAAACAACTCCCTTGGCTTGTGGAATGGAGTAATAGAGTTGGGTATCGATGGCACTGAACTTCAGAACCTCTCCCAGACGTTTCATGTGTATTTTAAATAACATAGGGACAGAACTGAACCTTGAGGGATCCCACAGGCCAAAGGCCAAGGGGTCAGACTAGAGTCCCCTTCCACCGCCTTCTAGGTTCACCCCTTCAGTAAGGAATAAAGCCACCGTAAAACAGTGCCCCCAAGTCTGATCCCAGCAAGGTGACCCAGAAGGATACCACAGTCAATGGTATCGAAACCCATTGAAAGGTGCAGCAGAAGCAACAGGGACATGCTCCCCTTGTTTAGCTCCTGGCTTCCATCATAGGAAGTACCTTCTGTGGGGTTTTTGGGCTGTGTGGCTGTGTTCTGGAAGAATGTATTCCTGCCATTTCTCCTGCAACTGTGGCTGACATCTTCAGAGGGCCCAAAAACCCCACAGAAAACTATGGATGTGGGCCATGAAAGCCTCCAACTTCATACCAGGCAGTGGGCTGACAAGTGATCTGGATTTTCCTTTCTTGGGCCAGTGTACAAAAAACACCTGATCACTTGAAGCAGCTCTGCTTGCCAACTCCCTGCAGCTGCAATAGAGACAGACTGTCTATTTAGCAGTCCACAATATCCATGGACCTCTTCTCCAGCACCCCCTTTGAAACGAGTTGGTTTTCTTCCTGGCAGCTTCCCACCAGGAAGCCTGGGAGAGATCAAGGGGTTTAAAAGCTGGCACAGGCGTCCTGGTAGTGGGAAGGTTTTTAAAAAATGGAGGTGGTGGGAAGGTTTAAGATTGAGGAGTTTAAAAGCTGGCTAAGACTTTGTGGTGGGAAGGGAGAGATCAAGGGGTTTTAAAAGCATTTTAAGGTTTCATGGTGGGGAGGCAGATATTCAGAGGTTTAAAAACCGGGTACAGGCTTCCTGATGGGAAGGGAGTGATGGAGAGGTTTAAAAGCTGGTTAAAGTTTTGGAGTGGGAAGGGAGAGATTGAAGGGTTTAAAATCTGGTGCCTGCCTCAACATTAGGAAGAACTTCCTAACAGTAAGAGTTGTTTGACAGTGGAAGATGCTCCCTTGGAGATTGCTGGAGTCTCCTCCTTTGGAGGTTTTTAAACAGAGGCTGGATGGTGCTTTGATGGTGTTTCTGCATAGAAGGGACTTGATGGCCCTTGAGGTCTCTTCCATCATGAACACACACATTACAGACATGCTCATGCTAATATATGTCTTAAAGGTGCTGTCACATTTCTCTCCCCCTCCTTTCTCCTCCCTTCTTTCCTCCTTTTTATGCTTCAAGAAACTAACAGGGCTGCTTTGAAAATTGCAAACACACACTGTCTGACCTCCCCCTTGCCTCAAGTCATTCATCTCTCCCCATGCTGTTTCCCTGCCTTCTTGTCTAACCTAGGAGTGGCCATTGAGGGGTGTGTGTGTGTGTCTTTTGTGTGCCTGTCAAAATGTGGTTGCTGAGCAGTAGCTGTTGCTAGGCTCCTTTCTTTCTGCAAAAGCCGTTGGTCTAGTGAAGGAAGCAGGGCGTAGTGGAAGACAAGGGGGCTTAGACAGAATGGTGAAAAGGAGGGAGTGATAGTGCCCTCCCCTGCATTAAACTGGGTTTAAACTATTTGGAACAATGAAGCTGTTTCTTTGGGTGGGGTGGGGAGGCTGGGTTTGGGAATTCAAACTGGGAGTGCTTTGTCCTCTCTTCTTTTATTGTTTCCCAATTATTATTATTAGTTTTTACTATTTATTTCATTTCTATCCTGCCTTTTTCCCAGGAAGGGGTCCCAAGGCGGCTTACAAGATAAACACATGTCTAAAACGTCATGGTAAAAATTTAAAAACGATTAAGACCATCTACAGTACTATCTCAGGTTTTGAGTTTCCCAAATGGCAAAATGGCTTCTCAGAGGAGAGGGAGCACATGTGACATCCCTCTTGTTGAAATCAGTGGTAGTTGCTTAGATTTGAAAAAAGAAAATGAAGTAGAGGTTCAGACCCAGATGTCCGTTAGCAGCCAGCCAGAATGGTGTTTTTCAAAGCTAAAGCATACTCTTTTTTTTTTCTTGTATTAGACTTAGGTCCCTCTTTACCCTTACACAAGAGAAGGCTTATTTTTTAGAAGTAGACCTGGCATTAAGTCACAGCATCCTGGAGCAGCCTCTAGGCCTGAAGAAGTTGATACTTGCCCTTGGTTTGGAGTCTGCCTTCTATTTTGCCATTTTCTAGACAGCTTGACCACGTTGGTTGCAGTTGATGGGACTTCAGCCACCTCTTGAGGTAGAATTTTCATGTATATTTTACATAACAAGAGGACAGAACTGAACCCTGAGGGACCCCACAAGCCAAAACTCTGGAGTCCCCCAGCACCACTTTCTGGGTTCACCCCTTCAGGAAGGAATGAAGCCATTGCAAAACAGTGCTCCCAAGTCCCATCCCAGCAAGGTTTCCCAGATGGTATCGAAAGCTGAAATAGAAAGAGAGAGACTAACAAATACAAGCTACTATATATCCCTAAGTACTGTATATTTCACCAATGAAAGCCACTGTTCAAACTTCATACTTCAAATTATATTTACAATAACACCATGTGACAAACAGTGGAAACTATCTATTATACATATAACTTACAAATTCAACAAAAGTGGTATTCCAAGTTCTTCAGGTCTTTGCTGTAGAAAACATGTAGCTGCAACTAGAGGCTGATGGAGTAATTTTCACATGTAATAAATACACTTCTGTTGGATCTTCATTGTTAAGTTTTTGTCTCAATGATGAATTGCTAGTCAGCAATGTTTCAAACAGCAAAATGAGGCTGTTATTTCAATAATAAATTACCAGTAAGAGGCAATCTTTGAGGTAGCAACGACATGTTTTCTACATCAAAGTCCTGAAGAAGTAGGAATACCACTGGACTTTGAATGAGCAATTTTGTTGTGTTTATAAGTTGCATATATAATAGTTAGTTCCCACTGTTTGCCTCTTGTTAGACTCTCCCTTTGTATTTTGCCTTTTGTTTGTGAAACCCTCCTGGTGTAGTTAATGTTCAATGGTATCGAAAACCACTGAGAGGTCCAGCAGAACAGGGGCCTGCACCTGTGCAAAGAAATGTAGTTTTCTTTTCACCACAAAGTCCCAGTGGGGCATATTGAAGAAAAACTAGATGGCAGCGATAAGTGAGAGCTACAGTCTGTTCTCCCCTCCATTGCATTCTAGGAAATCCAGGGCCAGTGTTTGATCCAGTACACTTATCTTCATTAAAGATTTGGGGCGGGTGAGGTGTGAATCAGGTATGTATGTGGGATGCAGGTTGCCTCCCCTTTGGAATTATTTATTTGAGAAGTTGAGAAGTCATCTCTTGGTGCACATAGAGGGTCAAGTTGGCTGACTGGTTGGGGACTCTTGGGCTTCATTGTGTATATGCACACTGTCAGTGTTTGTTAGTTCTGCGCCAACTGCCTGCAAGGTTACTGAGCCGATTAGAGGTCTCATAAATAGCTCCGAGGCAGGATTAGGCTGGTAGTATTCACTGCATCCTTTGGGTTTTTTATCCTCCTCCTCCATCACCAGCAAAATGGGCCATTAGGTGATCTCAGTAGGAATCCCAGTCTGTTGGCCCTAGAGTCTAAGGGTTGGAAAGTCCTGGGGCAGGGTTGGGGTGGTAGGGGGGAACTATCATTAAGAACCCCACCTTTCTTCATGTTATGTTTGTACCTGAAGGTCTGGATAGACTTCATGCATCTGAAGATGGGAATTTTAGTTGTCTGGCAGGCAGCACCTCTGCCTCTTCATCACTCCTGAAATCTTTCCCATCTCTCCAGTCTCTTTGTCTTTGTATTCTGACTTTTTATAATCTCTTGCTTAGAAGCATCTCAGAGTTTCCACAATTCTTCCAAGCTGGCTGTCCCCATTAGGAAATGGTCTGTATCTGTGGCTCCACTGCGATGCTGACCCCCAATAAATGTAACATCATTAACCCTTTGTTTACTTGGAGGAGAAACTGTGCCCCTCAACTGTGTTGGACAGATAATGGGAGAGCCAGTTATCACAATAACATTATTAATATTTTTGCACAGACAGTCTCAGCCGTAGATGATGGCATGGAGGTAGCTTCTTGTTGTGTGCCTTCAAGCCGTTTCCAACCTACGTTGACCCTATCATGGCATTTTCTTGGCAAGTTTCTTCAGAGGGGTTTTTTGCCATTGCCATCCTCTTAAGGCTGAGAGTATTTGACTTGCCCACCCAGGGTCACCTAACAGGTTTTCATGGCTGAGCTGTGGAGGTGGCAGCAAGAGTAAAACGACCATGGGAGCAGCAAGGGAGGAAATCTTGCAATCTATGTAAAACATAGGTTTCACCAGCATAACGCACAAACTTTCCCTAGAAGCCAGGTTGACTAATCTGAAACGTCGTACTTTGGACATATCATGTGAAGACATGACTCACTAGAAAAGAGAATACTTAGTAAGGTGGAAAGCTGTAGGAAAAAATGAAAATCCTGTTACAGATGAATAGTCAAGTAAGCCACAGTCCTGAATCTGCAAGACTTGAAAAGGGCTGTGGATGATAAGGTCATAGGGTTGCCATAAGTTGAAGTTGACTTGACAGCAGTTTACACAACAGCGGATCACTTCAGTTGAGTTACTCTTTGCTTAAGTTCAGTTTTTATAATTTTCTTATTGGATAAATACATTCTACAAAAAAGTTTTCATGAAAATACACATCTACATGCAGATATCTCCAGATATATTTTTAACATAACTTTGCTGAACATGTTTTTTTGCAAACGGTTTCATCTAATTTTTGCATAATATCATATCCAATATATACATGAGGGGGTTCACTTTTTCCTAATATTTATGAACACGTTTTTATTAGTTGGAGAATTCCATCACACAGTTTCTACAAAGTGTGAATTTTATAGGATAGCTGCAATTTTTAATTCATGTATTTAATTCATGTATAATCTTAAAAGAGTGAACCAAACATATTTCTCCCACTGCCCTCATTCTGGCATCTGGGCCAACAGGCTTGTTCCTCATAGATAACAGTATTCATAAATTGTACGCAGTTCTATAATGCCAGCTCAAGGCTTCTGTTGGACTCAAAGCAGGATCAGTCTGGGTCAGCAGTGGGTGGTTGAGGAGTAAGATTTTAAATCCATTGGTTCAGATTACAATGAATTATCTTAAAGCTGTAGACTTTGTAAGCTCATCTCTTAGCTCTCTGCATTCCCTGTATTCCCTGTGCCAACTGCACAGTTGGGATATTTCAAATTGTGTCCCAAAAACCAACTCTTCAGCTAGATGGCTTCATTATTTGCTTAGCTTTGACATTTCTGCCTTCTCTGGTTTTGAGTCGATTGATATTAATTGAAGGCATGGTTCCTCATGGCAGAATGACCTCTTTTGCTTGTTGTACCTCACTGTAAATTGTTATTACTGTCCTGATATGACACTGTCATAGTGTACGCTAGGTGGTTCGTGCTGGTCTAGAGCTGAACTAGCTTCAGAGGAATATATAGCAAAAGGGGGTATTTGAACAAAAATATCCAAGAGCCATAGAGCAGCCTTTCCACCTAGTGTTCACCAGATGGATAAGACTGCACTCTCTATCATTGCATTTGTCACCAGGAGGCATTGGTAGAGGTTTTAGATACAGACAGAACCAGGTGGAACATTACCCAGCAGATGAATGTTTGAACAAAGATGGTGTGTATATTCTGTGTCATATACATTTGGGTCTCCACATTTGTGGCTTTGTTCTCTCTGGGTCTTCCAGCTCAACTCTGCCAGAGGTTGACCATAAAGTTGCTCTGAAGGATCTACAAATTCCTAGAGAAAACACTTCTCTAGACATTTGTAGGCTCTCCAGCATGAATCTGTGATCAACTTCAGGCAGATGTTGACCATAGAGTTGCACTGGAGGACCTGGAGATTCCTAGAGAGTCAGGTAAAAAGAATAGTGGTTTTTTTTTTTTAATTTGAGGTTTTTCCACATTCGCGGGGGTTCCTCGCCCCTAACCTCAGTGAATGTGGAGGGATCACTGTATACAGAGAAATAAGATCTGTTAAAATGTCGGTGAGTTCACAGTGGCTCTATATGCTACTGTAATGCTCTTCCAGGAATATTGGCTGTCATCCAGGCATTTAGAAAAGATATCCAGGGGTACCTGTGTTGGCCATATAGCAAGGCATTTGGTTGTCCCCAGCTGTCACCTGGCTGGCAGTTATTCCATTGGTTTGGAGAATAAAGAAGCAGGAGCTTGTCTGTCACTTGAGCTGTATCCAGCAGAGTTGGTCATTTTAAGTAATGTAGCTTTAAGAATTGGCATCTAGTCTTGCTTCTTGCTTTTCGCACTTAAGGAAAGAAAGTAAGTCTGCAAATGGGAAAACATATCCGGGGTAGATGTGTTGGCCATACAGCAAAGTACAGTAACTTCCAAAATCCACCAAACAGTCAACTGATGGCCCAATGCAACCATATTGCAAACTTTTGAAGCTTCACTGGCCTCTTCATGAGGCAAAAGTGCTAAAAATCATACAGGAGAAAGAAAAGAAAAGGTCATAGGCCTGCATTTGGTCAAGATGTTGTGGTTCTTGTCCTCAGTTCAGAGGGTATGAAAAAGAAGTTTTTACCTTTGATGGAGGTAGAAACCTGAAATAGTAAAGTCCCAGTCCATTAGCTCTCTCTTTAGGATTCCCCTGTGGCAGCTGAAAAGTGGTAGCCTCACATCCAGAAACCATATCCAGGAGTAGCCATGCTGGCCATATAGCAAAGTACAATAACATTCAAAATCCACAAAACAATGATACCTTTATTGGGACAATCAAATTCCACAGTGTATATGTTGCAAGGTTTTGAAGCTGCACTGGCTTTTTCATCAGGCAAAGGAGAGTGTGAGTGGTTCAGTAGGGTGGTTACTGTTTCTCTGTTATAGGCCTTTTTTGTGTTTTTATTTTTATGGAACACAGCTCCTTTGAAGAGAGAAGACAACAGAGACAGCACTATTTCAGGAGCCCAAACCCAGCCTTCTTCCCTTTCCCCCTCAGTGTAACACATCATGTCTGTTTCATTGACCCCTGCCCTGTTGCTGACAGTTATGGGGCCTGGCCAGCCTCTTGCTTTTGTTTCCCCAGCTGTTCCCAGCTCTTCAAGCAGTAGCCTCACAAAAGAGAGATGGCTTCTTCCCAGTGTCATGATCCAATTGGGCCCTAGGTTAGTAGGAAGATACCAGCAGGGTGGTCTTCTTCTCAGGACTACCCTGGCAGAATGGGTAGGCTGAAAGCCAGGGCTCCCAAAGGGGAGGATGTTTTTCTGCCTGAGGTGAAAAACAAGATCATGTACACACACACATGCACACAATTCCACATAGAGAAGCTGTGAACAGAGTAGTAGTTGAACTTTCCTTCACTTTTGGTTTTGGAGCCCATCTTTCACTCCCCCTAAGGGCAGCAGGCTAGCCTTGTAAATGCAGAGCATTTTGTGTTAGTCCCCCATTATCTTATTGCTGTTGCTCATCTGGGCCACCTTGCTGTCCGCTCACACAAGTGTTGCAGTGCTACCGAGACCTACTGAAGATGACTTTACTCTTTGACGCAAATGTCAAAATCATGGTGCCTTCTTCACCTACAGAAGTCAACTGTACTGGCATTGCCCACATTGCTGCCCAAGAAAACAAGAGTTAGGGGCAGGAGGTACACAACAAGCTAATAAGGCAGAGCAAAGGACAGCCTCAAGTAGCGCTGTGGCCAATGACACATCTGGATTCAAGCAGACAAGAAGTCAAGCTATAGATGTACTCAGAATGAAAGGAAAATCCGAAGCTGCACAACACAGAATGTGAGAAGCATGGACCAAGGAAAGTTAGACATTGTAAAACAAGAAATGGAATGTATAAACATTTGCAGTACTTGTGAGCAAACTAAAGTGAGCAGGAACTGGACATTTTGAGGCAGATAATTACACTCAGGAAATGAAAAGATAAGAAGTAGTGGAGTGGCCTTTATAGAGAGGAGAGATGTAGCAAAATCAAAGAATATAATGCAAAGTCTGATGAATCATGTAAGACCTCAGGGAAAAAAACCATCAGTATAACCATAATCCATGTCTGTACACCAACTACTGAGGCAAACGAGGAAAAAATTAAGATTCTATGTTGTAATCTAGGAAGAAATTGATCACATACTACCTTTTTGTTAATCATAGTCAGTTGAAACACAAAAGTGGGAAGTCTGTAGGGAAATTCAGACTGTATTCAAGAAATTGAGCTGGACTGATGGAATTCTTCAAGGCCTACTGTCTCTTCATTGCAAACATGTTTTTCATATACTGTAGGTAGACAATATAAAAACTAGATACACTACATAAAGAAGCAGAAGATGGAGAAGTTCTGTTCTCACAGCAAAAATGAGACTGGGGCAGATTGTGGCACAAACCATGAATTACTAATAACAATACATTGGAAGCATACACTGGATAATGGAAAGCACTAAAGAATTTCTAAAGAAAATCAGCCTCTGCTTTATAGACTACAGCTAGCCTTTGATTGCCTAGGTTACAAAAAGGTATGGATTGCTCTAAGTTCAGTTCATTTCAGTTCATCTTTATTATGGCCATAGACCAGCACATGGATTGCTCTAAAAGAAATGGATGTGCCACAACATTTGATTGTCCTCATGGGTAACCTGTACTCAGAACAAGTGGCTACTGTTACAAGCGAATACAGAGAAACAGAATAGTTTCCAGTTGGAAAGGGGGTCAGGCAAGGTTGCATTTTATTATCCTCTCTGTTTAATGTATGCAGAAAATATCATGCCTAGAGCAGAATTAGACTCAAAGGAAGGAAGTGTGAAAGTTATTGGAAGAAACAGCAACAATTTAAGATAACACAGATGACACCATACTACTGGCAGAAAATACCAAAGATCTGGAACGATTACTGAAGAAAGTCAAAGAGGAAAGTGCTAAGGCAGGTTTACTTCTTGAAAATAAAAATGAAAAGGTAAATGGTGAAGAAATTGAAATAGTAAAGTTTCCCCATACCTTAACTCACTTTTGATCAGAATGGAGATTGCAGTCAAGAAATCAGAAGAAGACTAGGCCTGGAAGGGCAGCTATGAAAGAACTAGACTAGATCCTGAAGTGCAAAGATATCTCACTGAATACTAAAGTTAGGATTGTCAGTGCCATTGTATTTCCCATCGCTATTTATGGTTGTGAGATCTGGATGGTGAAGAAAGTTGACAGGAAGAAAATCAACTCATTTAAGATGTGATGTTGGATGACAGCTCTTTGCTTCTGGGAGAAGATGGAGATTTGATATCTTCACTCTAGTGGGACTCTGCAAGGGCAGGAAAGGAAATGTGCAGCATTTTTCTGGCTGGAGATAAAAACCAATTTGTAAAATATTTTCCAGGCAAGGGAAAAACCTATGAGATAAATCAATTTCTCCATAGCTCAGCAGGGTTGAAAACCATAAATGTCGCTCACCCAAAATGACTATAAGAACTGGATTTTATCAAGCCCTTCTATCACCCGCTTGAAAAGCTGGTAAGCAGCTTTTTAATGGACAGGTATATTGTAAATCTTCTCCTTACTCAACTTACTCAACTTTTATTTTTTTAAACTTTACGTATTAAAGTTGAGAACTAAAGGAATCTTGGGTCCAGCTGTGTTAATTCCGCTTCGGCAACTGTCCTTCCTTCTGAACCAAGTGCAGAAGTAGTAAAGCAATATATCGAGAGCCTAATAAAACTCTAAGGAACAAAAAGGCTAGCACCAATATCAGTTGAAAGGCTTGGTGATTTTACTCTATTGTATTTAAAGTACTTTAGACTTATAAAATTTAGATTTGGAGAAAAGGATGAGAAACTTTATTCACTTTGGTAAAAAGAGGCATCGGATTGGACAAGTTTTAAAATAATTGAAAGCTAGGTTACCTGGTCAGGGGAATGGGATGTTGCCTCCAGCTGAGGAGGAGCAAGATCTGGGCCTCACATGGTGCTGTTGGTGGATCTCACCAGGTCCTTATTGGTTGCTGCAACTCCACATCCTCTTACTCCAGGTTTTATTTGCTGCACAGAGGGGAGATTACAGGTATACCTCAGTTAGCAAAGCAGATGGATTCCTGGGTGTGACTTCTTTAAACAGAAACTTTGGTCTAGAGGTGAAAATAACATAGAACAAATAAGAATAGGTTTCTACACCACACATAAAAGTAAAAAAAGAAGAGCAGCTTCTTCTGCCAACGTGTTATTCAGAACTAACATGCTAGTGTGAAATGAGGCAGCCAGGCGAGGTAAGCCTTGCATAAGTAAACAGAGACTATTGAAATCTTCTAGACAGCACTTGAAAGCTTATAGGTCAAGCTTATAGATCTTTGCTTTTTCAACATGCCAGAGTAGCCAGTGAGGCAGACTAATCTGCTTCCTCCTTTTTTTCCAGTTTTGCTCTTCAGTACACGATTCTGGAGGGAACTGTTTAGCTTGCCTGTTGTATGGAAGCATACACAACTACAGTAGGATCATCTCCAGTAGAGTCCCACTTTTTCCCAGCTCAAGCTTTATTTGCACTGTTTGCTGCAGGCAGGCTGCTGGAATCCAGCATTGAAAGTCTGTTTTTCTGGAGCCCTCCTTCACCCCCTTCCACACAGACACACACACACTTCTAACTTATTATTATTAAATATTATTTCTATTCCGCCTTTTCCGGTGGGGAATCAAAGCAGATTACAGCAGTCAAGCAAACAGCTTCATTTATATACCGTTTCATACCGCCTAAGCAGTGTCTAAGCAGCTACAGCTGTAAGCTAACTAGACAAAAGACAAGAAAAGATGGACTAGGGGGCTGGACTAGGCTTCCATAAAAAGACTTTGTTAAAAGACTTTGGATGTAAATTCATATTCTGATATTTCTATTTAAGCCCTGTACTTAAGACAGTGTATGATTCTCCCAATGACATTGAATAGCAGTTCCCATCAGTCCTAGCCAACATAACCATTGGTTAAAGGTGGAAGCTGCACTCCAATCTGTGGTAGCCATATTAACCCCATTGTACCTAGCCAGAATAGCCTTTGTACATATTGGTCTGGAACAGCAGCTTGAGGAAATGTGCTTTTAAATTTAATGCATTACTTTGTGTGCTTTCTTCACGACTTATACTTTCATTGCTGCCAAAGCTATTGTGGAGTAGAATCCACTTTATCAGATACATGTAGTGTGTATTACCATCTGGCAGGTATATTATGCCACTAGAAAACCAGTGTGATGTTAGTGTTGGATTAGGACTTGGGAGATTCAGGTTCAAGCCTCTGGTGAGTTATGAAACTGACTGGAGGTCTTTCTTAACTCAGTCTACATCATGGAATTGTTGTGAGGATAAAGTGGAGAGGAAGAAATGCAGGTATGCTGCAGTGTGCTCACTGGAGGAAAGACAGGATATGCAGATGATAAATAAATCATGAATTTTAAATATCCACCTTGTTTTGTGTGTGCAGGGGAACATTTTAAGCAGTGAGGTCTGATGGAAATAAAATGGAAAATGTGCCTATGTTGAAACGATGTTACAGCTGCATGTGAATCTTTGCAGTGATCATTTACAAAACAGTGTGTTGATGAACATCATGGCCTTGGTGAGTTAATTCAGTGATTCTTGTTTGCAATGCAGGTCGTGTGCGGATCCATGAAGGTGCCTCTCTCCGAATTGAGCAGCTGCGGACAGAGGATCAGGGCTGGTACGAGTGTCGAGTTCTCTTTCTGGACCGTCCCAACAGTGACGATGAGTTCCAGAATGGCACCTGGATCCACCTCACCATCAATTGTATGCCCTGGTTTCTTTTAAATTTACTGACATTTTTCAATTTCTAGATGGAATAAAAACATTGTAAGAAGAGAATAAAGGTAGAAGTGTAGGAGACCAACATTATTTCTTTCCTTATAAAATTTAGGTAATCTGTAGTAATGTATTTTTTTCTGTGAGGGTGAGCCGTTGCAAGTGATTAATAGAAGTACATATTATCTTAATGCCTAATTTGTGGACATTTCTTCCAAAAGATATCTGGGTATCTGTAAACGTGTGGTCTCCCACACATAGTTTCAAAGGCCTGGTCCAGCCCAAAACATATTGCTGCCTGTATGTATAGCACTGTGTAAATTTACAGTGCTATATAAATAATAATAATAATAATAATAATCACTGTGAGATGGTGGAAATGGCATCAAGCTGACTGACACTTTGCAAGTAATGCTCCCATGATTCCAAAACAAGCCTCTATACTTGGTACCTCCCCTCCCTCAACTCCCTTTGCATCCAGCACTCATCAGGTCCCAAGCGAGTCTCCATAGCCAGCTTAGCACTTTCCATCTTTTCTGCTTGCTTTACAAGCAGCATGTAAGTATGAGTCATCCCAAGCAAGCCACCATAGGCTAGAAGAAAGAGCGGACCCCTAATTGGATTAATAGAACTTGGTTGTAATTTGCAATGTTGAAACAGCGGTGTGTCAAAAATGAGTCATTGAAAAGCAGGGAACACCTGCATTATGTGATTTCAAAAAAATGTATATATGGGGAAGAGAGATGGAACGTGCAAGGCCTAGTTTACATGCTCTTTTTTAAAAAATAAAATCTCTTTCAGCTCCACCAGCTTTCCAGGAGATTCCACCAGCTTCTGTGGAAGTACAAGACCAAAATCCTCTTACTCTTTCATGCTCAGCAGCAGGCAACCCCCAGCCAGTGATTACTTGGAAGAGAGACAACCAAGCCATCGAAAGTGGAGATAAGGTTCAGGTATGATGTCTTATCTGTCTGTATCTCTCCAGAGCAAGAGGTCCAATAAATGCCTGGACACCTCTCATTTTAAAGTGAGATAAATGTTGCTTTGTAATAGAACTTGGAATTGCAGAATTCACATAGGACATTTGTTTTTGCCAGGAGTTTGTGTTTCTAGAGAGCCAGCATTGTGTAGTAGTTTGAGCATTGGATTACAAAACTGGAGATCAGGGTTAAAATACCGACTTGGCCATAGATACCCACCTATTGACTTTGGGCAACTCACACATTTTCATTTTCAGAGGAAGGCAAAGTCAAATCCTTCTAAACAAATCTTGACAAGAAAACCCTGTGATAGGTTTGCCTTAGGATTGCCATAAATCGGAAATGACACGAAGGCACACAACAACAACATGGTTGTAGAACTCGATGTTGCTGAGCAGATTTCAGAAGTGCACCACTTTCGTGCAGTTATGAGGATAGCATCCTTGATAGAATGTTGATCCTCTCACTCACTCAATAGGCAGGGTTTCAAACAAATAAGTGGAAAAGAAATAGCCTCTCCTCACTTTTCTTTTCTGCCCGACTCTGAAAGGACAGCAGCCTGCAGAAATTTAGAGGCTTTTTAGCTATAACATCCACCTCACTGACACCAGGAAGCAACATAAAAGCCCTTTCATTGGGATACCAGAAGGGAGGATAGCCCTAAGCTGTGTGTTGATACCGCAGAAGAAGAAACATCTTGGAGGAACCTGTTAGCTAGCTCTGCCTCCCACCTGTTTGACCCTAAACAGAACTGCATCCTTGTAGTGTTCTGACACCTTTCTCATAGGAAACATTCAAGTGGTTGAGGCCCAACAGCAGACACTCTACAATGTAGAGATGAACAAACAGATATTGTTAGTACTCAGTTCACTGGCCTGGGGGTAAGTGTGAGCAGAGCTCTCCTCCTGGCTGCCCTTCATTATAAAGGTCCAGGCTCTCCATTCTGAATTCTGTTGCTGGATCTCTAATATCTCAGCATGTAGTAGCAGCTTCAGAGACTTTGAGGACTGGACAGGAGATAATGACCAGTCGGGGTGCAAGCATTTCAAGCACATTCAAGAAATTTGATCCTCTTCTGGGGTTGTTTTTCTTTCTCTTTTTAAAAATCTTGGCTTGATCTTAGGTAAATGCTTTATTCATTTAATTTTGTTCTGCCTTTCTCTGAATATGGATCACAAGATGGATTACAATACTGAAGGAAGGAAGGTCTGAGGGAACCAGAAGAAGTACTACATCCTTCCCTTCCTGCCAATAGAAAAGCAAAATATGTAGATGCACTGCTTTGGTCTCTTAAGACTCTTGAGTTCCAAGGGGATTTGCCAGCCTTCCTTCCTTCAATTCTCTGCAGACAGAGAAGAAGAGGAACTCTCTAGAGGAGAGAGAAGATTTGCAGAGAGCAGCCCAGACTTGATCTTTCTTTCCAAAGAACTTCTCCTTGCTGTTTAGAAAAGTTGTCAAGGTTTTACCTTATTCTCAGGGAAACGGAGACCTAAATAAACCATAGATAAGGTCTCAAAAACCTGAACCAAACCGAAATTAGATACCCCTACCATCTCCTTCCTGAAAATTATAGCAGAGGCTTTGGAGAGAGAATGGAGCCATCCAAGCAAAATGTTTTCTATATCCAGTGAAGTTATGGCAAAATTAAAGAGCCTCTGATGGATGCCTTAATAGCAGCATTAACTTTGGGATGATTTTTTTCCCAGTGACCCGGGGGAGGGGGCGGTTTCACCTAAGAATGCTGAAGGGAGGACACTGGAGACTTTTCTACATATTGCTGATGATGCTTCTGGCCCAGCCATTGGGAAGTTGCCTGCCATCTTCTTATTTTCCAAGGTAGCTAGTTATCAAGTGGACTAAGGAATAATTGAAGTTCCTGCAGAATAAGTGCATCTGCATCAAGGCACCTGTCTGAATGGTAGATTCCAGCTGGAATGAATGCTGTTCACTTTTCCTCTTACACTGAGGCTGCAGATAATACAGTAGCTTCTTTTTGGCTTTATGACTCCCACAACTGGGACATTCTGTGCCTGCACACCAGCAACTGGGAACCTGCTATAGCTCTTTGTTGAAGTTTTTGGTAGAAGCTCCTCTCCTTTCCGCAATCCGGTGCCATTTTGACTCAGTTCTTCAGTTCCTTTTCAGTCACTGTATCTTCAACAACTAGGTTAAGTCCCTCCATATCCTTTGGTTTTTCTGAGTTCTCTGCAGGTTTACCATTTGTGTACTCTTTGTTCTTTTTTCCTTTTCTCTTTTCTTCATCTACTCTGAAAAAGAAGAAAAGAAAAAAAAACCCTTTACTTTTTCTGCTTAGTCTCATTGTTTCCCTTGCCACCATTTCTTCCCATGAGGTTTGGGAGCCTTCATCAATCTCTGAGGCCCTCTTCTAAAAGGATGACCTTCATGAGTCGAAAATCCTGGTCACTGATGACTACTCCTATTGCCTCTGTTCTTTGACCCATATTCTGCCAGCATTGCTGGGATTCACTAAATAAACCCTGCATAATCTCACTGTTAGCCCAGCACTGTCAGTCCTGGTACGACTGGCAATACTCTGAGGAGATGAAGGCTGGAGGTAGCTATATAGGCAGCATCTGTTACTGCTATTGAGGCAGTTTCCTGGACAGTTTGTCCGCAGCATCCACGGAGCTATTGCTGCTAGCTGAAATTTACCTGGGGCTGCCTTGGGGCCCAGCGCTCAACTTGATTCCGGCTACTGCCTTTCTTCTTTCATCTTCTCAGCTACCCCAACAGGTTTGTTATTGATATTTTGGTGTCAACCCCTTTGATGGTGTCACCTGGTGTGGTGCACATCACCTGGAGTTCTCATGTCATGCCACTGCTGTTGGCTTCTGTAATGATCTCTGGACTGGTTGAGACTTTGAACCCAAGCCTTCTTTCATTGTCTTGACCTAGACTGGATTGATTTCACTGTAGCTGCTTCCCTTAAGTGAATCTTTCACTTTGGACAGCTCTGCCTTAGGCATAGGACAGAGGTAGGGATCAATACTAGAAGGTATCAGGGTTTAATCACACTTCCATCTCCTCCTCTGCTGTTTCTCACTAGCAGAAACTCCCCAGCTAAACTGTTATGCTGCACTTGAATACCTTGCATATCATTTTTGGCAGAATGATGTACGGTTACTCCAATTTGCCACATCCAGTTTCTGCCCTAAATTATGTTGTACTTTTTAATAGGTGAACAATGGGACTCTTGTCTTCACCAGTGTGGAGCGGGCTACTGCCGGGACATACACTTGTCATGCTACCAGCGAGGAGGGCACCATCACCCATACAACCCAGCTACTGGTCCAAGGTAAACAGGAGAAAGGAAGAGCATTTCATTAAATTGGATTGAGCAGCAATTTAATATCAGAACCTTTCTTTTGCCAGGGCAGAATAATTTCCTAGCTTGTTCATCATTGTCTGCTTTGATTGGCAGCATGTCTCCTGGTCCCAGGCAGAGAAGTCTTTTCCCATTACACCCTATCTGATTGTTTTTAAATTGGAAATGCTGGGGACTGAACATGGGACTTTATGCATGCTAAACTGGTAATCTGCCAGAAAACCTGGATCAGACACCACTGATCTTTGTAGTCTACTAAAACTGAAGCAACTCTTCTAGATTTCAGGGAAAGTTTCCATCATCTTTTTCCTGCTCCCCAGATATTGCCCAGAAATTCTGATATAGTCAAGAATCTATTTTGCAGCAGCAAAGTATGTCATTGTAACTTCTGAAACTTTCTCTTGCATTTTAACCTTGAATGAGTTCCTATTCCCCACATTCCCACCTCTCATTCTGTGTGGTCCTTTTCTTTTCCCCAGGCCCACCAGTAATTGTGGTTCCTCCACAGAATATCACAGTCAACCTCACACAAGATGCCTTCATGTCATGTAAAGCTGAGGCATACCCTGCCAATCTTACTTACAGCTGGTTCCAGGGAAAAACCAATGTTTTCCACCTTAGGTAAGGGAGACTTTGTGGAAGAATCATAACAGAGAATCACTCATATGATTTATGGCAAGACAGCATATACCCACCTTTATGGCCTCTGATCTCTTCTCTTTCAGCCACCTCCAGTCACGAATTCGCATTTTGGTGGATGGGAGTCTCTCAGTTCAGAAAACAATCCCAGAGGATTCAGGGCAATATACTTGCATCCCTAGCAATGGACTAAGAAGGCCACCTTCTGCCTCAGCCTTTCTCACAGTTCTATGTAAGTGTTTTGTTTTCCTCATAATCACCAAACTAGCTCACCAGCTGGTAAACTTTATTTAGGTGAACAGTGGTTTGCAGCGTGTATCTTATAAAGTGTTCAGATCCTATACAGCTTGGGTCCAGGCTCTTTGAAGAACCATATCTCCTTGTATGAACCCATTAGCGTTTTAAGATCATCTGGAGGGGCTTTAAATTGTTTTTAACGTATTTTAATATTTTAATTGTTTTACATAATTCACTATGCAGCTATGTAACTACCTTGTAACTATATAGTACATAGAACATTCTGGCCATCATTTATAACAGTGTTTTTGGACTTCAGTTCCCAGAAGCCCCAGTCAGCTTGGCCAAGTCAGGAATTTTGGGAGCTGAAGCCCAAAACATCTGGAGGACCAAAATTTGGGACTCATGGGCTTATAACAAAGCCACTCTTTTTGAAGGGTAGCTGTTTTCAATACTTTCATATTTACAGGATGTGTGTAGTCTCACCTCATAGATGTGGGTTTTTTTAAAGCACAGACCTGTCATTTCTAGTATTCTAAAATCTTCTTTAGTTACTTTAGTTGTTTTTCATTAATAAAAACTTGTTAAAAGTAATGTATTAGTCGTAGGCATAACTATAAAATAACTAACTACTTTGAGACCATAGATCTGTGGCTAATTACTTATAAAGAAATTTTCCAGTTTGTGCACAACCCAGCCCTTGCTATTACCTGCTAGTTTACGCTAGCTTTATTTCCTCACTTTTTAACTTACTAGTCCAATGTCTGAAGTGGTTTCATCATGCCTTTCTACAGTTCCAGCGCAAGCGACTAGCATGCCCCCTGAGACCCTACTGCCAATAGGAATGCAAGGTATAATCAGATGCCCCAGCAAAGCCAACCCTCCCCTGCTCTTCGTCAACTGGACCAAAGATGGACAGCCATTGGACTTAGGCAAGGTACTTCCTCAGGCATTTAGCCTCCAGCCACTCCAGGTGCTTCCCCACTTCTTTTGTTAGTTTTTGTGATCTTTCACGTTTTGTTCTTCCCCCTACAGTTTCCAGGCTGGTCAATGAAACACGATGGTGCCATTTTGATTGCCACAAGCAATGATGATGCCCTTGGTGTGTACACTTGCACTCCATACAACAGCTATGGTACAGCCGGCTCTTCTACACCCACTCGTGTCCTCTTGAAGGTGAGTGGCAGTGGACGGTGCGTCTGTGTGCATGCGGGTAAAAGAGGGCAAACTTTTATCTTCCGTAGTAAGATGCAAAATTAGTTGCAGGTGGCATGAAGTAGCCTCTTCTTCCTTTGAGGCATTCACTTCTGTAGTCACCTAATGGGATTCCACCTAAGCATTAGGAAGAACTTCCTAACAGTAAGAGTTGTTTGACCATGGAGTGAAGTCTCTTTCTTTAGAGGTTTTCAAACAGAGGGTGGATGGTCATTCATCGGGTGCTTGGATTGTGCATTCCTGCATGGCAGGGGATTGGACTGGGTTGGACAAGATGGCCCTTGATGTCTCTTCCAACTTTATGGTTTATGATCACTACCACAATTTTAAAAATAGTTTCTCATCAATTTTGAACCCTTCAAATGCGATGATCCAAACTATGTTTTTGTATTATTTATTGCCGCTCACTGTGAACCCTTTGGGTAGCACAGGCTTGATAACAGGCAGGGTGCTTGAAAGAGTACTATCCTCATCTTCTGCTCTGTTCATTTTGGATGTCAGTTATTGTTCCTTACATGGAATCTCTTGTGTTTGTGTCCCAGGAGCCTCCTACATTCATCCTGAGCCCCAAGGAAGAATATTTCCAGGAGGTGGGGCGGGAGTTGCTCATTCCTTGTGTTGCCCAAGGTGACCCCATACCCATCATTTCTTGGACAAAGGTGAGATACCTCTTTTGGAGACAAGGAATATCCTGGGTGGACTTCCAGAAGTTTCTGGAAATTTCTGTAGACTCGAGCAGAGCAAAGAATGGTGTTTTTCTGTAGTAGTAATTTTTGTGTTTCTTTACATTTTACTTATCTTCTTTCTACAAGAGGGTGAGAGGGGGGAACTGCATATCTATGTGCCCTAATGCCACACAAACCACTTAGTTTTTCCAGAGATCTGGTTACCAGCAGGTCTAGGCTCTCTTCAAATTAAGTAGGTGGACTTGGGAGTTTATGTCGTGTAGGCTGCATCTGCACTGCAGAAATTATCCAGTTTGACACCGTTTTAACTGTCATGGCTCAGTGCTATGTAATTCTGGGAATTGCCATTTGTGGTGGCACCAGAGCTTTCTGACAGAAGGTTAAATGTCACACAAAACTACACTTCCTAGAATTCCGTGACATTTGAAGAGTTGTCAGACTGGATTATTTCAGCAGTGTAGATTCTGCTGTACTGGCTGTACTAGGTTTCAATGCCAAACAAAGCTTTATTCAGAAATCAAAATAGTTCACAGAATGTCAATGTTGTAGTTGATCTAGAATATCATTCATACTTTTTAAACTTGATTTTTCCTCAGCTAGGAACTATATTGAACCAACTGTTGTATTTCTTTATTTTTATTAGACTGTTTTATACCTGTGTGGCGGTGCTGCAAACCGCTTCAAGATTTGTGGAAATGAGGCAAATATAGTTATATCAGTATTCTTCCTCATCCTCCTTGTCGTCCTCCTCATAATCATGATATGTTTCTCTCCCCTGTAGATGGGCAGCAAAGGCCTGGCCAACGCCTGGGTGGATGTGAACAACAGCTTGGTCCTACGCCCACTGACCAAGGAGCAGCATGGCTTATGGGAGTGTGTTGCCAACAATGGTGTGGCCCAGGTCAGCGCCACAACCACTGTCTACGTACTGGGTGTGTACTTTATTCAAAGAACTGTAGTGTTAAATAAACAATGTTTGTCTGTTTTTAATTGTATTGTTCTTCATATTGTGAAGCTGCTCTGAGTCCCAGTTCTGAGGAAAGAGTGGGATGCAAATAAATATAATAATGGCAAACAACAACAATCAACAAATAACAGCAATTAACAACGACAACAACGTTGTAATTGTTGTGTGCCTTCAGGTTGTTTCTGACTTATGGTGACCCTGTCATAGGGTTTTCTGACACTGAGAGTATGTGACTCGCCCAAGGTCAGCCAGTGGATTTTCATGGCTGAGCAGGAATTTGAATTCTGGTCTCCAGAGTCATAGTCCAGTGTTCAAACCACTGTAGCACACTGGCTCCCTAAATAAAATAAAAAAAATCAGAGAAGTAAATTTAAAACTAGTTTTGTTTGGGAAGTATAAGTGTGCGGCACTGTTTCCCATTTTTGTTATACATATCTGTGCAAGTTTAAAAAAACCCATTGCTTATAGTAGCTGATAACTTACTGTGGATCTTCTGTGATTAGATAGTGTAACAATGTGGTTTACAGAAGATGGGAAGTATCCAGTGACCCACAGCAAACAGCCAGTTGCATACTCCCAACAGTAAGAAGCCAAATTTCTAGGCCTAACAAGCCTATGCTGACACCCAGTCATAGGATTAATTCTGCTTTTGCCCCTTTTTCTTTGTCTGAAGTGTCCCGTGAATATGTATGCTATCCACAGCAGGTCACTAGGACAGGGCCCAGCCTTGGACCACAAAAGGAGTAGGGAGTAACACAGTACCAGGACACCTGCTTTGCATGCAGAATGTCCCAGGTTCAAACCCCAGCATCTAGAGCTAAAAAAAGAATCAGATAAAGAGTGATGGGGAAAGGCCACTCTTTGCCTGTCACTTTTGAGAATGGCTTCCAAATTGGAACAGATAATGCTGGGCTAGATTGTCAAATTGACTTGGTATACAGTGTTGCAATTCCTGACTGACAAAACTAATTTTAACAAGACCCATGGTCTCCATGTAAATTTGACCACTCCTAAAATCTCTTCCAGCATTGGTCTTCACCTTAGAATTAAAAATGCCAAGTGCTGGAAGGGGTGGAAAGGGCTATCAAGTCTAGCCTTCTTTAAGCATCGCTGCTGTAGCCTCACTGTTCCTCCTGTTTCTCCTTTTCTCTTGTGTTTCAAACTCTAGGTACCAGTCCTCACACTGTGGCCAACGTCTCACTGCTGCCACTCAAGCAAGCAGTCAACATTACCTGGGATCCAGGTTTTGATGGGGGCTACTTTCAGAGATTTAGCATCTGGTACACACCACTGTGAGTCCTCAGGTGTTTGAATGTTATGCAGTCTTCTGTCTCTAAATAATTGGCAACAGAGGTGGCCCTATGGTTAAGCAAAATGGGACAAGTTCCTTAGACAGCAGATTTTGGGTAGCAGGAGGTCCCAGGTCATTCCCCTCTCTTAGAGGATACACCTTTGTGCCATGCAGCCTGTCATACCCCTGCTAATAACTTTCAGGTGCGGTGAAGGATTCTCTCCCTTCACCATTGTTGAAGTTTTGTTAAAAGTTACATTTTTTCACTGTTGAAAATTGGATTGCCAGTCTAGTTGACTTCTGAACATGAAATGAAGGGAGGTTCTGTTTTGTCCATGAGCAAAAAACCAAACAACCCTCCCCCCCTCCAAAACATGTGTTTACCCAGATTCAAACACTTTGTTTTAATTTTTTAATGACTGCTGCCACTTTATTTCTGTTGCCCTCCACAGGTTGAAACACCTCAGTCGGCCTCACCATGACTGGGTCTCAGTGCCAGTGCCTGTTGGGGCCTCCCATATCCTAGTGGAGAACCTGCAGCCAGACACCAGTTACCAGTTCAGTGTCCTAGCCCAAAACAAACTGGGTAGTGGGCCCTTCAGTGAGATTGTCACCATTGTGCCACTAGGTAAGAGGTTCTCCACAATGACCTGGTAGGCAGTTCATTCACTTGGGCAAATTTCCAGCGTTGGGGTTATAGGGCTGTCAAATGGAACTACAATTGTAGAGGTTATATATGGTGCTGAAGATTGGTTCTCCCACACCATAAAGCTGTACAATACTGCTATGCAAAAGTGCTGCTTCCCATCCTAAAGTAAAAAGAGTGTTGTATTCTCGATGGTGTGGATCGACTTGACTCATAGACTCAGACTCATAGACTTGAGCTTGAGTAGTCTCATGCCTACAAAAGCTCATGCTACCAGCTTCTTTCTTTTAGTTAGTCTCAAAGGTGCTACGAGCTCCCTTTGCATACAGATACAGTCGTCCCCCGGGTTACGAAGGTAATCCGTTCCGGGATTACCTTCGTAACCCGGAAGTCGTTCGTAACGCGGGGGACCGCTTTCGCGGACGGACCGCGCGGCCATTTAAAGGGGCCGCGCGGCTTTTTTTCCGCTTTTTTTATTCGTATCCCGGGGGATCCTTCGGATCCCGGGGGATACAATGGCGGTCCCGCCGCCTTCGGATCCCAGGGAATTCGTTCCCCGGGGGATTCGTAAGGCGGGGGACCACTGTAGTTAATGTGTTAACCTGTTGCAGCAAATACAACAAGGAGTCTTGTGGAACTTTACAGATTTAACTCATCTGGTGTGGCATAACTCTTCATGAGCCGATTTCACAAGGTGCAGAGCTTAGAAATAGACAGAAGCATGTACTGTAAGATGGTTGACTGGAATTCACCATGTGACTCAGTGGTGTCACTAGGGTTGGTGTCACCCAGTGTGGTAAACATGTGTCACACACACCCATTGACCTCCTCCCTCACCACATCATACAGAATCCTTAGTTATATTTTTTGTTCTAATGTTACTTGTAGGCAGGTTGGGTGAGCCCCAGGCTTCCTTTGCACTCCACATCTATTTGACTTGTTACTCTACATTTGAATGGCATACTCTGTATAACAATGGTTTATGCTTAGTATTCCATGCTTAATTACATCATTGGGGCTTCCCCATGTTTATATCATCAGGGTCCACCTCTAATGACTCACAAGGGATCATCCTGAGATCTAAGGATTTGGTCCAGAAATTTCAAGGCCTGGGATAGTTCTTACCTGGAATCCCCAATAGGCATAAATATGTTCCAAGCTACTGTCATGCTGGGGATTTTTTAAAAGAGCCGTCAGAAAGCTTAAGCAGTGGATTAGAGCAGCGAGTATTCCTGGGCAGCCTCCCTGGTCTGACCCTGCTTAGCTTCCAAAAACAGACTGGATCCAGTCTTTCCGGAGGATTTAGGCTCAGTTTTGGGTATACAAGATGTGGTTGGATAGAAACCTACAAACACACACACAAGAAGAGGAAATGTTAAATAGTAGGATCCAAAGGCCATAAAATAGGCAAGATGCAACATGTGATAGCCCCTCATATCCTCCAACAGTCTCAGTTTGGCAGGGATGGTCCCTATTAATAATCATCCCACTTTTTAGCTCCTTTTAAAATGTTCCAGTTTCTCTCCCCCCTTTTGTGCTCACTTCAATGGCTAAAAGCTGCATTCAAAGTTTAAATGTAGTTTGCACTCAAGTCAGAGGATACAAACATGGCAGCACCTATTTTGATTGCTACTCTCCTCCCTTCTTTTCTTTTATGCATTGTTAAAGCCCTTCCCACTACAGAGATGCAGAGCTGGAGTAAAATCCAGAGTTTATTCTCCGTCCCACTGACAGGGAAGATGATGAGAAGCTACTAACTGGTGCTGCAAGTCTCTTTGTGGCAGCAAAAACACAAGACAAGAGCACAGTTACTCTTCTAGGGTTGTTGTCAGCAAAACCATATAGTCATTCCACCCAAAACAACAATAAGATAACTTTCCTTGGACAGCATCTGTCTTCATAAATTATTAGTCTTGGGTCTGGCCCCAGAGAAAGGTGGGATTCAACATGAAAAATAAATAAAATATATAAAAAGAAAATAGTCTTTAAGATGCCACAACTTTTTGTTCATTTTGCTACAAGACTACCTTGGCTACACACATACACGCAAGAATTTTTTTTGCATAATATCCAAACAGAGCAAGTAACAGCGTCTCCAAGAGAAACCTATCACTAAACTAACTCACAGGCCGTGCACAGTTTCATGTCCCCTCACCTTTCAAAAACTGCAACAGGAGAAGCTCAGAAAACAAGCAAAGCTATACTAGGAAGAAAGAAGTGGGATGCAGCTGCAAGGCAGTGGATCTCTCACTGTCTGTTCTGGCTGAGAGAGAGAGAGAGATAGAGAGAGAAGAGATGCGGATGCAGGGATCGTCTTGGAGAGGGTACAGTGGACCTGGTAGGGAAGGCGAATGACTGTTGGGAAGGATGGTGACAAACTCAGTCCACTTCCAGGATTCCAAGTCCAGTGGCAGCCTCTGACTCCTCAGCAAAAACCTATCTGATATGGGAGACTCTACTCGCAGCACTGGAAAGGTAGTGACATGATGGGAAAAGGGAAGAGAAAGGGAAAAAGAAAACATAGGCAGAAGGTTTGAATAAAGTCAAAATATATTAAGGGATTTTTTCAGGTTTGAAATGGAATATTTTCCACACCCAAAAAAAGAGAGGCTTTTCACTGACACCACCCCACCATTCTTTTTTCTTTTCAGGTTTCCCAACAGGCACCATGCCACCTGACCCCTTGACTACTCCTTTGCAGATCTTCCTTTCCCCACCCCAGTCTTTGATGGCCAATGAGACCACAAGAGGGGTTTTGCTGCTGTGGGAACCCCCTTTCCAATACTCTGTGGGCCTGACTGGCTATGCACTGGAACTGCGACAAGACCAGGGAGGCTGGGAGGTGCTTGATGGGTCCATTCCTAGCTCCAAGACACAGCTCCTGGTGCCTGGTCTAATCAAGGTTGGTTAGTAAGGGGATTGAAACCCAGCTTCAAAGCAGCATTTATGTCAGAAGAGCCTGACAGAAGTTGCATGGCATGTGCAACCAGGGTTCTGTTCCTTATGGCTGCTTAGAAATGTTTCTGAGTGATGCATCTCACCGGGATTACAGCTACAAATATTGCATTTATCCTGTATCCAGAGACATCTGTATATAAGTTATGAATAGTTACAAATATACATAAAACACCAATATAAAGGAAATAAAATGGCATGTTCAAACTAGTCAGAGCTGCAAATATTTTTAAGTGCTAAAAGTTTCACAGGAATTACAGCTATATGTATTGCATTTATCCTCTAGCCAACATCAGTAATCTAACTCTTATTGCTGCAGCACAAAATTTGGCGATCTTAAATGTTATATCAGGGTTAGTATCTGATAACATTAAGAAAATGTAAAATGCTTTGGAACGACCTGGGTGATATTGACTTTATTAGCCTGCATAGCTCCCTCCTACCCTCCAAGAGCTGAACTGTGCAGAATAGTTTGCCTTATTGAAATTGTTGCAGGAGAGATTTTTCTGCATTGCATCTTGTGAAGCAATAGCAACATACCTTTTATATATAGCATATATAACGTATAAAATATATAAAATATAACACATAAAACATGTTATATTTTAATTTATAATTGTTTTAACTGCTAAAATTATTTAATTGGTTTTTAAATCTTATATTTATATATTTTAATGTTATTGTACTGTTTTTAAATTGTATTGTTTTATACTTGTTGTTTGCCACTTTGACTCCCTACAGTGGGAGAAGGCAGGATATAAGAAAATAATAAACAACAACAGCAACAACAACAAAATACCTCTGATTTCACTTTTCCCTATCTTGTACAGGATGCCTTCTATGAATTCCGTCTGGTGGCCTTTGCCGGCAACTACATCAGTGACCCGAGTAATACCGTTAACATTTCTACAACAGGTAAGGTCTGGGGATTGTGGCTGTGTGGAGTAAATCTTATACAGTGGGGTCAGAATCTCTACTGGGACTGTTTGAACTTTTGGAAATGTAGATGTTTTTACCTACAAAATAACAGTCTCAGCCAATGGAAAGGGATTGCGGGAGTTGTAGACCAAAATAGCTGCAGGACCACTGTGCTCAGAAGCCTTTTTAAAAATTATTGATATGGTTAATAACAACCCAAAAGAGGCCTACTTTACACTTGCTTTAATATCTTCTTATAAGTGGTTCAGTTCCATACATTTTATTCTTTTGCATTCAGTTTTATATCAGTTTTGCTGTTTCAAAGTTTCCTTTAAAGTGCTTTGTGATTTTTATCATGTGTTGTATTGATTTTGTCTGCTTCTGATCTGTGCCTGATTCCTAAATAATATTGATTATAGAATGGTCTAAATTGTATAAAATAAAATGATAGTCAACCATAGAAATGAAATAGAACAAAAGAAATGAGCTGGAGAAGTTATTTTGTACTTAAATCCCATTGATTGCCGTGTGTTTTCTCTAAGCATGACTCAATGTGGATTTATTTTCATATTAAGAGCAAGCGAGCAGCAATAAACTAATTAGTAGAAAGCTGTATTTTAAACATCTGTTCAGCAAACACACACTCTCTCCCTCACACACACAACTTGGAGTACTTTAAAATACCCTATAGACTGGCTGAGATAACACATTGTTTATTCATTACATTATGGTGAGGACTTTCCCCCAGCAATTTCAAGGGTATATATGGTTCTTCTTCGTGGTCTCTGTGCCTCACATAATAGGGTTTGCGCCTGCGCAGAAGCTCCATCCGGAATGCTGAAAAACTGACCAGATTGGCGGGAGCCCCGGCCCTCCCTCTCCCTGAGCATGCCCAATCCCGTCAATCTAGCTCCTCCTTCAGTTCAAGTCCGCCGCAAAAGAGCAGGGACCTGACTGAGGGGAGGTAGGGCGGGATTTGTGTGAGGGCACAGATGACCATTCGAAGAAACACAGTTACAGGTAAGCAACCTGTACTTTCCCAGCAGCTAAGGTAGGAACCTCTTGTAGCGTGGGTTATGCTGCCCCACTGCTTCAGGTTGGTTGGGAAAAGAAAGACATAATAATAATTTTTAAAAAATTATTTATAACCTGCCCCTCTGAGCGAGCAATCGGGGGGCGGGGGGACAACATTTAAAACCTTCCGATGCATACTCCAAACAGAACCTGGTATTCGCCTCCTTTTTGGAGATAAACCCTTTTGAGGAGTCCCTGGAACTGGTCCTTGTGGAAAAGGAGTGAAAAAAAGTACTAGTCCTGGGAAGGAGGAGGGATGACAAGCACTTTAGACAGGGGCACCATTTCTTGCTTGCTTGCAGAACCCACTTTCTCTTCCTTTCAGTCCAGAGACCTGAGAAACTTCAGGACACAAATTTCTCCCCAAGCACCAATCTTGGTTTCCAGCAGGTCACCTTCAGCCTGACAAGGGCAGAGGCAGCAGAGGGCAATAGGGCAAGTGTCGGAGGGCTGTACTTCAGACCACTTGGTGCTGGACATACTCAGACCTGGGTACCAGATAGAATTCTCCCACAGACCACTTCAGACTTTCCACAAACATCAATAATAGTAAGTCCCTGGAAGTCCTAAAATCCACAGAAATACTGCTTCCTACAGGAAGCCATCAATCACTAATTGGAGCAGTAAAAGAGGTGCCTCCCTCTTATACGCACAGAGGTTGGTGCTCCACCTTTTTGGTTCTGCCCAAGAAGACTTGCACCTGGAGAGCCATCTTGAACCTCGGGGGTGAACCATTTCATCAAAACTGGTGGTGCTTTCACATGGAGGTGCTCAAGCATATTTTACAGGCAGTCCAGCCAGGGGACCTCTTGTTACCTCTGGATCTACTGGAAGTGTACTTCCACATCCCAGTGTACTTCCACATCCCAGTGTGATGGCCTGTCTTTATCTTAACTCATGAACCAGAAAGCATTTATTAAAGTCAGCACAGAAAGACAATCTTTGCTCAGACTGATAAGATACCAGCAGTTCCGATATTATCACCACCATACCATTCCTCCCATCCTCACATATCATCATCATCATCATCATCATCATCATCATCAAGCTTTATTTATAAATGCAAAATGCTTGGGTAATTTGCAAGTGCTAGTGTAGCTGTCTACACTAGTTACACTAGCACCTGCAAATTACCAAGGCATTCTACACACTAGCAGTCTTTATCCTAACATAGCATAACATCCATTGCAGAGGGACCCAAAAAAGTGGACCCAGTTTACCAGCTACATCACTGATCCTGCACTTTGCATACAGAAAGCATCACTACCAGTACAAGGGTCTCCTCTTTGGACTGTCATCAGTGCCCAGGATGTTCACCAAGATCATGGTAGCCCTGGTTATCTCACTGCCAATGGGAGAGTAAATTAGATTTTCAGCTGTCACCTTTGGGCCACTTCTGCACTTTTAAGAAATTGTTTCTCTTCTGAAGCATCTGTATCTTCAGCTGTTACAGTGACTGAGCTAGGCTGGAGGCACTGGGAGGTCTTTTTTTGTGTGTCTTGACTATTTGGAGCAGTGGGAGGAGAATAACACAAGCTACAGCAGGTTTCTCCCTTATCTGCTGGAAAGAGATATATCACAGGCAAGAACCAATGTTGCTTTCTTCTCTTTCTTCCCCTTTATCCATGCAACAACTTTGTGTGATCATCTTTGATAGACTATCTCGAGATCACCAAGGGAATTTTATGGATCAGTAGTGACTAGAACCTGGACCTTCCAAATCCCAATCAAGGATACTCACCAGTCCACCACACTGCCTTGTTTTGCCCTCTCCACTGCCACCTCTTTTTCTTCCCCACCAGGCATGGAGGTGTACCCATCCCGCACCCAGCTCCCTGAGCTCCTGCCTCAGCCTGTGCTCGCTGGTGTGATCGGGGGCGTTTGCTTTCTCAGCACAGCTGTTATCTTCAGTACCATGGCAGCTTGCATCATGAACCATAGGCGAGCTGCCCGTCTTCGCAAACGGAGGCAAGGTAAGGAGGCTGGCAAAGGTAATGAGAGCTTGGTAGCTATGGGATAATGATGAGAGCCGTGAGTCATGAAGCAGCCTGAGAGGTGACACTGAGGGTAGAGCATGGGCAGAAAATGTGAGTCTGTGGTGTCAGGATCAAGAAATAAAAGAAGGAAAGAAAAAAGAAAGGAAGGCGCTCTGGGGAGCTGAATTAAAGAGTTAGAGGCCAGTGCATTGCAATGCAAGTACAATTACAAATAAGGTATGGTCAGTGCAGAATCCAGCCTTCCGAGGATCGCAATGTTGCTCAAGTACTTACGGGCCATTTTCACTCATGCAGCCCTGTTTATACATTACTTTGTTTGGTTTGGCGGTATCCCAGAGGTACAGTTAGTTTGGTGAGCAAAAGAGGCAGCTCCTTCTCAGTGGTGGCCACACAAATGACTTTTAGTACAGGTATTTAAGGGAGACTTAGGTGAAAAAAACACCTCTCTCTCTCTCCCTGTAAGTATAAAAGTGTGATTGAAAGTAACTAGGTTCTTCATGTCTGTATACTGGTTTGGTACACTTCATGCATCCTGTTCCATTTAGTTTATGGATGTTGCTTTCAAGGCCTTGGCTCTAAAATGCTGCTTATCTCTATTTTTAAATTAACCTTCCTTCAACTTGGCACCCTGCAAAAATGCTGGACTACAGCATTCTGTCTCTCATACCAGCATGGACATTGACGTGATTCCAACACATTTGATGGTGGCAGGTTAGAAAATGGTCTTTCTTCTGCATAGATGAGTGAAAGAAAATTTGTTATGTAGAATGAGAAAACATGCATAGATTTACTTTTTGGATTGCAACATCTGGCTTTCTGTGGAAGGCTTATCCTCACATATTCTTCTGATTTGTTTTTAGTATGATTACTCACATTTCTTAGGTGATTTATATATGAGAGTATAAATAATTAAAATAACATTTCTGTTTTTCTTTTTGGTAATGTTTAAGACTGAAAAGGACAAGTAGTATATGGAAAAAAGAACAATCTGAAAAGATCCCTAAATGGAATCAATTCAATATTAGAGCACCCTGTTGGACTTCTTCTAATTTCAGTTTTCAGCACCTAAAAAGCCCAACCCCAGAGATACATTACATTTGCCAGTATTTTGACGTTATTTCCTTACTCAAATATTTTTAGATTGCCATATTGTCTACAGGTGGGAACTTTGAGACAACTAATAATCACAAAATAATCACAAAATAAAATGTAATACTCTGCTAATAAAACAGTTTTGTAAAACGTAATAGGATGTAAAACCAAATTGCTAACAGAATTATTAAAAAAACATTTTGCCACTTATGCAAAGATCGGTTTAAAAATAGTAGGAAAATAGATTTAAAACAACATCAGTAAAAATTTGCATAAAGTATATATAGAGCCAGAAGCAATTTCCTGAGCCAAGAATGCTGGGAACTGACAGATAGAGAAGGTACTGTTCCTCTTTATTTGGGGGATCAAGGGAAAGTGGTAGCAGATGTACTTTAGAAAAGATTGTGTAAGATAAATAATTTCCCAGTGAGGTCAGATCACTTCGGGAGAACATAGCATGATATAACAGAGACACTTTCAGATCCAGGCAGGCATTACCAGAACCATGGAAAACTCTCAGTGAGTTCTACCCTGTCTCTGGGAATTATGACCCTCCAAATAATCTTAGACTGAAATGCTGAGTATTCCTCACTACTGGCCATGCTGGCTACTCTGATGCGAGTTGCAGTGTAACAACATCTGAAGAGCTGCATCATTTCCAGCCCTATTGTGGGCAAGGAAGCGATGTTTCTTCAATGAGAAATTGAAACCTCATGAGGGACTTATCAAGATCTGTTTTTCAGTTGACTCTGCTTCACCAGAAGAAACTGTTTTCCAAGATTGTAGACAACAGTCTGTTGCCCATTATAATGGAGATGCCAGATTTGGACCTGGGATCTTTTCCATTCTTTATCATTCAGCTTGTACCTCTTTCTCCTCAATATCAAAAGTAAGCTCTACAACTCCATAAGAACACCCAGTGAGAGAAAAAAGGTCTTTCTTTCTGTCAGTGCATAATTCTGCATAGTAAGGACTAGAAACTGGAGGATTTATTCTAAGCAAAATGTGGGATTCTCAGGAGGCTGAATTCTGTGCCCACTTAGTAGTGACTGGTACAATGGAACCTTGGTATCCCTGGGGTTTGATTCCAGGACCCCTCTGTGGATACCAGAATCCATGGATACTCAAGTCCCTTTAAATACAATGGCATAGTGAAATGGCATCCCTTATATAAAATAACAAAATCAAGGTTTGCTTTTTGGAATTAAAAAAAATATATTTTCAAACCGTGGATGGTTGATTCCATGGATAAAGAATGTGAGGATAGGGAAGGCCAACTGCGCTACAGAGATAGGTCTGTGTTCTGTGAATCTGCCATAATCAAACATTTAGGCAAGAAACTGCATGGCAAAATGCTCAGGTAAGAACTTCTTTGGAACCAGAGCAGGAAGAAAATGGGGAACAGGGCAAGGCTGAAGCTGGTTAGCATGTGTATTTGTGCATGTGCATGTTTGCATCGGTCTGGGGGCTACAGCCTGGCAGCCATTTGTCCCCTTTCATTGCTTTTTTGCGTTGCTCTCCATATGATTTCCCCTTTGTGTTCTCATGACCTTCCAGATACATCAATCGTCTTCTCCCCCAACAAGAAGCTTCTACCTTCACAGTAAGTCACACCATCGCATGAAGTCACCTTTTTCCTGTTCATGCCAGCCCTGCCTCTTTGCTGTTTGCTTCTGCCCTGCTCTGCCTTCTTTTTACAGGCTACAGTAAAAAGAAGGGAGCCACTGAAGTGTGTATTGCAGTCTTTCCAAATGTGGTCACCCTCCAAATGTTTGGGACTCCCAACTCCCACCACCTCTTCCTATTAACAGTGCTGGCTGAGCTGATGGGAATTGTAGTCCAAACCTTTTGAAGGCCACACATTGGGAAAGTTGACTTGAGGACATGTGGTACTGGAAGATTGTTATTCAGCAATATTTCATAGTGTGGGCAGCAAAAATAAAGGCATACAACAGACATAAAGAAAGGACAGTACCTCTGAGAACGTAGACTCAAGAAAACCCATGTTGAATGAAGCCAAAGGCCTCTCTAGTCAAGCTGGTCAAGGAGATGCTTCTGGGAATCCCACAAGCAGGACATGAGGCAATAGATTATATTTGCTGTTGCTTTCTAGCAAGTCATATTTACAGACAGACTGAGATCACGGAAGTTCTGTTCCTACTTCTCATGGCTATCAAGAATTTAATAAAAGCCCTGCCCTGCAAAATCCTCTTGAGTCCAGCATACTGTTGTTACAATGGCCAACCATATGCCCTGATGGGAAGTCCACAAGGGATCTACAGGAAGGTCTAGCAGATCTTGGAAACAGTGCAAGGTCATGCATGACTGGTGCTCAGTACAGCATGGAGCTGAAGACGAGCCAGATTTCTTGAACTTTGACTGCAACACCTGCTAACCCTGTCCAGAATGGGTCACCAGCCATACAGGATAAATTATGGGAGCTGTAATCCAATATCTAGGCATGCCGGTTGTGGAAATCTTGTTTATGTAATCCTGATGTCAGATTGGTACTTTAGTTATACAGGTGTTTGTGGGATTTAGCAGACCATGTCTTAACTCCTCAGACACTGACTGTAGAAGGGCCTCTGGCTATTCTCCTAATTGTGGGGTAGCAGCTAAGAGGGCCATCCTACAATGCCTAGTGTCCTGAGGAGGAGCCCTAGGAGAGGGTAGGTTATGATCTGGTGCTGTTGGGCTTGCTTTGCCTAACTGTCTCTGCAGGCCTGGCCCTGCCATGAAGCAGGAAGAGATAGTTGCCTCAGATGGCAAATGCAGACTAGATAACACAACAAAAGAAAGGGATAGAAACTCAACTCACCAAAAAAGTAGGAGAAAACAGACTGTAAAATGATAATTGTAATAAATAGTTGTGTGTATATAACAAATATAATTTTTAAATTATCGACTGGTCAACTTGAACAATATAGTCAACCCTCCACATACATGGATTTGACATTTATGAGTTTGCCTATTTGGGGGTCTGTAACTGTTGCTTAGCTAGCTTGACTCTTCCTCCTCCTCTCAATTAAGATCTAAAATAGCTGATCTCTTAGTGGCCTCTTCCACCTTCTGTGCGATGAAATTTTCTTCACTAGAAGGGAGGAATTTGTTGGACTTACTTCCAACAAATAATAGGATAGTTGAAATCCCATTACTACTACATCTCTCCTTTCTGAATGTGTGGTCATCTGTTCCATGAAGCCATCATAGAATCATAGAATCATAGAGTTGGAAGAGACCACAAGGGCCATCCAGTCCAATCCCCTGCCATGCAGGAACTCCAAATCAAAGCATCCCCGACAGATGACCATCCAGCCTCTGCTTAAAGACCTCCAAGGATGGAGACTCCACGTTCTCAGTTTGGTTTGGAAGTCTGTAGTAGACACCACCAACACATCCCTGTTTTTTCTCTCCTGCTTAATTTTCATCCAGATGCTCTCAACTTGTTTCCCAGGATTTAAGTCATGGATCTGTTCACAGGTTTACACATTCTTAATGCATAATCCTGCTCCACTTTGCTTCCCCTTTGGTCTATTTAAAAAAAAATATTCTGTTACTACATTCCTACATTATTATGCCGATTATGTCATATTAAATTTGCCTTGCTAAGAGTTCAAGTTCATCCTGTTTATCTCCCTTGCTCTGTCCATTAGTGGAGAGACATCTAAGACCATGGGCTACCCCCACAACTGCCTGTGTAAAGTTTTTTTTTCCATCCCACTGTTTGGTTCTTGTGCTCTTTGCTTTGTTTCTTCTATAACAGTCTGGCTAATATCTCCAGCCCTTGATGAACTCCTGCTCTCCAGAATACTGTCTACACTGCCCATAACTCAATTTAAAGCCCTCCTGATCAGATGTTTGACACTGTTGGCAAAAACGTTTCTGCCAAGTAATGTGAGGCGCAACCCACCCCTTGCCAAAGGTTGACATCCCTGAAGCCAAATCATTCTTGGCACCACCATCTGCGGAGCCAGTTGTTCACCTCCATTATTTTTCTCTTCCTTTCTGGGCTATGATTCTATGCCCTTCCACTGTAAGGACAGTTGAAAGAACTACCTGTGTATCCAGACCTTTCATCTTCCTTCATAAAAGACAGAAGAAAGGGGAGGTCAAATGTAATCAGACATTCACTCTTGACTTCAAGAAAGCAGATTTCTATAAGCTTACATAAATATTGTCTGAGGTCCCATGGTCAGAAATGGTCAAAGGAAAAGGAGCTCATGATGCACTGATGTTTCTTAAAGGTGACATATTGAAGGTGCAAGTTGCAGACACTTCCAGTGAGGAAGAAAAATGGAAGCTGCCTAGAAAAACCAGGATGTACAAAGAACTTGATGAGCGGCGGTAATATAAAAGAGACATGTAAAAGACAAACGGAAGGCAGAAGAAATCACCAAAGACAAATACAGAAAAGTAGCCATTACTTGTAAAGGAGAAGTCAGAAAAGCTACAGCTCAGAATAAGGTCAGGCTTCCTAGAGAGGTTAAAAGTAATAAGAGTGGGATTTGGGGTTATGTTCGGAGGAACAGGAAGAACAAGGAAGTGGTCAGGTCACTGCATAGAGAAGACAGTGAAATGGTAACAGGACGAGAGAAGGATGAACTACTCAGTAGTAGTAGTTCAGTACTCTTTACACTGGTCTTCGGTACTCTTTACACTGGTCAGAGTACAGAGACCAGTGTAAAGAGTACTGAACTACAGAGTAGTTCAGTATTCTTTACACTGGTCTTCGGTGCTCTAGTTGGTGAAAAGAAACTGGGATATTAGGGGGCTACTTTAGCCCCCCAGGAAAACTTGGAAGGCAGTATCCACTGTGAAAAAAAGTTAGGTCCAGCAGAGGTGTTATCAATAGGAAGTGAGCAGAAGCCACTGTTTCTTTGGTCCTTCTGTTGCTATATATGAAAAAAACATTTTTGTTGTTGGTCCAGCCAGCTGCAGCTCATTTCAAGGTTTACCTTTCCCTATGTTATTCCCGCAAGCTTGGGCTACACGGTGATCTATCCTTCCTTCCATTCTTTATACAAGCTCTTTTTTATTTTCAAATTTGAGTTTTCTATGCAGCCATATTGGCTTTTTTGAATGTTTCTGAAAGGGATTGTTTGTAATCGTGCTCATTGAAATCCCTTCTTCAAGAACTCCCCTCTTTGCTGGGTCTTTTTACCTTTGGCATCTCTAGCCATGGGTTCCACCCAGTATTTCCCTGAGCCTGTTAAAATCAGCTTTCTTGAAATCCTTGGTTCGTGTTTGATTATGCTCTTAGAATCATGGAATCATAGAGTTAGAAGAGACCACAAGGGCTATCCAGTCCAACCCCCTGCCATGCAGGAACTCAAAATCTTCTTTGTCTTTTCTCCATAATCACAGAATCTAGCATTACACGGTCACTTCCCCCCTAAAGAACCAACTACTTTGATTCCAAAGACCAACTTCCCCTTATTGGTTAGGATCAAGTCCAGGATTGTTGATCCCCTGTTCTTTCCCTTCCCTTTTGAAATAGGGAATTATCTGCAAGGCACATCAGGAATTTGTTGAAGAGCGTATTATTTGCAGCTAGTCTTCCTGCAAGTATCAAGATAATGGAAGTCCCCCAGTACTGCTCTTGAATCTTTGAAATTTCTGAGATTTGTTTCTGAAAAGCATCGTCCATCACCTCTTCTTGGTTTGGTGGCCTGTAGGAGACTCCTACCACAATGTTGATTTTATTTCTTTCTCCATTTATTTTTAAGCAAATGCCCTCAGCTGGTCCACTCAAATGGATTTCTATACAACTGAATTTGGCCCTGGTCGGTTTGCATTCAGACCAGTGTGCTAACATTACAAGAGTATCTGCCAGTGAATATAACAAATGAATTACACATGTGATAAAGAATAAGTCCTCACGGACTACTGTATATACGCATGTATAAGTCTGGTAATTTAGAAAAATTGACCCAAAATAACTGAGTCGACTAGTCCATGGGTCATTGTAAGTACTATATTTTAACTCATATTTTATATAAAAATAAAAGGCAAGAGTGTTCTCTGCCCTGGAAGCGCTGAATCCCCTCTATTTTCTCATCCATCCAGCCTTTAGTGTGAGTACAAACAGTTACGCCTGTTGGAATTTTGTAAGTTCTTTGGCATCGTTTTTCCTTTGCTTCATCCTTTAGATCCTTTATTAGATGCCCCTAAGTTTTACCCTTGGCTTATGCATGGGTCATATCAAAATCCATAATTTTGGCCCCAAAACCAGACCTTGACTTATATATGTGGTTGACCTATAGTCAAGTACACATGGTAGTTCAAAGTCAGTGGTATAGTGCAGCCAGGATTCACAGAGATGAAGTACAGGGACTTCTTCATTAGGAAGGATTAGACCTGTTTTCCACTTCTCCCTCTCCACTTTGCTTAGCCTTCCCCTTAGCCATAATCTTCACAGTAGTTTGCAGTAGTGTGAATGTCAGGTTCGGCAGGGATAGATTTTCCCAGCAATAGCATAATGCTGTGAACTGTCTCTGCTGTAATGTAAACTGTTTTGGGAGTGGCTTGGTTGTGAATTGGGATGTAATTGGCAATTCAAGTGTAACTAACTTTACAAAAGGTCTGTTTCTGGTAGAGATGGGAACTGCTAGGAGTGCTTTATCTGCAGTTGACCTCCTTATCTTTTTTTAGGCTTGGTTTGGACTCATGGGAGCATGGACAATTGTGATAAATATCTCCACCTCAGTACTTACTGATGGGCTACCGAATGCCAATTGCTAGGAGAGAACTGTTGCTCTCATGTCCTGCCTGAGGCCTTCACACAGGCATTTGCTTCACGCTGTTGGATATACATGATGCTAGACTAGATATACAGACACACACCCCACCGTCTGGTCCAAAAAGATCATTTAAATGTGTGTGTGCGTGTATAAAAAGAAGGCCAGTTTTTTCCCTGACCCCAGTATATATGCTTGGATTCTCTGATGAACAGACAGAAGCAATACAAAAACACAGGTACAGGATGCCTTGGAGAGGCTGAATTTGGTGGCCTGTCTGGAGGTGTGTGTTTTACATTATTCTGTCATTCCAGAGAAATATTCTCCATAATTCAAACACCTTTTGCTGGTGCCAGCTTCCTCTGAGGACACTAGGTCACCTGCTATGCTATCTTCTGATATTCTGTACATTTGTGTATACACACAGTTTCAGAACAAGATAGGAACTTATTATTAAGAAGGGAAGAAAAATGATTCCCAGGAAGCTGTATATTGAATCCATTACCACGTTTATACAGTCTATATGCCATCTTGGTTATATAGACAATCCAACACTTGTGCTTTTCTATATATCTCCTACAGTAGATTCTACAGTGTAGAGCTGTTACTAAAGATTGTTTGAGCCTCTTTCTCAGAGCCAGTACAATTCCTATATCAGGTGAAGAAATATGGGTAAAAAGTCGAAACATTTTGCTTTCCCTTTGTTACATGGCTTTTAAAAATCTTAGCTTACACATTCATGTTTTAGAAAGCCAAAAGCAAAACAATAACCATACCTACATTATAGAAACCTAGCTTGTGAAGAAAAAGCATTCTAATCCCCTTTTTTCCTCCCTAAAATGCTAGTTTTCCATACACAGGGACATCCAGTAGGCCAAGCATTAAAATGTGTAATCTTTATCTAATCTTAAAGTCTAAGGTTATATTGAGGTGAGGTGTATTACCACAACAGAGCCCTTTAGGCTGTGTGGGCAGCCTTGCGTCACCTGATCTCTCTGAAGTCCATGGTCCTTACTGTATCTCTTTGGGCTTTTCCCCTGCAGAAACTCTACAGGCACTGCTAGCCCAGACAGCATTGTGAAGCTGAAATTGCAGACGCCCTCATACCAGAGCCTTCGCCGCAGCCTGCTGTGGGGAGAAGAATCTGGCCCCAATCCCAGCCTCAATAATGCCAGTGGCAACACGGGAAACAGTTCCAAATACACTCTCTATGAGAGCCACGTTGGAGAGCCACTACCCCTGGAGCACATCTGCCGTGGTCCTGATGGACGTTTTGTGGTGCAGAGTGAAGCCTGGCCTCAGGAACATTTGGGAGCAATAAGGGAGCAATATTCCCTGTCCTTCACTTCTTCCAAGAGCAGTCCATGCCAGTCAGAGCCTTATCTGCAGGTCTACTCTGCCCCTAGACCTAAGGAACCTATTTGGCAAAAAAATATCCTTCTCAGGCCTAAGAACTCCAGCCAAAGCCACTGTGAAGCTAAGGCCTCTGGCTACTTTGACTACAGCAGCAGCAGCCCAACGGAGGTAGCTGAGCCACTGTGTATTGTCAATATGAGTCCAGTAGCAACCATCCCATATGAGTCGACCAAAAAGCAGGCCCAGGGCTCTGAAGAGCATTTGGCTACTGCAGTTTCCTCTTTCTCCTCACTAGGCCAGATGGCTAGTCCTTCCTTACCAACCTACTACAGCCCTCCAAGTAGTCAGGTCCAAATCAATACCTCACCCCAAAGTGGTATTCTCCAGTACTTGAGTCTGCCCTTCTTCAAGGAGATGAACGTCGATGGCGACTGGCCAGTGGAGGAGGAGGAGGAGGAGGAGGAGGGAGATGAGGAAGAGAAGCAAATGTCAAAGCCAGCCTTCCATGAAGTTTTGGGTAGCACTGAACACGCTCTGTTAAGAGACGAGGACAAAACTCCTTGTCCAGCCTATATGGACATGCAAGCCCATTTAGGCTCCACTCAGGAACCGGCCTCAGCTAAATCTCTCCTCAAGCTTCCCAGCGCTGATGCAGGCCCAGCTAAAGCTGCCTTGCCAGGCTCCTCTGTTTGCCCAAGTTACCTCAGTTCTGTTTTGGAAATGCCCTCCTCACCCAAGCAAGGGCCTTGGCTGCAAACACTGTCGCCCTCCCAGTCCCTCACAGACAGTTGCCAGGCCGAGCTGGCGTACACAGCCATCCCCTCGGAGCAGGACTGGCTCCACATGGCAGAGTTGCCCGCAGAGTCTCTGCCCCCTGAGAGACACAGATTGCCCGCCACTGTTCTCCCCACTGAGAAGTTGCTAAGGGGCAGTCTAACAAGCCAGAGCAGTGGCCGAGGCAGTGGGTCCTTCTTGCGACCCCCCTCACTGGCACCATCTTTGACCAGCAGCTATCTCAGTTCACCCTTGCCGGAAATGAGCAATTGGCAGAACAGCTCCGCTGGAGAGGAGTGCAAACCAAAAAGAGGGTCCATTGTCACCATCAATAAAAGGTGAGATGATGTCCAGCACAGAGGTATGTAAATATGGCAAAAAATATCATAGGAAATTCTGCTGGGCTAAAGAGTGTTGATAAAAAGTAAGTTTGCTTTAAAAAGTGAGTTTACCTTAACATGTGCGAGAGAGGCAGTGCCAGATGACGTTGCAGAAGTCAAAGTGAGAAGACATAGACTGTCAAGAGGGACATTGTGCGTGTGTCTCAGGATCTGCCCACTCCCTTCAGTTCAGTAAATCAGTCTTTTGTATAGCAGCAAGCAAATTTCAGTAAGCAAAGAAGTTAATACACTCATCCCTCCATATTTGTGGCTTTGATATTTGTGGATTTGATTATTCACAGATTTGATTTATATGTTCTGTCTAGGAATATCTAGGTCCTCCAGTGCAACTCTATGGTCAACTTTAACTAAAAGTTGCACTGAAAGACCCAGAGATTCCTAGAGAGAATACTAGGCATATGTAGCTCTTCCAGTGAAGTTCTATGGTCAGTATCTGTTGGATGTTGACTACAGAGTTGCACTGGAGGACCTCTCAGGTAAAAACAGGGTGTTTTTGTTATTTGTGGTTTTTCCATATTCACAGGGGTCTTGTGCCCCTAGCCCTGGTGAATGTGGAGAGACAAGTGTAGTCTGACTTCTGTAGATAGAAGTACCAGAATCCCCAGTGCAAGCATATAGTATTTTTCTCATTCATCCATAAACCAAAACATTTTTGAATTCACTCTCACTACTACCCAACCTTCTCACACACTTGCTTTTTAGGCATCCCACCAGACTGGTCTTGGTGAATATCAGTAATAGCTTCCTCCCCGACACATCTGTTCATTGTGCCAGGCAATTATTTTTCCTTGTATAAACACCATATACCCCATTAGCTTCACCACCAAGCCCCTTTTTCTTCCAACATGAGGTTTGTAATAGTGCACTGCCAATATATGTATTCAAATCTAGCAACTTCCTAAGCATCAACAACAGCATAACCAAGGAAAGGGAAAGTAGCAAACAACAATGAACCACTTTTACATTACACTGAGGGGATGTTGCATTTAATAGATAAATCAAATCTATTTAATTAGATTTTTAAAATGGCTGCTTTTCTTTGGTCAGCTCTCTGATCCTGAGGTCACCCAGTGAACAACAAGGCTGGGAGAGGATTTAGATCTAGATTTTCCCAGTTCTGGTCCAGCAGTCTAACCACTAGACCATACTGTTTGGACAATGATATCTCTGTTTGATAAGCTGAGGCTTTTTGCCTATGCGTGCAGCCACTTTGCATCTCCCTTTGATGCAAGGAAATAGCAAATCCTGAGTTAACAGCTATTTTCCGTTTTGTGGGAAATGGGTTTTCAGCTTTGGAACAAGTCAGACTGTTAAATCATGTTTTAATAACCTTGTTCCTAATCTGGTAATCCTATTTTCCAAGATCATACAAAATGGGAAACAGTACTTAACAAGAGGCTTCCTGGTTTTTTGCTTAAAGGAGGTCGAGAGGAGAGGAGCCGTGTACATGGAGAGGAGAGAATTGTTCATATCTTGGATTATTAAACACAGACACAATTATCTAGACTAACTGTCAGTTTGAATAGAATTTGCTTGATTCTGTGGAATAGTCCAGTCTCCTTCAGGCTTCTGCTGAGCTGGGCTTTTGGCGTCAGTTCAGACCTTTGGAGATTTCTGACAAGCTATTGAGCAGATGAAATTTCACGAGCAATGGAATGGCTTTTTGGCCATCACAGTGATGGGAATTTCCCTTCGAGTTGTCTGCAGGTTTTGATTGTGCAGTGAAATACATCTACATGTTCAGGCCTCAGGCCAAACAAAATCCTGGCTTTTGTAGGAAACTCTTTCAGGATTCCAGCATCCCACAAGTCCCACCATGCCCCAGCAGTTAAATAGAATAGATTGCAAGGGAACAAACTTGAGTCTACACTTGAAGGAAAAGTCTGAATGGACCCAATAGCCGTCACGCTCTGCACCCACTCCAGACTCACCTGTTTTCTCAGCAGTAGTTTTTACGCATGCAAATGTTGCGTTTGCTGCTACTGCCTTTCCTCTGTCAGCTCCAGAGCGTATGCAGATCAGCTCCATTTACCAATGTCTGGTCAAAACTCCCTTCCTGAATTACATTTAAATAAAACGTTTTTTTCCAGCTTGTGAGGCACCAGGCACCTTGTTCTGACCTCAGAGGGCACCATCAACAGTGCTGTAAACTTTCTGCAAGTGTCATTCTGGGCAGGGAATGGGTTTTCCCTCCTCGGTGCCACTGTTGTGGTGCGCTCTGAGGTTAGAACAAGGCGCCAGGTGCATTGCAAGCAGGAAAAAAAATGTTTTTGGCCTGGACATTAGTAAATGGCAACTCCCATGCAACAAATCTGTTGGTGGGGGTTAATGGGAAGATGGCAGTGGCTGCTAGTCAGCAGTTTGTCCCCACCTCCCGAATCCAGGCCTGATCTGTTGCCTATATTGCAGGAAACGTTGGCATTTTGTGCAAACTCCCAGAGAAAAGAGCGAGTTTTTAAAACCCAGGGTTGTGGTTGTGTGGGTTTAGCATGGATAGGAGCCATATGCCATGTGTCTTGATTATGTTAGATTGGGGTAAAAATGCCATGCATTGTGTAAACCAGTTGTACTGGATTTTGGAAGGGGGTGTTGTCGCCCGCCCCCATGCTCCTGCAAACTGTGTGTCGAGTTGTTGTTCCCTGTGTGACCACAAGGTGAGGCTTTCCCTCTTTAACTATCCATTTTAGCTCATGTACAGAAGAGGCCGAGAATGTCATTTGGTTCCAGTTTTATTAAGAATGTACCAGTCTTCCTAGATCACTTCATAAATTTGATGAGAAGAGTTTGGTGGGTTTTTTTATATATATGTTTTTGTTAAAACAAAATTGACAGATTTGTGCTTCTAGTATAAAAAGAAAAGAGACCACTTTTTCTTGCGGAGCTTTGAAAGGTTTCTGGACTCCCAGAATCCCTTAACCAAAATCCTTTAGTCAATCAGAACTTTTTCTAAGGCTCTAATTTGATCATCATTAGGCTTAACACTTCGGTCTTGGGTCTCCTGTTAGGAGAAAGGTGATATAAACAAAATAAAATACTAACTCTCCTTGGTTGTTTCCAGGAAGAACACCTCTGTGGATGAGAACTATGAATGGGACTCGGAGCTGACCCTGGAGTCTGACCTGCTGGATGCCTTGCAGCTTTATCGGAGCGGAAACCCCAAAAGGCCCGTCTCCACCATTGCAGCACACGAGTTGGAGAAACAGAGTAAGCATGCCTGTGTTGCAGGATGGAAAAAAAATTCCATGGAGAATTTATTCTGTGGAGCAGGTACAAGCTGAGTGCAGCATCCTTGTTATACTGTATATACTCATGTATAAGTATAGAAATTTTAGTCAAAAATTGATCCCAAATAACTGGGTCGACTTATCCACCGTCAAAAAATGGAACCACCATCTCTTTCTGATGGTGTAGCAAAAGGTGAGAGCTTAGTCCATCCCAAGAGCACCAAAAAGACACACCAATCCTTTCTATTCTGTTCACCTTTTGGAATAGCTGGATTGGAAAAGCACAAACAGACAGTTATGCCTGCCAGGAAATTATAAATTCTTTGGCATACTTTTTCCTTAGCTTAATCCTTTATTATCCTTGGTTATGTGACTCTAGGTTCTACCCTCGACTTACCCACGGGTTAGATCAAAATCCATAATTTTGGCCCCAAAACCTGCCCTCGACTCACACACAAAGTTGACTTATAGCTGAGTATATACAGTGCTTTTTAATACAAACTGTAATGACTGGCTACTATCTTCATGACTGTGACCTTGTTAGAGGCATCTTGGCCACTCTTGTAAACCCAAAATATTTGCATCCACAGAAGAAATTTCCTTGATATTTTTGTTTAGAGACTTACCTCCTTCTGCTGACTTTTTACTGGAAAATGGAGAGGTGATCTGTTTGTGCCACATATAGAGGTGCTCTCATTGGAGCAATCACTTGTCACGTGCCATGAAATTCTCTGTTTGGGGTTTGAGCCCTTTCATTCATAGGCGATCCACACGTGATCTGAGTTAAGATGGGCTTTTATTTTTTTATTCCTCTGTCCTTGGTTATTTATATACAGTAAATATATAAGTGTAGAAATGGTAGTCAATGTATAATCATGTAGAATTCTAGAAATGGTAGTCAAAAAATTGACCCTGAGTCGATTTATCCATGAGTCAATGTACTTTAACTATTATTTTAAAAAGGAACCATCCTCTGGTAATAGACAAAGAGTGTAATCTGTCCTGGAACCACTGACCCCACACTTTTCACTCATCCATACAGCCTTTAGTATGACTGCAAACATGCCTGCTGGGATTCTGTAAGTTTTTTGGCATCCCCCCTTTGCTTCATCTTTTAAGTCCTTTGTTACATGCCTCTAAGTTTTACTCTTGACTTATCCACAGGTCTTGTTAAAATCCATAGTTTTGGCCTCAAAACCTGCCCTCGACTTATACATGTGTACAGTATATGGTATTTCTTCTTTGTGGTCTCTGCGAATCATACAAATGGGTTCTACTGCACCTGCGCAGTCCAATTTGGAACTTTCTGGAATCACTGCCCTGGCTCAATGCTAGGGAATTCTGGAAAGTTTTGTGAGACATTAAGCCTTTTGTCACAGAGCTCTGGTGCCACAACAGGCCAGTTAAAGCGGTCTCAAACAGGATTATTTCTGCATTGTGTTTTGGACCCGAGTCAACTGAAGCTGGATCTCCCGAGTCCCATTGTACTATTCTAACCACGCTAACTGCCAAAAACTCCAGTGATTGAAGATGCCTGGCAGCGTCTCGTACCTCTTACCCACTTCCCTCTTTCCTTTGCAGGTTCAAAGGCCTCCAGCGAAAGCAGCGGTTCACCCTCCAATTCCCAGTCTGTGGGGGCCTTGGACTGGCCCAGTTCCCCTGTGCCCTTGCCTAGTCCTGAGGAACGTTGCGCTGCTTTGCGCGAAGAATTTCTGGCCTACCGCCAGCGCCGAGAGGCCACCCAGCAACGCCGCCAGAAGCTGGGCTCTGCCAGGAAGCAGCGGGACGAGCGAATCGAACAGACCACTTTGCTGTGAAGAGATGCCCCCCGTACCCACTTGATCAGGCGTTTATCTCTCTTCAGCAGTGAAGGGGAAGCATTTTGCCAGACGTTTTGGCTGTGCTTTTGTTGGGAGCTTGTCATAGAAACTGCATCATGGATGGTCCGATGATTCCAAAAACACTAGGAGAAGTTTTTTGATTAGGAAGTAGATAATGTAAGCCCTAGAATGTCCTATCTTGTTGGGGTGCATGGGGGGGGGGATGTTAAAACTACTGTTTTTGTAATCTCTTTTAAAGCCCAATGCTGGATTAAGGTGTGGGGTGGGATTTGCTGTTTTTTAAAATAATCTTTGAAGAAAAACACAAAGTTTGACTAAGTGTGATTTTGTGTTAATTGGGAGAACTGGAATGACACAAATGCAGGGGAACAAGGGCAACCCTGGGATGCTACGCCTTGAATTCAGCCCAAACACTGATGTATAGTGAGGGGTGGCTCAAGATGTCAAGGATTTAGGTTCAAAAGACACTGCAGAAATAATCCGGACCACTTTAACTGCCCTGACTCAGTGCTAGGGAATTCAGGAAATTGTAGTTTATTGTGGCGCCAGAGCCAGGGAAAGCTAAATGTCTCACAAAACTAGTTTCCAGAATTTGCTAGCATTGAGCCAGAGCAGTTAAAGCAGTCTCAAACTGGATTATTTATTTCTGCAGTGTGTTTTACACCTTGGGAGTGCTTCAGAGGAGATTAAACCAGGTGTTCCCAACTGTATACCCTCCAGATGTGCTCATCATTGCCATGCTGCCTGGAGTTGATGGGAGTTCTAGTGCCTCTGAAGAAGGCCAGGGTGTAGAAGCCTGACTTAAAGCACTTGGGAAACGTTTTTAATTATTAGAAATGATGTTCATTAAGGTAGAGACAAGATCCTTCTTTGAACAAGAGAGGGAAGGAAAATTGCCTCCCTTTCTTATACTAGACATTGTAGATAGTCCAGACACCTGGGGCATCCATTGCAGGGCTCCAATTACTATCAGTATCTTACGTCTGGAGTACCAAAGGTTTTCTCTCCCTGGGAAGAATGAAGTTGATCAGGAGCAGATCCATACATTCCTTTGTATGGGACATGTAAAATTCATTAACAGTGTCAGCAACTGTGGTAGTCACTTAGCACTTCCATCTATTGGAGCAATAGCCCCGTGATGCTTCAAGGGCCCAGATGACAGCAGATTGTTTCTGTGCTTCTGGGCCTTAGAAGCATCTAAATAATTAATATTAGGATCAAAACACTAGACTAATGATATTAGGAAGGATATCACTATGGGGTGACGTGCCAGATACCATCCCCACCAATGCACACATACACAACTCTGCTGAGTTAACTTCATACCCCATTCACTTTTTTTGCTACAGGAAGCCAAGCTGAGAACAAAGCAAACATCACACAACTGACACTTGGAGATGTGACTTGAAACTCCTGGTGTGTGTTGCTTCCCACATGCCTTCCCTCCAAAGAGAGAAGCCAAGGCCCCAACTATCCGGGCCACCTAGATTTGCCTTGGCTTCTTCTACAAGGAGTGACGCTCCATAGAAGGGAAACTAGAAGCTTATTTGAGTCTAGCTTACTAGCCGACAACTGTCTGATGGATCCATAGAATGACAGAAGAGACCCTAAGGGCCATGTCACCTCTTGGCCTTTTCTTCTCCATGCTAAACATACCCAACTCCCTAGCTGCTCCTTGTAGGGCATGGTTTCCCTGTGGCTTCCCTAAGAGATTTTCCCTTAACATTAGGATAACTTCCTGATGGTAGAGCTGTTAGAGAGTGGAACACACTGCCTCAAAGAGCGGTGGCGTCTCCTTTGGAGTTTTTTTAAACAGAAACTGGATGGCCATCTGCTGGGAGTGCTTTGATTCCTGCATGGCAGAATAGGTTTGGACTAGATTTGTAGTCATTTGTGGTCTCTGTCAGCTCTATTATTCTGTGTGCGTATTTGCATGCATTTAAACATGCACTTGTATGCCAATGCTGCAGCAGAGGCTTGAATAGTACCATGGTGTGGACTTGGACAGAGCATGCACATATCAGTAGAAGACACATGGAAAGAAATGTGTTCTTCTTCTTCCACAGGGAATGTGCATACTCAGAGTTGACCATTCGTGTCTCTAAAAAGAAATGCAGTGATGTGTAGTGAAAGACCTCCAAAGCAGTTATGGTCGGCTTTAAAAAAATAACTTGTTCAATCTTGTGCGGCACCTTTGAGACCAACCAAAAGAAAGAAGTTGGCAGCATGCACGTTTGTAGACTGAAGTCTGCTTCTTCGGATGCATCTGGGGAAGTGTATGCTTCTGTTCCCAACTTCTTTCTTTCAGCTAGTCTCTAAGGTGCTACAAGGTCTCTCTGGATACTGATCCTACAGACTAACATGGCTATCTCTTAATTGTTCAACGCTTGTGAACCAGATATAAGCCACATATCTCTCACTTTGCTGAAGGAGGACTAAACCAGAAGCCCTTTCACTGAGCCAGCCCCAAATCGATCCTATCCTCTGATTCCTAACTGTAGCTTCCGTTCCAACTGGCTTCCTTTCAGCCCCTTTAAGGTTAAAAAGAATCCAGTGACCTTACACTGTAAAGGGCGGGAGAAAGGAAAACATTCTTGCTTCCTCTCTTTCCAAATTTGGTCTTTCTGTGTGAATGAGTCATACGGCCCCAAGGGGCTGAAGGTTGGTAAAGTTTCATCTGCTGGAACAGGAAACAACATGAGCAAGAAGAAGCCAGTGACGGAACAGAGGAAGACATCTGCAACGTCTTGCAAGATGCATGGGCTCTTCTTTAGCTCTCTCCTGATTAAAGGAACATTTACGTCGCTACAATCCTGGATTTAGGAGTAAACTACACTGAAAGACACGTCTGGGAACCAACTGCCCTTCCAGCTGTTGGTTTGCAACCCCCAGAGCATTCCTTGCCATTGGATACACTGCCGAGGAGCGAGACAAGTTGTATGCCAATCGCGTCTGGAGAGCTGTATGATCGTCTCCGCTTTAGGGCCTCGGATTATCAGGGGCCTCTAAATGAAGCAAAAATACATCTGTTAAACAAAACACTTTTTTACAAAAGTAATGTTATGGGGTCTTTTAGGGGCCACAGCATGTCTTCACTCAGCTTCAGGTCGATAAATATTATGGATTTTAACTGCTTCATTAAATTTAAAATGACTTCCAGAGATGGGGAAGGCCAGGGCTCTTGAGGGTCTCTGATTCACAAGAGTCATCCTAAGTCAAAGTCAGTGTAAGTGTAAATAACACCAAGTGGTAGAGTAATTCTGAAATTACCTGAGGGACTTCCTTTGCTTTTAGGGCAGGGCTGGGCCACCTCTGGCCTTCCAGATGTTCCATCATCTTTCCCAATTGGCTGCTGGCTAAGGCTGCTGGGAGTTCCAGTCCAACAACATCTGGAGGGCCACAAGGAACCCACTCACAGAGTACCTTGAAAAGAAAAATATGTTGAGGGAGGAGAGGTGTCCATGAAAATATAATAATACAAGGTTTTCTTCAATACGCAGTAGCAAATACTCCCAAGCGTATGCTCCAAGGTGCCCATTGGCCTTGTTCAAGGAACTGGGCATCATGGAATAGGACATGCCTAGAAAAAAGCAGAGCTAAGTGGTAGAGCAGATACTCCGCTGCTATAGTTCAAGGGACAGAAATAAACCCAGAAAACAGACTAGAACCATCTTCAGAAAACAGTGTTGGACTCCTGTTCTATGGATGCTAACTAAGTTACAAGAGACTGTTGTAAATCTTGCACCCATCTTGCCCATCTTGCACCCTATAAACCAAAGGTGAACTCAGGGACCACCTTTTGCCCTTTCAAAAACCGCAGATCACCAACATACAAGACAAGTAGATACTTCTGGGTTTGGCCCGATTCCAGCATTGGGGTTTTTAACATTATTTGGTCAACCTGGAGGGGTCTCCAGGAGTGGGTTTTCACAAACTCTGGACAATTTTTGCTCCCTAGAGATTGAGAGTGGACCAACCCACCCCAAACGTAGGACTGGATATGGCCTTCAGGCGGATCTTTTCTCCTTATCCTGCTGCTAACTTTACAGATGGAAATAACAGCAACCGCAGTCTTTCAACTATAGTTTTCTGTGGGTTTTTTCAGGCTGTGTGGCCGTGTTCGGGAAGAATTTATTCCTGACGTTTCACTGCAAGTGAAAAGTCAGGAATAAATTCTTCCAGAACACAGCCGCACAGCCCCCCAAACCCACAGAAAACTATGGATGTGGGTCATGAAAGCCTTCAACTTCACTCCTTCAACTGTTTTGTTGAAGCCTCGGCCCAATCTTGGTGGATGGAGCCCTGTGTGCTACACCTAAAATGGCTTCCTACCCTCAGGTAGAGCAGCCAAAGCTATACTACTGCCAGCAACAAACTGTAATTTGCAGTTTAATTTTATGTATGCAAATCCAGCATTCTGCATGTAGAATGCAGGTCACAGTATTTTGCCCTATACCTCTGGTAGCAAATGTCTTCGAGGCCAGCAAATCACACAGTCATCGTGTTGACACAGCCCTTAAGCCTCCACCCACAGAGTCGTTTTTATCATTCCACTTCTGCTTATCTCAATTCACATCTTGCTCCCATTTTTGTAAACTGGAAGTGGTGGGAGAAAATGCAAGGCTGTGACAGCCAATGGTCCATGGGTAAATGGGGAGATTTGGGGGCCTATTAATACAGTAAAAATAATCTGGATGATTTCAGAATGAATCCCTGTTTTTCACATACACTCTGAATGCACCTGAATCAGTTTGGGGGAGGCTACCAAAAAAACCCCACTTAACCCAGGATTTTAAAAAAAGATTTGCATCATCAGCAGTGTGAATAACAGTGCAAATAGACACAGATTATACACAACATACCTTGAACAAAGTTTGAACACATTCAGATCAGCGACTCCTTGGGGGGACGAGGCTCCTTATGGCCAACTTTACAAGGAGATGCGGTGCCTCTTTCTCTCCACATTCGTTGCTAAAGCTGGCTTCTGGTGGCTTCCCAGGAGGAAAGCAACATCTTTCCCCACTTGGAGAAGCCAGGCCTGGGCCGCCAGCTCCTGTGAAAAGCTCGGAAGACAAGTGCATCGATGCCATTTCATAGTGTGAATAACAAAACTGGAATACGTGAGTGAGGTTATTTGTACCATTCCACTTTTAAAAAATGACACGTGAGTGGCTAGGATGACTTAGCTTTCCCGATTCCAACTTTGTCTTCCACTCACCCCGAATGTCCCCAAAACACTTCCAACCCTCCCCTTCCTCCCAGCAAAGGGAACCCTTTCCACACCCCAAAGTTGAAGAGAAAAGGCAGGGCTATGAACAAAAGAATTGAGCAATCTTTATTCCATATTGGTGCCTTTCAGGCAGCATACATTCCACAGTTAAGAACACTTTTTTCTTTTTGAGAGTTCAGCCTTTATCCCCAAAATAAGGTGACGCTGGACAAGAGGGCTAGCTCTACCAAGCAAGCAGCAGGGAAGTAATGGTGGCAAACAAAAAGTCTTCTACTGGCTGAGGCTCTGCATAAGGATTTGCTATGGATGGGGAGAGACGGATTTAAGAAGAGAGCCAGGTAGCAACTAGGAAACCGCGCCAAAGCTCCGCTGAACAGCCAAATCTCACCTTGTGCCAACAGCCCACTTTCCCCATCCACAAAAAGCAGCTATCCAAGAAAAAGGTAGAGGAAATGTGACCCTAGCACCGAGGCGTTCACCTTTTGCTCCCTGACAGCCATTTGCTCCTTCTCCCCCATTTAAAGGTAGTGTGTTTCTGTGTGCATTTGAAATGGTGTACCTGTGGCTGGAGCCATGGTTCAGATACTATTGCAGGTTTCAGATACCATAGGAACTAATAGGTTAGCCAAAAATGCAGCACTCAATACACGAATGACAATTCTAGAGAGATACGGACACACTTCGTTTTGGTGAAACTCCCAACAAGAAGTGGATGTGTTTTTGGTCTAAAAATGCTGCCAATAAAGACAGGATCAGCACTGCGAGGCAATATAAAGGAATGTGAACAGTTTTTTAAGATGCTCCAAAGCTAAACCTGAAAGTAGGAGTTAGGAAGGGATTCTTTTAATCCCATTTTGGTCCCATCTGTGAGAATGTGAAGCATGGAGAAAAAAAGAGGGTGGTTTTGTGGTTCTGCTGCTGCTAGGTCAGTGAAAAAATACCACACACCAATTTTTTTTTAAATTGTGTGATTAGAGACTAGGCCAGTTTTACTCCAGTTGTGTGGGTTAAAAGGGGACGGGACAAAAAAACATGGATTAAAAAAAGGATAGCCATAATAGGCAATAGGAAGCATGTGGGGAAGGCCTTGAGTAGCTCTACCCACAACATCTTTAGCATAATTTTGAAAGATTCCTGTCGATAAGATGCTGGGAGACAACCGTAATGATGATGGGGACAGGTAGGTTCAAAGGATCTGGCGCGGCATGCCATAACCTGTCATGCCCGCCTGAGAAGCTCCCCGGTTTGTGCCCATTTGCAACCCAATGACGCTCTGCCCTTCCTTAAGCTTGTCATCCGAGAAGGCCCGGCGGTTCTCCTGGGACTTCCTGGCAAGGAGAAGAAAGAAACAAAAGAACAGGGAGTGAGGACACAATCCCAACACCAAGCCTCAAGCCCACTTTCATAGGGAGGGTACCACTCCAGAGCAGGAGAATGCCTTCCTCTAGCTCTGCTTACATAAATATCCCTGGGCACTAATAGCTTCAAGGTAAAGGAGGCATCAAGCTGGCCTAAAGACCCTGAAAGCATCAGATCCTGTTTGGTCTTGGAAGGCAAGCAGAGGCAGCCCTGGTTTGTACTTGGATGGGAGACCACCAAGGAAGGCCAGGTGTTGCAGGCTAGATGTCAGAGGATGCAACTGGCAAAACCCGCTCTGAGGATTCCTTGACTAAGAAAACAACATGAAATGAATGGGGTCGGCATACGCTGACAGGCAACTCGAAGGCATACAAGCACAAACACACAAATAGTGCAGGGAGCCCTGTTTCCTAGCATCAGCCCCTAGGCATTTCCAGCACCGACTGGGAAACCTGAGCAATGGCAGGGCCCACAGGTGCCAGTCCCTGCCTGCCATGCCTTCTCCTCCTAGTCGGGTGACTATGAGCCAATATGGCTGTTTCACTGGGATATAGGTGGAATATTAAATACAGGAAGAAATACATTATAAAAATTCCCCACAATGCCCCAGAGCATTGTAGCATTGCAGGAGGTTAAAGGACTCTAGGAGAGGCCTAGCAACATCACCAAGCCTCTCCTCAAGTGAAAGAGCCCTCCCTTCATGACTACACCATCTGGTCGCCTAGGAGGGAGTGAAAGGACAGGCCAAATTCCATCGGGCCTGTCCTAGATTAAGAAGACGAGCCCTCCCTCCAGTCCATCTGCCTTGGTCCAGGCCTCAGAGGGAGAGAAAAACATTTGGACCTGATCCCCTTCCCCAACACCATTCCCTTCTCCTTTTGTGTCGTGTCTTTTTAGATTGTAAGCCTGAGGGCAGGGAACCGTCTCATTAAAAATAATAATTGTAAGCCGCTCTGATAGCCTATAGGGCTGAAGGGCGGGGTATAAATAAATAAATAAATAAATAAATTAAAATAAATTAAAAAAATAAAATAAAAAGTTAAATGGCTGTGGGTGTCCTTGGCATAACTGGGCAGCCCCTCTCCCTATTGTCCTTTTGCTAGCAAGCAAAGGCTAGTTTTTAACTGCTGAAGAAGGATTTATACAGTGAATCTCAATCTTCCTAATACAGTTCCTCATGTTGTGGTGACCCCCAACCATATGCCACCTTTTTCTTGGAGTGGGACCAAAGGCAGCTCACAAAACAATCCACTGAAACCAACGCTATTTCAAAACACAATTAAAACCATTACATTAAAATAGCATGTTAATACAGGAAAGCATACAAACATTAAAAAATAATACCCATCTGAGGAAGTGGACTGAAGTCTAGAAAAAGCTCCTGCTGCCAACTTCTTTCTTTCAGTTAGTCTCAAAGGTGCCACAAGATCTCTTGGCATAAGATTCAGAACACACAGGGGAAAGAACTCCCAGTGCAGTGTGAAACTACGGCATTCACTGCCACAAAATGGATCGACACCTTGTTAGCCGTCCTCAAGTTGGTGTCGATCCATGGCAACCCTGTGAGTAAGGCATCTCACTCACTCACTCTACTGCTCTGCTCAGTTCCTGCAAATTCATACCCATGACCTCTTTAACATCTGGCATGTGGCCTTCCTCTTTCTACTTCCCACCACCTTTCCTAACATTACTGTCTTTTCTAAAGAGCTGTGCCTTCTCATGATGTGTCTGAAGTATGACAGCCTCAGTTTAGTCATCTTGCTTCCAAGGAGACTTCTGGCTTGATCTACAACAAAGGTGAACCTATCCTGGGGTTTTCTTGACAGGTTTCTTCAGAAAGGTTTGCCACTAGCATACTCTGAGGCTAAGAGTGACTTGCCCAGGGTCACCCAGTGGCTTTACATGGGATGCAAACTCTGATCTCCAGAGTCTTGGTCCAACGCTCAAAACACTATACCGCACTGGCTCCACAATAGCTTCCTTGAAATTAGAATTACATGAGAAATAAAGTTGCATGTCAGCAAGATACTGGTGGCACCAGACTCCAAACTCCAGAAACGACTCCCAGAATGTTAACTGAACCTTGACTGACTCCACAGGCAAGGCATCAAACAAGCACCTTCTAAGCTCAATCCTCCAAGAAAGACTACAGCCACTGTATCCAAGCCCCCAAAAAATGCAGACCAGAAGGATTTCATGTTTGATGGTACCGAAAGCCCCCAAGAGATTCAGCAGAACCCCTGTCTAGCTCCTGGTGCTGGCCATCCACCACAATGACCAACATTGTTTCTGTCCCAGTCCTGAAGCCACAAAAATGGACCTAGATAATTTGTTTCATCCAGGAACCCCTGGGTCTGGAAGGCTATCATACACTCCCAGTGCCTTGTCCAAAAACTGACTACTGGATAGCAAAGATTCTTTGGTTGGCACAACAGAAATGCGTGTGAAAAGGAGAGAAAAGTATTAGCAGATTTTGAAACCCCCTTAATGTTTGCAAAAGTACAAACAACTACCAGTAGGTTAGTGATGGTTTTAAGTTACACTCAGCCACCACCATCCATAAGCATTTGCTGAAGCCAGCGTGGTACAGTGGTTATAATGTTGGGCCAATGTACTAAGGCCCACTAAGACACAAGCCTCACTGAAGTGACATTCAGCCACTTGATCTTTTTTAGCCTTAACTACCTTACATGGCTGTTGTGACGATGAGATGCGACATAACCATGTTTGTTTGCTTCAGCTTGTTGCCGGAAAAGCAAAGCATGAGGTTAATAACAATATGGGCATAACACTGTCATACCCATTGGTGTGGCCCATAGATTACAGAAGAAAACTTTCAAGTTCCACAGCTGCAAAAGGGGTGGGCAAATTGTGCCTTGCAGGCTGCATGCAGCCCTCAAGGTAGTTTTTGTGGCATCCAGGGCCCAAATTTGGGCTGCAAAAGGCTGCAGCGGCCATCCAGAGAAACATAAGAAGACTTTCTCCTGTCCCATATCTAAGTCTACAAAAGGGAGCCAAAATTTTCACACGCACATCCAAAAAAGGAACTCAGTTATGTGTTTTGAGCTCTGTGTTCTTATAGGTGCACACATATTGAAGCACTTACTTTGGGAACCAGTTGGGGTCCCCAGCGAAGAATCCATCCCCTTTTGAGACTGCTAATCCTCCCAGGTTCATCAAAGTTCTCTGCACGCAGGCCATGTTCTTACCTGTGGGAAAGGAAAGCCATCTGAAGTACTTCACAGTTACAGGATATTAAATTATTGTTGTTGTTGTTGTTTTAAAAAAACTCTTTATAATCAAATTTTAGCTGTATCTTGTTTTAACTTTTTGCAAGCAACCATGAGTCTCATGTTGGGAGAAAGGTGGGCTATTGAATCAGTCAAACTATTCCCAGATTAAATCATAGAATCATACAATCGGAGTTGGAAGAGACCCCAAATAGGGCCATCCAGTCCAACCCCATTCTGCCATGCAGGAACTCTCAATCAAAGCAAACCCGAAAGATGGCCATCCTGCCTCTGTTTAAAGACCTCCAAGGAGGGAGACCACCACGTTCCAAGGAAGTGTGTTCCACTGTTGAACAGCCTTTACTGTCAGGAAATCCCTCCCAATGTTGAGCTGGAATCTTTTTTCCTGTAGCTTGCATCCACTGTTCCGAGTCCTGTTCTCTGGAGCAGCAGAAAACAAGCTTGCTCCCTCCTCCTCATCCCTTCAGATATTTAAACAGGGCTATCATATCACCTTTTAACCTTCTCTTCTCCAGGCTAAACATCCCCAGCTCCCTAAGTCTTTCCTCATAAGGCATGGTTTCCAGACCCTTCCAACATTTTAGTCACCCTCTTTTGGACACGCTCCAGTTTCTCAATGTCCTTTTTGAATTGTGGTGCCCAGTGCTGGACAAAGTAGTCCAGGTGACAGAATAGAGTGGCTCTATTAATTCCCTTGATCTAGACACAATACTTCTATTGATGCAGCTTAAAATTGCATTGGCCTTTTTAGCTGCTGCATCACACTGTTGGCTCATGTTCAAGTTGTGGTCTACTAGGACTCCTAAATCCCTTTCACACGTAGTTTCATTCAAGCCAGGACAGTTTAGCTGGATATAAAATATTGTAAATAGAAAGGAGGGAAATAGGTAATGGATCCCCCTTTGGGAATGACCAGAGTGACTTCTTTAAAAGGCATCATTTAAAAATATCTGTAGTACACAGTTACTAGTTTCCTATCACTTTAATTGTTATAGCTTTATTCTACACAATACTGAAGTCTGTAGTTTGCTGAGACAGCAAAGAATTAACATGGTATCAGATTGTTATAATGGTATAGTTCTAATAAGCCCAAAGACAGAGACAAGCTATTCCCAGATGTGTATGATCCTTGACAGGGACAGAGGAGAAATGGTTAAGAAAACTGAACTCTACGTGAACTGTATGTGAAAGGCCAAATTGTAGATCCAATTTCCTAGATAATTTTTAACTGGATTAAACAATTTGAAGCATGTGCATTTGTCTTTCCAAACTACAGAGTTTGACAGCTGGAAGAGAAAGCTATCCACATTTACATTGTGCAGAAATGCACTTGACACAGTAGTGTTCCTTAGTATGTAGAGAGATCTTGTTGCACCTTTGAGACTGATTGATAGTAGTTGGCATCGTGAGCTTTCGTAAACTTCAATTTACTTCCTCAGTTGCATTTGGAAATAGACTTCTTTCTTTCAATTAGTCTCAAAGGTGCTAAAAGATCTCTTGTACATACTGATTCTACAGACTAACATGGCTATTATGTCTTTGAAGTTTAATGTACCCGATGTGAGTGCTACTCAGATTGGTGCTTACCTATACCAGTAGTGGTCACAAGCCATTGGGTGCTGGTCTCTAGTGAGTTCTTGGCCTATTTGGGAAAAGAGTTGTCCACCCCCCCAAAAGCCTAAAAACCACTACCTTAGATTATGCTTCCCCAACCTGGAGTGATTCCAGCTGTGTTGGTCCACACCTCTTATAACTGTAGCCATGCTGACATCTGTAGGACTAACTTCTTGGAGAAGCTTTGTAAGACCATCACCATCCCCTCACATAGAATCATAGAACTGGAAGAGACCACAAGGGCCGTCCAGTCCAACCACTTGCTATGCAGGAACTCCCAAAGCATTCCCGACAGATGGCCATCTAGTCTCTGTTTAAAGACCTCTAAGGAGGAAACTCAACTACACTCCGAGGGAGTATGTTCCACTGTCAAACATTTCTTACTGTCAGGAAGTTCTTCCTAATGTTTAGGTGAAATCTCTTTTCCTGTAGTTTGCATCCATTTTTCCAGGTCCTGTTCTCTGGAGCAGCAGAAAACAAGCTTGCTCCCTCCTTAATATGACATCCCTTCAAGTATTTAAACAGGGCAATCATATCACCACTTAACCTTCTCTTCTCCAGGCTAAACATCCCCAGCTCCCTAAGGCCTTCCTCATAGGGCAGGGTTTCTAGACCCTTCACCGTCTTAGTTGCCCTCCTTTGGACCCGCTCCAGTTTCTCCACATCCTTTTTGAATTGTGGTGCCCAGAACTGGACACAGTATTCCAGTTGGGGCCTGACCAAAGCAGAATAGAGTGGCACTATTACTTCCCTTGATCTAGACACTATAGTTCTATTGATGCAGCCTAAAATTGCATTGGCCTTTTTAGCTGCCACATCACACTGTTGACTCATCTTCAACTTGTGGTCTACTTGGACTCCTAGATCCTTTTCACATGTAGCCTCCTTTAGCCAGGTGTCCCCCATCTTATATCTATGCATTTTGTTTTCTGCCCTAAGTGCAGTACCTTACATTTTCCTGTGTTGAATATCATTTTGTTAGCTTTGGCCCAGCTTTTCAGTTTATTCAGGTCCTGTGCTCTGGGGTATTAACTACTCCCCTAATCTGGTGTCATCTGCAAATTTGATAAGTATGCCCCTAATTCTGTCATCTAAGTCATTGATTAAGATGTTGAATAGCACTGGTCCCAGGACAGAACCCTGTGGCACCCCAATGGTCACTTCTCTCTAGGATGAACTTGTATCATTGTTGTCACCCTTTGTGTTCAGCCGGACAACCGATTACAAATCCATGTAACAGTTGTCTTGTCTAGCCCAATTTTACAAGCTTGTTCCCAATGTATTCCATCCCTTCCCTTGGCCATTCAAATGCTCTGTACCTTCCCAGAGGTCCACTGTCTGGAATATGTCTGTGGCAAGAATGCCGTATTTCTCAGCTGCATACAGGAACTGTGAGATCTGCTCCATTTGCTTGAAGGCCATGGTGGAGCTTTGGATCTTGGCCACAGGCCCTTTCCCGGGAGGATAAAGGCTGTTGATAAGCCTACACAGCACCTACAGAAAACCAAGGAAGCAGCCATTAAAAGGAGGAAGGAAGTCTCACAGTTCATAGCTGGCTAATGCTTCCTTTTCCATCTTCTCTCTTTCACCTAAGCTTTGCATAGACAGAATTTTGCAAAATTTAGTAAATTCTTGTCAAGAACTAAACTGAAATGCGTTCTTACCGCAATCTTATTCTGAAATACTTTTGGCTTCTGACCTTTCACAAAATGTCCCATCACATTTAAAAACAAAACAAAAACCAACCGATTTCGGTGCACAATGATATATATATATATATATCAGATGAGGTAGATCCTCACCCATTTGTAATGCCACAAATCTGCTAACTCCCCAGGTGCCACAGAGCTGAGAAAATTATTTGTTTTAACTAACAGGTTAAAGCTATAGTTCTGAGAGCCATATGGCAATTATAATTACTGACAATGTCACAAGTCTCTACTTTCCCCTTACTGAAAAGTAACTCAATAAATTACATTTAAAACCTAAACATTATGGAAACTACTTGCAGAATAAGCTTGTGATAATAGACGCCATATACCCCCCTGAAACTGTAAAAATGTATTAAAACAGTTACAGAGCAAAGTCGCCACTCGTTATGTAAAACTGTTAGAATGTAACTCAAAGATGCCTTAGTTATTGCAAAAGCAATCTGTTACAAGTAAATTATTATTTGTAATGAGTTTCTTCCAAACTCTGCAACAAGGCAAGGTCGCTTGAATTACACAGGCCAATCCAGGTATCTTTTCTGAAAAGGGTATCTCTCATTCACCGTTTAAATCCAAGCCCTGAACATTTTGGGACTAAGGGTAGGATTTGTTTGGGATTTTTTTTTAAAGTAACAGCAAGTGCCTTACCGTGCCATCTTTCAGCCACTTCTGAAAGTTGTCCTTGCCAGGCTGAGGCTGCCCAACATCTGGGCCACACTGGGCCCCGATCCACTGGATCAGAATCTGCTCTAGATCAGGGTCATATTGCTTATCGATTTTCTGTTGAACCTCCCGACTGAGTCCGTAAGCAGGTCCTCTGTTTGCCATGATAAGTGGGGTGCGTGGGTTGGGATTCTGTGAAAAGGAAGCAGAGAAGAGTGAAGATTAAAAGAGATAGGCACTGAGTGTCAGTTGAGCAAAAGTTACACCCCTGAAAGTCTCATAAGCAAATGCCCTGAAGATTGGTCAAGGCAGGATTGTGCCAATCATAGAATAGAGAGCCCTGGTGGCGCAGTGGTTAAACGCCTGTCCTGCAGCCACTCACTCAAAACCATAAGGTTGCGAGTTCAAGACCAGCAAAAGGGCTCAAGCTCGACTCAGGCTTGCATCCTTCCGAGGTCGCTAAAAGGAGTACCCAGATTGTTGGGGGCAAGCAGCTTAGTTGTAAACCGCTTAGACACTACTTAGGCGGTATGAAGCGGTATATAAATGAAGCTGTTTTGTTTTGTTTGTTTATAGAATAGTAAGAGCTGAAAGAGATGCCAAGGGTCATCCAATCCAACCCACTGCCACACAGGAATACACAAAGCATTCCCAACATCATAGGGCAGGCATCTTCTTGCTGCTGTCCTCTTACCCACATATAGCAGTAATCGCTGCCAACTTCAGAGTACGGCAAAGTTACTTTTTGGACTATAACTCCCAGAATCCTCAAGCCAGCACGGCATTTGGGAACTGCAGCCCAAGGCTACTTCCAAACTCTAACCAACTTAGGTGTATCAGTGGCCAAAGAAAGTTCCCATCTCCGAATACAACGAACCTCCGAATGCAGTTACGGTTGGAAAATCAAATTACAGGTGAAGGTTACTACAGTGGTCCCGCCACATTTGCTGGGGTTAGGGGTGAAGGACTCGTGTGGATGTGGAAAAACCTCAAATAAAAAAAACCCACTAATCTTTTTACCTAATCAAACACCTTTTAGGAATCTCTAGTTCTTCCAGTGTAGCTCTATGGTCAACATCTGCCAGAAGTTGATCACAGATTCATGCTGGAGGGCCTACAAATGTCTAGAGAAGTGTTTTCTCTAGGAATTTGTAGATCCTTCAGAGCAACTTTATGGTCAACCTCTGGCAGAGTTGAGCTGGAAGACCCAGAGAGAACAAAACCACAAATGTGGAGACCCAAATGTATATGACACAGAATATACACACCATCACAACTCTATGGTGAACTTCTGGCAGAGTTGCGCTGGAGGACTTAGAGATTCCTAGACAGAACATATTAATCAAAATCGCAAATAATCAGATTCACAAAAGTCAAAGCTGCAAATGTGGAGGGCCAACTGTACCTTCATTGCCCTCTTGTTGGCTTCATGGAGGCAGTCGGTTTGCATCCCTGAAAGCCTCAGATAAGTCAAGCCTTTTCAGCCTAGTCAAATCTGAATGCTGCTCCAACCTTGAGGATGATTTTGGTTAAGTCTGATGAAAATCCAATGCCTATCGGTCTATTCTGTTCCAGGTATTACAGTGCTGACCATCAAATGGACACTAGACAGCTTTAAAAGATATTAGACAAATTCCTAGGGAAGAAGGCTATCGATAGCTATTTATTCTGATGGCTGTATATTAACCTACAAGAAAAGAGGCAGGATTAGAGATGTAAAATTGCCAGAAATTCAGAGCCATGGAGAGAAAAACACACTTTCTGGCGGGGAGGAGGGAGAAATCTTCAGAAAAATAAAGAGTGGAGAGTGACATTAGCAACCTTTACAGCCACTCATTTACTTTCAAAATATAAAACCACTCAGTTACTTTCAAAATATAAAAGCTATTATAAATATAATGATATTGTTTTGTTTGGTATAACATTATCACGTATGTTAGGAGCGTCAGTACTGAGAAGATGAAGAAGGAAGGCTGGAAAAAGGCAGATTTTCGGTGTCAGCTTACAGCGGTGAATCTAGAGTAGACAATGAGATAAAAACCTTCAGCTGGGAAAGAATGGGATTCTTCTCTAGAAAATCCTACTATGGCTGTGGGTGCCTGCCTACAACAGACAAGGTAAACAGCACCTGCCTTCAGATTCCCTTATTTGAGTTTGTGTAAGTTTGGCCACCAACATGGAAATCATAAGTAGAGGTTAGTGAAACTAGAAATTATCCAGAAGAATCTGTCGAGTGGTAATTGGAAAGTCCAACATGGTTTTGTCTACTTGTGCAAGGTTTATCCGACTTACGCTATTTCATTTCACGCGTGCATACTGTTAAGTTGTGGATAAAAAGTCAGCTGAAATATGTTGAACCACTTTTCTTCCAAGTGCAATCCCTGCGCTTTCAAGGTTATTTTCGGCCCAAAACACACTGCAGAAATAATCTAGTTTGAGACTGCTTTTACTGCCCTGGCTCATTGCTAAGGAATTCTGGGAACTGTAGTTTTGTGAGACATTTCCACCTTCTCTAGCAGAGAGCTCTGGTACCACAATAAACTGGTCTCATACTGAATTATTTCTGCAGTGTGGTACCCTTGTCCAACTTTTCCATTGAGGTAGTAATGTACAGGAACATATCTACTTCAATGATTGAGAAATATGTGTATAACATTATGTTTTGGTAGTGCACGTAACAAACAAAGTTTCAGCCAGTAATTTTAACATAAGGCTATGGATGAAAAAGATTCCCAGCCAAAGTTATGGATGGCTACTGACTACCAGAAAGCCCAAAGGTCTGAACTGATACAAAACAACTTGCGTGAGTAAGAGAGTAGTTTGAATCTACACTTGGGTTACCACGTCAATCCTCAACATTTTATCTTCGCACTCCAAAGGCTCAACCACGGCAAGTGGAATCTTGCTGCTGAGGTAGGCCCTCTGCACGTGCCTAAGTGTACTCTTTTCTCATGACAGTGAATGCACATGATCATCCATCGTTTTTCCTCTATAGAGGATTGTGGAGAAAGCAAGTACACACCTTGATCAGGCTTCCCATCCTTACCTCGAAAAGGTTTTGCACCACCCCTGCACCATAGCCAAGACTACCAACAGCATTGCTGTAACCCACTTAGGACGGAGGCCAGATCTTTTAAGGGTTGGTCAACCCAGCCCTGATAAGAGGGCCACTCCCGCCCTTCCTGCAAAGACGGCTTATCAAATACCTCTGGCATTTCCTATCACCAGCTGGACCAAGCCTCAGACCAGCCACAAGGAAAGGGCAACTTCCTGCCCATCCTCCCCAAGAGTAAACATCTTACTCGCCACAGCAAGGAGGACGTCTCTGGAGCACAGCCTGGGAGTTAATGCATTACAAGGAAGTCTTCAGCGCCAAGCTTTGCAATGTCCTTTGCAATGCTACTTTTGGAGACAACAAGGCATCATTACTTGGAAAAAACAACGTACCAATGTCGTTTTGGTAATGCTTCCTTGAAAAGGGTTAACTGAAAGAAAGACGTTGGCAGTATGAGCTTTCGTAGACTTCAGTCTACTTCCTAAGATGCGAAAAGCATCTGAGGAAGTAGACTGAAGTCTACGAAAGCTCATGCTGCCAACTTCTTTCTTTTAGTTAGTCTCAAAGGTGCTACATACTGATTCTACAAACTAGCATGGCTCTATCTTTGAATTTAAAAGGGTGACTCACAGGTAACACTGCCCGGTCTTCTCAAGTAACAATGAGGCCTCCCTCCACTTTATTTTAGAAATTTAGAGAGGGGATGATTGAGAGATTATGGTCCAAAAGGCACTGCAGAAATAATCCAGATGGAGACCACTTTCACTGGTCCGGCTCAGTGCTCAGGAATCCTGCGAAGAGCTGTCTGACAGAGAAGGGTAAATATCTTACAAAGCTACCGTTCCCAGACTTCCCTAGCATTGAGTCATGGCAGTGAAAGCGGTCTCAAACTGGATTATTTCCGCAGTGTGTTTTGGACCTATGTGAAAAGCCAATTTTGAAAGGATGTCAGGTGGAAGGTGCAGCCAACTTATTTTTGGTGGTAGTTATTTTGTGGGTTTTTGGGGCTATGTGGCTGCATTCTGGAAGAGTTTATTCCTGACGTTTCGCCTGCATCTGTGGCTGGCACCTTCTCTGAGGATGTTAGCCACAGATGCTGGTGAAACGTCAAGAATAAACTCTTCCAGAACACGGCCACATAGCCTGAAAAAAAAAATAGGGATGCCGGCCATGAAAGCTTTTGAGTGCATATTTCTGGCTACTTCACACTAGAATGGATTCAAGTTACTAATAATGCTTTGGCTTTTGCAATAAGGTTTCCAAACTCTGTTGCAGAAAATGTGTTTCCATGTTTAGAATCAGAGAATCTTAAGAGTTTGAAGGGGCAACAAGGGCCATCTAATATATAAATAAATAAATATGTATTTATATCTCGCCTCTTCCCATATGATCAATCCAACCCCTGCCATGCTGGAGCACACAACCAAAGGACTGTTGCAAGATGCTCATCGGGCCTCAATTTAAAGACCTCCAAAGATGGAGATACCACTGCATTTCAGGCAGTCTATCCACAGTTGAATAATTCTTACAGTATACAAAGATTTCCTAAAGCTTAGCTTGTTTTTGAGGGTTTTTGTTTTGTTTTTGTTTGGTCATTTTAACCGAACAAATGGGTTAAAATGATCTAGTGCCTGGAGTAACCAAAAAGAAGTCGGCTGCACCTTCTACATGACATCCTTTCAGATGCTGGTTATCACACAACCTCTCAGTTTTCTCTCATCTGAACATACCCAGCTCTCTAAGTCATTCTTCGTAAGACTTTGGTCAGGCTCCACCTGGAATCACGTGTCCAGTTCTGGGCACCACAATTCAATGAAGATATTGAGAAGCTGCAGCGTGTCCAAAGGAGGGCAACTAAAATGGTGAAGGGTCTGGAAACCATGCCTTATGAGGAATGACTTAAAGAACTGGGTATGAGAAGAGACGGTTAAGAGGGGATATGATAGCCCTGTTTAAAGGGGTGCCATAATGAGGATGGAGCAAGCTTGTTTTCTGGGGCTCCAGAGAACAGGGCCCAGAAAAAATTGATTCAAACTAGAGAAGAGATTCCACCTCATCATTAGGAAGAATTTCCTGACAATAAAAGCTGTTCGACAGTGGTATGCATTGCCTTGGCGTGTGGTGGAGTCTCCTTTTTTGGAGGTCTTTAAACAAAGGCTGGATGGCCGTCCGTCGGGGATGCTTTGATTGTGAGTCCCTGCATGGCAGGATGGGGTTGGACTGGATGGCCCTTGGGGTCTCTTACAACTCTAGATTCTATCTTGGTTCTTCTTCTCTGAACACAATCCAGATTCTCACTATCCTTGTTGAACTGAGGTGCCAGAACCCAGAAGCCTCAATCTTACTGGAGAGGTGGGGTAGAAATTTATTACTATTATTATTATTCCAGATGATATTTTACCAAATCAGAACAGAATGGCACCAGTACTTCCCTCAGGTCTTGACACTGCACTCTTGTTGCTGAAGCCCAGATTTGAATTGGCTTTTTTGGCTGCTTCAGCACGCTGTGGTTTCATATTTAGCTTTTCGTCTACTAAGACTGCTAGATCCATTTTGCACATGCAGTGGTCCCTCCACATTTGCTGGGGTTGGGGTGAAGGGCGCTCATGAATGTGGAAAAATGCAAATAAAAACACTATCCTTTTTACCCAAGTCATTGATAAAGATGTTAAACAAACACTGGGCCCAAGACAGAAACTTAAGGCACCTCACTAGTCATTCCTCTCCCGGATGAAAAGCAACCATTGGTGAGCACTCTCTGGTCCGTTTGTCAATCACATATATATCCACCTAAACGTAACACTGTCTAGACCCAGTTTGCCAGCTTGCCAGCAAGTGTATCATGAGGGACTTTGTCAAAAGCCTTACTAAAATCAAGATATGCTACATCCAAAGCACTCCGCTGATCTACCAAGTCTGTAACTCTATGGACCTTATCAGATGTTGGAAATTGGAAGTATAATCTAATGGCAATCCAAACACAATCATGGGGTTTCACGTTATTGCGAAATAAAGTATCTCACACAATTTCGGGCAATGGGGGGTCATTTTTGGGTAATGGGAAGTCATTCTGAACGCATTCCGAACACAATTGGAATTCACGTAAATTCTCTAAGCTAGTGAATTCACGTGAATTCGAATTGGCTCCAATTGGCTCCATTCACAATAAAGAGAAATTCCTCCCTGTCTGATAAGGTCCCATGAGAAAAAGAGGTAATATAGTTTGAGGTTCTGTGGACAGCAAGCCCTGGCATTCCCAATGGGGCGCGCACGTGTCGACATGAGCAGGAGCTTGTGCCTACTGACAAGAATGGGACTTAACGTCCTGCTTTTTTTAACTGTCCATGGATGGGTCCGAAACAGATCCCCTGTGGATAGCAAGGGCACACTGTATTAATCTGGGATTTGTTTTTGAAAAAAATATATGCTGGCTATTATAGAATCAAAGAACTGGAAGAGACCACAAGGGCCATCAAGTCCAAGCCCCTGCCATCTAGCAATACACAATGCACCACTGACAGATGGCCATCCAGCGTCTCTTTAAAACCCTAAAAAGAAGAAACTCCACCTTCCTAGGCAGCCTATTTCACTGTCGAGCAGCTCTTATTGTCAGGAAGTTCTTCCTAATGTTGAGGTGGAATCTCTTTTTCTGTAGTTGGAATCCATTGCTCTGGGTCCTTTTCTCTGGAGCAACAGAAAACAAACCTGCTCCATTTTCAGTATGACACAGGGCTATAATATCACCTCTTGACCTTCTCCAGGCTAAACATACCCAGCTCCCCAAGTTGTTCCTCATAGGGCTTGCTGGTTTCCAGGTCCTTCATATTAGTAATCACAGCATTTCTTTGTGACTGTTTAATTGCCTCTTGCAGACCAGATGAGGCTCTGGCCTATCTGTCCCTTAGCACCATTCCCAACAGTCACACTGAGTCAGTACTAGCAACAACAGCTTGCAAGGGGATCTGTGGATGGACCTTTCATCCCCCCCCCCATGCACTGTCACAGAATCACAGATCTGTAGAATTTGGAGGGATCCAAAATCTAGTCCAACATCCTGCCATACAGGAATCCACATAGCTAAAGTATGTGATTTATCCCTGACAGGTATCATCCAGCCTTTAAAAACTACCAAAGTCCACCACCGTTGGGGGAACACCATTCCACTGTCAAACAGCCCTTGCCTGTTCCTCCTAACTTTCAGGTGCAATCTCTTCTTGTAGCTTGATTCCTATTTTCTAGGAGACCAGAAAATAACCTTCCTCCATCTTCTATGTAAGAGCCCTTCAGATACTATTGCCTGTATCTTCTCTTCTCTATACTAAACCTAAACTCCTTCAATCAAGTTCTTCATAAGGGTTGGTTTATAGACCTTTTATAATCTTGGCCACCTTCCTCTGAATGTGTTCTAGCCTGCAAAAATCCTTACGCTTTGGCGCCTAGTAGTCAGATCACAGCAGAATAGAGTGGTTTTCTTGATCTGGGTACTACACTTCTGTTGATGCAGAACTGCATGAGTTTGTTTTTTTTTGCCACTGCACTGCAATGTTGACTCACAGTTTTTTTTGAAGTGTACTATCTTTTTTATACATGCAGCTACCAAACCAAGCATCACTCCTCCTATATTTGCACATTTGATTTTTCCTGGCTAAACGCAGAAACTTCCATTTGCCACTCCCAAGGTATTGTGAAAAATTAAAGTGGAAGCTTGCAGGCCTTGCTTTCCAATATGAAGGGCTCGGTCTACAACCAGTGGACCCTGCTGAGATCTTAGCACTCACGCTACAGTGCCAGGCCAGGCCTAGCAAACCACCAAAAATGTAATTGCAAAAAAAATAAATAAATAAAAAAAAGCAGCAAAAACCTCACAAGTGTTGGCCATGAACTATTCTCCTCTCCATAAACAGGGGCCCAGCAAAGCAGATCTGTATCAGCTGAGAGAAGACAAACAGTACAGTGCCTGCAGAATGGGAAGGTTATTCTCCCTGCACCCTTAAATGAGCTGCTTAAAAGAGATTGATAAAATCTGCTGTTATGCCTCAAAGAAATGTCCCTGGAAAACACACACCCACTCATTGCATCTTTATGAGCCAACCAAAGAACCCTTTGGGACCAGAGCTGGAAGCTTTTTGTGTGAAGGAGGAGACCACTAACATATTTTTTCCCCTGGGGGTTAAGAGAATTCCCTTTCAGGCAACACATTTTACAAGCAGGTGAGGAATGGCAGCTTTGAAGGTTGGCATGCCCCAGTTCTTTTCCCAGCCTGTAGGACAGAGTTCATGCCAAGATACAAAGCCAGGACACATCTGATTGGTAAAGTGAGGCTTTTACACAGATATGTGCTGGGGCAACTCAGAATTGCCTTCAGGTGACCAGATAGAACATCTGTTAAAAATTTAACAGCTTTTCTGTGGCATGCAAGACCTTGCAAGCCTATCTACCAGCGCTCCTGTTCCGCACAAAGCCATGATCCAGAGACTAGAACATAGAACAATGGATGCAAGCTACAGGAAAAGAAATTCCACCTTAACATTAGCAGGAACTTCTTGACAGTTAAGAGCTGTTCGACAGTAGAAGACACTTCCTTGGAGAGTGGTGGAGTCTCCTTCTTTGGAGGTCTTTACACAGAGCCTGGATGGCCATCTGTCAGGGATGCTTTGATTTTGAGTTCCTACATGGCAGAAGGGGGTTGGACTGGATAGCCCTTCCAACTTTGTGGTTCTATGGCCCCAAATGAGAATTAGTGTCTTATATACATTAAAAAAAAAAAAAAAAAACCAACAACAAATGTTCAAACCCTGGAACTTTTAAAGGAAACTAGAAAATTCAGGAATGAGAGCAGCCTCCTTCCACCAATGTTAACTTCTCTTGCCAAGATGCATAGGGCGCTGTGAGAGCAGCATCTTTTCAGTGCGCTCCTATTGGCGCTCCCCAATAATTCTCAAAGGGGTACTGTACTGTACCTGCCTGAGTCTGTCCTGTAGCCTATTCCACTGTCCAACACTACCCTTTATAGTTTAAACCCAAGCACAGTCTGGGAAACATCATTTCCTTTTCAAGAGGCTCCAAGTCCCACAGCTGATCCCAGACTGCTTGAGGTTCTGCTCGAAAATAGTGTCTTGAGCCAAGAACTGCTATGCTGACCCATGCTCTGCACTGCCCACTTTTCAAGGTAGGGACTGCAGGTTGAGTGCTTGACCATGTACAGAGTGCCCTTCCTAATGACCAGAACACATTCCATGTTAATACAAAGGTCAAGCCACTATCAATGCAGATTATAAAAATCTATCTCGCTCTTTGTACTACAAGTTTAGATGTTGTGTCTTCTCCCAGTCAATGTTATTCTCACAGTAACCACGAAAGAAGGTTAGAGAGAGCACAGAATAGGATCAGAAGAGAGTGGCACCAGTACTTCTCTCGATCTTGACACTGTACTTTGTTGCTGAAGGCCAGAACTGAATTGGTTTTTCTGGCTGCTTCAACACACTATTCATTCATCCAGGAGTAGCCGTGTTGGCCATGCAGCAAATCCAGAAACAACAACAACAAAAAACAACAACAAACAGTGATACTTTTATTGAACAAACCAAAATGAACAGTTCCAGTAACAACAAAAATCCACCAGACAGTGACACCTTTATTGGACCAACCAAAATGCACAATATACATGTTGCAATGTATATTCTTCATCATTCCCTGATGAAGAAACCAGTGAAGCTTGCAACATGTATATTGTGCATTTTGGTTGGCCCAATAAAGGTGTCACTGTCTGGTGGATTTTTGTTGTTACTGGAACTGTTCATTCATGTTTAGCTTGTCTACCAAGACTGCTTGATCCTTTTTACGTGTATATTGGTCCCTCCACATTCACTGGGGCTAGGGGTGAAAGGCCCCCACAAATGTGGAAAATTCACAAACAAAAAAACCACTATTCTTTTTTTTACTCGGGTTCATTCAGTGAGGCTTCAAGGATAGCAAAACTTCAACCAAAATCCTGTTCAGTGTCAGCAGAGCTGTTCTACTGGGCCTCACTTCTGTCACCTTACCCTGAGACAGCAGCACCCATTTCCACAGCTCACCTGTTTTCTTTCTTTCTTTTCCCTTTAAAAAGAACCATAATTTCCCTAATGCATTTAGTTAAGACATGCCTATCATACTCACAATACAGATCTGGATATCCATCAGGGAAACTGGGAGTCTGAAGCATGTGGCCCAGCCAACGACCAGGATGTCCTTCAAGTTGCAGCAAGTACCTCAGTCCCAAGTCTCTCTTTGTTTGACTCTCTGTCTCATTGTCCTCCTGGGGTCTTTCCTAACCTCTTCTGGGAAGAAGCTTGGGACTGGTCATGCTCATAAGGTAAATGTCTCTTGTGACCCTCCCTGACACTGATCTCCAATAAACATAACATACCCCAACCTCATTAATGCTTTGCTGACCTGGAGAAGAGACTATATCTCTCATCTGTGATGCCCGGATAATGGGAGAGTCCATTATCACACTGAGGACTTTATCACATGGCCAAAAGTGACGGGAGCAAAGGAGGATGCTCCCATCCCTATCGCGCAGTTGCACAAAGATTATCAGACAACGTCGCCTGATAATCCCACTATGCTCCTTTTAGACTGTAAACCTGAGGGCAAGGATCCGTCTAATTTAAGATTGTATGTACAGCACTGTGTAAATTTACAGCGCTATATAAATAAAAGTTAATGATGATGATCTCCCATCATGAGTTAAACCGATGATCCATCAAGCTCAGTTTTGGTTAAACCAGGAATGTCTTTGTGTAGGACTCCTTGGTGATAGTGAGCTTCCTGCTTCTCATTTGAAAACATTCTGCATGCAGGTACACTTCCAACTAGATATTGTTCTCTGCCATGCCTTTGGTCCAGAAGGAATTAAAAAGACCCTAGCAATAACTGAGAGTTTTCCAGGAAAGGCAGCAAGATGGTCTACTCTTCCTAACTTTGATAGACAAAGCTTGTTTGTTCCAGGAATTGTCTCCTAAACAAGCCTTTCTTGTGTCCAAAAAGCTTGGCTCTTTGCCTGTCTTCAAGGAATGTCCCCAGAGCCCCCCCCCCCCCGTGATTTCTAGAATATCAAACTGGACCTTTGCTCATCCTATTGTTCTGTGGAGCAGAAGTAGATCATTAAATGAAGGTAAATGCCATTTAGATTCATAGTGGTAGAATTCAAAGATTAGCCGTGTTCGTCTGTAAAATCAGTATGTAGAGAGATCTTGCTGCACCTTTGAGATTAACTGAAAGAAAGAAGTTGGCAGCATGAGTTCAGTCTACTTCCTCAGATGCATCAGACAATGCATCTGAGGAAGTAGACTAAAGTCTATGAAAGCTCATGCTGCCAACTTCTTTCTTTCAGTTAGTCTCAAAGGTGCCAGAAGATCTCTTGGCATAAGATTCAGAACACACAGAGGAAAGAACTCCCAGTGCAGTGTGAAACTACGGCATTCACTGCCACAAAATGAAATGATAGCCACAATCTGGATGGCAACAAATGACACATTTGTGGAAGATGGCCTCCAGGAACCATCAATCCTGATAGCCTACACGTTACTTCCACTACCAGAAGTAATACCATTTTTTGGTAGAGGGCAGTAGAAAGAGAGGAAGATGGCATGCCAGAAGGGTATCTCAATCTGAGAGACCGACCTTGCAGGACCTGAATAGAGCCATTGAGGATGGGGGGCTTGGAGACGTCTCATTCACAGGGCCGCCATGAGTCAAAGTCATCTCCAAGGTAGCTAACAACAATCAGTTGCTTGGGAAATACAAGTATGACAGGGTGCTATCACTCTCAGGTCCTCGCAAGGTGGCATGCTTGACCACTGTGATAATAGAATGCTAGACTAGAGAAAGGTTTTGGTCCAATCCACTATAATTCATCTTTCACTACCCAAGAGGTGAATTGTAACGCTGAGAAGTAAAGAGTGCAGACAAGATAGAGGCAGAGAACTTACAACAAATCATGCAACTGTCCGCTGCATTCTGTTTCATTTCTAAAACACATGGGTTTAGAAAGAGCATCCAAGCCAAGAACCTCCTTTCCAAGCCCTCTGAAACACCTAATAAAATAGAAACACAGCAGCTGCTAGGATTTAATTGGGCTGTAACATTTTTAAAGAGACCCACCATTCAGTTGCAACTAGGGCTGCCTGTAAAAATTTGCCTGGCCTGTAATCTTGACTTGTCTGTGCTGTTGAATAATAGGCTGCTCTGGGGCCCTTTCTACAAAGTGATGGTTCAGCGGTAAAGGTGAGCTGAGCTCAGGCCTGCTTCCGGCAGATTTTCAGATCCATTTCCAGGAAAGGCACTTGTAGGAAAGGCCCTGAGGAAGGGGAAAGAAGATGAGGTCCACTGTTTGTTGCGGTTATGTGCTTTCAGGTGGTTTCCAAGTTATGGCACTCCCATCACAGTTTTTTTAAAGGCACAATTTGTTCATGTGGCTGAAAAGAAGTGACCCAAGATCATTCATCATGTATGAACATGAAACTGTGCGCATACTGTATGCGTGTGCATCAAGAGATATTTTAAGAGAGATGATTGATAGGTCTTGGCATGCGGGGAAGAATAAAAACTGAATCTCTTCTGTACCAATTTGAATTTGGGCACAAGAAATGTGTGGCAGTCAGTGCAGTTTGAGTCTGGTTTATTTTAAGCCCTAAACGGGATGACTACAGACTAGGAAAATGAGAAGAGATGAATTTTTTCCATCAGTTTAGAGAACCCTTCTTTGATTCCAAAACATATTCCAGGGAAATCGTGTTTGCTGATTTACACACAAGTGCATGCATTCAGGCTGCTGACAAACAAATACATTCATGTAGCACAACACAGCCCCATGTTGGATGACAAAAGACTGAAGGAGGAACAGGACACAATGCTGTCGAGACTGGAAGTGGACGACTTTTGCCTGTCCAAATATTCTTGGCTTGCAGCTCCCATCATTCTGCAGGCCAATAACATATGGAGCCTCATAAACTGCCCACTTCTGGTTTCGAGGCAGCACTGCACAGCATGCCCTTCACACTGTCATGGGGAAATTTATATACACACATACACACACACAAGGATTGTGTACTGGGGAAAGCAATTCTGCATATGCTCAAGAATTATGGAGTTAGAAGAGACCACGAGGGCCATCCAAGTCCAATTTCCTGACATGCAGGAAGACACAATCAAAGCCTCAAGTAAAGTTATGGCTGTTGCTACCTTCCCCAACTGTACTCAGTTGCTATTGCCATGTAAACACTCGAGTCAGACTAAAGAAACCGCACCTTAAAGCTGATAAGGAAGTGCTGACAAAACCAGGAAGATTTGATACTGAGATTCAAGTACACCCAGAAGCAGCCGATTAAAGCTTTTTAAGAGTTAGGTTTTGTGTACAAGCCACACCTAGAGACAGAGAGGGAAAACAGCCTGTAAAGTGGATAGAAAGGCAGTGAAATAGAGCTCAAATGAACATGAACCATGCCAAAGGCCTCTCCAGTCTGTTCCCAGGGTGTTCAACTAGATCCCTTAGAAACACATAAAAGAGTATTTGGGCAAACACAACTTCTATAGTGGGCCCTTGGTATCCTCTGGGGTTTGGTTCCAAATCCCCCTGTGGATCTCAAAATCCATGGATGCTCAAATCTCATTAAATACAATGGCATAGTAAAAAAAAAAAAAAAAAAGGATGCTGAGGACTTAAGCTGGGCTGTTTTACAGTTGGCCCTCCTTATCCACGGATTCAAGCATCCACAGCTTGAAAATATTCCAAAAAAGTATAAATTCCAAATAGCAAGCTTTGCTTCTGCCATTTTATATCAGGGACACCATTTTGTTCTGCCGTTGTATTTAATGGGACTTGAGCATCCATGGATTTTGTTATCCACGGGAGATCCTGGAACCAAACCGCAGCACATAACAAAGCCCCACTGTATATGCAAAACAGCATCTCTTTCCAAAAGAGCAAGTTGTTAGCCCTTGCAGCGGGGATAATGGCAAGGAGTTGAACTGGACAGTCTTTCTAGCTTCTGTGACTCTAAGTTAGGCTGCAACTCCATTCAACCCTAGCCTGCATTACCAAAGCTGAAGATAAACAACATCTGGACTGCGATGCATTCATCTTTCCTAGTTTACTTTCATCCTCACTCCAATGGAGCAACACAAAGCCTCCATTTCTACACTGTCCTTATTTGCAGTCAATAGACAACGAAATTCTCAAATTGAAAGACACATTCACAAGAAAAGCGTACAGTACACAACAGAATAGAATAGGACACGGAACAATGGATGCAAGCTACAGGAAAAGAGATTCCACCTCAAAATTAGGAAGACCTTGCTGACAGTAAGAGCTGTTCAACAGGAGAAGACACTCCCTTGGTGGATACATTGCTCCAGGTCCTGCTCTCCAGAGCTGTAGCAAATAAGCTTGCTCCATCCTCAGTAAGATATCCCTTCAAATAATTAACAGGGCCATCATATCAGCTATTTATGAATTAAAACCAAGAGGCACTATGTCCCTTAAATCTTGAGTGGGTGGGTGCAGTTGTGCTCACGTCCCATTTCTAGACATCCCACTGGGCCATCAGACTGGCCTCTATGGGGACAGAATGTTGGACTCAAGAGGCCTTTGCTGATCCTTCGCTTCTTACTAACCAGTAGAATTAGGAATGCAGCTAAGAGCATAACAAATAGTTCTGAAGTTGAATCATATCCGATGTTTCTAGTCCAGCATTCTGATCCCACAGGGACCACCAAGTAGCCACTAGCCAGCTCATCCCCAGAACATAAGGGCAGCAATGTCACATGGAGCCTCCATTTTCTAAGAGAGTTGGCTTCTCAAGACACGTTTCAGTGACAACCCATGAACCAAGTGGGAGCTCATCAATGGGGGGGAATGGTGTCCATTTGGACGACTGGTAAAGCAGCTGCAAGGGAAAACAAAATTACCATCATGTCCTCTGCCACGTGACCAGATGTCCTAACCACAAAGAAGGACCAGGCACCATAAAATGTAGGACATTCAAGGATCATAGAAGCATAGAGTTGGAAGAGATGACAAGGGCCATCCAGTCCAAGCCCCTTCAAAGCACTTTGGACAGATGGCCATCCAGCCTCTTTTAAAAACCTCAAATGAAGGGAGTGTGTTCCACTGTCAAACAGCTCTTACTGTCTGGAAGTTCCTTCTAATGTTAAGGTTTCCAGTAACTTGAATCCATTCTTCTGTGTTCTAGTCTCTGGAGCTGTAAAGAAACAAGCTTGCTCCCTCCTCAATATGACATCCCTTCAAATACCTAAACAGGGCTATCATATCACCTCTTAACCGCCCCTTCTCCAGGCTAAACATACCCAGGTCCCTAAGTCTCCCCCATAAAGAAAAATGACAGACATTACAAAATAAAAGCTAAAACTATAAAGGCAGTGAACTTCTTGTAAGGTTTTCCTGGCAAGTTTTTTTCAGAGGGGGGTTGTCATTGCCATCCTCTGAGACTGAGAGAGAGAATGACTTGCCCAAATTCACCCAGTGGGTCCCCATGGTCATGCTTGAAATGTAGGACATGTCCTGGGGAAAGGCGGACATCCATTCACCCTCTTCTCCACTCACTGGGATTTGGTACCTTAGCTTTCAGAAAACCAACAGCGGTCTGTGGCGGGGTGTTGAGACAGCTCAGTTCTTTCTCTAAGGAGGCAAGTAGGAAGCAACTACTAGTCTCTCACACTCTTTTATGCCAGATTTCTTCCCTGCTGCATTCCAGACCCATGACGTCAGAGATCAATTCAGGACGGGAAAGGGGTGTGCATAGAAGAGAAGTCTACCGGCCAGTTTCCTAATCTTCTCATTCCAGGAGAGGATGGGACTGAACTCCCCCCTTCCCAACCATAAATAACAGGGACAATGACTCATTCAGACCTCATCGCTCAAACGTAGTTACCCAGATATGGCTAAACCACATTCCTACTTGCTTCCCTCGGCTGGCCTTTAATTCCTGGCACACCGAGGCCTCCCAAAAAGACGAGAAATGGCACTGTTGGATTTTCACAAATACCCCCTTTGTCTGGAACAGCAGCTGCTCGAGAGTGGAAGATAGAGACACTTTCAGACTGTTTGAACGGTGATCAAAACAGGTCAAACATGCCTCTGAGGACTCCTTTACACACAAGTAATTCAACATTTTTTTCTTAAAATAAAAGCAAACCACCAAGCTATAAAATACTTGTCCAGGCAAGGTGTATTTTAGTTAATTAATTAATTTAATAATTAAGCTTTGTATTTGTAATGCTTTGAATTGTTTTAACTTGGACTATTTTAAATTTGGGGGGGGGGGGGTGGCATCCACACTCACTTTTTGGTCCCTAAGAGATGCGGATTGCCTTGCTGATGCATATCGGGTTTGCTGTTCCCATTACAATTTGGATTCACAAATTTCTTGGTGTCATTTTTAACTTTTTTTGTTGTTCACACATGCCATCGTTTTGAGTTAAAATGGAACCGCCTCCCTTCCTTTAACGATACAAAGCGATCCGAATCAATTCGGAAGTGTACTCACACTGCTGGTGATGCAGGTATTCCAGGAAAATTCAGGGAAAAAACCCAGTATTGAATATCCCAGGTTAACAGGCTTGTTTGCCAGCCCCTCCCAAAAAGTACATCTAGTGCATTTGGGATGTGTGTGAACACCAAGGATTCAACCTAGGTTATTTTCGTAGTGTGAATGGGGCCTTTGTTAGCTGCCTTGAGTCCCTGTACTGGGAGGAAGGTGGGATATAAATATTATTATTATTATTCCCATTGTCCCACCCCAGAGCAAAGAGTAATCCAGATTGTCTCTTTAGCATGCGGCGGAAAAATCTGAGTACAGGAATCAGCACACTGAAAAGCAAGAAAGAGCAAAATTAAGGCTAGAACTGGACTAGGATAAGAGGCAGAAATGCAGGGGGAATCCAGAGTCTATCTACCCAGAATCTCCCTCAACTATGGGGAAACGGGCTTTCCAAACGTTACTGGGCAGGAATCCCCATCATCCCGAGTCGGCTTGGCCAGTGATCAGAAATGTTAGGAGTTTTTGTTTAAAAAATAAACAAAACTGTGGGTCATAAACATTGTACACACATTGAAAAAACACACACTCTAGAAAAAAACAACCCATGCCCAATTTAGAAACAATAGAGGTAAGGGAACTAGGTAGAGAAGGTGATCCATAGAGGTTGCCTCTATATAACAACAACAACATTTATTTATATCTCACTTTCCACCAAAGGGCACAACAGCAAACGTATGCCCAGTTAGCTCTCCACATTTGAGGCTTTGACTTTTGCAGATTTGATTATTTGTGCTTTTGATTAATATGTTCTCTCTAGCAATCTCTACGTCCTCCAGCACAATTCTGCCAGAAGTTGACCATAGAGCTGCGCTGGAGAACCTAGAAATTCCTGGGGGGAAAAAAACACTTCTCTAGGCACTTGTAGGTCCTCCAGCATGATTCTATGATCAACCTCTGGCAGATGTTGACTACAAAGTTGTCCTGGAGGACCTGGAGATTCGGGGGTCCTTCACCCCTAACCCCAGCAAATGTAGAGGGACCACTGTATAATCAAAAACGGACAATGAAATGCTCAAATACTAAAAGAATATACTAATATACCAAAACAAACTCCCTATCAATCGCTACCCATCTCAGCCACCTTAGGCACATTCAGCAACATGGTGAATTGAAGAGGAAGGTCTTCAATTCTTTGCAAAAGTGGGTAAGATCCTCCTCCAGCTGGAGCTAAAAAGGAAGACGGTTTTACAAATGTGGAGCCAAATCCAGAAAGGCTCCCAGCCATATGAATCCTCCACTCCAGAAGCAGCAAAGAGAGAATGATTTGTTTTTTTATCAATATTCTTTGTGGGTTATTGCTTTGCGGAAAGCCAAGTTTAGGCATGAAATGACAGACTCCAACTTAACAAAGAGAGCCAGCATTGCGATAAGAGTGTTGGATGAGAATGCAGGAGACCAGGGTTCAAATCCCAGCTCAGCCACGAAAACCCACTGGGTGACCTTGGGCAAGCCACACTCTCTCAGCTTCAGAGGATGGCCCTCTGAAGAAATTTACCAACAAGACCCTATGATAGGTTTGCCTTAGGGTTGCCTTAAGTCAGAAATGACTTGAAAGGATCCAACACACACACACAATTTAACAATATTCTCAACTAGCTATGCTCTAGGAATTGGGGAACTATCACTCCTCCCATAACTTTCTCAAGTTATGCTTCTCCTGCAAATCTGTTATGTCCTGTGTTATGGTACACATATTGCATAGTGATTTGAGTGTAGGACTAGGGCTCTGGAGACTAGGGAGTTTATCACATGGGAGGAATTTCTCTCAATTTCGAAAGAAATGAAAGTGGGGCCAGTTCAGAAATGAGTGAATTTGCTAGTTCAGTGAATTTACTTGATTGAGAATTTACGCTGCATTGCGTTTGGAATGATTTCCCATTGCCCGAAATTGCTTGAAATTGCATGCGATAGTTTCTCACGCAATAATGTGAAACCCCACGATTGCATTCAGAAGGACTTCCCATTGCCTGAAAATGCATGTGGTAGTCTTTCACGCAATAACATGAAACCCCATGAATGCATTCGGACTGCCATTGGATTATGCTCCCAATTTCTGTCATCTGATAAACTCAAAGGACTTGATTCCTGTTGGGCCATGAAACTCGTAATACCTTGCACAAGTTCCATGCTCTCAGCCTCAGGCAATGACAAACCCCCTTTGAACAAACGTGGCCAAGATCACCCCATGTTAGTTTGGCCCTAGAGTCGTCGAAAATTGGAAATGACCTGAAGGCACTCAACACACCTCCACAACACAAACCTGTTCTACCATTGTGGAGTCGAAGGCTTTCATGGCCGGCATCCATAGTTTTTTGTTTAGCTTTCAAGCTGTTCTACCAATCTTTCCATAACTCCTTGGACCTCATTGCTCTATCCACCGTAGTGGCATCAGGAAACAGGACTTGGTGCCAATACTTACTGAAGATGCTAAAGAGCCTTACCAAAAGAGTACACATCCATCTATCACACTAAAGAGTCTGATTCAAAGTGTTAGCCTGGAAAACCAGGATGCATCTTTGTAGCATCTTTGAGATTCACTCAGGGTGACCATATGCAAAGACTGCGAAGAAGATGTCCAAGATGACGCAAATGGAAGACCTTCAAGAAAAATGGAAGGCATTCCTAAACAAAAGCTAAAAACATTACTCTAAATATAAACTCTCAAAATGAAGGACATTTTGGAATTCCTCCTGGACAGAAAGTTGACACGTAGGGCATGTTCTGGAAAAGGAGAGTGTTTGGTCACCCTGGATTCACTGAAAGAAAAATGTTGGGAGCATGAAATTGGTATTAAAAATATGCCTCTAAGAAGTAGGTTCAAATCAAGGAAAACTCAGGGTGAGCAGACGTCCCCCTTTTCAAAAAGGGGGGGAAAAGGATCCCAAACAATTACTGACATCAATACCAGGAAAGATTCTAGAGCAGATCATTAAACAGAGAGTCTGTAGGCATTTTAAAAGGGAATGCCATAATTCAACGTTAATACAAGTTTCAGTGAAACAAGTCATGCCAGACTAATCTGATCTCTTTTTCTGATAAAATTACCAGTTTGGTAGATGAAGGGAATGCTGTGGATATAGTATACCTCGATTTCAGTAAGGCCTTTGACAAGGTTCCCCATGACATCCTTGCAAACAAGCTTGTAAAATGTAGGCTAGACAAGTTAACTGTTAACATGGATTTGTAACTGGTTGACTGGCCGAACTCAAAGGGTGCTTAACAATGGCTCATTTTCATCCTGGAGAGAAGTGACCAGTGGGGTCCCACAGGGTTCAGTCCTGGGCCCAGTGCTATTCAACATCTTTATTAATGATTTGGATGACAGAATTGGGGGCATACTTATCAAATTTGCGGATGACACTAAACTAGGAGGAGTAGCTAATACCCCAGAGGACAGGATCAAAATTCAAAATGACCTGAATAGACTAGAAAGCTGGGCCAAAGCTAACAAAAAGAATTTCAGCACAGAGAAATGTACAGTGGAAAAATGAAATCCACAGACATAGCATGGGTGACACCTGGCTTAAGAAGACTATGTGTGAAAGGCATCTAGGAGTCTTAGTAGAACACTGAACATGAGTCAACAGTGCCAATGTGGCAGCTAAAAAGGCCAATGCAATTCTAGGCTGCATCAATAGAAGTATAGTATCTAGACCCAGGGAAGTAATAGTGCCACTCTATTCTGCTTTGGTGAGGCCTCACCTGGAATATTGTGTCCAGTTTGGGGCATCAAGAAAGATATTGACAAGTGGGAGTGTCCAGAGGAGAGAAACTAAAATAGTAAGAGGTCTGGAAACTGCCCTATGTTCAACGGTGGAAGACGTCCCTAGGAGGGCGGTGGAGTCTCCTTCTTTGGAGGTTTTTAAACAGACGGTGAGTTCCTGCATGGCAGAATGGGGCTGGATTGGATGGCCCTTCAGGTCTCTTCCAACTCAATGACTCCCTATGAAACATTTCAGCCTTCTGTCCAGGAGAAATTCCAAAATGTCCTCCATTTTAAGCATGAAGTATTAATGTACATTTCTAAGAGTGTTTTGAGCTTTCGTTCGATCATGTCATTCCATACTTCTTGGATGTCCTCCAGTTTGCAGTGCCTTGTCCTCCTTTGCAGTGAGGAATAAGGACACCTGGGAAAGCTCCTGCTTCCAGCTCCTTTCTTTCACTCACTCTCAAATCCATGCCAAGAACTAGGCTCAAGTCTAGAAAACATTATGCTATACCACCATTTCCCCCCCCCAGTCCGCCTCAAACCCATGCCGCTGAAGAATTAGGCTCAAGTCTAGAAAAGTCATGCCTCCAGTCTAGACTAGAATACCAATCCCTTAGAAGAATTAAGGTCAATTCTAGTAAGCCAACACCTCTGAGAGATTAGGCTCCAGTCTAGAAAAGCTCCGGAACCCCAACATCTTCCTTTCAGTCCCTTTCCTGCCCATGACTCAGAGAAGTTAGTCTCAAGCTCCCAACTTTTCTTTCAGTCTCAAACACATGCCTCTGAGAAACTGGGCTCAAGTCTAGAAAAGCCCTGCCTCTGAGGAACGAGTCTTTAGTCTAGAAGAGCCCTGCTTCTGAGGAATGAGGCTTTAGTCTAGCAAAGCCCTGCCTCTGAGGAATGAGGCTTTAGTCTAGAAAAGCCCTGTTTCTGAGGAACGAGGCTTTAGTCTAGAAGAGCCCTGCTTCTGAGGAATGAGGCTTTAGTCTAGAAAAGCCCTGCTTCTGAGGAACGAGGCTTTAGTCTAGAAAAGCCCTGCCTTTGAGGAACGAGGCTTTAGTCTAGAAAAGCCCTGCTTCTGAGGAAAGAGGCTTTAGTTTAGAAAAGCCCTGCCTCTGAGGAAAGGGGCTTTAGTCTAGAAAAGCCCTGCCTCTGAGGAATGAGGCTTTAGTCTGGAAAAGCCCTGCCTCTGAGGGATGAGGCTTTAGTCTAGAAAAGCCCTGCCTCTGAGGAATGAGGCTTTAGTCTGGAAAAGCCCTGCCTCTGAGGAACGAGGCTTTAGTCTAGAAAAGCCCTGCCTTTGGGGAATGAGGCTTTAGTCTAGAAAAGCCCTGCCTCTGAGGAATGAGGCTTTAGTCTGGAAAAGCCCTGCCTCTGAGGAACGAGGCTTTAGTCTAGAAAAGCCCTGCCTTTGAGGAATGAGGCTTTAGTCTAGAAACGCCCTGCCTCTGAGGAATGGGGCTTTAGTCTAGCAAAGCCCTTCCTATGAGGAGCTGGGTTCAAGTCTAGCAAAGCCATGCCTTTGAGGAATCTTTAGTCTAGAAGAGCCCTTCCTATGAGGAACTGGGTTCAAGTCTAGCAAAGCCCTGCCTCTGAGGAATGAGGCTTTAGTCTAGCAAAGCCCTGCCTCTGAGGAATGAGGCTTTAGTCTAGCAAAGCCCTGCCTCTGAGGAATGAGGCTTTAGTCTAGCAAAGCCATGCCTCTGAGGAACGAGGCTTTAGTCTAGAAAACCCTGCCTTTGAGGAATGAGGCTTATAGTCTAGCAAAGCCCTGCCTTTGAGGAACAAGGCTTTAGTCTAGAAAAGCCCTGCCTCTGAGGGATGAGGCTTTAGTCTAGCAAAGCCATGCCTCTGAGGAATGGGGCTTTAGTCTAGAAAAGCCTTCCTATGAAGAGCTGGGTTCAAGTCTAGCAAAGCCATGCCTCTGAGGAATGAGGCTTTAGTCTAGCAAAGCCCTGCCCCTGAGGAACTTCTAGGCTCCATCCCAGAGGGGACTCCTTCTTCTTCTTCTTCCCACCCAAGAAAGGCCCCCCAAAGCAGAAGAGTGACCCACCTGAGGCTGAGAGTGGGGCCGAGCTCCAGGGCTCCTCCTCGGGGACTCTCTCTCTTCTTGAACCGGGCGGTGCCTGGCTGCTGGGCTGGGCTGGGCTGGGAGGGAGCCTTTTGAAGGCTGATGTCAGCGTTGTTGAGGCTCCTGAGGCGGCACCACATCCGGACACACAACACACACACACACACACCAGATTGTGGGATCATTGGAGGAGCCTTAAAGGCACAGCTGGGCCACACTCTCGGCCCAGTCACACTCTCTCAGCCTCAAGCCCACCTCCTGAAGAAACCTTGCAGGCTGCATCCACACTGGGGGAAATAACCCGGTTTGGCCCCGCTTTAAACTTGTTGTCTGGCTCAAGGCTATGGAATTCTGGGAGTTGGAGTTTGTTGTGGGGCCTTAAGGCCCCACAACAAACTCCAACTCCCAGAATTCCATAGTGACTGACCCAAACAACAAGCTCTGGGCCCCACAACAGACTCCAGTTCCCAGAATTCCATAGCCTTGAGCCAGATAGAGCTAAGCCTTGAGCTCTGGGCCCCACAGCAGACTCCAACTCCCAGAATTCCATAGACCTGAGCCAGACAACAAGTTAAAACGGGGCCAAGCCGGGTTATTTTCTCCAGTGTGGATGCAGCCTTAGGATAGGCTTTTTTCCCTCAGAATAACCATACACTTGGAAACAATTTGGGCCAGGTTTATTTATTTGTACACATTCTCTGGGGTGAGGGGCACAGGGCCCCCCTGAATGTGGAAAAACCATAAATGACAACAAAAACATTATGTTTTTTTTAATCTGAGGGAACACCTCTCTGGGGATTTCTAGGTCCTCCAGTGCAACTCTGTGGTCAACCTCCGCCAGACATTGACCATAGAGTTGCGCTGAAGGAGCTACAAATGCCCAGTGGAGGGTTCTCTCTAGGAATCTTTAGACCCTTCAGTGCAACTTTTGGTTAAAGTTGACCATAGAGTTGTCAAGGCCTAACAGAGTGTCCTCTCTAGGAATCTTTAGGTCCTTCATTGCTGCTTTTGGTTCAACCATAGAGTTGTGCTACAAAGGCCTAGTGGAGGGCTCTCTCTAGGAATCTCTAGGTCCTCCAGTGCAACTTTTGGTTCACGTTGACCATAGAGTTGTGCTGAAGGAGCTACAAATGCCCAGTGGAGGGTTCTCTCTAGGAATCTTTAGAGCCTTCAGTGCAACTTTTGGTTAAAGTTGACCACAGAGTTGTGCTGGAGGAGCTACAAAAGCCTAACAGAGTGTCCTCTCTAGGAATCTTTAGGTCCTTCATTGCTACTTTTGGTTCAACCATAGAGTTATGCTGAAGGAGCTACAAAGGCCTAATGGAGTGTTCTCTCTAGGAATCTCTAGGTCCTTCATTGCAATTTTTGGTTCACGTTGATCATAGAGTTGCGCTGGAGGAGCTACAGAGGGCTAGTGGAGGGCTCTCTCTAGGAATCTCTAGGTCCTCCAGTGCAACTTTTGGTTCACGTTGATCATAGAGTTGTGCTGAAGGAGCTACAAAGGCCTAGTGGAGCGTTCTCTCTAGGCATCTCTAGGTCCTCCAGTGAGACATTTGGTTCAAGCTGACCATAGAGTTGTGCTGAAGCAGCTACAAAGGCCTAGTGGAGTGTCCTCTCTAGGAATCTCTAGGTCCTCCAGTGCAACTTTTGGTTCAAGTCGACCATAGAGTTGTGCTGAAGGAGCTACAAAGGCCTAACAGAGCGTCCCCTCTAGGAATCTCTAGGTCCTCCAGTGCGACTTTTGGTTAAAGTTGACCACAGAGTAGTACTGGAGGAGTTAGATATTCCTAGAAAGAGCATACTAATACAATCCGTGAATAATCAAATTTACAAAAATGAAATCCACAAATGTGGAGGGTGACTGTTTGTTTATTTCAATTTTTTTATGCCACCTTTCTCCCCAAAAAAGAGACCCAAGGGGGCTCATAAAATAAAAAAGGTGTAAGCGCCCAGTGTGTTGTAGTGTTTTGACTGTTGGACTCGTTTATCAGACGTCGGAAATTGGAAGCATAATCTAATGGCAATCCAAACGCAATCATGGGGTTTCATGTTATTACGAATTAAAGCATCTCATGCAGTTTCGGGCAAAAGGGAAGTCATTCTAAACGCAATCATGGGTTTTATGTTATTGCGAATTAAAGCATTTCATGCAATTTTGGGCAATGGGGGGGGGGTCATTTTTGGGTAATGGGAAGTCAATCTGAACACATTCCGAACGCAATGGGAATCCACATGAATTCGAATTGGCACCATACAAAATAGAGAAAAAATCCTCCCCGTCTGATAAACTCCTATGACCCTAGAGGCTAGGAGATTCAGCCATGGAAACCAATTGGGTGACCTTGGGCCAGTTACACTCTCTCAGCCTCAGGGGATGGCCAGAAAGAAACCTGCAAAGGAAAACCTATTATAGGTTCACTGCCTTAGGGTTGACCTAACTTGGAAACTTGAAGGCACACAACAAAAAACAACTTGGCAAAGTCACACTCTCTCAGCCTCAGAGGATGGCCATGGCACACACTCTTGAAGAAACTTGCCAAGAAAACCCAAGGATAGGGTCAACATCAGATGTCATAACTGCAAAGGAGGACAAGGCACCGCAAAATGGAGGACATCCAATGAAAATTGAGGGCATGACCAAACAAAAGCTGAAACCGCTCATAGAAATGCAAATTCAGTCTTTTTAAGTCCTGCTCAGAATGGATGACATTACCAAATAAAAGCTAAAAACATACAGTAAATAGGAATGTAAATCCACACTTCTTGGTCCTGCTCAAAATGGAGGACATTCTGGAATTCCTCCTGGACAAAAGGCTGGAATGGAGGACATGTCCTGGAAAAAGAGGACACCTGATCACCCAGCATAAGTTGGAAGTGACTTGACTCCTGTGTCCAGTTGTGGGCACCACAATTCAAAAAGGATGTGGATAAAGTGGAGTGTGTCCAGAGCAGGGCAACTAAGATGGTGAAGGGTCTGGAAACTGTGACTTATGAGGAGAGACTACAGGGAGCTGGGGATGTTTAGCCTGGAGAAGAGATGGTTAAGAGGTGAAAGCCCTGTTTAAGTATTTGAGGGGGTGTCATACAAGCTGGAGCAAGCTTGTATTATGCTGCTCCAGAGACTAGAACAGGTAACAATGGATAGAAGCTACGGCAAAAGAGATTCCATCTCAACATTAGGAGGAACATCCTGAGAGTAAGAGCTGTTTGACAGTGGAAGATACTCCCTCAAAGTCTGGCGGAGTCTCCTTCTTTGGAGGTCTTTAAACAGAGGCTGGATGGCCATCTTTCAGGGATGCTCTGATTGAGAGTTCCTGCATGTCATTAGGTTGACCTGGATGGCCCTTGAGGTCTTTTCCAACTCTATGATTCTGTGGACTCTTTCATACAAGGCTAAATTGGAAGTATAATTTAAGGTCAATTCGAATGCAATCATGGGTTTTATGTTATTGCAAATTAACTCTTCACATGCAAATTCGGGCAAGAGGGAAGCCAATTCGAATGCAATCATGGGTTTTACCTTATTGCGAATTAAAGCTTCGCATGCAAATTCGGGCAGGAGGGGGTTAATTTCGGGTAATGGGAAGTAATTCCGAACGGAGCAGGGGTTCATGTAAATTCGCTAAACAAGCGAATTTACATAAATCCGCATTGGCTCCATTCGGAGTTGGGAGAAATTCCTCCCCGTTTGAAAGAGTCCTATGACTCATGTCCAACTTGTGGTCTACTAGGACTCCTAGATCCCTTTCACATGTCGCCCTGTCAAGCTAATGTTGACAATTTCTTCTTCCCAGTTAGTCCCAAAGGTACTGGACAATAAAGGCCTCCAAAGGAGGTACTCTGTGAGGTGTAGCGGTCTGAGCATCAGACTATCAACTCTTTCAAACGGGAGGAATTTCTCCCAACTCCGAATGGAGCCAATGCGGATTCATGTAAATTCGCTAGTTAAGCGAATTTACATGAACCCCTGCTCTGTTCGGAAGGCATTCGAAATTACTTCCCATTACCCGAAAATAACCCCCTCCTGCCCGAAATTGCGTGCGAAGCTTTAATTTGCAATAACGTAAAACCCATGATTGCATTCGGAGTGGCTTCCCTCTTGCCCGAATTTGCGTGCGAAGAGTTAATTCGCAATAATGTAAAACCCATGATTGCATTCGAATTGACATTAAATTATACTTCCAATTTCCGGACGTCTGAAAGAGTCCCCAGTATGATTCTGAAGACCAGGGTTGGAATCCTGGTCTTCCAACCATGGAAACCCACCAAACTATCTGGAGTTTATCATACAACGGAATTTGGGGGTATAATACAATGGCAATCCGAACGCAATCATGGGGTTTCAAGTTATTGCGTATGAGTGTATTCCACACAATTTTGGGCAATGGGAAGTCATTTCGAACACAATCATGGGGTTTCACGTAATTGCGTATTAGAATATCTCACACAATTTCAGGCAATGGGGGGTCATTTTCGGCAAATGGGAAGTCATTCTGAACGCATTCCGAACGCAATTAGAATTCACGTTCGGAATTCGAATTGGCTGCATTCGAAATTGGGAGAAATTCCTCCCGTGTTTTAAACTCCTCTGAGCTCCAGAGGAAGGATAAAGCAACCCCCCCTTAATAATTTTTGTCACGAAACCTCCATGATAGGTTCAGCCTAGGGTCCCCATACGTTGGAAACAATGTGAAGGTGATCAACAAACAACTCTCTGAGCCCAGGGTTTTATTCCGTTTATGACTTCCAAAGTCCTTATTCAACACTCAGACCACAACACTATATTGACCACGGCCGGACTTTTCGCTGAGGACAGTTGGGTGAAAGATGATCCGTGCCTCAGAAAACAACATTCAAAGGAATTGTGCAAGAGAGGTTTTGCTATTAGGCATAACCCTCATATGATATTTGTACCATAAATATTGGGTGAATATGTAGATCTTCCTTGGCTGTGTCTTTTTCCCCGTCCCCCAATTATAACTTCATTCATCAAACCTTTCCTTGCTCCATTCTTTGAAAAAGAAAATGGGGATCAGGATTCATTGATTTTAAGGATGGTGGCAGAAGCACCTCTAGGCAAGTGAAAAGCATAGCAGTTTATCCCTGGCTGACACTTGCACTCATACATAGACACTTGGGGTGTGCGTAGCAGTGTTTCCATGTCCTCAAGAAGGCATTTGCAGATCTGCTTCATATGATGAGTGTGTCAGTCACTCCAGGTCTTTGCATTACACTCAGGAGTGCTGTTTACACATGGGGCGGACCCTTCTTCCACTGCTGTGGCTATACACACAATAGGAAGAGTGTATCCTGCCAGCTCAGGACCTAATCCTCAGTCAACAGGGCCAAAGGTAGAGCAGCAAACAGCACACCCATGCCCCCCCCTAACTAAAACAGGGAGTGAAATGTCTATATTGGGGGAAGGTACACATAGAAAATATTAGAAAAATTAACGTTCAGGCTTTTTTGGGTTGTTTTAGAATCATGGAATCATACTACTCTTTCAAACGGGAGGAATTTCTCCCAACTTCGAATGGAGCCAATGAGGATTCATGTAAATTCGCTTGTTTAGCGAATTTACATGAACCCCTGCTCCGTTCGGAAGAACCCCCGCTCCATTCGGAATTACTTCCCATTACCCGAAAATAACCCCCTCCTGCCCGAATTTGCATGCGAAGCTTTAATTCGCAATAAGGTAAAACCCATGATTGCATTCGAATTGGCTTCCCTCTTGCCCAAATTTGCGTGCGAAGAGTTAATTCGCAATAACGTAAAACCCATGATTGCATTCGAATTGACCTTAAATTATACTTCCAATTTAGCCTCGTATGAAAGAGTCCACAAGAGTTGGAAGATGACCCACAGGACATACACATACACAGCTATGCAGGAATACACAACCAGGACACTCCCGACAGATGGCCATCCAGCCTCTGTTTAAAAGCCTCCAAAGAAGAAGACTCCACCATACTCCAAGGAGATTTTCAGACAGGAGAAAAAACCTAGGAGTAAAAAGGCATAATCCCGGCATAATACCGCAATTGAGCTGGAGATTTTCAGACGACGTTGCACTTATCGAGAACTACTCCCATGAAGATCCCGGCATGTTCCGGCAACAAACCATTCACGAGGAATGTCCTGGTTGCTTCCCCAATAGCACGAATGAAGCATGATTAACTTTCACACACTTGCAATCACAAAGTCCTGTGCATGGTTCCTCAATAGTGCAAATGAAGCATGATTGTTAGAGTGCAAAAATTAATCTCGCTTCAATCGCACTATTGCAGAGGCAACCAGGGACATTTACCCAGACTGCATTTCAGCGGAGGGACTCCATTCTCACTGCCAAGATTGGTTTTGAAGTGGATATGGGGCACAATTTTGTTTACACTGAATTAAAAGTATGTGGTGAAGTAATAAATTTTATTTTATTGTATTTTATTCCATGCAGGGCGCAAACATGGTTTGCAGACATGCATCATAGCGGCAACACGGTGCATGCACAAAACGTTCAGTTCCAATGTACTAATGATTCATTCATGGATCTCATGGCTGAACATTTTCATAAATAAAAAATAAATAAAATAAATATTTCTTTATTTTTATGTGTCCTCATGTAAGTGTCCTCCCCCCACTGCACAAGTGTTACATTTAAAACCCCCTCATTCTCTCACTGGGGCGGCAAAAGGGGAAACAGTATTGGATGGCAAGACATCAAATCAGAGTAGATGCAATAGACTGACCAGCAAACAATAAGGGCTATTGGCTGATAGGTTGATGCGTGCTAGGAAAGGGTGGAAAAGCAAGTTCACTGGAGGATATGTCTGGCTAGTAATGCTAATATCACCTTCCTGGATCTGTGAGTGTGTGGCAGGAGCGGAGGTGCAACAAAGTAAGAGCTGTTCGACAGTGGAACACACTCCCTCGGAGTATAGTGGAGTCTCCTTCCTTAGGGGTCTTTAAGCAGAGGCTGGATGGCCATCTGTCAATGGGGATGCTTTGACTGGGAGTTCCTGCATGGGAGGGTGTTGGACTGGATGGCCGTTGTGGTCTCTTCCAACTCTATGATTCTATGATTCTATGATTCAGATGTTCCCCATCCTATATCTATGCATTTCATTTTTTCTGCCTAAGTGCAGTAACTTATATTTCTCCCTGTTGAAAATTTGTTAGTTTTAAGCCACCTTTCTCATTTATTAAGGTCCTTTTGAATTTTGATGCTGTCCTTTGAGGTATTAGCTACTCCTCCTAATTTGATAAGCATGCCTTTTATTCCTTCATCCAAGTTGTTGATAAAGATGTTGAATAGCTCTGGGCCCAGAACAGAACCCTGTGGCACTCTACTGGTCATTTTTTCCCAGGATGAAGAGGAGCCATTGCTGAGTACCCCTTGGGTTCAGCTGGTCAGCCAAGTACAAATCCACCGAACAGTTGCATTGTCTAGCCCACATTTTACTAGCTAGTTTGCAATGATATCACGAGGAATCTTGTCAAACGCCTTACTGAAATCTAGACTCGAATCATCACTCAGCCAGTTCCCAGTGTGCCTTGAGAAGTGCTAGTAGATGGTTGTGTTGCATAGATAGTAGTCTCAATTTAATCAAAAGGAGATTTTTAAAAAATTTACAATAGTTTACATTTTTTTTCTGAATTAGAATTTAATTGCTTAATTTAGATTGGCATTTTATGCACTGGGTTAAAAGCTGCTGCTGCTTCTCTTTCTCCTCCTTCTCTTTCTTTTTCTTTTTCTTGTTCTTTTAAGTTTGATTTGTTCACCGCAATATTGTACTTTGTTCAGTTATCAGTTTAAAAACTAGAAATTAAACTTCTTCATTTTCAAATAGGCTATTAGTTTTGTAGGGGGTGCAAACATTTAACCAAAAATTTCCGAGCGATGTGGGGCCTAGAAAAGATTGGGAGGCACTGTCCTAGTCCGAAAAGCAAGGAAGAAATTTGTTTTCCCTGTATCCAGTTTATCAAGCTGGAATGGGCTTGTCATCCAAGCAGCTGCAAAACTTCTCAGGCAAATGGCATGGAGATTAGATGCATTTAATTTTTGAACTAAGCTGCTTTTCCCACTTCTAATTTTTTGGTCTCCAATGAGACAACGCAAATTAACCCGTTCCTTTGGTCACAAAAGAGATGCTATTGAGATATAAAGATGTTTTTCAGATGCAGTAGTGTGTCTCTTGGCCCAAACTTTAGTGAAAGGCACTAGTCTGCATGCAAGTCCAGTGTGCTTCTGTTTCTTTCTTTCTTTCTCTCTCACACACAAATTCACATACTTTCATTCTGGATGCATCCATGCTGGAGAATTAATCCAGTCTGACACCATTTTAATGGCCGTGGCTCAATGAGATGGAATTCTGGGAACTGGGTTTTGTTGTGGCACCAGAGTTTTGCAAAATTCTCCCCCAAAGGTTAAAAATGGGGAGGAGGCAGAAAGCAGACAGTAATTATTAATTTAGATTATCTAGGTTATCTTTTAATAATTTATTATCATTATTACCTGTACATTTATTTATATCCCACCTTCCTCCCAGTGCAGGGACTCAAGGCAGTTTACAAATCTATGGCTGCGTTCACACTGGAGAAATAAACCGGTTTAAGTGCCATGGCTCAATGCTGTGAAATTCTGGGAATTGTAGTTTGTTGTGGGGCCCAGAGCGGAGCAGAACTCCGCTCTGGGCCCCACAACAAACTACAATTCCCAAAATTCCATCGCATTGAGCTACGACCATTAAAGCGGTGTCACCCTGGATTATTTATCCAGTGCGGATGCGACACCTCCTTCTCACTCTGAATCCTGGCATTGGAAACAGACTCTCTGTAATCCAAGTCCAGCGATTCTGAACATTCCCTTCATGCTGCTTTATTTTATTTTATTCTTCTCTTGAAGGCAAAACAACATCTTTTCAGGGTATGGGGATCAGCCATAGATGACTGGTTTGCCTCCTGTGGCCAACAGCTTTGAACAATTGTGAGGAATGTTGTCTCAGTTTACGCTGCCGTGATTTCATAATCTCTTGACCATGTTTCACACAGAACGCCGCCACAGCTTGAGCTAGAGTTTCTCACTACTCCTTCACAATGGAGAGACCTAATCCTGGAGACAATGGCGTGTAACCGACGTTCTGGCGAAACTCCCAAAAGCAACGTTCGGAGTTCTTTGGGATTAGGCCTTTCCTGGTTGTCACATATTGGCTAACCTCAGCTCAGAGAATTCAAAGGTATCGCCGTGGACTCTTTCATACGAGGCTAAATTGGAAGTATAATTTAACGTCAATTCGAATGCAATCATGGGTTTTATGTTATTGCGAATTAAAGCTTCGCACGCAAATTCGGGCAGGAGGGGTTTATTTTCGGGTAATGGGGAGTAATTCCGAACGGAGCAGGGGTTCTTCCGAACGGAGCAGGGGTTCATGTAAATTCGCTAAACAAGCGAATTTACATGAATCCACATTGGCTCCATTCGGAGTTGGGAGAAATTCCTCCCGTTTGAAAGAGTCCAAAGAAGTTGGTAGCCTGGGCTTTTGTGGAATTCAGTCTACTTCTAAATGCATCTGAGGAAGTAGACTGAAGTCCAGGAAAGCTCATGCTGTCAACTTCTATCGTTCAGTTAGGACTCTTTCAAACGGGAGGAATTTCTCCCAAATCTGAATAGAGCCCATTCGGATTCACGTAAATTCGCTAGTTTAGCGAATTTACGTGAATCCCCATTGCGTTCGGAAGGCATTCGGAATGTCTTCCTATTACCCGGAAATAACCCCTCCTTGCCCGAAATTGCGTGAGAACCTTTAATGCGCAATAACGCAAAACCCATGATTGCATTCGGAGTGGCTTCCCTTTTGCCCGAAATTGCGTGAGAACCTTTAATGCGCAATAACGTGAAACCCCAGGATTGCGTTTGGATTGCCCTTGCATTATACTTCCAATTTCCCACGTCTGAAAGAGTCCTTAGTCTCAAAGGGGCTACAAGATCTCTTCAGCTTCGAGACACAAGCTTCAATAAAACAGAAAGCTTGATTCAAGAAAGATAAAATAGTGATATTGTCAGGACGGAGGCACTTTTGGGTACAGCATATATGAAAAGCACATAGCAATTCAAATGTTTTCTCACATTCATGCCCCCCTCATTTGTCTTCAAACCAAAACATCCCTGCTTCTAGGACTAACCCTCCTTTCCCTTCCATACCAAGTATTCCCATCAAATTGATTTCGATAGTTCAATAGAAGTCATTCTGAACGCATTCCGAATGCAATTGGAATGCATGTAAATTCGCTAAACTAGCGAATTCACGTGAATTTGAATTGGCTCCAATTGGCTCCATTCGCAACAAAGAGAAATTCCTCCCGTCTGATAAACTCCTAAGAAAGATAAACATTCTTTCTACACAACATCATCAGTTGAGTATTATAACCCATCATCCACTATCACAAAGCATATGTAGTTGGCCCTTGGTATCCATTGAGGTTTAGTGGGATAGTAAAAGAAAACCAGTGAAACTATATAAGGTGCATGCAGATTTCAAAAAACAAGCAAATGGAAAGACGGAGGGGGAAAATATCAGGAACACTTCTCTGCAGCGTTGCTCTTGTTTTAGGGAAATAAGAGATGAAGTGGAAACCATGTGCCTAGAGAACATTATACACTTTTGCTGCAAATGCCTTTTAACTGCCTCCTGCCTCTGCTTCCTACAAACTGTTTTTATGCCTTTTGCTTAACTCGGGAAGCAATTTAGAATCACGCAACACAGGATGCAGCAGTTTGCTTTTGCCTGAGCCTACTGGGAACAGTGAGACTCTGCCCTTTCCTCTCCTCTTCCTCCTGCTGAGGAAAGTCCTCTTTGCACTTTTCCACTTTGAACTCTGTGCCACCCCTGGAAGCGCTGGGTTGGGGACGTGGCAGCCACACAACACACCATGCCTCCTATTTGCACCCTAGAAAGGGTGCCATAAGGGCTTATGTGGCCTTATGATGCGCCTCGTGCACAGTGGACTCTTTCAGACGTGGGAAATTGGAAGTATAATCCAAGGGCAATCCAAACGCAATCCTGGGCTTTCACGTTATTGCAAATTAATTCTTCTCACGCAAATTTGGGCAAAAGGGAAGTCACTCCGAATGCAATCCTGGGTTTAACGTTATTGCGAATTTAAGCTTCTCACGCGATTTCGGGCAAGGGGGGGTTATTTTTGGGTAATGGGAAGTAATTCCGAATGCCTTCCGAACGGAGCAGGGGTTCAGGTAAATTCGCTAAACAAGCGAATTTACATGAATCCGCATTGGCTCCATTCGGAATTGGGAGAAATTCCTCCCGTTTGAAAGAGTCCAGAGTCAATTGGACACTGTGCACGACGGACATCATCATGGGTGCATGCCAAGATGGTGCCTGGGGCACACGGTAGGGTTTGGAAGCATGTGAACTCCATCCTACCACAGCCCTATTTTGTGGTCAGGTCTGTACCGCCCCTTAGTTTGCAGCAATCAATGACACTGAGGATGAAGGGAGAAACTGGGAGAAGCAAAGAGAAACAGTAGTATTTTAAAAGCAGAAAGTGGGTAGCAGAGATTACTGTTAGCACACCTTGCATAGTTTTTTTGTGGAGCTTTCGGGCTATGTGGCCATGTTCTAGAAGAGTTCCTTTCTGGTGTTTTGCCAGCATCTGTGGCTGGCATCTTCAGAGAATGATAGCCTGGAAAAGGATTGGAGAACGTCAGAAAGGACCTCTTCTAGAACATGGCCACATAGCCCCAAAGCTCCACAAAAAACTATGGATACCGGCCATGAAAGCCTTCTACTACACCTTGCATACCTCGCACTCTACTTGGGGTCCCCATATTTCATATCCCATAGATGGAGACAGCATGTTCTTGAGAGATGGATGACCTTTCAGGTGCCCTCTGAGGAGAGAGTTAGAGAGCTGGGCATGTTTAGCCTGGAGAAGAGACAGTTAATAGGTGGTATGACAGCCCTGTTTAAGTATTTGAAGGGGTGTCACATTGAGGATGGAGCAAGCTTGTTTTCTGATGCTCCAGAGACCTGGAACAATGGATGTAAGCTACACGAAAAGAGATTCCACCTAAAGATTAGGAGAAACTTCCTGACAGTAAGGGCTGTTTGAGAATGGAATACGCTGCCTTGGAGAGTGGTGGGGTCTCCTTCTTTGGAGGTTTTTAAACAGAGGCTGGGTGGCCATTTGTTGGGAATGGTTTGCTTGTGAGTTCCTGTATGGCAGAATGGGGTTGGACTGGATGGCCCTTGGGGTCTCTTCCAACTCTATGATTCTGTGATTCTAGGTTCCTAAGAGAAAAGGAGCAAGACTCAAGGCATGTGCACATCCATGTAAAAGGCAATCAAAGCTGCTAATGGCTCTTTCCTTCCTCCAAGTCATCTGCATTTCCTCTTGCACCTTGAGACAAAGGATCTCCTGGCACCCAAAGCAGTAAGCCAGCCTCTCTGCCTGTCCCCTGTAGTGTTCGCAGCCAAAATCTCCTGTCTATCCATCCTGGGGATATCCTGATCACTATTTTGACATGCTAAAGTTAAGGCCATCAACCAACCCAGAATCCCACAGTCATTTCCTGGGAAAGCCATCACCATTTGTTACAGGGCTAGAGGTCGTCAAGCACACCCCAGAGCCTAGTTATTGGGTATAAATAGCACTGGACTCTTTCAAACGGGAGGAATTTCTCCCAACTCCGAATGGAGCCAATGCGGATTCATGTAAATTCGCTTGTTTAGCGAATTTCATGAATCCCTGCTCCATTCGGAAGAACCCCTGCTCCGTTCGGAATTACTTCCCATTACCCGAAAATAACCCCCTCCTGCCCGAAATTGCGTGCGAAGCTTTAATTCGCAATAAAGTAAAACCCATGATTGCATTCGAATTGGCTTCCCTCTTAAATTTGTGTGCGAAGAGTTAATTTGCAATAACATAAAACCCATGATTGCATTCGAATTGACCTTAAATTATACTTCCAATTTAGCCTCGTATGAAAGAGTATACTGTCACTGTTACTGCATACTCCCTTTAGTCTTTGAAAAAGAGCTTGGCAAGGCCAAGGGTTGGGCTTACCCATGTACCGTCTTGGAAGGACCTCACTGTCTAAGCTGCAACAGCAGTAATGCAATAGGTGGTGTGGCCAAGATCCTAGACCAAGACGGTGGCACATTATGTTCTCCCCACACAGTTCCATGCCTTTCCCCCACCTCACCAGTTGTGAAATCTCAGGAGGGGAGCTGGTGCAATGTCATTTTACTAGTTCAACCAGTAAGAGAGAGAGGAGGCAATTCAGATTTATGGCCTTTGCTGTGGGGCAATGTGTCATCATTTCTCTTTCCCTTACAGCCCAGACCAGCCACTTCTTTGTTGTCTGGGTTGCCTCCTGCTAAAGGTAAGGTTTTGTAAGCGGCTCCAGGGGCTAGAGAACATGTAACTAACAGGATACTAGCCAGTGGACTCTTTCAGACGTGGGAAACTGGAAGTATAATTCAAGGGCAATCCAAACGCAATCCTGGGGTTTCACGTTATTGCGAATTAATTCTTCTCACGCAAATTCGGGCAAAAGGGAAGTCACTCCGAATGCAATCATGGGTTTAACGTTATTGCGAATTTAAGCTTCTCACGCGATTTCGGGCAAGGGGGGGTTATTTTCGGGTAATGGGAAGTAATTCCGAATGCCTTCTGAACGGAGCAGGGGTTCAGGTAAATTCGCTAAACAAGCGAATTTACATGAATCCGCATTGGCTCCATTCGGAATTGGGAGAAATTCCTCCCGTTTGAAAGAGTCCTGTGTCTTAGATAGAGCTTGGCAAAGTTACTTTTTTTACACTACAGTTTCCAATATCCCCCCTCCAACTAATGTCTCTAATCTCTGTCCTTCTAGAACAAAGCAGATGGACTACATCTCCCCAATAAATAAGCAGTTTTGGAACTGGCGTTAAATTCTAGTGGAACCAAGGCTAAACACAGCTCAGCTTTATTGCTGAAATGTCCTTTTTACAAAAGCCAATGAGGCGCCAGTGAAGGCAAGCCAAGATTAGAGGCCAGACAATTTTTAAAGGCAAGTCCAGCTGAAAGCTACCATGTAGCAGTGTGTTGTGTCATATGAGTGCTGCACAATGCACATGCGTCGCCTTTGGAAGTGCATGGCTTAGGCTTTTTTGTCTTGTTAGGAGCCTTTCCCAACAATGCCATATATGATATGTTGGGAGTAGAGCTGGCTCTACTATTCGACAAAGCAATGTGTGAGAGACTTACCACAAGCAGCAGAGAGTCTGCAAGGTGTTAGAGGTGTGAGCTGCTTTGTGATACCCATCATGCCCTCACCACCTTCGGATCATGTTCTGCTTTCAAATGTTGTGGAAGACAATGTCTCATTTTTGTTAAAATTTGCTTTTTTTGTCCTATTTCTGGCTGCTAGGTTTTTGTATGCTCTGTGGCATTGTGTTCTTTTGCTTGACTCTTTACATCCTTTGTTGCATACCCCTAGGTTTTATCCTCCACTTATCCAGGGTCATATCAAAATCCATAATTTTGGCCCCAAAAACTGCCCTCAATTTATACGTAAGGTCGACTTATAACCGAGAATATACGCTACATTCATTACTGGTCTACTCTGCCACTCTACTCTGCCTTAGTCAGGCCCCAACTGGAATACTGTGTCCAGTTCTGGGCACCACAATTCAAAAAGGATGTGGAGAAACTGGAGCATGTCCAAAGAGGGCGACTAAAATGGTGTAGGGTTTGGAAACCATGCCCTATGAGGAAAGACATAGGGAGCTGAGGATGTTTAGCCTGGAGAAGAGAAGGTTAAGAGGTGATACAATAGCCCTGTTTAAATATTTGAAGAGATGTCATGTTGAGGAGGGAGCAAGCTTATTTTCTGCTGCTCCAGAGAACAGGACCCGGAACAATGGATGCAAACTGCAGAAAAAGAGATTCCACCTCAACATTAGGAGGAACTTCCTGACAGTAAGGGCTGTTCGACAGTGGAACACTCTCCCTCGGATTGTGGTGGAGTCTCCTTCCTTGGAGGTCTTTAAGCCGAGGCTGGATGGCCATCTGCTGGGGATGCTATGATTGGGAGTTCCTGCATGGCAGGGGCTTGGACTGGATGGCCCTTGGGGTCTCTTCCAACTCTATGATTCTATGATTCTATGGTCAGTCCAAAGAGAATTAAATGGATTTGTTTCTATGGACCATATCCCACCAGAGCAATTCGAATTGAATCTGAAGTGACCTTGGAACTGATTTATGTGAATTCGGTTGTTACTGAATTCAATGAATTCTGGGGTGACTTTGGATCGACTTTGGATTGGCTTTGGATTTGTTTCATAGGAGTTTATCAGATGACGGAAATTGGAAGTATAATCTAATGTCAATCTGAACGCAATCATGGGGTTTCACATTATTGCGTATTAAAGTATCTCACACAATTTTGGGCAAAAGGGAAGTCATTCCGAACGCAATCATGGGTTTTACATTATTTTGTATTAAAGCATCTCATGCAATTTCGGGCAATGGCCAGTCATTTTCGGGTAATGGGAAGTCATTCTGAATGCATTCTGAATGCAATTAGAATTCACAGAAATTCGCTAAACTAGCAAATTCACGTGAATTTGAATTTGCTCCAATTGGCTCCATTCGAAATAAAGAGAAATTCCTCCCGTCTGATAAATTCCATAGTAACAATATTCACGTGTGATAATTCAATGCACATGGATTGAATTCTGGGGTGACTTTAGATTGACTTTGGATTGGCTTTAGAATGGCTTCATAGTAACAGCATTCATGTGTGATAATTCAATGCACATACATGTAAATTCACTTGGATGGATGCAGAGTGACTCTGGATTGGGGCTGCAAAAACCCTCATCTGATAAAGCAATGCCACTCTCAGATTCACAGCCATTATGAAAATGATGCCACAGAAAGAATCCAATTTGATATGGAAATTTAACTACAATGGCGCAACGCTATGGAGTTATGGGATTTGTAGCATTGTTTGACACTTAGCCTTCTCTGTTAGAGAGCTCTGGTGCCCCAACAAACAATAATTCCCAGGTTTCCACAGCATTCAGCCATGGCAGTGGATTATTTCTGCAGTGCAGATGAAGCCTGAAACAATACTGCCATCTCCTGCTCCACTGTTTTATATCAGCAAAGCACTGCAAGAAATCCAGATTATCCAGTCAAAAGTTCAGTTAAGGAGCAGTTTTATTGCTCTTTGTCCTGTGAAGTTTTCAAAGAAATAGCTGTGTTGTCTTTCTTCAGGATAAAATGAGGGAAAGAAAAGAAAAGAGAAAAGGGGTGTGTTGGTTTATACATATCTAAGGTGTGTACATATCTAATTGTACTCAGGAAAAAGGAGCAGATCGTTCTTCAGTTTGATCTACAATATAGAACCAGATCAAGTGTCATTAAAAGTATATGGCAAAGGAGTAAAAAATTTGTATTGTGAGAAACAGAGGACTCTTTCAAACGGGAGGAATTTCTCCCAACTCCGGATGGAGCCAATGCGGATTCATGTAAATTCGCTTGTTTAGCGAATTTACATGAACCCCTGCTCCATTTGGAAGAACCCCTGCTCCGTTCGGAATTACTTCCCATTATCCGAAAATAACCCCCTCCTGCCCGAATTTGCATGCGAAGCTTTAATTCGCAATAAAGTAAAACCCATGATTGCATTCGAATTGGCTTCCCTCTTGCCCGAATTTGCGTGCGAAGAGTTAATTTGCAATAACATAAAACCCATGATTTCATTCGAATTGACCTTAAATTATACTTCCAGTTTAGCCTCGTATGAAAGAGTAGAGAGTGTGGACTCTCTTGGAAGAATCCATGGTTTGCTGAAAAGAGCATTTGTCTGCATTACAGAACTCCATCTGACAATTTTACAATACTTTCTATCCACCTACTGGATTCCTACATTATTAAATGCCAAGTATTTAATAATGCCCTGAGTAGGAATGAAGGTGAATCAGCCCAAGGTACTCTTCCTGGGACATTCTGGGTATGTGGAAATTGGTTCTCTAAATGGCTCCCTGAGCAATGATGGGGTCCTGATATTTAGCTGATATTAAGCTTTCGGTTAAACAAGACCTTGGAGTTTATCAGATGGGAATCATAGAATCATAGAATCATTGAGTTGGAAGAGACCACAAGGGCCATCTAGTCCAACCCCATTCTGCCATGCAGGACCTCCAAATCAAAGCATCCCTGACAGATGGCCATCCAGCCTCTGCTTAAAGACCTCCAAGGACGAAGACTCCACTACATTCCGAGGGAGTGTGTTCCACTGTCGAACAGCCCTTACTGTCAGGAAGTTCCTCCTAATGTTGAGGTGGAATCTCTTTTCCTGCAATTTATATCCATTGTTCCGCGTCCTAGTCATTTCTCTCTATTTCAAATGGAGCCAATTCAAATTCACTTAAATTCGCTAGTTTAGTTGCACTCTAATTGCGTTTGTAGTGGAGTTTGTAGTTTGTAGTGGAGTTTGTAGTGGAGTTTGTAGTAGAGTCTAATTGCGAGTGTAGTGGAATCTCCGTCCTTGGAGGTCTTTAAGCAGAGGCTGGATGGCCATCTGTCGGGGATGCTTTGATTTGGAGTTCCTGCATGGCAGAATGGGGTTGGACTGGATGGCCCTATTTGGGGTCTCTTCCAACTCTAGGATTCTATGATTCTATGTTTGGAATGCGTTCAGAATGACTTCCCATTGGCCGAAAATGACTTCCCATTGCCCGAAAATGCGTGAGATACTGTAATACACAATAACGTAAAACCCCTGATTGCGTTTGGAATGACTTCCCTTTTGCCCCAAATTGCGTGAAATACTCTAATACGCAATAGTGTGAAACCCCATGATCACATTCGGATTGCCATTGGATTATACTTCCAGTTTCCATCGTTTGATAAACTTCCTTGCCTGAAGGATGGCCGCGATACAGGAGAGCGTTGATTGATATATTTGATAGACATTTGATAGATACATTTCAGAAAGGAAAAGATATTGGTTCACCATCTGTCTAATGTGTCCTTTTTTATGGAACCTACATTAATAAATTGAATAATTTGATAGAAAAGGTAGCAAATGAAACAAATCTTGTGTTGGATAATATTTCTCATGAATTGGTACAAATGAGAATGGTAGTGTTACAAAAATCGAATGTGCCTAGTTGTTGTTTTATTGAAGAAAGGTTTAAAGATTCAACAAAAAGGGAATAGAATCTATTAAACAAGCTATTCAAGGATGGGCAAAACAAAGAAATGCTAACAGAAAAAAATAGCTGGTGGAATTGGTTAATCATTTAGTTTCCAGATCTGAGTGGACTAAAGTGTATGCTTGTAGTTTTCTTATGTACTGTATAATGGTGCTGGGTGTTTTAATGTGTTGTATGTGCAAGTTCTTTCCTCATGTAAACCTGCTACTAAACAGATAAAAAGGTTAATGCTTATGGAACTGAATTGGGGAAAAATGAGGGAAGGAATTTTCTCTGCCTAAAGAAAATGGGGGGCATGATGACACAAGAATTGAAATGATTTCTCAATATTAAATTGTTAATACTCAAGGAAACTTTAACTGAGACCAGAAGATCTTATTTGGTGATTGATTCATTGATATATATGAACGTAGGGCAGAAAAATGAAATGCACAGATATAGGATGGGGGACACCTGGCTGAATGAGACAACATGTGAAAGGGATCTAGGAGTCCAAGTAGACTACAAGTTGAACATGAGTCAACAGTGTGATGCAGCAGCTAAAAAGGCCAATGCAATTTTAGGTTGCATCAATAGAAGTATAGTGTCTAGATCAAGGGAAGTAATAGTGCCACTCTATTCTGCTTTGGTCAGGCCCCACCTGGAATACTGGGTCCAGTTCTGGGCACCACAATTCAAAAAGGATGTGGAGAAACTGGAGCGGGTCCAAAGGAGGGCGACTAGGATGGTGAAAGGTCTGGAAACCTTGCCCTATGAAGAACGCCTTAGGGAGCTGGGGATGTTTAGCCTGGAGAAGAGAAGGTTAAGAGGTGATATGATCGCTCTGTTTAAATACTTGAAGGGATGTCACATTGAGGAGGGAGCAAGCTTGTTTTCTGCTGCTCCAGAGAACAGGACTCGGAACAATGGATGCAAACTGCAGGAAAAAAGATTCCACCTCAACATTAGGAGGAACTTCCTGACAGTAAGGGCTGTTCGACAGTGGAACACACTCCCTCGGAGGGTGGTGGAGTCTCCTTCCTTGGAGGTTTTTAAGCAGAGGCTGGATGGCCATCTGTCGGGGATGCTTTGATTGGGAGTTCCTGCACGGCAGGGGGTTGGACTGGATGGCCCTTGTGGTCTCTTCCAACTCTAAATTTCTATGATTCTATGATTCAATGACTTGAAAGTTCCTCTCTCTAATCTAAAAGCAGGTTGGGATGCATTCCCAAGAGAATCACCTGCTAATCTTGAGCCCCTGTTACAAAAAAGAATTTTAAAATTCCAGCACCCAGACCTTCATTCAATTCTTACGTTTACTTCTTCAGGAGTTAATTATGACAATGTGTGTGAAGGGATTAAAATACACCTAGCCGCAGAGTTTCAAAAAATCAAAAGTAACTGCTGGGCGTGCAGTCGGAAGAGAACAGGTGGGAAAGGGAACCACGCTCTGCTATTGAATCGATCCATCGATTTGGATCGCAAACCGCTTTTTTTGTAAGTGGAAATGAGGCCTAGAATGAGCAGCTGCATAAGGTCAAATGAGTTATCTTTACGTCATGATTTCCATTGAGTTGACAAGCTGCCTTTCCACAGTCTAGCAGTCTGCAGGTGGTGGTGCTGCAACGCAGAAGATCAAGCCAGCTGAGTCACAAGTGTCTGGGGATGTCACCCACAACTGGATTCCCTCCGGTTGGAGGAGACTGGGCTCCATCTGTTCATTCGTCTGTCCATCAATGTGCTTCTGTTTATGCTGTATCTTTCCTTCTTCTCCTGAACAGCCCTGATGTTGTTTGCCAGCACAACTAATGCTTGTAGAGGAAGGAGTTTATCACACGGGAGGAATTTCTCTCAATTTCGAAAGAAATGGAAGTGAGGTCAGTTCGGAATTGAGTACATTAGCTAGTTCAGCGAATTTACGCGATTGCGTATTGACACTGCATTGCGTTCAGAACTGCCCGAAATTGCCTCCCGGTGCCCAAAATTGCGTGTCATAGTTTTTCACGAAATCACGCAAAACCCCACGATTGCGTTCGGAAGGACTTCCCTTTGCCCGAAAATGTGTGTGATCAGCTTTCACGCCATCACGCAAAACCCCATGATTGCGTTCAGATTGCCATTGGATTATACTTCCAGTTCCCTTTGTGTGATAAACTCCGAAGAGGCTGCAGAGGATAAAACAGTGAAGCAGCAGCAGAGGAAAGGGTGCCAGTGGTGAGGGAATCACAGTGAAAGTTGTCAGGAGATAAAGCTTTGTTTGTTTCTTGACGCCATGTGTACTTTTGATTTTTAAATGTGGGGTGGAAATACTGAGGCCTAGTCCCAGCTTCATGAGGATCTTCGCTTTCCCCTTTGATTTATGTGGCTAGCTTTCACTTCCATTCCCTTGTTGCAGCCCTTTTTGTAGGAGTACAGAGTGGAAGAAGGTGTAGTAAACCATGGAGTTTATCACATGGGGAGGAATTTCGAAAGGAACCAATTCGAATTCACGTAAATTCGCTAGTTCAGTGAATTTATGTGAGTTCTAGTTGCATTCGGAATGCGTGCAGAGTGACTTCCCATTCCCCAAAAATGACCCTCCATTGCCTGTAACTGCGTGAGATAAGTTATTACGCAATAATGTGAAACCCCATGATTGCGTTCGGATTGCCTTTGGAGTATACCCCCGAATTCCCTCGTGTGATAAACTCCAATGTAACCCAGTGCCTTACTTGATCATTTTCAAGTGAAAGCAAGCAAAGGGACACATCTTCATTGCCTCCCGCAGGATCCAACGGGAACAGATGGAGAAGGAATGGAAGGAGCATGAACGGCATGTAGCTCTTCAGCAGACCCATGCTGATGAGTACAAGCAGCATAGTACTGTATTTGCAAAGTTGGAGAGAAACACAAGGCTAGAGGGAGGCGTGCGGATCTATGAAACAGAGGGAGTTGTGAATTCACACCAAGCACTACACTTGGATTGCTGCCATTTCACAGATCCTCATGTCTTTCTCCAGCTGCATCCCTCTCTAGCCTTGCATCTTCTCTCGCATCTCTCCCCAGCCTCGCAAATACAGTACAGGTATGTACTACACTACTTGTATTCAAAAATCTACCTCCCTACTCGGATACACTTCTGGTCCCAGGCATTTTGGATAAGGGAGAGTCAACCTGTTGTGACAAAGATTCGCTGCGATTAGTTCAACTTATGATTAGTTCAACTTATGTCTAAAACACAGCGTACATTCAAGAGCACACTCAGAAATATACCTGCTTGCTTGCTTCAGACCATCAAAATCACATTGTTTGGAAAGGCTGACAGTTTGCTTGGGCAATGAAATAAAGGGAAGAAGCCTAGGAGGAGCAGGACAGGTGAAAGAAGTTGTAATGTGAATGCTATTTAAAAGCACAGTCCCAGGTAAAAGAAAGAGACACTCCTGTGTGAGGCACAGAGTCTGTGAGAAAGGGATTAAAGATGGAGAGAGAAAGCAGGAAATGAAAGTGTGTTGATGGAGCGTAGTAACTGATTGATAAAATCTTGCAACTTGAAAAATCACTTTGGGAAGGGACCTAATTGTAGTGACGCTGGCAGTGCTACAACACCCTTTCCTCAGTGCTGCAGTTAAGTATTTTTGGATGCTAAACCAAGCTGGGGGAGTATAATTTCTGGACAGCCTTCAAGGGTCCCTCATTTGTTGCCCCCCAAATACGCCTTGTGTCCCCTTAGAGGGCTTGGGACAATTTTGCCACATCTTTCTTCATTCTGGGTCTGGGGATCAAGGTTTGAGTCCCAGCTTGGCCATGAAACCCAATGGATGAACTTGGGCAAGTTACAATACTCTCCGCCTTGGGAAGGCAATGACAAACCTCCTCTGAAGAAATCTTGCTAAAACAACCCCATGAGAGGTTCACCCTTAGGTTCGCCATGAATCAGAAATGACTTGAAGGTACATAGCGCATGCACACATACACAGAGCTTTAATGGTTAAAAACCAACTGGGATACACAATAGTTGAAACAATTTGAACACCAAATTTGAAAAAACCTGTGCAAAAGAGGTTTTGCTATTAGGTATAATTCTTCTATACGATCCAAAGGCAAACCTATCACAGGGTTTTCTTGGCCAGATTTGTTGAGAGGGGGTTCGCCATTACCGCCCTCTGAGGCTGAGAGAGTGTGACTTGACCAAGGTCACCCAGTGGGTTTCATGGCCAAGCTAGGATTCAGACCCTGCTGTCCAGAGTCTTAGGAGTTTATCAGATGGGAGGAATTTCTCTCTATTTTGAATGGAGCCAATTGGAGCCAATTCAAATTCATGTGAATTTGCTAGTTTAGGGAATTCACGTGAATTCCAATTGCATTCGGAATGCATTCAGAATGACTTCCCATTACCCAAAAATTACCCCCATTGCCCAAAATTGCGTGAGATGATTTAACTCGCAATAACGTAAAACCCTTTTGCCTGAAACTGTGTGAGATACTTTAATACACAATAATGTGAAACCCCATGATTGCGTTCGGATTGCCATTAGATTATACTTCCAATTTCTGTTGTCTGATAAACTCCTTTGGCCCTTATCAGAAGAGAGTTTTTGCAGCCCCAATCCAGAGTCACTCCGCATCCATCTAAGTGAATTCACATGAATGCACATTGAATTATCACACGTGAATGCTGTTATTATGAAGCCATTCCAAAGCCAATCCAAAATCACCCCAGAATTCAGTGAATTCAGTAATTCACAGAAATCAGTTCCAAGTTCACTTTGGAGTCAGTCTGAATTGGTCTGGTGTGATAACCCTCATAGTCCAACAAGAAGATTGTGTACTACAGTTGAGACATTTTTCTTAAATTCTTCACCAAAAAAGGGAGTTAGTGAGCTTTCTCTCTCTCTGGCTTTTCTTCGCTAATGAAGATTCAGGAAGGACTCATCCCACTCTTACTACAAGCGCGTTGATGACTAAAAAGGCCGATCCGAGATAAGCAAGTCCGGTTACAGAAAGCACAGCAGAAAGTCTCCTTGGGTGATGTTTCCAAGTTGTGGTTCTTTCTGCGTTGTCATTTCTCTTCGAGACACGTTCGGCGTGAGTTCTCGAAAGAGGCTGCAGCATTGTGGATAGTGCGTCTCCATGCCTCCAGATGTGAGGCCAGGGCAGACCATTGTTGGAGATCAATTTGGCCAAGCTTGAGATGTTGTTTCAGGGAGTCCTTGTATCTCTTCTTTGGGGTGCCCCTCTTTCGCTGATCTGTGGCGAGTTCACCGTAGAGTACTATTTTGGGGAGGCGGTGGTCCTCCATCCTGGAAACATGCCCTGCCCAGCGCAGCTGCGTTTTCAGTAGCATGGCCTCAATGCTGGTGATCTCTGCTTGCTCCAGAACAGCAACATTCGTCACATAGTCAGTCCAGTGTATATTTAGGATTGTGCGTAGACAGTGCTGATGAAAGCATTCAAGGAGTCGTAGATGTTGGCGATAGGTGATCCATGATTCAGACCCATAGAGGAGAATGGACAGTACAATGGCTCTGTACACACTGATTTTTGTGCTTCGCCTCAGGTGTTTGTTACTCCAGACTCTTTTGTGAAGCCTTCCGAATGCACTATATGCCCTTGCTAATCTGTGATCGATCTCTTTATCAATCTTGGCATCTGAGGAGATGATACTTCCCAGGTAGGTGAACTGATGTACAGACTTAAGTACAGATTTGCCTATGGTGATGTGGGGGTGATAGTGCTCTTCCTGTGGTGCAGGCTGGTAGAGGACTTCCGTTTTCTTGAGGCTGACTTCCAGCCCAAATAGCTCTGCAGCCTTTGCAAAGGAGGATGTTAGGCGCTCCAGAGCTGCTTCTGTATGGGCAACAAGGGCAGCATCGTCAGCGAAAAGCAGCTCACGGACTAGATAGTTTAGAGTCTTTGTGCGAGCCTTCAGACGGCTTAAGTTGAACAAGCTACCATCAGTACGGTAACGTATATAGATGCCATCTTTTTCTTCGAGATCTGCTGTAGCCCTTTGGAGCATCATGCTGAAGAAGATTGTAAATAGAGTTGGAGCGAGAACACATCCTTGTTTCACACCATTAGTTATTAGAAATGGCTCTGAGAGAGCATCACCATATCTGACTTGTCCGTGCTGGCCCTCATGTAGCAAGATAATCATTTTGAGGAATTTGGGGGGACATCCTAGTCATTCCAGGATCTGCCACAGACCTTTTCTACTCACAGTGTCAAAGGCTTTGGTAAGGTCGACAAATGTTACATAGAGTCCTTTGTTTTGCTCTCTACATTTCTCTTGCAGTTGTCTAAAAGCAAATACCATATCTGTAGTGCTCCTATTAGCTCTGAAGATGCATTGGCTTTCGGGGAGAAGTTCTTCTGCAATAGCAGGAACTAATCTGTTCAGGAGTATCCTTGCAAGGATTTTTCCAGCAATGGAGAGCAGTGTTATACCTCGATAGTTTGAGCAATCAGATTTCGTTCCTTTTTTCTTATACAGGGTGATGATAACTGCATCTCGGAGATCTGATGGCAGTTCACCTTTTTCCCAGCAACTCACAAGGAGCTCATGGAATTTGGCATGGAGTACATGACCTCCGTGTTTCCAAGCTTCAGGTGGGATTCCATCAATCCTGGCTGCCTTGCCGTTTTTCATCTGCTGTAGTGAGCTTTATTACTTGCACAATTAGACCTATTGCGTATTCATCCTATTTACCAAGATAAATGCAACACAGATTTAAACGGATGCGATGAGTGTTGATAGATTTGTTCTTTACTCATGACAGCTAAAAGGTGTATTGCCCAGTTTGGAAAAAAAAATACTCCAGCAATAATAACTCAGCTAAGGGAGTTGTTAGAGTGGCTTTAATGTTTAAATTAACTTATTATTAGCAAGAACTTAATTATCAGTGGAATAACTGGTTTATTGAAAGATGGCTCTTATTCATTAATTCATAAAATGGACGATTTAGCAAAATCTTTTTTTTCTTTTCTTTTAGTTCATTAGGTTGTATGTGTATGTTGGCGTGGTTTGCTGTTTATCTGAGTTTAGTTTTGCACTTTGATAGCTCTCTTTCTCTGAAGATGCCAGCCACAGATGCTGGCGAAAACGTCGGAAATAAACTTTTCTAGAACATGGCCACATAGACCGAAAAATCCACAAGAAATCTTAGCTCTCTTTCACTGTTGAATAGGTACAAATATGAAATCTGTTTTCTGAAGGACAAAAAAAAGAAGATATTTTTTTAAGGTACTAGATTGGCAGTGTTGGCTCTCGACTTGTACATGAGGTCGATGTATAGCTGAATATATACAGTATATACACACTGATAAAACATTGTCAAAAAACATTCTTGCAAGGAGCACTGCTAACAATAGACAGAAAATTCTTTCTTTGCAGCATTTGAGCACCAAAAGATGTGACATTTATCACGTAGCACCTTTTGTGTTAAATGTTAAAAGTTGAAGGGGGCTGAGAAATAAAAGTTTAAATGAGAATGAGAAATAAAAGTTTAAAACTTACCAGCAACCTGACCTGACATTGCCTATTATTTATTTTACAAACCTGTTGTGTGTGTGTTGATTCCTTTTTCTAATTAGGAGTTTATCACACAGGAGGAATTTCTCTCAATTACGAATGGAGCCAATTCACAATTACGTGAATTTGCTAGTTTAACGAATTTACGTGAAATCTGATTGCGTTCGGAATGCGTTCAGAATGACTTCCCATTTCCCGAAAATGACACCCCATTGCCCGACATTGCGTGAGATGCTTTAATTCGCAATAACGTAAAACCTATGATTGCGTTCGGAATGACTTCCCTTTTGCCTGAAATTGCGTGAGATACTTTAATTCGCAATAATGTGAAACCCCATGATTGCGTTTGCATTGCCATTGCATTATACTCCCAAATTCCGTCATATGATAAACTCGTAAATAAACTAAAAAGAAAGGAAGGAAGGAAGGAAGGAAGGAAGAAAAAGAAAGAAAGAGGAAGGAAGGAAGAATGGATCTTGATGGACAGTTTCCCTCTTATCTTGCAATTTTCGCTTTTGTTATTTTAAACTTTCACACGATTCTTTTTATATTTCCATTGTAAATCACCTCGTAGCTTTCTCAAACGGAAAGCAATTCAAACGTACGATTAAAAACCCAATATTGGGTTTTAAGATCTTTGCAGAAGGCTCATCTCTTGGTTGCTCCATCACCTTGGAGACACTTTTAAACAGCATTTCAACCAGGTTTGCTCATTGTTGCTTTGGGCATCCAGCCTGACACTCTGTGTTCCTACCTTTACTCTGTGAAAATAACCGTGACCAAAAAAAAAAAAGTGTGCCTTAATTGCTAAGTGTGCAGCAGCTTCAAAGGCAACTGGGATGTGTTTCAGGTTTGCTTTTGCAGTTTGGAGGTGCACAACCACCTGCTATAAGTCAACTCAAAGGAATCTTGACCTCACACTTGAAGCAAGCCCAGGAGGGTTAAAACATCAACGCTCTCCAGTTCATCCACTTCTTTGTGACAGGAGCTGCCTGCCTGCAGTTGTTTTTGTATTTTGCGACTGTCTCTTTAGTTTGGTCCTACAGAAATTCACCATGGCAGGGAACAAGGGTTTTCTGATCCTACTAATCTGCATCTTACTAGGTAAGTCCTTTTTATCATGGGTTTATTTATACATGGAGGCGTCAGCATATAAGTGTTTAATTTCTGTAAATTTGTTTTGTGAAGTGAAAAAGAACCAGTTCCTAATATACGTTTTAAAAAAAAATGTTTTAACATTTTAAATATATTTTTAATATATGTACCTCTCGTTTGTCATTTTGTATTGATGTGCGTTTTAACTGATGTCTTATTTTTTTTAAAAAATTAAATTACTTTCAGCATTAAAGTTATCATGCACATTTTTTTGTATGAGAAGTTTAAAGTTTAGAAAGATGGAAATAAATTTAGATTTACAGGTAGAGGCCAAGAAGACGAGAAAGAAACGAAAGCCAGAAAAGAATTGTTTTTACAGAAAATATCAGGACTTCCCACCTTCAGCGGATTGGTTCTTGTTAGTATTTTTCAGCTTTCATTTCTTTCTCATCTTCTTCACCTCTCCCTGTAAATCTAAATGTTTTTCCATCTTTCTAAACTTTAAACTTCTCATACAATAATTCTTCATAAGTCAAATAAAAGTAACTAACTGATGTCTTTTTAACTGATTGCTGCTTGCCTGTTATTTGTTGGTGTTCCCCACCTCAATCCGTGGGAATTATTATTATTATTATTATTATTATTATTATTATTTGGATAATAAATAATAATTAATAATAATAATAATAATAATAATAATAAATCTGCTAGAAAATCTTGGACAGTAGCCTAAAGATAATGAAAATGGCCTGGTTTTAAGTGTTACATTATTGTTTTTGTTGTTGCTGTTGTTATATTTATTTGTATCTCGCTGTTTTCCCAGAACTGGGACTCAGAGCAGTATGACTTTATGTATTTTTAGTCCTCTTGTTGTTATTTTTGAAATTTAATATATTATTATTATTATTATTATTATTATTAAAATTTATTTATAAAACGCTGTACGTTTACACAGTGCTGTACATAAAGTGTCATTTTCCTGTCATTGAAGTGGCATTGCGTTAACGCAAACTCCCATTAATGCAAAATGCTGGGGCAATGCCACTCCAATGACGGGACAATAACAAGATTGGCATGACGTCATTTGAAAGGCTTTCGCATGATCACTGTTGTTGATACTTCCTGGATGGGACAATGTCCAGATAAGCGCAACATCCTATGAAAGTCATTCCCGCAACGGGACAGAGATGGGACAATGACGTTCCATCCCCCGTGTGATAATCTCAATCTATGATTCTATGATTGTTGCTGCAGTACCGGCATTTAACCACTGCCCCAACAGGGCTCCTTATATTTATTTTATTATTTACAGTAAAGAATCATAGGAGATTATAGGATATCCTTTTCCCATCCTTTCCTCATTCTTTTATCCAATTGCACAAAAGGCTATCATATGACATCACTATAATGCAGTCATTATCCCTTCAGTGAAGTGTAATTGTCCACGATCACACGAAAATCTATCATACGATGTCGCGCGAATGCGGGTATTATCCCTTCAGTGAAGTGTAATTGTCCACGATTGCACAAAAGGCTATCATACGACGTTGTGCGTATCTCATCATCCCATCAGTGAAATGAAATTGTCCTGTCGTTTTGCATTAACAGACATTTCCGCTATTGAAAAGCGAGAGGACAATTCCACTTCATTGACAGGATAATGACAAGATACGTGTGATGTGTGTGTAAGTCTTTTGCGCGATCGGGCGATAAGGATGGGATAAGGACAGGAGCGATCCGCTTCTTTGTCCCCCCCCCTCCATCTCATAATCCCCATAGAGTTGGAAGAGACCCCCAAAGGTCATCTAGTCCAACCTTTGGCGATGCAGGAACGTTCAATCAAAACATACCTGACAGACGGCCATCCAGCCTCTCTTTAAAAGCTTCCAAAGAAGGAGACTCCAACACTCTCCAAGGCAGCATCTTCCACTGTCGAACGGCTCTTACTCTCAAGAAATTCTTCCTTGAGTCCCTGTAGTGCGAGAGGCGGGATATAAATGAATACACTAAATAAAGACGGTCTGTGAGATAGTTAGAGTAGGTCAATAAAAGGTCTGAGTACGTGAAAGAAGGCATTATTATGTAGAAGGCATGAGGTTGGGGAAAATGAGAAGGGGAGAAGGTAGATTTAAGAGACTAAAGGGAGGCATACCGGAAGACAGGGAAGGTTACTGTAAAGAAATGACAGAAAGGTGGATTGAGGAAAAGATGAACAAGACAGGTGAAAGGAAAAAGGAAGTGGGAAGGTATATAGATCTGAATATTATTATTATTATTATTATTATTAGTGTTTATTTATATAGTGCCGTAAGTTTTGCATGGCACTTTATAGTCATCAGAACAATACAAAACCTGCCATTGCTATGCAATCTAAAATCACACAGTATAAAATATAGTAACCAGACCATTTATCCCATTAAAATAGCTTTAAAACTATAAAAGTATAGCCAAACGATCTACTCTTAATCAGCGTTAACAGAGATATCAAGCTGTAGTTCGAAATGCTTCAAGAAACAAGCAAATAAAAGGTCTTTAGTTCGGGTTTAAAACTAGCTAGAGAAGTAATAGTCTGTTTAGGGAGGTGGTTCCATGGGTAAAATAGAAGTGAAGAAAGGAGAAATGAGGAAATAAGGTTATACGACGTGGCATGTAATATGAAGAACTGTGCTTGTATAGTTACATTTGTTTGCTTCGCTTGGTTTTCATTTGTCCGTAAATGTGGTCCAGGGCCAGCCTCACTACTAAGGGAAATGCCTCCTCAGGTGGGACCTGATGTTGGGATGCAACTGTTCCTTCTGAGCCCCCTGAGCTTTTCCTTCTCTTGGAGGACAGTCTGTATGTACCATAGGATCATGGAATCGTAGTTGGAAGAGACCTCCAGGGCCATCCAGTCCAACCCAATTCTGCCACACAATCAAAACATCCCCAACAAATGGCCATCCAACCTCTGTTTGAAAACCACCAAGGAAGGAGAATGAACCTCACTCCACTGTTGAACAGCTCTTACTCTCAAGAAGTTCTTCCTAATGTTGAGGTGGAATTGCTTTTCCTGTAGTTTGAATCCATTGCTCTGTGTCTTATTCTCTGGAGCTTCAGGAAACAAGCTTGCTCCATCCTCAGCAGGACATCCCTTCAAATATTTGAACAGGGCTATCATGTCCTATAACCGTCTCTTCTCCAGGCTAAGCATACCCAGCTACCTAAATCTCTCCTCATAAGGCATGGTTTCCAGACCCTTCACCATTTTGGTCTTCCTCCTCTGGACATGCTCCAGTTTCTCAACATTTTTTTTTGAATTGTGGTGCCCAGAATTGGGCACAGTATTCCAGGTGAGGCCTGACCAAAGCAGAATAGAGTGGCACTATTACTTCCCTTGATCTAGAAACTATACTTCCATTGGTAGTGTCTAAATGAAGGAAAGCGATACTACCACCTTTTTCTCTCCTCTGGACACCCTCCAGCTTGTCCACATCCTTTTTGAATTGTGCCCAGAATTGGACACAGTATTCCAGGTGAATACCATGTGTCCTGTACACTCTAGGTTGTCTGTGCTTACTTTCTACATCCATCTGACATCTTCCAATATGTGGAAGACTCTCATCCCATTACCAGAGTAGAAAATGAATTAGTTGCCTATCCAATAAGCATCTATACGAGGAATCGTATTGGTGGGGAGTAAGCACCACTTTGTCTTTTGCCTTGGCAGTAAAGTTTTCTGAAGTATAACTCCCAGGATATCTCAGTAACATTTCCAAACTTGGGCCTCTATCAGCTTAGTCTCCAGGACCAGCTTGGTTTATAGCCCTTTGCACAGTTTTCAAAGCAAGACACATGCGTGTGTAACTTTGAGCAATCTTATCGGTATATTATTAACAGGAGCTTGGCAAAGGTGTGCTTTGTTTCCTAAGACATCTCAGGATGGGATTTTGCCAAGAATCTGGAGCCCAACCAAATTATTTTCCATCTCTAATTATTGATAAATAACTGATGCTCAGGAGCAGTGTAGATTGCTTGCCTAGGAAAAAAATGAGGAATAGAGAAATAAATTTAGGATGTCTTGCCATGATTAAAGATGTTATCAGATGATGCAAATTGGAAGTATAACCCAATGGCAATCCAAATGCAATCGTGGGGTTTCACGTTATTGCGTATGAGAGTATCTCACAGAATTTCAGGCAATGGGAAGTCATTCCGAACGTAATCATGGGTTTCACATTATTGCGTATGAGAGTATCTCATGAAATTTCGGGCAACGGGGGGTCATTCTCAGGCAATGGGAAGTCATTCTGAACGCATTCCGAACGCAATTAGAATTCATGTAAATTCGCTAAACTAGCGAATTCGCATAATTGCGAACTGGCTCCATTCAAAATGGAGAGAAATTCCTCCCGTCTGATAACGTCCTATGAATCTGAAGTCAAGAATTAAAAGTCCAAGGAGCATGGACCAGGGCAGGGCAAACAACAGCAGAAGAGGGAGCAGATTGGAGGATACGACAGGAGAAGTTTGTCTCCAGCAGACCCTCATGGGGATTTTACACAGTGCTTGAGTAAAACTGTGGTGCTATATGGATTCTACCTGAGGAACCTGTGGGTTTTAAGATACTGTGGACTATAACTCCCATCATCCCTATGTAATGACCGTGGTGGCTGTGCTTATTGGCTGGCTGTTCAACAATGTTTGGCAGGTCAGAGGTTGACCACCCCTAGAGAAGCAAGGCCCAAATTACACCCACATTGGACTCTTTCAAACGGGAGGAATTTCTCCCAATTCCGAATGGAGCCAATGCGGATTCATGTAAATTCGCTTGTTTAGCGAATTTACCTGAACCCCTGCTCCATTCGGAAGGCATTCGGAATGACTTCCCATTACCCGAAAATAACCCCCCCTTGCCCGAAATCGCGTGAGAAGCTTAAATTTGCAATAACGTTAAACCCATGATTGCATTCGGAGTGACTTCCCTTTTGCCTGAATTTGCGTGAGAAGAATTAATTCGCAATAACGTGAAACCCCAGGATTGCGTTTGGATTGCCCTTGGATTATACTTCCAATTTCCCACGTCTGAAAGAATCCATTATTTGTTGCCCTTCTTTTTGTTATGTTCCCCCCACTCATGTGCTGTTTGTTAGATGGAGCGAGGGAGCATTCATCTGATAGGTTTCATTATTTTATATTTTGAGACGTAATAAAGTGGTACAGGAGGATACGCTGCTTTATTTGGAGCACATCTCAACTGAAATCCCCAAAATGCAAACCTCAAATGCAAACAAAGGAGGCTCTGTGGGGAAAATTCTGGAGATTATCAGAGAGTGGGGGAAAAGGACAGGAGTGAAGCCAATCGCTCCCGTCCTGATCGCGTGATCACACGAAAGACTATCACACACGCCGCACTTATCCTGTCATTATCCTGTCAATAAAGTGGAATTGTCCTGTCACTTTTCAATAATGGAAACCTCTGTTAATGAAAAATGACAGGACAATTCCATTTGACGGACGAAATAATGACAGGATAAGTGTGACGTTGTCTGATAATCTTTGCATGATTATGTGATAAGAACAGATAAAGGACGTCCTTTTCCCTGTGTGATAATCCCCTCTGTCCAAAATGCTTGAGGGGTCTTGCCAGTAGTCATCTAGGGGACCCATCTCAGTATTTATTTGTTTCATATTTTAAAAAAAACATTTTAAAGGAAAATAAATAAAATAACCTCGTTAAAAAAGTATAAAATTAAGATTTAAAACATGTACAAGTTTTTTAAAAAACATAATCTAAAACACATTCGCTATATAAAAGCCATCCTGCTATGATTTTCAAAAGCCCGCCTAAATAAAAATATATGAAGCCATGTTTTCTATCCCTGGTTAAATTAACCCTGTATTCAATAGTTGAAGGACTGGACTTTATTTTTTTAAGGCTAAGAGCAGTGTAAAGTGCAAATGAGATTCAATATCTAGCAGTTTCAACTTAAGGCAACCCTTTACTTGCTTGCAATGAGAATTTTTGAAGGGAAAGTTCACAACTGGAGAGTATGCAAAAGATCCCATGGCAGTTCCTGGTATCTCTGTGTCTTCATCTGCACTGCAAAAATAATCTGGTTTGACACCACTTTAACTGTCAGGTCTCGATGCTATGGGATTCTGGAAACTGTAGTTTGTTCCCAGAATTCCATAGCGTCGAGCCATGGCAAAGTACAATTCTCAGAATCCCATCGCATTGAGCCATGGCAGTTAATGTCGTGTGAAAGCGCATTATTTCTGCTGTGCGGATGCAGACTATTGTGCAGAGAGAAAAAGAAAAAGAAAAGCCTTGGAGAGTCGCTACCAATTCTCAGTTTAGCTCAGAGTTTAACCAGTTTTGAGCAAAATGGGGCAGCGATTTGATTTGGTATAGGGCAGGTCCTTTTGTTCTTATATATAGTAAGGAATACAGGACAGCAGAGCAAAATAAGTGAATTATTTCTCATTCATTTACGAGGGGGTATCCAAAAGTTTTAATGATCACCTTTTAAAAAATTTGACAGAAAGTTTGTTTTGATTTGTAGTTGTTATCTCTATGTAGTCACTATCTAGATTTATACATTTTTCCCAATGTATCTCGACCCTCCAAATACCCGATACTGTAGAAGTCTGCAGATTGCGCCTGATGAGGATCTTACACTTTAGTCACTTCTGGCAGAGTCAGTCACAAAAATAAAGGACGCAATGAGTTGATTTTCTCAGCAACGTGCACTTAGAGACCAAAGATGACACTGACAAAATTTCATCAATATGCCATAATAACTTCCAGGTGATAATTATTACTATACGATACCCCTTCATGAGGCGCAATCTGCAGTCTTCTACAACATCAGGTATTCGGAGGGTCACGAGACTCTGGGGAAAATGTGTAAATCTAGATAGTGACTACATAGAGATAGGTTAACAACTACAAATCAAAACAAACTTTCTGTCAATTTTTTTTTAAAAAGGTGATCATTAAAACTTTTGGATGCCCCCTCGTAACCACACAGGAAAACGTTCCTTTGTTTTCTTTTTAGAAGAGCTATGTTCAGAAGCAAAAAGAAATTGCAGGCAAGGCTTGGGGCAATACTCTTGCGCTCTTCTCTTCCGCTCCCAAACAGAATTTTTGGACATCGGTGGGGTAATGTGCCAACTGTTTATTGACATTTCTTCCCATTGGGTCGGCGCATCAACCGGAGGAAGGATTTCCTGAGATTTAGGTCCAGAAATTCAAGATTATTCCTAGTAAACAGGGACTACTGGAAAGGATGCTCTCTCATGATTTTAATTATTGGATAGAGTTGCAGAACGAGTTCCTGAGTGATCCCTAACTATTATCAAACCCTTTTATTACCTTAATCTGAGACAGTGATCTCCATTTGAGGAACAGGTTATGACAAACCACAACAAGAAAAATGGTGTACGGATGAGAGAGAGAGAGAAAAGATGTAAAGGAAGGTGTGGAATTCTGTTCCAAAATATTTCTGTATCAAATTGTAATGGCAATATTTTGTACAGTCGGCCCGCCATATCCACAGATTATTTAATCCATAGATTCAACGATTCATGGCTTGAAAATATTCAAAAAATCATTACATTCCTAAAGCAAACCTTGATATTACCATTTGATATAAGGGACACCATTTAACTATGCCATTGTATGGAATGGGATTTGAGTATCCATGGATTTTAGATCCACAGGGGGTCCTGGAAACCAAACCCCATCAGATAGCAAGGGCTCACTGTATAAAAGTGAAATAAAAATAACATTGACAGCCTCTTTGGGCATTGGTTTTGTTAGGGAAAAAAAGAAATTAGACTATAAGAGAGAGAAGGGCAACGTTTGGTCTGTGTATTAATTTCGCACTGCTTTCAGTATGATTTCCAGACTTCTCTGCAAATGGACTGTTCAAAATACTGGGCAGGAAATAAAACAGAAAGAAGGGTGCGTGGAAGAATGAAAGTTTGGTTCGTATGGGGAAAAGGATCAAAAGTTTAAATTACCCGAATAGACTAGAAAGCTGGGGCAAAACTAACAAAACGAACTTCAACAGGGAGAAATGTACTGAACTTAGGGCGAAAAAATGAAATGCATAGACACTGTCTGTAGGACACCTGGCTTAACAAAATTACATGTGAAAGGGATCTAGGAGACCCACAAGTTGAACATGAGTAAACAGTGTGATGTGGTTAAGGAAGGTTGACTGAATGTCCAGGACCGGATGACCCTTTCCCAGACATTTTATCATGGGCCCTGCTTGTTATGGTTAATAGAGATGGTTCCAGCTTCAGTCCCGTGTATGAGAAACTTTCATTACCAGAAGCATCTCTATGCAATTGAGGACTTTGATGAATTGTCACGTGCCTGAGCAAGTTATTGATAATAGCACCTGGAAGATGATTGCATTAGGAATGCAACTGTATTTTGGACCATGTTAGAATAAAAATGACGTTCACTTTGGCATGTGTTGTTCTTTTTTTTTAGCAGCGACTGGCGCTGTAAGAATCAATGAAAATGAGCAGAAGGTCATCTATCTGCCCAAAGGGGAGTCAATCAAGTTGGGATGCCCTTTTGTTTCTGACCCTGAAGATAATACCCCAGACAATGACTGGGATATTGAGTGGAAGCAAGTGAAGCCTGGCCCCTATCCCCAAGACAATCCGGTGAGTTTGGGATTATTTAGCCTTCTCCTTCAGGCCAGCTGGCTGGCAAATACTAAGCTCTCTGGTCTAGCTACTGCTCCTGCATTGCTGATTCCAACATGCTTTTGTAGTGGTAAGCCCTATATGGTCCCATATGGGACTACATTCAAATTAAGAGGGGTGAGAATGTCATTGATTTCTTTTGATAAGAATGAGGCAAGAACTGCTATTTCCCAAGGAGTTCAGGAGCCCTGGTGGCGCAGTGGTTCAATGCCTGTCCTGCAGCCACTCACTCAAAACCATAAGGTTGTGAGTTCAAGACCAGCAAAAGGGCTCAAGCTTGACTCAGGCTTGCATCCTTCCGAGGTCACTAAAATGAGTACCCAGATTGTTGGGGGCAAGTAGCTTACAGTTGTAAACCCCTTAGGCAGTATGAAGCGGTATATAAATGAAGCTGTTTGCTTGACTGCTGTAATCCACTTTGATTCCCCACTGGAAAAGGTATAAATAATAATAATTATTATTATTATTATTATTATTATTATTATAATTATTATAAAATAAAGGGAAATAAATCCTATTATTATTATTATTATTATTATTATTATGAAAAAGTATTGCAAGCAGTAAAACTTTATTCCAAAAAACCCTTAATTATTAACTCTTCTGGGGAGTTGAGGATGCCGGGGCAGACAAAAAGACTGACAAATGGGTCCTAGAACAAATCAACCTCCCTAGAAGCCAAGATGGTAAAGTTGAGATGGTCATACTTTGGCCCCGTCATGAGAAGGCATGGATCACTGGAAAAGACAATGGGGCTTTCTAGATTGGCAGGAAAGTGCGACATGAAGTTGCCTTTTCCTTAAATCTTAGCAGCAACACTGCAAGTCCCAGGTGTGTAATAAAAAGGCATAGGGCAGCTACACTGAGGAGGTATGAAGACAACTTATCTGAAGTCTTTTCTGTTGCTCAACAACTACATTGGAAGCTGTCAGGATGCTAGAAACACAGGCGAAACAACTGCACAGGTGGCAATGAATGGGGCTTTTGGCCGCACTGAACCTTTAATATTTTTGTTGTTGTTGTTGCTGGCTGCGAACTGCGCAGTTGCACCGGTACATCATACAGGCAATTGTATTGCCAGCTGCGAACTGCGCAGTTGTGCAGGTACATCACACATGAACTGTGCAGTTATGAAGATATGTCAAAGGTGGAGGGATGCTGGATGGATGGACTCAATAAAGGAGGCCATGGGTATGAGTTTACAGGACCTGAGCAGAGCAGTGGAAGATAGAGACTCTTGGAGATGTTTCATCCATAGGGTCACCATGAGGCAAGGCAAGGCAAGGCAAGGCCACCATGAGGCAAGTCAAGGCAAGGCAACAACAACAACAGGTTTTTTTGTGGGGCTTTCGGGCTATGTGGCCATGTTGTAGAAGAGTTCCTTTCTGACATTTCGCCAGCATCTGTGGCTGGCATCTTCAGAGATGCCAGCCACAGATGCTGGCGAAATGTCAGAAAGAAACTCTTCGAGAACATGGCCACATAGCCTGAAAGCCCTACAAAAAACTATGGATGCCGGCCATGAAAGTCTTTGACTCAACAACAACAAGAATTAACAGGAAGACATCTGAAGACACAAGTGACAACGTCTCCCAACACATGCCTAACATTAACATAATTCCACCTCTAAACTTCACGGGCTTCATAGTAATTTGTTAACTAATTAAAGCATATCAACCTTCTTCTCTACATCCCAACATTTCACCTAGTCCCCAATCCAGTTCAGTTCCCATCTCTACTTTCTGTTTCCCGCTGACCGGCTCTGAGACATCTGCACACATCTGCACCTTCTAGTACCAGCCACTAAACCCTCCTTTGAAACACCAGCCCACATCTATGGACTTTATTACACGGGGACAGTTGGAAGTATAAACTGGGATTATCCCATGAAAATTGTGCATTTGCAATTAAGATTTTCACTTGACCTTGCGATTAAATGGCCATTATTCTGGGAATATCCTGAGAGTACTGTGCAATTGTGATAAAGTTTTTTACACAAAGTAGTGTTGAAAAGCAATTAAAGTGCCATTAACCCATGAATAACCAGGTAATGAAGAGCAACAAATAATTCACAGGAAAATCCCGAAAATAGTTTCTTGCTGTTTATTGCCTTGTTATTCCCTGATTATTCCCAGACTAATGATTCTTTTATCGTGCTGTATCTGAAAATCTTAATTGCTATTTAATGTAATTATGCAATTTTCATGGGATAAATGCTGTTTAAACTTCCAATTTTCCTCCGTGTGATAACGTCCTGAGACATCTGCACACATTCCGGCACTAGGCACCAAACCCTTCTTTGAAACACCACCCCGCATCTCTGCTACTACTCCACCTCCTATTATTCTTTAAGTAAAACACTGGAATACCCAACTACGACAGACCAGATTCTGAAAGCATCTTTCTGAATTTGCACATTTTGGCACATTTAAGTTTGAAAGATTTTGAGAGTAACCATTCACAAGTGGGAGAAACAGAAAAGGAAAAAACATTGTCCAACCCAGGGCTTTGAATTCTTAATTTGTCAAGGTTTGGTTCTGAAACCTTATGTAGTCAACCATGTTAAGAGTTAAATTAGGCTTATCACTTCTTTATTCTATTAGGGTTAGAGTTAAATTAGTGTTGTTACTACTTTTTTTCTGGGAGTAAAAATTCAGAATAATTCAGAATAATAGAATAAATTCAGAATGTCAACTTCCAATTATATGAAAATTAATCAAGATTTGGTACATACAAAAGAAAAAGATAGACTGTGCCAGCTTCATGAAATGAGATATATTTGCAGGATCTGACTCCTTTGGAATAAAATAAGATGGCCTACGTAATTTGCTCTCCTCCTTTTAAGCCTAAGAGCAAAAAGTGCTTGAAATCATTATCAGACACTTGTCTCATTCTGGAAGTGTTGGCAGATTTTGTCCCCATATTGTTAAGAAATAAAACACTCTTTTCAACCCCTTTCAACCCTGAGGACTAGGAACTTGAGGACCTAATAATTCCAGCAACAATAATTTCATTATTATTCGGTTGACCATATTTCCTTGAGACAAAACTGGGACATTGGGATGGCAGAAACGGGACGGGGTTATGTAGTATTCCGGACTCATGAAAAAGTAAGATGATAACAAAAGTTCTATTACATGAACATATTGAGCTAAGAATTATTCTTCAGTGACAGAACTTGTACAAAAATGTAGGTAGACCTAGAAGGAGACTGCATTTCGCCACGATCGTATGACGAATATTTCTCCGATGAAGTAACCTTAAGCCGCAAATTTCAGTCTTTCAACACTTTATCATAAAACATCTCACACTCCTATACACAATATTTTTTTTTACAAAAACAGTTTCAAACAGGGATCCTTAAACTATTTTTTTGCAACATAACATGGCATTTTTCTTGAAAACTGGACAAAACGGACATTTGTATTAAAACAATGTACAGTCTGGAAATATGAAAAAGAATTTAAAACAGTAGGTATGGTCAGTCTAATTATTATTATCTTTACTATTATTATTGCAATAATCCTTGCTGTGCTTTTTCTGTGCAAGTGTAAAACACATACAGACCCAGTCCTCTATCCAACTTATTTTCCTCCGTTTTCTTAATCATGTTTTGAATCCTCAAAAGCTTCTCAGTTACCATGATCACCGTATAATCTACCCTGGTCCTCCTGATCTCCAGCGGCGAGTAGGATTCACTTCAGAAGATCCCAGCCTATATGATGCCTCTATGCAACTGAATGATGTTCAGATCACAGATTCAGCCACTTACGAATGCAAAGTCAAGAAAACTACTGAAGCCAGCCACAGAGTGACCATCACTGTACAAGGTGGATCTCCTTTACCCTTTTCCCTTGGAGCGGAGGGATGATGAATATTCTACATTTAACTAGAGATTGGAAAAGTTTATTTGACTATTGGCCATGCTGGATGGGGGCAGGATACTGGGAGATACAGTCCTGAGAAGCAACTTTACAAGGCTCTGCTTAAGCTTGCTTAAGAAGATGCAACATTATCATTAAGTTTCTTTATAAAAGCAGTCAGATTTCAGCCCAGCTAGGAACTGTACTGAGGGCCTTGTTTTGGGAGTAATTCTTAGTTCTTGTGTGTGTTACGTGCCTTCAGGTCAGTTCCATTGCATGGCAATCCTAAGGCTTCAGGGTTTTCTTGGCAAGATTTATTCAGAGGTTTACTATTGCCTTCCTTGGAGGATAAGCGTATGTGACTTGCCCAAGGTCATTACTCTTAAAAACAAGGGCCTGGATCCAGTTGTTAGGTGTGAGCATAGCAGACTTGTGGAATCAACTGTTGAATGATGAATGCTGGAAGAAAGGAGGGATATAAGATCATGATGATGATGATGATGATGATGATAGCATCCATAGATTTTTAATCCATGGATTCAAGCATCCACAGCTTCAGAATGTTAAAAAAAAAGGTATACATTCCAATAGGAAACCTTGATTTTGCTATTTTATATAAGGAACACCATCTTACTATGCCATTTAATGGGATTTTGTTATCCCTGGGGAGTTCTGGAACCAAATCCCAGCAGATGATAAGAGCCCACTGTATTTCAGGGTGAGAAAGGTCTTTTGGTGAAGACACCAGGATTCTAACCTGAGACCTTCTGTGCACAACACATATGCTTTAATCCCTAAACTATACTTCATCCTGAAAATGAAGCAGGTTTCCATTCATCATGGTTTTGCATTTTAATAAGAGGCTGGCCTAAATATCCAAAAGGCACCCGATCCCATCTGATCTCAGAAGTGAAGCAGTGAGTACCCTGGTTAGTACTTGGATGGAAAACTGCCAACAAATACCAGTTGCTGTTGGCTGTATTTTTGAAGAAAGAGTTACACACAGTGACATCAACCCTAGTGAAGCCATGGACTCTTTCATACAAGGCTAAATTGGAAGTATAATTTAAGGTCAATTCGAATGCAATCATGGGTTTTACGTTATTGCGAATTAACTCTTCGCATGCAAATTCGGGCAAGAGGGAAGCCAATTCGAATGCAATCATGGGTTTTACTTTATTGCGAATTAAAGCTTCGCATGCAAATTCGGGCAGGAGGGGGTTATTTTCGGGTAATGGGAAGTAATTCTGAACGGAGCACAGGTTCATGTAAATTCGCTAAACAAGCGAATTTACATGAATCCGCATTGGCTCCATTCGGAGTTGGGAGAAATTCCTCCCCGTTTGAAAGAGTCCCATGACTTGATCAGCAAGACCACATCTGAGGTTTCCTTGCGTAAGAAACCTTACGAAGTTTATTGGATCCTCATAAATTGAAAGGTGACTTGAAGGCACAAACATACACATGCTGCCTTATAGCAGGTGAGACCGTTGGTCCATTTAGCCCAGGGCTGTCTACTCTCACTGGCAATAGTTCTCCAGGGTCTCAGACAGAAGAGGGTCTTTCCCGTCACCGGTTCCCATTATCTGACTTTTTGAATGTATTCTGTCTCTGATGCTATTAGCATAATAAGAATTATGTTAGTGATGCCTTCTCTCTGCTTACCTACCAGAAAGGCCAGCAGTCCCCCAGTGCTGGATAATTGGAGATATTGCCTATGGGCAGGACATCACACTGCGCTGCTTTGCTTCTGTGGGCTCCCCACCTCTCAGCTATCACTGGTCCATGGCGGGTAACCCCAAGTTCAGGGACAGGCTGCCTCCTGGAGGATCTATGGGTGAGTAGTAGCATCCATGGGGAAGGAAGGAGGCCCTTTGGTGGGAGAAGATATAGGAAGGTTTCATGTCCTGGTTGGAGCAGAACTTTCGCAGTGCTGATGTAAAGTAAATTAACATAAAACATCGCAACGGCACACACAGATTTTACCTTCTACTGGGAAACTGTGAGGAGGGAAACACCAGTTGTGCAATGGCTGGGTCACTTAATGTTTTGTTGTGGGGTTTTTAAACAGTAGCCAAACATTTTCAGATGACAAAAATGGCCAAAGGGTCACTCATGGTCTTATGTGGTCCATATCCTATGTGGTTCATAAAATGGTTGACTGCTGAGGGTATGACCCAACACGATGGACATCTGGTGAAAGCGATGGGCACAAGTGCAACAACGCTATCAAAACTGGGGCAAAATGATATTACAGAATACTATGCAATCATTTTCTCCCAAGTCAAAAAGCGAAGAGGCTAGTTGATCCAGGCATCACTAGGGAGATGCGGGGAAGAGGTTACCTCAGAAGGGGGGACACCAAAATGACTGTCGATAGAAATAGGTTTTTCAGGGTCTAAGGACTTCCTGCATTTGCAAATAATATTGAACCATGATAAAATCAATCTCAGGCAATCAGCCAGAAGAGCAATGAATGGCAGGTTGTGTGCTCAGAAGCTGTCTGTCCCAACCTCACATTCAGTTGTCATCAAGGCCCTTCTGATTTTGTGGACCGCTCCTACCCAGTGCCCTGGCTGGCACTCCAGTTCAGTAACACAGTTTAACTGAAAGAGGACAGGTTGGTAAAATGGTCGGGAAAATGAGTACCCAGCTTTTGGGGGGCAATTGGATTACACTTTGTAAATTGCTTAGGGAGTTCGCTGATAAGCGGTATAGAAATGTAAATGCTATTGCTCCTGCTATTGCTATATTGTGTATATACTCGGTGTTATTCAGCCTGCAGTGTCAGGATAAAAAAAATCTAAACCTGGCAGTTTGGCTGAAATCAACACTTTAATCTTCCATTTCTGCAAGCAGGCTCCACCCCTGGTGACCTCCACATTTATGATTTGGGCGAAGATCACGTGGGTACCTATCAGTGCCGAGTGGGCAATAATGTCGGGGTGGCCTATTGCTCTGTCGATATCTACTTCAGTGGAGGTAAGACGTTTGACAAAGAGATTGGGAGTAAATCCTTATAATTCTCATTACTTATTACTAATTCCTTTTTCAAATATCAAAAGTATAACTTTTTGAAAAGAAATATTTAATTGAATTTTCCCCCTAAACTACAGTTAGCCCTGCATATTGGCGGGGATTTCATTACAGACACACACACCCCGGCTACTAAAAAATGCAGGACCTCAAGTCCGATTATTGTTGATAGATATGTGATGTGTGCACAATCGTGTCGATGAGGTTGCGTGCATGTGCTGCCATTGACAATAACGGAGCCGGGTCATCCGCAGATGCTCCAGTCCATGAATGGCCTGCCGATACAGAGTGCCAACTGTATTAAACTTCATATAATGGAAATACATAAAACGAAAAGCAATACCTTTGTACAAAACATAGATAAACATAAAATTACAAACACAACAACTAAACCTCACAAAAGAAAAATAAAAAGAATATAGTAATGACTTCTGACTTTTCAACTAATATATGACATGATATCTAATTTATCATAAATCGCTTATATTAACTTTGTGCTGTTGATAAATCATACTAATCTTCAAATCCAACTATAAACATTTCCCCTGTTCTGTTTGTAAGAAAGCAATTACTGGAACACACTCCCTCGGAGTGTGGTGGAGTCTCCTTCCTTAGGGGTCTTTAAGCAGAGGCTGGATGGCCATCTGTCAGGGATGCTTTGACTTGGAGTTCCTGCATGGCAGGGGGTTGGACTGGATGGCCCTTGTGGTCTCTTCCAACTCTATGATTCTATGATTCTATGATTCTATGGTTCCCAGTCTTCTGTGCCACCGGGTTCTGTCCTGGTCCCAGGGTTATTCAATATCTTTATCAATGACTTAGATGAAGGAATAGAGGGCATGCTTATCAAATTTGCAGATGACACCAATTAGGAGGAGTAGCTAATACCCCAGAGGACAGGATCAAAATTCAAAATGACCTGAATAGACGAGAGAACTTGGCCAAAGCTAACAAAATGAATTTTAACATGGAGAAATGTAAGGTGCTGCACTTAAGGCAAAATCCCCGAAATGATTAGATATAGGATGGGGGGCACTTGGCTTAACAACGCTGCATATGAAAGGGGTCTAGGTGTCCTAGTAGATCACAAGCTGAACATGAGTTAACAGTGTGATGAAAAAAACCAATGTGATTCTAGCATCAATACCTGCATCACTACAAGTATAGTGCCTAGATCAAGGGAAGTATTCTATTCTGCTTTGGTCAGGCCTCACCTGGAACACTGTGTCCAATTCTGGGCACCACAATTCAAAAAGGATGTTAACAAGCAGGAGCACGTCCAGAAGAGGACAACCAAATTGGCGAAAGGTCTGGAAACCATGCCCTATGAGTAGAGTCTTAGGGAGCTGGGTATGCTCAGCCTGTAGAAGAGAAGGTTGAGATGATATGATAGCCCTGTTTAAGTATTTTTAGGGATGTCATATTGAAGATGGAGCAAGTTTGTTTTCTGCTGCTGCAGAGACTAGAACGCGGAACTATGGATGCAAATTGCAGGAACAGAGATTCCACCTCAACATTAGGAGGAACTTCTTGACAGTAAGAGCTGTTTGGCAGTAAAAGACACTTCCACTGAGTGTAGTGGAGTCTTCTTCTTTGGAGGTCATTAAATAGAGGATGGATGGCCATCTTTCTGGTGTGCTTTGATTGTGAGTTCCTGAATGGCAAAATGGGATTGGGTGTGATGACCCTTGAGGTTTCTTTGAATGATCCCAAAGTATTTATTTTTGTTATTTTTTTAGAAATGGGAAAGTAATGACTTTTTAAAATGGTAGCAATTAGTAACTATTAATGAGTAATCTAGGGATTTTATTTCCCTGTGATTCATTTGTTGCTGTTTATTGCCTAATTATTCCCGGTATAATGGAACTTTAATCGTGACATTGTGTGAAAATGTTAATTGCGATTACGCGATTTCCATGTGATTTCTGCTGTTTAAATCCCCAATTTTCCCTGTGTGATAAAGTCCATACTCACTATTATACCTCATAATGTGGGTTCTTGCTAGTGTAAAATTGAGAGAGAAAGATTTGCAGCAGTTAGAATAGCTTTATCCGACATAGCAGTCTCCATGTTTTCCATTTAGCTTCCATCAATCCTGATTGTTGATGGGCTGTTATTGGTGACCAACTATGTTGGCTTGTCTACTGGGAACAGAAGCCCAGACATTTGAAGGATAGTACCTTAGTAAAGATGGTTAGAATTTGGGAGATCCAGGTTCAAATCTTCACTGAAACAATAATATGGGAGATCCTAAAACAAGAATATGGGAGAAATTAAAATCTTTCCTTTGCTGTCTTCCTATCCTGTATAACAAGGTTGCTGTGATTCTAAAATAGCAGAAGTCATAATTTTGTAGCCTTGAGCTCCTTGAAGGATGTCATATAGCGATAATAAAGATATAGCACTTTCCTCCTAAAAATAATGATGTGCAAATCTCAATCTCTCAAAATCCTGGCTGCATTTTCCTTCTGGCCCTGCTTCATAATATTATTCACAGAAGCACATGGCCATTTCAGCACATTTTGGTGCAAACTTTCCCGAATATACCCCTTGACATTTAGTTAGTCACATTTTTCACAGATACGCATTTTGACCTGTGCACATTTCTATGTCAAAGCAAATGGACCTCTCTTTAGATCTCCTTCCCAATAATGGGAAATGGATAGGCTTGCTGATAGCATCCGGGAACTACAAGTGGAGAACATTGTTTAAAACATCCATTCATACAAATGTCTTTCCATCCCTACCTAAAATCCCTTACCCTGCTTTGTAGGTCTCTACCACCATTGGATCATCGGTGGATCAGTTGTCGCCAGCCTCATGGGCTTGGCCCTCATCGCAAGTGGTGTGATGTGGTGCTGGTGGTGCTGTTGTGGGACTGGGCAGTGCCCCGGTTGCTACTGTGGGGACGATTATTTCTGGGACTGCTGTTGCTCTTGCGGTTCCGGCCCTGAGATGAAGCAGGAGCCCATGGAGACCAAGGGCAGTGAAATCTGGTGAGCACCATTGCACAATGGGTTTAGTTAGTAAAGATAAAGGTAAAGGTAGTCCCTTGACATGAATGTCTAGTTGTAACCGACTGTAGGGAGTAGTACTCATCTCCGTTTCTAATCCGAAAAGCCAGTGTTATCCGAGGACTGCTCTGGTAGCCATGTGGCCAGCATGACTGCACCGAACACTGTTGCCTTCCCACTAAGAAGTGGTACCTAGCTATCTACTTGCATTTGCATGCTTTCGAACTGCTAGGTTGGCAGAAGCTGGGACTAGTGATGGGAGCTCACCCCATCATGTGGCGCTCGGGCCTCAAAATGCCAACCTTCCAATCTGCCAATTGGCATCTTAGCCACTAAGCCACCGCATCCCATGGTTTAGTTAGTAACCAGAGGTAATTTAAAACCAAATTGTAAGCAGATGGTTCCTCTGGAGGATTGCTTAGGCTGCATCGGCACTGCAGAAATAATCTTGTCCCATTCAACTCATACACAGAAAATATCCTATGAAGAGCAGGTTTAGACTGGAGGAAGGGACATCAGTAATCTAAGCTATGCAGGTGACAGTGCACTGCTAGCAAGAAATAACAAAAGACTTGGAACAATTACAAAGGAAAGTCCTAGAAGAAAGTGCCAAGGCAGGCTTACTGGCTTACTGGAGAAAACAAAAATAATGATCACAGAGGATAGATTTGATGTAGAAAATGAGAAAATTGAAACAGTCAAAGGACTCTTTCATACAAGGCTAAATTGGAAGTATAATTTAAGGTCAATTCGAATGCAATCATGGGCTTTACGTTATTGCGAATTAACTTTTCGCACGCAAATTCGGGCAAGAGGGAAGCCAATTCGAATGCAATCATGGGTTTTACATTATTGCGAATTAAAGCTTCGCATGCAAATTCGGGCAGGAGGGGGTTATTTTCGGGTAATGGGAAGTAATTCCGAACGGAGCAGGGGTTCATGTAAATTCGCTAAACAAGCGAATTTACATAAATCCGCATTGGCTCCATTCGGAGTTGGGAGAAATTCCTCCCCGTTTGAAAGAGTCCAAAGACTTACCCTATCTTAAACAAATCATTGAACATAATGGACATGGCTTTAACTGCCATAGCTCAGTGCTGTGGAATCCTGTGATTTGTAGTTCGTTGCTGCACCAGAGCTCTCTGACAGAGAAGGCTAAGTGTCTCATAAAACTACAACTCCCAGGATTCCATAGCACTGAGCCATAGCAGTTAAAGTGCCGTCAGGCTGCATTATTTTCTGCTTTACAGATGCATGAGCAAGTTCTCCCGGGTGAACATGACTATGGTCCAAAACACACCGCAGAAACAATCCAGTTTGACACCACTGTAACTGCCGCAGCTCAGTGCTATGGAATTCTGGGAACTAGTTTGTTGCAGCATCCTTTGGTGGCAGTTAAAGAGGTGTCAAACTGGATTGTTTCTGCAATGCGGGTGCAGCCATGGAGATACCTGTTGCATACAATAGGCTAAATGTCTCCCAAAAGAGACAGCTCCCAGAATTCCATAGCATTGAGCCATGTCAGTTAAAGGGGTGCCAAGCCGGATTATTTCTGCAGTGTGGATGCAGCGTATGAAAAAAGGGAGTGAGGGAGGGAAGAGCCAAGGGACCTGGTGACAAGTTAAAAATCATTCAGTCCTACTACTCTTTCAAACGGGAGGAATTTCTCCCAACTTCGAATGGAGCCAATGCGGATTCATATAAATTCGCTTGTTTAGCGAATTTACATGAACCCCTGCTCCGTTCGGAATTACTTCCCATTACCCGAAAATAACCCCCTCCTGCCCGAATTTGCATGCGAAGCTTTAATTCGCAATAACGTAAAACCCATGATTGCATTCGAATTGGCTTCCCTCTTGCCCGAATTTGCGTGCGAAGAGTTAATTCGCAATAACGTAAAACCCATGATTGCATTCGAATTGACCTTAAATTATACTTCCAATTTAGCCTCGTATGAAAGAGTCCCTAGTAATGCTTGCTGTGGAGAGTGGAGTAAAAGAGGAATATCTAAAGATGATTAGCCCAAAAGGAATTTAAAAGGAATACAAACAAAATGATGGTGAGAAATGCAAGAATAAACAGAGCAATTGTGTGATTAATTCTAATTTACTGGCCTGAGTTTAGGAAGAACAGCCTCAATCAACTGCAGGACTCCTCCCTTTCCCAAGTGCCAAAAAGGAAACCATTAAAACATCTGACGTCCTTCTGCAGAGAACATAATGGGCACTTTGGATGTTTTTATACCATACAAGTTTATTCGCAAATGCAGGTTGGACAGGCAAAGTATTGCTGCCCTGCAAGGCATTGCTTCCGTCCCAAAATAACAGGATTTAGGACTCAGGAGAGGAAACGAAAGGACTTATTTATACAAGGCATGCGCAAATCCCATAATTGATGGGATTCACAGCCACGAGATGAAATACTGTCCACAATCGGGAATGGATCTCGAGGAAGATAAGAAGACAAAAAAGAAAGACAAATAATATTAATAAAAATAATATAAGTGCTTTCAGCACTTGGAATTTGTAGGCAGTCTCTCACCCAAGTATTAACCGGGGCTGACCCTGCTTAAGTTTCCAAGATGAGATAGAATCTGATGCCTTTAGGGTATTTAAGTTAAATGAAACAAGTAAAATAAAATACTAATCATATCTAAGCACCTTTTTGTCAAAGAAATCTACTATGTCAAGGATATGCGGTCTTCCTGACCCTTTGCACTGTGGAACATTTCAACATCCAAGCGTGAAGTTATATGGATAAAATTACAATTTAGGTGCACCCGCACTGCCAAAATAATCCCGATTGACACTACTTTAACTGTCATGGGTCAATGATATGGGATTCTGTAGTTTTGGGAGCGATTTTAGCCTTCTCTATCTATCACCTCTCAGGATTGCATAGCATTGAGCCATAGCAGTTAAAGTGGCATCAACTTGGATTATTTCAGCAGTGTGGATGCAGTCTAAGGAATGCTTTTAGCACAGGGATGTCAATTGAATGATTTCAGTTAGTACTGCTCCAGTTAGGGCCTTGCATTTCCATGCAATTTATTGCAGGATCATAGAATCGTAGAATGATTCTATGATTCTTTATCATTGGCATGCCTCATTCCGGCATTTTGCAATGATTTCAAATAGGGCCAGTCCTCCTCCAATCCAACCATTAGGCAGTCATCTCAGACGGCATTTGCTGGGCAATGGGCTTTTCCACCTGTATGGAGTTTATCACATGGGAGGAATTTCTCCCAATTTCGATTGGTTTTGCAAATTTACGTGAGTTCTAGTTGCATTCGGAATGCATTCAGAGTGACTTCCCATTTCCCGAAAATGACCCTCCGTTGCCCGAAATTGTGTGAGATAAGTTATTACGCAATTACGCGAAACCCCATGATTGCGTTCAGAATGACTTCCCATTGCCCAAAATTGCGTGAGATAAGTTATTACGCAATTACGTGAAACCCAATGATTGCATTCAGATTGCCTTTGGAGTATACCCCCAAATTCCCTCGTGTGATAAACTCCCTATGCTGAAAAGCCCATCTCATGCGCCATCAGTCATCTTTCCTTTGGGTGTGGCAGAGGATGCTTTCCCATTGCCAATGATGAAGAAATATTCAGGTGCCAGTACAGTCATCTCTCGTACATGGAGCAGGAAGTGGGTGCCGCCCTGTCCTTTGCCTCGGGCAGCAAAATGACTTGGACCTGCCCTGCTACTTTCAATGGCTATTATTAATCATGACAGTTCAACCCCAGGTTCAGAAGGAAATAGGTCCTGGGATTCCTAGACACATCAGGTTTAGATCGATTGTAGATTAGAGTCCAGTTGTTCCCATGCTTTGGTTCTCCAGATGTTTTGGACTTCAGCTCCCAGAATTCCTGACTGTTGAGCAAGCTGGCTGGAGCTTCTGGGAACTGAAATCCGAAGCACCTTGAAGCCCAAAGTTTGGGGACCGTAGGACTAGACTGTGGACTCTTTCAAACGGGAGGAATTTCTCCCAATTCCGAATGGAGCCAATGCGGATTCATGTAAATTCGCTTGTTTAGCGAATTTACCTGAACCCCTGCTCCGTTCGGAAGGCATTCGGAATTACTTCCCATTACCCGAAAATAACCCCCCCCTTGCCCGAAATCCCGTGAGAAGCTTAAATTCGCAATAACGTTAAACCCATGATTGCATTCGGAGTGACTTCCCTTTTGCCCGAATTTGCGTGAGAAGAATTAATTCGCAATAACGTGAAACCCCAGGATTGCGTTTGGATTGCCCTTGGATTATACTTCCAATTTCCCACGTCTGAAAGAATCCTGTGAGACTTAAGTTGTAGTGATATGATTCCACTTTAACTGACTTGGCAACATCCCATAACATCCTGGGATTTGCAGTTTATGGCGAGATATTTGGAATTCTCAATCTCATCAGCTTCTACTAAACGGAAAACCCAAGGACGCAGCCATGACAGTCAAAGTGGAATCATGTTGCTATAATGGTGTCAAAGGAGCTCTGAGGATGGAACAATTCCCTTTTGTCAACTACAACTCCCACAAATGCTTGGCCATGCTATCTAGTGGACGTTGGGAATTATGGTCCAAAATAAAACCTATCCAAGTGCTAACCAGACCCAACACAGATAGACTATTTGGGCCTATGGATGAGGAATCATTGCAACCACTCTCTCATGACTATACATACTATACATATATAATATATATGATTCCATTTTGACTTCTTGACTGATCCCTATGGGCTTGTAGCCAAAAATAAGAAGACAAGAAAACTCAAGAAAATCAGGTTTAGCAGGATTACCCTGTAGACCAGGAGTCGAACTGTGTGTGACCCATTGACTTCTTGCAGCCTGCAGGGAATCCCATACATTTTCCCCACATTTTTTTTTTTAAAAATGCCTCCAAAAATATGTTTTCCTCTGAAAAATCAACACTGGGGTAATTTTGTCTGAAAATGCTCCCCCCCCGCCACCCCCCTCAACTGAATGTCACTTAAAACAGTCCAATTTCACTTCAGATGATAGTCGCAGTGCAGCTTGCAAGAGATCAACAGGTCCCAAAGTTGTTCTTCTGACCCTGAAGGTGTATCTTTGCCTGCCAAAAGAAACTTAGAGCCTTATCGAAATATTAAACAAACTCAGCAGGCAAACAAAAAGATGTTTTGCCCCTCCCTCTGCATGACTTCGGTTTTTAAATTATTTTATTATTTATTTATTTGTGATATTTATACCCCACTCTTCAGTCCTAAAGGTTATCAGCCATTAGCTTCAACCCTAAAGGCTATTCTCTTTGCGTTGCAAAACCATGGCGGAAGGTGATAAAAGTGGTAAAAGTGTCCCAAAGCCGTTAAGACGGATCTCTTCTGGCATGCCTTTCCTGAATAGACGCCTGGCCACCAAAGAGAGAAAGAAATGGACTGATCCCATTTGCTGTTTGCCTGCCCGTTGTTGTTTTATTGTGCAAATTGTCATTTTTAACATGTTTTAATTGTAAAATGTTTAATTCTGTTTTAATGGGAGGGAGGGTTGGGGGGATATGGTATGTATAATTTGAATATTGTAAGCCTGAGTGCAGATGGGGTGGGATATGAATAAATTTTATTATTATTATTATTACTATTATTATTAGCTGAGATAATCCGTTTGGCAAAAATGACACTTTTACAACGCTCTCCCATGTTTCTACAACCTGAAGAGAAGGAGAATCATGTGGAGGAAGGGGGGAAAAAACCACTTCTGAGGATGGAGATAGATGGCGGGTGAAGCCAAAATATGACACTTAAGTAACATGGAGGAGACTCTCCAATGGCCGAGTTTCCCGATGGGTTTCCTGATGGGACAAGTACTGGGGTCCTTGTTTTCTTGTTAGAGAAAGGTAGGAGGAAGACTTTGGGGTGCTGTATCAGTCTTTATGTTCAAGAACTGATGGAGAATCCTTCCATAACAAGAGTGGTCATTGCTAGCCTAAGAACCCCCAAAATTTCAGAAAAGCAAATAAATATAACCAGTACAGGGGAAACCCGAATAGGAACTCCCTGGAAAGTTAGAAAAGGACACAGCTACAACCTGTTGAGATTGTGCTGGATAAAGTGCAGTGGTACTCTATATGTTTTAGGCTTGGGGTCCTAGAATTCCTGACTTGGCAGAGCTGACTAGGACTTCTGGGAGCTGAAGTCCAAAACACCTGGAGGACCAAAGTTGGGGAACCATTGGATTAGCAGGAAGTAAATGGAATTGAGTATAGTGGGACCTTGACATCTGCTGCGGTTCCAGGAACCCCATGGATCCCAAACTCCATGGATGTTCAAATCCCATTAAATACAGGGTCATAGTAAAATGGTGTCCCTTATATAAAATGGCAAAAAATCAAAGTTTGATTTATATAATTTTTCAATGGTTTCAAGCCACAGATACTTGAATCCATGGATAAAGAATCCACGGATACAGAGAGCTGACTTCAAAGACATAAGTGTGATAGTCTGTAGAATCAGTACGTAGAGAGATGTTGTAGCACCTTTGAGACTGACTGAAAGAAAGAAGTTGGCAGCATGAGCTCTTGTAGACTTCAGTCTACTTCCTCAGATGCATAAGTATGTAGAGAGATCTTGTAGCACCTTTGAGACTAACTGAAATAAAGACGTTGGCTTGTTGACTGATTGGCTAAATTACTGAATGGGAGTGATGCATATGTAACTCAACATAACCTATTTTCTTCTCTCTCCCAGCGTGGATGCCAATGCTCCTCCGAGTAGACCTTGCAGCCAAACATTCAGCCAAGGTAGCAGCCTTCCCTCTTTCTTCGGCTACCAGTTGCAGAATGGCCAATATACGCAAGGCCGCAAGTATGCACCTCCTGCCCTTCAAGTCAAGAAGACATCTCCCCCTAACCATGATATGAGCATCGGTTTGTCCCCTGATTTCCCGTCTACACCTAATTCAGAGCAAAGTGATTTTGGCAACCAATGCTATGTCCCCCAACGGGATCTTTATTCTCTAACAGACTCCTCTCCCTACGTCAAGGGTAAGAACCAGAGTAGCCAGACTCACATTTACTCTAGCCAGCAAAATTTCGACGAACCCACTGAAGACCCGAGTTGCATTCGCTGGAAGGATGGGAACACCAAACGTTACAAGACTACGGTAGTAACCAAGAAGTCATCAAGCAAGCAAGGACTTTTGATATGAAGCCCAGCTGTTTTAAATAAGAAAAAATTACACAATTTAGAAAAGAAAGGTTATCAAGCTGTGTAGAGACGTTACCCAACTAGGTGACTTGTAATTGCATAGATTTGGCAATTGCATAATTTAAATATAAATTGCATCCAGGGGCCATGAGACATTGATGTTGGCCAAAGTCTTGCCAACTTTCCATCCAGAATGAGAGGGCTCAACCCATTGGAGAGAAAAGATAGACAGCACTATCCATTTTGCTTCCTCCTGCATTTAGTTATTTTCAATCTCAAATTCTTTTCATCGTGAATATATTAATTTGGTGTTCAACAACAGAAAAATATCTCAAATGCATTTGGTGGAGGGGAAAGCCAAAGCTGACTTTCCACTCTACCAAATGTATCTGAGGAAGTAGACTTAAATCTATTAAAAGCCCATGCTGCCAGCTTCTTTCTTTCAGTTAGTCTCAAAGATGCTACAAGATCTCTCTATGTACTGATTCTACAGATTTAGAAAATTATCAGACGGAGGGGGGGGGGGAAGGGGAGGGAAGCTGATAGTAAAAGGCATAATCGAGACAAAGTTGTGCGATAACACTGAAGATTTTCAGACAGATTGCGCTTATCCAGGACTTCTCCCATGAAGATCCAGGAATATTCCAGCAACAAACTATGCACGGGAAAGAGATTATTTTTGTATTTAGAAGCCCCTGTCCATCTGAGAAATCAGAATTTTGAGAATAGGATTATGCTTCGGGATTATTATCAACCCTTTGCATATTCTTAAACAAATGTCTGGGACCAGGGTTTTACAGATGTCCTAACCACAAAGTAGGACATGGCACTGCAAAATGGAGGACATTACAAAATAAAAGCTATGAACACCAATATTAATGCTTTTTAAGGGTCATTCAGACATCTTTTTTTAAGCATCTCACTCACACGTTCTGGGTTTGTTATTCACAATGGAGTTTATCACATGGGAGGAATTTCTCTCAATTGCGAATGGCGCCAATTCGCAATTACGTGAATTCTCTAGTTTATCGAATTCACATGAAATCTGATTGCATTCAGAATGCGTTCAGAATGACTTCTCATTTCCCAAAAATGACCCCCATTGCCCGAAATTGTGTGAGATACTCTAATACGCAATTACTCGAAACCCCATGATTGCGTTCGGAATGACTTCCCATTGCCCGAAATTGCATGAGATACACTCATGCGCAATAACATGAAACCCCATGATTGTGTTCGGATTGCCATTGCATTATACCCCCAAATCCTGTCGTATGATAAACTCCATTATGGAACCACATCGATGTGCATCTCTGCAATTTTGGTTGCGCGCATGTGCAAACATTTGAATTCAAATGGAGTCAATGATGCTAATGTATTCAGAATATGTTCAAGGCTTGCAGAGTTTAATCCCAGGTCTATTCGCATCGGTTATTCACACTTAACCAAACTTTAAAAAAAAACTTGGGGGGAAATCTGATATCGATTATCCTGGATTAAATGTATTTTTTTTTGCCTTATGTTTAACATAGGTCATTTCCTGTTTAATTCCTGTTTAAATCCTGTTTGCCCTCTAGTGTGATAAACCTCATTATCAGGTGCATTCAGGATGTGTTCGAACAATAGGGATTCAACTCAAATTTATCCTGGATTATTTTCACTGTCTGAATAACCCCTTAGTTATACTCAAAATGAAGGACATTTTGAAATTCCTCTCGGACAGAAGGAGAATGTCTGTTCACCTTGTATGTGGCTAATTTCCTTTAACAGATATTTTTGTGTCTGAAATATTCCTCCAGAGTAGAATTGTATGTCTCTTATACATTTTTGTGTCTCAATAAACCACCTGATCCCTTACTATAACAACAGCAGTATGGTTCTGCTATAACATAACCAAATACAGTTTGACTCAAGACATTTTCTTGTCTGAGGCGGAATAGCGAAAACACATCCACGCTAGATGGGAAAAAGTCTTGTCAGCTTCTTTTTCCTAAATGTTCATTTTATCAAACCCAACATTCTCCTTGGCCTCCCACACTTAAAAATATGCGCAAGCTCCAGGGGAAGAAAATTAAAACAATTAAGGAGAATCTCTAAGGCACATTATTCTTAAAACATTTGGAGATATTGGCACATTTTAAATAAAATAAACTGCATGAAATGATGGAAACTTCATTGTAACAGCACTGCCGGCCAGCTCTTTTCATCATGAGAAGAATGAAGGGATTGCAAAATATGGCCTAGGCGGCATCCATAAGGCATTAATAATTCAGTTCAACACTTTAAATGCCATAGCTCAGTGCTATTAAATTCTGGGAACTGTAGTTTTGTGAGACGTTTAGCCTTCTCTGTCAGAGAGCTCTGACGCCACAACAAACTACATTTCCCATAGCATTAAGCCGTGGCAGTTAAAGTGGTGTCAAACTGGATTACGTCTGTAGTGCGGATGCAGCCCTAGAGCTAAGGAAAGGATTGCAGAGGGAGGGACGAAAGATGGGCTAGAGAAAAGGAAAATGTTGTGTACAGAAATAGGACAGTTGGGGAGAAAAACTGAATAGGGTTTTGGGGAGCTGTGAATTATTAAACAGTTCAGGGCTTAATGTGATTCACACTTACATTTTTGTCCCGAGGAGATCTGGATCTTTGTGCTGATGCTATCTTGGATCGGTTCCCCACTACATTACAAGTTACCGAATCTCTCCGTGGCATTTAAACTCTGTCGCCATTCACACTTGCAACCCTTTTTTAAAAAAAAATAGAGGTGCCTCCATTTCCGGAAAACAATGCAGCACAGTCTGAATTGATTCGGTAGCGTACTCACACTACCAAAAATTCATATCATCGCGACTCTTTTAAAAAGACGCAGGGAAAAACCGTATATCGAATACACCGGGTCAAGTGGGTTAAAAGTCATACAGGAGAAACAAATTGAAGATGCGTTTGTTATTTCTGTCCTCAGTTCAGATGGTATGGAGGAGTATCACTTGCAGGCTTGCACCTCCTCCTCCTGGCCATGCAGCTAATGGAAGATTCTCAAAGTCCAGGAAATTTAACTTCCATTTGCAACACAAAAAAGAGAGTTCCTTTTGCAGTCCAATATATCTCCATCCTTGCGAGGCCAGAGTTCCCTTTGTGAGGCAAGCCTGATTTCCAGACGCTTAGTCCAACATTCAAACCACGACAGCAGTGGTGCCATGCAGTAAAATAAAACAAAATAGAAAATATACAAAACCGAGAAACCTTTATTGGGCCCACTACATGCATCATGCAAGCTTTTGAAGCTTTCTTTAGACAAAGATGTCGTCAATCTTTGCACCAAATCATAGAGGAGACGAATAGTGATGATATTAGATTCACAGGCCTCCATTTTGTCATAAGAAGTCACTTCCGCAGTCAGTTAAGATGGTCAGTGCAGGCAGAGACCATTCTCCTTCTTGGCCCTGTGTGTGTGTGGCTAATTTTCTTCACAACACACAATACACCATAACAATAACTATCACAAACATTGCACAAGACGTACCACCGTATTACTACAAAAAGCTTCCTGACACTACCCTACAAAAAACACTTATAGTACTTCCTATCCACCTCTTTGGAGTTTCTTCTTGCAGTGTACAGTATTTTCCTTTTAATTTCCATACAACTAATCAATCTACGTCTCTCTATCCCAACCAGTTCTATATGCTTCATTTCCGAGTAACCACTGTGAAGTTACTACGAAAAACGATGAAAAAGGCAATAAAATTTCAAATTCATTTGCAGCAGGAAAGTGACTTCCATTAAGATCTCTGTTTTGGTGTGAGGCTAACTGCCATTTTCTTAGCCTGGAACACTGAATGTCTCAATATTACTGTTACATCTGGAATACAATTTAGTGCTTTATAGAACAGAAGTCAAAACGAGAGTAACACTTAAATTCCTGTCTATTTGCTCCTTCTTGCAGCTGAATTCAGTATAATGGTAACATTATTTTGTAATTAATAAAGGTCAGAAACAGTGGTGTGGTGGAGAGAGTAAAGGGCAGTCGGTGCTTCTTTTAGGTGCTCCTGGGACAGACTAACCTCTTGCTTTTTGCAATGCTATTCACAGAAGGGTCCTTTTAAAATAAGAGTTAAAGTACAATACTTACATTGATCCGTGGAGAAGGTGACCCGTTTTTTTGGGTGAATTTTTGGCTAAAATTTCTAGACTTATACATGAGTATATACAACAGATCTGTGTTTGGAATAACACCTGTTTCAAATATATCCATCTGAGATTATCCAAGCATTCATAGAAAAGGTGTGAAAAAAATTCTTAAATGAGCAAATAATCAAAACCAGAGAGATCCTGGATTTCTGTATTTTCCAGAATAACAGAAGGAACGTATTTAAACAAGAATATTACCGTATATACTTGACTATAAGTCAAGGGTGGGTTTGGGGGCCAAAATTATGGATTTCAATATGATCCACAGATAAGTCAAGGCTAAAACTCAGGGGCACTTAACAAAGGATCTAAAGGATGAAGTAAGGGAAAATAATGCCCAAGAACTTATAAAATTCCAGCAGGTATAACTATTTGTGCTTATACTAAAGGCTGGATAGATGAAAAAGAAGAAAGAAGTCAGTGCTTCCAGGACAGATTACACTCTTGCCTTTCACCAGGGGATGGTTCCTTTTAAATATAAGAGTTAAAGTACAGAATGTATATTGACACATGGATAAGTCGATTCAGGCTTTTTGGATCACTTTTTTGACGAAGACTTCTAGATTTATACATGAGTATATGCAGTAAATATTAGCAAACAAATTGACACATTAGCCTTGTTAAATTCAAACTGGAGATAATATGGAGATAAAATTTTAAAAAAAGAAAAACAAATTTGAGGAATTTCAATGAAACTTGTTGGTATGCAATTTGCGCATACGGACACAATGATACAAAAAGGAAGGACGTGGTGGAAAATGTCAAGTAGAAATGTAACTTCAGTCTCACGGCAAACGTTTTTCTACTAGAGCAGGAAAGCATTTCTTCAAGTCTTTGAAATTCTGTAGCGTTGTACATCTCCGTGTATGAAATTTAATATCCCTGATTACATTCTTACATCCGCGGCCAGAGGAGCTTATACCACAAGGTCCTCTCTGGAATTGGCTGACACTATCACAGAGACATCTCCATATTGTCCAGAATGATGATGCTTTGACTGGGTCCTATTCCGTTCAAAGGTGGAAGAGTCAATTTCTCCAAGACTGGGGATAATAGGTGATTGAAAAGAAGTTTGGGCTCGAGATTTTGACTGTAAATAGGAAGGAATGACAGGGGCATGATGAACTCTGGCCTTTGTGGTGACAAACATAGAATTGTTGTTTTGGATCTCACTCTCCTTGTTGCAGGAATTCACAGAGGAGCTCTGGTCTTGGGCTGGGCAGAGCATCTCAATACCTTCCTGCTCCTTCGGGGGTTCATACTTTCCGCGTTGCGAGACGCTGATTCTCTTTGACAGGTAGCCCAAAACAGATTGTGGGCTCTTGCTTCTATCCCGTGGAGGAGCTGTGTCGACCCTGAAAGGAGGAAATATAATTAGTTTATATTTTTTGTATAAACAAGAGGAAGAACTTCTCAGAAGAGCTATGCTGGGATTCTTTAAAAGTCATCCTACATAACATAAAGAAGGGTGCTGCTCCTGTTGCTGTTGTTACAGTATGCCCTCTACATTCGCTGGTGTTAGGAGTGAAGGACTCCCATGAAAGTGGAAAAAACGCAAAATAAAAAAATACTGGTTATTTACTTGGGTGAACATCTCTCTAGGAATCTCTAGGTCCTCCAGCACAAGTCTGTGGTCAACATCTGCTGAATGCTGACCATAAAATTGTGCTGGAGGATATACAAATGCCTGGAAAAGTGCTCTCTCTAGTAATCTCTAGGCCCTCCAGTGCAACTTCTGGTGGACACTGGCCATAGCGGTGTGCTGGAGGACCAAGAGATTTCTAAAGAGAACATATTAATCAAATAACCAAAGCCCACAAATGTGGACAACAGTATTACACTTTCCCCAAAAATTGGAACACAAAATAGCTCACAAATTAAAAGAACAGTACAATTAAAAACATAATCAGCATTAAAATAGAATTAAACCAGTAGAGTATTAAAATACATCACTCATTAAAAGAATAAAATACAATTAAACAGAGGCTGGATGGCTATGCTTTGATTTTCATGGAAGGGGTCTGGTCTCTTCAAACGTGATTCTATAATTCTATTCAAAGATTAAAACGCTTAAAATAGTACATATTAAAACAATTAAAACTAAAACACACTAAAACAATAAAAATAAAAAATATGCACAGACCCTTCTTTTATGAATTTTTATCCTTCCTGGTCAATTTGCTGTAGTTATAATTAATTATGAGTATAATGCACAGGATTAATACTAAATGCTATCCCGCTGCACAGACTCTTTCCCATTTTAATTCACCTGATCTGGCTGGCTTCTTCCTTGCATCTGCTCCTCCTGAAGTAGTAAATGAGCCCAACAGCAAGACACAGAAGGAGAACCAGGAACAGCAGACAGCCAAGGCTTACTCCCACAGCAATGATGGTGTAGTTGGAATCTGCAGAAAGAGAAAAATTATTTTTTCTATTTGCATTATTGATTTAATTTTTGTAATTACAGTAATTGAGTGAGGGGGGGGGAGGAAGGAAAACCATTCCCTTGGGTAGTTGGAAATTTTATCCAGAAAGTCCTGTGGTTTTGCAAACTGTGCTTGGCATTGCTTACATTCATAAACCATTATAATAAATTAGAATGATAAATTATCAGATGATATTACATAAAACTGCAATCAAACAAACAAACAAAAGATAGATGCTCTTCTAGGCACCTTAATTCAAAAAAGGATGTTGACAAGCTGGAGCATGTCCAAAAGAGGGCAACTAAACTGGTGAAGGGTCTGGAAACCATGCCTTATGAGGACTTAGGGAGCTGGGTATGTTTAGCCTGGAGAAGAAAAGGTTCAGAGGTGATATGATAGCCCTGTTTAAGTATTTGAAGGGGTGTCACACTGAGGATGGAGCAAGCTTGTTTTCTGCTGTTCTAGATGATAGGACCTGGAACAATGGATGAAAGCTACAGGAAAAGAGATTCCATCTCAATATCTTCCTGACAGTAAGAGATGTTGGACAGTGGAACACCCTCCCTTGGATTGTGGTGGAGTTTGCTTCTTTGGAGGTCTTTAAACAGAAGCCATCTGTTGGGGATGCTTTGATTGTGAGTTCCTGCATAGTAGGGAGTTGAACTGGATGGCCCTTGTGGTCTGTCCCAGCTCTATGATTCTTTTAATTCTCTTACCATTATCAAAAGTGATTTCCAGCACACATTGGGCATATCCAACTCTGTTGGCCACACTGCACTGGTAAATGCCAGCATGTTCATATGAGAGGTTCTTAATGATGATGTCACCAGGATTGAGACCTATAGAGAAAGACAATACATTTTGCATTTATCACAAGTTTTCCAGTTCAGTCATTTTGACTGATTTACTTTCCCTATGCTTTTCCAGGCCTAGAATTCAGCACATATAAACATTTTGAAAGCGATTAAACTATACAAAAACTAAAACCAGTTAAAACATAAACTGTATAGGGTTTATCACCCTGTACAAATCTGCAAGGGTCCTAAGATCTACAGGGCAGGGCTTTCTCTAGGTCCCATCACCATTGCAGAGTTTCTTGGTAAAGACATGAGAGAGAGAGCCTTCTCAATGGCTGCTCCCCTCTCTAGAATTATAGGAGGCTAGTCTGGTCCACTCCTTGCTTTCCTTTCATTGGCAGCAAATAGCTTTTTGTTTATGCAGGCTTTTAATATGTAATTGCTCTCAGGGGAGCTTCTTATTGGGGTGTGTGCTTTGTTTATTTCTTTTCTAACCTTTATTGTTCTTAAAATAATGTTATCCAGTAGGCCTTTGGTATTTGGTCGGGTTTGGTTCAAGGACCCACCGTGGATATCAAAATCTGTGGATGCTCAAATCACATTATATACAATGACATAGTAAAATGGCGTCCTGTATATACAATGACAAAATCAAGGTTTGCTTTCTGGAACCTATATTTTTAAAATATTTTCAAACCATAGATGGTTGAATCGGTGGGAAAGATTTATGATTCAAGATTTCCCAGTCCTAGAATTCAAACATTTTGAAGTGATTAAACTACAGTGGTCCCCCGCCTTACGAATCCCCCGGGTTACGAAAAACCCGGGATCCAAAGGCAGCGGGACCGCCATTGTATCCCCCAGGATCCGAAAGATCCCCCGGGATATGAAAGAAAAAAAGCCGTGCGGCCCCTTTAAATGGCCGCGCGGTCCGTCCGCGAAAGCGGTCCCCCGGGAAACGAAAGCTTCCGGGTTATGAAGGTAATCCCGGAACGGATTACCTTCGTAACCCGGGGGACCACTGTATACAAAAACTAAGGACAGTTAAAATGTGCAAACAAAATGATACTATTCAGCAGAACCTCTTCTCCAAGCAAAGAGACATTCATATGCACTTGTTTGTTTTAGCTCCCTTATTGTTTAAAAAAAGTGGAGAGGGAAATGTTTGATATCTAAGTTGGGATTTAAAAAGGAGGAGACACTAGTGATCATACTACAAACGTATATTTGATAATAGATTGAACCAAACAATTTCAGCTAAGATTCAGAACTCTGTTTACAAGTTTCAACCCTCAACAGATCCCAAAATGACTAAACTTAAGCTATCATATTTTGTCTAATAACCAGATGGCATGATTAATAAAAAAAGACAATGTTACTTTTACGCAAGCAAAGAGGAAAAGAGGGAGACCATGTCACAGATTGTAACAATCAAAAGTCCTGAGAAGGACAGTGGATGACTGGATGTCTCCTTAAAGTCAACCGCAGTTGATGTCTCCCTAAATCAGTGTTTCCCAAACATTGGTTCGTCAGATGTTTTGGATTTCAGTTCCCAGAATTCCTGACTGTTGGTCCAACTGGATAGGTCTTCTGGGAGTTGAGTTCCAAAACACCCGGAGGACCAAGTTTGGGAACCACTGCCCTAAGTCAATGGCACAGTGTTCTTACCTTTTGTAGTGAGAGCAGAAATCAAGTTCCCATGGAGGTGATCTGCCAGTTTAGCCCACTGGTACGTAAGTGGGGAGCTGCCAGCTTCTGAAGCACAACAAAGAGTGATTTCGTGGCCCACGGCTACCTTCCCTGTAATCGAGCATTTGGGAACAGATGGTCTCTCTGAATGAAAGGAGAGAAAATTTTATGAGGTTAGCAAATGGAGAAATAGTGAACGAGTTCCAAAATACAGCAGGTAGTTCAGCAGAGAGAGGTTGGGGCAACTTATTGGGCCCTCCTAAAGTCTCCTGATCTTTCCCCTCTAACTGAGGACACAGCTACGTATGCAACACAAATTATTGTGTTCCCCTGGCATGTTATCCTCAGGTGTGGTGATGTTCCTTTTCAGCACTCTGTGGCTGCATCACCACTGCAGAAATAACCCAGTTTGACACCGCTTTAACTTCCATGGCTCAGTGCTATGCAATTCTGAGGTCTGTAGTTTTGCAAGTTATTTAGCCTTCTCTCTTGCTGAGAGCTCTGGTGCCACAACAAACTACACATCCCAGGATTCCTTAGCATGGAGCCATGGCAAAGCAGTGTCAAACTGGATTATTTCTGCAGTGGGGATGCAGTCTGTATCTAGAACGATAGGAGGCACCATTGATGCCTCAGAAAGCAAAATATTTGCAGTAGTCCTTGTTTGAAATGGAACAGGAAAATATCATATGGGCCAGAGGGATATACTGAAAGTTTAATTTTTTAATACACATACGTATGTCTTTAAAAAGACTATACTAGACACCTGAACAGATTTTCTTGTCATACATTTTGTTGCCTTCCATCTTGGAACATGTACACACAAACAGATGATTACTGATTATTATTATTTCAGATTATTACTCCTAGCACCTCCTGTACATTAAATTTTAATACTATTGGACTGATAAAACTGAACACTATTGGACTGATAATAACACTACTCTAACACAACTGAGCAATATGAGGAGGTCCATCTGAAAGTATTTAGTCTGGAGATTCTTATGCATTGAGATAGCCATGGACCTTTTCAAGCAAAACAGAGGCTTAATCTCTGAGTAATGGTGTCCTTCTTCAGTAGCAGGACTCACCAAGTACCATGATGGTCACTTTGCGGCTCGCCAATGTAGTCTTCTTTACCTTACATTCATATGTTGCCGAGTCAGAAATCTGAACGTTTTCCAGGTTGATGGAAGCATCATATTGACTTGGATCAGGAATGGCAAAGTTGACCCGCTGTTGCAAACCTGAGCAGCAGGGAGCGAGATGGTGGCCCAATGTGTTGTCCTTCACCATGTCGTGATAGTTACTTAAAAATTGTGCTCCTTCTTGGTTTCCAAACCTCTCTCGTTGCTGTACATAATTGTAGCCAGGATGGATCACTTTTTGGTCATGGTAGCTAAGGATCTGCTGGGCAGAAATCAGAGAACGCTGCTGAATAGACAAATGTAACGCCATAGTTTTAGAGGTAGAAAGGCACAATGCTGTTCCTTTTATATATTGTTGTCAGGGTGACCAGATGTCCTCACCGCAAAGAAGGACAAGGCACCATAAAAAGTAGGCCATTCCAGAAAAATGATGGACACTACCAAAGAAAAGCTAAAAATACACATATAAATATAAATTTATGCTTCTTCGTCAAGCCCAAAATGGAGGACATTTGGGACTTCCTCCTGGACAGAAGGTTGAAATGGAGGACATGTCCTGGAAAAGGAGGACCTCTGGTCACCCTGAACGTTGTGGACTTCTGTGTTAAAATCAACATTTCCTAACCATTTCTCATTTCCCCCCTGTCTTTACAGCAAATAGAAAAATGAATTTTTACAAACATTTGTAAAAATTCATTTATCTATTTGCTGTAAAAAAAAGATAAATGATTTTTTTAAAAGCAACAATTATTTTAAAAAGAATTTACTAAGAGAAGATGAAACTAGGAATAAAAAAAGTAATTAGAAAAATAGGTAATGGAACAAGTCCTAATTGTTTTGCCATGTTTACCAGTATATCCATGGTGGCAAGATGTTAAACTTTAAAAAATAAATTTCAAAGCTTTGGTTACAAACATCACATTTCTTGTCATTTCTTCTTCGTCTCAATTTTGCCACGATTTAAGTTACATTATGGCTGTAACTAGCAGTAACTTTTGCAGGTTTACTGGGACCATATGCATGGCTTGTGTGGTGTCACTGACATGGTTTGCATCCCAGCCATGGGATGTTTAAGTCATTTTAGTTGCTTCGGAGTAATGAAAAGTATTTTAAAAGTGATTTCTTTTGAATCATGATAACTACTTTTGCATTTGGGATTATAATTGTAACTAGTTTTTAAATGAACTTTCAAAGCTCTCGGTCCCATGATTATTACTAGTATCAACACAAAAAATTTCCCACAACTTTCCCAGAACATTTTTGTTGCCTTTTCTCAGCAAGGTGATCGAGAGAGTGGTTGCCTCCCAACTCCAAGCTGTCTTGGATGAAACCGATTATCTCGATCCATTAAGGAGATCAAAACCGATTATCTCGATCCATTAAGGAGATCAAAAGTCGAAGAAAACTCTTGAGCTGCATCTGCATTTCAGAAATAATCTGGTTTGACTCCACTTCAACTTCCATGGCTCAAAGCTGGGCATTGTAGTTTGTTGAGGTACCAGTGAGGATGCTGTGGAGGCAGTGTGAATGCAGCCATAGATATTTATATATTTATATATAAGCAAATAGATAGATAGATAGATAGATAGATAGACTAGAGTGCCCAGAATTCCAAAGCATGTTGAAGTGGAGTCAAACTGGATTGTTTCTGCAGTGTGGATGCAGCCAGACATACTGATGGGATACATTATCAAGTCACAAGTATTTAAGATCCATTGACATACATATCCAGCTACTCACCACATTGTCCAGACTGGTAGGATCAGAGTTCATCTGTGTCCATTCAATGTCCAGGCTGTTTGGACCATGGTCCTGAGGTTCCAGCTCATAGGGGCAGACCAACTTGACCGACTGCCCCTTGGCCAAGTACATCACTTCCCGTCCCTTTGCGTTGATCCTGACAGCCGGCAACATTGCTAATTTTGGAGGGGAAAACAGCACTCTTCAGATTTAAATACAAGACATGCAGGATTGTGTGTTTCCAGAGTTTCCAGAGAAGGATAATGCATCTTTCAAAATGTCTGGCACAATCCCTCCTTGGAAGAGTAACTCATCTCCTTTTTCTTACAATCATAAAGTCCTAGATTTGGAAGAGACCCCAAGGGTCATCCAATCCAACCCCTTTCAACATGCAGGGAGACATAATACAGTTGGCGCTTGCTTCGCCAGCAGCATTTGACAGCTGTCGGAAGTGGATTACGCTCTTGACACACAGACACGTAGATATATCTGTCTGTCTATCTATTTTCTATCTATCTATAAATTTACTTATATATAAATTTGTTGTTGCTGTGTGCCAGCAAGCCATTTCTGACCTATGGCGACCCTGACGCAAACCTATCACAGGGTTTTCTTGGAAAGGCTTATTCGGAGGAGGTTTGCCACTGCCCTTCCCTGGAGGCTGAGAGTGTGTGACTTGCCCAAGGTCACCCAGTAGGTTTCATGACCGAGTGAGAATCAAACCCTGGTCTCCAGAGTCGTAGTCCAGCGCTCAAATCACTGTGCCACACTGGCTCCCATTGTGGCCATAGATATATGCATAGATTTATTTATTTAGATATATGCAATATGATGTTGTTGTTGTTGTTATCATCATCATTATCATCATCATCCTGGCTCTTGTCAAAGCTTGAGGCAGGGTACATCCACATTAAAATACAAAACACAATTTAAAAAGAAAATACAGAAAACCAACAGCTAAAATTCAATACAGTGTGCCCTCAGTATCCACTGGGGTTTGCTTCCAGGACCTGTGGATACCAAAAACCATCGATGCTCAAGTCCCTTAAAATACAATGGCATGGTAAACTGGTGTTTTTTTAATATAAGGTGGCAAAATCAAGGTTTCCTTATTAGAATTTATATATTTTTAAAATAGTTTCAAGCCATGGATGGTTGACTCCGTGGATAAATAAATAATCCAGGGATAAGAAGCACCAACTGTACTATGCCACAGTATACATTCTATACTATAAATACACACAAAAATAGTTTTGTGGCATGCTTTTTTTAACCCCGCAGCTGATATCTTGTACCAGAAAGACACATTTTCATAGACCACCATACATCATTCACATTGCAAGAAGCAGAAATACACAAATCTAGATATACATATATGCAGGCTTTGAGGGAAAGGTATGTAAACCAAAATTCCCATCTGTGCAGAAATCCAAAGTACATGATATTTTAGACCTGAGGGCTTGGGCTAAATGTGATGCCCAAATTTTGGTCCTCCAGGTGTTCTGGACTTCAGCTCCCAGAGTGTTGGCCAAACTGACTGGAGCTTCTGGGAGTTGAAATCCATAACACCTGGAGGACCAAAGTTTGGGAGCCATAATCCAGCTGAGATGTCTTCTTCTGCCCCAGCTACAGTAGGACAAACTCATTCCTCCCTTAAGCTCTGATTTCAGCAACTCTGCTTTCCAACATTCAATCCTAGCTATCAAAGAGATTTATAAAGACCATCTCCATCCCAGAAACTGATCAGTGCCATCCAAATACCATTGTTCAAAATGCCGCATTTGGTGGTCAACCTGATGTTCGCCCATACCTGGCATCAGATATAAAAGGAAAAGTTGCATCTGCCAGTTCCCAGCCATCGCTCCCAGATGTATTTCGGTGCAAGCAGAGAAGTTGTAGGCAAGGAGAGCTCTGGAGAAAACCTCGGGGGTGCCAAGCACTTTTTGACCTGATCTGCCGAGACACTCCTTCTCCTTATAGCTACTACAACCAGCTCCTCAAAGGTGAATTGGCAAAGCCTCCACCCAGTTCTCCTCCCAGTCATGTTCTTACTCAGCAAGCAAGGGATGATGGTGTCTCCTTTCACGTGCAGGCAGGGTGACCAGGCACCCGCCTTTTCCAGGACAGGTCTTCCATGTCAGCTTTCTTGTACATACAGAGATCTTGTAGCCCCTTTGAGACTAACTGAAAGAGAGAAGTTGGCATCATGAGCTTCCCTAGGCTTAAGTCTACTTCCTCAGATGCATTTGAACCAAATGCGCCAAATCCATCTGAGGAAGGAGACTGAAGTCTAGGAAAGCTCATGCTGCCAACCTCTTTCTTTCAGATAGTCTCAAGGGGCTACAAGATCTCTGCGCATACTGATTCTACAGACTAACACGGCTATATCTTTGAATTTCAGCCTTCTGTCCAGGAGGAATTCCAAAAGTGTCCTCTATTTTAAGTATGGCTAAGAAGCATGGGTTTACATTTATATGAGCTTTTATTTTGGAGCATCCTACATTTTTTTGGAATATCCTATCTTTACAGTGCCTTGTCCTCCTTTGCGGTTACAACACCTGGTCACCCTGCATGGATTATCAACCACCACGAAGAGGGCATTTTCTATCTCGGCCCCGAGCCTCTGGAACTCGCTGCCCATTGAGCTCCACTTGGCCACCTCTCTTACCCAGTTCAAAAAAGGGGTTCAAAACATACTTATTCGAGCAGGCTTACCCCTGATTGTGCTCCCTCCGTTGTCATCTTTTTTCCTCATTATGAGCCTGCTTGGAGTACTGCCATTGTTTAACTGTATTAGATTGACATTTTTATCACACTAGAGGGCAAACAGGATTTAAACAGGAATTAAACAGGAAATGCCCTATGTTAAACATAAGGCATGTTAAATGCCCTATGTTAAACATAAGGCATTTCCTGTTTAATTCCTGTTTAATTCCTGTTTAAATCCTGTTTGCCCTCTAGTGTGATAAACGTCAATTGTCTTATTGTTCTTGGATTGTTTTTAACTTGTGAATTTTCCTGTACATCGCCCTGATCATTGGAAGGGCAGTATATAAATAAAGATATTATGATGATGATGATGATGATGATGATGATGATGGAGGGCTAGTCCAAATCTTTTTTCAAATTGAACAAATGAGATCTTTCTTTCCCTGCTTGGATGTTCAGTATGATTGCTTTTCGTGGGAATTTCAAGGCAATTGCAAAACCAAACCTCCACAGTCACTGGGATGTGTGAAAAGATGCCATGGAGAGGGAAGAGAATTTGGTACTTAGTTGGCCCATTCTGACAGTACTGAATTCCTGACAAATTATTTCTTTTGCAAAACTACTACAGTGGGCTCTTGTTATTCACTGAGGTTTGCATCCAGGACCCCCTGTGGATACCAATATCCTTGGATGCTCAAGTCCCATTAAATAAAATGGCTTAGCAAAATGATATCCCTTATATAAAATAGCAAAATCAAGGTTTGCTATTTGGAATGTATACATATTTTTTAATATTTTCAAGCCGTGGATGGTTGGATCCGTGGATAAAAAATCCGTGGATATGGAGGACCGACTGTATTAGCTTTTTGCAAAACTACTTCTAGCTAGACCACGAGAGCCAGTACAGCATAGTGCCTTGAGTGTTGTACTATTACTCAGGAAGTGGGGGGCTGAATCCCTGCCCGGCCATGGAAACCCACTGGGCGGGCCTGGACAAGTCATACTCTCTCAGCCCCAGACAATCATAGAATCATAGAATCATAGAGTTGGAAGAGACCACAAGGGCCATCCAGTCCAACCCCCTGCCATGCAGGAACTCCAAATCAAAGCATCCCCAACAGATGGCCATCCAGCCTCTGCTTAAAGACCTCTAAGGAGGGAGACTCCACTACACTCCGAGGGAGTGTGCTCCACTGTCAAACAGCCCTTACTGTCAGGAAGTTCGTCCTAATGTTGACGTGGAATCTCTTTTCCTGCAGTTTGCATCCATTGTTCTGCGTTGGAATGGCAAAACCCTTCTGAAAAAACTAGCCAAGAAAACCCCCTGAAAGGTTTGCCTCAGGGATGCCATAAGTTAGACATGGCTTGAAGGCAAGACTCTGGAAACCAGGATTTGATTTTCTGTTCAGCCATTGAAACCCACTGGGTGAGTCACACACTCTCAACCCGAGAAAACCCCGTGATAGGTTGACCTTAGGGTCAGCATATGTTGGAAACAACTTCAGGGCACCCAACAACATATTGTTTTTACACTGCACATTTTGGAAGCTCTGCAGCTACAATCATATAGCATAGTAAGTTTTCATATAGTATTTATGGGGCTTTCGTTCTGGACCCACACATGGATAGCAAAATCCATGGGACCTGAAGTCCCATTGTTCTCAATAGCACGGGATGTATGTGCGACACCTTGGCACACATGCGTGCATGCACCACGACTGGGAACAGCGGGGCAGGGCCATCTATAGATGCTCCAATCCGCAAATGGCAAACCCGTGGATAGCAAGCCATTGGGTACAAATAGGGGCTTGCTGTTCACGCATGTTTAAATCCGCAGATGAGAAGTCCGCAGATATCGAGGTCCTACTGTATTTTGAAATTTAATTCATAAGGAAGTAAGGAGGGAAGAAGCTTGTGAGATGAGATAACGGCTGAACCTGCCCATTGGGCTTTGACTATGAAACTGCCTTGCCCGACACGAGACACAAAGGATGTGACTCTCCTTTAGTGTCAAGAAAAAGGAAGTGAATGCAAAAGTAAAGTGTACAGTTAGGAATTAATTCATAATGTCATAAGTGAGTCATCTCCCTCTGAGTTTGGTCTTGGGATGGGAAGTTTAGGGACAGGAAGCCTGTCAACCTGAAACACACCTAGTTACCAATTTCCTCCTTTTGCACCTGCAAATGTGGATCCAGTGTTTAAAACATAGAACATATAATATCTGTAAATGTGGGTCCAGTGTGTAATACATAGAACATATAATATCTGTAAATGTGGGTGCAGTGTGCACCATTTGGGGCATATAAGATCTGTAAATTTGAGTCGGGTGTGCAACATTTGGAGCACATAATATCTGTAAATGTGGAGTCCAGTGTGCAACATTTGGGGGCACATAATATATGTAAATGTGGGTTTCGTGTGCCACATTTCGGGTAGATAAGGTCTGAAATGTGGGTTCAGTGTGCAACATTTGGGGTAGATAAGATCTGTACATGTGGGTCCAGTGTGCAACATTTCGGACACATAATATATACAAATGTGGGTCCAGTGTGCAACGTTTGGGGCAGAGGATATCTGTAAACATGGGTTCAGTGTGCACCATTTAGGGCATATAAAATCTATAAAGGTGGGTCCACTATGTAACATTTGGGCACATAAAATCCACAACATGGAGAAGCTGAGTAGCATGTCTGAAAGGCGGGGAGAGAGTATTTTGACAGCAATGGCACAACAACCAACCTCAGTGTCACTGAGTCAGCCTTTGAGTGTAACTGTTATAAATAATCAGTGAGTTCCTGAAATCAGACAGAACTGACATTCGCATTGAATTTAATAATGTCTCACCTTTTGTCAGTTAATAACTTCAATCTTTGGAATTAATCAGGAATAACTGCACTGTAGCAGCAGAAAGTGTCACAATGTTTTAATTATACTAAGATATAGGCGGGTGCGTCTTTCCTCAATGGTCCAAGCTTGTGACTTGTGCTACACATGAAGGCTGCTTCTTGCCATTTGATTTCCTAGAAACAGAGCAATGGATGGTAAGTAAGTTGACTATATTTCCTTGAGACAAAAACGGGACATCGGGACGGGCAAAATGGGATGGGGTTATGCCATATTCCATACTCATGATGAAAAAGTTACTTTGATCAATGGGAGGGTGTCTGGACTAAAGTCTCAAAGTTTACTTGCTCATAGTGAAAAACTGGAAGTCGAAAGAGCAGCTCCAAGTAGAACTTTGGTTAAATAAGATCCGTGAGATGATGGAGCTGGATTGACGAACAAATTTAATAAATACTGTAATAAATCTCCTGACTTGCTTGAAAAAGAATGACAACCAATTTTACAATATTTGTATAAAAGGTGATATAATGAATTGCAATAAAGATATAACACGAGAATAGGTAAGAAAGTTGTATGATAGAGATTAGATTATAAAACAAGAAGTATTCTAAAATAATTTTGTTTGGGACTATTATATTTACAATTGCATTTATGTGCAATACATTTTTTATTTACATACTCTATATGTTGTATTTCCATACTATAAATAAAATTTAAAAAACACAGAGTTTACGTGCTCATAACATTTTAAGGAAAATCTCGCTAAAATGATGTACAGGTGGTATATTACTCCAGATAAATTGGTGAGAATGGGGAAAGGAGTAAGTAATACCTGTTGGAAGTGTAAAAAGCAATAGGATCTTCCCTTCGTATGTGGCGGGGATGTAAAAAAGGCTAAGACGTATTGGTTTAAAATGAATAAATATAGGATTTTGGGATTAGTGAAAGTTTGGATCTGGAACTAGGTTTACTGAATACGATTAATATGGAGAAAGTAAGTGGAAAAGATATATGGTTACAGCAGCTAAGGTAGTATAAGCACGATACTGGAAAAGAGAGAGATTGCCAGATTTGATGGATTAACGATATTTATTCTATATTTTATTCTTTTATATTTAATCTGTTTTAATATTGCACTAATATAATTCTGTTTTAATAATGGATTGGTTGGAAAAACTGATGTAAATAGCAGAAATGGACAAATTAGCTAAAAACAATTGATTGGAAGGCTACCTGGAAAACATGGGGTTTATTTATGGAATATATAAAATGTCAAAGAGGAGAAATAATGATATTAGGGTTTGACTTAAGGCCCCACAACAAACTCCAACTCCCAGAATTCCATAGCTGTGAGCCAGACAACAAGTTAAAGCGGCGCCAAACCGGGTTATTTCTCCAATGTGGATGCAACCTCTGTGTTGTTGCTGTTGTGTGTTGTCTATACTGTGGTTTTCTTGTCAGGTTTCCTCAGAAGGGTTTTGCCATTGCCACCCTCTTAATTCCCTCACGCTGAGGCAGGGTTTTTAAAAGCGGTCTCAAACTGGATTATTTCCGCAGTGCGTCTCGGACCAGAAATATAAAATTCATGTTCCTTAGGCCGTGTTGGCGCTGCCGAAATAATAATAATAATAATCCAGTTTGAGAGCGCTTTAAAAACCCTGGCTCAGTGCTAGAAAATCCTGGCAGTTGTAGTTTACATCACCAGAGCTCTCTGACAGAAAAGGCCCAATGGCCCACAAAACTACACTTCCCAGAATCCCCTAGCCTTGAGCCAGAGCAGTTAAAGCAGTGTCAAACTGGATTATTTCTACAGTGGTGTCTCCCAAAACTAGAGTTCCCAGAATCCCCTAGCATTGAGCCGGGGCAGTTAAAGTAGTCTCAATCTAGATTATTCCTGCAATGTGTGTTTTGGACCCTTGAAGGCTTATTATCTTGCAATACAGTTCCCAGAATCCCCTAGCATTTAGCCAAGACAGTTAAAAGCGGTCTCAAATTGGATTTATTTCAGCAGTGGCGTAATGCCTCACAAAACTACATTTCCCAGAATCCCCTAGCATTGAGCCAGGGACAGTTAAAGCGGTCTCAAACTGGATTTATTTCTGCAGTGGTTGAATGCCTGATAAAACTACAGTTCCCAGAATCCCCTAGCATTGAGCCAGGGCAGTTAAAGTGGCCTCAAACTGGATTTATTTCAGCAGTGGCCCAATGCCTCACAAAACTACAGTTCCCAGAATCCCCTAGCATTGAGCCAGGGCAGTTAAAGAGGTCTCAGACCCTTAAAGGCTTATTATTTCACAAAACTACAGTTCCCAGAATCCCCTAGCATTGAGCCAGGGCAGTTAAAGAGGTCTCAGACTTGAGTTTATTTCTGCAGAGTGTTTTGGACCCTTAAAAGGCTTATTATTTCACAAAACTACAGTTCCCAGAATCCCCTAGCCATGAGCCAGGGCAGTGAAAGCAATGCCAAACTAAGATTCTGCATGAAATGAGGCAGACCATTCTGGAAGATGCTGGAGGCGTGGCTTCTCGCTAACCACGCCCACCGTCCTCGTTGCTAGGAGACCGGCCAAACAAAGTCCTCTTGGGGAGGCAGCAGCAGCAGCATGGCATCAAACTACAGCTCTGGGCAGGTAAGAGCTGGGGGTGGATTTCAAGGAGGACTACAACTCCCATCATCCCTTGCTGCTGGCCTGGCAGTGCATATTGGTAAGGGGATAATGGGACCTGAGAGCAGCGTGGCTCAGTGGTTGGAGCATTGGATGATGACTCTGGGTTCCAATCCCAGCTCAGCCATGGAAACCCATTGGCCAAGTCACACTCTCTCAGCCTCAGAGGATGGCAATGGCAAGCCCCCTCTGCCAAGGAAGAACCCTGGAATAAGGTAGCCTTACGGTCACCCTAACGTTGAAGGCATACAACAACAACAACAACTTGGCAAAGTCACACTCTCTCAGCCTCAAAGGATGGCCAGGGCAAAACCCCTCTGAGGAAGCGTGCCAAGAAAAACTCAGAATAGGTTCACCTTAGGGTTTTCGTAAGGGCTTGAAAACGACTTGAAGGTACACAACAACAACAACGACAACAAATGGGGCAGTTCACACTCTCTCAGCCCCAGGGGTCAACGAGGGCAAACCTCCCTCTGGCTGTGTTCACACTGGAGAAATAAACCGGTTTAATTGCCATGGCTTAATGCTGTGAAATTCTGGGAATTGTAGTTTGTTGTGGGGCCCAGAGCGGAGCAGAGCTCCGCTCTGGGCCCTACAACAAACTCCAACTCCCAGAATTCCATAGCCTTGAGCCAGAAAGAGTTAAAGCAGGGCCAAACCGGGTTATTTCTCCAGTGTGGATGCAGTCGGTTGACTTTCTTTTGGAAAACTAGAAGGTCTCCAGATCCAAAGTGAACCTCTCCTTTTGGCGTTTCAAATGCTGTGCCATGTGTTAGATTTGCATTCTGCTGCTGTAATTTGCTGCGATTCCTTACACATTCCTCACCGTCTTCTCTTTGTCCTAATTTACAGTATGAAGATGCCTATATTCCCCGGAACTTGGGGAACTGGAACCGTCCCAGAGTTACTAAGGAGGTGAGTGTCTGCGGGATGGAAGTAGGCAATCTGTAAAAGAGATCTTTGTAAGGATTTGGGGTGGTCTGAAGAGCTAGAATCAGAGAAGTTGGAAGAGACCCCAAGGGCCATCCAGTCCCACCCCGTTCTGCCATGCAGGAATACACAGTCGACAGCTGGCCATCCAGCCTCTGCTTAAAAAACCTCCAAAGAAGGAGACTCCATCACACTTCGAGGTATCACATCTCACTGTCTAACGTCTCTTAGGACCTTATCAGACGGGAGGAATTTCTCTTTATTGCAAATGGAGCCAATTCAAATTAATGTCAATTCACTAGTTTAGCGAATTCACGTGAATTCCCATTGCGTTCAGAATGCGTTCAGAATGGCTTCCCATTATCCGAAAATGACACCCCCCCCCATTGCCTGAAATTGCGTGAGATGCTTTAATACGAAATAACATACAACCCATGATTGCGTTTGGAATGACTTCCCTTTTGCCCGAAACTGCGTGAGATACTTTAATTTGCAATAACGTGAAACCCCATGATTGCGTTCTGATTGCCATTAGATTATACTTCAAATTTCCAACGTTTGGTAAGGTCCTTACTGTCAGGCAGTTCTTCCTAATGTTGAGTGGAATCTCTTTTCCTGTAGTTTGCACACACTGCTCCAAGTCCTGTTCTCTGGAGCATCAGAAAACAAGCTTGCGCCATCCTCAGATGACATGCTTTCAAATGGCTCAAATTCTCTTTTTTCTACATCTTTTGTTATTATTGGCTTGACTGGTCATTAGTCTAAATGGGGACTACAGTCAGGAAATCAGAAGAAGACAATGACTTGGAAGGGCAGCTATGGAGAAGCTAGAACAAGATCTTGAAAAAGATATCTAATTGAATACCAGAGTCAGGATTGCCCATGTCATTGTATTTCCAATTTCTATGTATGGTTGTGGAAGCTGGATAGTGAAGAAAGCTGATAGGAACAGAATGAATTTGAAATGTGGGGCTTGAGGAGAGGGCCATCTTAACATATTTGAATGGATATCACACTGAAGAAGGAGCAAGCTTGCTTTCTGCTGCTCCAGAGACTCGGACCCAGAGCAATGGATGCAAACTACATGAAAAGAGATTCTACCTCAACATTAGGAGGAACAGCCTGACAGTAAGGGCTTTTCGATGGTGGAACACATTCCCTTGGAGCATAGTGGATTCTCCTTTGGAGGTATTTAAATGGAGGATGGATGGCCATCTTTTTGGGATGCTTTGATTGTGAGTTCCTGCATGACAGAATGGGGTTTGACTAGATGGCCTTTGAGGGCTCTTCCAAATCTATGATTCTATTGTTATCTTGGACGGCCAGAAAGGTAATGTATCTGATTTTAAAACAGCATTGAAGACTAATCATTTTTAAATTGTGAATTTTAAATTACAGATTTTAAATGTAGTGGTTTTAATACGTATACAGTGGGTCCTTGGTATCCACTGGGGTTTGGTTCCAAAAACCCTTTCGGATACCAACCTCCGTGGATGCTTACGTCCCATTCAATACAATGGCGTAGTAAAATGGTGCCCCTTCCAAAATCAAGATTTGTTTTTTGGAATTTACATATTTTTGGAATATTTTCAAGTCGTGGACGCTTGAATCCATAGATAAAGAATCTGTGGATATGGAGAGCCAACTGTATATCTTATGTGTCCTTTTGAATTGGGGTGTATTTTAACTGCTGTGTATTAACTGATGTTGTTAAATGTTGTTCCCCACCTCGATCCATGGGGATCACCACCACCACCACCCTCCTACTCTCATCTTCTCCAGGCCTCATTCTCTTCCCATCTTTTTTCTTCATAGCACCCTTCTGCCAGGGAAGGTTATACACAATTTATAGCCGACGACAAAGGCCATTTGCTCCCTTCAGTCCCACGCTCAAAGGTGAGGCTCTTCTCATTTTCCAGAAATCAATAGAGGAGGTAAGGCTCAGGATCATTCCCCATTCTTTAAGTGGGAACAGTCCTCTCCACATCCTCTTGACTTTTAAAACTAAGGACTACTGCTAGGAGGGTGAAATACAGAATATGAAAACTCTTGGGGGTTGGAAGGTAAGGTGCAACAGTCAATAAATAATTTAAAAGAGAGGAAACCCCCATATGCTAACCCAGGGAACACCAACTTCCTTAGGCGGTTCTGAATCCCTTTGTTTCTAATATCTTTGGCTACAAAAAAATAAGTTGGAAAGCAAAGGCTGGAGAAATCTCAGGGAAATCTTGGGGAGGGAGGAGGCTCACAGCCCTGTCCATTTCCTCAACCGCCCCTGTGACCAGCAGGCTGAATAAATTATTAAATTACACACAGTTGTGCAAAGCTTTATTGGTATACCAGGTTGCAGAACCCAATTTTGCCTTGCACAAGTCAGTTGCTTACTTTGTACTGCAGGTAGCCCTGCCTATCACACCATCAATCCTCTCTGCTTCACTGTTTACTGTATATACCCATTTGTAAATCTAGAAATTCTAGTCAAAAATTGGACTGGATGGCCCTTGGGGTTGCTTCCAACTCTATGAATCTATGATCCCAAAAAACTGAGTTGACTTATCAAAGGGTCAATGTAAGTACTGTACTTTAACTCTTATTAAAATAAAGGAACCATCCCCTGGTGAAAGGCAAGAGTCATCTGTAGTGGAAACAGTGACCCATTTCTACTGTCTCATCCATTCAGCCTTTAGTATCACAGTTATGCAATGCTTTAATTTTATAAGTTCTTTGGCAGTTTTCCTTTGCTTCATCCTTTAGATACTTTACTACATTGACCTAGGTTTTTTTCCCTTGACTTATCTGCAGATCGTATCAAAATTCCCAATTTTGGCCTGAAAACCTGCCCTAGAGCATATTAGGGTCTCTCTCTGATTCTATGACTTTGACTTACAGTTGAGTATATACAGTAATTTTTTGAATATGACAGGCCCAGCTGTTAAATTTTTCTCAGTCACTGTGAGTACTGAGAGCTTTAATGCAAACAAAAACAGAAGTTTCGCCTGATGTCCAAGTTCCGCACTTGCTTGGCAATCCCACCATTTCACCAGGAAAGAAATGAACGGTTGCTGTTGTGCTCATGTCCTGCTCTTGGGCTTCTCAGAGGCATCCATTTGGCCACGATGGAAATGGGACATTTTGGATTGATCTATCGGGTCTCTTATGTTCTCCCAAAAGGCTTCCCCCTGGGGCACTTACATGGGCACCTGGGATATGCCACTGAAGATTCCTCCGGCCAAAGTGAACCTCACATGCCGCTCTATTGATGCAGCTGCCCGTCTCACTGAATGGGTGAACAAATCTGCAGCCCTGAGCACTGCCTGCAACGGTTTCAGTCCAGAGATTATCGGCCAGGTAACCCACCAGAAAATCTTAGCCACAAATCCTTTGCCAAATTCAGCTCTGATGGAAATTGTTGTGTGCCTTTAAGTAGTTTCTGACTCCGGGCTAGTTGCTAGCTGCAATACACCCTTTGTCTTGCTTTTAAAGGTATTTATAATCATTTTAAATCTGCAAACATATTTGCTTTTTATTTCTCTGCAACTTATTGACTACATGCAGACACAGACAGTATGTGACACATGGACTATCTTTGGGTCCCAGAACTGGGTGTCGGAACTTATTTCTGAGAAAGAAGTATTTGAAGATATCACCACTTTAAACTTTAGGGGAAGCAAGATGTTAAAGGGGGACAGGATGGGGCATGTGAAACATTTATAAAATAATGCATAATGTGGAAGTATACAGAGACATGTTTTCTTCCCTTTTTGATAGGTAGAGAGTTGGATGTGTACTTGAAAATCACTAATGCTCTTCCCATTGCAAGAAATCCTCTATTACAGTATTTCTGATAGTGGTCAAGGCAGTGCTGTTTTACAAGACTTTTATGAAGGAGGGTCCACCACCATCTGAAGCAGTCTTTTACAGTTAAACACTGGAGTTTATCATACGACGGAATTTGGGGGTATAATGCAATGGCAATCCGAACCCAATCATGAGGTTTCACGTTATTGCGTATGAGAGTATCTCACGCAATTTTGGGCAAAAGGAAAGTCATTCTGAACGCAATCATGGGTTTTACATTATTTTGTATTAAAGCATCTCACACAATTTCGGGCAATGGGGGGTCATTTTCGGGAAATGGGAAGTCATTCTGAACGCATTCCAAATGCAATTAGAATTCATGTAAATTCGCTAAACTAGTGAATTTACATGAATTCGAATTGGCTCCATTCAAAATTGGGAGAAATTCCTCCTGTGTGATAAACTCCATTGTGTAGTATCATAGTTTTCTTGACATTTTTTTTCTGCCTTCTTCAATCCTTGTTGTCAACTGCCCTCAAGTTCACCCCAACTCATGGCAGCCCTACAGACGAGACATCTCCAAGCCCCCCTATCCTCCACTGCACTCCTTAGTTCCTCCAAATCCATGCCCATAACTTCTTTGATTGAGTCTATCTATCTGACATGTTATCTTCCCTCTACCTTTCCTAGCATAATTGTCTTTTCTAATGTTGTGCCTTCTCATGATGTGGCCAAATACAACAGTCTCAATTGGATCATCTTGGCTTTCATGGAGATTTTACGCTTGATCTGCTCAAGGACCCATTTATTTGTTCTTTAGACTGCCCATGGTACCTTCAGCACTCTTCTCCAGAACCATATCTCAGACAAGTCAACACTCTTACTGGACAGTGAAAAAGCAGATAGGAAGAGTCGTAGAATCATAGAACTGGAAGAGACCACAAGGGCCATCAAGTCCAAGTCCCTGCCATCTAGCAATACAAAATGCACCCCCGACAGATGGCCACCCAGCCTCTCTTTAAAACCCTAAAAAGAAGAAACTCCACCTTCCTAGGCAGCCTATTTCACTGTCGAACAGCTCTTATTATCAGGACCTTCTTCCTAATGTTGAGATGGAATCTCTTTCTGGAGCAATGGATTCCCAACTACAGAAAGAGATTCCATCTCAACATTAGGAAGAAGGTCCTGATAATAAGAGCTGTTCGACAGTGAAATAGGCTGCCTATGAAGGTGGAGTTTCTTCTTTTTAGGGTTTTAAAGAGAGGCTGGGTGGCCATCTGTCGGGGGTGCATTTTGTATTGCTAGATGGCAGGGACTTGGACTTGATGGCCCTTGTGGTCTCTTCCAGTTCTATGATTCTACGACTCTTCCTATCTGCTTTTTCACTGTCCAGTTTTTGCATCCATACATAGTGATGGGAAATACAATGGTTTGGATGATTCTAACAGTGTTCATTTGTATATCTTTACTCTTTAGATCTTTTCTAGTTCTTTCATAGCTGCCCTTCCCATTCCTAGTCTTCTTCTGATTTCTTGACTGCAGTCTCCATTCTGATCAATGTTTGAACTCTTTTACTATTTTGATTTCCTCATTGTCTAGGTAGAATTTATGCATTTCTCCTATGGCCATTATTTTTGTTTTCTGTATGTTCAGCATTAACCCTGCCTTTGCAGTTTCATCTTTACCTTTCTTAGTAATGGTTCCAAGTCTGCAATGTTTTCCCCTAGTATCATAGTGTCATCCACATATCTTATATTGTTGATGTTCCTTCATTCCTGTCTTCACTTCTCCTCTTTCTGAGTCTAACCCTGCTCTTTGTATGATCTTTTCTGCCTACAAGTTGAACAAATAGGGTGATAGAACCCAGCCTTGCTGTTCCCATTTCTAATCGGGAACCATTCTGTTTTTCTGTTAGAAATTCTGTTCTGTTCCTCTTGTTCTGAATGGTGGCACTCCCATGACCTTAAGCTCAGTACTCATGGCGACTGAGCTTTTCGTGATCTATGCAGTCAAATGGTTTGCTATAGTCTATGAAGCACATGGTGATTTTTTTTTTTATCCTGGAATCCCTTTATTGCTCCATTAACCAATCCTAGTAACCACCAAATGTGCCAGACTACTCCTCTCATTCAATATGCCCTGTTATTCCACACACTAGAAAAGCACCAGATAGTGGAGTGGCAAACATGCTTCATCTGCCAAACCAGTGGTGGGGTCAGTGTAGTTTGTGAGATGCATCTAGATTCCCAGCACGCCCCCACAAAACCTGGGGGCAAAAGATCGCCCCTAAATTGACTACATTGACTTTCCAGAGGCCTTGGGGAGGTATGATTTGCCATTTTAAAGCATACTTCCTGAATTAGCTATCTGGGGACTTTCTGTTTCTGAAAAAAACCGAAGTATTTTTTTCTTGCCTAAGAAAGTCCAACCTTCTGAGCTTGAAATATCCTTAAATGGCAAATTGCACCAGTTGTCTGAGACACCTGGGAACGTGAAGGACAAAATCTCCCATCTAGACATCAATCACCCCGACCTAGGTCTAAACTGAGGAGGCCCTTCCAATATCTGACGATGGTGACTATAGTATCTTTTCACCATCTCTTCTCCAGGCTAAAGACTGGATGAAATCAGGGTTACCTAGAGATCTAGACCAACAGATCACAAGACATGGGAGTTGAATTATGGGACCGCTGCCATAAGCACATTCTGAAAAGCAGGGGGCTCATCACGACTCACAGCTAGGCCTCCAAGAAGAGTCCCACAAATGTTTACAGCTTTATTAGTCCAGTTCACCAAACTACCAATAGTTTTCACCCCTGCCTAAAATAAATCTAAATACTTTAATGGCCCCTTTAAGATTAAGTCATCCTCAAAATTCATTGTGGTAGAGCAGGACGTTTTCACAATATAATGCTGCTGGGAATATCTCTCCCCACTGTCATGAAGCTACTGGGAGGAGTGCAGTTAATCTCAAAGGGAACACAGAAGATGGTGGAAGGGAAATAGGGGAGGCAGATATCATTTTCTCTCTCATGAGAATATCCTAACATTTTTATCATGTAGTCACTGGCTGTGCTTCAACAAGTCACAAAGTGATATGATGGTAGGTATTAGATCGGATAGCTTCGAGATGGGATATGACAGATGCATTGAGAAAGAAAGGCAGTGTCAATTACTTGTTCATCCTCGATCGATGTTGAGAGTCAATATTCCATTAAATTCCAGTTGCAGGATACATGTGTGCTTTTGCATTTATTCTCTGGCCATCAGATTCCTTTATGCATCTCATGGAGCAGTGTAGGCCGGGATTCTGGACTAAACAGCCCTTTGTCTTGACCCAGCAAAGCTTTCTTTCTTATCATTCCAAGTATTACTTATTAAAAGTATGTATGAATCAGTTTGATGCCTATCAAGGTCGCTCCCCAAATGATGTATAATAAAACTGCAGTGCAGATAGAGAAAACATTCCTTAAAAGCAGACCAAAAGTGATTTTAAAAGAAAAATTCTGACAAAATTAGTTTTAAATGCCTGCCAGCAGCTCAATAAAGATGTTTCCAGCCTGACTTCTTTTGGGAGTTTACATAACTGAGGTGCTGTTACTGACAAGGGCCTGTCTTATGTACTCACTGACCTAACTTAGGGTATTAGGACATACAACAGGGCCGGCCAGCTGAAGAAGATCTTACATACTAGGCAGACAGCTATGAAACCAAGTGTTATTTTAGATATCCTGATTCCCAAGCCCTTTAGGGTTTAGCAGGTCAAAACCAGGGCCTTCAGTTAATCACGGAAATAAATTGGAAGCACGTGTAGCCAAAACCAGTGTTGCATAGTTTTGAAGCATGAATCAGAGAATAGTCGAGCTGCTACATTTTGCATTGGTTTTAGTTTCTGAACACTTTTCAAGGCAGTTTTTACCTCATGACTCTTTAATCTCATCCCTTCTTTTCTTCCTAATTATGCTAGCTTTTATGCTGCTTCCATGTTCACAGACAGCATAATTCTCAATCTCAGTTACTAAGAGGCAAGGAACACAGGAGAAGTGATCTTGTCTTGTATGCGAGCTTCACTGTTTGGCCAGTGTTTGAAAGATAGATACCAGAGAAACAGGTCTTTGGTATACTCCAGCGGGCTTGTTCTTATGTACTTCCTAGGCTCATTGATTCCTGAACTTTTTTCATGTTTTCTCTTCACTTTGCTTCAGGTGCTGGTACCATACATACATCTTTCTGATCCATAAAAGCTCACACCACGTTAAAGGTTTTCATGAGATACCACTGCTATTGGTTCTGTTACCTTACAGGCTTGTTGAGACAGCACAGCTAGTGTGCTTTTAACATTACACATTTTGGATATGCGATAACGTCTATTTTACCCCACAGCCAAGCACCTGTCCTGCGCGTATTGCCACAGAGAGTGCTGGCAAATGTGGAGAGCCCTCCAGCAGAGTCTCGGAACATCCTGGTTCAGAAGGAAAAATGCCTGCTGAAGTGACCAAAGAGAGTGGTGCTGCCTCACCCAAGGTCCCTCTCTCTCGTCAGCCTGGCTGTATAGACATCAGATTGAAAGAAGATTCCTCCTCAGATGTCCAGGCCATTCAGCAGCTGGAGCCCAAGGACTCAAGGCAAAGAAGCAGCAGCCAAATCCCACTCTCACGCCAGCCTGGCTCCATGGATGTTCGTCTAAAAGATACTGTGAGTCCCAAGATCTCAACCCCGAGTCGTCCCAACTCAAGAGAGCTCACTGCTCCTAGGAGAACCATTTCTGCAGAGGCCCCTGCCTTGGGTCGGCCCAAATCACTGGAAGGGAGATCCAAAGAAGTCAGCACACCTGAGCTGTTGGTTTCGCATCGTCCAGGAACAATGGAAGCCAAGCCAAAAGGAGCCCTTTCACCTGAGGCCCCGCCATCCAGCCGGCCTATAACAAAAGGCATTCATACTCTGGAGGATACGAAGACTCTGTTGGAAATGGATGGATGTCAGAGTGAAAGGGAAGGTGCAACCAAAACCCCATCCTGCCTAGAGAAACCATGCAGTTAAAGTTCCATCCAAAAGTGAAATCAAAGATATTCTATTACAAGTAGTTAAAACGAGGCACACTATTCAGCGTGTCAAGCTACTCTCATGTGTTTATGTCTGTTTTTCCCCCCTCTCCATTACCACATCCTACCTCAGGTCATTTCCAAAATCCCCTCCCCTGCCTTCCAACTGCAATTTCTCTTTTCCACTTACAACCTAGTAAACTCAGCAAGAAGCGCACTCCATCAAGTCCAGACAATGGGGAAACTGGCCTACCAATGGAAGCTATGCATTTCTCAGCTTGGCCAAACAGGAAGAAAATGAAGAGAGAAGGCAAATCTGTGCTGCCCAAGAGACGATTGGCCCAACTGGACAAGCAATGATACCTGAGTGATACAATTTAAATAAAATAAAAATTTTAAAAATGACAAAGGGATGGTGTGCTTTCTTCATAACAGACACTAAAGAAAGCTAACTCCAACAGCATTTCCCCCACCACCGCAAAGTCTTCCTTTAAATCAAGGTCAATTCCCTGATCAAAGAAAGTTTGACAGAAATTCCATGCATTTTAGATAAACATTGTCTTAAAAAAGAGTTCTGTAACTGGCATATTTGGCGAACTGTTGTCAAAAAATGTACAAAGCTCTGGTTTTGAAAGACAAATTAAGACTGCTACAAGGGAACAAGCACCTTTGAAAAGAAAAAAAAAAGATTAATTTTGAGTGAGTTATAGAATCAAAGAACTGGAAGAGACCACAAGGGCCATCAAGTCCAAGTCCCTGCCATCTAGCAATACAAAATGCACCGCCGACAGATGGCCACCCAGCCTCTCTTTAAAACCCTAAAAAGAAGAAACTCCACCTTCCTAGGCAGCCTATTTCACTGTTGAACAGCTCTTATTATCAGGACCTTCTTCCTAATGTTGAGATGGAATCTCTTTTTCTGTAGTTGGGAATCCATTGCTCTGGGTCCTTTTCTCTGGAGCAGCAGAAAACAAACTTGCTCCATTTTCAGTATGACATCCTTTCAAATATTTAAACAGGGCTATAATATCACCTCTTGACCGTCTCCAGGCTAAACATACCCAGCTCCCTAAGTTGCTCCTCATAGGGCTTCCAGGGTTGCTGGTTTCCAGACCCTTAATCATTTTGGTCACCCTCCTCTGGACTCCAGCTCGTCCACAACATTTTTGAATTGTGGTGCCCAGCACTGGATGCAGTATTCCAACTGAGGCATGACCAAAGCAGAATAAAGTGATACTGTTACTTCCTTTGATCTAGACACTATATGTATTTCTATTGATGCAGTCTAGAATCACATTGGCTTTTTTAGCTGCTGCATCACACTGTTGACTCATAAAACCAGAGTTGGAAGAGACCCCAAGGGCCATCCAGTCCAACTGTTTAAAAACCTCCAAAGGAGACTCCACTTTCCAAGGGAGTGTGTTCCACTGTAAAACAACTCTTACAGCAGTATATTCCTCCTAATGTTTAGGTGGAATCTTTTTTGTTGTAGCTTGCATCCATCGTCCCAGGTTCTATTCTATGGAGCAGTGGAAAACAAACTTGCTCCATCCTCAGTATGACTTCCCTTCCAATACACATTTCAACTTGTGGTCTACTAGGACTCCTAGAGCCCTCTCACATTTACTGTTGTCAAGCCAGGTGTCCCCCATCCTATATCTATGCATTTCTCATTTTGCCAGTTTTGGCCCAGCTCTCCAATCTGTTGTGGTCATTCTGAACTTTGATTCTGTCCTCTGGTGCACTAACTACTCCTTACTTGGTGTCATCTGTGAATTTGACACACACCCTCTCTATTCCTTCATCCAAGTCATTGATAAAGATGTTGAATAGCACTGGGCCCAGAGCTAAACCCTATGGCACCCCTCTCCAGGATGAAGAGGAGCTATTGCTGGGTGCCCTTTGGGTTCAGCCGGTCAACTAATTACAAATCCACCTAACATCTGCATTGCTTAGCCCACCTTTTACTAGCTTGTTTGTAAGAATACCATGGGATTAGGATCAGATCACACATTTGTGTACAAATATAGAAGTCTGAAGAGAAAGCATGTTGCTGTACTGAGATGCAGTTGACAGTACAGTATAGAAAAACAAGGGTTAAGGAAGTTTTCCAGATGTTTTTCAGCATACTCAATTGACAGGGACCTTGGAAGCTATAGCTGAAAATGTCTAGGGGACATCAGGCTGGGGAAGACTGGGTCAACCTTGTGAAAATTGAGTAGGTCATTTTAGTAGGTCACTCTAGACTTAATACAGGTTGAGTCTTCCTTACGAAGAATTCCAAAATACTCCAAAATAATAATAAAAATGATAATGATAATGATAATAATAATAATAATAATAGTGACAGTTGATATAGTGACACTTTTGCTTTGTGGTGTTTTGTTTCATGCACAACATTATTAAAAATATTGTATCAAATTACCTTCAGGCTATGTTTATAAAGTGTATGTGAAACATAAATGAATTTTATGTTTAGACTTGAGTCCCATTACCATGGTAGCTCATTACATATGCATATGCAATAAAGGTATTCCAAAACTCTTCTGGTCCCATATATTTTAGATCTTGGTGGGGGCAACTGGATTATAGATTGTAAACCACTTAAGAATGTACTGAGTTCACTATTAAGGGGTATAGAAATGTAAATGTTATTGCTATTGCTAAAGTCCAACAAAATCTGGAAGAAATGCATATTACTTAATTATTTTTACAATGGGTAAGCCACCCATTCTATATTTGGGGATCATGCCCACCCTTCTGGTACCCACAGACAGAGAGACTGCAGTCACTGAGTGCCTAAGGTCGAATTTGTTAAACCACCACCACCATCCTGTGAGGTAAGTCAGACTAGTGCCTAGTCTAGGATCGCTCAGCAGGATTTGAACTGAGATCTCCTCAGTGACAATCTGACAGTCCAGCAACTACACCACGCTGCCTGGTAGCAATAAAGTGTCTCCCAATATTGGTCTCCCCTATCACAATGCTCCCTAATAAACTTGAGAGGAATGACCTTTTTGAAAATGCCCTTCTGGATGACTACACTAGAAGGGACAGTACCCTGAAGGCAGAGGAATGACACAGCTGGGTCTGTCAATGCCAAGCACGTTTCCAAAGGGATGGCTGGCAGGGAAGAAACCCAGCTAATTAGTTTGCAAAACACTGATGGAATCTGTTCCAGGATTCTTCCAGCCTCATTAGCATCCAAAATGTTCCAATGAACAGATGAGATATATATATATATATATATATATATATATATATAAACTGAACCCAAAAATGGGATGAAAAAATGTTGTGGAGTAAAACTCATCCTAATTATGGGCACAACATAACTGGTTTCACACAAAAGAAGGTACCCATCAAGGAAAGCCTTGAGCAATCTTTTTTTGATCATCAAAGTGACAGGCTTTTAAATGAACTTTCAAAAGCTGCAAGGATGATCTGGGGATCATCTGTTTTGAGAGACTGTATGCGGTGGGAAGAAAGAAACAGGTTAGATCGGATTTCTCCTCCCCCTGCCTTCCTATTTTTAGCATCAGAAACTGATGTGGTATTTAGGCTGGTGAATTCTACATTTATATGCTCAGTTCTTTGTTTTACTCTACTTCAGTGTGAAATATTACAGACTGGGCCTCTGTCAACACAATGCAACACTGGAGAATTCAGCAGGGAGAGGAAAGGATCATAAAATGGCTGACCTAGACCACCAGCCACTGAAAATGAAGCACGGCTCATTTGTCAGTCACACTAAAAAGTGTACCAGTTCAATGTGAGGAGGAAGGGAGTTGTAGTCTGATACAAATGGACAGCAACAGGTTGGGAAAGTTTGCTGTACACTAGTAGAAAATTCATTCTATACATTTAATGTAGCTTAAATCATGACACATATAAGGGAAGTATCAGCAGATTTTTCTGGACAGGAACCCTATGGTTTGCAGAAACATGCAGACACAAAAGAAATGGGGCCAACAGAAAGACAAAAGTAAGGAGTGAGGGAGCAACATAGTCCAGTGAATAAGGAAAGTGTTCCCAGATCACTGTTCTGGAAAAGAAAGATAGAAAATCAGGTGGTGAAGGATGGAGTATCCTGTAAGCAGCCACTGCCCGGTTCCTAGAATGGAGCAGTTTCCATTGCCATATTGTTTACGCAGGTCACATTTGTGTGTAATAATCAATGGACAACATAGTCATTGTATCAAGAACTGTACCCCACCACACATTTATGTAACATTCATTTTTTAAAAAACAAAGGATTACCTATACCAACTTAAGCTTGTCAATCTAGTCAACAGCTTTCCTGAGTTTCAGGCAGTCAGTGTGCTTTCTCAATCTCTGTTCTTCCACTGAAATGTGGTTGGGCTCCTCTGAATTTGCTCTATAAATGAGATATTGCCCTTTACATATTTAAATAAATATTCCAGTCTTCATAATTTTTTTAAAATAGTAATTTCTCCTAGCTCTAGCTAGAGATGCCAAAGATAGAAAGGGAGACTTTACGCACACATCATGTTCTTTACTACTGAGTTACGGCCACGGATGGAAGGTGCATTTAGCCTTAAAGTATGCCAACAATTTAAAGGCTGGACAAGTTTGCATCAACAACCAAGTAAGAGACCTGTGGCAATTGGTTTTCTATAGCGTACCATCCCTTCTTAACCAGAAACATGTAAAATAACTTTGAACCAGTACCGTTATCTGCCCAACAAAAGGCTGAGGCTTATTTATTAACAGAAAGGGTAAGCCCTTTATAAAACCAAAGTAACAGTTGTGACAATCGAGAGGGAAGATGCTTCGACCCGAAGAAAGAAGGCCATTCAACTTCATCATCTCAGAACAATTATGTGACCAATTGTATTTATAGAGGGGGTGATGTCTATTGACTTGGGTGATGATAGCTCTTGAAAAAAGGGAGACAAACCGATTTTTAAAGATTTGAATTAAACAGGACCAGTTCTCTGCAAAAAGGGCAGTGTCCTAACATCCTAACATAAGAATATGTCGTTTCGTTTCTATGTCTGGTGTGTCTTGCATGGGGCAAAAGTAGCAGGACGTTTAATCATGTTATCATAAACTTTTCAATAGAGACAGCCTTGGGCTGCAGGCCCTAAAACTCCCTCACATCAGTATTCCGGAGATAAAGGGACAAGGAATAGAACAGTAGCTGGAGGTGGCCAAAGCTGAATGTGCTGGTCTTGCCACAGTTCAGTCATCAATGGGGATTGTTGTCCATTTAAAAATATACCCACATGCTCGCTCACACACTGCACTGCTGGAGCTCCCTTCTCCCTCAGCTGTGTACAAAGGCTGGCATTGTCTCTAGCCTTTGGAAATGGAGGGTAAGGAAAAAGAAAAGAAAAGACAGCATACAGCTGAGAGAAGCAAAGGCTTGTGGTACATTCTATGAGAACTTCTTAGCCAGTCAGTGCTCTGCTCTTCTCGGCCTTCTAGAATTGTGTACATCCAAGTCTTCGGCTTCAGCCGGAGATGATCCCCTAACTCCTTAAGAACGCTGGATATCACAAACACACAGCAATATATAGGAATTCCTACAGTAATTTTGGCCAATCTGAGAGACAGCAAAATAACTGCCTTTTTTCAATTTACAATTAATTATGTAATGATCTGTGAACTGTTCACCCACCCTGCATCACCAACCTGACTGTATTTAGCTGAAAAATTGGAGGCACACTCCCAAAGCTTTGATTAAATAAATCATGTACGAAATGGAGTAGAGCAGAGGGTGGGAGGAAAGCTGCTCCTGGCTCAGATTCACATGGCTGCAATCCCAGCAGAGGACAAAACTGTCAAGATGAGGACAAGGACTCCAGACTGGTAGACCTGAGGTATCTTGAATCCTTTGCCTATGTCCCATGCCTGTAAAATCAAAATAAAAACAGAGAGAGAGAAAGAGAGAGAGAGAAGATAAAGATATTTCAGGAAACCAGAAAGCAACCAGCGGGAGCCATTCCCTGCACCAAGCATTCCCCAATGCAGTATCCGAGAGGGGAGAAGCAAAAGGACTAAAAGACAACTGAATAAAGAAGTTAGAGAAGATACATGTTCAATCCATTTACATCAAACCACTCTCTACTACAAAGAGTGATATATAGTAAGCTAAATCATATTAATAGAAGGATTTATATGATTTGGGGGGTATATCAATAACTAAATTTCTATGAGGCAGTATAGTTTTAATGGAGACAAACAATAAAGAAACATTATCATCTCTATGCCCTGCTTCTGGGCCCTGAGATGCCCACTGGTGGGGAAAAAATGTTGGGCCAGGGGAAGGGATGGAAGATGGGAGCTGCAGTTGAACAACATCTGGAAGGCCACAGCTTGTCCACTGATAGTCTACAGGGACTCGATTCATGCGTTTAAGCAAGGCAGCTCTTTTTAAGAAAAGCAGGCATTCCACAGCCCAGTGCAACAGACTAGAAAGAGACCCAACTGACTTTTACAGACTGCATAGAAAAGGTAACCATCAAATACACACAAACACATTTTTGTCACCCTGAGGATGAGATAGTGGGACTTGCCCTAGGTCACCCAGTGAGTTTACATAGCTATGCCGGGATTTGAACCCTGTTCTCCAGAATCATAGTCCAATGCTCAAACCACTACACCATGCTGGCTCTCACCAGACCACAGTGTTGGGCAAAATGGTAGAAATTCAAGAGACCTTAACCAAGGACTACAAGTAACAGTGAATAGATGTAGATGAACTAATAAGGATACAGGACTTTCCTAACTTTTATGGAAATAAGGGTCAGAGGACTTGTTTTATGACACCCCCTCCCGCCAAAATAGCAGTGGGAACTCCCATTTCAAGTAAGTTGCAAGGTACCCCGATACTGTTTATTATTTTTAAAAACTCTGTGTTTTTCAAAATCTAGCCACTGTGTTTTTCAAAGTCTAGCCACTTCCTTGGGGGAAGAGGTCTGGGTGGCCCCTGGAGAGCTGCAATTTGAAAAGTTTGCCTTTCCCCCAGCTCCTTATGTACATAATGATCTGTGGCCTCAAAAAAGGAAAAGAGCAGATTTTCAGAACGTTTCTCTTGTTTAGTAACCTGGAGAGCACTTCTCACAAGAGGCAGCCTTGAACACCACAGACCAATTCCTGATTCACAGGGGCAGGTCTGCCCACTTGCATTTACAATGGAAGAACCAGTGTGATGTAGTGGTTGGAGCGCTGGCCTATGACTCTGGAGAGCAGGGTTCGAATTCCGGCTTGGTCATGGAGTCCCATTTGGGCAAGATACCATCTCTAAACCTCAGGGAATGGCAATGGCAAACCACCTCTGAAGAAACTTCCCAAGAAAACCACGACATGTCTGCCTTGGGGTTGCCCTAAGTCGGAAACGAAGGCACACAACAACAGCAACAAATTTACAATGCACAGGAATATGTTGGGCTGTAGCACTGTACTCCAGGATTAAGTCTATCCTTTCCAGAACGGTTTGTCTCTCCTGCGGGCAACACTGTCTCACTAGTTATGGCTCCTTCAAACAGCAGTCTGTATGTAGTGATGGTAGCATCTACATCCCCCCAATAATGTAAAATAGCACACAAAGTGAATCTCTATTTCAAGTCCAGCATACGTAAACATTCCCTTCCCTGAGCAAAAGCCAATCATTTCGTTTCCTTCTAAACCAGAATACCCTCCAGATTTGATTTTCTGAATTCTCTCCCCTCTCCCTGCTACCCTCCCCAAAAGTGAAAGCTGGGAGGGAGGAATCCATATTCACTGTTTGGAAGAGGGTCACTGGGAGCAGCATAAGATGCCCACGAGCCTGGCGGTGGAGACAGCGCTTGGCCTTTATAGTCTTCTTTCTAAAATGGAAATCACACTTGCAGGGCTCACACTTCTTCAGGGGGAGAACGTCTGCACCAAAGTCTCAGCCCTGGGCAAGTACTGACCTCAGTTGCTTTCAAGGGAATGCTGCAGAGCTCCAGAAGTGAGCATTCAGAACCATTAAAAAATAAACTAAAAAGGGAAAACATAAAAGGCTGACAGATCTAATCGTTTTCAAAAGTGTCAGCCAGCTCACAAACAGAGAATGGCAATAAAGGATACTAATACAAGATGCAACTTCTGATTGCTTCAAGCAAGCCTTAACCCTTCCCTTTGCTTTCAGAATCCTAATGTTTAAGACATGCTTTTAAACTAACTGGACACAGAATCATCAGTATAATCCTCCTGATGTTGCTTCTGTTTCACAAGATTTCTTTCCTTAGGGCAGCCTTCCACAATGTTGGAATAATAGATGCCATAGTAGATGCTCTTCAAGATGAATCCTATCATCTCCAGCATCCCAAGCCAACATAGGCACATTGTCTAGGCCAGGGGATGACAGTTGTCAAAGTATTATGCATTTGGAGGGGCAAAGTATTATGCATCTGCGGGGGCCAGGGTGAGGAATTTAATTTAGGGCTTATTCAGATGGTGAAAATAGCCCCGGTAGAATATGGGTTGAATCTTTGTTGTTCACATGCATTTCAAATGCACTGGAATACGTTTTGTGGGGGCTGCCAATAAACCCACTTAACCCATGATAATCCATCTCAGTCCCCCCCCCCCCCGAATTTCCTAAAAGATTTGCATTGTCTGCTGTGTGAGTAACAGATGTGAATAGATCTGGGATAAACCAGGATAAAACTCTGTTTCCATGCCTTGAATGTGTTTCGAATACATCTGCATTATCGACTCCATCTTTAGTCGCAGTGATGATCCATATGTGAGTAAGAGAACTCGCATAGATGAGGTCCAATATATAAATAGTGTGAACAACAAAACCATAATGGGTGAGTAAGATTATTCACATAGTCACGCTAACAAAAACGTCTGAATAAACCCTCTGTTGTTTCTCCCATTTTATCCCCTGCTTACAAGCATAACTGGCTCAAAGAACATAATGCGAGAGAATGAGATGAGGCTTAAAACAAGATCCTTTGATTTCCTATCCCACACTCTTAACCACCATGGTTGAATTCAAAGATATAGCTGTGTTAGTCTGTGGAATCAGTATGTAGGGAGAAAGTAGTTGGCAGCATGAGCTTTCGTAGACTTACGTCTATTTCCTCGTTCAGGAAGATGCATCTGAGGAAGCAGACTTAAGTCTATGAAAGCTTATGCTGCCAACTTCTTTCTTTAGTTAGTCTCAAAGGTGCTACAAGATCTCCTACATCTTAACCACTGTGCCACACTGCCTACTTTGAAGGACACTGAAGCAAAAAACAAACAAACAAACAAACAAAAAACGTCTATTTCCTCATTCAGGAAGATGCATCTGAGGAAGCAGACTTAAGTCTATGAAAGCTTATGCTGCCAACCTCTTTCTTTAGTTACTCTCAAAGGTGCTACAAGATCTCCTACATCTTAACCACTGTGCCACACTGAACCAAAGACTCAAAGTACTCTTGGAAAAACAATTTCCAAGCAAATAGTAAGAAACTGCTATAAGGTGCCCTATGTGTTTTGGTAAACACTTTCTTTCTAAGCACTGAAAGAAAAACGGAAATCAAACAACAAACACTATTCTATAACACTGGTTAAAATAGAAGCTTAATTAGCTCTATTATAGCAGTCTTCCCCAACTTCTTGCCCTCTAGATTTACTGGACTAGAGCTCTCACCACCCACAGACAGCATGTCTAATGCCATGCTGGCTGGGGATGAAAGGAGTTGTAATCCAAAATATGAGGGGGTATCCAAAAGTTTTCATGATCACCTTTAAAAAAATGACAGAAAGTCTGTTTTGATTTGTAGTTGTTAACTTATCTCTACGTAGAAGTCTGCAGATTGCGCCTGACAAGGATTTTACACTTTAGACACTTCTGGCAGAACCAGTCACAAAAATAAAGGACGCAATGAGTTGATTTTCTCAGCAATGTGCACTTGGAGACCAATGATGACACTGACAAAATTTCATCAATATGCCATAAGAACTTCCGGGTGATAATTATTACTTTACGATGCCCCCTCGTAAGGCGCAATCTGCAGTCTTCTACAATATCAGGTATTTGGAGGGTCAAGATACGCTGGGAAAAATGTACAGTATAAATCTAGATAGTGACTACATAAAGATAAAGTTACAACTACAAATCAAAACAAACTTTCTGTCAAATTTTTTAAAAGGTGATTATTAAAACTTTTGGATACCCCCTCATATCTGGATGGTAGTGTGTTGGAAAATTAGTAACTGTGTGTAATAATAATCTGTAATATGGTTTATTTATGCATTTTTCTTTGTTTCTCTTTTCCTTTCTTTCCCCACATTTCTCTCTCAAACATGGAAAAAGGTTTCCACCAGAATGTGTTGGCCTCTGTTATAAGGTCATTCTATCATTTTCTGAAATTGAATTTTGTAAGCACTATATTGAAATTTTACCTATTTTTTTGATTGGCTTTTCTTGACTACAGGTATACCTCAGTTACCAAAACCTCTGACAAAGTAGATCCTTTTTACAAAATCCTTTTAGGCATGGCCAACCTCTTTTCCTTTTCTTCCTCTGTCTAGTTGGAAGCTTTTTAGCTACACTGGAATTGGCAGGATGGTGAAGGAAGGTGGGAAATAGAGCCTCTCCATCCTCTGCTATGTAGTCAAAGAAACCATAACCCTATGTTTGCAAGACCTGAGCAGGGCTGTTGTCTCCATAAGCTGAAGTCAGTTTGATGGAGTGAAATTGGCAGAATGAGCTTTCGGAGACTTCAGTCTACTTCCTCAGAGTGAAGTCTACAAAAGCTCATTCTGCCAATTTCTTTCTTTCAGTTAGTCTCAAAGGTGCTACAAGATCTCTCCACCTACTGATATTATTATTATTATTATTATTATTATTATCAACCTTTATATAGCTCTGTAAATTTACACAGTGCTGTACATACAATCTTATAAAATTAGACGGTTTCCTGCCCTATTCTACAGACTAACACAGCTATATCTTTAAATTCTATCAGTTTGATGGAGGTTAACAATAACTACAACAATTGTTCTTGTATTCTGCCATCAGGATGAAGCAATATTTAACTACAGGTTAAGCATTCCTAATCCAGAAATCCAAAAACCTCCAAAAAGTGAAAGTTTTTGAGTGTCGACACAATGCTTGGAGGCTTCCCTTTACTAAGTGAAGTTGACCAAAGAGTTTCCCTGGAGGATCTCAATATGCCTAGAGAGATTCCCCCCCCCACCCCCAGGGATGAGGGTGAGATCGTGGTTGCCAATCATTTGGATACAGACTGTGATTTATTTTCATTATGTGAGTGATAGGACAAAAAGTGATTTTTGTGTGTGGAAAAACTATTATTATTTTCAGTCTTCACAAAAGATAATGAAAACTGTAAAAGATTTATGTATTAATAAATTGTTGTTGTGTGCCTTCAAGTCATTTCTGACTTGTGGTGACCCTAACATGAACCTACCCTGGGATTTTCTTGGCAAGTTTCTTCATAGGGGGTTTGCCATTGCCATCTTCTGAATTGAGAGACTGTGAATTGTCCAGTCACCCAGTGGGTTTACATGGCCCAACCTGGGTTTGAACTCTGGCCCCTAAAGTCATAGCCCAATACTCAAACCACTACACCCATGAAGGCAAGTGTCACATATACATTTAACCTGGCCTTTTAAATTGTCTTCTCAGTAGAATCCTTTTTCACTGTTTCATTATACCTGTTTTGAAGTGTTTTTATGTTTTTAATGTTTCATTGTTTGCTTTTTTATTTGTTGTAAAAGTAAAATGGCTGTGGTAGGAATGCAGCATAAAACACTGTCTTTCTGGAAGCATCCAGTTGGCCACTATGTGAAATAGGATGCTGGAGGCAAACAGAAATTTGGTAGAGCAGAATCCGACAGAGCTCCATCAGCTGCAAAAACAAAGAAAAACTGAACTCCAAATCAACCCTCCCAAAATTACACAAAAAGGTTCCTTACCAAATGTCTGATTCCATTCCAAGTGTGGTAGGTCAAGGGGAAAGCTAAGGCAAACTTTGCTGAGTAGATGAGAGCAGGGCCCAGACTGAGGGACTTGATGAGCTCCAGATAGTCAGTGAAATGCCCTGGAAGTACCAAAGCACTTAAGCCAAAGAGCGACACTCCTGGAAAAACACATTTAAGGAAAAACAGGATTGCTAAAGAGCTATATAAATCAAACAAAATTAATTAGAATAGCCAACTCCCTAAATGCCATCCACTTCTTATAACAAACATGAAACAATTGGGAGGTACACAGCAGCTACAAGCACTCAAAAAGATAACCCCCTGCCTCTGCAAAAGCTTCTGGAAAATTCACATCCCAGACAATAACATGTTACCTAGCCTTCACTAGCAACTGGGCAAGAGGCAAGCCCTAAGGCCAAAGTCCAGAAACAAGTCTAGAAACAGCCAGCCTGAGGAGAGGAGAAAAAGCTGGCAAGGACCAAGACAACTTGGTCAGAATACATATGCCATCTGGGCACTGGAAGATGGGAGCAGTGTTTCTCTCTGCTACCTCTGGGCTTCTACTTTTTTCCTCCTTCTTTTCCTGACCAATTCCAGGTGGCACTACCAGGAAGGTTGACAGAGATGGTAGGGAAGAGCAAGCAAATTTAACAAGAGTGGAGCCTAACTGTTGGTAGATATCTAGCTGTTGTTAGATATTCTCCCTTCCAACCATTGGCCAGGTGCTTACAAATGCTATGTCTGCCACTATGGAGATGTATTGCATGACCCCACATCCAGATGTATTGTTTCTCTCTCTCTCTCTCTCAGCCCAATGCCTTCAAACAACTGCTTGGGAGCAGTCTGTTGAAATTCACAAAAACCATGGTGGCTGGGAGATTCTGGGAACTCTAGTCTAAAACGTAACATTTCTAAGCTTTGCATTAGATTTTACCACTTTATGAACAGTAGATAGTGGGGAGTTATAATTATTTAATGTTCCCTATACATTAACAAATAAACACTTGAGCAAATTAATACTCTTCTTTCTCTCTCTGGCCATCCAAATGTTTCAGGTAAAATCAATCAGGGCATGAAAGCAACATAGATAATGCTATTTACCCTCTACGTCTGATATTTATAAGTATACTTCCTCTGACAATAGAGGTTCCACTTATTTATCCCCATTTACTTGGGAGCAAATACCATTCAACTTAGAGGGCTTAAACTCCAAATATACACGGATAGAAACAGGCTCTTAAGACTGCAATTCTGTACATGCTTACAGTTGGCCTTCTGTATCCATAGATTCAACTATCCATGGCTTGAAAAAAAATAATCCAAAAAACAAACATTAATTCTGCCATTTTATATAAGGGAGACAATTTTATTACATCTGTTTTATATAATGGGACTTGAGCATCCACAGATTTTGGTATCCAAGGAAAAGAGAGTCCTGGAACCAAGCCCCAGCTAAGGACCCACTGTATTTTGAAGCCTGAGATGAAAGAAAAAGCTATACCATTTGAAACTGCAGATGGAAGGTCTCATTTCCTGAAATTGTTCTATGTTATTATGATAGAATAACAGCTCCTTCAAGAAAAAGCTAACACATATTGAGGAAATGACTTTGAGGAAGTTCTACCTGCAGGGATTTTTTCCAGAGGGACCACACACACCCATATCTACAGACCCACACTTGCAGTTTGAAGTGGTACATTCTGTTCTATCGCTGATAACAACATCACTGGTGAACAGAACAGAGAAAAAGGCAAAGCACCTAAACTCATTGCAACTCCTGTACCACGGTGGGAAATGGACATCATCATGGGGAGAGACCATCTGAAAGAGAAAAGACATAGTGATGCATGTCACGATGGTTATATACACTCTCATTAATATCAACAGGCAAGAAACTTCTCAGTATCAGCTGCTAGGACAATAGGTGCCCTAGTGAGCTATAATAGTCACAAAAAGACTAAAGCCATGGCTAAAGTTTTTGACCAGCCTCAGAAGTCTCACACTAGACACAATGTAGAAGTTTAGGGTGGGGTATTATTAATGTTAATCTATCTTGAATAGATTACTGCAGCACACTCTACGTGGGGCTGCCTTTGAAGACGGTTCGGAAACTTCAACTAGTCCAACGGATGACAGCCAGACTAATAACTGGAGCTTCATACAGGGAGCATACTACCCCCCTGTTATGTCAGCTCCACTGGCTACCGGTCCATTTCTGAGCTCAATTCAAAGTGCTGGTTTTGACCTTTAAAGCTCTATATGGTTCTGGCCCGGCTTACTTGTCCGAACGCATCTGCCCCTATGTCCCGCCTCGTAACTTAAGATCTTCTGGGGAGGCCCTGCTCTCGCTTCTGCCAGTTTTGCAATTGCAGCTGGCGGGGACGAGAAACAGGGCCTTCTCGGCATTGGCCCCCCGCCTGTGAAACGCACTTCCGAGTGAGATACAATCAACCCCATCCTTCCTGGCCTTTAGGAAGAAAGTAAAATCATGGTTGTAGGACCAGGCTTTTGCACATTAATGTAATGCAGCACTTCACTGGGACTGGCTAACGTTGATGGTCATAAGAACACGGATTACCACTTTGGGATATGGAAGGATCATATATTGAGATCTTAAACTGTTTGAGTGGTTAATTATTGTTGACTGTGCTTGTTTTAACTTGCTGTATTTATGTTTTAAATTGTATACTGCTGGCATCTAATGATTGCCTTGTAAGCCACAATGAGTCCCCCCCTCAGGGGTTGAGAAGAGCGGGTTAGAAATACTGTAAAATAAATAAATGTTATGCCAGTGTTTGCGGATGATGGCACTTTTATCTACAGATGTCTTCATGATAACACATATGGCTTTACTGAAATAAAGTTTTACCATCTGCAACACAGATTTGATTACTGAACTGAATGCCTGAAAGGGCAGTTCTTGATACCATGAAGCGAAATGACAACCAACACAGGTGCCAATAACACTATGGATGTAATTGTAACATCAATGAACAGGTCAGTCCAACTGGTCAGTAGGCTGGGGCAAAAGGGGGCATGTATAGTGGGGCCTCCATAACTGTGCTATGCCAATGTATCACTGGGTGCAGTAATGTACTATACAGGTGGTCAATCATTTGTGTGATTGAAAGGCCAGTGGCATGGTCAGTTGCACAAGGCATCGAAAAGTCTGGCAGGTGGGTGGGACAAGGGTAATGACTAGTGGCCACTGGCAGTACATCTGTGAACTTGTATGCATATGTTTGCAGTAGAACAGGAAGAAAGTGACCTGGTGCAGCCTGTACCTGCAAATGCCCTGTTTTGGCAGGTCGATCCTTGCAGACAAAGCAGGATGGGATGGACTGCCCATGTGTGTTCAGTCCATTGTGGAAGCTGGCAGTGTGGTCAGTGGGTTCTCCCTAAGAATCAGGAAACACTGGAGGTAATACAGCTTTTCCATCCTGTCTAGTCCCCTACATTCCATTTCAGGGAAAAGAAGGATGTAAGTGCAATAAATAAATAAATATAAAGCTGGACTGCAAGGGATATTCCCAGAATCTCATGGCAAGAGGTAACCTTAAGCTACATGTGCGTGTATATGACTTCAATTCTTCTGTCGACTTATGGCACCCCAATGAATTTCATAAAATTTTCTTAGCCTATATGTTGTTTTAAATTAGGGACGCATATTGGTTTGTCCTCACAAAGTCAATGGGAGGATTCAAAAAGTCTGGGTGTGCATTGCCCTATGATATCAACGCTTTGTTGCTCCTGTTAAGTCATGGAGAGCTTCACCATATTTGGTGAGAGTGTTTACACCTTTTTGCAAAATGTACAATTTATTTTATTGTTTGTTTCAATTTTATTTTGAGTCAAGATGGCACTAAATTGAGATTGACATACTTTGGAGATAACATGAGTGACGCATGAAAAAGACAATAATGCTTGATGTTCCTTTTTTGCCATTTAAATCTGGGAATTTAATTTACAATGTAGGGAAGGTAGGAAGAGAACTAGTGCTCAGTCATGAACTATAGGAACTGCAAAATGGCCTAGGAAGAGCAAACCATTACAGCTAGCTCTGTGTCTGCACTCAGAATTATGTGAAGAATCTAGCTAGAGGAGAAAAAAGGACTGAGGAATCTGTGGAGGTGGCTGAGAAATGACATTACTCCAGTGGTAGGAATCTTGGGAGGGCAGTGGAAGAAAAAAAGAGCAAAGAAGTAAAAAAAAAAAAGAACACACAAATGTAAAATTCAAGGCTGTCATTGCCTCTTTCAGTTGAAACAGGGCTGCAGATTCTACAAAGAAAACTCAAAGTTGGTTCTCAGAATGCAATGTGTGAAATCAAGGTTGCAATTTTGTCCCCAAAGAGCCAGTGTGGTGCCATGTTAGAGTAAAATACTTGGACCAGGGAGAACTCAATTTAAATCCCATCTCAACCATATAGCTTCCTGGGAGACCTTGGGCAAGTTACAACTACATAGCTTAATCTAATCATCATTCTGCTTTGTTCACTGAATTTTATAGCAGTTTCTTATGTCATTAGCCGCTGCCTGGGTCTAAAGAGCAAATCATGCCTGAATTCTCCCTAGAAGCCAAGATGACTAAATTGAGACTGTCATACTTTGAACATAATATGAGCAACTCATTAAAACATACAATGATGATTGACAAGGTAGAAGGCAATAGTAAAAGAAGACAACTGTATTACAGGTGAGTAGACTCGAGCAGGCTATAGCCCTGTGTTTGGAAGACCTGAGCAGAGCAATTGATAACAGAGTGACCCGGAAGCTCTCATTCATAGAGGTGCTATAAAATTAAGTCAACATGATGGCAGTTAATAAAGATAAATCTTGTTTGCTTAGGCATTCCGGGATAAGAAGTCATGGTGCACCTCTACTGTCTTTCCCTCCTTAACAAATTTTCCTAACAGTACCAAAAAATTTTTTTTTGTGTGTGTAAGAATAAGCAGTGAATAAGCACTGGAAAGCAACAAGATTGTTGTAATAACTATATATACTCATGCGTACAACTGAAAATTTTTAGTTTGGATTTTGAATAATTTATTCTGAGTTTACAAATGAGTTTAGTATGGTTCAAAGGGCAGAGAAGCTCGGGTTAGATTGTTCTAAGAAGATTAGCACATCCTTCCTTAGAGGTCTTTAAGCAGAGGCTGGATGGCCATCTGTCGGGGATGCTTTGATGGAGAGTTCCTGCATGGCAGGGAGTTGGATTGGATGGCCCTTGTGGTCTCTTCCAACTCTATGATTCTATGATCTGAAAAAAGGTTTGCTTTGTGGACTTTCTCACTAATTTTGGAGCTGCTGATGTTTTCATTGTCTTTAATCAACTTGGCTGCATATTAGTGTTTTTTTGCATTCTTCCCTGACTCCTCACTAGACATCACCACTGTGGATTAACTGCTGCCACCACAGGCACCATGTGTCTGAACTCAAGCTTTCCAAGATTCCTTATGTCTTGGAGGCTCAAGTTATAATACAAAAATAATGATTTATTAAACGGAAATTGACTATAATATCAGATTATTTATTTAATACATCTAAACCCTGCCAGATCTAATGATGACTCACATTTCTCATTCATCTCTCTCACACAGATGCTAGATAACTTTGACCCGGACTCTTCTAATCTTTATTTCTAACTCTTCTGACCTCTCAAATTCCTCCACCAAACTAATTCCTAATCTTGGCATACTCCACTTTCATCCCTAAACATCATCCTCTTTAAAATCCCCTCAATTATTCAACCAATCACCACCAATTGCCAAAATTGTATCCTCTCACTTCTCCCGACAGATACTTACTTTATAACATATACTACGTATTCCATACATAACCCCCATTTATCTTACTTTATCTGATAAATGCAACATTTTCCAGTTGAGCACACAGAGTTCTGACTCTTGGTCAATTAGGTTTAATAGTGCAAATCTATTTTCAACATGGCCTTTAAATTCTGTAGGGGCCTCACAGAGACAGTGTGACAGTTATGAAGATTAACCTCCACTAGATACCAGTCTGTGCTTCTTGGGCAGAAAGGAAGGAAATAATTGTACCTAACCCTTTTTCTAAGGAAGTGTAACATTCAATTAAATCACCTCAACCAACACTTCCCTGCCTCTTATCTAAGATAGCTCTTACTGGTAGATGGTGATATGAGGTGATAAAGGGCGGCTTGACCGAGTGTTCTTGTCCCAAAATTGGGCCATTTCCTCTTTTGCTGTCGTTGCCTTGGAGACCAGACTGGAACAAAAAACAGTGTGGATGTTATTTATGGCATTTATTAAGCGTACCTTCATTCAAAAATGGGTCTCAGATATACACAGGAGTTTGAAACGTCTATTTTAAATGGAAAACATAAAACATTAAAGAGCAATACATTCAAATAGAGAGGAATAAATATGACTAGGTAATGAGTGAAAAAATATCCTAGTTTTAGTATGCATGAACAGAAAGCTTTTAACTAGTCGCTGAAATGCAAATGCAGGCTGATATGGGAAGAGATTTTCCAGATGTTTGCGTGCATTTTTGTTCCTCTGTAAGAACATCAAGAGAGCCCCACTAGATCCACTATAGCCCAATATCCTATTTTCCATAGCAGAAAGTCCAATTTCTGCTGGGTTGCTGACATGTGATTCTGCTGCTCCAGGGATACTCCAGATTTTTTTTTTTTTACTAGGCTTTGGGTTAGCTGTTTCATTAGCAAACACATTATCCAAGAACAATTTTGTGTGCCAAATGACAACTTTACTCTCACATATTTCAAGTCGTTTCCAATTTATGATGACCCTTAGGTGATCCTATCACAGGGTTTTCTCTCTTTGAGTCCAAGAGTGTTACTTGCCCAAGATTTCCATGGCCAAGCAGGGATTTGAACCCTGTTCTCCAGAGTCTAACGTTCTCCCGTTCTCCAATGTTCAAACCACTACATCATGCTGGTCCTCACTCTCATACACATACATACACATAAATAATAGCATAATATCCAAAAACAACCCCTAACTGCCAAAATGTTGTTAGTTGCGTGATCCCTGCTTGGTCATGGAGGTCTTATCATGGCTAGAAGTCACTGACACAGCAAACTCTTATGGATTCAACCCTTCCACACTATACCTTTAATTCTGGCGTTTCATTTATTCATTGCACTTTTAAACTGCTCATTAACCAAAGTTGGCTAGGCAGTGCGCATTCTGTTAAAATATTAAATACAACAAAAGATTGATAAAGAAGCAAGATGAAGGTTAAAAACTAGCAAGGAAAATAAAGTATTTCTCCATGCAAAACAAGCAACAAATGAAAAGTACACAGATTTGAAAGCCTCAGTATTATTCTTGAAAAAGTAAAAGATTCCTCTTCTACTGAAAAACCTATAAAGCAGGCAGCTTTCTAGGGAGAGCACACTACAACCGTGTTACCAAAGATAAAATCCTGTTTTCTTGAAGCAACTTCATCTGGGACACCAGAGGAGGATGTTGGATGTGACCTCAATGGCACCTGCCAGAGATGCGTTCCTCCATGCCACATCCCACCCACCCCAATTATTCAAACTTTTAAAAACTGCCAGTTTTTTTTAAAGGGGGGGGGGGGAGATTGAAGGCCCTGGAGAACTTAAAAGCAGCCTGGGGTCCATATGTGGTCTGAAGGCCTCACTTTCCTCACTCTCATATTAGAGTCTGGGTAGTTAAGTGTGGGAGAAACTGTTCCTACAAGCAATCTTTCTGCAAACTTTAACTGTTAAAAAGCAGTATTTACCAGAATGTCATTTGTACAAATCCCTTTCACTGGAGGCTAGATGGGGATCCTGGGTCTCCAGGGCTGAGCCAAGATTCAAACCCTGGTCTCCAGTCAAACTGTTGTTGCAGTTAATAAATCTTCTGTTCTGTGGAATTCAGAGGACTTCTGTTTTATGAATTTTTCTATTTTATGTGCCTTGTTTTAGCCAAACCATTAGGTCACACAGCTTAATACTATCTACATTCTCTGACAATGCGAGCCACAGATGATGGCGAAATGTCAGGAATAAACTCTTTTAGAATATGGTCACATAGCCTGAAAAACCCACAAAAAACTATGGAAGCCAGCCGTGAAAGCCTTCGACTTCACATTGTCTGTCTTGTCTGGCAGAATTTAACATTTTCAGACATGACTCTCTTCCCTAGTCCTACTTAGAGATGCTGAGGACTGACATATGCAAAACACATGTTCAACCACTATACTTATCCCTGTGGTTTGGGCAAATTATTTTAATGAAATTCAATACCACAAGATATGGTGATGGCCATCAACATAAATCTGCTTTTAAAAAGAGATTTGACAAGTGCATATAGAATAAGGCTATCAAGGGTGACTAGTCACAAAGACTTTATGTCACATCCAGGACCAGAAGCAGTATGGTTTTCAACATCAGTTGCTACATTAAAATAGCAGGAAAGGCCCTCGAGTCAGTCAGCCAGTAAACACTGTTGGATGCATCATACTGCGATTTCTTAAAAGACACACCCTCAGGTTATTGAAGGCACCAATTGTAGGATTAACACCCTGCCACTCTTTTTAATAGTAAGTGAACTGTGGAATATACGGAGATGAAATTCGACAAGAAGAGGAAATCTCATGAAGATCCGGACAAGATCCTAACAGGAGAAGGAGGAGGAGAATTAACACAGCTCTTTTACTGTTAAAAACATACGGCTGTGTGGAGAGCCCTGGACCAAGACGAACGCAGAGGCAGCGCCGGCCAGCTAATCTGAAAGAAAATAAAAATTTTGTGTTATATTTACAAATGGAAGCTCATTCTTCCTGGTAGCCAAGAATGCAATATGTAACCTTATGCAGGCGTCTCTCAGCCTCAGTCTAAATGGATTTTGAAACAAAGGCCAAAATAGATGGGAAGGATACCAAGGATACTCTGTGATATCTTTCTCACGGTTTCCACTCAGGTCAGTTCCTGGCCCAGCGCAGAACCAGGCGTTCATAAAACCCACCCACTGCATGGCACAGGTCTGCAACTGCCACACACCACTTGCCTGCTGCTGTCATCACATCCTCTCTGAATGCCCCTGGCTACACCCGCAAGGTCAGGCACCCATTTCCAACATCACTAGCAAAGTCGGGGGCCTTCAGAGAGTATGTGACAGTGGCAACAGGTAAAGGGCACATGGGTACATACAGTTTGCTGGCTCTCACAGCACAGGTCCTCAGAAATGGGTGCAAACAGAGGAGGGCGACCAAAATGGTGAAGGGTCTGGAAACCATTCCCTATGAGGAGAGACTTAGGGAGCTGGGAGTGTTTAGCCTGGAAAAGAGACGGTTAAGAGGTGATTTGATAGTGCTGTTTAAGTAACTGAAGGGGTGTCATATTGAGGAGGGAGCAATCTCGTTTTCTGCTGTTCCAGAGAATCAGACATGAAACAATGGATGCAAGTTACAGCTTCTTGACAGTTAGAGCTGTTGGACAGTGGAGTGCACTCCCTAGCAGGGTGGTGGAGCCTCCTTCTTTGGAGATTTTTAAACAAAGGCTGGATGGCCATCTGTCCAGAGTGCTTTGATTGTGAGTTCCTGCATGGCAGAATGGGGTTGGACTGGATGGCCCTTAGGTTGTCTTTCAACTCTATGATTCTATGGTCTTTTGAGACCAGATATTGGGTTGGGATTGGGCCAGTTCCACAGGATCCAAATCTAGTCTGCCCAATCCTTGCCCAGGGCCAGCCTTTGTCATCAGGCCGGGGGAACACAGGCCTTTTGGCCCACGTGGATGGGGCCAAAGAGTTTCATTTTTAAAACTGTAGCATTAAAAATATATGGAGGCAACATACTTGTACTCATTTTCTCTCACACACTCTCTTAATATCTAGCCTTTCTCCCAGAGCTAGAACTCAAGATGATTTGTAATATATTTTAATATATCATGTAATATATTTTAAAACAGATGCAGCCAAATACACTTTACGTTTTACTATTCAAACACTTTAAAATCAATTTGTTGTTGTGTGCCTTGAAGTTGTTTCCGACTTATGGCAATCCTAAGGCTATCATGAGGTTTTCTTAGCAAGTTCCTTCAGAGGAGGTTTGCCATGGCCATCCTCTGAGGCCAAGAGAGTGTGACTTGCCCAAGGTCATCCAGTGGGTCTCCATGGCTGAGCCAGGATTCAAACCCTGGTCTCCAGAGTCCTGGAGACCTGCCCTGATTAATATTCAATTAAAACTGGACTTTTTCTTTTTGGGATTGATGGATGCAGAGTTGGAAAAGAATCAAGGAAGATTGCTTCGATATATGATCATGGCAGCAAGATTGTTTTACACTCAAAGATGGAAGAATCCAACACTACCTACTATGAAGGAATGGTGTTGAAACTGAGAAAGTTGGCAAAAACGGATAAATTGTCTGGTTTGATTAGAGGAAGATCATTAGTGACATTTCTTAAAAATTGGAAACTCCTTTGGAAATTGACTTGGTAATTTTTGGTTTTGGTGATAGATTACTGAAAGAAGGGCATATGTTATCAAAGAGGCTTGCAAAAGTTAAAACAAACTCAATTAAATGTGGTTACAAAAAGAGAGATTAAAAATGTATCAAAAGTTGTTATAATTAAAAGCATACCCAGAATTAAAACCTTTTAAACAGATCCCCCCTTTTTTAAAAAATGAGCATGACACTGTTTATCCTGTCCTTCCCCAAGGAGCCCAGGGCAGCTTACATGTCCTTACTTCCACAAAAGCTTTCTGAGGTTAAATTCAGACTTAAAGATAGCAATCGGCCTGAAGTCACCCAGAGAGCTTTGTGGCTAACTGGGGACTTAAACCTGAGCCTTCTCAGTACTAGTCTGACATACTAACATCTACTATGCTATCTATTGCTCTAGAGGGGTTGCATTAGACTACAACCATCATTGTACATATGCAACTTGATGCAAGGACATCCAATCTGAGAAGACTGTTCTGGAGTTGTGAACAAACTCTGAGTTTTGTCCCCTATCTTTTTTTATCCAGATAGAAAACTCCATGATCAGCCATTTGGTTGTCTCTGCTTTGGGAAAGCAGATCCATTCAGATGGAATAAGAGAGCCTTTGAAAGGAACTTGAGATTGTGTCCCAGGTGGCAGTTTGGTGGCTGATTCACTGAGAACATCAGTGCTGACGGTGCAGTTCATCTTCCTTTGCTCACTAAACGGAAACCGCCAAAAGCAGGCGATAAAATAGGTCCTGCAAAGAGAACCATCCAAGGACTGAAGAGCTAAGCACTGCTGCCTGCTTTTAGGTTGGGAGAAGACAGAAAGAAAGAGGATTAAAAAATAAATAAACTTATTTCCATTACACTACTTTGTGTTATTCGACATGCAGAGGTAGGTCACCATCACGGCTCAGTGAGCATCACATTTCTTTTTCAAACTGACACATTGGGGAAGAGACAAATGAAAGGTTTAAGGGTTTTTTTTATTATTACAGTGGTCCCCCGGGTTACGAAGGTAATCCGGAACGGATTACCTTTCGTAACCCGGAAATCTTTGTTTCCCGGGGGACCGCTTTAGAAGACGGACCACGCGGCCGATTTAAAGGGGCCGCGCGGTTTTTCTTCTTCGCATCCCGGGGGATCCTTCGGATCCCGGGGGATGTTTTGCGGTCCCGCCAGTTTCGTTCCCCGGGGATTTCGTAACCTGGGGGACCACTGTATTATTACATAGACACACCAGGGCCCAGGGGCCACAGAAGCTATTTTGGACAGATCCATTGTCCGGATGACATTCAAAGGTGACCCAACAGTAAGATATGGGTGGGGGAGAGGAAAGAGACTCACAATCCGTCTGTCACAGCTCAAAGATTTTGGGAATGTGGGCTGAAATCTACTTCATCTGAAGAACCGGCTGGTGTGCGAGTTAATGCACCTGACAGTCTGAGTATTAGAAGTGTGAACTGGGAGATAGCTGCCAAGAGCGATGGAAGTTTTTCTATCGCTGTGTCTTTCTGTGGGCAAGATCAAGCTCTTTCATAAAACAGGCAATAAATACAGTGAATGTGGTCATTTCTGTCCCCGCTGCAAGGTTCCTATCCAGGCAACGAGCAAACATATGTCTCTTTCAGACACTTCCCTTTGGGGAGTAGTAACTGACTTTTTTTCTTAAGAGGTGTATGCATACCTACATACATATATAAGGGTACATCACACACCACAACTTCGACATTGAAATATGAACTAGAATTACAGTAATCATAATGATCATATCTGTGAATTTCTTTTCAGTCCACCCAGGCCTCCAAAAATAAACAGCGTCCAGCTACTACATTAAATGACCAGCCTGAGAGATAGGATGGGAACCAGTTTAGGACTGCTTCTCCAGACCTCTGGCCTGTTCCATATGGTTATTTGTTAACTAAAAACAGGGGCAAAGTGCTGTAAAACGCAATTGAGACCAAAATAATGTGATGAATTCTTCAGAGAAGCTGCAAAATGAAGACCAGACTTACGAAAGTTGTGTGGCGCCTCAAAGACTTTTATAGGCATACATTTCCATGTACAAAACCAACTTCCTCAGATGCACGGAGTGGTGTCTCATCAGATTACTTAGATTTGTACTTGTGACCGTTAACAAACAGCAGTTGCGTGACACATTTGCTGTTTATCAAAACAAGAAAGCCACAAAAGTCTGGGTAAAATAAAGTAAATTGGTCTTTACCAAAGGAGAGTATCATAGAATCATAGAGTTGGAAGAGACCACAAGGGCCATCCAGTCCAACCCCCTGCCATGCAGGACCTCCAAATCAAAGCATCCCTGACAGATGGCCATCCAGCCTCTGCTGTATGCTGTATGCGCTGCAAGATTAACATGGTTACCTCCCCTTAAAAGACTTAATCTATGACAACAAGAAATCACATTAAGCCTGTAATCCTAAACACTTTAAGTGACGTTGTAAATCCCACTGAAGTCAGTACAACATCTATGTAGAGGAGGGGTGGTCCAGGGGACAGTTCTGAATCCACTAAGGACCCACTAGAGGCCACATCCCTGCAAATGTGTGTTTTGAATTCACCCTCTGAGAAAATTAGAATCCTAGAATCATAGAGCTGGAAGAGACCACAAGGGCCATCCAGTCCAACCCCCTTCTGCCATGCAGGAACTCTCAATCAAAGCATCCTTGACAGATGGCCTTCCAGCCTGTTTAAAGACCTCCAAAGAAGGAGACTCTCCCATTCTCTGAGGAAGTATCTTCCATTATCAAACGACAATGTTGAGGTGGAATCTCTTTTCCTGTAGCTTGCATTGATTGTTCTAGGTCCTATTTTCTGGAGCAGCAGAAAACAAGCTTGCTCTATTCTCAAAATGACACCCCATCAACATATCATCTTTTAACTGTCTCTTATCCAGAGTAAGCATACCCAGCTCACTAGGTCTCTCCTCATAAGGCATGGTTTTCAGACCCTTCACCATTTTAGTCACCCTCCTTTGGACATGCTCCAGATTGTCAACATTGGCGCAACCATAAGGCAAGGTTGGGAGACCTCTCCAGAAAAAAAAACCCCACACCCTCTACACACACACATGCTTTAAGGGAGAAATAAAAAAAAATTCCATAATCCAAAATTCTCTTTTCTGAAGCAAGTAAACAAAAAAGAACTATGAAGCATAGCCCATTGGCTGTGCACTGCCCACCAGTGATATAAAACATCCTTATGGTTTTGCTAGCCATGCCATATTGACTCCCTCTTGGGAGATCCATTGATACTGCTCTGCCGTCGGAGACTGCTAATTCAATCTCTGGGCAGAATCTGCTGAAAAGTACTTAAAAGCCTTTCAAATGGGCAATATCAAAATGCTGGATTGGATTTAGACTTAAAGCAGGCTCACTCAAATCACAGAATCGTAGCGTTGGAAGAGACCCCAAGGGCCATCCAGTCCAACCCCATTCTGCCATGCAGGAGCTCTCCATCAAAGCATCCCTAACAGATGGCCATCCAGCATCTGTTTAAACACCTCCAAAGAAGGAGACTCCACCACTCTCTGAAGGAGCGTCTTCCACTGTCAAACAGCTCTTGCTCTCCGGCAGTTCTTCCTAATCTTGAGGTGGAATCTCTTTTCCTGTAGTTTGAATCCATTGCTCCAATTCCTTTTGTTTGGTGCTGCAGAAAACAAGCTTCCTCCCTCCTCAATACGACACCCCTTCAAATACTTAAACAGGGCTATCACCTCTTAGCCTTCTCTTTTCCAGGCTAAACATACCCAGCTCCCTAAGTCTCTCCTCATAGGGAATGGTTTCCAAATGAAGGACTTAAGCCATTTGCACATGGAGACATGTCACAAACTGACATCCACATCAACATTTAAGCTTACATTGTTATTGTTGCTTGCCTTCAAGTTATTTCTGGCTTATGGCAACTGTCAGGACCCGGAACAATGGATGCAAGATACAGGAAAAGAGATTCCACCTGAACATTAGGAAGAACTTCCTGACAGTAAGGGCTGTTCGACAGTGGAACGCACTTCCTCGGAAGGTGATAGAGTCTCCTTCCTTGGAGGTCTTTAAGCAGAGGCTGGATGGCCATCTGTCAGGGATGCTTTGATTTGGATTTCCTGCATGGCAGGGGGTTGGACTGGATGGCCCTTGTGGTCTCTTCCAACTCTACGATTCTATGATTCTATGATTCTACCTAGAGATTTTTAGGTAAAAAAAAAGAAGTAGTGTTTTATTTGCATTTTCCCCACTTTCACAGGGGCCTTGGACTCCTAAGCCCAATGAATGTGGAAGGTCCAGTGTACATACAAACAAAACAAAAAGCTTCATTTATGTACCGCTTCATACCGCCTAAGCAGTGTCTAAGCGGTTTACAACTGTAAGCTACTTGCCCCCAAACAATCTGGGTACTCATTTTAGCGACCTCGGAAGGATGCAAGCCTGAGTCGAGCTTGAGCCCTTTTGCTGGTCTTGAACTCGCAGCCTTATGGTTTTGAGTGAGTGGCTGCAGGACAGGCATTTAACCACTGCGCCACCAAGGCTCTTGGTATTATACACTGGGCCCTTGTTATCCACTGGAGTTTGGTTCCAGGACCCTCCGTGGATAACAAAATCCGTGGATGCTCAAGTCCCATTCAATATAATGGCCCAACAAAATGGGTGCTCTCTATATAAAATGGAAAATCAAGGTCTGCTATTTGGAATTTATACTTTTTTGGGAATATTTTCAAGCCGTGTACGCTCAACTCCATGGATAAAAAAAAACCGTGGATAAGGAGGGCCAACTGTACTTTCATAGACTATCCTTGCACTGTACTGGTGCACACTGAGACCTGCCTTTGCGATGCCGCACGCTTAAACTTTGGCATTCTTTAATTTTATTAGGGGTGCACCTGAGCCAAGATGCAATATTTCCACGTGGCGTAATGCTTTGAGCGTCGGAGGCTCCGGCTCTGGAGGCTAGGGTTCGAATCCAGCTCGGCCGTGGAAACCCACTGGGTGATTTTGGGCGAGTCACACTCTCTCAGCCTCAAAGGAGGGCACACCCCCTCTGAAGAAACGGGCCAAGAAAACCCAGTGATAGGCCTCGAAAGCACACAACACTCACATAAGAAAATATGTCATAGTAAATATAACTATAACGTAACTGTAAATAAAGCATATTTATATATATGAGCCCTTTCCACTTTCCTTCTTTTTCTGGAATGCCCTCCATTTTGGGGTGTCTTTTCCTCCTTTGCATTAAGGACACCTGGTCACCCTGAACCCATATAAAGATCAATTCATGCCTCTTCGTCCTGCTCAAAATGGAGGACTATTTGGAATTCCTTCTGGACAGAAAACCGACAACGGAAGGCAACCCGATCTCCTTCTAGGAGTGTTTTTAGCTTTTATTTGGTCTGGTCCTCCCTTTCTCTAGAAGGTCCTCCATTTTGCAGTGCCTCGTCCCCTTTTGTGATTTAGGCAGGGTGACCAGACCCATCCTCCTTTTCCAGGGCCTGTCCTCCATTTTCACCTTCTGCCCAGGAGGAGCTCCCGAAAAAGTCCTCCATTTCGACCTTCTGTCCTGGAGGAATGCGCCAAATGTCCTCCATTTCAACCTTCTGTCCCCCAAGTGTCCTCCATGTCAAGTGTCCTCCATCCCAGCCTTCTAACCCCCAAATGTCCTCCATTCCAGCCTTCTAACCCCCTAGTGTCCTCCATTTCAACCTTCTACCCCCAAATGTCCTCCATTTCAACCTTCTAACCCCCAAATGTCCTCCATTCCAGCCTTCTAACCCCCAAATGTCCTCCATTCCAGCCTTCTAACCCCCTAGTGTCCTCCATTTCAACCTTCTACCCCAAATGTCCTCCATCCCAGCCTTCTAACCCCCAAATGTCCTCCATCCCAGCCTTCTAACCCCCAAATGTCCTCCATTCCAGCCTTCTAACCCCCTAGTGTCCTCCATTTCAACCTTCTACCCCCAAATGTCCTCCATCCCAGCCTTCTAACCCCCAAATGTCCTCCATCCCAGCCTTCTAACCCCCAAATGTCCTCCATCCCAGCCTTCTAACCCCCAAATGTCCTCCATTTCAACCTTCTAACCCCCAAATGTCCTCCATCCCAGCCTTCTAACCCCCAAATGTCCTCCATTCCAGCCTTCTAACCCCCAAATGTCCTCCATTTCAACCTTCTAACCCCCAAATGTCCTCCATCCCAGCCTTCTAACCCCCAAATGTCCTCCATCCCAGCCTTCTAACCCCCAAATGTCCTCCATCCCAGCCTTCTAACCCCCAAATGTCCTCCATTTCAACCTTCTAACCCCCAAATGTCCTCCATCCCAGCCTTCTAACCCCCAAATGTCCTCCATTCCAGCCTTCTAACCCCCAAATGTCCTCCATTTCAACCTTCTAACCCCCAAATGTCCTCCATCCCAGCCTTCTAACCCCCAAATGTCCTCCATTCCAGCCTTCTAACCCCCAAATGTCCTCCATTTCAACCTTCTAACCCCCAAATGTCCTCCATTTCAACCTTCTAACCCCCAAATGTCCTCCATCCCAGCCTTCTAACCCCCAAATGTCCTCCATCCCAGCCTTCTAACCCCCAAATGTCCTCCATCCCAGCCTTCTAACCCCCAAATGTCCTCCATCCCAGCCTTCTAACCCCCAAATGTCCTCCATTTCAACCTTCTAACCCCCAAATGTCCTCCATCCCAGCCTTCTAACCCCCAAATGTCCTCCATTCCAGCCTTCTAACCCCCAAATGTCCTCCATTTCAACCTTCTAACCCCCAAATGTCCTCCATCCCAGCCTTCTAACCCCCAAATGTCCTCCATTCCAGCCTTCTAACCCCCAAATGTCCTCCATTTCAACCTTCTAACCCCCAAATGTCCTCCATTTCAACCTTCTAACCCCCAAATGTCCTCCATCCCAGCCTTCTAACCCCCAAATGTCCTCCATTCCAGCCTTCTAACCCCCAAATGTCCTCCATTTCAACCTTCTACCCCCAAATGTCCTCCATCCCAGCCTTCTAACCCCCAAATGTCCTCCATCCCAGCCTTCTAACCCCCAAATGTCCTCCATTTCAACCTTCTGTCCCCCAACTGTCCTCCATTCCAGCCTTCTGTCCCCCAAATGTCCTCCATTTCCACGTTCTTTCCCGGAGGAACGCCCCCCAAAAGTCCTCCATTTCAGCCCTCTCTCCTGGAGGAGCTCCCCCAAACGTCCTCCATTTCGAGGAGGACCCAAAAGCAGCCTATGAGTGTTCCCAGCTTCCCCTGGGCCTTGTCCTCCCTTTCCCTGGAGTGTCCTACATTTCGTCCTCCTTTGGGGCGAGGACCCCTGCCTGCCTTTCTCCCCCTCACGGGCTCCCGGGCGCCCCAAAGCGGCCTCCTTCCCCGGCGTCTGGCTCCCCAGGGTCCCCCATCGGGCCCTCGGGCCTCCCTTCGCCTTCCCTTCCCTTCACCTCAACAGAGACGCCGCCATCTTGGCTAAAAGTCGCTCCTTTTTCGCCAACCGGAAGTGCCTCTGCCCTACTTCCGGCGCCAGAGGGGGAGAAGGGCGGAAGTGAGTGAAGCCCGGCAGAAACAGTCCCGTCTGGGCGCGGCTTCGACTGCCCCGCTGGCTCACGGGAGGCGAGGGGATGCTGGGAAGTGTAGTTTTTAAGAGACTCTGTCAGAGAAAGGCAGCTCTGGGGCCCTCAAGAAACTGCCATACCCCCTAAGCTGAAATTATGTATATACATCATCATTAACATTATTTTTTTTTATTATTTTTTTATTATTTAATTATTTAGATATTTAATTTATTTGCTTATGTAAATCATCTATGTATTTTGCGTATTTGTTTATCCACTTTTGTAAACCGCTTTGATCTTTTTTGGGAAGGCGGTATATAAATAAATTATTATTTTTAATTTTTAGATAATTAATACTTATTAATACATAACATAATTGTATAATTACATAATTAATTATATATAATTATATAATTACATTATTAATATACAATATAATTGTATAATTACATGATTAATATATAATATAACTATATAATTACATTATTAATATATAATACAATTATAAAATTACATGATTAATATATAATACATTTATAAAATTACATTATTAATACATAATACAATTATATAATTACATTATTAATATATAATATAATTATATAATTACATTATTAATATATAATACAATTATACAATTACATTATTAATATATAATATAATTGTTTAATTACATTATTAATATATAATACAATTATACAATTACATTAGTAATATATAATATAATTGTATAATTACATTATTGATATATAATACAATTATAAAATTATATTCTTAATATATAATATAATTATACAATTACATTATTAATATATAATACAATTATAAAATTACATTCTTAATATATAATATCATTATATAATTACATTATTAATATATAATACAATTATAAAATTACATTCTTAATATATAATATCATTATATAATTACATTATTAATATATAATTTAATTATACAATTTCATGATTATATATGATTACAGTAAACTGCAATTCCGACTCAGCTAAGTTATACACTGTTCTTATGATATATATATATAGATATATAATTGTAATTAATTATAATTACAATAAATAATAATACCCACTAATCTGAATGTTCATTATCATTATTATTAATATTTCTATAATTAATATAATAATGAAAAAATAATATAATATATATAATTACATAATTACATAATTAATATATAATACAATTATATAATTACATAATTATATATAATTACAGTAAACTACAATTCCTACTCAGCTGAGTTATGCACTGTTATTATGATTACATATATATATATATATATATATAATTTTAATTAATTATAATTACAATAAACAATAATACCCACCAATCTGAATTTTCATTATCATTATTATTAATATTTATATAATTAATATAATTATGATAAAATAATATTATATAATTATATAATTACATTAATTAATAATAATTACAATAAACTACAATTCCTACTAAGCTGAGTTATGCCTATATATATGTAAATTTTATATGTAATTGTAATTAATTATAATTACAATAAACTACAATTCCCACTAAGTTGAATTATACATTATTATAATAATTATTTTTAATTATATAATTGCAATTAATTATAATTGCAATAAACTAAAATTCCCACTAAGCCATTTTATATATAATTGTAATTATTTATAATTACAATAAACTAGAATACCCACTAAGTTATACATTGCTATTATAATTATTTTAAATATCTATCTATCTATCTATCTATCTATACATATACACACACAAATTATATATATATATATATATATATATATATACACACACACACACACATACATTTTTATATATAAATATAATTAATTATAATTATAATCAACTACAGTTCCCACTAAGCTGAGTTATACATTCTTGTAACTATTTTTAATTTATACACACACACACATGATTGTAATTAATTATAATTATAATAAACCACAATTCCCACTAAACTGAGCCAGGGCAGTTAAAGTGGTTTCAAACTGGATTATTTGTGCAGTGTGTTTTGGACCTCTGTGTGCTTCTTTTTTAATTGGTGGTACAGCATCTATAGAGCTGCATCCACACTGCAGAAATAATCCAGTTTGGCACCGCTTGAGCTGCCATGGCTCAAAGCTATGGAATTCTGGGATTTGTACTTTGTTCTGGCACCAGAGCTCTCTAACAGAGAAGGATAGATATCTCACAAAACTACACTTTCCAGCGGTGTCAAACTGGATTATTTCTGCAGTGCAGATATTACAATCTTCAACTGCCATGGATCAAAGTTATGGGATTTTGGGAAATGCACTTTGTTCTGTCACCTCTTCCTTTTCCAGGAGATGTCCTACATTTCAGCCTTGTGTCCAGAAAGAATTCCAAAATAATAATAATAATAATAATAATAATAATAATAATAATACTGTAATAAAATCTTTATTTATATACCGCCCTTCCACAGATCAGAATGTCCTCCATTCTGGGCATGACTAAGAAGTATGAATTTATAGTCATGTTTTTATCTCTTATTTGGTAATGACCTTTCTTGAATGTCCTACATTTTGAGGCCCCTTGTCCGTCCTGTAAATTGCACAGTGCTGGAAGACTGGAAATCTCAAGATGGAAGACTGATGGAGAAGGCTGTGCAACCTTTGGCTGATGGAAAAACTCTCAAACGACATTCAGTCCTGGATTAATAGTATGAAGTTTATCAGACCACGGAAATTGGAAGTATAATCTAATGGCGATCCAAACGCAATCATGGGGTTTCACGTTATTGCGAATTAAATCATCTCACGCAATTTCGGGCAAAAGGGAAGTCAATTCGAATGCAATCACAGGTTTCACGTTATTGCGTATTAAATCATCTCACGCAATTTCGGGCAATGGGTGGTCATTTTCGGCTAATGCGAAGTCATTCCGAACGCAATGGGGTTTCACATGAATTCGCTTAGACTAGCGAATTCACGTGAATTCAAATTGACTTGTATCGAAGTACGTGTGAAAGGGATCTAGGAGTCCTAGTAGACCACAAGTTGAACATGAGTCAACAGTGTGATGCGGCATTTAAAAAGGCCAATGCAATTCTGGGCTGCATCAATAGAAGCATAGTGTCTAGATCAGTAGTTCTCAACCTTCCTAATGCCACAACACTTTAATACAGTGGTCCCCCGGGTTACGAAAACCCCGGGGTATGAAAGAGCCGGGGCTGGAAAAATGGCCCCGGTTTGCGAAAAAAACCCCGGGGTACGGAAAAAAGAAAAAGCGCCGGCCCTTTAAATTTGCCGCGCGGCGCTACAAAGAAAGCGGTCCCCCGGGTTACGAAGACTTCCGGGTTACGAAAGGTAAGCCGGAACGGATTACTTTCGTAAGCCGGGGGACCACTGTACAGTTCCTCATGCTGTGGTGACCCCTAACCATAAAATTATTTTCATCGCTACATGCAAATATGTGTTTTCTGATGGTCTTAGACCACCCCTGTAAAAAGGTCGTTCGACACCAAAGGGGTCGAGAGGGGTTGAGAACTGCTGGTCTAGATCAAGGGAAGTAATACTGTAGTGCCGCTCTATTCTGCTTTGGTCAGGCCCCACCTGGAATACTGTGTCCAGTTCTGGGCACCACAATTCAAAAAGGATGCGGAGAAACTGGAGCATGTCCAAAGGAGGGCAACTAAGATGGTGAAGGGTCTGGAAACCATGCCCTATGAGGAACGCCTTAGGGAGCTGGGGATGTTTAGCCTGGAGAAGAGAAGGTTAAGAGGTGATATGATAGCCCTGTTTAAATATTTGAAGGGATGTCATATTGAGGAGGGAGCAAGCTTGATTTCTGCTGCTCTAGAGACCAGAACACAGTATAATGGATGCAAGCTACAGGAAAAGAGACATGTGAAAACTACATGTGAAAACTACATGTGAAAGGGATCTAGGAGTCCAAGTAGACCATAAGTTGAACATGAGTCAACAGTGTGATGCGGCAGCTAAAAAGGCTAATGCTATTTTAGGCTGCATCAATAGAAGTATAGCGTCTAATTCAAGGGAAGTAATAGTGCCACTCTATTCTGCCTTCGTCAGGCCCCACCTGGAATACTGTGTCCAGTTCTGGGAACCACAATTCAAAAAGGATGTGGAGAAACTGGAGTGTGTCCAAAGGAGGGCAACTAAGATGGTGAAGGGTCTGGAAGCCATGCCTTATGAGGAACGACTCAGGGAGCTGGGGATGTTTGGCCTGCAGAAGAGAAGGTTAAGAGATGATGATGTCATATTGAGAAGGGAGCAAGCTTGTTTTCTGCTGCTCCAGAGACTAGGACCCGGAACAATGGATGCAAACTGCAAGAGAAGTGATTCCACCTCAACATTAGGAGGACCTTCCTGACAGTAAGGGCTGTTTGACAGTGGAACCTACTTCTTTGGAGACTGTGGTGGAGTCTCCTTCTTTAGCGGTCTTTAAACAGAGGCTGGATGTCCATCTGTTGGGAATGCTTTGATTGGGAGTTCCTGCATGGCCAAATGGGGTTGGACTGGATGGCCCTTGGGGTCTCTTTCAACTCTAAGATTCTATGCTTCTACATTTGTACTGTTTTTGTTATGGATTTTGCTTTGTTTTTGAATAAAATATTTAAAAAAGAAAAGGCACACCAGCACCCAGAAGCACACGATCCTTCTCCCTTCCTCCAAATCCCTTGAAATTTTCACCCTGGGCTGCGTTTTTTCCTATATCCATGTCCCGGCCTGCCTTTTCTCTCTGGACACAGGATTCCACAAAGCTTGGCTTGAGAAAAGCTCGCATTGGGGCAAATAAAAGAGAACTTTTGTTTTCTAGCTGAGTTGAACAGTCAAAAGTGGGTGGCTTAGAGGGGCTAGACTACTGCTGAGTTCAGCATAGGAATTAAAAAAAGACGAGGGCAGAGGGAATTAAATAGCTTTCATCGCAGAACTTCTGATGAACCCTTGATACGTAGCTTCCCTCGATATTTAGCTTCCATGAAATCAATATATTATGGTTGATTTGTGACAGCAGGCGTGTGGTATAGGTCCAAAACACACTGCAGAAATAATCCAGTTTGAGGCCATTTCAACTGCCCTGGCTCAGCACTAGGGAGTTCTGGGAACTAGTTTTGTGAGACATTTTGCATTTGCTGTCAGAGAGCTCTGGTGCTAAAAGAGGCAAGTTAAAACTAAGAGGTGATAAGATAGCCCTGTTTAAATATTTGAAGGGATGTCATACTGTGGAGGGAGCAAGCTTGTTTTCTGCTGCTCTAGAGAACAGGACCCGGAACAATGGATGCAAGCTGCAGGAAAAGAGATTCCACCTCAACATTAGGAAGAATTTCCTGACAGTAAGGGCTGTTCGACAGAGGAACACACTCCCTCGGAGTGTGATGGAGTCTCCTTCCTTAGAGGTCTTTAAGCAGAGGCTGGATGGCCATCTGTCTGGTATGCTTTGATTGGGAGTTCCTGCATGGCAGAATGGGGTTGGACTGGAAGGCACTTGTGGTTTCTTCCAACTGTACAATTCTATGATATACTTGGCCAACAAAAAAAATATGGGTGTAATCTTTTGAGATATTTTGACCTCTAAGGAGATTATCACACTTCCTTTCCTCCCAGCTTCAGCACGAGCCAAAACTTTTGAATTTTTTTTTTAACGGGTGTTTTTATACACCTCCGTGCCCACTCCGGAGGCATTGCACACCCAATCTTGGCAACCCGTCACTGATACATATTTTTCCGGCATTTTTTGAAAGAACAGGAAAGTGACAGAGAAGTACAGATCGGGGACGGGATGCGAAGATCGGGTACACGATGCCTCTGGACTGGGCAGAAAGGGATGCAAAAACACCCATTTTAAAAACAAATTCAAAAGTTTCAGACCATGTTAGCCTGGGAGGAAAGGAAATGCGATAATCTTAATTAGGCAAGATATCATACAGATCAGATAAGGGAAGAGAAAAAGATTTGAACGTCAACTCGTGTAGTCTGTATATTATCTTGATAAAAGGTAAAGATAATCCCTTGACACGAATGTCTGATTGTAATCCACTGTAGGGATTGGTGCTCATCTCTGTTTCTAAGCCGAAGAGCCAGCCTTGTCCAAAGACTGCTCTGGTGGTCATGTGCCCAGCATGACTGCACTGAATGCTGTTACCTTCCCACCAAAGTGGTACCTATCTATCTACTTGCATTTGCATGCTTTCGAATTGCTAGGCTGGCAGAAGCTGGGAATCCGCATTGGCTCCATTCGGAGTTGGGAGAAATTCCTCCCGTTTGAAAGAGTCTAGAGTCAGCGTCTTAACCACTTGGGCCACTGCATCCCTTGAGCTGTATGAAACAGAAAGGCTGCATTCAAGGCACTAGAAGTTATTGAAATGGATATATTGACTGCAAAACTAAGAGAAGACGGAACTTATGACCAGTCAGAAGAAGAAATTTGGGAACCTTTAAAAAACTTTTGTGACAAAAGATGGACAAAGACGTAAATCTGAACGCTTTTCGAAGTTATAAAAATATCTCTACTATCCCTTGGACTGAGACAACATGCAACCCTCCAGAAGAAACACTCTAAACTCGTATTTGTGGGCGTACATTATGTTTTATATATGAAACCCTCTGTTACCGGTTTTTCTATTCTTCTTTCTTTTGGATAGTTAGATTTCAGCTGTAAGGAATCTAAAATAGATAGGAAACAACTACTTATTAATTTTTTCATACACAGTGTTGAAACAAAGGGAAACGTTAAGATGTATACACAGCACTTGAGAGAGAAGGTCGGGGAAAGGGGAGAAATACGGAGGAATAAGTGAATAATTGAGCTTGTAGACAGGAGAGATTATCCTTTCTGGTTTCAAAGGGTTGGGAGGGAGACTCTGGTATAAGATCACATAAATCAATATGGATTTCGAGAGTTTGTTATATTTGTTTTATGTTTTTGGTTATGAATTGTTTTGTATATTTATATTACTTCTAAGAAGGATTGTATGATTTTATTTTTAATAATTAAAAAAAATTAAAAAGAAAAGAAACAGAAAGGCTGCAGACTCTCAAAGGGGCTTATCAGGTGGGGTAATTGTGTTATGTTTAATCAAGATGAGCCCATTTACCGGGGTCTTGTTTAAAACTATAGGGTCACTAGTCCCAGCTTCTGCCAACCTAAGAGTTCAAAAACATGTAAAGGTGCAAGCAGGTAAATAGGTACCACTTTGGTGGGAAGGTAACAATTCCATGTATTCATGATGGCCATATGATCACAGAGTCGGCTTGGCCTAGCAATGGAAATGATCACCGCACGCTACAATCAGACACACCTAGACAATCTTGTCAATGGGAAACCTTTACCTTTTTAAAAATATATGTACCCAAATAGGTGTGGATGCCATTTATTATTTAACAAAAACTCCAAAACTTAAAAACTCCTGCTAGTAGGCTGCGGTCCTATTAAGACTCACTCAACAGGAGGACAAAGAGAGGGAGGCTTTTGACCAAGTCCCCCTTGCGTCTTTTGAGAGCATCCTCCACGGATCAGTTTGCATTCCTTCTGGGGGTTGTGGCATCGCCTACACCACGTCCAAGAATGCGGTTGGACAATGAGTGCTGTTTGCCCAGCTATGTCGCCAGAGTGTGTTTACCAACACTTAGAAAGCCGCAAAAATAAATGCCCCCTTTTCACTTTTGTTCGACCGGGTTATTTTCTCCCCCTGCTTGGTCCTGAAGGCCCCCACAAAACTGAATGCCAAGCTCTCATTGGCTCTGGGTTTCTGCAGAGATGGCATCCTTGCAAGGCCAGTTGGGTTCTTAAATGAAGGCTGCCATCCTTTGTGGCATTCTTCGGAAAGGAATTGCTGTGTCTGCTGCCAGATCTTCCCCTCCATGCAGCTAGGAATTGTACAATAACCACCACAACAATAACAACAACAACAACAACAAAAGATGAGGTCCCCAGGCAGCTTGGGGAGGGAGAGAGCCCTTCTACTCACAGCGCTGCTTTCAACAATGGGTAAGTTGACTTCTCAAATCTTGGTTTTCTGAGTGCTGGAAGATCCCTTGGAGGCGATCTAGTCCAACCACCTGGTCAATGCAGCCATCTACAGAGAAATAAAGACCCCACCAACTCCCAAAGCAGTCTGTTATGCTACTGAACTGCTTATTTTTAGGAAGTTTCTACTAACGTCCCAGGTGCATTGTAGTCGGTCATTCGCTGCTTGTAGAAATTTCACCTATAACTATCATTTCTGACGTGCTATTATTTTATAAATCCATTAGGCTTTTTACGCAGATCCAGTTAAGTTGTTTGTTCCCAGATCTTGGATCTGAGAGACAAAGGACTCTTTCAAACGGGAGGAATTTCTCCCAACTTCGAATGGAGCCAATGCGGATTCATGTAAATTCGCTTGTTTAGCGAATTTACATGAACCCCTGCTCCGTTCGGAAGAACCCCTGCTCCGTTCGGAATTATTTCCCATTACCCGAAAATAACCCCCTCCTGCCCGAATTTGCGTGCGAAGAGTTAATTCACAATAACGTAAAACCCATGATTGCATTCGAATTGACCTTAAATTATACTTCCAATTTAGCCTCGTATGAAAGAGTCCAAAGAGAGAATGTGTTGTAATGATACGAGTTTATCACATGGTGAAAATCCTGTGCAAAAACAGGGGAAGAAACCCTGTGGGTTGATTTTCACACAATGTCATTGTCAAACGAATGTTAACCCAAACAGAAAGTGGAGGGAAAGTAGACAAAAGCTGATCCTTTTCGCTTTCGGAAAATCCAGAAAGTAAAAAGGAGTGGCTTTTGTTTACTTTCCGATTGGGTTAACACAAATTTAACTGTAACATGTGTGAAAATCAACATTTAAATCATTTTGCATGGTATTTTCCCCCATGTGATAAACTCCCAGGACTCTGGAGACCAGGTTTTAAATCCCTGTTTGGCAATGGGCCACTTCGGTGACCTTGGGCAAGTCACACTCTCAGCCTTATCTATATCTATAACTATATATCAACTACATCTTTGGGAGGATCCCTTTAATTGTTGTATGATATAGCCTCTGGCTAAACCACTATGCATTTGCCTAATCCTTTTTGCCTGCTAGATTCTTCAGTTTCGGGTGGCTATCACCATGTGACAAAGAGTTCCACTACTGAAATAATACTTCATGAAACAGTATTGCTTTTTGACAGATCTCCTGAAGTACCATTTCTGTGGGTATTCTTGCATGGTATAGTTTCATTTTCCCAGCCTCTGTCCCATGTTATATGATTCAATGGGGAACGTGAGGAGCAGATCTACAGACAACCCTGTATTTAGACTACCATGTTTCCCCGGAAAAAAGACAGTGTCTTATATTATTTTTTGCTCCCAAAGATGTGCTAGGTCTTATTTTCAGGGGATGACTTATTTTTCCATGAAGAAGAATTCACATTTATTGTTGAACAAAAAAAATTAACATTTATTATATGCTGTATATATATTTATATACAAAAACTTTGCTAAGTCTTACTTTTGGGGGAGGCCTTATATTTAGCAATACAGCAAAACCTCTACTAGGTCTTATTTTCTAAGGATGTCTTATTTTCGGGGAAACAGGGTATTAACAGCTTTCTAAGGTGCTTAGAAAGCTGGGCAATTCATGGAGTCTAGTGAAACCTGTTTACAGGTGACCTTTATTTGAAGGACATGTTGAGTCCGTTCCTAAAGTCTAGAGTAGTCCTCTCTCCTGTAATAGGAAAATACAAGTAGAAAAGTACGTAAGTACCTGTGGTGTTTGATGTTTGCTTTTGTACACCAATATCATCTGTAAACCTTTCTTCTATTTGAATTGTGCGGGATGCAACCTCTGAGCATGCAGAAATCTCTGCAAAATACATACACACAAAGATCTCTGCTTTTTATACCGTCTGACCAAGTCTTTGCAAAGAAAGATGGTAGTCGAGCATGCAACTTGCTTAGAAAAATCTCTCCCTCCCAACTTTGTGACCTACAAAAGTAGTGTGGACTATAATTCCCATTACCCTGGGCCATCTAATTGGGTGCGTGATGGGTTTTATCCTAATAATAATAATAATAATTGGGGGGAGTTTTCCAAAGTTTGAGAGAACTCTCCTAAAGATCCCATTTAAATTTAATAATTTTAAAATGTAGTGGGCAGGATGTAGAGGGAGGAATTGTAAATTGTAAATCAGAATTTTTTGCTGATCCACTCCATCTCTCAATCGAGAGCTACCTTCCGTCCATGCATCGACTAGAAACTATATTTGAGCCAATAGAGTTGGCTCTGCTGAACTTTCAAAGAAACATACAACGCAATTGCAATAATCTAGACTGAAATCAACACAGCCTGGGTAATAGTGGCCAGATTCAGTCCTTAGTATCTTGGTACAGTACTGTTGGACCTGTGTAAGATCTGGAGAAATGCTAAGTGCTGAATTTAACTTTGCATGTATGTGTCTGAAAGTTACCTGTCAACTTAAGATGTCCATGAATTTCATAGGTTTTTATTAGGCAAGGGATATTCAGAGGTGGTTTGGCCTCTTCCATCCTCTGAAGCACTTGGTATTCATTGGTAGTCTTCCGTCCAAGTACTAACAAGGGCTAATCCTGCTTAGTATCCGTGATCAGACACAATCTGCTATTAATCCTCCTTATTTTACTCCACATTAAACAATCTCGACAGGAAGCAACAAAAAGGAGTGGCAGTTGCCCTGATCTCAAATTTTGTCAGTTGGATGTTAAGACTTCACATACACCAATGCACACTGTTCATTGATGTGCATTGTGCACTGACATGAATGTGCGTTGATGTGCATTTGTTTGTGTCCCCTTACACACCTTGGCAATTCAGGAAAGGGGTTGCTTAGTGCATCTGCTACATAGCTAAATACCTTATCAGACGGGAGGAATTTCTCTTTATTGCAAATGGAGCCAATTGGAGCCAATTCGAATTAAAGTGAATTTGCTAGTTTAGCAAATTCATGTGAATTCCTATTGTGTTCGGAACGTGTTCAGAATGACTTCCCATTACCCGAAAATGACCCCCCCCATTGCCCAAAATTGTGTGAGATGCTTTAATTCGCAATAACGTAAAACCCATGATTGCATTCAGAATGACTCCCATTTTGCCCGAAATATCATGAGATACTTTAATTCACAATAACGTGAAACTCCATGATTGCGTTCGGATTGCCATTAGATTATACTTCCAATTTCCAATGTCTGATAAGGTCCTAAGTGTATGTTCCAGTGCTCAGTGAAATTTCACTAGTAATGATCAGATGAACATTTTTTTCAGTTTTCAAATCCATGAGATGTATTGAGAGCATGGAGGATTGGTTGGTCAGTCAATTCATTTTTACCCTGCCCTTCTCCTAAAATGGATTATTTTTGAAAAATAATTTGTGCAAGTCGCAGTTCTGTTTGAAAAACTATTTGTTGTTTATTGTTGTTGGGTGCCTTCAAGTCATTTCCAACATGGCAAGCCTAAGGTGACCCTATCATGCAGTTTTCTAGGTTTGAAGTCCAATGGGTTTCCAAGGCCGAGCAGGGAACTGAACCCTCATCTCACCACACTGACTAATTTCTTATTACTTGTTACAATAACATTTACTATTTATTTCCTCGTTGTTATTTTGGTTAATTATTTTTTAAAAAAACCTCAGGATTAATAATGAAATAGCATGCAATTTGAAATATTCTGCCCCAAATCTCTTGAAACATACACAAGTAAATTGGAAAATGCTACTTCTTACACCAATAAAGCGACTTGCTTCTCATCTGCTGCATTGCTTTTTGAAATATAACTTCATTGCGCTCTTGTTTAACACCAACATTTAAGCTGTATGAATATTTCATCCGAGTGTCATGTTATTTACTCAATGGATTAATATCCTGTTCCTCCAGGCATTAGTGTCCTAGGGAGAAAACAAGACAAATAATGCAGCAGCAAAATACAAATACAAAAGACAAACAACAATTCATTACTATGTACTACTGGTTGCTGTAGGCCATATTTCAGAGGAAAGCAAGGGCAACCCTCTCCAGATTTTTCCTTGCCTAAGAAAACCCTATGAAATTCATGGGGGTCCTGCGTGTTGACAGGTGACTTGAAGGTGTATATACACACATACATGCGCAGAGTGTGCAAATAATAAACATATGCACTAAAGAGGGATCTTGCTGTGGCATGCCTAGTAGTGAAGTATAAGTGACAGATTTTGAAGATTGCAGAAGGACAATAACTTTGGGAGTCAGAATTGGGAGGAAAATTTACTCCAAAAGAACACCACTGAGGAAGTTCATTCTTTGTGGGCATTAAATTATAATTGATGATACTGAAAAGATGAAAAAAAAAATTGAATGGAGATGTGGAACAGGAATAACTGTCTTTCTGCATGGCGTCCTGAATAGAACCATGTTGTTATTGTTGTTGTGTGCCTTAAAGTCGGTTCCTGGGGTTTTCTTGGCAAGTTTTGTTCAAAGGAGGTTTCCCATTGCCTTCCCCTGAGGCTGAGAGGATGTGACTTGCCCAAGATCACCCAGTTTCATGGCCGAGCTGGGAATCGAACTCTGGTTTCCCAGTGTCTGAGTCCAATGTTCAAACCACTATGGCACACTGGCTCATACTACACTGCAATGTTCTATTAAAGTTCCAATTTATGGAAACAAGAGAATATGAACAGCAGCTAATAAAACTGAACAGCATCTGTATATTCCATCCAACTGCCTAAACAGTGGAAATACTAACATTAGGAAAACAGATGGGATTTTTTTAAAATAAAATTTTTACATCAGGCATAGGCATCATGCGTTCCTTGAAAAGGTGGTGCAAAAGCATTGAATTTTCAGAATACGTTCTATCATGGGAGAGCAATTCATAGTCCCCATCAGAACTTGTGAGATTCAATGGAGTTTATCAGACGAGAGGAATTTCTCTCTATTTTAAATTCACGTAAATTCGCTAATTGCGTTCGGAATGCATTCAGAATTACTTCCCATTGCCTGAAATTGTGTGAGATACTCTAATACACAATAACGTAAAACCGCATGACTGTGTTCAGATTGCCATTGGATTATACTTCCAATTTCCGTCGTCTGATAAACTCCAATTTCTATCAGTCCTAGCCAATTTACTTAATGGGAAAGGATTCTGGGAGCTGCAATCCATCTGGAGAGTAACAAGTACATCTGGAGAGTAACTGTTCATTCCAACATTTGGTATTCCAGACATTATAATGCTGCAATGTGGAATGTGTCCATCAGTACACGGTCTGCAAATCCACATTATTTTCACCATATATAGAAAATTAATTTTTTTTAAAAAAATGTATTTCATTTTACTTGGTTTTATGGTGAAATTTATTGTACATATTTAAACAATCACATTGGTAAGAAAAAAAAAAGATGATCCAAACACCCTGGCACCATAATTCTAGTCACTGAGATTAGCTGAATATATTTTTAATCTGACTTAAAATCAATATTTGTGAAGATACAGTTTGAGGCTTATCCAAAGAAAATACACCCAGAGATGTAGGAGCCAGGCATTTAGCTTGATTTTAGGACATCAAGAACCCATACACATCTCAGGAAGCAATAGATTCATGACAGATTAATCTTACCTATCCTCTTTTCCAGACCCCAGAAAAATATGCACAATTTCGAGATTGGGAGGTATATGGTCTGTACACAGTTAAGGACCTGTTTCATAATGGGACAACTGTCACAACAGAGCAACTAACCAATGCTCTGGGCCCTGTTCATGAGAACTGGTATCAAATAATACAGATACAGTTATGCTTAAAGAAACTGCTTCAGAAACAGGAATACCCTCACCCACTTACTTTTTTGGAAAACATGTGTGTTTCTCCAGGTATATATTCCAAAGGCCAAACTGCATGCATATATAATTGTCTTTTAGAAGAAACATTTGGGAACTCAGCACTCCATAAGGCAGGATGGGAAGCAGAACTTTCCCTTTCAATTGATAGTAAGAGCTGGGGAAAATATGGACACATTTATCATTTAAAACTAGGTCTATTGCCATTAAAGAAAATACCTTCAAGTTGGTCCATCAGTGGTACCTTACCCCAGTTAAACTGGCTCGTATGTCTAACAATGCTAATCCAAAATGCTGGAGGGGATGTGAAGGTAGGGGAACTTTTGTACACATGTGGTTGGATTGTCCCTTGGTGCATAAATACTGGATAGAAATTTTACAAGATCACTAAACAAAGTATACAATTATCACCACTCCTTCTCCTGTTCTCCATTTTTATGGATGAAAATAAAGCCCTGAAGCATAAAGAACTCATCAGTTTCCTTTTGGCTGTTGCCAGGCTTGAGATAGGCAAGAACTGGAAAACTGGAAAGTTGAATATTGCAGGATGGTGGACTAGACTCTGGGACTTGTGGACAATGGAGAAAATTGCAGATAATAACAATAGAGCGAGAGGTTTACACTCTGGACTGACTTTTCATAAGATTTGGCACCCACTTATTGAATATATCCAACAGGAATTACTCCCTAGACACCCTCCAATATTAGCTAAATTTTTATGGAAAGATGTCTTACAAGATCCCTGAATACACCTCTTGTTTATAATCTTCAGGACATCGTCTGGGTTAATGTCTTTTATTTATTGTTGTTTTGGTATACCGCTTGTTGTCTGTTGTTCTGTTTTAGAATACATTAATAAAATTTTTAAAAAGATTCGTAACAGATTAAATTGTAGTTATTTTGACACTACAGAATCATAGACTTTAGTACCATATTAGCTGCCATGAAACCATCCTATTGAATTTGTAGTTTCCCGAGGTCCTTAATATTCTCCGACTGTGCCCCATGTGCCCCATAAAACTTTTCATGTGCCCCATAAAACTTTGCTATGTGCAGACCAAATCCAGTTTATGGCAACTATAAGTTTTTCTTGGCAAGATTTATTCCAAAGTTTGCCATCACCTTCCTCCCATGCTGAGTAAATGTGACTTGTCCAAGATTTCCATGGCTGAGCAGGGATTTAAACCTTGATCTCCAGGAGCCATCATTTGAGCGTTGGACTATGACTTTGGAGACCAAGGTTCGATTTCTGCTCAGCCATGTAAACCCACCTGAAGGGAAGGCAATTGCAAACTTTATCTGAACAAATCTTGCCAAGAAAAACCGATGATAAGGTCGCCATAAGTCGGAAACAACTTAAAAGGCACACAACAGCAGCAACAGCTCCTAGAGCCCGAGTCCAGTAGTAAAAGCTCCAACCTGATTCATCAAATCCCAAAATTGTATAAGATATTGCCATGGCAGGTATCGCAATGCTACAATTGTGTAGTATCAAAAGGGCCTGTTTTTCTGCGTACTGTGTGAAATTAATGCAGAGCTCATGACAGGAAGAAGTATGGCCTCTAGGTGTGATGAAATGGAAAAACAAGGCAAAATGACAGAGAAGGACATTTCTGCCCTTGGAAATGAATGAGAGAACTAATCTTCAAGAGTGATGGATTTGGTGGCTCCATCAGGAATGGGACACATAACGTTGGAGGTAACCCAACAATGTACAAACCAGCAGTGGATGGAGCCAAACCAAGAGTTTTGGAAGAAGAGCAAGGGTTGCGTGGAGCACTAGAGCTTCAAATTGTGCAATTGTGACTTATTGATCAATAAAGACTTATTGTGCCTTATTGAATGAGTAAGGAACTACTAAGGAACTTTACTAGACCAATACATAAAAAGTGTTAAGATTGTAGAATAAGGGGAAAGATTAGAGTAAACAGGTTAAGAGAGTGTTGTTTACAATGTGTCATTAATGAATTATGATTTTTCTTTCCTGTAAGGAAACAAAGAGGCTAACCCTTCAGACCACTCTTTCAAACGGGAGGAATTTCTCCCAACTCCGAATGGAGCCAATGCGGATTCATGTAAATTCGCTTGTTTAGCGAATTTACATGAACCCCTGCTCCGTTCGGAATTACTTCCCATTACCCGAAATTAACCCCCTCCTGCCCGAATTTGCATGCGAAGCTTTAATTTGCAATAACGTAAAACCCATGATTGCATTCGAATTGACCTTAAATTATACTTCCAATTTAGCCTTGTATGAAAGAGTCCAGAGATAAGATAAAGCGGAGGGAAAGAAGAAATAAATATCACTGGGCATAGAGATTTTGTGTTAGAAAGCCAGAACGTTTGTGTTTATGAATAGTAAAGTATCCAATAATCAAAGGGAAAAAAAAATAGCATGGATAGAAATAGGGATTTAAAATTTCAAGGAGAAATCTGCACTTAGGAAGTGATAGGAGAAATGTATTGTGTATAAAGTAATGAATAAGTTGAGTAGTATAAGTTATATTTCAATGGAATAAAATCAATAAAATTATATATGCAACAGTGATTCTCAAACTGTTTGGTCCTCCTGATGTTTTGGACTTCAACTCCCCAAAGCCCTCGTTGACTTGGCCAACAGTCAGAAAATCTGGGAGCTGAAGTCTAAAACATCTGGAGGACAAAAGTTTGAGAATTACTGATCTATAACATGACCCTGAGCTTGCAAAAGCAAGTGCTGTTAATTGTAGAGGTCTCTTATTCTTAAGGTCACCATAAATCAAAGTCAACTTGATGGCAATTAAAAACAACCAGAATTAAACAGACCTTCCACATAAAGATACAAATAATGGCTGGATGTTGGAGACAGAAAAAGAGTAAATAGTAATTGTGTCCTGCCAGAGGCTGGCTTTTGTTGACTACTGGACTAAATGGACATTTTGCTTTGATTTAGAAGGGTTATCCCAATGCTCCCATCTCAGTATGCAAAGATGAATGCGAAAGAATAAGCAATTTCCCCTCTGGAGTGTCTTTTCCTAGCCTATTATAAAATATTTCCTATTCTAAAATAAAAACATACAACATATTTATTGCTGTCTTATACCAGGTGGATGGACTTTTGAGTATCTTCTCCAGGTCTTACTTCAACTCAGCAGCCTCCAGGACTGGATCTGCACTGCAAAAATAATCCAGTCTGACACCACTTTAATTGTCAGGACTCAATGTTATGGGACTGCAGTTTCGTGAAACATTTCACCTTCTCTTTCTGAGAGCTCTGGTGCCACAATAAATGACATTTCCCAGAATTCCATAGCATTGAGCCATGCCAGTTAAACTGTCAAACTGGATTATTTCTGCAGTGCAGGTGCAGCCAATGTCAGAAAGCTCTGGTGCCACAATAAACATGGCTCAATGTTATGGAATCATGGAGTTTGTAGTTTGTGGTGGCCCCAGAGCTCTCTGGCAAAGAAGGCTAGATGTCTTGCAAAACTACAAATCCTAGGATTCCATAGCATTGAACTATGGCAGTTAAAGCACTGTCAGACTGGATTATTTCTGCAGTGCAGATGCAGACAATCTCCATCCATCCATCACTTTTTTCCCAAGTTAGGATTCTGTTTAAAGCTATTTTGGTGTTACATGACCGTGATTACTGTGTAATTGAACAACTGTGTGTACAAATAGATTGTCATAGCGCTATTGTTTTGTTAATTACCAATAATGGTATAATCATAGACTCGTAGAATCATAGAGTTGGAAGTGACCCCAAGGGCCATCCAGACCAACCCCATTCTGCCATGCAGGAACTCACCATCAAAGCATCCCTTCTGCAAACAGAATCTGGGTTCCTTATGCAACACGTACATGCACATACAATTATTTGCAGGGACGTTTTGCAAAATACAGGCGTTCTGACTACACTATCTAGGGTGAGGTGGAGGCAGAGGTGCAGACACCTGTTCCAGAAAATGCTGGTACAGAGGCCTGCATTTTCTTGACTGTATGAACTATGTCATGCGGGTCTCTTTGAAGGCCACGTCTGTGGAATGCTGGCTCCAAAAAGCGCAGGAGTCCCAATCTCCTCACCCATGAAAAATTGTCCAGTTTGTTGGAATGTGCCCTCATGGGCGGAACAAAAGGAGTGAATTGTGTGGAAAACAATGGTCCCCTTTGAGGGAAATGTCACCTCGGAGGCTTCTGGGTAGCTCAAATGTTCTATAGCCAGGTCAGCAGTGTTGATGAAACACAGCATTTTGCAGAAGGGAGCTTCCTACATTTCGGATGGATGGATGCGGGGGTGGCGATGATGAAGACTGAGGTCTCTTTTTTATTCTTTTCCTGAATAAAGGCGCTTTCTATACCTCCACCTCTTGTTGTTGAGCGCTGGTACAAAACAGGGCAGCACATTTCTTCAGCGTCTCCCCCTTTCGGAACAGCCGTCCTTGGACAAAGGCTGCAAAGAAACACTGGAAAGAGAAACAGCAGAATTCGGCTGCCTCGACAAAGTCCAACAATGGTCCAACACAGATAATGGTTTTCCAACATACTACACATCTCATATTGCTATGGTTCTGTCCAGTTCATCACATCTCCTTTCTGTGTTCTTGGCCTACATTCCAACAACAGCAGCAACATTCACATTTTGTTCAAAGAAATAGCCGGGTTAGTCTGTATAATCGGTATGTAGGGAGATTTTGTAGCACCTTTGTGACCCACTGAATGAAAGAAGTTGCCAACGTCTTTATTCCACTGGGGCTAATTTTGGCATTAAAGAGAGATTAAAACGTATTTAAAGCATCGCACAAATGAAGCGGAAATGGCAAATAATTGCACGAATGATTACCACACACTTCTCCTAATCAATCTTTATCAATCAATCCACAAGAAAAAAGGTTTAAATTTTTTGGGAAACTATGCATGAAAATAAAATAATTCAATTTTGCAAACATTATGATAACCTGGGACTGGAATGGTGTTATAAGTCCAGAAGTAGACTGAACCCCTAAGACTCAAAATAAAAAGAATTTTGGAGCTCTTCCAATTTCAGCTATTAAAATGATCCAAAACTTTAATTTAATAGATATTTGGTGACTACAACACAAATGCGAAAAAGACTTCACCTATTTTTGGGGAAGACACAATTCATGGTCCAGAATAGACTACTTATTATAAATCACTTTGTAAACATGTTGTTAAATCGGAGATAATTCCGAGAATAATTTCTGACTACAGCCCAATTACGGTAGCAATTAACCAAACAAAAAAAGAATTTACATTGGAAACTACAAAATTATTTACTCCAAGATGCAAATGTAATTAGCAATATGAAACAAGAAATAAACTTTTACTTTGAAAATAACACTTTATAAAGGGCTAACAATCAATATTGTTTGGGACGCTGGCAAAACAGTGTTCAGAGGTCTTCTGTTACAATAGGAAATCAGACACAAAAGAGTAATAAAAGAGAAAGAAAAAGATCTTATACCACATACAATTGTGCAAATAATGTGATGTTGGAAATGTATTATCGCTGAAGTCCTGAAAGTAAAAAAAATGCATGTTAATGCTTCTTTGTGACCACTTTAATGGCGGGTTTTGTGCGACGAGGCGTGAAATCGTTACGAGTAATTATGTGATTTTTCTGGGATATTCACAGGATAAACTCCCAATCTCCTTTGTGTGATAAATGGCCTCTTCATTTAGGCTCAAAGACGCTACAAGATGTGGAGTCGAAGGCTTTCAGGCCTGGCATCCATAGTTTTTTGTGGAGCTTTTGGGTTATGTGGCCATGTTCTAGAAGAGTTCCTTGACGTTTCTCCAGCATCTGTGGCTGGCATCTCCAGAGAAAGAAGATGCCAGCCACAGATGCTGGTGAAACATCAAGGAACTCTTCTAGAACATGGCCACATAGCCCAAAAGCTCCACCAAAAAAAAAAAACACTATGTGCTACAAGATCTCTCTACGTATTGATTCACATTCATATTCACCTTGGTTTTAGGCAACATCCTTCCTTCTGTCTTTGTCACTAAAATAATAACCTATAGTTTTGTATTTCTGCTCACATAGGTCTGTTCTTGGACACTTTACCTCATGCGTTTTAGGAAGCAAATTGAAGTCGACCAAACCTCATACTACCAACTGCCTTCTTTCTCTCATTTGTTCTCAAAGCCTTTGCATTCTCAGTATACAAAGTTGTGCATACAAATAACTGTATTACAAAGAACAGCATGCAATCTTTAATTGCTTACAGTGACTACTGAGCATATGTAAAAATGCCATTGACCCGGCATTGAATAATCTGTTTGTCCCTAACCTGGATGAAGATAAATTCTAATCAATTATGCTGGAGTTGTTGTTGTTGTTGTTGTTGTTGTTGTGTGCCTTCAAGTCATTTCCAATTTATGGCGACCCTTAATTTATACATGACATCAACTTATAGTCAAGTATATGAGTATACGGTATTTGTCAATACCTTTCTCGTTCTTTGTCCCCTACCATACCCTTACCTTTCTCTACCTACTACCTTTCTTCTGTCCTTTTCTCTTTCACACCAGAAGAGAGGAAGGTTTCTCTTGCCTTACATTTGAACACATCACTTTCAAAGGGCACTTCAAATTAGGCTGGCCATCTTTGAGCTAGAGATTGTCTCCTGCTGTACAAACTATATGCTATATAACCATTTAAACATAGAATTCAAAGATATAGCCGTGCTAGTGTGTTGAATCAGTACAGAGAGAGATCTTGGAACACCTTTGAGACTAACGAAATGCATCTGAGGAAGTAGATCCCGTTTCTTGAAAACTTGAATCAATTTGACATCTTGTAATCTGGCTCCTGCTAATGCAAAAGACTTGCGTCTTTAAAAAATGCTAGGTGTTTGATGCCTAGGTTATTGAATTAGGCCAGTTATGACTGCCATCTATTCACGGACTGCTTGGGAGTCTACCCATCCAAGATCATCAGTAACATGTCATGTTAGTTTGTAGATATCAGTAAGGTGCTTCTTAAAATTTATGCTTTGGTTCTTTCTGAGCAGTTTGGTAGTTCACATAAGCAAGTTCCACTGGGGTGAGCTTTTCAAGTATTCGGGTGAAAGGACTTGAGAACTGCTTTCTCAATACTTAAATAGGCACCCTCCTCTATTAGCAGTTATATACATTATTATCAAAATAGCTGTTGTACACTCTCGATGTATGGCATAGTTTTTAATAAGGTTCAAAGCATTATCTTCCTTAAGAGTTTTGGAATGTGTGCTACAGAAGGCTATGATGGGGTGGATGGGGGACTGTGGGGAGGAAGAGATGACTTACCACTTGAATCAGCTTATTAAATTGTAATTTAAATAACCAAGCAAAAAGGCTTAGATTGTTTCCTGTTGATAGTTAATAATACTTCTTTAAGAGTGATGCATGGCAAATATGCATATGTATTGGCTAATCTCACCAGTCAAACATGTTAACTTACAACAGAGTAGAAGTTACAGATTATCACATTATCTAGGAAGGCTATGTTCTGCTTCCGGTTCATATTTGGGTCTCTCGTCTTAAATTGTATCATTCTTGCTGCTCTCCTATAACACAAAAGTGAACGATAGGCCCTGTTCAGAACAACCTGAAAGGCCAGCCTGGGGGCAGCGTTGGGGCGTCATGTTCAGATGTTCCTCCATGGCAGGAGGTTGGACTGGATGAACCTTGTGGTCTCTTCCAACTCTGATTCTATGATTCTTTGATTCTATGAGATGCTGGGGCAACATTATAGTCTGTTAATTCCATGCTTTACTTGTCAGTTCCTTGGAGAAGATGGATGTGATCTTGATGTTAGCGGCTTGGTCACCTCCCTTGTGAATTGTTGTAATGTGTTTTATATGGCAGCACCTCTGGAGGGTGTTTGGGAACCACAGCTGTTGAATAATGCAATAGCCAGATTCCTTTCCAGTGCAGGATTTCCAGACTTACATAGGTCTGACAGCATTTGAACTGACTGATAATCTGTTTCCGGGCCCATGTTGTAAAGTTTTAAATGCCTTAGGGCCCACTGTTGGAGTCCTAGATTCAAGGACCATCACCATCTTTTGTTTTCCATTGCAGTGCTAAATCCAACTCTGGCCATTCATGTTTACACGGATCGAGAGGTACATGGCACAGTGGGTTCCAACGCTAAGCTTTCTTGCTCTTTTTGGTCGAACGAGTGGATCTCCGATGATATTTCCGTCACTTGGCACTTTCAACCAGAAAGCAGCAGAGACAGTGTATCGGTAAGGTATTTTCTGATGATTGAATGCTAGGCTATTGTTCTTCATGGCCATCTCAAGGCAGCGGTCAGCATTTGCTGTTTTCTTTGCTGGCTATAGCCTTAAAGAGATGTAATCATGTATATCAAAACTGTTTGTCCCCTGGTTTATGGAAACGGTTGTCAAAGCGCCGGGTTTGGTTCATCTTCTTTGGTTCTCGGGAAGAGGAAGAATCTTAGGAATGGAGGGCTGTTTTGAAAAATATGTGTGTCTTTGCTTGTGTTTAAAATTTCCCAGTTTGTTAGAATTGGTGTTTTTTATCTGAAAGACATACACTTATGAAGTATCATCATGCTTACAGGGGCTGCCCCTTAGAACATCACCAGGGTCAGCCCCATAACATCACAAGATGCTGGCCCTAGTTTTCTGGATTTGGCCCTCGTGGCCTATGATAGTCCTAAACTGAGAATCCTATATGGAGAAGCATTCCAGCAGCCATTATGATGTAACATGCAAGGAAATATAGTTATTTTTTGTTTGTTTTCGTGACATGACATTCATGGTGGACGGATACAGGGAAGGAAAAGAGAGAAAGATATCAATCCTTCGGCAGATTTGGCAAAAGGGCCCATCTGTCCATTCCAAGAACTCAGAGATGTTTAGTTTCCTGCATGCTCTCCCAGCCAGTCAGTATAAAGATTCAGACATTTAGCAGTAGACACCAATCACAAATGTCCGAACAATTTCCAAGCAGATGTTTTATCTTGGAAACGTGGGAGATAAACCATCTACTGGAGCATAGCTTGATGAGGATCACTGGTGGCACCGGTGTTCAACGGACACCAGGTTCTGCCTCTACCATATTGTGTACTACATTGCCTAGCAGCCTTTTTCAGATCTGCCTTTCTGCTGGTGATCCCCAAACGAAAATCAGAGGGCCTGGTGGCCAGCTGAGCCTTTAACTGATCTTCCGAGATTTCTGCAACCTTACCGTGACATTGTGCATTGTGAGGTACTTTAGTACATGCTCAAGGACAAGCAGTGTTGCATTGGGAACTTGTATGTGGGGGAATACCATATTGTTTGACTGAGCAACCCCTGACAGACCACTCTGTTGCCCCCAATATCCTTGGGTTAAATTAGCTGTGAAGTGGAATGCATATGAAAATGTTTTATTCTATAATGGGATTTCTTCTTCAGATATCAGACTTGTAAATTAAGCACAGGTAATGTCAAGTCGAAGTCTTTCATGGCCAGCATCCATAGTTTTTTTGTGGGTTTTTCAGGCAATGTAGGCATGTTCTAGAAGAGTTTTTCCTGATGTTTCACCAGCATCTGTGGCTGGCATCCTCACTTCACCTCTTCTAAATATGTGGTAGCCTTATTGACTATTTGAGGCCCCTAATTTAATCTGTACATACAATATTAGATCTACTGAAGAAAATAAGAATACATTGCTGGCTTTGATCAGATGCCCATCTAGTTGAGAATCTTGTTTCCCAAAGTGGCTAAAGTGTCCACTACTACAGGACACATCTTTTGTCTCCAATCCTATTGATCTTGGCAGTTATAAAATAGGAAATTGTAATTGGTTTATTATTGTAATTATTTTCTACCTTGACTGACCATGGCTGTCCAGGGCTATAGGGATGATCCATTCCTATACTTACCTGGAGATGCTGGGGATTGAACATGGAAGCTTTCCTTATGCAAACCAAGTGCTCTTCTTCATTAATATATCTTTATACCTGTGTCATCCCATCACAGATATTTCACTATGCCAAAGGCCAGGCGTACATAGACAACGTTGGGATGTTCAAGGAGCGCATTGAATGGACTGGGAACCCACGCTGGAAAGATGGTTCCATTGTCATTCATGACCTGGAGTACACTGACAACGGCACCTTTACATGCGATGTCAAGAACCCACCCGACATTGTGGGGAAGACCTCTCAGGTCACACTCTACGTCTTTGAAAATGGTAAGGTGTCCTGTCCGGCTAAAATGTCCTAAGGATGCTACAAGTACCGATGATACTTTTGTTTCTCCTGGAGCAACTACATATTCAGGTGGTGCAGAAATATCCATGCTACACAGTAGATTTGAAAATATTCTTATCAGATTGTGTGTGTGTGTGTGAGAGAGAGGCAGACAGACAGACTGTTTGCATAACCACAAAACCACATACAATTGTGGTTTGGTTCACAAAATAAACCATCGAGATGATAAAACTCAAAATGTGCAATGTTTGCATGTGGGAGGGGTGAAAACAAAGGGCATTCTCTTCCAACCCTATCAAGGAGCAAAGATACTGACAGAAATAGTAGGCCCAAGGACAGTCCACAGTTGACTGGTCCCATCTTGATAGCAAACATTGGGATCCAGACCTTCAGTTTCCAGTATCCAGAGGGAGATGGTTGTGAGTTGTGAGAAACTCTTCTATGGTCCAAAATAGTCCAGGGATAAGTTATAGGAGAGCAAAAAAAGAATCATAGGGGTCAGAGGTAGTGGGTCTCAACTTAAGCAGTGGGAGAGTGGCAAGTTTGAGACCCAAAGCTGGGAAACACTGTTTCCTATGTATAATATAAGGATTTTTTTTTTTTTTGTCTTGTGTAGGATGTCTGTATTTGTTACATACCCTCTATTGGTCCCAGTTTGGAATAGATGGAAACACCATCAGATGGACGCATATTTGGTTGGAAAACCATGCTTAAAGAGTTGTCAACAATGACTGTGCTTCCAACTGGAAGGTCATGTCAAACAGAGTCCTGGGGCTGATGATCTTCGATGTTTTTATCAATGATGTAGATCAGTGGTTCCAAAACTTTGGTCCTCCAGATGTTTTGGACCACAGCTCTCAGAATTCCTGATTGTTGGCCCAGCTGGCTGGGACTTCTGGAAACTGAAGTTCTAAACATCTGGAAGACCAAAGTTTGAAACACAGATGAAGCACACATGAACCACTGATTTTGATAATGGGGAGCTTCCCATTGAGTCATTTGGTTGCCCACTGTGCGAAGAGAATGCTGGATAAACTAGATCTTTGACCTGATCCAGCAGAACTTTTCTTATGTTTTCAACTGTTGCCTAGATAGCAACCTTAGAAGCAAGTATAGGAGATGGGGGCACTCTGGACACAGTTCAAAATCATATTTGTCTTAATATAACCAACTCTTTTTCTCTTGTTTTAGTACCAACCAGGTATGGCGTGGTGTTGGGAGCTGTTATTGGAGGGGTTCTGGCTGTGGTCTTAGTTGTCTTGGTGATAGCCTATCTTATCAGATATTGCTGGCTGAGGAGACAAGCAACTCTCCAACGGAGACTCAGGTAAAATCCTAGACTGGCGTGGATGAAGTGTGCTTCATCTGTGTTTCACACACACACTCACACTCCCTACCAAAGTTTGACCAGTTTTCTGTAAAAATGTAAATTGCTAGAATTACAGTCCCCAAACACAGCATCAGTAGTTAATTTTATAATTTTAATTATAAAATTTAATATACAAATTATATTATATTTAATCTATAAATTGAATTATAAGTTACGTCAAGGAAGTAAAACTTTGCTTCCTTGATGCAACTTAAATAGCTTCTTTAAAAAAAATACTTTTTAAACAGCTGCTACAAGCTGCTGAAATAATTATAAAATAAATTCTGTGTTGCAAAACACATTAAATGGCAAGGTCATATCTTTGGTGTGTATACACATAAGCAACATAACAAAAGCACAATAAAAGGAATGCATCACAAAAGGAATAACGTTGTCAATTGTCACAAGATTGATGTTAATTCAAGGTGCAACTGTGCCAGAGAAATAATCAAGTCTGACACTATTTTAATTGCCATGGAATTTGTAGTTTGTGGTGGTCCCAGAGCTCTGTGACAGCTCATTTAAACTGGCCAAAAGCCTTGGCTGTGGGAGAAAGTAGGAAAGGACATTTACTAAAACTTTCAAAAGTTCAATAAAACAAGAGTAGTGACTCAGTTTTTCATTTTCATTCCTTTTAGTGCAATGGAGAAGGGGAGACTTAGGCTGGGCAAGGACTCATCGAAAAGAGGACGGCAGGTAAGTGCGACAGAAAAGGAACAAGCTTGAGAAAATAACAGGAGATAATATACTATGGATTGTTTAAGGTTGAGATGCCCCAATTGGCATGAGGACTGTTTTGTCAATGGGGCTGCCTGAGATGTCTGAAAAGCAAGACATTATCTCATTTGGGATGATACTTCAAAAGGATGTGGGTTGCAGCACTAGGGTGGAAAGGATGAGTAAAGGACATTATTCCTAGGAAAATCTAAGGTAAGAGTATCATCCGTCCCATTACAGGGTGACCAGACACTCTCCTTTTCCAGAACATGCCCTTCATTTCAACCTTCTGTCCAACAGGAATTCCAAAATGTCCTCCATTTTGAGCATGACTAAGATGCATGGATTTATATTTTTATATTTTGTAACATCCTACATTTTTCTTGAATCTTCTACATTTTGTACTGCCTTGTCTTCCTTTGCAGTTAGGAGATCTGGTCACCCATTAGATTATGACCTTCAGTCTGTAGTGGACTTCAGAGGAGGATGGGCAGAGTGTCACCTTTGGCTAGTAACAAGTCATATTTTCTATGTACACAAGGGGGATGTGGGCCAACCAGAAAATGGACAAAGATAATGTTAGTGGGAGGATCCATAGTGGATGTAGAGGCCCTTTATGTTAGGGCTCCTCTTAACATTTTACGCCATATAACAAATTGATCAATTGCAACACTACCTCCTTTGGAAGGATTGGGAAACTATGCCTTATGGGGAGAGACTTAGAGAGCTGGGTATGTTAAACCTGGAAAAGAGACGGTTAAGCGTTGATATGACAGCCCTGTTTAAATATTTGAAGGGAGGTCATATTGAGGAGGGAGCAAGCTTGTTTTCTGCTGCTCCAGAGACTAGGACCCAGAACAATGGATGCAAGCTCCAGGAGAAGAGATTCCACCTAAAAATAAATAAATAAAAATAAATAAATAAACATTAGGAGGAACTTCCTCAGAATAAGGAGATTATCACATGGCTCCCCCCCCCCCCCGATCTGGACACAGGCTTAGAACATGTAAAAATGGATTTTTTCATTCCCAGATTGGAGCCATCCCGTACCCGATCGCGGCATCTCCCATGCTGAGTAATGAATGGAAAAGAACTGTTTTTTGCTCAGTACGGGAGAAGTCCTAATCGAGTACAGGATGCCTCCAATCTGGGCATGAAGCTGTGCAATAACATTTGTTTTTACACGGTCTTAGTCTGCGCCCAGATCAGGAGAAAACAGCTGGCACGATAATCTCTTAAGAGCTGTTCGACTGTGGAACAGATTCCCTTGGAGAGTGACGGAGTCTCCTTCTTTGGAGGTTTTTAAACAGAGGCTGGATGGCCATTTGTCAATGAGGATGCTTTGATTGAGCGTTCCTGCATGGCAGAATGGGGTTGGACTGGATGGTCCTTGGGGTCTCTTCCAAATCTATGATTCGATGATTTGATGATTCTGTGACTTCCGCTTTCTGTTTTTCTCACTTCTTCCTGCCTCGCCAGCCTCCTGTTCTGTATGCGATGCTGGACCACAGCCGCCTCACTAAATCAGCAAGTGAGAAGAAATCCAAGGGAGGCCTGGGCGACTCCCGTAAAGATAGGAAATAGCGGTTAGCAGGCAGAGAAGGCAACCAAAAAAAGGCGGGCGAGAAAAAGGTCGTCATGACCATCGAGATGGAACTGAAGAGGGACCAACTTGAGGCTGAAGGCCTGAAACCCGCCGTCAAATCCCCCAGCAAGAACAGTCTAAAAAATGCCCTCATGAACATTATCAAAAGTGATTCGGAAAAGTGATTTAAAGGGTGAGGGTGGAATGTTCCTAGCTCTCTATACTTCCTGAGAAGAGAGTCTTGGGATGTTCTTTGCCTTCTTCCAACTGTCTTGGTTTTGTTTCTTGTACTGCTTGCATATTATTTGTAGTACTTAATTAATTTAGCTAGTCAAGGCTGATGATATTTTCAAATATTCCTTGTCCTTAATCTTGCGAGATCTTGGCATCATATCTGTGTAGCAAAGTAACTATACAGAATATTTACACACATTTAAAATCATTAATAGTTCCTAGGCATCTGTGAGTAAGAATAAGGCAAAGTGACAAAGGAACTATCCAACTCATACCCCTCCCCATATTAGGATCATTTTCGTCTCTTAAATCCAAAAAGGGACAAGTCTTGTCATACCATGACATCCATGCTTTGGTCACCATGGACTTGCCCTACTTCAATCCACTTATTTTGGAAGGATCAGTATAGCAATTCACACGATCAACTTGTCTAGTCACAGTAAAACAAAGATATCCATGTGACAACTATATTAACAGCTTTTGTTCTGAATGCTAAAATGAAACAGAGTGTTTCATTTTAAACCTTCCATTTTAAGGTGAACCTGCACCCTGAACCAAAGAGGTCCAAATTCCCAGATATGATGCCACGAGGACTTGGTTGCCAGCCATTCTAGCCCTGTTGGCGTTAGCCCTAAAAAATCTAGACCTAAAAAAATCCCTTTAAAAAACTCCACTCTTAAATATGGACCCCCCCGTCCCCCCAAAAAAGATACACAAGCCCTTATGACTGGTGCCTTCTACTGCTTAAACGGATGTGACAACCCTCTTCTGCTTGGTAACTTGACCACAGGTGTAATATTTCATGTTCTTTTTAATCCATAGATTAAATAGATGTATGCATGTCTCAGACACTGAGAAGCCTGGTTTAATGTCTTTACACCGCTCACGCTCATATCCTCTTTGGTTGTTTCTTCCCCACCCAGACTCCGTAACTATTTACCATTCTGTGAAAAGAACGATAGATTAAAACCTTCTGATATATATGTATATACACACACACACATATATAGCTGGTACTCCATCCCTGCCTGATGAACATCAGGATGAAAATCTCTTTGAGCCACTTCCTCTTAGCGCACCATAATGGTGTCAGTGTCAATAAACCATCTGTTTTAACCCCAGAATCTTAACTTTAAACAAATCTGGAGGTTCCTACTTGAGTGAAAAATTGTCGGAATTTATAAGGGAATGGCGACCTCTGAAATTTCTCAGGGAGGGGGTTTCTCTTGTCCCTATGTTGCCAACAGATTTTTGAAGTGAATTTTCTGGCAAATTGTGAAGGTTTCTATTTCTGTGGAAAATTAAAAGTAATAAGGAAGGGGAATTTTTTTTTTTTTTCCAGGCAGGTTTCCTCTCAAGTGTAACCTAAACACATCCCCGTGTGTTACACCAAATTATAACAGATTTGTATTCCTTCTTGCTGTATCATTTTTGTTCCCGTTAGTTTTCGGTCTTACCTGATACCCTTGAGGGGAATTAAGCTATCCGTAGACAAGCTCGATTGGCAGTGGTTGAGCATAAAAGTGTGATTTTCAAACCACAAGAGGACTGTTACTAGTGTTAGTATTAATCATTGATATATTTGTTACTATTAGTCGTCCACCATCCTTGTGACTGAACGCCGCATGATGTCACATTGCTACCCTTCTCTTCTATTGATGTCTCAGTTGTTCACCTTCATTTCCCCCTTATTCGTGCATATGTTCTTCTTAACTCATGTCCTGTTATCAATGACAACACAAACTCTGGAGGGCAATCATTCTGTTAGGTCAGCAAAATGCAATACTCTTGAGAAATAATACAAACTTGGATCACTTTATCGCTTTATCACACCACATATGTGGTTCCTGTGGTTTCAGAATCCCCTTTTCCAAATGTACGCAACAAGTCTGCCATCATCAATGTGTAATGGGGCCTAGCACAAAATTCATCTCCAGAGCAATGTAAATAGAGTGGACCACCCTTCTCTTTTTCTGAGTCGCTTATAATGTTTTTGTTGAACCGTTCTGGGCTGCGTTCACACTGGAGAAATAAACCGGTTTAAGTGTCATGGCTCAATGCTGTGAAATTCTGGGAATTGTAGTTTGTTGTGCGGCTCTGCTCCGCTCTGGGCCCACAACAAACTACAATTCCCAGAATTTCACAACATTGAGCCATGGCACTTAAACTGGTTTATTTCTCCAGTGTGAATGCAGCCCTAGAAGACTAAACTATATATTTTTTAAAAATGTTATGTACGATGGTTTATTTTTTTTTTCTCTGTTGGTTGGGACTTTCTCAAATTTATGTACATTCTCTCAAAAACAACAGCAACAACCAAAAATGACACAATTGAAAAAAATAATAATAAAAAGACTGACATTTCTATTCGAAGCTGGTCTTCTTTATTTTCTAAGATCATGTCACTGAAAGAAGAAAAAAAACCCTAAGATTTGCAACTACTGTATATACCCATGGATAAGCCTAGAAATTTTAGTCCAAAAATTGACCCAAAAAACCTGGGTTGACCTATCCATGGGTCAAAGTAAGTACTGTACTTTAACTCTCATATATATATCAATATATCTATATATATCCATCCTTATATATATGGAGCCATCCTTTTTCTCTGAATACAGTGGTAAAAGGTGGGAACTTAGTCCATCCTGGGAATACCAAGAAGAAGCATGGATTTGCTCTACTCTCTCATTCATCCAGCCTTTAGGATGAGCATAAACAGTTATGCCTGATAAAATGTTCTAAGTTGTTTTGGCATCATTTTCATTTGCATTATCTTTTACATCCTTTGTTACATGCCCCTAAGTTTTACCATCGACTTATTGACGGGTCATATCAAAATCCATAATTTTGGCCCCGAAAACCTACGCTTGACTGAAAACATGAGGTTGATTTACAGTCGAGTGTATATGGTAGTTAATGTCCAGCAAAATCCAGGCCCCTGAAGGATTATCAGCTAGCCCAGGGTGGGAAACTATGGGAGGCTACTTTTCAAATAAATAGCCATGCAACATGCTTCTTTCAACATAAAAAGTAAGAGGGCAGGAGGAGAAAAAAGGAATGTGGCACAGATCCCGTCATTAACCTGCTCAAAAAGAGTGATTGACCGCAATCGCGCAACAGACTTTCAGCTGATGTCGCACAGATCCTGTCATTAACCCATCATTTGCCCGTCATTAAAGTGATGTTACGGCGGGAACCCAAAAATTGATTTACTTTTAAGAACGGAGTCTTCAAAGCCAGAAACGGTTCAAACACAGAGCGTTTTATTTAACTGTTACTTAGCCAAGCAACAGTGACTGCCTTGAGAAGAGAAGATAAGGCAGCCCAGAACAAGAATCAAATCAAGGCATATATAGCTTCAGATTACAAAACACACAAAATAAGGAAGTCGTTACATCATTTCTCAGACTCTGATAGATTTAGCAAAAGTTAGCAAAATACTTGGCTTGATAAACAAGTTTCCAAATAAATCAAGGGTCTTGTCTGATCAAATCTGGTCAAAAAGAGGAATAGCCAAACCGCAGACTAATATCATGTTCTTTGGCAAAAATACATCTTAGTTAGCAGAAGTGAAAAGTTCCTATATGACAAACGTCTGACCCTTTGCTTAACATTAAGTCTATTTTTCAAATGAACATTGCAACTTAAGCATTTCCTTATTTTAGCCATTTCCTTTAGAAGAGACATCTGTGCAGTTTAATATCAAGCCTTAATTGTTTTTAACTCTAACTGATTAACTCTTATCTTCTAAATTCTAAATCCTAAATTCTACCTGTTACATTTGTCTAATTACCTGTTCCTTCTCATTTCCCCCCTTTGATGCTTTTACATCAAGACACTGAACTCAGTGGGTTGATTTAAGAGCATCACCTTTATAGGTACCTGTCTAAATTTCCTTTGGTTCAGTTTTTTTTTTTTTTTTTTTTTTTTTTTTTTCAAGGTCTGGTCGTACGTGGAGTACCTGTTTGTCCTTGGTCAGGTACAGTAAGACCTAGCCTCAATTCTTCTTTTCCACAGCAGTTGCAGGTGTGGCTGGGCCGGGCAGCGTCCGGAGTGCCTGCGGACCCTTTAGCCTACCCCGAAATCTTCTTACAGCATGATGGGATAATTTCTTGAGTCCAGCGGTTTACCTTTCTCCTGGTCAGTAAACCAGCTTGGACTATCGATGTCTCTTCTTCTGAGATTGGACAGGGTTACCTACTAGAAATTAATCTTAACACTCTCTATTAGTATAACATGTGTATATAGGTGTATATATGAAGCTCAAAGCCTTAAAGAATTAAAAAGAACTTTGTGCAGCTTCACGAGAGGGTAAAAGTCTATATTCATGCAAAGCCATCAAATGCAAAGCAGAGCGTTTATCTGCAATCTCTTCCATCATTCCCTTTACTCCCTGTATTATCAGGGGTAAGAGACAGGGTAGGAAAATACACAACAAAATTCCTACTCCCACGATTCCGATTAACCCTTTTAACCCGCCGAGCCATCCGAGCCAGGTGTCCATTCCATCCCATTGAAATCCTTCCCACTTCTGAACAGGGACATGAGCCAGTTTGACTATCTTGTCTGATATTTCTTCAATCACTTTTCCATTATCATCAATTTGTAAGCAACAATTTGTGAGATTAAATTTGCCACAAACTCCACCTTCAGCAGCAAGCAAATAATCTAAAGCCAAACGGTTTTGATACACAGCATTACGAAGCTGGGTTTGGGTTTTAGACAAAGTAGTCAAGGCTCTGGCAGTTTCATTAGTGATAATCTCTAACACAGCTTGCAAACGAATTATTCTGTTTAGCATATATACAGGAGTTCTATATCCCCAGGAGCCATCCTGTGCCCAAGTTGCCGGGCCATAGTATTGAATTATGCGTTCAGGAGGCCACTCATTATCTGCCCAATTGCCTATAGCAATAGTGGAACGCTTTGCATAAACTGGATGTCCCAACCGAGCTCCTTCAGAAAGGGGAATCAAGAAAAATGAAGGTCGAATTTCCCCTAAAGTGCAAGCTCCCTCCCAGGGTTCTCTCTTTGTAACTTTTGACCCATACAGTGTCCCCAGGACTGAAACCATGTACAGGGGTAGTAAGACCTAATGGACACTGTTCTGCATACTGACCAATTTCTAGAACAGCCTGGTTTAACTCCCGAAGCACCCTCTTGAGACTCATCTCCCCCCTCAGATCCAATGTTCCCACCATAGCAGGCAGGGGTGGTGGTCTGGCAAAAACCATCTCATAAGGAGTTAAGCCGTTGGCCCCAGGAGTGCATCTCATGTGCAAGAGTGCCACAGGCAACATCTGAGTCCATTTAGTTTTAGTTTCAGCACACATTTTCCTCAGGTGTAATTTAAGAGTCTGATTGGCGCGTTCTGCCATAGCGCTGCTCTGAGGTCTCCAAGCGCAGTGCAATTTCCAATCTAGCTGGAGAGCTTGGCTCAATTTTTCTGTTACTTCAGACTGGAACGCAGGTCCATTGTCGCTGTTTATTTGCTGTGGCATCCCATACCGAGGAATGATGTCTTCAAGGAGATGTTTGGTAACTTCTCTGGACCCTTCAGACTTCACTGGCCATGCTTCAACCCACTTGGAGAAAGTACATATGGCTACCAGGACTATTTTGTAGCCACCAGCAGGAGGCATGTGGGTGAAGTCCATCTGGATCACCTGAAATGGTCGACTGCCTCGAAGAATCTGTCCAGGTTGGGGAGTTGGACCTTTGCGAGGGTTGTTCTGGGCACAAATCACACATCTTCGGGATGCTTCTGCGCAAAGGGAAGCCAATCTGTCAATGTACATAGTTTTTTCAATCAAGTGTCGAAGAGCTTCTTTCCCCAAGTGACACTGATCATGCATGTGGAAAACTGCAGTGCGGGCTATGCGTTGAGGCACCCAAATTCGCCCATCAGTTAGGATGTACCAGCCATTTTTAATGTGATATTCATTCCTCCCCCCCTCTTCCTTTTCTTCCTTAGTATAGGGAGGCGGTGAGTCGAAATAGGGCAGTGAAACAACCATAAGATTAGCTGCACCTTGATAGGGCTTCAGAGCTGCTTCCTTAGCTGCCTTGTCAGCCCGGGCATTGCCTCGGGCAATCGGGTCAGATTTTCCTGTGTGGGCTCTGCAATGAATCACTGCCACTTTAGCTGGTTTCCATATTACTTCCAGTAACTGCTGAATTTCGGATGCATGTGCCACTTCTTTCCCTTCGGCTGTTAGGAATCCTCTTTCTCGGTACAGTGCTCCATGTACTTGAACAGTCAGGAAAGCATATTTGGAGTCTGTATAAATGGTCACCTTTTTCCCTGTCGCCCACTCCAAAGCCTTGATGAGGGCTATCAGTTCAGCTTTCTGGGCGGAAGTATTAGCAGGTAGCGGTTCAGCCATCAACACCTGGTCTTCAGTGACCACTGCATATCCCGCGTGTCGAATTCCATTAACTACTGAGCTACTTCCATCAGTGAACAGAATAACACTTCCAGGGATAGGCACATCCTTTAGGTCTGGTCTGCTAGAGTGCACGGTTGACATTATTTCTTCACACTCATGCACTGGTTGGTCTGGCAGAGGCATTAGAGTAGCTGGATTCAGCGTAGTTCGGTCTTTGATGATGATGCTGGGATTTTCACATAGCTGGGCTCTGTATTTTACCAGACGGGAGTTGGTCATCCATTTTGGTCCTTGCACCTCTAGCAGCGATTGAATGGAATGAGAGGTAGTTACTTCAATAGTTTGGCCATAAGTCAGCTTAACTGCTTCTGTGAGGAGCAGAGAAGCAGCCGCTATGCTGCGAAGACAGCCTGGCCATCCTCGGCTGACAAGATCCATATTTTTGCTCAGGTAAGCCACTGGTCGGTTCCAACTTCCTGTCCTCTGCGTGAGAACACCCACTGCTGTTCCTTTGCGCTCATCCACAAACAACTGGAAAGGCTTGTTAATGTCAGGCAAGCCTAAGGCAGGTGGGCTAGTCAGGGCTTGTTTCAATCGTTTCAGCGCCTGGATTTCTTCACCTGTCCACTCCAATGGATATGACTCAGGAATTTTCCCTTTCAGCTTCTCATAGAGTGGCTGGGTTATAGAAGCAAAGTCCAGGATCCAAATTCGACAGTAGCCAGCCATTCCCAGGAACACTCGAAGTTCCTTTTTGTTGGTAGGGCGAGGTAGACAGTTGATAGCCTGGGTTCGACTGGCTCCCAGAATTCTCGTGTCTTTCTTGATGACAAAGCCTAAGTAGGTGACTTCCTGACTGCAGATCTGCGCCTTAGCTTTACTGGCACGATAGCCGCAATCTTCGAGCCACCGAAGTAGTTCAATGGTGTCAGCTAAGCATTTCTCTTCTGTCTGCCGAGGCAGAAGGAGGTCGTCCACGTACTGTAGAACAAGGCCTACTTCTTCTTGGAATTGTTGTAGGTCTCTGGCTAATTGTTGCCCAAACAACACTGGGGAATTCTTGAACCCCTGGGCTAACCTCAACCAGGTGAATTGTCTCTTCCGGCCAGTAGTGGGGTGTTCCCACGTGAAGGCGAAGATTGCTTGAGAGTCTGGGTGGAGAGGTATAGTGAAAAAGGCATCCTTCAAGTCAATTACGGAGTACCATTTGCTGCCTCCTGGAATTAGACTTATAAGAGAGTATGGGTTGGCAACTGCAGCCACAATGTCCTTGACCTGTTGGTTCACCAAGCGGAGATCTTGGACTGGACGGTATTCACCTGTATTTGGTTTCTTGACTGGTAGAAGCGGGGTGTTCCAAGCGGAGACCACAGGAGCTAGAATTTTCCGTTGTATCAGCTTCCCCAGGTGTTCGTGCATGGAGTACCGAGCTCTGGCAGGTATTGGATACTGAGGCTGGTTCACCACAGTATAGTTGTCTTTTAGCTCAATGCGCACTGGTTCAGCGAATCGAGCTAGCCCCCCTGGGTTATCTTCTGCCCAAACTCCTGGCACAGCTCTAATGACTCGTGCTGCAACATCGGAATCTCTGATAATCAGTGGGGTACACAGTCCTATAGCCGGTGCTAGTCTCCAAGCTTCTTGGAGAGGGCAAATGATGGATAGCGGCTGACCTCCAGCTGTGCCTGTGACTCGGCCATCAGCATGGAAGGAAAGGGTTGCTTGTACTTTGCAAAGTAGGTCTCTTCCAATCAAGGGGATAGGACAGGATGGGAGCAAGATAAATTCATGTTCAACCTCACAGTTCCCAATCTTGGTTCCTACAGGCTTAAACTGTGGGGCTTGCAGTATTTGTCCTCCTGCTCCCACAACAGGTATAGTAGTTTCTTTGGCCAAAGGCATTGGCAATTGGGTATTTAGTACTGACCGCTGTGCTCCTGAGTCTAAAAGTCCTGTAATTTTTCTGTCTCCCACTGTAATTTCCAAAACGGGGTCGGGAGACAAAGGCCCCCGTGGACACCCTCAGTCCTCATAATAGTTCTCAATCGTCATGGTTCTGGCAGGCGGGGTTGGGAATGGAGGTGCTCGGGGGTTCAGATTTCCTCGTCCTCTTCCTCTTCCTCTGGACGGTTCACCTCCCCTTCCCCGGGATCCTCTGCTGGATCCTTCATTGTAATTGTAATTGCCTTGGTTGCTGGGGTTATAGTTGCCCTGAGCAGACGGATCGTAACCTTCATAGCCGCCTTGCGTAGTAATCTGATTTCTTTTAGGGCACTCACTCTTCCAATGGCCTTCAACCCTGCAGTAGGCACACTGCGTACGGCTCAAGGGGAGTCGCTGCTGTGATTGTAATTGCGGATTAGGGTTCAAGGCGGCAGCGAGCAAGCTCGCCTTTTCCTTCATCCGCTTGCTCTGTTCTCTTTTCTCCTCCACATCTCGGTTAAGAAACACTCTGTCAGCCAGTGCCTTCAGTTGGCTAAATGACATCCCTTCAAATCCTTCGGTTTTCTGCAGTTTTCTTCTAATGTCTGGAGCTGACTGTGACACATAAACCATTGCCACTGTCTGTCGGTTCTTCTCATCCTCAGGATCAATTGGTGTGTATTTTCGGTAGGCTTTCATCAGTCTTTCTAAAAAGGCACCTGGGCTCTCATCTTTTCCTTGAACTATGTCATGAATTTTCTGCAGGTTCATCATGCGTTTGCGTCCTTGCTTCACAGCACTCACAACGGCTTCCTGGTAGGCTCGTAGTGATTTTCTATCCTCCTCATCCTCAATTTTCCAACCGGGGTCTGTAGTGGGGGCATACTTCTTCAAATACTCAGCATATCTTTCCTGACCCACTTCATCTCTCTTAGCCTTCTTCAGGGCTGCCTCTTCTAAATTGGCTTGGATTTGCATTCGTTGTTCAGAGGTTAGGACATAGCCTCCTAGCTGTTGAATGTCTGACCAGGTAGGATTGTGGGCTGTCATTACACCTTCTATCATTTCTACAAACTGCTCAGGATCATCTTCATAAGAAGGCCCATGGTTTTTCCAATTCAAAAGGTCTGATGTATTAAAGGGCACATAGGAGTATGTATTCACCGTGGAATAGGCAACCTGTCCCCCGTCATTTACTTCAGGGACAACAGCTGGAGTAACTCGGATGGGCATGAGCTTTGCTGTATCAGAAACCTGGATAAGCTTAGGTTTCCGTACACCAGAGGCTGGGGCAATCCGAGACTTGACAGGTTTAATTCCCAGCTTGGCAGCTATGGGGGTGGAGTTCTTGCTAGCTAGTCTGGCTGACCTTCGTATCTTTGCCTCAGGTGCGGATGTTGGCACCTGTCTGTCTAGCCCTTCGCCCCCCTCATCTCCACCATCCTCATCCTCCTCTTCTTCTTCTTCTTCTTTCTCACTGCTAGGTAGCCTCTTAATCACAGGTGACACAGTCAAGACCTGCGGTGGTGGTTCTGCCTGAGCTTGGGCGGGAGCCTCAGCTTGAGCTAAGTCAGGATAATGATCTGGTACTATCTGGTCCCTCTGTGGAGCTGGGGGTGCAGTAGGCAAAGTAACAGGCAAGGGCGGAGGCACATAAGGTGGTGGACATTCCTCCGGTGGAGCATCAAAAATAGGCTTCTTCTCCTTAACTACAGTATAGGTTAAACTTCGGACTTTTGAGGAAGCAGTTGGTGAGCAATCAACAGACTTGCACTGGTTCTTTTTCCCCTTTTTAGACTGGGCAAACAGGATCAGGGCCGCATGTTCCACCATCTTTTTAGCCCAGGGAGGTGGATCTCGAGAAACTTTCTTCCACCCTTTAACGTACACGATGTCAACGGGGTACCCGGGGTTCCCCTCCACGATCACGACATTCCACAATCTACTAATAGCGGGTCCATAAAACGTTCCTTCTGCAGGCCAATCAACCAAAGGGCCAAGAGCAGGCCAGTCGTATCTGCACTTAGTTTTCATGTCCTCCACATTGCACTCCGCGGGGTCAAAGACCTCAGCAAAATGTTTAACCATAAGATCTAAAGGAGCAGATGAGCCTCCTCCCATCCTACCTATTCTAAGTTCTTAAGGATAGTAAAACAGACAAAACACGATAGGGAGGGCTGTGACAGGTTACAAAGCAGTTATAGAAATTTTGGGGAGAGCTGCTTTGCTGAGATTGCTTAGGAACACATTCACTGCAATCCAGTCCATCGACCGCGAGCTCAACGGTCAAACAGCAGATCACAGTTCACACACATTCACACCCAAACAGGAAAACCCTCCTCCCCAAAAGAGAGCCTCCCACCAGTTCCAAATACCAAGACTAAGTCCAAGTTCCAAGTTCCAAATTCCAAAGTCCAAGTTCCAAGGTCTAAGTGCCAAAGTTCCAAATGCTAAATGCCAAAACCAGAAGGAAGCTTCCCAACTTCCCAACAGATTCAGAATTCCAGATACAGAAACAGGAGATTATTAAATCTCTAAGAGGCTGATCAATACCTCTTCTTCACTCCATACTGGAGTGGCAGTCAGGTTACCGGTAACAAATTACAGATTACTGACAGAACAGAAAAGAAAGGAACCCCAAAAATACTCGCCTGCGAATATGACAGGATTCCGACGGTCTGTGCCTGGTTTCAAGGAAGCTCCTCGTTGATACAACGCGTTGTCCTGCCTCTCTTCTCCAGCCCACCAGGTCTTGGCAGAAGGCTTCCAAGATGCGCGTCCCAGTAGAAAGGATAACGAAGAAACGCAGGAGTCAGCGATGATCAAGGAAGTCCTGGGAAAACTCCCTAGCTTGAAAAGCTCCGTTGCAGACTAGTGGATCAGGAAAAACCTTTCCTGCTCCATAAGGGTCCCCGTACGGGCCACCAAAATGTTACGGCGGGAACCCAAAAATTGATTTACTTTTAAGAACGGAGTCTTCAAAGCCAGAAACGGTTCAAACACAGAGCGTTTTATTTAACTGTTACTTAGCCAAGCAACAGTGACTGCCTTGAGAAGAGAAGATAAGGCAGCCCAGAACAAGAATCAAATCAAGGCATATATAGCTTCAGATTACAAAACACACAAAATAAGGAAGTCGTTACATCATTTCTCAGACTCTGATAGATTTAGCAAAAGTTAGCAAAATACTTGGCTTGATAAACAAGTTTCCAAATAAATCAAGGGTCTTGTCTGATCAAATCTGGTCAAAAAGAGGAATAGCCAAACCGCAGACTAATATCATGTTCTTTGGCAAAAATACATCTTAGTTAGCAGAAGTGAAAAGTTCCTATATGACAAACGTCTGACCCTTTGCTTAACATTAAGTCTATTTTTCAAATGAACATTGCAACTTAAGCATTTCCTTATTTTAGCCATTTCCTTTAGAAGAGACATCTGTGCAGTTTAATATCAAGCCTTAATTGTTTTTAACTCTAACTGATTAACTCTTATCTTCTAAATTCTAAATCCTAAATTCTACCTGTTACATTTGTCTAATTACCTGTTCCTTCTCAGTGACATTGGCTGGCATTTTTCATTAACCGAAGTTTGTGTTACTGCAAGGCCGCTTTAATGATGGGTTAATGGCAGGATCAGCACTACGAAGTGTAGTGGAGTCTCCTTCCTTGGGGTCTTTTAAGCAGAGGCTGGATGGCCATCTGTTGGGGATGCTTTGATTGGGAGTTCCTGCATGGCCAAATGGGGTTGGACTGGATGGCCCTTGGGGTCTCTTCCAACTCTATAATTCTCTGATTCTATGAAACTGTATGCTGGGGAGAATTGCCATAGTAAAAATGATTTTCACGTGCAATGTCTATTTTTTTTTATTCCAAAGTATTCCCATGAGTCCTTCTCCACCTAAATTTAAGATGTGGAAATGATGATTAATACATGCATCTTTAACAATAGCAGGCCCAGATTTGCAAAATCTGTTAGGTACATTAACTCTAAAATTGGAGGATTAGTGGTGTCTATCAAACTTTGTTTCCCAAACTTTCCCATAAGGACAATTTATCAAAATTATTAAGTTATCAGATACCACGCAATGAATTAGATCAGAAATAAACAACAGCTTTTCAACGAAGTTCATTCTTATATTTTCTGAACTTACAAGAAAGCAAAGGAGATACAAACCCCATTTTTGTACAACTCACTAGCTATCCTTTAAGGTCTTTTATCGCACCCTCAATTTAACCTGGCAGAGAAAGCTTCTCAAAGGAATGGAAGGACTTAGATATATAGTATTCAAGATCCCTTCATAAAACAGGGTCCCAGAACAGAAGAAAATCTAACATCTCAATTAAAACAGATTAAAACCAATTGGTTCCAAATATGTTGTGTCGCCTCTTTTGCAAAGTATTTATCTATCATCAGTTGGAGAAACCGTAACACGTTCCTTAACTTTTTATTAAACTCTCTGCCCTGGTAAACCATGCCAGAAAAAGTGTGATGCTCCATCTATATATAGGAATTTACTGAAAATATGTATGGGAAAAGTCAGTTTATTAGACTGGAATGGCTGCCAGATTTAGGGACGCAGATTTTGGAAACCAACCTGAAGCTGGAAACAGAATTTTGTCCTCCCCTCCTTCCATGTCTTAACTATCACAAATAAGGGATTCTAAAGTTATACACAAATAATACTTAACATTGATCTGCCTAGCAAGAATGATGAAAAACTAGATGTTGGAGAGGGATGTAAAGTTCATATATCTAGTTAGACTGTCCCATGATAAAATGCATTTGGAATGCAATTCTGAATCAGATGATATTATACTTCAAACTATTCCGTTTTGTCCTGAGCTTTGCTTTATAGTAATGGAAAGAGCTACCTAAAATACAGAAGCCTTGTCGTGTTTTTTAACCACAGCTGCCTGACATAAAGTTACTATGTTGGAAAACAGGGGATCTCAAATGAGACAACTTCTGAAAGAGACTGTAGGACATTTGGTTGATGGAAAATGTCACACAACCTGAAGGCAAAGTACAACACACTGGTTTGTTTTTTTATTAAATACACTAACATGAACTCACAGCAGTTAAAACTTCCATTGCACCAAATAAATTTTTGGAAAGATGGATTACATCTTGACCTTTCTTCCTGGAAATAAAAATTGGGTTAACCCCTTAGACCATCCCTGGTCTGCTTGGTGATATGAGTTACCTGCTGCTTGTTATCCTGAATCCAAATAATTTATTTATTTGTTTATATGTGATATGGTTGCTCGTTTTATGATAAAAAAAACCCCAATAAAAACAAAATTAAATCAAGAATTTATGTACAGAAAAATTAAAATTAGCCCATACAACAGAAAATAGACAGCAAAATTTCAGGCTCACAGCAGAATAGCAAAGTACTGTATTACAAGCCTTCAGTTAAGCGATCCTCAGTCAAATTCATACAGTGGTGCTCATAAAATGTTAAAAGCAGGTTTTGTATAAAGTAAGCCAGTATTATTCTTCTTTTGCAAACTAGGAGGAAGGACTGAGGCTAAAACCTATTGAGTGGTAGCTGGGTTGGCCATATGGCAAAGTATGGTATCATCCCAAATCCATGAAACAGTGATACCTTTATTGGAACAACCAAAAATGCACATTATACATGTTGCAAGCTTTTGAAGCTCCACTGGCTTCTTCATCAGGCAAAGGTGTTCAAAATCATACAGGAGAAAGAAAAGAAAAGAAAAGAAAAGAAAGAAGATGTTAGTCATAGCCCTGCATGTGATCAAGATGTTGCAGTTGTTGTCCTCAGTTCCAATGGTATGGAAAGGCATTCATGCAGGTGATCTCCTCCTCCTTCTGGCCATGTAGATACTGAGGATTTAGTCCAGGAAATAAACTTTAATCATAGAATCATAGAATCATAGAGTTGGAAGAGACCACAAGGGCCATCCAGTCCAACCCCCTGCCATGCAGGAACTCCCAATCATAGCATCCCCGACAGATGGCCATCCAGCCTCTGCTTAAAGACCTCCAAGGATGGAGACTCCACTACACTTTGATTCCATTAGCAAATGAAAAAGCTACAGTGGGACCTTGTTATCCACAGGGGATTCGGTTTCAGGATCTCCTGTGTATGACAAAATCTGCGGGGATGTTCAAGTCCCATTAAATATAATGGCAGTCCCTTATATAACATGGAAAATCAAGGTTTGCTATTTGGAATTTATACTTCTTTTGAATATTTTCAAGCCATGGATGCTTGACTCCATCGATAAAAAAACCCGTAGATAAGGAGAGCTGGCTGTACTGCCTTTGGATCTGGAACTCAAAGGCTTTTCATGGAATGCAAAGACTATCAACAACCGTCTAATTAAAAAGAATAACTGTAAGCTGCTCTGATAGTCTTTAGGGTTGAAGAGCGGGGTATAAATAAATAATTATTATTATATTATTAACAAGACCACAAGGAAAAAAAACCACCAATATAACCTTAATCCAAATGTATAAAGGTAAATTTGGAATTTAAACTTTATTTCCTGGACTTCATCTTGCAGTACCCACACGGTCAGAAGGAGGAGGCCAAGACTGTACAGCGAAGGCATCTGTTTTTGAAAGGGGAATGGAGTACCTTGAAGAGCAAAAGCAGGAGATCTCTTTGACTCCAGTTTGGATACTTTATTGTTGGCATCTGAGGAAATATGAGTTAGCTCTGATTGTATATGTGGTCATTTTCTTCTCCCACAGCTAGAACGGAGCAGCCCACATGAATTAGCGGAGCCATTAAGAAAGCTGCAAAAGAGAAAAAGGAGTGCTCCTGAGGGGATACTCCTAAGTGTACTTGTTCACACAGGGTCAGCGAAATCGCACATTTCCCCGACACTTTTAGCTCTGCAGTGCGAAATATTTATGTAGAAAAATTTTAGGTAGTAGAGAAATGTGACATTTTGAGAACGCATGCTTCCAAATGCCAAAGGCATAGTGCGGCACGAGTTGTCATGATGATTTGATAGGATCTTGGTTAAAGGCTGATTTATTATAAGGGAAACGAAAGAGGTTGCTAGTGTGCCCATCTGGCAGGATAGTCCAGTTGCGGGATACTAAAAATGCACATTTGTCTTGAGGGGACATGGAAGACTAATGCGCAAAGGCTGTATTTTTGTATGGTTCAGATGCTTTGACCTATACAAAGTTGATAAAGGGGGCTTGGATGATATTCTGCCTTCAGCTCTTTGGACAACTGAGGAGATGCACTTTGGTCTGTAGTGCCTGAATGTTACTGAATGTTACACATTGAAATAAAACGTTGAATGGTGAGTCAACACTTAAGGAAATCTCATTGATCCAGTAGGTCTGCCCTTGGTGGCTCTATGAGTAGGATTTGGGTCATTGTGTTCCCTTGTCTTGTCAAGTTTGAATTCGCTTGAGGACACTTCCCCCAGCCATCAGGAGGATGAGTCATTGCAAAACACAGACCAATCTCTGTTTCCAAAAGTATTTTTTTTTCTGTCTCAACATCCACCCACGTATGAGAGGTGATGTGGATCAAATTCAGCTAAAGAGACATTGCGTGCCTTTGCGAAATCTTACCACGTTGCCATTATCAATCCCATTTATATCCCGCCTTTTCTCTAGTGTGTTCATGGCAACGTCTGTGGCTCTTCAGCCCAAGGTTGGACAATCCATTTTATGGCTTGGAAGGAGGTGAGTACTAGTACCTGAATCTCCCAAGTTGTGCTTCACCGCTGACCAATACAGAACTCCTAAAACGATCTGGGCATCGCAATTCAAAACACATGTTGAGAAGCTGGAGCGTGTCCAGAGGAGGGGACCAAAATGGTGAAGGGTCTGGAAACCATACCTTATGAAGAGAGACTTAGGAAGCTGGGGATGTTTAGCCTGAAGAAGAGATGGTTGAGAGGTGATATGATAGCCCTGTTTAAATATTCGAAGGGGTGTCATATTCAGTATGGAGCAAACTTGTTTTCTCCTGTTCCAGAGAATAGGACCCAGAACAATGGATGGAAGCTAGAGGAAAAGAAATTCCAGCTAAACATTAGGAGTTCCTGACAGTAAGGAGTTTATCACACAGGAGGAATTTCTCTCACTTTCGAAAGAAATGGAAATGAGGCCAGTTCGGAATTGAGTGAATTCACTAGTTCCGCGGATTTATGTGATTGCATATTGATGCTGCATTGCATTCTCAATTGCCTGAAATTGCCTCCCAGTGCCCGAAATTGCGTGTGATAGTTTCTCACACAATAACATGAAACCCCATGATTGCATTCGGAAGGACTTCTCTTTGCCTGAAAATGTGTGTGATCAGCTTTCACGTAATCACGCGGAAACCCATGATTGCATTCAGATTGCCATTGGATTATACTTCCAATTCCCTTCATGTGATAAACTCCTAAGAGTTATTTGACAGTGGAACACACTCCTTCGTAGAGGGGTGGTGTTTCTTTATTTGCGTTTTTTCCACGTTCACCGGGGTCCTTCACCCCTAACCTCAGCACTGTATTATTACCACGAGCCCATCTGCACTGCAGAAAAAAATCCAGTTTGACACTACTATAACTGCCATAGCTTAGGACTCTTTCAGACGTCAGAAATTGGAAGTATAATTTAATGTCAATTCGAATGCAATCATGGGTTTTACATTATTGCGAATTAAATCTTCACACACAATTTTGGGTAAGAGGAAAGCCACTCCGGATGCAATCATGGGTTTTACGTTATTGAGAATTAAAGCTTTGCACGCAATTTCGGGCAGGAGAGGGTTATTTTCGGGTAATGGGAAGTAATTTCGAATGCCTCCCGAATGGAACAGGAGTTCATGTAAATTCGCTTAACTAGTGAATTTACATGAATCCGCATTGGCTCCATTCGGAGTTGGGAGAAATTCCTCCCGTTTGAAAGAGTCCTTAGTGCTACAAAATTCTGGGAACTGTAGCTTGTTGCGGCACTAGAGTGGAGCTCAGGAATAAATTTATAAAACAGTCTTAATGGTACTGCCACTTTTCCTCTCCCTCCTCCTTTTTACACATGCAAGATTAGGTTCTATACTTAATATATTGTCCATACTGAAAGCAGGGGTTCTACTTTCAGTGGTCTTTCCTAGCCCTTATGTTGAGTTTTATGCCAAAAACTGAAAATGCCCTAATAAAAAGAATACATTATATAATGTGCACTGTGAAGGAGGGACACTTGTTTGCTGCCAACAACCCAACAACATTTCCTGGATAGGTTTTGAGATAGTTTTAATGGTCATATTCAAGGGAACACGGTTGTCCTCTGTCAAAGCACATCACTGGTCCACCTGGCCGAATATTGCTACAGCTCATTGGTTTGAGGTTGCAATTTTTCTTATCATATGTGGAGACGAGGAATTAGATGTGGGCCTTTCTGCATTGAAAGAAGACACCTTGGTAAAACAACTCATCCTCAAAGCATCTGCCAGTGCTCAGTGGAAGTACATTGCTCTTGAAGACAATACAGGACTCTTTCATACAAGGCTAAATTGGAAGTATAATTTAAGGTCAATTCGAATGCAATCATGGGTTTTATGTTATTGCAAATTAACTCTTCACATGCAAATTCGGGCAGGAGAGAAGCCAATTCCAATGCAATCATGGGTTTTACCTTATTGCGAATTAAAGCTTCGCATGCAAATTTGGGCAGGAGGGGGTTATTTTCGGGTAATGGGAAGTAATTCCGAACGGAGCAGGGGTTCATGTAAATTCGCTAAACAAGCGAATTTACATAAATCCGCATTGGCTCCATTCGGAGTTGGGAGAAATTCCTCCCCGTTTGAAAGAGTCCACAGGTTCAGATCTATGTGTTTGTTACCTTCAGCAAAGGATCTGGTGCACAACAGGCTGGGCTTAGAGCAGAATGTATGTGGATTCCATTAAAAAAAAAAAATTTTCTACAGATGGTGGACAGATTTTGGAGATTATCGCATAAGCTCCCCTCCCGAAGCTGTCGTGGCTTTTTAAAAAACCCGAAACAGCGACGATTCTTATTGCATTACCATGCAAATGCAAATTGATAACAGGTTGACTATGGATCTTATTGCACTACCATTCCGTTTATTCATTAGCTATCCGAGATCTCTCGAGAGCAATCGTTCAGGATTGGATGTTGGGGAGAAGGAGAGCATGGAAGCAGTTTGTCAGAAAGCAATCCAGTTTTAGGCACACGCAAAGAGCTCTGCACTCTTTCAGAAGCTTTGGACCTTATCACACAGGGCAAAATGCATCCTTATCCGGTCCTTTTTCCATCATGACTGCGCAATTGAAATGAGGCTTTTCACACAATGTTGCACAAATCCCGATCTTACCCCCTCAATAAAGTGTCACGTTTCTATAGGTTGGTAATGTTTTCTCCCATTATTAACCTGCCAAAAGCGTCAGCGTTATTACCACAGGTGCACATTTCAATAGCGCTTCATTAGCACTATTGCAGGGGGTTTGATTTTAACCCCAGCTTGTTCGGCAGCAAAATTATTTCCTCTGGGTCAATAGTGATAGCTATCTATGGTTGCATCCACACTGGAGAGATAACCCAGTTTGGCGCCGCTTTAAATATCCTGGCTCAAGGCTGTGGAATTCTGGGAGTTGGTTGTGGGGCCCAGAGCGGAGCCAGAAAGAGTTAAAGCAGGGCCAAACCAGGTTCCAGGTTCGAGAATTCCATAGCCTTGAGCCAGGATATTTAAAGTGGCGCCAAACTGGGTTATCTCTCCAGTGTGGATGCAGCCTATAATTCCTATCCCCATGCTGTTGCTGTTTTTTTTTTTTTTTTAATATTCCATATATATAAATATATACAAATAAACAGTGCATCTATCTATCTATCTATCTATCTATCTATAGTATATCTATATCTATGTCTATATACACACACACTATATGTGTGTGTGTGAGCGTGCACACATTTCTGTGTGTTGTTCCATGCTGTTGCTGTTTTTTTATTCCATAATTATTTAATTCTTGGATGTGCTAACACTCTTATGATACTGGCCTGGGGTTGCCTTAGCTAACGCTTCAGCCACTCCAGGTATGTAAGTTAAAAGCGTGATTCTCCCATTTTTAACCCATGAATATACCATTATCATGCTATGGTGTGAAAAGATAGGTTACGATCCTGTTCTGAGCCTGCCACTAACCAATAATGGGATGATAGTAAGAAGACAAACAAATAGGTTCATGAACAGATCAGACCAGGGCTCTCCTTGGAAGCTAAGATGACCAAGTTGAGTCTATTGTACTTTGACCACATCCTGGCAAGGCATGGATCACTAGAAAAAAACAATAATGCTAGCAAAGGTGAACGGTAGAAGAAAGAGAGGAAGATCCACAAACCTGATGGATAGACTCAGTCAGGGGGTTATTCTGGGCAAAGGTTTGGAGGATCTGGGCAAAACTGCATTGGAGGAGAGGGATTCTTGGAGAGGTCACAGGTTCGCCAGAAGTCAGAACCGACCTGAGGGCAGCTAACAACAAATGGGTTAATGATGGGATCGTGACTGGATTTGCCCCATGTGATAAAAGTCCATAATCTTCCTCCCCATCTTTTCCTCCCCAGCCAGGCTAGCCACTGTCGACTCTTTCAAACGGGAGGAATTTCTCCCAAATCCGAATGGAGCCCATTCGGATTCATGTAAATTCGCTAGTTTAGCGAATTTACATGAATCCCCATTGCGTTCGGAAGGCGTTCGGAATGTCTTCCTAGTACCCGAAAATAACCCCCCCTTGCCCGAAATTGCGTGAGAACCTTTAATGCGCAATAACGCAAAACCCATGATTGCATTCGGAGTGACTTCCCTTTTGCCCGAAATTGCGTGAGAAGAATTAATTCGCAATAACGTGAAACCCCAGGATTGCGTTTGGATTGCCCTTGCATTATACTTCCAATTTCCCACGTCTGAAAGAGTCCTGTGCGCCTGAAACAGGGATGGGATTCCTTTCCATATTACTTCCATGCTCTCTCTCTCTCTCTCGCCACCAATTGCACTCTATAGTTCTTTACCTGGAAAGTGGGAGCTCTGCACCCTTTCAGAAGTTTTCTCTTCCCCCTGCCCCATTTTCTCCCCAGTCAGACAGGCTAGCCTCTGTGTCCCTGAAACCAGGAAAGGCTTGCTGGATTGTTTTCTGAAAAAGAGCTCAATGACAGTAATTAATGGCATGTCCCCATTCTTTGAAAGCTGCAAGAGATGCAGGGATTGGCTGCAGGATGCCCGCTGCCAAGGTACGAGGCAGTGTGATTGGATCTATTACAGGGAACATCCCGCTTCTAACCCAGTATTGAAGGCTCGTGCGACAATCTCCAAAGACAAGGTATAGGGTACTTGTCACATTCTAATGCATCTGAGGAAGTAGACTGAAGTCTAGGAAAGCTCATGCTGCCGATTTCTTTCTTTCAGTTAGCCTCAAAGGCGCTACAAGATCTCTCTACGTACCAATTCCACAGATTAACATGACTATATCTATGAATTCTACCAGCTTGGTAATATGTTTAGTAAATACCGGTCCTGCAGCCACAAGGCTGTGAGTTCAATCCCAGGGCTCCAAGGTTGACTCAGTCTTCCATCCTTTTGAAGGTCGGTCAAATAAGTTGTTTGGGGCAATTGGCTTACAGATTGTAAACCGCTTAGAGAGTGCTGAGTTCACTATCAAGCGACATAGAAATGTAAATGTTATTGCTAATGCTATATTGAAATTTAAAATTAGCAATGGTGTAAGGATCTCTGCATATCACTTTCAGGATCTTAGCAACCAGATTAACCCGTGACCTATCCAAACAAGTCCATTAATCATCGGATAATATCAATTCTCTCTTTCAACCACGTTGGGACCTCAATAACTGGCTCCTATGTTCTGGTAGTGATATCAACATTTTTTTCAAAGCAATTTTCCTAAGCAAATCATCATGAAAACAAGAGAGCTGGACTTGCATGTTCATTAAAGGTTTAATCAGAAAAGTAAGATGCACTTTGCAGGAGATCAGCTAAGAATAACGGTTTGAATCTTCAGGAAACCAAGTGGCACAAAGCCTAGTGAAACTAACCAGTGACAATTGAACATTGTCATGGCAACTCCTAACTTCATTTGGCTTGCGACTGACCTCTTGTGAAACATATCTAAATCACAAAAATAAGCTTCGGGGCGGGATAGGATTGTCCATTATGAGTTTAATGCATGATATGGCAAGTTCATTTGTACTAGGAGGATATGTAAGTGCAGTGCAAATCATTTTTATCTTTTAACACATTTGCACTCAATGGAGGTGCCGACAATTATACAAAACCCCTATGCTTTGCACAGATGTTGCAGATGTTCCAGATTGAGTAGGGACTCTAAACATGAGTTGATGATTGTGAATATGGAATCAGCGGATTTGTTCAAATCTAGGAAAGCTCCCGTCCCATTAAGTGCTATCAGGTACCACCAGGATACTTTGTTCCATTAACAGCAAATATGTGTGAGTGTGACAAAGATCACAGGCATGCTTTGCCCAATTTAGGTCCAAAACACAATGCAGAAATCATCCAGTTTGAGACCACTTTAACTGCTCTGGCTCACTGCTAGGGAATGCTGGAGCTGTAGTTTTGTGAGATATTTAACCTTCTCTATCTAATGTTATTTTAGTTTGTTGCCTGCCTTACTTTATTGAATGTACTAATATGTATTATATTTAATTATTTTGCAGAATGTACACCATAGGCAGGTTTATTTTATCTATTTTATCTATTTTAATTGATTGTATGTACAGCGCTGTGTAAATTTACAGTGCTATATAAAGCTTAATAATAATAATAATAATAAATAATCTCTGTCAGAGAGCTCTGGTGCCACAATAAACTACAATTCCAAGTATTCCCTAGCACTGAGCCAGGGCAGTTAAAGTGATCTCAAACTGGATTATTTCTGCAGTGTGATATGGACCACTGAGTCAAAGACTTGCAATAAAAATTCTAATTATTAAGGACTTTGGTAGACAGGGAAAAGTTTGTGGGTCTTGTCACGCAGATGGCATATATGCTGAAACTCTTTTATTTTCTTGGTACGTTTTCTTTTCTTGCAAATAATTCTTTTGACCACGACTTCCAGGAATGTTTAGCTATATCTAACGGGAAATTTTTTCTCGGATGCCCCAATGTAACTGATGGTGGTGAGCGTCTAAGGATCTATATTTCAGTTCATATGCACAGAAGAAAGGATACGTAGAAGAATGAACTGACCTTAGGCAAGAGGCCAGTTTTCAAAGTGCAGAGGTTTTTTTTTAAAATTAATTTTAAAAATAGGGAAATCTAGCAGCGATTATCCTCTGCCTCCTGCCCCAAGGGCTGTGCATCTGCTTTACCCACCCTGAAAACCATGTTTTCCTAAGCATCGATGGCTTTCTTTGAAGGACAATGCTTGCACTGCTTTATCATGGCTATTGGAAAGAGGGGACACCCCCGTGAGCGGGTGTGTGAGGCGGGTGTGCATGAGCTCTAGGAAGACCCCGTCATTCTCCCCTCTCTCATTCTGGAATGGATCCAGCCCTTGCCCACCCCAAAAATCTACCCCATCAACCCTGCTTTGAATAAGATAACAGTACGTGCAAAAAAGGAAAGGGGGAAAAAGAGACAACTAGTCCCATTTTAACGGGGGTTCATAAGAAGATACTGAGTGAGCCAGGCTGTGCTAGGAATGTCTCGGGCGGGAAGGGATGGGTTGCCAGGAAAACAGGCGGGTGCAGAGTGAAGAGGCAGGCTTGACCCCATGGCTGCTCAGGAGCTAGGGTCCTTTTTCCGTTTCTGGAAGCGTCGGAATTTGCCCTGAATGGCGAGGGCGGCCTTCTCCGTCTCCGGGGCGTTCAGATCAATGTCTATTTCCTCCTCTTCTGCTTCCACCTTCTTGGTCGTCCCAGGTTTCTCTGCGGGGAGAACCAACTTGTGTTGTCATTAAATAGGGGAATGGTACCCGAACAGATTCCCACCGCCCCCTTCCAGATTTGCACTAAAATGTGTGATGCTTTTCTGAATATGTATGCTCTGAATATGTAAGAAACAGGGAGAAAAGGAGAGGCTACTCAAATATATTTACAAGTTGGTAATAGAAGATTATCTTATGAAAAGAAGTTTATTGTTACCTGGTTTTATACACACACACACACACACACACACACACACACACACATATATATATACCTTGTAGAAATGTAAAGAAATGTATAGTAAAATTAGTGAGAACATGAAAATGTCACCAAATGAGACATTAATAAGAGAGCGGGATGGAAACTGTAATTGTGTGAATTAAAAGGATAATATATAGTATTATCTCGTATAGTTATATAAAATATAGATAAGAAATTGTATTTCTTATACAATTAAAAGAATATGAAAGTCATATAGAAATCAAAGGTATTCAATAGCTAGGGGAAAAGAAGTCATTTTGATGCTTTGTTTGGTGCAGTACATAGTATGGTATACATAGTGTGGTGTAGTATGTCTGTGAAATGTTTTGTAATATTTTTGGTATATATGTTTTTGTTTTGTGAGGGATGCATTTTATGTGTGATAACTATGTTTGTTTATATGTTTAAAAAATAATAAAAAACCTTAGGGAGCTATAACTCAGGATCTGAAGGGGAAAACACCACTTCTGTCTCTCCTCCTTCTTCTCCTATCCTCTCCCAACCACCTAAAACCACTTTCTAGGTGCTGGAGGAAAAGTTTCAGTATCGGATTGGGAAAGGAAAGAAGTGGATTTAAATGTGGGTTTTGGTGGGGAAAGAAGGTTTTCACATTGGAGTTTATCACACAGGAGGGAAGCGCCCAAATCCCATGGATAAACTCGAGAGCAGGAATGTTTTTAAATGATGTCGCACGACATTTGGCATTAACATGACATTAACTCATGCAGAAAACCGCAACATTAACGCCACTTTTTCATTTCAGGAATATCCCGAAGTTTAAAAGCGGTGTGGTTTTGCAGCTTTCTGCATGGGTTAATGTCGCGTTAATGTCACAATTGCCCGACTCGTCTGAAAACACAAGCGAATTCTATTAATTCCTGGTCCTGCATCTATTGGCCTCTCCTCATCTCTTCTTTCATATCTGGCCTCGGCTCTTGCTTCTAAGTCGGTTAAATAAAGGCTACTGGAGATAGCTTTCTGTAAACTGTGTTCATGTTTTTATGACTCTTGCTTCCCTCAGTATGATGCGTATACATTATGAGGGCTCTTTCCATATTGAATCTGTCCCTAGGCAAGTATTGTCATTTTTTTCTCCAAGGCAAGGTGCAATGTATATTCCATAGGACTACTTTGTAGCAGATTCGCCAGTGTTCTTTATGCCAAAAGAAGAGACCTATGCAATAATTTGGAAATAGAGCCTATGATGCATAATTTATTGCACTGTCATCTTTATAATCAGATTCGACAAGCCAGAATCTAATCCTTATTAAGGAAGACGAATGGAAGATCAGACCTTTTTTTAATGTAAAATTCTTGCTGGAAGATAAATGCCTGAATGTCACTCTTGTAGTTCCCAAATTTCTCTTTGAGGCAGATAGGATTAAGACCCTCAATGTACAAAGGAACAGTTAAGAGTTGAACAACTTCTGCGATTCTTGTCTTATGTCTGCGGAATTTTATTTTGGGGGATTTCATGACTTGTATATTTTGATTGAATGCTTAAATCTTGAGTCTATAAATAATAAATTATGGCCGATTGTCATGTAAACCCACTGGGTGACCTCGGACAAACCACACTCTCTCAGCCTCAATGGCAACCCCCTGCTGAAGAAAAGTGCCAAGACAACCCTGTGATCGATTCGCCTTGGGGTTGCCATAAGTCAGAATTGACGTGAAGGCACACAACAACAACAACAACAACAACAACAAGGGCATCACAGACAATGTGTAACCTAGCAACCAGAAGCAGAGAAATGCCTGTAATGATGCTGCCATTGCAAAAAGCATCACAACCTCTGGGTTGCTTAGCAACTACCATCAGATGGTATCAGAGCACTTGGTCCCTACTGCATATATTTCCCTCTGCTAGCCTTCTCTTCCCAAAATCCAAAAGCCATCTCAAAAAGTAAAAATCTGTGATCTGTAGTATGTCTTACACCTGTGACTTGGGGGAAGAGGGTCAGTTGGAAGTGAGGCGCACATGTGGACGTGTTTCCAGATTCCTGGAAGAGAGATGAAGAATCTAAAATAGTGTAAGATTCCAGATTATTGCGAAAGAAATTCAGGATCTAAAATAGCACAATCTTTCAGATTCCTGGAAGAGAGATGCAGAATCTAAAATAGTATAATCTCTCAGATTATTGGAAGAGAAATGTAGACTCTAAAATAGTATAACCTTCCAGATTATTGGGAGAAAGAAACAGAATCTAAAATAGTGTACTCTCCGAGATTCCTGGAAGAGAGATGCAGGAACTAAAATAGTGAAATCGTCCAGATTATTAGAAGAGAGATGTGGAATCTAAAATAGTGTAAACCTCCAGATTATTGGAAGAAATGCAGAATCTAAAATTGTATAACCTTCCAGGTTAATGGAAGAGAGTTGCAGATTCTAAAATAGTGGCACATAGATTTTTTAGATTGTAAGCCTGAGGACAGAGAACCGTCTAATTAAAAATAATAATAATTGTAAACTGCTCTGAGAGCCTTTAGAGCTGAAGGTGGTGTATAAATACCATAAATAAAATAAAATAGTGCCTTATAGTGAATCAGGTTAGTAACCATCTAATTAATAACTATCTTCTTATTCTTCTAGGCAGTAGGTCTCCAGGGTTTCAGAGAAGCATCTTTCCGAGGTATCGGCACTAAATACCCAGTTATAATAATTAAGCATGCTTTAGGAACAAAATATAGTGGGTCCTTGGTATCCACTGAGGTTTGGTTCCAGGACCTCTGGTAGATACCAAAATCCATGGATGCTCAAGTCCCATTAAATACAATGGCACCACAATTCACAATTCGAAAACGATGTTGAGGAGCTGGAACGTGTCCAGAGGAGAGCAACCAAAATGGTGAAAGGGCTGGAAACCATAAAGCCCTACGAGACAGATTTAGTGAGCTGGGGATGGTTAGCCTGGAGAAGAGAAGGTTAAGAGGTGATATGATCGCCCTGTTTAAGTATTTGAAGGGAGGTTACACTGAGGAGGGAGCAAGCTTGTTTTCTGCTTCTCCAGAGAATTGGACATGGAAGAATGGACTGAAGCTACAGGAAAAGTGATTCCATCTAAACATTAGGAGGACCTTCCTGACAGCAAGAGCTGTTCAACAGTGAAACACACTGTTCCCTTGGAGTCTGGTGGAGTCTCCTTCTTTGAAGATTTTTAAACAGAGGCTGGATGGCCATCTGCTTTGATTTTTTTTATTTTTGCATGGCAGGGAGTTGGACTGGATGGCCCTTGGGGTCTCTTCCACCTCTATGATTATATGACTCTACAAAGATGCGCTAGGTCTTATTTTCAGGGGATGTCTTATTTTTTCCATTAAGAAGAATTCACATCTATTGTTGAACAAAAATAATGAACATTTATTATATACTGTATATATATTTATGCACAAAAACTTTTGGGGGAGGCCTTATATTTAGCAATTCAGCAAAACCTCTACTAGGTCTTATTTTATGGGGATGTCTTATTTTCGGGGAAACAGGGTAGCAGCTGCACAATATCTTCTCCCAGCAAATCATTATGCCAATCACACCCTGCTCCCTCTATCGGCTTTCTCATTACTGCACATTGCCCAAGTGGCATTGAGTGCCCCAGGTTGGCCCTTGTCAACTTGGGTTTCTATCACGAGTGCCATGGCAAGCTCCCCATTAATGATGGGTGCCAGAACTTGAGCCGCTCACCCCTCCGCTGGCAGGACTCCGTTAGGCACAGCCTGACATGCCATCTCTGAGAGATGGTACAAAACCATGGACGTCATGTACTATCAAGCTCCTCTCCACAGGGAAATTCTCCTCTCCAGATATACTGGGAGTACAACCCAAGCTTGGCAGGTTTCCCAAAATCCCAGAGGGCAAAGCCAACAACTTTTTCATGCCCTGGTTACAGCTTCCAGCCAAGATGACCAATGGGGATGGTGGCACGCATAGTCCAAAGACATCTGGAGGGCACCGTTTTGGCTGAAGGCTTCCATTTAAAGGCAGAAAATAATTGGCTTATTTGATGGTGGTTGTTTTTCTCCAGGTGCCACTTGCGTTGGCAGAAAAGTTGACAGCCCCAAGAGGGAGCATGCCAGCTGTCTTGCACTCACCTTTCTCCTCCTGGCCAGGAATCTCACGGGGAGATGGTGATTCATTGGAAGTGAGCTGCAGAGAGGAAGGTTGGAGAAGGAGAGGAGAGAAAAAGGGACTCATTAAAAACATGCAGTTTTGGGACTCGCAATTTCATTTGACTCTAGGCTCCCATCAGTCCGATGTTCCCGCATGCCGTGTCTGCACGTCAATGTCACACAGGGAAGAAGAAGCTTTCAAAACAGCTGCTGGAGGAGGAAAGGATTTCTATATAAGGGTGGGTGTTTCACCCTGGGAAAGCACCAGTCTCTTTACATCGACTTTGATTTTGATAAAAACTCAGTTTCTCTCTTTCTTTAGCCCATGTAACTCTTTCAGAAAAACAACCAAAAAAGGACAACTAAACCTTTTACAACTCCACCAAATACACATGAGGAAGTAAACTCAAGTCTAGGAAAGCTCATGCTGCTAACTTCTTTCTTTCAGTTAGTCTCAAAGGTGCCACAAGATCTCTCCACGTCCTGCTTCTACAGACTAACACGGCTATATCTTTGAATTTAAAGCTGTAAAGGTTTTGGAGTAAATTCGTTGTGAGTTAAAAAAAAGTATTGGGGCTTTTGTAACTTAAAGGAAAACATGAGGCAGTCAGGATTATAATGGCAGAATTATTAAGGCAGTGGATCCTCCATGTTCACTGGGGTTAGGGGCAGAGGACCCCGTGAAAGTGGAAAAACCACAAATAAAAAAAACCCCACAATGTTTTTAACTGGTGGGAACACCTTTTGCAAAGTCCTCCAGTGCTACTCTGTGGTCAACATTTGGCAGAGGTTGATCATGATACACTGGAGGACGATATAATCATCCTGGAGAACCTAAAAATGCTTAGAAAAATGTTTTCTCTGATTATCTCTAAGTCCTCCAGCACAATTCTATGGTCAGTTTCCATCAGTCTTGCACTGGAGGACCTAAAGGTTCTTAAAGAGACCATATTAATCCAATCTGCAAATAATCAAAACCACAAAAGTCAAAGCCACGAATGGGGAAGGAGACTGTAGTGGGAAAGATGCAATGTTTTCCATGCTCTATCAGACCCAAACTGGACATTGCATCCAAATTTACACAATAGCACCATGGTGCTGGAAGGGATCCCACGTCATTGAACCCATCCCTCTGTTGATGTAAAGAATTAATGCATCTGAAGAAGTAGACTGAAGTCTACGGACTCTTTCAGACGTGGGAAATTGGAAGTATAATCCAAGGGCAATCCAAACGCAATCCTGGGGTTTCACGTTATTGCGAATTAGAGCTTCTCACGCAATTTCGGGCAAAAGGGAAGTCGCTCCGAATGCAATCATAGGTTTCACGTTATTAGGAATTAAAGCTTCTCACGCAATTTCGGGCAAGGAGGGGTCATTTTTGGGTAATGGGAAGTCATTCCGAACGCCTTCCGAATGCAATGGGGATTCACGTAAATTCGCTAAACAAGCGAATTCAGGTGAATTCGCATTGGCTGCATTCGAAGTTGGGAGAAATTCCTCCAGTGTGAAAGAGCCCTATGAAAGTTCATGCTGCGTCTTTCTTTCATTTAGTCTCAAAGGTGCTACAAGATCTCTCTACCTACTGATTCTATAGACTAACATGGCTATATCTTTGAATTCTACCACTCTTGATAGATGGACTTCCAGGTTCTCCTTAAATTAGGCATCAATGCCATAAGCTGCTCTGATGTTGTTGTTTTTCCTTCAAGAAAGTGATTTTGTCTAGTGTCCCTGCATGTGTGCACAGAAGCAGGCTAGATAGAATTAGGCTAGAATTAATCTCAACACCTACTGCACATACTCATGTATAAGTCTAGAAATTTTAATCCAGAAATTGACCCCAAAATGTGTAGTTGAAGGCTTTCCATAGTTTTTTGTGGAGCTTTTGGCCTATATGGCCATGTTCTAGAAGAGTTCCTTTCTGACGTTTCTTCAGCATCTGTGGCTGAAATCTGTGGCTGTGTTTTTAGAGAAAAACCCAAAAACTTAAGTTGACCTATCCCTGGTCAATAAAAGTACTCTACTTTAATTCTTATTTAAAAAGGAACCATGTCCTGGTGAAAAGCAAGACTATAATCTGTCCTGGAGGCACTGACCCCGCTCTGTTCTCTCATCCATTCAGCCTTTAGTTTGAGCATCAACAGTGATGCTTGCTAGGATTTTGTAAATTCTTTGGCGTTGTTTTCCTTTGCTTCATCCTTTAGATTCTTTATTACATGCGTCTATGTTTTAACCTAAATTTACTCAAGGGCCATATCAAAATCTATGATTTTGGTCCCCAAACCTCTCCTCGACTTGTACGTGTGGTCAACTTATAGCTGACTATATATGGTATAGTATATCTAATATTTTTAAAACAGATATAACCAGAACTGCTAAAAAAAGAACTGCTCAAAAAAGGTCTCAGATTTGACTTCAAAACAGTCCAAAGGGCTTTATTTTGGGAGGGTTTAGGATACAATGATGATAAGTTATTATATTTTACTGATGCTTTTATTGTTAGCCGTTTCAGTCTATTTGGAGAAGCAGGATAAAAATAACTATTATTATTATTTTTATTAGTATTAGTATTAATTTATTTGCAAGCCAGGATGTGTTTAAATTTGTTATAACGACCCATATCTTTGTACAGGGACTGAACAATGCTGAAAATGTGAAACCTGATTTAAGCAAGGGTTTCAAGTAGATATCCCCCACATATACCAAGCGATCTCAAATATTCAGTTATTTTGATTGACTTGGTTTTAGTCAATGTGCCCTGATGGGAATGCCTTTAAATCTGTGTCTGCAGGAAAGGCAGCAGAAAGCAAAGTGGGGTGCAATTTGAAACTGTTGGCAGGAATAGGGGGGAGTTGTGCTCCTTTTCTCCGACCTCTTTCTCCGATTTCCCTCACCCCCGCCGTCAGAAGTGAATCAAGAGATCCATCAAAAGTTCATCTAAAAGTGTAATTAGGCAGCCAGTATCTTGTTCGGGCTTTGCAACACCAAGATCCATCGCATTAAAATGATCAAGCAATGAAGTGAACTCAGGCAAAAAAGAGAGAGAATATTTCTTAATGCAACGTGTAATTATGTAACATATGGAATTCACTGCCAGATGCATTTATATAGATTTTTTTAAAAAGAGAGAGATGTGCAGGTGAGCCCCTGCAACAGAACATTCTGCACTCCTAGGCTGCGTTCACACTGGAGAAATAAACCGGTTTAAGTGCCATGGCTCAATGCTGTGAAATTCTGGGAATTGTAGTTTGTTGTGGGGCCCAGAGCGGAGCGGAGCTCCACTCTGGACCCCACAACAAACTACAATTCCCAGAATTTCACAGCATTGAGCCATGGCACTTAAACCGGTTTATTTCTCCAGTGTGAACGCAGCCCTAGATCCTTTCCCACTCTGCCCCAGAAAAACCTATGATAGGGTTGCCTTAGGATTAATAATGATAATAATAATAATAATATTTCACCTTCCTCCCAGTACAGGGACTCAAGGTGGCTTACAAAACTAAAACAGTCCAAGTTAAAACACTATAAAACATGCAAAATACAAGTTTAAAAAGCAATTAAACAATTCAAACCATTTGCCGTAAGTTGGAAATTGCTTGAAGGCAGACAGCGGTAACCTTTCCTATTTAGCACACTAAGGCTGCATCTGCAGTGCAGAAATAATCCGGTTTGACATCACTTTAACTGCCAGGGCTCAGTGCTCCCCCTTGGTACCACAACAAGCTACAATTCCCAGAATTCCATAGCACTGAGCCCTGGCAGTTAATGTGGTGTCAAACTGGATTACTTCTACAGTGTGGAAGGATTCCGGGATGGCAACTGCATTGCAGAAAGAATCCAGTTTGACACCACTAACTGTCATAGCTCAATGCTAAGGAATCCTGGGGATTGCAGTTTGTGGTGGCCCTCTCTAACGTCTTACAAAACTACAATTCCCAGAAAGTCACAGCATTGAGCCAAGGCAGTTAAAGTGGTGTCAAACTGCAGTGTGGATGCAGCCTTGGTCTTCATCAATTGTGTGTGTGTATAGACAGACACATGTCTTCCGAACCTCAGCTACATTGATTTGATTTATCCGAGGATATCAATGGGCAATGTCCACTATTCTATCCAGGGGCAAATCAAGATCTCTTTTGTGAATGGAAAATGTCAATGTGAGGCATACGTCAAAGTGAAATGTCAAACTTTGCTCAGGCGCCTTGCAGAACTACAACGTCCAGGATTGCACCCTATGTAGCCATAGGCATTAAAGTGGTGTCAAACTGCTTCATTTCTGCAGTGTGGATACACCCTAAGCCTAAGGACAAGGAAATGTCAAAACAGGTTGTAAAACGCACTAAAAGTCACTTTCTGCTTGAACCTGACCCCATCCTAAAAGGCTCCCAACAGCAAACTTTTGCGTTCTCCCTAATAGTACACAGTCATCCGGATAACCTACTTAAAGGAATATAGTCTGTTAAGCATCTCTTATATGTTATTTTCTGTTAGTACACATCCGAAGCCTGTTTGAACATGTCTGTTGTTGCTGTTGTTGTTGATGGTGATGATTTAGTATTCTTTGGTCCAAAACACACTGCATGAATAATCCAGTTGGAGACGGCTTTAACTGATCTGGCTCGGTGCTAGTGCTACAATCCTGGAAATTGTAGTTTATAGTGGCACCAGAGCTCTCTGATAGAGAAGGTTCGACGTCTCATGAAACTGCAGTTCTCAGATTTCCCTAGCATTGAGCCAGGACGGTTACAGTGGTCTCAAACTGGATTGTTTCTGCAGTGCGTTTTGGGCTACTGTGAAACTGAATTAATTTTTTTTTAAAGTCCAAAATAAAGCCTCAATTTGTAAACCACCCTTTTGGTGGAAGACTGGGATATAACCACTCTAAATAAAGAAACAAATGACCCAGCCTCTGTTTAAAGATCTCCAAAGAAGGAGAGTCCACCACCCTCCGAGGCAGTCTGTTCTCTTACGGTCAAGAATTTCTTCCCAATGTTTGGGTAGAATCTCTTTTCTTGCCATTCGAATCCATTTGGTGCCTATTCTCATCTTGCAAAATCACACAGCTGGCTGGGGACCGTCGTCCAAGAAGTAATCTTCCCAAACTATGGATTAATTTTTCTCGCTAAATGGAACATCCATATTTAGAAACAACGCATCTCGAAATGCAGCAGATGCTGGAGATCTCCTGCCACGGCAGCCCTCTTTCCCAGAGATGTCCTCACCGCGAAAGAGGGCAAGGCACTGCAAAATGCAGGACGTCCGAGAATGGGACCAAATAAAAGCGAAAAACACTTGTCTAAATACAAACGCATGCTACTTAGACATGCTCAAAATGGAGGACATTCTGAAACTCCTCCTGGGCAGAAGGTTGAAATGTAGGGCCTGTCCTAGGAAAGGAGGACATTGGGTCACCCTACATCTTTCTTTTTGCCGGAGAGCTTGGGGCTTTACTATTTATTTATTTATTTATTTATTGAGCATTGTAAAATTTGCACAGCACTTTACATAGTAGGAATCAAAATACAATAAAAATACAGCCGCCCCTCTGTTCGCGCAGACTTGAGATTCGCAGTCTTGAAGATTTAAGGAGCTCTTACTGTCAAGAAGTTCCTCCTAATGTTGACCTGGAATCTCTGTTCCTGTAGCTTGCATCCATTTTCCATTCTCTGGAGCAGCAGAAAACAAGCTTGCTCCATCCTCAATGTGACACCCCTTCAAATATTTAAACAAGGTTATCATATCACCTCTTAACCGTCTCTTCTCCTCATAAGGCATGGTTTCCAGACCCTTCACCATTTTGGTCACCCTCCTCTAGACACGCTCCAATTTGTCCACATCCTTTTTGAATTGTGGTGCCCAGGATTTTACAGGTAACAAACAATGGATAATGAAAAATCTGCCACATCGCATACAATCTAAAACATCAAATACAAAATCAAAACATCTCTAAAATAACACATCAAGTATACAGTGAACACATAAGCTTTACAGATAAGGAAGGTTTAGAAAGGGAGATTGAAAGGCCTCCATCTATCCATTACTGGAAGCAAAATGCTGTGTCTAGTTATCAAGAGAAGTAATTCTCACTTTGCTAGTGTCCCGTCCCCCCCAATATGTAAGTATGGCAAGCCCCAGTCCATTTGAGAGCATATTACCAAGAGAGTTTTATGCAATGGAAAAACCGAAATGTGAAAGATGGAGCATGATCTCTTCCCTGGATCAGGGAAGTGAGAGTCCCTAAGGAAAATGACAATAAAACCAGGGAGCAGGAGGTTAGCGTTGTAGGAGAGAAAGGAGAGGAAAAGCCATTTTTGACACACATTGGACTCTTTCAGACGTCGGAAATTGGAAGTATAATTTAATGTCAATTCGAATGCAATCATGGGTTTTACGTTATTGCGAAGTAAATCTTCACACGCAATTTCGGGCAAGAGGGAAGCCACTCTGAATGCAATCATGGGTTTTACGTTATTGCGAATTAAAGCTTCGCACGCAATTTCGAGCAGGAGGGGGTTATTTTCGGGTAATGGGAAGTAATTCCGAATGCCTTCCGAAAGGAGCAGGGGTTCAGGTAAATTCGCTAAACTAGCGAACTTACATGAATCCGCATTGGCTCCATTCGAAGTTGGGAGAAATTCCTCCCGTGTGAAAGAATCCATTGACAAATAGCTTGCTTGGCTAGGACAGAACAGTATAAATGAAGGCTGGCACCTGCTGCTTAATAGGAGAAGGGTCATATTGAGGCTATTTATAAGAAAGCGCAAATAAGTTCATCCACAATAACTTGATTTTATTTCTCAAAAGGGGCCTCTATATTCCATTAGCAATTAAAATGTTTAATGCCAAAATTATTATATCCTTCCAGTATTTGGATTGGGGGGGGGGGGGGGTTTCATCTCCTGAATTGGATAAAGTTCCTGAGGTCATTGTTTCAGTTTCCCAGTTGCGTTCCTAATTGTGTATCATCGCTCAAAATAGGGGAAAGTATCTAATAGATCTTGGCAGCTTGCCTTCAAGTTATGGATGAAGATTATAGTATTTGGTGAGGGCTCAAGTCTCCACAAAGATCTGGCATAAGATATTTATTTTAGCTGTCAGTCCAAATGCAAAGCAAAGTATGCTGCATCTACTGGCCTGTCCTCATCTCTTCTTTCACATCTGGGCTCAGATATCGCTCTGAAGTCTGTTAAATTAAGGCTACTGGAGATAGCTTTCTGCAAATTGAATTCACGTTCTTAAGTTTCTTGTTCCCTTAATATGATGCACATATATTATGAACCCTTTCCCATATTGTCAATTATTTGGTGAGCCAGTCTCTAAGGCAAGGTGCAATGTATATTCCATAGAACTACTTCATGGCAGATTTGCCAGTGTTCCTAACACTGAAAGAAGATGCCCATGTAATAACTTGAAAGCAGAGTCTATGCAGCATATTTTTACTGTGCTGTAGTCTTTACAACCAAATTCGACAAGACAAATCTATCCATTATTAAGTAAGATGAATGGGAAGATCAGACCTTTTTTATGTAAAATTCTTGCTGGAAGAGCAATGCCCAAATGTCCCTCTTGCCGTTGTCAAATTTCTCTCTGAGGCAGCTAGGACCAGAACCCACAATGTATAAAAGGGACAGTTAGTGTTAGAATTAGAGTTTGAATTGTAGTTCTATTTAGTAACTTTTTTCCTCTCGTTTTATTGTAGGCAATTTTCTCATGGAGAATTTTGAGAACTTGTATATCTTGGCTGAATGCCTAATCCTTGGGTCTATGGACTGTAATAAAATTATGACTGACTGAGAGAGAAGGGTGCTAGAAGATAAGAAGTATACTCCAGTGTTCTTGTGGAAAGTATATCGGGGCTGTGTTCACACTGGAGAAATAAACCGGTTTAAGTGCCATGGCTCAATGCTGTGAAATTCTGGGAATTGTAGTTTGTTGTGGGGTCCAGAGCGGAGCTCCGCTCCGCTCTGGGCCCCACAACAAACTACAATTCCCAGAATTTCACAGCATTGAGCCATGGCACTTAAACCGGTTTATTTCTCCAGTGTGAACGCAGCCAATAATGTATATGAACCAGTGTTATTATAAGAAAGGCATAAGAAATGGAATATTTATCAACATGTATCAATATTTATCCTACACGTGGAATGAGAAGGTGCATTTAGTGCAATGCATTAAATTTCATGTGACAAAATACAGTGGTCCCTCCACTGTACACAGCTGACACATCAGCTGAACAAATTGAAAGGCCTTTCTGATAACAACACGGCTTCATGCGCATTTTTTCCTTCTCTACAAGAAACACCGGAGTATACCTTATACCTTTTAGCATCCCATGTTGTTTTTTCCCCTCCAATGCTCCCAAATAGAAGAGACCTGGGACAGGGGAGAAAGGAAAGAAGAGCCAGCAAACTGTACAGCCCTCCTCTCAGTGAGATAGATTTCTGTGCATGGGCTGCCTATTGCAGTTGTGAGCGTGTGCTTGTGCGGAGGCGGCGGGGAAGGGACATTGCAGCATTGCAGCATCTGTTTCTTTATTACATCCTAGCGGGTGATTAAATTCTAAAGCAGCAATTAAGCTCCTGCTATGCAAACCTCAGCAGTCCTGGGCCCAGTGGGAGGGAAGTAGAAGCCTGCAGAGAGGGGAACCATTTGCAAATGGGAGGCCAAGAACAGGCAGCCTTGACATTTTGCAGGGCCCTGTGCAGCAACAGCATCAGATGCTGAGGACACCTGAAATATATCACCCTGTACAGGTGAGCCTTCCAAATAGCATTCACCCAAGTTACTCCTCTTTCCTCCTCCTCCTCCTCCTCCTCCGTACAGTCCGTTCTCCGTATCCACGGATTCTTTATCCATGGATTCAAGTGTCCACGGCTTCATAATATTTTTTAAAACAGATAAATTCCAAAAGACAAACCCTGATTTTGCCATTTTATATAAGGGGCATTCTTTTACTTTGCCACTGTATATACAGTGCACTCATGCCATACTCAGGTGCACCATACGTGGCTTTCAGCTTACCCTGAAGCCACACCGCAAGGAAAATAATGGCACGTCACAGGAATGTGCCCCATTGTTTTCAATGGGGCTCGAGCATACACGTTTTCCCCTTATGCACAGGGATCTGGAACACATTCCTGCATAAGGAAAGGGCCCATTGCAATGGGACTTGAGCATCCATGGATTTTGCTATCCACAGGGTGTGTGTGTGTGTATCTCAGAACCAAATCCCTGCAGATATCGAGGCCCAATTGTATTTATGATGCTTGTCAAAGTATGAGAAGGCCTGTGCATGCCAGCAAGGGGCTTACAATCCAAAGGGAATTAGAGGCTATAGGGAAAGGGGTCAAGAGTCAAGAGTTATTTCAGTCATGCCTGCACGCTCAAAGCTTTTATTTACTACAGCTGTGATCGTACCCAGGGCAAGCTGGACTTTTTTTCACATTTGCAGCAATTACATACTGTAAATACTCATGTAGAGGTCAGGAAATTTTAATTTAAAAAACAGACTTCAAAATCCTGGGTCGAATTATCCGCAGCTCAATGTAGTATTGTACTTAAAATCATAGAATCATACAGTTGGAAGAGACCACAAGGGAGAGTGTCAGTATTGTACTTAGAATCATAAAATCGGAAGAATCATAGAATTGTAGAAACACAGTGTTGGAAGAGACCACAAGGGCCATCCAGTCCAACCCCCTGCCATGCAGGAACTCCCAATCAAAGCATCTCCGACGGACGATTTGAAGAGACTCCAAGGGTCATCCAGTCCAACCACATTCTGCCATGTACAAAATCACAATCAAAGCATCCCCGACAGATGGCCATCCAGCCTCTGTTTAAAGACCTCCAAGGAAGGAGACTCCACTACTCTCCAAGGGAGTGGGTTCCATTGTCAAACAGCTCTTACCATCAGGAAGTTCCTCCTAATGTTTACATGGAATCTCTTTTATGTAGCTTGCATCCATTGTTCCTGGTCCTATTCTCTGGAGCAGCAGAAAACAAGCTTGCTCCATCCTCAATATGACACTCCTTCAAATACTTCAAGAGGGCAATCATATTCCCTGTTCTGTCTCATACCCAGCTCCCTAAGTTCCTCCTCATAAGGCATGGTTTGCAGACCCTTCACCATTCTGATCGCCCTCCTCTGTCCATGCTCCAGCTTCTCAACATGCTTTTTGAATTGTGGTGCCCAGAAGTAGACACAGTATTCCAGGTGAGGCCTGACCAAAGCAAAATCGAGTGGCGTTCTTACTTCCCTTGATCTAGACACTATACCTCTCTTGTTGCAGCCTAAAATTGCATTGGCTCTTTTAAAAGCCTCATCACACTGTTGACCCCTGTTCAACTTGTGGTCCACTAGGAGTCCTAGATCCCTTTCATATATAGTTTTGTTAAGACAGGTGTCCCTCATCCTATAGCTATGCATTTCATTTTTTCTGCCTAAGTGCAGTACCTTACATTTCTCCCTGTTGAAGTTCATTTTATTAGCCCAGCTTTCTACTCTGTTAAGGTCATTTTGAATTTGGTCCTCTCCTCTGGGGTATTAGCTACTTTACCTCATCAAAAAAAAAAAAAAAAAAAAAAAAAAAAAAAAAGGAACAAGCCCTTTCTCTGAGTAGTGGCATCCCTAGTATTGGTGCCATGCAGTACGGGTGTCTGGAGCTGCTGAGGGGGGTTGCCATCTGCCCAAATGCTCACTCAGGGATGCCAGGGGGGCAGCTGGACAAGGAGGCACTGGGGAAGGCAGGATGGGTGTGTGCACACTTGACCTTCCTTCCCTGCTGTGTAGGCTCACTCTGCCAAGAGCGCCAGGGCAGCAGGGAAGGGAGAAGGGACATACACTCATCCCTCTTTCTCTGCCGCCTTGGCTCCCTGGAGACCCACAGCAACAGAGAAATGGCACCCACACACACGAACATGCCCACAGTATGACGAGGTACCAACTGGGTGTCACCCATCCTCTGAGGTGTCACCCAGTATGGTCTGTATCCCTCACACCTCCCCAATGTCGCCATTGTCTCTGAGGACTCTTTCAAACGGGAGGAATTTCTCCCAAATCCGAATGGAGCCCATTCAGATTCATGTAAATTCGCTAGTTTAGCGAATTTACATGAATCCCCATTGCGTTCGGAAGGCGTTCGGAATGTCTTCCTAGTACCCGAAAATAACCCCCCCTTGCCCGAAATTGCGTGAGAACCTTTAATGCGCAATAACGCAAAAGCCATGATTGCATTCGGAGTGACTTCCCTTTTGCCCGAATTTGTGTGAGAAGAGTTAATTCGCAATAACGTGAAACCCCAGGATTGCGTTTGGATTGCCCTTGCATTATACTTCCAATTTCCCACGTCTGAAAGAGTCCTGAGTATAATGGCAGAAGGTGAGAGCTTAGTGCATCCTGGCAGCACCTGAAAGAGGCACTGATCCTCCCCGACTCTTTCTACTGCAGCGCTGTTTGCAGCCCTTTTTGAACGTCTGGGTGGGGAAATGGCGGGGTGGGGGCAGCTCTTTAGTGCTCCCCCTGAAAGGAGCTCTAAGAAAGATCAGGCTTTGAAAGATCTGAAAGAAGCACTTGCACATGTTTGTCAGCTTTTCTGGGTGAAAATCTGGCAACGTCAAAGGCGCTAATCATCACTGCTAACGTAGTCGCTATTTTCTTTGCTTTTCTTTTTCATCCTTTTCGACATGGGCACATTTTCTTCGCCCTGCTTGCACCTGGTTCCTGGTTGTCTCTCCTGCCTTGCACACCGCACACCCACTATTTACTATTGTTCCCTCCTCATCCATCCAATGTTAGGGAGAGCGCAAGCTGTTACGCCTGCTGGAATTTTGTAATTCTAGGACATACAATAATAAAAATAAACCTTTTCTAGGCTCTGCTGCCTGCACCATGGAGCATCTATATGCTTGGTTTATCAAGTGATTCAAACTATAATAGAAACTTAGGGGCTGTGCATTGTTTTCCTTTGCTTCATCCTTTACATTTGCCTAAGATTTACCCTCGACTTACTCAAGGGTCGTATCAAAATCCATAATTCTGGCCCCAAAACCCACCCTCAATTTATACATAAGGTAGTCTTATAGTTGAGTACATACGTTTTTCTCCCAGAGTAAGGGATTGTGCAGACCGCTCCTGTGCAGACCGCAACCACATGCCACAGCCCCAATCTGGCCTTTCTGCGGTGCAAAAAGGACCTTTACGGAACTCCTTTGGCGTTGAGTCATCTAGATGCATCACCATAGGAGTGCCATGATGCCGCATGCCATGTGGTGCAGTGCATGGCATCATGCCGGCCTGGGAGCAGAACCAGGGTGTGCCTCATGTGGATGCCATGCCCCGATTCTGCCCCCATGCCAGCCTTTCTGGCCAGTCAGCACAGCCCCTAAGTTTCTATTATAGTTTGAGTCACTTGATAAACCAAACATATAGATTCTCAGTGGTGCAAACAGTAGAGCCGGAAAATGGTATTTTTGGACTATATGCCCTAGGATTATGAAGCCAGCATGGTTTCTAGTGGGGATGTGGGGTGGTCTGAGAGTTGTGGCCCGAGGTCTAGCAGATACACAATTGTAGACCCCAGACTCAAACATCAGAGAGATGCTGAACCTTTTGGTCTCTTTGGTCTTGCAGCTATTTTGGCCTCCATCCCAAGGGACTTTGGGAGTTGTATCCCAAAACATCTGGAAGACCAAAGTCTTATAGGGATGGAGCATGTGCTCTCCATATTTCAAAATGTGCTAAGCTATTCTTCCATATATTGCAGAAATGGGGGGCTCCTGCTAGACTTTTGTCATAAATATCATCCTAATGCAGGGCGACCAGATGTCATAACTGTAAAGGAAGGCAAGGCTCCGTAAAAATGCTGGGCATTCAAGAAAAATGTAGGACATTGCAAAGTAAAAGCTTAAAAACAGTCATATACATATAAACACATGCTTCTTGGTCATGCTCAAAACAGAAGACGTTTTGGGATTCTTCCTGGGCAGAAGGTGGAAATGTAGGGCATGTCCTGGAAAAGGAGGACTTCTGGTTACCCTGTCCTAATGGCTGCTGAGACATAACAGTGTACCTAGACCTTTTCCTTAAATAGTATTTCCCTGCTACCTGCTCTCCTTTTTTTAACTGGAGATCTCAGGGACAGAACACAGAGGTGTTAATGGTGGGATCTTAAAATGAAAGCAGCCCTAAGAATCCGATCTTTCTAAATAATGGGAATGGGATAGTACCCCCAGAAGATGCTGGACTGTAACTACTAGTATTTCTAGCCATTAGCTATAGTGGCAACATTTGGAAGGCTGCACAGCTCTCGCTCCTGGTCTATTGAGTCCAGCATCATATGTTGCTATCTTGCTACTGGTGCATGCAAATCTGATCGAGATGGCTTTAAACTAAATCCTTGGATGGGAGGAACGGAGATGATAGCTCACATATCAGTCCAAAGGCAAGCCCTAAACAAAATGATATGCATTCTAGAGGAGAACCTGTGGAAAGAATGGTATCCACAGTAAAACTCTCAATCAATCAGAACAAGCAAGGTTTAAGGTTTCTATGCAGCAGTGCATAGAGTTTGGGAAGCAAACATAATGAGATTGAAATCTTTTTGTGCAGGAAGGTAAATACGATTTTACTGGTATAACAGAGACCTGGTAGGATGATTTCTATGTTAGGAATATAACCATTGAAGGATCTTCAGTTCTATTCAAAAAGAATTGATGTGACAAAAAAGGGATGGGGAGTAGCATTGTGTATCAAAGACAAATTCACTGGTGCAGAAATCCATGAGAGTGATCAAAGTGGACCAGTTGAGAGTGTTTGGTTAAAAATAAATGGAAAAAGAAACTGTCCAGCTCTCACATCCATAATAGAGAATGGCTACTCTGGCTGCGATTAATCTGAATTGTGATCCAAAAGCACAGAGAGGACTACAAATGGCTCAGACTTGCCTATTGTTAAGCCATTCCATGGAGCAATGTCATGTCAGTCCAAATGTTCAAGGGGGCTGGACCCACCTTCCCATGACTGTTGGTTGACTCTATCCTTGAGGCAGTACCTAGAGTCTGAGCTTGCACCCATGATACAAAGAATTCTGAGAAAAGTAAGAGTAAACCATCCCTATAAAGGTAAAGGTAAAGTTTGACATGATTGTCAAATTGTGTCTGACTGTAGGGGGTGGTGTTCATCTCTGTTACTAAGCCAAAGAGCCAGCGTTGTCAAAGATGACTCCATGGTCATGTGGCCAGCATGGCATACAGAACGCTGTTACCTTCCCACTGAAGTGGTATCTATTTATCAATTTGTACTTTTACATGCTTTCGAACGGCTAGCTTGACAGAAGCTGGGACTAGTGATGGGGGTTCACTCCATCACATGGGTCTTGGGTCTTCAACTGCCGACCTGCCAACCTTGCAATCTCCAGAATCAGTGTCTTTACCACTGGGCCATCCTGTTTCTAACCCACCCCTATATGCGACTGCGATTTAGTTCACAGATGGGTCTTCCTATCCTCCTAAACAAAACGTGTACACATTCTGCTTTCCTGAGATACCCTGACTGTGCAAAGCTCTCCATTACGACTAGGCAGCTCAATGGTCTCTAATCTGCTTAGAATGTCTCGCTATCGCTCAGCCAAGCCTTCCAAATCTTGTTATCTCCCCAGGATCCCATCTCTTGTTTTCCAGCTGGCACCAAAAGGGTATGCCTGGTCCAGCTACCTCAGAGAACCCCATGAGCAGCGCCAGGGAAGACTGATTCTAGCAGCTGTCAATGCACCAGGCAAAACCGAAGAGGCCCAGCCAGAGTTTTATTTTCTCCTCTTCTAGATGCCACATATGGTGAATCCAATGCCAACTGTCCACACTGCAGTGGACACAAATGCAAGTGGCCATGAAGCAGAGGGAGGGCTCCTATATGAAGTGCTCTCTGTTCCCACTCCTACAAGGCTTCATGCCCTCTAACATTTCACAGGTGAACAGCTATTGAATATGCAATAATGAATACACAATAGCCTATTCAAAAACCAAGCAGAACCTATTGGGGAAAAATAGATGTGGCAGGAAAAAAGGGGCATAACATATGTCAAAGAGATACAGCAAAAGCTGTCAAAGAATATAATGCAAAGTCTGATCAAATATGTCAAAAGGGAAAATGTATTAATTATAACCTTGATGCAAGTTTATTCTATAATTACAGAGGCAGAAGAAGAAAGAAATTGAATGATTCTATGCTGGAGACCAGGAGGAAATTGATCATACACCCAAAACAGGTCTCCTTGTTAATCATAAGTGACTGGAATGCAAAAATTCAAAACAGAATTTTTGAAGGAAAATTAGACCTAGGATCAAGAAAGGAAGGAAGAGAGTGGTTCAATTTTTCAAGGCCACCTGTTTGTTCATTGCAAACACAATCAACCAAAGAACTGACTGTATAAATCAACTGATGCCCAGTACAGAAATCAAATACATTGTGCACTTGGAAACGGAAGATGGAGAAGCTCCATTCTCTCTGCAAAAATTAAGACCAGGAACATATTATGGCACAGACCCTGATCTGCTAATAAGCAAAAGTTAAAGCTAAAGAACACAACTAAACCATCATGCCAAAATATATTCTGAATAAATGCAACCTGTAACATTTAAAGATAATGTGACAAATAGATTTGCACTAATTGCATTATCAAGTCTAATTGATCAGGAGCCAGAAGACCTTTGGGCTGAATCCATTTCCCTGAAGATGCCAGCCACGGATGCAATGAAATGTCAGGAATAAATTCTTCCAGAACATGGCCACATAGATTGAAAAAACCACAAAAAACTATGAAGCCAGGGACAGTGTCAGAGAGGAATGCAAAAAGGCAATACCTGTAGCCAAAACCAAAAGCGTCAATGGATGACAGATAAAACCCGTCAAGAAGTTAAGGATGAAAAGCAAAAGAAGTGAGTGAAATAAGTCAGAACTTTAAATTCAACTGTTCAGTGACTTATGCGGAGAGACGAGGGAAACTACCTTAATAATTAATGAAGGGAAATTGAAGATAAAGAAAGGTCAAATTCAAAGATATAGCCGTGTTAGTCTGTAGAATCAGTACATAGAGAGATCTTGTAGCACCTTTGAGACTAACTGAAAGAAAGAAGGTAGCAGCATGAGCTTTTGTAGACTAAAGTCTACTTCCATTTGAGGAGGAAGACTTTAGTCTAGGGAATTTATCACACTGGGACTAATTTTATCCTGTGAATATCTTGGAGAAATCGTGTAATTATGCATAATGATTTCACACAACACTCTATTCTGCGTTGGTCTGGCCACATCCAGAATATCTGGATTCTGCCTGGCACACTTTAAGAATGATGTTGCCCAATGGGATGTGTCCAAAGACAGCTGTCTAGGATGGTCTTGATAGAAGTTGTTATACAGGTAATGGTGGAAAGAGCTGGGTATATTTACCCTGGAGAAAAGAGGATTAGGGAAAGAAAAAATAGCCGTTTTCAGATATGTAAAGGTTTTCCATGGCACTGTTTGCCCCCACCCCAGCTTATATTGTGGCTCTGACCCCTCTTGTTTCTCCAGACACCCCTTCTTGTCCAGTCAAAACACTGGGACAAGAGGCTTGGAATATGGGAAAACAGATTTTCAGAAATGCGTCTGAGGAAATAGACTGAAGTCTACGAAAGTGTCTGCTGCCAATTTCTTTCTTTCAGTTAGTCTCAAAGGTGTTACGAGATCTCTTCACTTGCAGAAATACAATACATCTCAATGACAAAAAAGACCACAAGGCAGAAGGATCATTCCATAACAGCCCACTAAAGGCTGAGGGAGCAGAAATGAAAACCAGATTGGTGGAGAACAGGAGTAGAATGGAATTTCACAGAGTAAGGTACGGCTGGCTAGCATCCTAAATATACTCCAAGGTTTTGTTGCAGCTCTCGATTGTACTTGGCCAAAATCGAATCCATTTTCTAGTGGAACTGCAAATGCAGCATTTAGAGGCTCTGGGCCACCTTCCCAAAGTATTGGCAGACAGGATCCAATCTCATTTTTCCCAAGCATTTGGGTGCTGGTACGTTCTACAAAGTTTGTTTCCCTCTCCCTTCCTTGGTGATCTCTACCTGTCACTGAGAACTGGAGCCATCTTCAGGAAGGGTTATTTTAAAATGGGCAGATCTCAGGCAGGTCCCTATTAAAACCTCTTTCCTGCATTGTCTAGTCGGGCAGTGCTAAGTTCCTTAGAGTTTTCCTCCCCTACAGGCCCTGTCTATCCACCACTGAGAACTGGGGCCAATCATTAGTAGGACTACATAGGACTACATATTTTAAGGAGATATCTGCATGCTTGAGAGCTGCAAGGGCATTGCACAGTGTTTTCAAAAAACACTTTTGATAGTGTTAGAGCAGTTGATGGGTAGGCAGAATCATAGAATCATAGAGTTGGAAGAGACCTCAAGGGTCATCCCCATTCTGCCATGCAGGAACTCACAATCAAAGCAGCCCTGAGAGATGGCCATCCAGCCTCTGTTTAAAGACCTCCAAGGAAGGAGACTCCACTCTCTGAGTGGACTCTTTCAGACGTGGGAAACTGGAAGTATAATCCAGGGGCAATCCAAGCGCAATCATGGGGTTTGACGTTATTGCGAATTAGAGCTTCTCATGCAATTTCGGGCAAAAGGGAAGTCACTCCGAAGGCAATCACGGGTTTTACGTTATTGCGAATTAAAGCTTCTCACGCAATTTCGGACAAGGGGGGGTTATTTTCGGGTAATGGGAAGTCATTCTGAATGCCTTCCGAATGCAGATATGAGATATGATGGCAGCTTAGAGGTTCTGTGTGGCCCTAGGTTGCCACCGCCGAGGAATTCCATAGCACCATTCCATAGCTTTCAATAGTATGGCCGAAAATTCCTGTCTCTTTGTTTAGGGGGCCTAACTGGTAAGAGAACTGGATCAGTTGAGGGCTGAGAATATTGCCCCGCTTGCTGATAAATTAGTGTTTTTGTTGGCAGTGGAGGAGGCCCAAATTGGAAGAAGCCTCCCTGCAGGGATAGGCGCTACCAATTAGGTTATCGGAATGGGAATAGGAGCATGCAAAAGTGCAACATGCTGCCCAGTACCTGGCTAGCCAGGCAAAATCTCAGCACACGCCAGCCAGTCACTGTGATAAAAAGTTGGGTGAATTAAACCAGCAGCTGTGGACAAAAGGAGGCCATCATCTCCATGGTCTTCCCTGAGATAATTTATGAAATTTTGGCCCCGCTCCCAGTAATGAATCTCTGCCTGCTGATGCGATCCCAGGTGCCCCTTACAACCCTGACTCGGAGGAAAAACTCGCACCCTTCAGAGCAAAACAGTTTCCTAGACCTTGGCTAGTGGCAAGATCAAGAGAAAGGACATAGCAGAAAGGATTGCCTGGACCGCAATAGAGGCCAAGGACATTACAGACCATTTAGGCCCCCTAAACAAAGAGACAGGAATTGTGTGGATGGATGCAGTCATGCACACACGCCCCACAGCAAATGGACGGAGCTTGACAAAGCTTTCTCAGTTATATGTCTCACATACCAATGGACTGGCCCTAGAATCAGCCCTAGCAGCCCAAGATCTTGCCACTTTAGATACGTATCCATGCATGAGAGAGTTTGCCCAAATCATGTTGCCAGGTCAGACGGCAGATGTTTCGTATGCGATGGAGTTCCAGGTTCCAATGGCTGGAGCTCCAGATTCCTGAGGCCTTCATAGCCTGGAAAAGGCTATTAGCAATTTTAGCTGGCAAGGTATAGCACATGCAAGTGAGAGGCACATATTTTCATTATTTTAAATTGATTACTCTGCTTTATGGAGATGTCATTGGGGCTTATTGACCCCACATTGGCAGTGTAGTCAAGGCTGAACTAAGAGCCACAGTCCGCCCCGTCGGGGGTGCAGGACCCATTAGAATGGTCCACCCTTGAAGGCTAATGGAACTAATTGGATTCCAAAAAGCCTTGGAGGTTTCATTGGTTGGTAATGCCGGTGATTCTGTTGAAGCTTTGGTTAATACCTGGAACACTGATCTTATCAAGGCTATCGACATGAATGCTCCCAAGCATCCTTGCCAGCCCGCTTCAAACCGCCATCCGTGGTATACAGAAGAACTCAGAAAGATGAAGCGGGTTGGACAATGACTAGAGCACGTCTGGCGAAAAAGCTCAACTCTTATCTGACAGGACTCATCATAGGAACTTTCTTCGTTCCTATAGAGAGGCAATACATGCAGCGCAAAGAGCCTTCTCCTCTGCATGTATTGCATCTGCAGAGTCCCGTCCAGCAGAGCTGTTTAGGGCAATGAGGGAACTGACACAGGTTCCACCTGTGCAGAACCCCTTACTCAACCCGACAACAGCCTTCTGTGATGCATTTAACAACCACTTTGCGGATAAAATATCTCAGATAAGAGCTGACTTGGATGTCCCCGATGCTTTTCAACATATATATGAAGCCGCTGGGAGACATCATCTGGAGGCATGGGGCAGAGTGTTATCAGTACGCTGATGACACCCAGATATATTTCTCCATGCCTCGGTCATCAGCTCTGACTTCAGATGGCGTGTCTCCTCTCAATGACTGTCTTAAGGCAGTAATGGACTGGATGAGGGAAAACAAATTGAAACTAATCCAGACAAAACGGAGGTACTTACGGTTTCGGCCCCAAATCCAGGTATTGGGATACAACCTCCAGTCCTGGAAGGGGTCACACTCCCCTCAAAGGACTGTGTTCGCAGTCTGGGGATGCTCCTAGATCCATTGCTTCACATGACAAATCAGGTGAATGCGACAGTCAGGAGTGCCTGTTATCAGCTTTGGCTGATACGCCAGCTGAGCCCTTTCCTCAAGCTAGGGACCTTGAGACTGTAGTACATGCACTGGTAACCTCACGCCTTGATTTCTGTAATGCATTCTACATGGGGCTACCCTCATGCTTGGTCCAGAAACTTCAATTAGTCCAGAACATGGCAGCCAGACTGGTCTCTGCTACATCCAGAAGAGACCATATAACACTGATCCTAAGATCACTTCACTGGCTGCCCATTAGTGTCCGGGCCCAGTACAAGGTGTTGGTTATCACCTTTAAAGTCCTCAATGGCTTGGGTCCAACCTATCTTCGGGACTGCCCCCTTCCATATAATCCTCCCCACACACTCAGATCCTCAGGGAGGAACTTGCTACAGCCTCATAAAACAAGGCTGGCTGTGACCTCCCAAAAGACCTTCTCAGCTCTTGCACCCAGATTGTGGAATGGCCTGCCGGATAATATTAGCTTTAAAATAGCTGTAAAGAAGGATCTCTTCCGGCAGGCCTTTCCTGACTAGCCTCTCCGGCTATTAAAAGAACTCTGGAACTCCGACTGTGCTTTAGTCTACAGTTCGTGCTGTTACTGTTGTTTTGTGTGTGTGTGTTTTTAAAGTACAGTATGTTTTAATTCTTATACAGTATTGTTTAATTGTATTTTATGAGTGGTGATTGAGGGGTCTGATTGTATGTTTTTAATTTTTGTAAGCTGCCCCGATTGCATTTTGTAGAGGGGCGGGATATAAATAAATTTATTATTATTAGTAGTAGTAGCAAGGCTTATCATAAAATTAAGGAGAATTTCAGATCTTTTTTGAGAGTCAGGAGCTCTTAAAGACATAGGGAAAGCACCACGGAGGAATGTGGATTCCAAGTCATGGGAGCCCATGTAACTGATCTCCTATAGCAAGCATAGGCCTTCCACACAAAGAAAGATGAGAGAAGTGGAAATGGAGCAAGTGGCCATAACTGGAGGGATCAATGCAATGGGTGACTCCAAGCTCTTAGCCCAGTGCCATGGCAAGTTATTAAACAATTCAACAGAGCACCTGCAAGGAAGAGACCCATTGTGAAGATACAATTCTCAAAGTTCAGTTTTTAGTAAGGAGACATACTGGTGCTATAGGTGCAAAAGTTAAGTTTATCGCACTAGTACCTGTATCGTTCCCAACGAGTTCTTGTAACGTACCGTGTAGAAACGATATTGGAGCAGGTGTTACTGCATTTGATATTTTGTAACATTATGGTAACGTTATGAGAACCCATTTTATTGCACTTCATGTACTGTTTTATCAGTACTGTAGCCAAGATCGTTCCTAAGCAGTCCTTGTTTTGCGCATGCCTACTGTTGTTGCAAGGATTTTAGTTCCGCGGAAGTAAGTGACGTCATTACTCTATGATCTTATCCCTTCATGGGGTGAACACCCTGCCTGGCTCACTGGAGCCGCCCATAAAGACTGACAGGCAGGGAGAGGAAGGCAAGACGGAGCCAAAGGGAAGGAGGAAGAGGAGGAGGAGGAGGAACTTTTGGAGGGGGCTGGTCCTAGGTGCTGGGGTCATAGGGAGAGAAGAGAGAGGCATCCCAGCCTGCCTGCTGTACACACACACACACACACACACACAGCCTGCCTGACACACATAAACATCCCTGCCTTACATACACACCCTTTGCCTCCCCATCCTTTCTATGGGCATCCCAAGGAGAGGATGGGGTGGAGAGGGCTCCTCCAAGACCCTTCTCCTCCCTGGCCCTTTCTATGGGAAGCCCAAGGAGAGAATGGGGAGGAAAAGGCAAGAGGTACCTTAGCCCCTCTGAAGACTCTTTCATACGTGGGAAATTGGAAGTATAATCCAAGGGCAATCCAAACCCAATCCTGGGGTTTCACGTTATTGCGAATTAATTCTTCTCACGCAAATTCGGGCAAAAGGGAAGTCACTCCGAATGCAATCATGGGTTTAACGTTATTGCGAATTTAAGCTTCTCACGCGATTTCGGGCAAGGGAGGGTTATTTTCGGGTAATGGGAAGTGATTCCAAATGCCTTCCGAACGGAGCAGGGGTTCAGGTAAATTCGCTAAGCAAGCGAATTTACATGAATCCGCATTGGCTCCATTCGGAATTGGGAGAAATTCCTCCCGTTTGAAAGAGTCCTGAGTCTCTTCACCTCCCCATCACCCTCCCGTCTTGACAGAAACAGTAGTAAGGAAAGGAGATGATACACACACACATAAAGTGGCATCCCTGCCTGCCTGCCTGACACACATACACACACACACACAGAGAGAAGCATCCTTGCCTGGGACACACACACACACACACACACACCTCTGCTTGCCCTGAGGGATGCTCCCTTTCCCTGGCTTCGCTCTTGTCTATTAGGTGGTCAGTATACAGGGGAGGGGGAGTCTCCATCCAAAAACATGCTACCAAGATGTTCACATCGTGATCATTCTTTTTCTCAGAAAAAAAGTATTACATGAATAAAAATATAATTAAATGTTAACACTACTTGCGGCACCCTCTTCGCTTCATACCTGGAAGAAGAGTAGAGATTGCAGACGTTCTAGGACAAGAGGGCAGGAAATTGATAGCCAATCAGAACACAAGGACGGAACGGGAGGTTGTTGGAATATCACACTGGGCTCACCTGGAATGGACCGATAACGTTCCTGCCAGCTAAGAACCCTTTTTAACAATTCTCACTCTGGGACGGTCGTAGGACACTTTAAGCACCAAATGGGAACCCTGCCGTGCGATATACTGCGTTCTGTTCCGTTCTCATTTAGAACCCAGAACGTTGCCAGAATGCAGTGCAATAAACTATAGTGATTGCACAGACTGCGCCTACATCTTTCAAACACATCTTCATAGGAACTCTGCCTGGACCCTTCATGGTTGAGAGCCTCCATGAAGGGACAGTATAGAGAAGACCCTCTCCTTATTTATATATAATTTTGCTGTTGTTAGAGTTTAATCATTCTTCCTATAGCACAAAGAAGGATACGGCACAACACCATGATCTATTGTCTGGTTTTTGCTTTTATTATAACTGTACTGTAACAGGTAAGGTAAAAGTAAAGGTAGTCCCTTGACATGAATGTCTAGTAGTAATTGACTGTAGGGATTGGTCCTCATCTCCATTACCAAGCCAAAGAGCCAGCGTGTAGCCAGCATGACTGTACCAACACTGTTGCCTTCCCACCGAAGTGGTACATTTATCTACTTGCATTTGCATGCTTTCAAACTACTAGGTTGGTAGAAGCTGGGACTAGTGACGGAGCTCACAATAATCTTTCCAATGTCCAGTACTCTATCAGCTCACTAGTGATAAATTGGGAAATGTTAATGGAAAGAAACTCTCTTTGGCTTGCACGTGTCATTGCAACAAAACGTTGCACTGGCTTTAGTATGCACTCAAACTAAAGCAATCAATTTAATGACCATTAGAGATTTAATCCGACACACCCAGGAGGGGAATATCCCCAAGGGAATTCAAGAATTAATGAAATCAGATCTGAAAAAAGAGGAAATTGCTTTAGAAGCTTTGTGGGTTCTCTTAAATACCACATACATCCCTCACTTGACCCAATTGTGGCTCCTCTTTGCCATTGTCACAATGGACACCACATCCCCCAGTCTCCCTTTAGGACTACAGGCTGTGTCTGGAAATAGCATCTAGAAGGATCAAAGGAAGTTTTAGTGCCACTCTACTCTGCCTTGGTTAGGCCCCATCTGGAATACTGTGTCCAGTTCTGGGCACCACAATTCAGAAAGGATGTGGAGAAAGGATGTGGGGGTTGGACTGGATGGCCCTTGTGGTCTCTTCGAACTCTTTATTCTATGGAGCAAGCTTGTTTGCTGCTGCTGCTGCAGAGGCTAAAACACAGAACAATGGATGGAAGCCAGTCTGAGCCACTTCAGCTTTCCACTTTTCTCATTGGATAGGTAATTATAACCTCACTGTCACACCTCAAAACTCTGCTGTCCCATTTTTATATTTCCATTTTGGTTTGTTCTGCATGCTGTGCCTGTTTTCATCGCTATCCTTTGTATGGTTGCATGCTCCATTTTTCTAAATAAAACCTTCTTAATTCACCCAAAACCTGATGTTCTCCCCAGCTAGTACTGATATACACTGGTCCAAACGGTCAAAATGTTACCCAAGCCTCTTGCAAAAGCTAATTTCCCCAACATCTGAAGTACTGCTGACATTTGGTGGGGACTCCGAGTTCCACCAACCTGTTCTTTCGGTAACAGGCTGGAAGAAACACCTGCACAATATAGATATCTCTCCAGGAGAAATTTAGAATGAAAATCCATTATGGTAATGATTAAATCATTTACTTAAAATGATTAATGAACTAGGATCTCTCTTGCCAACTTAACGTCATTTGAGCGTGGTGCTCTTTGAGCTTGGAGCACCTTGTTGATTATACACTGTACAAACACAATTAACTTTGTACAATGTGTACAATGCGTACAAAGGAGACCTATGCTTCCTATGCTGCATTCTCGGCCCAACATTTATCACCAATCGCACTGATTGGATAAATAGTGAATTCTGTATCTTTTTTACCCCTGAATCATCTTACAACAAACAAGATAAGCAAAATATTGATAAGATATTATAGAGTTTTAGCATTTCCTCTCCCAGTTCAGAGACGTAGTGCTTGGAAAAGGAACACCACCTGAGAAATGTCTACCTGTCACTGCTGTTGTTCAAAGAAAAGACAAACGGTGGATTAGGACTCCCATTATCCCCCCAAATTTACCATTCTGGATGATGTTGCTGAGATTGTAAGCCAACAGCTGTGGGACACAGCTTGTCTACTCATGCTTCAATGTCATCCACCATTTTTTGGAACCACAGCACAACTACATATCCTTAAGATATTATCAAGCTATCGAACCTACCATACCTGACCACAAACTACGCTGGAAGGCATATTAAAGGCCACCGCTTCTACGTTTTGCCAGCGTATTTAGATCAAATTCATAGAATCACAGAATCGTAGAGTTGGAAGAGACCACAAGGGCCATCCAGTTCAACCCCATTCTGCCATGCAGGAAATCACAATCAAAGCATCCCTGACAGATGGCCATCCAGACTCTGCTTAAAGACCTCTAAGGAAGGAGACTCCACCACACTCCGAGGGAGTGTGTTCCACTGTCGAACAGCTCTTATTTTCAAGATGTTCCTCCTAATGTTGAGGTGGAATCTCTGTTCCTGTAGCTTGCATCCATTGTTCCTGGTCCTATTCTCTGGAGCAGCAGAAAACAAGCTTGCTCCCTCCGCAATATGACATCCCTTCAAATATTTAAACAAGGCTCTTATTGTTTTGTTTTCATTTTCCTTCTGCCTGAACAAGGAAAGAGAAATGATGGAGGTGGAAATAACTCCCCTCTTCTCTGAATGTTTCTTTGGGCTCCAGCACGCAATTCATTTCCATTCAGTATCCCCTGCTGATGTCTATGTGGTGCCTGCCTCCCCCCAGGTACCGCTGGCCTGTCACGCAATGCATCATTAAATTTTTAGCAAGTTGTACACAGAGGAGATGCGCACACATGCACTGGAACCAGGGATGAGGAGTAAGAGGTTTTTGCAGGAGTAGGAGTAGGAATAAGGAGTAACAAAATATATTTGTTACTCCTTATTCCTGTTATTAGATTGTACATGCAAACATAAAAAAAAACACAACAATTTTATTATAGTGTACTGCACTGGGGAAGGGATTGGGAGGCAAAGAGGGACACTTATGCACACACACACGCGCACACACCAGGCTTGCAAAGCAACCAGGGCTTTCCCCCAGGGAAGGCGTAAGGAGTAAAGGAGTAAGAGTTTTTATCAGGAGTATGAGTAACATTAAGAAAAAATATCTTTTGCTGGAGTAGGACAAGGAATAACCCCAAAATCACCACTACTCCCCAGCCCTGATTGGAACATTGCAATGTTACTTGCTTGGGATTTTCCATTTCAGATTCCTCATCTAGTGAAGTGAAGGGCAGCCACCAACAATTTGATGGAAACCTGCCTGCAGCTGACTTCACTTCCTATCCTATCTACCTGCTTTGGAATGAGCCCCGTGGGACTTACTTCTAGTTGTAGTCTAGGAGTTAAACCAGCCCATCTTTGCATAGGCAGTGGCTCTCCAGAGTTGGACGGTGAAAGATCTGGAAACCATGTCCTAATGACGAGCGACTTAGGACTTTATCACACGGGAGGCAAGTGTCATTAAATCAGCATTAAATCCCACCAATATCGTCCAATAACAGGTTGGTTTTCACATGGCATCATGCAATGGTGCCATTATCATGCAATTATCTCGTGAAGAAAGGAGCAAAATCGGGCTGCTTTTTATTCACGGGAAAATCCCGTGGATAAAAAGCGGTGTGGTTTTGCTACTTAAGTCATGGGATAATGGCGGGATAATGGCGACGTGGTGTGAAAATCAACCTGTTATTGCACAATATTGATGGGATTTAATTCTGATTTAATTCTGCTTGCCTCCCGTGTGATAAAGTCTTTAGGTAGCTGGGTATGTTTAGCCTGAAGAAGAAAAGGGTTTTAACCAAAGAAGACACCTCTTTAGGGATTTCTAGGGCCACTAAAACAACTCTATGGTCAATATCCACCAGACACTGACCATAGAATCATGCCAGAGGACCTACAAACTTTTTTCTCTAAGAATCTCTCAATCCTCCAGCATGACTCTAAGGTCAACCTGCCGGAGGACCTTCTAGGCTGCATCAATAGAAGTATAGTGTCTAGATCATGGGAAGTCATAGTGCCACTCTATTCTGCTTTGGTCAGGCCTCATCTGGAATAATACTATGTCCAGTTTGGGGCACCACAATTCAAAAAGGATGCTGAGAAATTGGAGTGTGTCCAAAGGAGGGCCACCAAAATGGTGAAGGGTCTGGAAACCATGCTTTATGAGGAGAGACTTAGGGAGCTGAGTATCTTCAGCCTGGAGAAGAGATGGTTAAGAGATGATATTATAGCCCTGTTTACATATTTGAAAGGATGTCATATTGAGGAGGGAGCAAGCTTGTTTTCTGCTGCTGCAGAGACTACAGCACAGAACAATGGATACAAGCTACAGAAAAAGAGATTCCATCTCGACATTAGGAGGACCTTCCTGACAGTAAGGGCTGTTTGACAGTGGAACTCATTCCCTTGGAGAGTAGTGGAGTCTCCTTCTTTGGAGGTCTTTAAACAGGGGCTGGATGCTTTGATTGGGAGTTCCTGCATGGCAGAATGGGGTTGGACTGGATGGCCCTTGGGGTCTCTTCCAACTATTCCTAAACATATTAATCAAAACCACAAATAATCAAATCTGCAAAAAGTCAAAGCCTCAAATGTAGAGGGCTGACTGCACTTGTCAATGTGTGTGTGGAGCAAAATAACAACTGAAATCGCTAACAATTCCGTGATATTCATTTGCTGCAACAAGCCCATCATCCCCAACCAGGCTGACATGGACTTAATGGCCGGTATTAATGGGGTTTGTCAACCGTCGACTTAAAAACAACTGACAGGTAGAGGAGGAGAGGTTTGGGGGGGGGGGGCTACCTTCACCTGCCTGGGGAGATGTGATTCCTTTGAAGCTTTCTCTTCTGATTTTCCTGTTGCCAAGGCAACCCCAGGCCATCCCATAATGAACTCACATTTCACACACACACACATATACATACACATAACAAGAAGAAAAGAAGCGGCATATGCTCTGCTAATCTCCCAAGGAAGAAACAGAGAGGGAAAGCGATTAGGAGGGATGAGAAGCTTTTCTCCATTTTTGTCCACAGGGATGGGATTTGCACAGTGCAAAATGTAACACATCAAGAACCTGGTCCACAGGACAGAAAACGACAAGAAAGCTGGGAGCACACAGATTTTGATCACCTGGGAATAATTTATCACCCAGACATCCCAGTTTCTCAGCCGGATCCAGAAATTATACAGGTGTAACAGTTCCAAAAGAAAATCAGCATGTGCTTTAGAGACTATAGCAAAGCCTTTGACTGCATAGATCATGAAAGGCTATGGAATGCCCTTAAAGACATGCGAGTACCAACCCTCTGATAATCCTGATGAGGAATCTGTACTCAGGACGAGAGGCTACTGTCAGAACAGAAACGGAGAAAGAGAATGGTTCCCAATTGGCAAAGGAGTCAGACAAGGCTGCAGCTTATTACCCGACTTGTTCAACTTATATGCAGAACATATTGCAAGAAAAGCAGGCTTGGAGACAGAAAAAGGAGAGAAAATAGGAGGAAGGAATATCAGCAATCTAAGATATGCAGATGACACCATAGAACTAGCAGAAAACCTCCCAGACCTGGAACACTTACTAAGGAAGATCAAAGAAGAAAGTGCAAAGGCAGGCCTACTGTTGAACATAAAGAAAACCAAAATACAGTGGTCCCCTGGGTTACGAAGGTAATCCGTTCCGGGATTACCTTCGTAACCCGGAAGCTTTCGTTTCCTGGGGGACCGCTATATTCAATGGACCGCGCGGCCGATTTAAAGGGGCCGCGCGGTTTTTTTTTCCCGTATCCCGGGGGATCTTTCGGATCCCGGGGGATACAATCGCGGTCCCACCGGTTTCGGATCCTGGGGTTTTCGCAACCCGGGGGATTCGTAAGCCGGGGGACCACTGTAATGACCACTGAGGACCCTCACAGGTTTAACCTATACAATGAAGAAATAGAAATAGGAACTCCTACCTGGGATCAAACATTGGAATAATTTGAAGTTGGCAATTGAAAGGATTAATAACAGCCAACACTTTGCAACAGCCTCCTTAAATTTAGATACAGTATATCTAACCAATTGAATGTTGACTTTGCTGGGCCCTTTCAATCAGACTTTACTACTAAAGGCCAACTCTTGGAACGTACAATCCAGATCCCTGCAACAGTGGAGGACGAAGGCACAAAGGTGAATACACCGATTATTGATATGTCTTTGCCCTGCCCAGGCCGACACAGTGCAGTTGCCATCTACTGCTCATCTTGTTTCTAAGGGAAAAAGTGCTGTAGTGGATTTTCCTCCCTTAATTGACTTCAAGCCGGTGGCTAAACCTGGAACCGGTCAAATGTCCTAGGTTAAGGACTTGGGAGAACTGACATCTTTATATTCTCATATTACCAACATCCCGCAAGATGAAATACCAATAATGGACGTTTTACAAACCACTAAGGCTGATCCCAAGATTAAGCATGGTGGAGGAGGAGGCCTTGCAGGGATTTCAGGATCTTTCAATCACTAATCAAATAAAGGTCACTGCACAGCTAGAGGACACAACATCCAAATTTTGGAAGATAATCCAGTCCCAGTTGGAAACTGATCCATTCACTTTGGTACCAGTAAAAAGCTCTGTCTGCTCAAGCACGAATGGTTGAATCCAAAAGGAGAAGCTTTTTTCTCTACAATCTCTTCAGATTCAGTCCAGTAACTACAGGGGGGTACTTTTGGGGGCAGTATGGGCCTGTCTCTTATATCGTGGAATATAGCAGGATGGTTGAATAAAAACTCGGATACAGACTTAGAATATATTAGCAAATTTGACATTGTATGTCTACAAGAGACCTGGTGTCCATATGATCTCCTTCTCCCAGGGTTCATATCTTTTTGTGTTCCTGCTTGTAGATTCTCTAATAAGGGTTGGTATAAGGGAGGGATGGCCATACTTTTAAAACTTTCAAGTGATATAAAACACACAATATTGACCCCTTGTGCTTCAATTGTGCAAGCAATTTCTTTGCAACTTAGAAATGTTAAAATAGTCTGATTTAATATCTATATCCCCTCTACCTCAAATGAGCCTAATTTAGTTACTTATTGGGATCAATTGTCTAGTTATGTCAAAGATATTACCAGTAGGTCTGCCTCCTCGAGGTGCATCTTAATGGGTGATTTCAATGCAAGAATTGGGCCCTCCAATGATTTTCTTTGTGAGCACCTTATGATTGATTCAAGTCTGCCACCCTTTCTTTTAAATCTTCCTTGTGTTGCGAAGGATTTAATCGCTAATAATAATGGGTCATCCTTGATCAATTTTTGTATTAGTTATACTTTTTAAATATTAAATGGCTGCGAAGGGTTCCCAAAAACTAATGGATTAACATTTAATTCACCCATAGGGAGAAGTACTATTGATTACGTGATAATTAGCCCTGATTTGCTGACTTTAATTGCTGACTTTGAAATTTGCCACAGAATTGAAAGTGACCATTTGCCGCTGTTTGTCTCTCTGGATTTACCCAAGCAAGCCTTATCATCTCCTAAGAGTAATTTAAAGTCCCACAGATATGAGAGACTGAAACGTATCTATTGGGATCCTAAAATGGAAGACATTATTAGTAATAGTTTTAAGGATGTATGGATCTTAAATGGGTTTAATGACCTAATTACTAGTACTAGGATAGATGATGCACTGTTGATTTATACGGATATTGTGACTTTTTTTCAATGAAGCATACTCTCACTCTGGTCATTCCAAAGGTAGGAAAACATGGTTTGATAGGAGTTGCCTTATCCAGAAAAGGAAATTAAGACAATTATTCCAGCAAGCCATGGCCAATCCGTAGGCAAAATTTGGATCTTACTATAGAGCCCGTAAAGAATACTCTAATTTAGTGGAGGGAAAAAGGAAGATCTTTTTTCAACAAAATTGGGCCTCTTTGGATGAAGATCTGAAATCCAATGATGCTAAAACTTTTTTGGGTGGCAGTTAGAAAACATATGAATAAGGACATCTCTATTGTTCATCACAGTATATCTCCTCAGATTTGGATTTCACATTTTACCAATAAAATAGGAACCCAGTTAACTGATAATAATCTACTAATACCTCCCCCCAAAATTTGGAATTCAGTTTTGTCTGATGAGCTACATCAACTGATTCTTAAATTAAAATCTGGAAAGTCCCCTGGGTATGATGGCCTCCCAGCAGAAATCTTGAAATGTTGTCCTGAGTTATGGACAAAGGCATTGGCCAATTTATTTACTCTTGTAAACAACTCCGGTGAGATTCTGGAGATTGGAAGGATTCCGTCATAATTCCAATCTTTAAAAAAGGAGATAGGATCCAGGCAACTATCGCCCAATAAGTCTTCTCTCGGTTGTGGGCAAATTATATGCCAGGTATTTCGCTGTGAAATTACAGAGTTGGATGAATACACAAGCCTTGATAGGCCCGGAACAAGCGGGTTTTAGAAGCCATATGTCCACCTTAGATCATATAACAGTGCTTTCATTTCTCATAAACAAATACCTGTCACACCCTAAAAGTAAATTATATGTGGCTTTCATTGACCTGAAGGCGGCTTTTGATTCAATTCACTGGCCTACACTTTGGGACAAGTTAAGTAGGCTTAATATAGATCCTCGATTGTTGTTTCTTTTAAGCCAATTGCATACTAATAATCATTGTAGAGTGAAATTTTCTGAATCTGGACAATTAACAAACTCTATCTATTCTGGCATAGAGTCAGACAGGGCTGTATGCTGGATCCGCACTTGTTTAATCTATTTGTGGTGGATTTAGCAGCCTTTTTGACCTCAGTAGATTCCCATCCACCTTCACTGGTAAATCGTCTACTTTTTGTACTCCAATATGCCAACGATACCATTTTGCTTTCCTTATCCCAAGTAGGTATGTCAAGAGCTCTGAAAAGATTTTCTGAATATTGTAATAAATTTCACCTAATGGTAAATTTTGAGAAATCTAAAATATTAGTGTTTTCTAAAAGATTTCTACCTTTTATTTTATGCGGTTATGCAATCCTTTTATTATAAAAAGGGCAATCAGGATATTCTTGCGGTCTTAAAAATCTATAAAGCTAAATTAAGATCGCAATTATTATACAGTATATTTACCTGGATTCTGGCCTTCAACAAGAAGATTGAAAGCCTACAGGCACACTTTTATAGGAGATTACTATCTATACCTCCGTGTGTACATCATCTGACTCTCTGACTCGCTGAATTAGGATTAAATTCCCTTGAAACTGTAGCCTGGTTGATGGTTTTTAGATATTGGTTTAAAATTCATTTCAGGCCTAATAGATCTAGTCTTCAATGGTTTTTGTTATCAGATAATTATTATACTAGTTGGGCTAAAATCTATGAAAATAAAATAATAGTTTAAATCTTGATTCTCTCCTTTTATTAACTGAAAAGGAGTGCTTAGAGTTTATTAAGGTATGCCTTGTAGGAAGAGAACATCAGATGTCTTACCCAATTCCATCTAGAGTGTGTTCCCCAGTGACTTGGCATCCCTCCTTTGAAGGGTAGGACTCCAGATTATTTTCAATCCCTTACATTGCAGGCAACGAGAAAGGCCTTCTTATTTGCAAGATCGAATATACATCCCTCAAATGTTACTAGGGGTAGATATTCAAAGATCCCTTTTCTGAATCGTGTATGTCACTGTGAACTAGCTCCTGATGTTTTACATCATATTATATTAACTTGTCCTTTGTACAAAAATCCAAGGAAAAAACTGTTTAGAAGGTTGTTGGAAATGAACATCTGTTTGGTTGGATTAACAGTGGAATTCTTATTGGAAGATCGGAACCCGAATGTTACCAGGCTAACGGCCAATTTTCTGGTGGAGGCAACTAAAATATGGTCTAGATTAAAATGAATTAATAATGACCACATACTTTAATGTTTTATGTCTATTCTAATGTGTGCTGTTTTTATATTTGCTGAATGCCTAATAAAGGTTGATATGATATAATATGATATGATAGAAATGTGGACTGCAGCCAGGAAATCAGAAGAAGATTAAGAATGGGGAGGGCGGCTATGAAAGAACTAGAAAAGATCCTAAAATACAAACATATACAACTGAGCACAAAAGTTAGAATCGTACAAGCCATTGTATTCCCTATTACCATGGATGGATGTGAGAGCTAGACAGTTAAGAAAGAAGATAGGAAGAAAATCCATTCGTTTGAGATTTGGGGCGGGAGAAGAGTGCCGAGGATCCCATGGACAATCAAAAGCACAAACAAATAAGTCCTAGAACAGATCAAGCCAGAAATCTCCCTAGAAGCCAAGATGAGAAGACTTAGACTGTCATACTTTGGACACATCATGAGAAGGCATTGAATCATTGGAAAAGACCATAATGTTAGGAAAGGTGGACAGAAGTAGAAAGAGGGGAAGGCCACATGGATGGAGACCATGAACATGAGTTTGCAGGAGCTGGGCAGAGCAATAGAGGACACGGAAGCCTGGAGATGTCTCATCCATAGAGTCACCATGGGTCAAGATCGATGTAAAGGCAGTTAACAACAGTAACAACAACAACATTTCCTCTACCAGCTCAGAGAAATGGTGCACCTGAGAAATTTCTACCTGACACTACTGTTCTTCTAGGAAAGTAAAAACAGGGTGCTCATATTTAGGAGATAGAAAATGGACTGAGACAACCTGAAAGGCATCTTTTGGGCTTAGAGGGCATGTCTAGAGGAAAGCGACCAAAATGGTGAAGGGTTTAGAAACCATGCTTTATGGGAGCTGGGTATGTTTGCCCTGGAGAAGGGAAGGTTAAGAGGTGACATGATAGCCCTGTTTAAAATTTGAAGGGGTGTCACATTGAGGATGGAGCACACTTGTTTTCTGCTGCTCCACAGACTAGAACATGGAACAATGAGTGCAAGCTACAGGAAAAGAGATTCCATTCCAATATTAGGAGGAACTTCCTGATAGTAAGAGCTGTTCAACAGCGGAACACACTCCCTTGTCATGTCGTCAGGTCTCCTTCCTTGGAGGTCTTTAAACAGAGGCTGGATGTCCATCTGTCGGGGATGCTTTGATGGAGATTTCTTGCATGGCTGGGGTTGGATTGGATTACCCTTGAGGTATCTTTCAACTCTATAATTCTATGTCTCACTGAAACCAGAGTACTACACTGTAAAGATTAGTGGGAAAGAACTATTAAGAAAATGATTAACAAAAATTAGATATATCCTCATTGAGACATGCTACATGCAAAAGACACGGTATTAATGAAAGCAGTGACAATTCTGATGATATCACATCAATGGACATAGTATTTTACAGTGCAATTCCTGTATGAAATTACAGTAGCCTCACCTGATGATTTTATAAGCTATGATACAAAAAGAGAGGCATAGAAAAGGTAAGCCTGCAAACAAAATGTTGTTTGTTCACTGTACAGTTCCTTGCTTTTTCTATAAATGTTTCACATGCTGGTAAGAAGGCAAAGGTGACAGGATCAATGAGCACAAATGCCATTCAACACACAAATGGAGTCTGCATTGTGTGTTTGTGTGTGTGTGTGTGTGTGTGTGTGTGTGTGCTTCCAAGTCACCTGCTGATGTATGATGACCCCATGAATTTCTTAAGAGTTTTCTTAGGCAAGGTGGTTTTGCCAGTTCTGTCTTCTGAAATATAGCCTACTGCACCTGGTATTCATTGGCAATCTCCCATTCAATCACTAATCAGAGCTGATCCTGCTTAGCTTCCAAGATTAGATGTTAGATTAGATGAGATGTTATTTAATGTCCAGATTAAACCCAAGTAGTCTACTGAATACCTTAGACTTGAGTTGCCCATGAATGCTGATATCAAAATGTCGCTAAGTCTGCAAAAGTGTCACGAGGAGATTATCAGATGAGGGACGTCCCATCTCTTTCCATTCATGTTCCCATCCTTCCCGCATGATCGCGGGAATGACTTTCAGATGGGATTTGCGCTTATCCCATCTAGGAATAGTGAATGACAGCGATCATGCGAAAGGCTTTCAGATGAAGTTGCGCAGATCCTGCCATTAAGCTCTCATCAGATCAACACTGGCTTGCATTTGGCATTACCAGAACTTCGTGTTAATGCAATGCCAGTTTAATGACAGGTTAGTGGCGGGATCAGCGCTACAATTTGACAGCCTGTCACACCAAAGCAGTCATAGATGCATTAAAGATGGGGGAGCAATCCTGTCCCTATCTCATCTCTGTGTGAAAATATCCATTGCTACTTTCATGTCCTTCCTCAACCATCTGAAACATATGACCCATGCCAAACCCCCTACTAGAGCCTATAGCAGCCTGCTGTGAGGCGTTTAACACCCACTTTGCGGATAAAATCTCTCGGATTAGAGCCGACTTGGATGCCAATATTTGTTCAGCGGCCAAGGATGAGGTGTCCAGCTGCTCTGTTGCTGTCAGTTTACTGGATGAGTTTCAATCAGTAAGTACCGATGACGTGGACAAGCTTCTTGAAGCTGTGAAAAAGATGACTTGCTCTCTCGATCCAGGTCCATCTTGGCTGGTCGTCCAGGGAGGGGACGCACTGAGGACATTCCTTCGGGATTGATCAATGTGTCCCTCAAGGAAGGCATTGTTCCATCTTCTCTGAAGGAGGCGGCCGTTAAGCCCCTCCTGAAGAAGCCTTCTCTTGATCCCCTGGACAAAAACAACTATAGACCAGTCTCCTTGCTACCTTTTCTTAGCAAGGTGATCGAGAGAGCAGTCGCCTCCCAACTCCAAGCCGTCTTGGATGAAATTGATTATCTTGACCCATTCCAAACCGGCTTCAGGGCAGATTATGGAGTGGAGACCACCATGATTGCTCTTACCGACGACCTCCGCCTGAGTATCGACAGGAGTAGTGTGACCCTGTTGGTGCTCTTGGATCTCTCGGCAGTGTTTGACACCATAGACCATTCCATCCTTTTGGATCGGCTGAGAGAACTAGGGATTGGAGGCACCGCTCTTAGGTGGTTCCGATCCTTTCTCTCTGGCAGATCGCAAAGGGTGAGACTCGGAGACAGTTGCTCATCTAAAATTGAGCTTAGCTGTGGCATCCCTCAGGGCGCCATTCTGTCCACGATGTTATTCAATATCTATATGAATCCGCTTGGAGAGATCATTCAGAGGCACGGAGCACAGTGTCATCAGTACGCTGATGACACTCAGATCTATTTCTCCGTGACCAGATCGTCTGCTCAGACCTCAAATGGCATCTCCCCTCTCAATGACTCTTGCAGCGGAATGGGTTGGATGAGGGAAAATCAATTGAAACTCAGTCCAGACAAAACGGAGGTACTCACAGTTACGGGCCCTAAACCAGTTTTGGGAATACAACTTCCAGTCCTAGATGGAATCACACTCTCCTCTCAGGACTCTGTTCGCAGCCTGGGGGTACTCCTCGACCCGTCGCTTCACATGACTTGTCAGGTGAGTGTGACGGTCAGGAGTGCCTGTTATCATCTTCGGCTGATATTCCAGCTGCGCCCTTTCCTGGAGATGAGGGACTTGGAAACTGTGGCTCATGCGCTGGTAACCTCACGTCTGGACTTCTGTAACACGCTCTACAGGGGGCTACCCTTGTGCTTGACCCAGAAACTGCAATTGGTTCAAAACATGGCAGCCAGGCTTGTCACTGGTACATCTAGGAGAGAGCACATTACACCAGTGCTTAAATCCCTCCACTGGCTGCCGATTAGTTTCCGGGCACAGTACAAGGTGTTGGTGTTGACATTTAAAGCCCTACATGGCACAGGGCCATCCTATCTGAGGGACCACCTCTTCCAATACGAACATCCCCGCACACTCTGGTCCTCTGGGAGGAATCTACTAAAGCCCATGAAGACCAGGCTGGTCCAGACCTCCCAGAGGGCCTTCTCAGCTGTTGCCCCTAAGCTGTGGAATGACCTGCATCTTATTCCATCCACTTAAAAGCTAGACCCTAATGTCTGGAGACTGCAGGGCCCCCAACAAAAGCCACTTTTCCTGAGGCTGCATCTACACTGCAGCAGAGACTGCTGACGCTGCAACAAACTACAAATCCCAAGACTCCATAGCATAGAGCTGTGGCAATTAAAGCCGTGCCAGACTGCATTAATTATGTAGTGTAGATGGAAGCCAAGACTCACTTAGTGAAGATTTCCTGGCATAACTAAAGTTCAATAGATCTTACTTTGATAAACATCTATATTACTGTAGTGTCGGAGGCTTTGCAGTCAAGATGATTCGATTTTTTTCAAAAATCAAAAACAAGCGCTTGAGCTTTTTGGAGAAAGATCGGGACAGAAATGTAAGAAATAAACGAAGGAATGAATTCTCGGGGCTCTTTTCCGCTCAGACCTCCATCTCCCACTCCACCCTAGGCCTTTCCATTGCCTACGTCTCCCTGGCCTTTCCTGACTCTATCTGCCTGCCATGCCCTTCTCTCACATCACAGCAACCCAAGCAATCGAAGCCTCGGGCTTTTTTCCATGACAATCCAGCATGCAGAAGCACATGCGAGCTTTCATTTCATAGTGCGCCTCCATCCTTGCTCCCCGCTCCCTGCCAAAAAAAGACACCCAGACAATCTATTCCCCTAAAGACCCAAGATATTCTAGGATCACACGTCTATCTTTTTGCGCTGTACAAACGCAAGAATTTTTCAGGGCTTCCCCTCCTAATGCGAGAGTGTGCCTGAGCCCCCCCAAAATCAATCATGCGTTTTTCCCTTTCTCTGAACCATAGGAAATTCTGCCTCCGTTTTTGACAGTGTCATATTCCTGGTGGATTAGAAAGTACCGCAGGATGTTGATTTTGGCTGTAGCAGTTTAATATTCTGTGCGTTGAGAGCTGTATAAATTTGGCTGGTTTGATGAAGAGTGTAGGGGATGCACAGAAATAAGCATACTGCATACAGGGAGAGATTTGTACAAACGTCACTTCTATGCAAGTTACTTCTCCTATTCAGCTCCAGAAATTTAACCTGGTGTTTTTTATTCTCTGGCCAAAGCAATCACTTTCTCCCCGCAGTCCCTAGATTCAGGGTGAAGCCAGACAAGGATATTTAGGAGATAACAGTAGTATGTTGGCTCTCATTGAGTCCAGCATGTAGTTTGCGTTTGTTTGTCATTGACATCAGCCTGATCCAACAGGTTTTGGAAGTGCTTCCCAAACCTTGACCTGATATGCTGGCAGAGCAACAGAAATACATAGTACAATGTAGAAAACAAAAACTCGGTCACAAAATCATAATGGAGTTTATCACACTGGGACTAATTTTGGCAATAAAGAGAGATTAAAGCACATTTAAATTGCAAATAAAGTGAAAATGGCAAATAAGTGTGCAAATGATTATCACATGCAATTGAGCAAATAAAGTGACATTGGAAATGCATTGTCGCTGAAATCCTGAAAGTAAAAAGATGTGTGCAAATGCTTCTTTGTGACCACTTTAATGGTGGGTTTTGTGCGATGTCGTGTGAAATCATTTTGCATAAAGCGACTGCCCTTGAGATCCAGTCTGTCTTGAGTCCTTTGTGAGTCTACAAGCCGCTTTGTTAGGAAGAGAACACTGAATTTCTCAGGAAGCCTCTATGGAGTTTATCATACGACGGAATTTGGGGGTATAATGCAATGGCAATCCAAACACAATCATGGGGTTTCACATTATTGCGCATGAGTGTATCTCACACAGTTTCGGGCAAAAGGGAAATCATTCTGAACGCAATCATAGGTTTTATGTTAATGCGTATAAGAATATCTCCCGCAATTTCGGGCAATGGGGGGGTCATTTTCGGGAAATGGGAAGTCATTCTGAACGCATTCTGAATACAATCAGATTTCACTTAAATTCGCTAAACTAGTGAATTCACATAATTGCGAATTGGCTCCATTCACAATTGAGAGAAATTCCTCCCATGTGATAAACTCCATTGTTTCTACATCAGGGAAACTTTTAGATGTTGTTAAGGTAAAACATGCTAATGCAGTCCAAGTTTAAAGGAAAAAATGGTTTTTACCATTTTTCGAAGTAGAAACCTCAACTAGTAATGTCCTAATCGGCTCTCTCTTTTAGAGTCCCTTGTGTCGGCTAAAATGCGGTATCTTCCCATCCAAAAAACATACCCGGGGGTAGCCATGTTGGCCATGTAGCAAAGTACAATGTCATCCAAAATCCACAAAACAGTGATACCTTTATCGGGCCAACCAAAATGCACATTATACATAATGCAAGCTTTTGAAGCACCACTGGTTTCTATCCTATCTGTCCCCCTTCTCTGGGCATCATACAATTTTTCAAGACCCTTCTTATTAACAGCGGGGCAGTGGTAAGTGCCAATGTGCATCATGGCAACTGTCATAGCCGAGGAGAGTCCAAAAATCCAAATAGCAGAACTGATCGATTGCAAGAGTAAGTAGAATTTATTTAAAAGCCACATCTAATGTCCATCGGGAGCAGGTCTTCTGTAAAGCTGATTTCTCCTAATCGCTCCTTCAAGCCAGAATGATTCCAATTACTTTGCATTTCAAGAGGAATAGTTCACAGCAAAACACTGCTGCCGGGAAACAATCCATTCCCTCCCTTTAGTCTGAGGCTGCATCCACACTGCAGAAACAATCCAGTTTGGCACCACTTTAACTGCCATGGCTTGATGCTATGGAATTCTGGGAAGTTTGTTGCAGCACCAGAGCTCTGCAGTGTGGATGCCTCAACAGTTTGTGCGAGAACAGCAGGAATACAGAGAAACCGAAGGAGAGTGTGGCAGATGGTGTCCCCATCTGTAATAACGGTAGTAAAAACCCAGCATTGTGACTTCTGGCTCCACTGCTGATTAAACTTCAATGCTGAGAACTAGATAGAGTACTCTAGGAAAAATCTGCCAAACGCAAAAGAGACTTGGTTTTTTGTAAGGTTTTTGGGGCACTACGTGGCCATGTTGTAGAATAGTTTATTCCTGACGTTTCGCCGGCATCTGTGGCTGGCATCTTCAGAGAATGCTGGCATGGAAGAGAGTGGGGCATATATATATATGTATATCCCACTAATTTCCATGCCAGCATTCTCTGAAGATGCCAGCCACAGATGCTAGCAAAACGTCAGGAACAAATCCACATAGCCCGAAAAATCCACAAAAAAATATTAATTCCGACCGTGAAAGCCTTCGACTTCACAGAAGGGACTTGTATCATTATTTCTTGTGATCTTGACACATTATGTGTGTTTGTGTATAAGAAACATCCAGCTTCACGCTACAAAAACACTGTCATTCTAAACGTTTCTTCTAGTTTATGCCCTGGGTTGAAGCAACTAATTGAAAGGGCAGAATCAGAGAATTATAGAGTTGGAAGAGACCCCAAAAGGCCATCCAGTCCAACCACATTCTGCCATGCAGGAACTCACCATCAAGGTATCCCAATAGATGGCCATCCAGCCTCTGTTTAAAAAACCTCCCAAGAGAGAGACAGTGAGTTAATCTGGAATTTTATCTAAGAGCAAACATACCTATTTGACTCTCTCTCTATTATGAACGTAGCCCTATCTGTCTACACCTCCACACAAATGATATAGGGCATGAAATTGCTGATCCAGAGCCCAATGGTTCCGGTTGACTCTTCTCCGAGTTCAAATTCCTCCAGGCCTTAATTAAATCTTGCAAAGGGTGGAAGAGAAGGAAGAAGTTAAAGAACACTGGAAAGAAGGCTTGAATAATGGGATGTCATAAATAGGTCCATTAGTATTCTGCCACTAGCCCTAGGGATACAAACAGAAGAAGAGTATTAAAAACCAAGGTGGTTAAAAAACCACTGGTACACCTCTGGGCAAGAGAATGAATATAGGAAATCCCAGCAGTCTCTCTCTAGCTCTGTACTTGTAGGGTAGGCGACATCAAGGATGGGAATTGCACGACACTCCAGAGGTTTCTAGACTGCAACACTGTTTGTGTCATCATTGGTAATGTTGTCTAGGGCCTCATTCACACTACATAATAAACCAGTTTAAACCACTTTAAAGGGCCTTTGTTCACACTGGTGCCAAATTTCTCTCAGATGTGGTTTGCGAGGGGGTGGCAGTGCTAAACCCGGTTAAACTGGTTCTTCTGAAACCAAGGCATTTACCGCATTGTCTTCAAGATTCGGTTCGATGCAATTGCAAACACGTTGTCGATTAGCTTCATCCCGATCGATTAGCATTTTAGAATCCATTTTGAATCGATCGGGTTATTATGTAGTGTGAATGGGGCCTATGGCTACTGAAAGTTGCAGTCCAACATCTGGAGGGCATAGTGTACCATTATTATTATTATTATTATTATTATTTCTTACCCACCTTTCTGCATGGATTGAGGTGGGGAACAACAACAATGAACAGATAAACAACATCAATTAAAACACATCAATTGAAAAGAACAAATAAGAAGTGCACATATTAAAACAATCCAAACCGAAAATTCATCATTTAAAATTCACAATTCAAAAAATCATCTGGATAAGCCTGCCAGAACAATGAGAGGCCAAGAGAGAACATGTTGCTTGTTCCATCCCAGATGCCTCAACAGTCTCTCTAGGTGACTCAAGCAAGAAAGCCAAGTTGTATAATACTGGGGTTAAAGGGCAGGAGAAAACACAATATTGGGGAAATATTTTTTTTGCAACACCAATTGCAGCAAACCCATTACCAAAGCCAATCTTCCCCATACCAAAGTGGGCCTGAGGCTATCTCCAACAAGTGGGCATTTATGGGCACATAAAACATTCATTGTGATGCAACACACAATCAGTGTTGGATTGGGATTTGGGAAACCCCAGATGTCGTAATTGCAAAGGAGGACAAGGCACTATAAATGTAGGATGTTCAAGAAAAATGAAGGACATTATAAAAGAAAGACTAGAAACACTCATATGAATTTATGAATGATTCTTAGTCGTGCTCAGAATGAAGGACATTTTGGAATTTCACCTGGACAGAAGATCGAAATATAGGACATATCCTGGAAACGGAAGATGCCTGGTCACCTTGGCTTGTGAGCCATGCTCACTGCCTTAAGTTCCTTGGAGGAAAGAAGAGATGTATATACCAAGGGTCATATCAAAATACATAATTTTGCCCCCCCCAAGCCAGTCCTCAACTTATACATGAAGTCGACTTATAGTCGAGTACATACAGTAGTTTTAGTGTACAGTAGTTTAGTATTAGTGACATATGTAGTCCTGCTTCTCATTTCACATCTGCCAGGTGACTTGTCAAGAGCCCCTAGCGTTACGGTAGACCTATCTTCTACCCTCAACCTTTCCTAGCGTTACTGTCTTTTCTAGAGAGTTGTGCTTTCTCAAGATGCCTCCAAAGTATGATGGCTTCAATTTGATCATCTTGGTTTCTAGGAAAAGCTCAGACCTGATCTCTTCAACGATCCATTTGTTTTGTCCTTTTGCCCATCCACAGGATCCTAAGTGCTCTTCTCCAGCATCACATCTCAAAGGAGCTGATTTTCTTCCTAGGCGCTCTCTTCACGGTCCAGCGCTCACAGCCAGACATGGTGATAGGGATTACAATGGTTTGGACCATTCCAGTTTTCGTGCTTAGTTGTATATCTTTTACTCCTTGGGGTCTTTTCTAGTTCTTTCATAGCTGTCCTTCCATTCTGATTTCTTGGCTGCAGTCTCCGTTCTGATCAAAGTTTGATACAAGATATGGAAACTCTTTACTATTTTGATTTCCTCGTTGTCTAGGTTGAATTTATGTAACTCAGTTTCTCCATATTCTGGTCTGAAATTGGCTTCTTGTCCAAAGTATAGATTTCTGATCAGGACTGTCAGATGAAGTGGCATTCCCATGTCTTCAAGAGCCTTCTATTACCATACCTTTGTATAGATTCATGGTGTGACTCACTTGCTACTCTCTTTGGAGATGGAGAGGAATAGCCTTATTCTGTATCCTCGAAGCCTATTTACTTTATTATCTTATCTTTATCCCTCATGTTTTGGGGAGGTGTTTAGCTTTCTAGTGTCTGTTTTACAACAGATCAGATTTACCAGATTCTATACATACAGGAACACTGTGCAAATTAAGGAGACAAACGCCAATAGTGGTTTGGTTGCGTGTAAGCTTTAGAGTCTAAACTCTAGATGTGCACTGCTTCAGTATATGGTAACTCAACTTTTCTTTCTTTATATGTCTTTCTTATCCATTCCATTGAGTATAGCCATGATAATTTACCCCCAAATTCTTGCCCCATTGGTGACAATGAAACCAAATAGAATGTATTTGAGGAATGTATGTCAGCTTTCCTTTTACACAGAATTCTTCCACAAGTGCAGATGATGTGATACACACACAATGTGATACTCTTACAAACACACATACACACTGTTGTATATGTGCATCCCCCCCCCCCCTTTTACTCCCTCTATCCTCTGCTATTTAGAGCCCTGCAACAACCTGCAAGGTGGTAAGACCTGAGAGTGACATGCTTCAAAAGCTTTACGTGCGCTTCACAAGTGAGTAAGAATCTGGAAACTGCAGCAATGCTTTGTAGCATCCTAGCTAGCGCTAATCCAGTCGAAGCTGAACGGTCTTCAAACCAACAGAAAGGTTGAACAGAGAGTTGGCTAACAGGATTACAAACAATGTGGCCTCAATGGAGAGAGATCAGGTCTCACACTAGTAAACACACGCATAGAACAAAAAGGTACAACAGGAGATGTGGGGCCAGTTGGGTAGAAACAACAGACTTTTTCCACATAAATCATCCCCACCCCACAAGAAAGCTTCATTCCCTTTTTAACTAGAGCCTAATCCACTCTCTTCACCTTAGCCCTTTCCGTCACAATGGACTCTTTCAAACGGGGAGGAATTTCTCCCAACTCCGAATGGAGCCAATGCGGATTCATGTAAATTCGCTTGTTTAGCGAATTTACATGAACCCCTGCTCCGTTCGGAATTACTTCCCATTACCCGAAAATAACCCCCTCCTGCCCGAATTTGCATGCGAAGCTTTAATTCGCAATAAGGTAAAACCCATGATTGCATTCGAATTGGCTTCCCTCTTGCCCGAATTTGCGTGCGAAGAGTTAATTCGCAATAACGTAAAACCCATGATTGCATTCGAATTGACCTTAAATTATACTTCCAATTTAGCCTTGTATGAAAGAGTCCAATAAATTGCTTAGAAGCACACTTTTCTATGCTACCCAGTACTTGGTGCAGTCTGGAGTAGCAACTCTGCAAAGTGACTTGTTAAATTCTGAGCTAGAAAGGTAAAGAGGTAAGCAGCCCCCATGTGGACATATTCTGCTATCTATGTATCTATCTATCTATCTATCTATCTATCTATCTATTTGAAGGGATGTCATATTGAAGAGGGAGAAAGCTTGTTTTCTGCTGCTGCAGAGACTAGAACGCGGAACAATGGATGCAAGCTGCAGGAAAAGAGATTCCACCTCAACATTAGGAGGAACTTCCTGACAGTAAGGGCTGTTCGACAGTGGAACACACTCCCTCAGAGTGTGGTGGAGTCTCCATCCTTGGAGTTCTTTAAGCAGAGGCTGGATGGCCATCTGTCAGGGATGCTATGATTGGGAGTTCCTGCATGGCGGGGGTTGGACTGGATGGCCCTTGTGGTCTCTTCCAACTCTATGATTCTATGATTCTACTATTAATAATGGAGATTATCACACAGAGGATGGGACATAATTGTCCCATCCTTGTCCCGTCCTTCGTATGAGATTACGGGAAAGACTTTCAGATGACGTCGCACTTATCTGGGCATTATCCCATCTGGAAAGCGTGAGTGACAGTGATCGCACAAAAGCCTTTCAAATGACGTCACACTGATCCTGTCATTGTCCCGTTATTGAAGTGGCATTGCCTGACATTTTGCATTAATGGGAGTTCGTGATAATATAATGCTGCTTCAATGACAGGATAATGACAGGATCAGTGCTGCATTATGAAAGGCTTTCGCGTGATCACTGTCATGGACGGGATAAGGATGGAGGAGAGATCCTGTCCCTATCTCATCTGTGTGTGATAATCTCCACAGATTCATAGAATCGTAGAGTTGGAAGAGACAAAATATAAAACACAATTAAAAAGAAACCACATAAAGGCAACAGTTAAAATGCAATACCATAAAACCATGAAAGTACCCTCCTGTGAGTAAGTTCTTTAAAATATACAAAATAAAAAGTCTTGTTTTAAAATTGACTGGGTAGGCCTGTTGGAAAAGGCGTGTTTTGAATGTTGTTTTAAATGCTGTGAGGTGTTGCATCTCTTCCAGCAGGTCATTCCACGGTCTGGGGGGCGGCAGACAAAAAAAATCCTTTGGGAAATGTTGGCCAGTCTAGTCTTGGCCAGTTGGAGCAAATATTTCCCAGAGGACCTGAATGTACAGGGATGGAATTTAATAACCAACATTTTGCACTTTGCCTGGTAACTAATTTTAAGATTGGTGCAATATGGTCACCTCCTGGATATACCCAAAAGTAGTCTAGCTGTCACAGTCTGATTCTGAACCAGTTGGAGTTTCTGGATTTGATAATAATAATAATAATAATAATAATAATAATAATTTATAGCCCACCCAATCACTAGGAATCCGGGCGGGTTACAACAATAAAAAATACATTTAGAAATATAGTAAAATGCAGATTGATCCTTTCCCAACCCCCCCAACTCCAAGATTAAAACTACAAATTTAATAATCAGAATTAAAAACAATAAAACCCAATACAGACACAATACACAATTTGCTTAAGATTAAAGAAAAATTTGCTGGGCGGAGAGATGTAAATCACAATCGAGAACATGTTCATAGACAGGGAGAGGAAGCTAGGATTTGTCGGCTAAGTTGGGAAGGCCTGCAAAGGTAGCCCAAAGTAGAGCACATTGCAGATGTCCAGCCTTGAGTTTATCAGCTTACAAAAGATCCCTTCCCTCCTCACCACAAAGAGATCTCAACATACCATAGACACAAACACTGGGCACTCATTCCCAGCAGAGACACTGGTCATGCTGGCCCTGGAGCGGCCTGGGAATGGTAGTTCCCCAAAAGTAACTTTTCCAAGCTCTGCCTTCTTGGCAGAAATAATTGTTTTGTGGGAGAATTAGCGGTTTTACGAAACGAATCCGCCATCCGATAGAAGGAAGGAGTTGGCAGGGCACTTAGCCATTTTGAACCAGCTCTGTCCATCTGTGGCAAGGGCTTTGCTGCCAGATTCCATCCCAGAGTCCAAACTACCAGTTAGAAGGCCTTTGCTGACCTCTCTAAGCCAATTAGCCATGATTAAGAGACTCAGCCCACTCTGCTCACGCCTAAATGGCTCCTGTCAACCCCACTTTATCACCGTCCGCCTCAATGGCTCTTTCCAGCAGTCATGATTTTCCCTTGCAACAGAGGTTTGCAGCTGGATTGAACAGCACCTGGCTTCGGCACACCGCCAGTGGGGTCACCGCTTGCGGTCCAAGTCCCGGGCAGAATTGCTTGGGAGATTTTTGCACAACAGAGCTTGCAAAATTCAACTGGAGGAAAAACTGTCCTGCTGGCAAAGATGAGATTCCTCGGTCTTCCACCATTGACAAACCAAAATACCTTTGAGAAGGCCACACATGGACGGGACAAAAATGACATCCCCCTTTCCCTGCTTCCCCCAACTACTGAAGGTTCAGAGAATACTGTGTCCAGTTCTGGGCCCCACAATTCAAAAAAAGATGTTCACAAATTGGTGCATGTCCAGAGGAGGGCCAGCAAAATGGTGAAGGGTCTGGAAACCATGCCTTATGAGAAAAGGCTTAAAGATCTGGGTATGTTTAGCCTAGAGGAGAGAAGGTTAAAAGGTGATATAATAGTCCTGTTTAAATTTTTGAAGGAGTGACATATTGAGGATGGAGCAAACTTGTTCTCTGCTGCTTCAGAGAATACATTGCAGAACAACGGATGCAAGCTACAGGAAAAGATATTCCCCCTAAACATTAGGAGGGATTTCCTGACAGTAAGAGCTGTCAGAACAAACTCCCTCAGAGACTGGTGGAGTCTCCTTCTTTGGAGGTCTTTAAGCAGAGGCTGGATGGCCATCTGTTGGGGATGCCTTGATGGAGAGTTCCTGCATGGCAGAATGGGGTTGGACTGGATGGCCCTTGGGGGTCTCTTCCAGCTCTATGATTCTATGATTCTATGAGTTCTATGTTCTATTAAACCTCCTTAGACAAGAGTAGACTATCTGAGATATCAGCTGCTGGGAGACAGAACAAGCAAAGGGTAATGCTTTTGCACCCAGCTTCAGAGGAGGAATGTTTGGACAGTTCATGTTGAAGCTGGAGCACATTTTGGACCATTAGTCTGGTCCAGAAAAGAAATGGGCACAAAAGCAGTAGATTTCCCTAGCAGTTTGCTTCCACTATGCATGGACTTGGTATTCCAAGGATATACCGCTCCTGAACACAGAGGTGTCATTTCACAATTGCTATCGACAGCTTCTTGAATTGGCACAGACTGCTTCTGCCCTTTTCCTTGATAAAGCCATCACCCTTCTTTGTCCACATTCATGTGGAGATGGCGCATCCCCTCACTTCTTATCACTCCATTTCATAGAGTGACCCCTGAATTCTCACATCAGACAGATATAAACTGCTCAGCACTTTTATGCACACAGCATTTATCACTCTCCCCCTTTCAATTCTGGTGGGGAATCCTTCCTCCCAAATTGGGACAGCACATGTACAACAGGATCGAATACACAGGTCAGAGTAAATACATTTGAAGCAGTGTACAGAGAAGGAGGGAGGAAGGAAGAAAGTGATCTTGGATGGGTTGAACTCCCAGAAGATGGCTTTTATGGCTTAATCGACTCTGGATTCAATTGGATATACCTATGATCCCCCCTCTCACCAATGCACACTAGCATCCCTACAATCTTGATTTTATTTTTTGCAGCAGACAACTGGATATCATGGGATGAGACTATTCTGCACACACATACACCACACACTCATCTGAGTCCTAGGTTCAAAAGGTTAACCCTAGCATGGGGATATGGCAGGGAAAGGGCCCCAGATTTTCCTACAGTATGCAGAAAAGCAGTATGCTTCTCAGTTCCTATTGAAGGGTTTCAGCTCTCCTCTCCCTGATATTCAAATATTTGTTCTAATAGGAGCAGGTGATCCAAAAGCACAAAGACAAGGAGAGAGAAAAGGTGGCAATAGATACCTCCTCCTCTTCTTCTTGCAAATAAACAACCTTACAATTGGGCTATATTTCACAAACAAGAGCACACACACACACACACACACACATTTGCTGTGCAAGTCACAGTTTCTTACACAAGCTTTGGTGACTCAATCTTTCGCTAGTAGACACAGCCACCCCAAAGCCAGCTTAGGTGCTTGCCATGTTGTGCGGGTCTCCCTCCAGATCCCTTTACAATGACATCTCACAGAATGAAATCTCACCGAAATGCACAACAGAAAAGTGAGGCGCAGAGTGACTGGGTGTGCATTTTGCCAGGTGTGGGGTGGCAGTGACATGAGCACTTTTCCTCTCTCTCTTTCTCCTCCTCTGACACATTATACAATTAAGCAGCAATCTGTCTGCCTGTCTGTCTGATGCTGGTGCAAAAACACTCCCCGCACCCTGAAAGAGATCTGCACAGTCCCAGATCCTTGGGCATCACCGTTGCACTTCACATCCACACTGAGGTTGTGATACACGGCTGCTTTTTTGGAAGGCAAAAGGGGACACCCCTTGGAGGGGGAAGGCAGAGGATTCCCTACAGTCAGCCGCACCAAAACTAACCATCACCTGGAGCCTCTCCATCCATCCATCCCTGCATCCGTCCCTGCATCTTTCCCAAAATATCTGCATCCCTCTCACCTTACTCATGATGCCTGCTGGACTGGTACCCAAGGGATGTTCCAGGAAGGATGCTCTGTGGTCCTCTCCTTCTGGCTCTGGCTCTCATACAAACTCACACACACACACTACTGTTTTCCCTTCTGTCTCTGTCTCTTTCTCTCCTTCTCCAGCTCACTAGCATATATCTCTATACATATAGCATATTGCCGGACTCAAAGATGCCCGGCACTTTGAGTGGCAGGTGAAGGCAGCCAATGGGAGAGATGCAAGCCTTCTGCTGCATTTGCAAATTGGGTTAATACAGGAGGTTTGGTGGTAGTAAACAGATGCTTTGAGGTTAGAGAGAGACAGAGAGAGACAGAGAGAGAAAGCTGCCACCTGGTTGATTTTTAGGAATTTCCAGCTGGATTCTTCTCTTCCAGCAGCTATTTCTGCCAGAAATCCCCCACAGAGCAAGGAACATTTTTTTTTTAAATTTAAGCAAATATTTTAAATGGATTAATACGTTGCAAAACGCATTGCAAAACGACAACAAGGAAGACAACAAAACAAAGATTAGAGAGAGGAAACAAAAGCAGGAAATGAAATGCTGTCTGCACACGTTGGTCTGAATTCTTTTGTGAGTCCAAACTAGAGTAGAACCACCGAAACAAAAGGATTTACCTATGTGTTGACTCACTAGGCAACAGTTCATTCAGGTTGCATCCATACTGGAGAAATGGCAGTTAAAATGGTGTCAAACCGGATTATTTCTGCAGTGCGGAAGACTCCTACGTCTCTGGAAACCAAGGTTCGATTCTCAGATCGGCCATGAAACCCACTGGATGATCTTGCGCAAGTCACATGCTCTCAGCCTCAGAGGAAGGCAACGACAAACTTCCTCTGAACAATGCTCACCAATAAAGCCCCATGATAGGGTCGCTTTAGGTTGGAAACTATTTGAAGGTGCACAACAACAACAACAAACAAACAAAATAGTTTGGTGGATCAGAGCAGGGTGGACATGTGCCTCAGACATCAGTTTTGAAGTGTCACGGAAGGGTAGGAAATACTTGATGATTAATTTTGCTATATACCTAGAAGGAGCAAGTTTGTTTTCTCACTGACAGTAAGGGCTGTTTGACAGTGGAACACATTCCCTCGGAGAGTGGCGGAGTCTCCTTCCTTGGAGGTCTTTAAGCAGATGGACTCCTAGATCCCTTTCACAAGTAGTCTCCCTAAGCCAAATGTCCCCCATCCTATATCTGTGCATTTCATTTTTTCTACCTAAGTGCAGGATTTTACATTTCTCCCTGGTGAAGTTCATTTTGTTAGTTTTGGCCCAGCTTTTTAATCTATTAAGGTCATTTTGAATTTTGTTCCTCTCCTCTGGGGTATTAGCCACTCCTCCTAAATTGGTGTCATCTGCAAATTTGATAAGCATGTCTGTCATCCAAGTCATGGATAACAAGAATAGCACTGGATCCAGGACAGAACCTTGTGGCACCCATTAGTCACTTCTAACCAGGATGAAGAAGAGCCATTGCTGAACTTTCTTGGGTTCAGCCGGTCAACTTATTACAATTCCACTTAACACTAGCATTGTCTAGCCTACATTTTATTGCTTTATTGCAAGGATGTTATGGGGACCTTGTCAAAGGCTTTGCTAAAATCAATAATATGTGTGAGTCACGTTTTGTGATTCAGACCAGCTTCAGAAATGCCAATTGCTTTTTATTAAATATGTAAATGTGTGACGTGAGGGGCAAAAATGAAATTTGGTTATTCATAGTAGATTCCATCTATTCCCCTTCTGCCTTTGCTTTAGATGTTAAAAAGAGGCAGCCTACATCATCTGCCATCACCTAGAATGGCCTGTTTATAGCTGGTGAAAGGCCTTTATTTTGGGGTGGTTTTTTTTAAACCTCTGTTTTCTCCTCATGTTTAATTTAAAGTTGAAGAAGCAGGTGATAAAAAATTTATGTTGGCATAGCCAGGGCTAGGGAGAGAGATGGAGTAACCCGAAACAGAAACGCTGGTTCCACTAAGGCTTTTCTTTACCTAGACCTCTACAAAAGTATGGGCCAGGAGTTGATAAGGACTGTTTCAAAAGTTATGAGTTACAGTCAGCTTGTTCAATACAGACTTTAAAAGTAATATTTTCCTTTCATATTATTCAAAAGTAACCAAAAAAGTATTTTAAGAATGTTAGCCTTGTTTAAAAGAAACCAGAATATTTGAGCTAAACCCCAGTAATAAGGCCTACTATTTGGTAGAGACAGAGTACCTTATCACACAGGAGAGATTCCCCATAATTTCGAAAGAAAAGATAGCAAGGTCAATTCAGAAATGAACACAATTACGTGAAAGGTTATTACATGGGAGGGGTTCCGCTCAATTTCGAAAGAAAAGATAGCCTGGGAAAAGAATAGGATTTCCAAATTTGCTAGTTCACCAAATCTGCTTACATTTGGATTATGATCAGACTGCGTTCAGACCGCGTCCCCACTGCAAGTGATTGCATGTGATGAACTATCACACAGTTATGTGAAACCCCATGATTGCATTCGGACTGTGACCCCACTGCAAGCGATTGCATGAGATAATCTCTCACGAAATAACGTGAAACCCAATCATTGCGTTCGGGATGCCACTGATCACCCAAAATAGTTGTGTGATAAGGGCCATAGACAGAATAACAGAGAATAATAGAATCCTAGAGTTGGAAGAGACCCCAAGAATGGCCCTCCAGTCCAACCCCATTCTGCCATGCAGGAACTCTCAATCAAAGCATACCCGACAGATGGCCATCCAGCCTCTGTTTAAAGATCTCCAAGGAAGGAGAGTCCACGACCCTCCGAGGGAATGTGTTCCACTATTGAACAGCTCTTACTGTCAGGAAGTTCCTCCTAATGTTGAGGTGGAATCTCTTTTCCTGGAGCTTCCATCCATTGTTCCGTCTTCTAGTCTCTGGAGCAGCAGAAAACAAGCTCGCTCCATTCTCAATGTGACACTCCTTCAAATACTTAAACTGGCCTATCATATCACCTCTTAACCGTCTCTTTCCCAGGCTAAAAATACCCAAATGGATTTTTTGTCAATTTCAGGGAGTTGCCAAGGGAAATGTAGAGGCAATATGTTTAGTAGACAAAGTATTACTTGTTTCTGAAATCTGAAATCTTGTCACTTCAGAAATACATCCAATGCAGTATCAGACAACGGTCCACATTTGCATTCAGGACACAACCATAGCTTGCTGGAGAAATACAAAATGCAGCAAGTCACAGTGGTGTTTCTGACAGAATCCAAGAGATGGAGATGTACAGGGACAAAGAACTACTGCTTTGTCCAGAAAAAAAAAATTATTTTTCCAAACTGTAAAGTCAGCTAACATTTAAAGTAGAGGTAACCAGCATGTTGCCAATCTCAAATATCTGTCATATCATCAGATTAGGTTCTCAGCCCAGTTTTGTAGATGTCAGACCCTCCCTCTGGACCAGCAAGAAAAAACCATCAACCTTCAGGCAACCCAACTTTGACTTTTGGCCTACCTTTTTGTTGGCTGGCTCCATGTCTTAGGACCAAGATGTTGCTAGGCCCAATTCAAATGACCATCATGAGACTGAAGACACGTATGTCAGGAGACAGGGTACTGTGATGCGATGTGATGTCAAGTTGCCATTACTAATAGAGTGCAGTCCTAAATCCACTGGATTTAGTGGGTTTCCAGACTGGTGTGAGTGGTGTTCTTGTGGCCCAAGCAAACAACCATTTCATTTCATCACAGAAACCTGTCCCCAAAAGGCAACACTAATTAAATAGGTGGATATTTCCAAAGAAGAGGCAAATGCTTCCCTGTGTGCCGCATGCTTCCCTTGCCTACTAGTGGGGTTGATCCTGCATATTGCCAATGGAAAGAACCAGAGATGTGGAAACTCAAGAAAAACTGGGTGGAAAATAGGTACAAGGCGACACCTTGGAGGAAACAACTGGGGGAAATTGGGGGAACGCATATAAACAGAGGCAAAATATCTATTTCAAAAGGATCGTTTTTAAAAAAGAACAAAAGTTTGTTTGCTTTTTTCTTATAATAATGCGCAATACCACTGCATCCAGGGTTTAAGCAAATACTTTGCAGGCAGAAGGGATTAAAAGTTATGTCAAGAAATTTCTAGTCCATTTAAATAAACAGGCAAGTTTTGTTGTTGTGTGCCTTCAAGTTGTTTCAGACCTATGATAGTCTACCTATCATTGGTAAACCTATGATAGTCATATGATATTCTATCTATCATAGGTAGATGTATGATAGTCGTATGATAGTCTAACTCTCATAGGAGTTTATCACATGGGAGGAATTTCTCTCAATTGCGAATGGAGCCAATTCGCAATTACGTGAATTTGCTAGTTTAGCGAATTTACATGAAATCTGATTGCATTCGGAATGTGTTCAGAATGACTTCCCATTTCCTGAAAATGTCCCCCCCCATTGCCCAAAATTGTGTGAGATACTCTAATACGCAATTATGTGAAACCCCGTGATTGTGTTCGGAATGACTTCCCATTGCCCGAAATTGCATGAGATACACTCATTCACAATAATGTGAAACCCTATGATTTAGTTTGTATTGCCATTGCATTATACCCCCAAATTCCGTCGTATGATAAACTCCATAGGTAGACTTATGATAGTCTACCTATCATTGATAGACTTACGATAGTCATATGATATTCTATCTATCATTGGTAGACTCATGACAGTCAAATGATAGTCTGCCTCTCATAACTAGACTTATTATTACAAACAAACAAACAGCTTCATTTATATACCGCTTCATACCCTTAAGGAGTGTCTAAGCGGTTTACAATTGTAAGCTATTTGCCCCCCAACAATCTGGGTACTCATTTTAGCGACCTCGGAAGGATGCAAGCCTGAGTCGAGCTTCAGCCCTTTGCTGGTCTTGAACTCGCCACCTTATGGTTTTGAGTTGTCTATCTATCATAAGTCATAAGATGGAAAACCCGATGATAGGTGAGCCTATTGTGGCATTTTCTGGAGCTGAGAGTGTGTGCCTCACCCAGTGGGTTTCCATGGTTAAACAGGCAATCGAACCCTGATCTCCAGAATTGTAGTCCAACACTCAAACCAAACCAGCTCTCACTTGTATAAAACTGCAAGCCCCAAATTAATCTTGGTACTAGGATTGCCATCTTATTAACAAGACTCTGGAGCTGTGGTTTTAGAAGCAGTCAGCTACAACGGTAGAAATTGCAATGGGAAAGCTTTTTCCTACTTAATATCTGTCCATCAGATTGCTATTAAAAGTGGAGAAGCTGATATGAGAAGGCAGACAGCAATGCAACCTTTTTATTGAGAAGAGAAGCATGTGTTATGTGTTGGAATAACAACTATGTTGTTTAGCCTTATGCTTTATAACCATTACGACAGTACTAACAGAAGAGAAAGCACTGTGACAATTGCTTTAATTGTCATATATATATTTATTTCATAAATATTTTTCATATATATATTTCATATATATATGTGTTTTATGTTTGATATATATATTTTTTGACAAAATATATATTTTGACAAAATATTGCAGGTTGCCTATCAGTCATGCATCTTTGGATTTTCCTACGTTTGTTGTTCTTAGCAACATAATTGATTTCATGCCACTATTTATTTATTCTGCACATGGTCACAAATCCCACAGGGTGATCTTGGGCACATTGCATGCTCTCAGCCTCAGGGGAAGGCAATGGCAAACCTTCTCTGAACAAATCTTGCCAAGGAAACCCCATGATAGGTGTGCCTTAGTCTCACCATAAGTTGGAAACACCTTGAAAGCACACAACACATACATAGACGTTTATACAAAGGCTACCTCTACTATAAGGCAGAATAAGGGAGCTGCCTCCAAGACCTGGGATAAATTACCCATTCCAGGTAACTTGTCCCAGGCCTCCTAGACTAGCCTACTTTGAAGAAACAGTCTTCGAAATGAATGTTCACCTTTATGAAAATGCATATTGAGAACCATTTCAAGAGAAGGGGTCCAGCCATCAAAACAAAGCATTTTCCTTTTATAATCTAAACAGTGAAGGTTCAAGAGTTCCCTTTTTGATCAGTCACTTTTATCGAGGAAAATAATTATCTGCCCTTTCAGCTTTTAACCCAAATGTCATCTTCTATGTAATCTTTCATTTTAGCCCATCGTATTTTAGATTGTAAGCCTGAGGGCAGGGAAATGTCTAATTAACAAATTGTAAGCCGCTCTGATAGCCTTGGCTGAAGAGCGGGGTATAAATAAAACATTATTATTATTATTATTATTATAACTTAACCACAGATCCTTCATAAGACATTTTGGGGTTCTCTAGAGACTTCTAGCCAGCAAAGGCTAGCTACTGCGAACTGGGGGTTATTTGCACTGTGAAAAGAATCCCGGATGAAGCTGGGTTAAATCTCCATTGTTCACATGCATCCCAAATAGAACCAATTAAGTTTGGGGAGAGGGCTGCCAAAAAACCCACTTAATCCGAGCTAATCGATATTGGGGTTTCCCCCAAGTTTCTAAAAATGATCTGCATTGTCAGTAGTGTGAATAACTGCTGCAAACAGAACCAAATAGACCTGGGATAAAATGCTGCATGTCTTGAATGTGTTCCGAATGCATTTGCATCATTGATTCCATCTTTATTTGAATGCTTGCACATGTGAGCAACCAAACTTGCAGAGATGTGGATTGATGCGGTTCCATGGTGTGGATAACAAACCTGGAATGTGTGAGTAAGATGATTTGCTTTGTTGCGCTAAAAAAATCAACATGTGCATACCCCTTGGTTACGATCCTTATTTCTGAATTGTTGATTTCTTAGTATTTAAATAGCGCTGATTTTGATCATTGATTTCTGATCATTTCTCATTTCTAATACTGTAATCTGAACTGTTGATTTCTGATCATTTAAATATTTTTTGTGTTTTTTTTTCAGGCTATGTATCCATGTTCTAGAAGAGTTTATTCCTGACGTTTCGCCAGCATCTGTGGCTGGCATCTTCAGAGAATGCAGAGAAAAGTTTTGGATGCCAGCCATGAAAGCCTTTGTCTTCACATTTAAATAGTTCTGATCAACTCTTGATTTCTGATAATTGATTTCTGGTCATTTCTGATTTCTGATAATCTAAATTTCTGATCGTCTAAGCTGTTGTCTTCTGATCATCTGATTATCATGAAAATAGTGCTCATGCTGATCATCATTGGACCTCATCAGACAGGAAGAATTTCTCTTTATTGCGAATGGAGCCAATTCGAATTCACGTGAATTTGCTAGTTTAGCGAATTTACGTGAATTCCAATTACATTTGGGATGCCTTCAGAATGACTTCCCATTACCCGAAAATGACCCCCCATTGCCCGAAATTGCATGAGATGCTTTAATTCGCATTAACGTAAAACCCATGATTGTGTTCGGAATGACTTCCCTTTTGCCCAAAATTGCGTGAGATACCATTGTCACACCTTTCCCCCCATGCCTCAGTCAGCAAAATGTCTTAGGCCAATCTTATTTCTATTTCTATTCCATATCCTTGACTCCAGGAGAAAAAGGAACCTGGGAGATTTTTAGAGCAGATGGAAAATTGGGAGAGCAGAGGATTAATCCAAACTGTCTCTGCCAAATGAGGACAGTAAGAGGGTATGCTACCAGGGTCAGCCCTATGATTAGACAAAATGGGGCAGCCGCCTCGGCTGGCAGATGCTGGGAGGCAACAGCTGGGAGGCAACAGCATGCTATTGGAAAAAGAGACTTCCTATTACCCAAAAATGAACCCACCCACCCCCAGTGCCCGAAATTGCGTGAGATAATACACAATTACATGAAACCTCATGATTGCGTTCGGAATTATTTCCCATTGCCTGAAATTGCGTGAAATACACTAATTCGTAATAACGTGAAACCCCATGATTGCATTCGGATTGCCTTTGGAGTATACCCCCAAATCCCCTCGTGTGATAAACTCCCTTAAGTTTTGCACTACAACCTGTATTAATCTGTCACTCCCACCTTGCCAGAATTACATGCTGGCTGGACATAGTAAGCCTTCAAAACCAGTGACAGTGACAGATGGGGGAATGCAAGTTAGAGGTATGGTAAACTTTCTATAAAGCTTAACTATATAACAATTAAGACTAGCCTGTACATTTCTAATGAAGAAGATTGCCACCATTGTTTCACAGTTCTGAGCATTTTTCCTTTCTCTGTTAAGAAAACCGTTTTCCAGCTCGTCTCATTTAATTGAGATTGTAAACTGTTGGGATGCAGCTTTGTGTTTCTGCGTTTTTCTTTTTCTACAAGCCTTAGAAGTTATAGACACTCAAGAAATGATAATTACTGGTTCTATTATTATTCCTGAAAAGAGCAAGCATCTGGTTTTCAGAGGTGGAGAGAAAAGGCTGGAGACCACATTGTAGCCTCAGAATTACAGAGAGAGAGATTCAGGTTCAAGTCCTCAAGCGGCCATGAATTTAACTGTCTACTCTTTCAAACGGGAGGAATTTCTCCCAACTTCGAATGGAGCCAATGCGGATTCATGTAAATTCACTAGTTTAGCAAATTTACATGAACCCCTGTTCCGTTCGGAAGAACCCCTGCTCCGTTCGGAATTACTTCCCATTACCCGAAAATAACCCCCTCCTGCCCGAATTTGCATGCGAAGCTTTAATTCACAATAATGTAAAACCCATGATTGCATTCGAATTGGCTTCCCTCTTGCCCGAATTTGCGTGCGAAGAGTTAATTCGCAATAACGTAAAACCCATGATTGCATTCGAATTGACCTTAAATTATACTTCCAATTTAGCCTCGTATGAAAGAGTCCTGTGTGATCTTGGGTTGGTTGCTCACTCACTCTTAGGCTGGCCTTCTACATAGGCTAAATCCAATTCTCAAGTTTGGACAGAACAGACCGATTCAGTCAATGGGATTTACAGTGGGCTCTTGTTATACGCTGGGTTTGGTTCCAGGATGCCCTGTGGATAACAAAATCCGTGGATGCTCAAGTCCCATTAAATATAATGGCAGAGCAAAATGGTGTCCCTTATATAAAATGGAAAATCAAGGTTTGATATTAGGAATTTATACTTTTTTGAACATTTCCAAACCATGGGTGCTTGAATCTGTGGATAAAAAAATCTGTGAATAAGAAGGGGTGACTGTACTATGTGCTGACTTACTGTGCAACAATTGATGGGGAAAGTCTTCTTTGCTTGGGACTAAACAACAAGATGTCAGCTCAGCCAATGATGATATCCTAGGGAGAAATGGAGAAGGTACAGCCAAGATTTCATATTGAGTGTTGGCATTCCAAGCTGAGTTGATAAATCCCCTAAGTTTTAACTACCAACATTTACTAGGGACAAAAACAATTTTCTGGGTACTCCTGTCCCTACCAATTCTCGGTCCCTATATGTTACTGTATTTCTTATTTTACCTTCAAAGAGTCCCTTTCTAAACCTTTGCTGGTGTCTTTTGGTAGTGTTATGCATAAGGATAATGTCCGTTAGGGATGCTTTGATTGAGAGTTCCTGCATGGCAGAATGGTGTTGGACCAGATGACCGTTGAGGTCTCTTCCAACTCTATGATTTAAAATATCTGCCTGCTGTTGAATTAAAAGCTTGTTAAAATCTCCTGATCATTCTTAGCTGTTTCCTCTTCCTTCCTTCCATCGTTTCCTTTTTTGTCTCTTTCCTCCCTAGCACTCTTTGCCTCCTCATCCCTTGTAAGATGTTCCAGAACCTGGATGATCTTTGTGTTGGAATGCTGCAGAATTTTGCCAGTGTTGTCAGCAGTGCGCTTTCTCCTTCTCCCTCTCCTGCTGTGCAAGATGTTCAGCCGGAGTAAGTATAGCCTTTGGGTTGGCCAAACCAGCAGTGGCAAAAATAACATAATTTGAATTGAATAGCAATTTGTTAGACGGCAAAGGGACGTGAAGTATTCCTCCCCAATGCAGTGTCCTCATCCCACGGAATACCATTACAAAGGCAGACCTTTCAAACAACATGATTTAGACGCATTACTAGTTTTTTTTAAAATATAACACTGCATTGCTATTCTTACTGATGTATAATTTAGAGGGGTGGATATGTTTACTTGGAGAAGAGAAGGTTAAGAGGTGATATGACAGCCCTGTTTAAATATTTGAAGATGGAGCAAGCTTTTTTTCTGCTGCTCCAGAGAACATGACACAGAATGTATGACAGCACACAACAACAAGAACAAAGCAATGGAGAACTCTGGCTCAGCCATGCTAACCCACTGGGAGACCTTGGGCAAGTCACATTCTCTCAGCCTCAGAGTATGGCAGCGGCAAACCCCCTCTGAAGAAACCTACCAAGAAAAACCCATCATAAGCTTTAGGTTCACCATAATTTGGAAATTACTTGAAGGCACACAAGACCGCCTTACTAATCATGGACTCATAGAATCATAGAGTTGGAAGAGACCCCAAGGGCCCTGATCCAGTCCAACCCTATTTTGCCATGCAGGAACTCACCATCAAAGCATCCAATTGACATGCCTCTGTTTTAAAAACCTCCAAAGAAGGAGACTCCACCACAATCTGTCACTGTCAAACAGCTCTTACTGTTAAGAAGTTCCTCCTAATGTTGAAGTGGAATCTCTTTTCCTGCAGTTTGCATCCACTGCTCTGGGTCCTATTCTCTGCACTAGCAGAAAACAACCTTGCTCCATCCTCAATGGGACACCCCTTCAAATACCTAAACAGGCCGATCATATCACCTCTTAACCATCTCTTCTCCAGGCTTGCCAAGTCTTTCCTCATATAAGTCATGGTTTCCAAGCCCTTCACCATCTTGGTGGCCTCCTCTGGATAGGTTCCGGCTTCTCCACATCCTTTTTGAATTGTGGTGGCCAGAATTGGACACAGTATTCCAGGTGGGGCCTGACCAAAGCAGAATAGAGTGGCACTATTACTTCCCTTGATCTAGACACTATACTTCTATTGATGCAGCCTAAATCACATTGGCCTTTTTAGTTGCCACATCACACTGTTGACTCATGTTCAAAGTGTGGTCTACAGCGACTCCTAGATCCCTTTCATATGTAGTCTCCTTAAGCCAGGTATCCCCATCCTATATCTATGTATTTCATTTTTTCCGCCAAACCCCAGTGGATACCAAGGGCCCACTATACTAAGCCAGGCCTCTACAATATATGGTGTGGGGGCCGCAAGTGGCCCATCAGAATTTTCAGTGGCTTGCAAATATACTAGATATATTGAATCTTATTACTATGGATTCAATAATATAAATGATTAACTCTTTGCTAAAGCTGTCAGATGTAAAGTAGGAAAGAAAACCATATCCACTCTCACTTCCTCTAAAGGAACCTTATTTAGAAATTACTTCTGACAAAATTATAACTGGGTGATCCTTGTGGTCTCTTCGAACTCTATGGGTCTATGATTCTAGGAACAAAATGGAAAGCTTTCTAGGTAAAATTCCAACAGCACATGAGTGCGATTAAATGTATCGGTTGTCATTAAATATAAAGAGGACACGTAGCAGACAAAACAAGGGACTCTTCCCTTGGCAAAAACAGGGAGAGTCAGTCTTGGCTGGTCTACAGAAATGTGAATTTTGCATCAGTTTTTGACAAGGTATCTCTGTTGGACGTTCCTCTTGGGCCAGCAGAATCCGCCAGAATCCTGCAAAGCTGCCGGAGGAGAAAAGGCAGGGGTTGATGTACAGGAGCTGTCATGGGAAAAATAAGATGTCCTGTTTAAATATAATTATCACCTCTTCCTGAACCACAACCAGCGAAGTGGGGAGGGGAGGAAGCAGGGAGCCTGGGAAGAATAGATTGGCTTTGCTCAGCAAAGATTAATCAAGCTTTGCAAAATTTCATTAGAAGGAAATTGATCTTCGCTGCCTCGGGACGGTGGTATTAATCACACATTGGGGAAATGGAAGGATGGTTTTGGTTTTATGCTGCTGTGCTCCATTCGCCTCTCAGGGTTGCCATCTATTTCACTGGCCCCGCTCTGGTGCCTTTAAAGGGATTTTTTTCTGTTTGCAGGTGAACCTTTTTAAAATGAGTATCATTGGTCTTGAAAGAATGAAAATTTCACCTGAAAAGTATTTGTGTATGAATTCAAAGGTGTAGCCGTGTTAGTCTGTCAAATCAGTATGTAGGGAGATCTTGTAGCACCTTTGAGACTAAGGAGTTTATCGCATTATTAATAAACCTGATTTACCTCTTCTGAGTTACATTCGAATTTGGGATGCATCCGGGTATTATGGCATGGATTTTGCCACCGTTGCCACCTCCCAACTGCATCCAAGCAAAAACCTGGCTAAAATCTGCCCTCAGCTGGCTGATTTGCAAAGCTGGGAACTCCCAAAAGTGAAACGGGGCTAATTATCCAGTTTGACACCACTTTAATTGCATGACTCAGTTATGGAATTCTGGGAAGTGTCAGAAGAACATACTACAGGACCAAGAAGATATAAAAAGATGGTGGAAGCAATAAACAGAAGAGTTATATAAAAGAGATGATAAGAAGAATGACACATGGAATGGAGAACCATATAAAGAAATTCTAGAAAGCGAGGTGGAAACAGTACTTGGAGAAATTGGGAAGAATAAATCACCAGTAAGATGATATTCCATTCGAACCAATACAATCCACACAGACAGCATCAACTCAGGTGTTAACTAAAATATACCAACAATATATGAAAATCAAAACAATGACCAACAGACTGGAAACAATCAATATTCATTCCCACTCACACAAAAAGAGACACAAAAGCCTCCAGTAATGGTAGGATCATAGCATTAATTTCACATGTGAGCAAAATTGTGCTTGAAATTCTACAACACAGACTTCAGTCATATATGGAAGGAGAAATCCTAGAGGTGCAAGCTGGGTTCAGGAAAGGTAGAGGCACTAGAGACTACACTGCAAACATATGCATTAATTTCACCTGCAAACAAAATTATGCTCAAAATTCTGTAGTATAGACTCCAATCATGTATGGAGAGAGAAATCCCAAAGGGTTCAGGAAAGGAAGAGGCACTAGGGACTACATTGCAAACATATGATGGTTAATGGAAAGAACCACCAAAGAATTCCAGAAGAAAATCAGCATGTGCTTTATATAAAATATGGCAAAGCCTTTGACTGCATAGATCGTGAAAAGCTGTGGAAAGATCATGAAAAGCTCTTAAAGACAGCTGATGGTCCTGATGAGAAATCTGTACTTTGCTCCAGTGCCATGACAAACTGCAGTTCCCAGAATTCCATAGCACTGGGCAGTTCAAGTGTTCTCAAACCGGATTGTTTCTGCAGTGTGGATGCAATGTGGATGCAGCCAGTGGAGAAAACCAAATAGTGTTGCTATCTTTCGGCATAGTCCCCCTTTCTTTATTGCACCTGTCCTTAAGTGCCTTGCTCCTCTCCTTCCCACTACACACCTCCACTTGTTCTTTTGCCTTCATTTGTGTCTGCTCTGGGCTGCCAAGCACCCGAGGCAAGCTGCGTCTTTCCACGCCTTTTTTATTCTTAAGGCCAAAGTACAGATTTCGCCACACTTATCAAATGAAATCAATTTGGATTTTTTTTCTTTTTTTCCCCTGGAGCTGCAGGCACAGCCGGGGAGGAAAACAAGACGCCTGAGGCCCTGCTGAGACCTTAGGCCACCCTGCTTGCGGCTGCTCTGGTTTTGTACGTTTTGGCCCATTCTCACTGCAGACACACAAGACTGGTAAGCAAGCCTAGTGGTGACGCCACTGGCGGATGGGGTCAGGGAAGGAAAATAAATGGCATAGGAGTGAATTTGGGATTCGAGAGAGAATGGAAAGATCAAAGATCAGAAGTCAGACTTCCTCCCATGTACCTTTTTCCTTTTTCTGTTTCCGAACTTATTAAATTCCAGTAGAAATATCAAAGGTAATTTCAAACACTGAGCGGACAATGAAGCTGGCCCTTGAGGTCCCTTCCAGCTCTACGATTCGATGCATAAAGGACTGTACCCAGTTTTGTTTCCCCTTTCCTTCTCTCTTGCTTATTTTTCTGTTTCATTGATCAGATCACCCTTTCCAACAAGCCAAGCATTCCCCCCCCCCCTCGCTGTTGCATAACGCTGCCCTTTTCTAACATTCACAGGCACAGTGCCAGGGAAGGGTTGGCAAGCACAACATTTGCACAGGTGTGTTGTAAAAACGCAAGAACCCTATGCACAAGTTAACGTATACAGTGCTGAGTCAATCTTACATGAAAAGGGATTCCAACTCAATATTAGGAGGAACTAATTTACTCCCTTGGAATCTCCTTTGGAGGTTTTTAAACAGAGGCTGGACAGCCATCTGTCAGGGGTGCTTTGGTTTTGTGTTCCTGCATGGCAGAATGGGGTCGGACGGGATGACCCTTGTGGTCTCTTCCAGCTGTATGATCTCTGTGGAGCAGCACAAGCCAAGTAAACTGCAGTGAAGGTTCTCTGCATGTACTGTAGTATACACAATTGTTAAAAGAACACACTTTCTGAGTGGTATACACAATCTGGGAGCCTCTTGAACTTACCATAGCTTAAGACCGCAGCATGTGGTGATATGACAGCCCTGTTTATATATTTGAAGGGGTGTCATATTGAGGGTGAATCAAGCTTGCTTTCTGCTGCTCCAGAGAACAGGACACAGAACAACAACAACAACATTAAAAGGTAACAGTAAAAGGTAGAAGTCTATTTTTATTATTGCAGGGGATCTCCTCTAAGATTGAGCCACTGTGGCTTAGTGGATTGAGTGTTGGACTATGACTCTGGAGATCAGGGTTTGAATCCCACTCAGCCATGAAAACCCACTGGGTGATCTTAGGCCACCCAGTCACACAATCTCAGCCTTAGAGGATATTAATGGCAACCCCACTTTGAAGAAACATGCCAAGAAAACTCCATGATAGGTTCCCCTTAGGTTCGCCATAAGTCAAAAAATGACTTGGAGGCACCCAACAACAACAAGAAGTCGTTAAAGTTGATTTCTATGCCTGCAAATTTCTTCAGACAGTTATTATGGAGATGCTGGCTGGCATCTTTCTGGTCAGTCCTAACTAGAGTTGACCTATTCAGTCAATTGTTTGATTATGAGTTCAACACATAAGTAATTCCCATTGATTGAATGAACCTACTCTAACCAGGAGACACAAGCATGTCGTAGTGATTTGAGTGTTGGAGACCAGGGTTCAATTCCCAATCTGGCCATCAAACCCACTGGGTGACCTCGGGCAAGTTACATACTCTCAGCCTCAGAGGATGGCAATGGCAAACATCTTCTGAACAAATCTTGCCAAGATAACCATATGATAACTGCCAAGTTTGCTTTAGGGCTTAGGGTCAGCATAAGCTGGAAATGACTGGAAGGCATGCAACACACACTCTCTAACCAGGACTAACAGTAGAATTCATCATGTTTGAGTTTTCTATGGATGATGATGATGATGATGACTAACAACAGAATTTAGACCTGTATGTGCTGCCTCTCTGTAACTAGAAGCTGGAGTTGACCTCAGAGGAAATAAAGCTTAAGTGTAGCAAAATACATATATATGGCGTTTACAACACTGGGGCTAATTCTGGCATTAAAGAGAGATTAAAGCACATTTAAAGCATCCCGCAAGTAAAGAGAAAATGGTGAGTAACTGCGTGAATGATTATCGCACGCAATTGTGCAAATAAAGTGATATTGGAAATGCCTTGTCACTGAAATCCCGAAAGTAAAAAGATGCACATTAATGCTTCTTTGTGACCACTTTAATGGCAGGCTTTGTGCAACGTCGTGTGAAATTGTTTTGTGTACGTATGCAATTTTTCTGGGATATTCACTGGATAAACTCCCGATCTCCTTTGTGTGATAAACTCCTAGAAGAGATGGGAGGACATCTCTCTGCCAATTGACCCTTCCCTTCACAAATTCAGGTTACTGCCATAGCATTGGTGCTTTAATTTCCAACATACGGAGCAGGAGAGAGGATATATATCAGATTTCCCCCAATAAATGATATGTCAGAGGCTGCATCTGCACTGCAAAAATAATCTAGTTTGACACCATTTTAACTGCCATGACTCCACGCTATGGAAGTCCTGGCTCCACTCTGGTGCGACAACAAACTACAATGCCCAACATGGAGCCGTGGCAGTTAAAGTGGTGTCAAACTGGATTATTTCTGCAGTCCAGCTGCAACGCCAGACTATCAGACCTGTCTACCACTAATCTGTGTTTCCATTGCACCAGGGAGGTTTATGATGGCTGGGTCCACCATACAGTCCCCTTCCGACAGTGAGAGCCGAAGCAGCAGCAGCAGCCCAAGCATTTCAGCTTTGTCTCGTAGTGACACAAGCCTGGAAGACGAGGAGAAGATCTGTGCTGTCTGTGGGGATCGGGCCACTGGCTACCACTTCCACGTCATGACTTGCGAAGGCTGCAAGGGATTTTTCCGGTAAACTTTGCTCTGGTGCCACAACAAACCACAGTTCCCTAAATTCCATAGCACTGAGCCATGGCAGTTAGAGTGGTGTCAAACTGGATTATTTAAGCAGTGCAGATGCAGCCTTAGTTGTCCCCCAGACCTGACATACTTCAGCTGGGTAAAAGCATAGAGTGGGAAGTGGGGAAAGACTGCACTTTTCTGGTATGGTGTTTTGTTTTTGTTTTTCTTTTTGGAGAGTGTCTTTAGTTTCAAGAGTTATATACATGGGAGGGAGTATTAAGCAAATTAAATCTGTTTTCTGCAGTTTAAAATGGCATGGCCTAAGTTTGCCAGATCAGGATTACGGTATGCCATTTCAGGATACTGTTCCAGGTCTCAGCCAGCCATCTTTATTCCTATTGCACCTTTGTGGTCTTGGCTAACAAAGATTATATCCACTCTGTAAGAAGGTAGAGGAGAAAGAGAGCTTTTCTCAAGGCAAGAATCAAAAGGTGGATTTTCTTATAGTTGCCTGTCACAAAGTCAGCCTTGCTTCTTGGAGCATTTAAGCTCCATAGGTGAGCGATGCCCTGCCTCAATGAAGCAGTCTCTGGAGTTATGCGCACATTTTGTTTTGCGATTACATGAATAATCTAACTTATGCATTCCAGATTTGTTGTTCACATTATTTTGTTATCGGAACCGCATCTGTGCTCATCTCTGCAAGTTCTGTTGTTCACATGTGTTAGCCATGAGAATAAAGATGGAGTCAATGATATGGATGTATTTGAAACACATCCAAGGCAGGCAGAGTTTTATCGCGTTTTTTCCCAGGTCGATCCACATTGGTTATTCACACAGCCAGCAGTTGAAATCTTTCAGGAAAGCTCTAAAAGAAAGACTTGAGACTGATTGGATGAAAGAAGAAAGGGCATGCTTATCAAATTTGCAGATGACACCAAATTAGAAGGGGTGGCTAATACCCCAAAGGAGAGGATCAAAGTTCAAAAAGACCTGAATAGATTAGAAAGCTGGGCCAAAACTAACAAAATTAATTTCAACACAGAGAAATGTAAGGAAATGTGATTCCAGGCTGCATCAATAGAAGTGTAGTGTCTAGATCAAAAGAACTATAATAGTGCCACTCCATTCTGCTTTGGTCAGGCCTCTCCTGGAATACTAAGTCCAGTTCTGGGCACCACAACTCAAAAAGGATGTTGAGAAGCTGAAGCGTGTCTAGAGGAGGGTGACCAAAATGTGGAAGATTCTGGAAACCATGCCCTACGAAGAGAGACTTAGGGAGCTGGGTATGTTTAGACTGTAGAAGAGCAGGTTAAGAGGTGATATGTTAGCCTTATTTAAATATTTGAAGGGGTGTCATATTGAGGATGGAGCAAGCTTGTTTTCTGATGCTCCAGAGAATAGGACACGGAGCAATGGATGGAAGCTGCAGGAAAAGAGATTCCAGCTCAAAATTAGGAGGAACTTTCTAACAGTGAGGGCTGTTCGACAGTGATGGAGTCTCCTTCCTTGGAGGTCTTTAAGCAGAGGCTGGATGGCCATCTGTCAGGAATGCTTTGATTGAGAGTTCCTGCATAGCAGGGGGGGTTAAACTAGATGGCCCTTGTGGTCTCTTCCAACTCTATGATTCTGTTGTTCTATGATTAGGAAGACCTTCCTGACAGTAAGAGCTGTTTGACAGTGGAAGATGCTCCCTCAAAGTGTGGTGGAGTCACCTTCTTTGTAGGTTTTTAAAGAGAGGCTGGATGGCCCTCTGTCAGTGGTGGTTTGATTGTGAGTTCTATTATTATCCCAGGTTTTGTGATATTTTTGGCAGCCACCCAAAAGACTTAAGACTCTTTCAAACGGGGAGGAATTTCTCCCAACTCCGAATGGAGCCAATGCGGATTTATGTAAATTCGCTTGTTTAGCGAATTTACATGAACCCCTGCTCCGTTCGAAATTACTTCCCATTACCCGAAATTAACCCCCTCCTGCCCGAATTTGCATGCAAAGCTTTAATTCGCAATAAGGTAAAACCCATGATTGCATTCGAATTGGCTTCCCTCCTGCCCAAATTTGCATGTGAAGAGTTAATTTGCAATAACATAAAACCCATGATTGCATTCGAATTGACCTTAAATTATACTTCCAATTTAGCCTTGTATGAAAGAGTCCTTAATCGGATGCATTCAAAATTCATGTGAACAACGCAGAGTCAACCCACGTTCTACTGCGATTATTTACACCGTCTGAATAACCTCTCCGTTTCTTCCCTTTGTCTCTCAGGAGGACTGTCATCAAGGGTGTTCAGTTTACATGCTCCTTCACCAACAGTTGTCCCATCACCAAAGCCAAGAGACGGCAATGCCAAGCCTGCCGCTACCAGAAATGCCTGGCCGTGGGGATGAGGAAGGACAGTGAGTGAGCACTTTTTCCTCGCTTGACTGTAGGGGATGGTCAGAGAGCACAAAGTGGAAGCTAAGTACAGTTGTCCCTCCGTATCCACGGATTCTTTGGACTCTTTCATACGAGGCTAAATTGGAAGTATAATTTAAGGTCAATTCGAATGCAATCATGGGTTTTACGTTATTGCGAATTAACTCTTCGCACGCAAATTCGGGCAAGAGGGAAGCCAATTCGAATGCAATCATGGGTTTTACGTTATTGCGAATTAAAGCTTTGCATGCAAATTCGGGCAGGAGGGGGTTATTTTCGGGTAATGGGAAGTAATTCCGAACGGAGCAGGGGTTCATGTAAATTCGCTAAACAAGCGAATTTACATGAATCCGCATTGGCTCCATTTGGAGTTGGGAGAAATTCCTCTCCGTTTGAAAGAGTCCGGAATCCTCAGATTCAACCATCCAAGGCTTGAAACATTAATATATACATATAGTGGGTTCTTGTTATCTGCTGGGGTTTGGTTTGGTTCCAGGGCCCCTCATGGCTAACAAACCAACAGATACCAAAATCCGTGGATGCTCCAGTCCCATTAAATACAATGGCATAGTAAAATAGTGTTCCTTATATAAAATGGGGAAAAATCAAACTTTACTTTTTGAAATTTTTATACATAGTCAGCCATCCTTATCCACGGGTTTTTTAAATCTGCGGATTCAAGCAGCCACAGCTTGGAAATATTCCAAAATAGTATAAATTCCAAATAGCAAAGCTTGATTTTCCATTTTATATGCAGGGCGCCATTTTACTATGCCATTGTATATAACGGGACTTGAGCATCCATGGATTTTGGTATCTGTTGGGGGTTCCTGGAACCAAACCTCCAACTCTGAATTGTACTATGCCACCCTTGTGTAAAACTTGAAAACAATTTTATTCCCAATATATCCTTCAACATTTCAAAGATGAAAATAGGTGAGGCAAGTCACATCACAATGTGATCAAAAGGGTGTGCCAGGGAGCAAGACAGCAAACTATTAATGCAGAAAACATACGATACCAATGGAAGCATAGAAACGGTGGAATGTATATGAGATTTGTAAGGGCAAGACTTCTCCCTTCCTTTCTAAAGTATGCTTTTCCAGAGTTCAGGAATAGAACTGATGGGTCAAATTTGCAAGTAAAGGCAATTTTGTTTAAAAGTTAGGGCAAGTTTCCTAAAGCTAGGAGCTGTTTGATAGTGAGATGGATTGATTCACAGGCTCTCTCTTATAGCAGTGAGGAGATCAATCTTGTCAAGTGACTTTTTCACATAGGAGGCAAGCGCCTGCATCCCATGAATATCCTGCGAATATCCCACAAGAATGGGGTTGTTTTCACATAATGTCGCCATCATCACACCATTATCCAGTGAGTAAAGTGGCAAAATCACACCGCTGTGAATGGAAAGCGGTGTGATTTTGCAGCTTTCTTCACGGGATAATGCTGAGATAATGGCAACATCAAGCAATGTTGTTTGAAAACAATCTCGCTCTTGTGGGATATTCACAGGATATTCATAGGATTTAATGTCCATTTATTCAAGGGATGCGGGCGCTTTCCACCCGTGTGATAAAGTCCAAGGATGTTACTGTACACTTCCATTATATAGCCCATACTGAGTTAACAATTGGATCACAAGGCTTCTACAGTTGGTGCTCCTTATCCACGGATTTTTTTATCCATGGATTTGAGCATACACAGCTTGAAAATATTCCCCAAAATTATAAATTCCAAATAGCAAACCTTGATTTTCCATTTTACATGTGAGACACCATTTTGTTGTGCCATTATATTTAATGGGACTTGAGCATCCACGGATTTTATTATCCATGGAGGGTCCTGGAACCAAACCTCAGCGTATAACAAGGGCCCACTGTAATAGTACCTTGTATACTAGGGGCTGGGGGACAACTGCAAGGAAAGAGGCTGCTGAATGGGCTTTGTTATGACCCAAGCAGGCTTTTTCTCTCTCCTTGTGGTCTCTTAGGGCTTATCATAGAATCATAGAATCATAGAGTTGGAAGAGACCACAAGGACCATCCAGTCCAACCCCCAGCCATGCAGGAACTTCCAGTCAAAGCATCCCCGACAGATGGCCATCCAGTCTCTGCTTAAAGACCTCCAAGGACGGAGACTCCACTACACTCTGAGGGAGTGTGTTCCACTGTCGAACAGCCCTTACTGTCAGGAAGTTCCTCCTAATTTTGAGGTGGAATCTCTTTCCTGCAGCTTGCATCCATTGTTCCGTGTTCTAGTCTCTGCAGCAGCAGAAAACAAGCTTGCTCCCTCCTCAATATGACATCCTTTCAAATATTTGAACAGGGCTATCATATCACCTCTTAACCTTCTCTTCTCCAGGCTTATTCAGACGTTGTTTTTGTTAGCGCGACTACATGAATGATTTCATTCTAGTTTTGTTGTCTACACTATGGACCTTATCACATGGAGGCACTTACGTGGGTAAAACGTTGCTGAACTGTTGCAGAAGCACAAAGGTGGGATTGTCCATCGTGCTTCTAAAATGTAATTGAGGCTTCCCGCTTTCCTTCCATCGACAAAGCGTTTGTGGAGGAGCCATTTTTTGAATAATGGAAGATCCCGGTATTCAAAAAATGTCTTCTCCTGGCTTCTCTGTGAACGCTTTGTCAACGGAAGGAAAGTGGGAAGCCTCAATTACATTTTAAAAGTGCAATGGACAATCCCACTTTCATGCTTCAGCAACAGTTCAGCAACACTTTTCCCACCTAAGTGCCTCCATGTGATAATCCTCTAGGTTTTTTTATCAGAACCGCATGTCTGCAAGTTGTGTTACTCACAAGTCACCGCTGCGAATAAAGATGGAATCAATAGTGCAGATGTGTTCAAAGCCTGTTCAATGCATGCAGGGTTTTATCCTGGTTTCCCCTGGGTCTGTTTGCATTGGTTATTCACACATCCGACAATGAGAATCTTTTTGGAAAACTCGGGGGGAAACCTGAGATCAATTATCCCAGGTTAAGTGAGTGTTTTGGGTGCATTCGAGATGCATGTGCACAACAAAGATTCAACCCACATTCTATGGGGATTATTTTCACCAGACTTTATCATACAAGGAAAATCAGGGTGGAGTTAAACAGCAACTATCCCATGAAAATTGCATAACCACAATTAACATTTTTACACACATCACAATTAAATAGCCAATATCCTGGGCATAAACAGGCAATAAATAGCAACTAATCATTCCTCATGAGTGATTTGTTGCTGTTTACTGCCTGTTTGTTCCCGGGATAATGGCACTGTAATCGCGATGTCGTATGACAATGTTAATCACGATTGTGCAATTTCTACGGGGTAATCAATGTTTAAACCCCCGGATTTTCCCTGTGTGATAAAATCCACCATCTGAATAACCCCTTATTTTGTGTAACGCATACAAAAGTACAGCCACCTGGGTAAAACAGTGCATGACCCAAAGGAACTTTTCAGTGTTACATAAGCAGAACTCATCTCTCAGCTTCTTTGGCTTCCCTTTGAAAGGTAGAGAGGCAGAAGGAGCTGCAGAATGGTGTGGTACAGAGAGAGAAAGAGGGGGGGAAGAGCAGGAGAAGACTATCAAAGAAGCTGCATCAACTCCTTAGAGATGCCCACTTTGGCACTGGAGAGAAAGCAGGATGGATGAGGCTGCCCTGCCAGCCAGCTTTGCTCTGCATCAGCTGGCCAGGAAAGGGTCAGCTTTCATCAAAAGTAAAGAGCAAGGAAATCAAAGTGAAAAGGGAATAAGAGGAATACATTCCTCTCCCCTGTTGCAAAGAAGCAGACACTGGATTCATTCCCCTTCTTCCCTTCTTTCAACAACAGAGCTAGCTCGCCTCCCACTCGAAAGAGACCTCTCTGCCCACAGAATAATCCGATGGAGGTGAAATGGGGGACACAAGATCTTTATTGTGTACACCAAAGCAGTGGAAAGAGAGAGAGAGGGAGAAAGGAGAGATGTAGGAGGGAGAAGCAGTGAGGCAGAGTGATGAAAGATGATGCATTGCAGTCTTCTTATACAGGTGGCAGCTCGATGCTGCAGTCAGTCTGTGATTTTGCCATGAGTGAGAGAAGGAAAAAAAGAAGGAAGGAAGACAAACAGACAATTCAGATGTGTGCCACAGATAAACAGGAGGTGCACCTGATCCTCTGTATTCAGTTGCACCTGATCCTCTATACAAGTCCCTAAAGGAGCTAGTTTCTAACAGCCGGCTCTATAAACCAGAAGGCAAGCGAAGGAATATTCTTATAAATTGATGAGGGAGGTTCCCTCTGCAGTATTAAAAGCAAGTTCAGATGGGTAGAGGGAAGGGACAAAAATCCATAATAAAAAAACTCCAAAATGTATGTGTGTGTTGGAATAAAGAGGAAGAGGAATAAAACTCCTACCACTGTTGTTTTGTCACTGCTGCAGAAAGTCAAACATAAATGCAAAGATTAGAACAAGAGTGCAAGGTGATCACTAACCCCTCTCCACGTCTAGGTGAAGAAAAAGAAAGAGTGGTGAATAAACTGCTTTATCCACACCAGGCAGCTTGTAAGAGCTACAAAATTGTACAAGCTAAAAGAAATAAAAGCCTGCAAATCAAACCAGAAGTGAACACTGGGTCCCTTTTGTGTGGCCACAGAGGGTCCAGGAGACTGAGAATTGGCCCTGGACCTTGCAGTCACTTTCACAAAGTCTTTAAAGTTGCACCTACACTGCAGAAATAATCCAGTTTGACACCACTTTGGTGCCACAACAAACTCCAGTTCCCAGAATTCCATAGCCTTGAGCCATGGCAGTTAAAGTGGTGTCAAACCGGGTTATCTCTGCAGTGTGAATGCAGCCTAAGTCAGGGAAATACTCAGATGCCACCATCCAAAACAATGCTAAAAAAAGAACCCCTGAAAAAGAAATAAATTTGCATTAATGGGCACATGTATGAGATGTACATGTAGAAACGATTCCTATGATTTAAAGGGAAATACAAATGTGAAATTGTGACCAGAACTGTGGGCCTGCCTGTTTGGTGTACTGCCCAGGTCCTGCTCACTGTGGAAGAACGGCTTCAGTGCTAGCTCTATCATTAGGCCAAGTCAGGTGGAAGGAAAGAACCCAATATGGTGCCCTGATCAACCGAGAAAAATAGTCTGGCCGCATAAAGGCAAATGTAACAGAAATTGGACCCCATTATGAGAAAAGTCAATAATATCTTCAGGTCCTATTGATTTCTCTGGGAACTAGGTTCAACTACCATGAGTAAAAAGGTAAAGGTTTCCCTTTGGACTCTTTCATACAAGGCTAAATTGGAAGTATAATTTAAGGTCAATTCGAATGCAATCATAGGTTTTACGTTATTGCGAATTAACTCTTCACATGCAAATTCGGGCAAGAGGGAAGCCAATTCGAATGCAATCATGGGTTTTACATTATTGCGAATTAAAGCTTCGCATGCAAATTCGGGCAGGAGGGGGTTATTTTCGGGTAATGGGAAGTAATTCCGAACGGAGCAGGGGTTCATGTAAATTCGCTAAACAAGCGAATTTACATGAATCCGCATTGGCTCCATTCGGAGTTGGGAGAAATTCCTCCCCGTTTGAAAGAGTCCTTTGACGTAATTGTCTACTTGTGCCCAGCTGGAGGGGACGGTGTTGATCTGTTACTTAGCCAAGGGAGCCGATGTTGTCAGAAATGACTCCGAGATGAATCAAATGCTGTTACCTTCCCAACAAAGTTGGTCAGACCTCACCTGGAATATTATGTCCAGTGCTGGGCACCACAATTCAAGAAGGATGTTGAAATGTTGGAGCATGTGTTGGCTCAAGTGGTTAAGACGCTGACTCTGATGACTGAAAGATTGGCAGGTTGGAAGTTTGAGGCCCGGGTGCCATATGATGGGGTGAGCTCCAAACACTAGTCCTGGCTTCTGCCAACCTAGCCGTCTGAAAGCATGCCTATGCAAGTAGGTAAATAAGTACTACTTCAGTGGGAAGGTGTTCTGTGCAGTAATGTTGGCCACATGATCACAGAATAGTCCCTGACAACAAGGGCTCTTCAGCTTAGTAACGGAGATGAGCACCGGCCCCTATGTCAGACAACCTTGTCAACGGGAATACCTTACCTTTAAGTTAGACCGTGTCCAGAAGAGGGTCTCCAAAATGGTGAAGGATCTGGAAACCATGACTTATGAAGAAAGACTTAGGGAGCTGGGGATGTTTAGCCTGGAGAAGAGATGGTATTTGAAGGGGTGACATATTGAGAATGGAGCAGGGTTGTTTTCTGCTGCTCCAAAGATCAGAACACAGAACAATGGATGCACGCTACAGGAAAAGAGATTCCACCCCAACATTAGGAGGAACTTCTTGACCGTAAGAGCTGTTTGACAGTGGAACACACTGCCTCAAAGAGTAGTGGAATCTCCTTCTTTGGAGGTCTTTAAACAGAGGCAGGATAGCTATCTGTCAGGGGTGCTTTGGTTATGAGTTCCTGCATGGCAGGAGGTTTGACTGGATGGCCCTTGTGGTCTCTTCCAACTCTATGGTTCTATGATTCTAAGTGATACGTATTTATGTACTTGCCTTTGCATGTTTTCAAACTGCTAGGTTGGCAGAAGGGACTAGTGAAGAGAGCTCACTCTGTCACGCAGCGCTTGGGTTTTGAACTGCCAATAAACTATAGTTTTTTGTGGAGCTTTCGGACTATGTGGCCATGTTCTAGAAGAGTTCCTTTCTGATGTTTTGCCAGCATCTGTGGCTGGCATCTTCAGAGAATGTTTGCCTGGAAAAGGATTGGATATATATATATATATATATCCAATCCTTTTCCAGGCAGTCCTCGGGGTGGGAGGATGTGTAAAAGAGGATTAATTTCTGCTAACTAGTGCTTATTGTCTGCTGGTAATCCCCTGACCCCAGGCTGTTGCTCATTTGTATTGGTTGAGTCTTAATCTTGCTGTTCTTCAGGACTGGTAGCCAAGCCTTGTTTACCCTCAGGTTTCCTCTTTCCTGTTGAAATTGTCCAGGTGTTTATGGATTTCAATGGCTTCCCTGTGTATTCTGACATGGTAATAATAATAATAATAATAATAATAATAATAATACCTGCTTAAGTGGAGCACAAGTCATGCAGGCTTCTCTTGCCATAGCTGGGGAAAAGTTAAGTCTTTTGCAATCCCCCTACTCAGAAGCTAGGAGATACTTGGAGCTGTAGTTTAAAAAAAGTGACTTTCTGCAACTTCTCTTTTGATCTCTCACCATTGTTTCTTCTTTCCGCAATAGTGATCATGTCCAATGAAAGTCTGCAGCTGCGCCGGACACTGCGGCATCAGAAACAGCAGCAAGAGCAGAGTCCTAAAGTGGAATCAGCCAAGTCTTCAAGCCTCACAGCTGAACAGGAAAAGTTAATTGAAATCCTCACTGAAGCGCACCATAAAAACTTTGACTCCAGCTTCTCCCAGTTCATCCACTATCAGGTGAGCTGCTGTTCCATTCTCTTTCTATCCTATCCGCCTGTCCGTGATGTAGCTCAAGGTTTGCAGAGGTAGATTTCCCAGGTGGTCTGGCATTCAGAGGCTACGTAGTCCCCTGCTTAGCTTCAGCAAAAGGGTTTATTCTGAAAGGGCAAAAGTCCCTGGAGGTATGGGACTCTCCCGTTCTTTTTGTTTTGCTTTTGCCTGCACCATGCATGGTGCAGCCATAGAAGTACTTGTGATAAGTTTGCCATAGTGTCGCCATAAGTCAGAAACAACTTGAAGGCACACAACGATAATTCTGGGAGCGGTCCACAAATACTTTTCTGAGCTGTGTCCATTCAGGAGGACTAGGCAAAGGAAGGAAAGAAGGAAGGGGATTATGCTAGACTTGGCCAAAAGTAGTACGGACTTGGGTTCATTACAAGCCTCTCTTATCAGCCTCCAGTGCGCCTGTATATCCACAGTGTGAGACCTTGGAGTGCCCAGGATGGTTCCTGTCCTCCACTCTGCCCTCTCAGCCATGAAGACCACCTGGAAAGCTACTCCGATGAGGTCCTGCCTGACGTTTTCTCCATGCTGCCAATCTTTGCTGATATCAGCACTTTCATGATCCAACAAGTGATCCAGTTTGCCAAGGCAATCCCAGCTTTTAGGTAGGTTGGGGCAGCATCATATTACAGTGGGCCCTTGTTATCCACTGGGGTTTGGTTCCAGGACCTCCCATGGATAACAAAATCCATGTATAGTCAAGTCCCATTAAATACAATGGCATAGCAAAATGGTGTCTCTTGTGTAAAATGGAAAATCATGGTTTACTATTTGGAATTTATACTTTTTAAAAGATATTTTCAAGCAGTGGATGCTTGAATCTGTGCATAAAAAAATCCACGGATGAGGAGGGCTGACTGTATTCTTGGTTAGGTGTGGTAATCTGATCATGCTGAGAAACCACTGACAACAAGAGCTCTATGGACATTGTGGTCTGCTAAAATGACCACCATGGTCTGCTAAAAATGGGTCCTAGAGCAAGTCAAGCCTGAACTCTCCGTAGAAGCCAAGAGGACTATACTAATACTGTTATACTTTGGCCCTATCATGAGAAAACAGACTTCCTAGGGGAAAAAAGAATAATGTTTGATAAAGAAGAAGGCAGTAGGAAAAGAGGAAAACCACAGTACAGATGGATAGACTCAATAAAGGAAGCCATAGCCATGAGAGTGCTAGACAAGAGCACTCGAGTCTGTTGGTGGGAGGGTGACTTGGGAGTCTCTGGTTGATGGCGGTCACCATAAGTCAAAGTGGATTTAACCAGCAGGAATTCTGGAGGCAGCTGCTGTTTACCTTGCCTGTTGCATACAGGCACAGGCTGCTATAGAAGACTATAGTCAAATGTTACTTTTCCCCATCCCATGTTTGCTTATTGCATTGCTCACTAAAGTCATGCTGCTACAACTGAACACTAAAACTCTGCGTGAAGTTGAAGGCTTACATGGCTGGCATCCATAGTTGTTGTTGTTTTTTTGTGGGTTTTTCGGGCTGTGTGGCCATGTTCTTGAAGAGTTTATTCCTGACATTTCACGGGCATCTGTGACTGGCATATTCACAGATGCAAGCAAAATGTCAGGAATAAACTCTTCTAGAACATAGTCACCTAGCCTGAAAAACTCACAAAAAACTAAGTCTGTGTTTCTTCAGCTCTCCTTTCCTGTTTTCTCAGTGCTGATGCTGCTTAAAAAAACTCCAGTTGAGGATGAGGAAGAAAAGGGGGACAGATGTTAAAAGGCTTTGTTAAAAGAAGCTTCATTGTCAGAGGCTTTATTAATTCAAGTATACCTGCAGTCATCCTGGTGTCTTTGCATTCAATGATGAGAAAACTGGAAGAAATGAACATGTCTTGCTTTTCCTGACCAATTATGTAGAAAACTATCTGCAGCATTTGCTTGGTTTCACCAAAAAGAAAGCATAAACCAGAGTTTTGTTGCAAGAAATGATGAGCTGGTGGTTCCAACCTTTGTGTTTTTGTCTCTCCCACAACTAGGAGTTTGCTGATCGATGATCAAATCTCGCTCCTCAAAGGGGCAGCCCTTGAAATCTGTGAGATCCAATTCAACACAGTCTTTAATGAGGAAACCAAGGCTTGGGAATGTGGCCAACACTGCTATACCATACAAGATGGTGCCCTGAGTAAGTCACAGGGAGGCGAAAGTCCCACAGTGACCATATCATTAGAAGCAGGACACGCTCTGACATCTCTCTGTCTTTCCCTTTCAACTTAAAAAGAGGAAAAAGTAGAAGGGGAATAAAACCTAACAGCACTTCTGGTTCTGAGCCTGGTTTATTTCAGCATGAGCTTTCTTAGATTTCAGTCCACCTCCTCAGAGGTTGCATCCACACTGCACAAATAATCTGTTTTGACATTACTTTAACTGCCATGGCTCAAGGCTATGGAATCCCGGAAAGTGTAGTTTGTTGCACACCTCTGGTACAAAACGTGATTCTAGTAATAAACCTTCAAAGTGTTGCAAAAAATGATATAGGCCTGTCAAACAGCTTAACAATGTGAAAGTATTGAGCCTGTTGCTTAGAATCAGAGAGTTGGGAAAGACCACAAGGGTCATCCAGTTCAACCCCATTCTGCCACAATGGAAGCACCACAGACTGATGGCCATCCAGCCTCTTTTTAAAAACCTCCACGGAAGGAGACTCCACCAGACTCCAAGGGAATGTCTTCCACTGTCAAACAGCTCTTACTGTCAGGAAGTTCCTCCTAATGTTTAGGCAGAATCTCTTTTCTTTAGCTTGCATTTCATTGCTTCAGGTCCTGCTCTCTGGAGCAGCAGAAAACAAGCTTGTTCCATCCTCAATATGACATCCCTTCAAACATTTAAACAGGGCTATCATACCAACCTTCTCTTCTCCAGGCTAAACATACCCAGCAGCCTAAGTGGCTCCTCATAGGGCTTGATGGTTTCCAGATGCTTCACAATTTTGGTCACCCTCCTCTGGACATGCTCCAGCTTGTCAACATCCTTTTTTTAAAAATGATGGTGTCCTTATTGGGTAGTTATTGTAGTAAGAGAAAAGAAATGTGACTTTGTTGGGCTACACATCTGCTTGGGGATTCTGGGAGTTGCAAGTTCAGAATGTTGGCCTGAGAAAATGTTTGTCTCTTAGACTTTTGGAAGTAACAAGTAGAACATAACTGGTTTCTTGCTCATCTATGCTCCCTAAACTTAAAGCCTTTGGTGTTCCAAAACCAGCCATTCTTATAGAGGCACCTTAAAGACTACCAAGGTTTATTTGGCAAATAGATCATGAGATGCATCCATTAAAGCTTATTCCAAATAAACCTTGGTAGCTTTTATGGTGACACAGATAGCTTTCTTGTTTTCGTGCTTCATCCAATGTCTTTGTTGGTTTTGTTGGAATAAGACAGCTGTGTGTGTGTATGTGCCTTCAAGTCAGCTGTTGACTTATGGCAACCCCATGAATTTCATAGGGTTTTCTTTGGCAAGGAATCTTCAGGGGTGGTTCTGCCAGTTCTTTCTCCTGAAATATAACCTACAGAACCTGATTATTTGGTAGTAATTTAAAGGTAAAGGTAAAGGTTTGCCCTTGACAAGTTTGTCATGACCAACCGTAGGGTGTGGTGCTAATCTCCATTACTAAGCCAAAGAGCCAATATTGTCAAAGATGATCCCATGGTCATGTGGCCACCATGATGGCACCAAACACTGTTACCTTCCCACCAAAGCGGTACCTATTTACCTAGTTCCATTTTTACATGCTTTCAAACTGCTAGGTTGGCAGAAGTGGGACTAATGACGGGAGCTTACTCTGTCACATGGCGCTTGGGCCTCGAAATGCCGCCCTGCCAATTTTGCAATTGTCAGTCAGTGGAGTTTATCATACGACGGAATTTGGGGTATAATGCAATGGCAATCCGAACGCAATCATGGGGTTTCACATAATTGCGTATGAGTGTATCTCACGTAATTTTGGGCGAAAGGGAAGTCATTCCGAACACAATCATAGGTTTTACATTAATGCATATGAGTATCTCACGCAATTTTGGGGGTCATTTTTGGGAAATGGGAAGTCATTCTGAATGCATTCCGAATGCAATTAGATTTCACGTAAATTTGCTAAACTAGCGAATTTATGTGAATTCGAATTGGCTCAATTCGAAATTGGGAGAAATTGCTCCCGTGTGATAAACTCCAGTGTCTTAACCACTTGAGCCACCATGTCCCATTGTTAGTTATTTACTCACCTGGAAATCTATGCTCAGAAAAGCAACAAGCTGCAACATATGGGTAGATTATGTTGTGAGAAGGCACCCTCCTGTGGTTAGAGGAGTGTATTAACTGAGGAGCCCAGTCTTTAAAATTGCATCCCATTAGCATGCCATTCTCTCTCCCTTCCTAAGGATCTGTAGCTTTTCACATCAGCGGCATTGAAGTAAGCTTTGATGTACAAGCATTCATCATGGCAGGCATAACTGTTTGTGCTCACATTAAAGGCTGGATGGGTGAGAGAATAGAGGAGGGTCAGTGCTTCCAGGACAGATTACACTACATTGCTTACATTGACCCATGGATAAGTCGACTGAGTTTTTTTGCGTCATTTTTTGACAAAGATTTCTAGACTTATACATGAGTATATACAGTAATTTTAATGTTGCTAGTTGTTTATGTCACAACTATTAGCGTTACATTTGGTGGTATATGAGAATTACTATTTACAAGTAATGTGTGTGCAAAAAAGCATTGCTAAGGATTCTGTATGGTGTGAAATGGAGGAGGTCTATGGGGGGGGGGGGGGGCAACACCATGAATTATATCACACTGGTGACACCAAACCTAAGGACGCCACTGCTTCAACCTTGTCTGCTCTGGCTCCAATAGGACACTGACCGACATATAGCCATTTCACCCCTTTTTCTATTCCAGTTGGTTTCCAGCAAATCTACCTGGAGCCACTGCTAAAGTTTCATATCAGCTTGCGGAAACTCAAGCTGCACGAGGCTGAATATGTTCTACTACAAGCCTTGGTGCTCTTCTCCCCGGGTAAGTCCCCATCTACCCATCTCAATCGCCATGTATTCATACTTCCTTTTCCCTAAATAGAGGAGATCTCAAAACTCTTCATGATCACAATCCTATGGTAAAAAGTATTAGCAGAGGTGGAGAACATTAAGCCCAGATGGCCACCTCTCTGGGAAGCTCTGGTTCCTCCAGGGCAACTCTGTGGTCAACATCTGCCAGACATTGACCACAGAATTGCACTGGAGTAGCTACAAATTATATTATATTATTATTATTATTATTATTATTATTATTAATATAGTGCTGTAAATTTGCACAGTGCTGTACATACAATCTTATAGTTAGACGGATCCCTGCCCTCAGGCTTACAATCTACAAATGCCTAGTGGACTGTTCTCTCCAGGAATCTCTAGATCCTGCAGTGCTACTTTAGGTTAAAATTGACCATAGAGTTGTGTTGGAGGACCTAGATATTTTTAGAACACTTGTTTTTCTTATTTCATCTTGTTCATGGCTGTCTTCATGGGTCCTCTCTTGAACTCCCCGGCTCCCTAGGATTTGGACTGCATGTACGAGGTGCAGTCTGTCACTGTCCCTGCGTGCAGATCGGCATCTCAGCCTGTGAAGGTCCCTTGGGGACAAGATGATGCTGTTTCTTTCCACTGGTATGAAGGTCTCTGCCCTCTCTCTCTGTTGCTTAAGAGTTCATTCAGACAAGGCCATTGCTGTGGCAGTTGTTCTCTATGAGTCTACTTGGCTGCGGCCCACTGACCTCTTGGAAGAGGCTACCTCGGGTCTCAATGGATACAATTTTATGTATGAGATCTCTTGCCTACGGCAGATGACTCCTTGGTCCCTTTGAACTAACATGAGAACAGTAGTTTGTTAGACTATACTGACACAGAAGATCCACTTCTCCAAAACATCCTCGCCCGCGCTTGGCATTTCCCCCCCCCCCTTCTGGGCGTATAGTCCTATATGGCGTCTCTGCCTTTCAATCCTGATGGGACTTCTGAGGCAGATCCAACGTCCCACCTGTCATCTCCCATTCTCTTAAGGAGATCTCTCCCTTCCCGATCCTCCAAGGAACACTCCTTCTGCGCTCGACCACCTTCGAGACACCCAGTCCAAGAGGATCTCCGTTCCCTGTTATACTGGGACTTCTCGCATGTTGATTTACTATTCAACGTCCTAGGGGTGCCCTCTCAGGCCCTGGAACTTTTCAGGGTAATCACCTAAGTTACGTCTCGACAGGGTGGGACGCCATCAAAAGGCTTGCATGTGCAGGATCTAGGTCTCTGAGGAGCCAGAGCTACATGTTGACACTTGGAAACTCTTGGCCACCATTAGGTTTTCCAAGTTCTCGGATACCACCTCCTTCGCAGGATGGGTTGGGTGGGTGGTGAAGGACTATACAGCCTCCTGATTGTCATCAAAAAGAAGGAGTACACTCTCCCTGTCTTTCCCACCTATTATGGTAATTTTGATGAGGTGCTGACGTTAATCCACCACCTCAGGCGGGGACGATGTCTTCGCAGAGCCCATCTGCAAGGAGAAGTTCCTTCAGTCTCAAGTTGTACATCCAGTGTCCTTGTGCACGGACAACTGGGTGTAGTTACATTCACATTCATGTGAATATCCATGGACTCTATTTACTCAGGCTTGTCTCTTCAACCTGTTTGCCTCTCAGAGAGATGCAAGGTTAGCGGCTCTACATCAAGTGAGTAGAGGCCCGGGATTCATAGGGGATGCCTTCCCCTACTGCTAGAACCGAGACCTCTTGTATGTCTCACTTCCCTGTCGCTAATCTCCAGAGTTGTGGCTGAGAAGACCTAGACGACTTGGCTGTCCTCGCTGCGGTATCTAGCCAAGGACTACTACTTTATTGACCGGCCCTTCACACTTGATATGTGGTAGCTTGGCAGATCAAGCTTGACCTGTCTGAAGGTGCTTCAGCCTCCAGACAGGATCTGTTAAACATTCCCATGGCCACAAATGAGAGCGCTTCTCTACCTTGCAGGTCCACATGGAACCTTCATCTCAGCTCCTCTTTTATGGTGCTCCTACTCTACTCCACTGTCGGACTGCAGCTTACCCTTCTTCACTTTGAAGGTATACCTTTCTGCTGTTGCTGCTAATTAACCATCTGGCCTGCATCGGCATGCCTCTTCACTCCACCGACTCCTAGAGATCCTTCTAAGGCCTTTGTCATTTCTACAGTGATGCCCCTTTGGCCCTTGCCTGGTCTCTCCTCTTGGCGCTTACGCTACCAAAGACATTCCATTTGTGCCTCAAGCTTGGCCCCTTGGATTGCTGACACTTATGGTGTTTTTTCGCGCGGCCATACCCCAGCCAGACTTGCTTCTGAGCTAATAGCCCTCCCTTGTGTTCCACAGAGGTAGGATGGTCCTGACACAGGACATCTATCTCCCTCCTTCCCGTTCCTCCATTCTCGAGACACTGTGTGGTCGGAATTCTCCTACCGCTGCCTCACCTTGGTTGAGGCTATGCACACCCGGATGTTCGTCGTGCTTACATTTTATGTTCATCATTCTGCTGAGTTCAACTGGTCCACCATTTGTTTGTTCATTCTGGTGGATCTACAGTAGGGTAACCTAGTTCCCTCCCAGTTTTCCTCTGTGGCTTGCCAGACTATTTCTCCAGCCCACGGTCGGCTTTCGCCTTTCCCCAAGTTGGCGTTGTCCTCACAAAACCAGGACCATTGTTTCATCTGCCACCTTCTTCTAGGTGTTCCCTTGCCAGAGGTTTGAAAGGTGACTACGTAGTCGCACCTTTATGGTTGCTCACTACTGCTGTTGGGACGTTAGCCCAGCCATGATGTTAGTTTTTATTATGCTCTCTTGTCTTGTTGAGCAGTGACCTTCCCACCTCCTCGGGAAGCTTTTTAGTCACCCTATTGTGTGAGGCACAGAGACCATGAAGAAGAAGTACAGGTTGCTTACCTGTAACTGTGTTTCTTCGAGTGGTCATCTGTGCCCTCACACAAATCCTGCCCTACCTCCCCTTGGTCAGGTCCTGCTCTTTGCGGCGGACTTGAACTGAAGGAGGAGCTAGATTGGCGGGATTGGGCATGCTCAGGGAGAGGGAGGGCTGGGGCTCCCGCCAATCTGCTCAGCTTTTCAGCATTCCGGATGGAGTATCTGCGCAGGCACACACCCTATTGTGTGAGGGCACAGATGACCACTCGAAGAAACACAGTTACAGGTAAGCAACCTGTACTTTTGTAGACTTAAGTCTACTTCCTCAGATGCGTTAGGTGAATTTCCCCAAATGCATCTGAGGAAGTAGACTTAAGTCTACAAAAGTCAACTATCTTTCAGTTAATGATAATAATAATAATAATAATAATAATAATAGAATTAAAAGATATAGAGATCTTAGGGCACCTTTGAGACTAAATGCATCTGAGGAAGTAGACTTATGCAGCCAACTTCTTTAGTCAGTCTCAAAGATGCTACAAGATCTGTCTAAAAGATCTCTTTGTTTCTATACTTTAACACACATGCCCAAAGATGCCTCCCCACATTCATTTGGCACATATTGCTAGGCCTTTCTGCACAACTGCTCCTAAGAGTTGCTTTTCCCTTGGAGCAATCTAGGGAGCCAGGGGAGGAATCTTCTACCTCCCTGATATTTCTGGTCTGGCTTGTCTCTCACTGCTCAAACCTGCTGCTTTCCAGATCAGGTGAATGTCGTCCAGCGAGAGGAGATTGACCAGACTCAAGAGAAAATTGCACTCACTCTAAAAAGTTACATCGACCAGCGACCTTTGCCTGGAGACAGGTGAGCAGGGAAAGAACTCAGGGAGTATGTTGCTTGTAGCATTTGAAGTAGTAGAGACCAGGAGCCTCTTCACACAGCTGTGCTCCCCCCACACTCACTAGGGTTGGGGTGAAGGACCCCCATGAATGTGCAAACACACACACACACACAAAAACGCCACTATTATTTTTACCTAAGAGAACACTTCTCGAGGAATCTCCAAATCCTCCAGTGCAACTTGGTGATCAACTTCTGCCAGAAATTGATCATAGACTCAGGATGGATGATCTACAAATGCCTAGAGAAGTGGTTTCTCTGGGTACTTTTAGGTTCTCCAGTACAACTCTATGGTCACCTTCTAACAGAGTTGCACTAGAAGACCTAGAAATCCCTATAAGGAATGCATTAATCAAACCTGCAAATAATCAAATCTGCAAAAACCAAAGTCGCAAATGTGAAGGGCTAACTGCATAGCACTATGATTCCATTTTGAGTGCTATCGTTCCATTCCTGGGTTTGTAGTTTGGGGAGGCACTGGAGCTCTCTGGCTGACAATTCTAAATGCCCTCCCTAAAGTCCAAGGATCCCCAAGGAATAACAGTGCTATAATTCGGTAGTATGAATGGGTCCCAGGTAAAGAAAGAGAATGTTTATAGTATGGAACCAGGACTGGGCATACCCAGCTTGAAATATTCACTTGGATATGAAATTCAGCAAGTAATCTTGAGACTTTTAGTATTACCATAGCTCACAGGTAAACAATGCGGTATCTATCTACTTGTTTTGAGTAACAACTCCCATTAAATGTTTTTATCTTTGTATTGTTATAACACAAAGCCAGCGTGGTGTAGTGGTTTGAGTATTGGGCTACAACTCTGGAGACCAGGATTCAATTCCTAGCTCAGCCAGGTGACTTTGGGCTCTCTGTTTCGGGGAAGGCAATGGCAATCGTCCTCTGAACAAATCTTGCCAAGAAAACCCCATGACAGGGTTGCCTTAGGGTCACCGTAAGTTAGAAACAACTTGAAGGTACACCACCACAACAAAACTATTTTAATTAGTTTTTGTTTGTTCAACTTGAGAACCCTTTTGGCTTGGAAGGTGCTATAGAATTACTATAAATAAATAACCCGAGCAGATATGGTTAGTGAGCAGAACTTATGGGAGCCATGGTCCAAAACATGTCAGGCTTGCTAACCTTTGTAACCATCCTCAGGAATACATTTGCTAGGATGTCAGAGAAGGCCGAAGGGTTTATCTACACTGCACAATTACAGCAGTTTATATATTAGCTTCATTGCCATGGCTCCTTGGAATGGAATCCTAGGATCTTTAGTTTGGAGGGAACTGTTTAAAATTCTCTGCTAGAGAATGCTACTCCACTTCTCTGCACTACAATACAACTACAAAAGAATTGCCAAATTACAAACCCGGGATTCCATAAGATGGACTCATGGCATTTAAAGTGGTATCAGGATGCTGTTGCAATTGTGCAGTGTGAATAAACTCCCATTTTTCCTCCTCACTGGAACTGTTTGAAACTGTTTGTGTCTTCAGTATCTCCCTGGACTCCCTTCTTTTTTAATATTCCTGACTATGGGATTGCACCCAGTACTTCCCTAAGTTTACTGAAATCAGCTTTCCTAAAATCGAGAATGCATGTCTATACTTCACTTCCCCTTTTCACTGTATAACAAACTCCAGTAGAAGGAAGGGAGAGAAAACTATTAGGTAGATATAGTACAGGAGTGGGTAACATAACTCTATAGATGTTGCTGGACTGCAATATCCATCATCTGTCACCACTGGCTATGATGCCTAGAGGCTGCTGAAGTTATTTTTCTATTGCTAATGAAGTTGAAATTGTATTACCTGTATTTTGTAGCCTTTTATCTCTAGTCTTGGCCAAGAAGGGAATTAGCCTATGCCTGCATTGAAATCCCTCAGAAACAGCACAACATCTGAGACAGAATGTAGGCCTATGATTCTAACAATTAACCTTTTTCTCCACAATTATTTTTAAGATCTTTGCTGATAAAGCCAATGAAGCTTCAAAAGCTTCCACCATATATTTTATGCTTTGAGATTGGCCCAATAAAGACATTGCTGCTTTGTGGATTTTGTTGTATTTTTGGAATACAACTCCCATAAATCTCATTATTAGCTATGCTGAGTAACAGTGATAAGAGTCAGCAGCCAAAACATCTGGAGGGTTAGCATTGCTTTGCATGGCAGTGTGTAGAACTTCACCTATTTTGAAATCTGTAAACACAGGCCTCCATTTCATTCTGTTGTTGTTTTACTTCAGTGTCCTATTCTGCTAACGCAATGCTTTTTAAGTTTGGATTGCATTCTTCTGCAATTGTTTCATTTAATTAGAGCATTTTTTTGGTTGTTGTCTGTCCACTTTTTGTTGTTTCTTGTTATGTGCCTTGTAGTTTACTCCAGCTGATGGCAACCTTATCCTAGGGTTGTTTTGGCACGTTTTTTTCAGAGGTTTACCACTGCCTTCTTCTGCAGTTGGGAGAACATGACTTGCTCAAAGTGGCCCTGCATTTCCACAGCTATGTAGATTTGAACTCTGATCTCCAGAGTCCTAATTCAACTCTCTAAGCACTACACAATGCTGGCTCTATCTGTCAGCTTTATCATGCTTTTTATCATTCACTGGAACTGTAGTTCCTAAAACCTGTTACCTATTATCATCATCATCATCATTGACCTTTTTATTAATCATGATGGGCATTTTAGTCCAAATCATCTGGAAGGCACAAAGTTACACAAAGGGTGAAATTATGTATTTCTAAGAGCAAAATACCTGACTTCTTATCTTATCTAACTAACCTGCTCCCCACCAAATTTAAATGCCTCTTGTGAAATCAGCCTAGAAATGAATGTGTTTTAAAAAATGTTATTTATTATTTTATTTATTTATTTATTTCAAAGATTTATATCTTGCCTTTCTCCCACAATGGGATTCAAGGCAGGTTATTTGGAAGGGGTAAAGCAACATGCATCCACTCCATATACTGTGGATGCATCAGCCAGAGCCAGAGGTGAGGGCTGATGGGATCTGCAGTCCAACAAAATGTGGAGGGCCAAAAGTGACCCTCCAGGGGGAGAAGGAAAACGCACAGGAACAACAACAAAAATACTTTTCTCACCCACCTTCTTTTCTAGGTTCCTGTATGCCAAACTGCTCTTGCTATTGACTGAACTGCGGACACTGAAAGTTGAGCACACGCGGCAGATCCTTCATATCCAGGATCTCAGTTCTATGACACCCCTGCTTTCAGAAATCATCAGCTGAACACCTGAGGCGGGAAAATGTAATTTTGTTGTTTTGCTTTGCAAGAAAAAATGATCTAGATCAGGGCCATCTGTTGCTCTCCATGTCTTTTGGATTGTACATTCTATTAGTCCTATTCATCAGGAATAATAGCAGTTTATTCCAAAATGTTCAGAGAACACTAATTTGCCTACCCATGGTCTAAATCAGAATTGAGCTGCTTATAGCCTTATAAGCATTGTTGGATTGCAGTTAGCCAGCCTTGCCAAGGGTGAAAGATAATGGGAGTTGAAGTTCAACTTAATCTACATTTCAACTCAAGAGGCCTCTGTTTGGGGGAAGCTTCTAGATCCCATCTTTGAGGTCAGACATTCATGATACGTAGGGCATGGGTCAGCCTCTTGTGGCTTTCCAGATTTTTTTGGATGTCAGCTCCAGTCATCCTTCACCCTCAGCCATACTGGCTGGAGCAGATGGAAATTGCAATCCATCATCATGTAGAGGGCTACAGATGGTTTACACAGGATCTAGCTATAGGGGCCATCGAAAATGGAATCTAGAACCTTTCTCTGGGATTAACAGCTTTTTATCTTGAAATGCAGGAGGTAGGGATCTGATGGGAAGTGAGGCTCCCCTCCAACGCCATCCTGAGTAAAGCTACTTTGCAGGACAGTCACGTCTTTCCCCTCTACTTTTTTTCTTCCCCCCACAACCATATAATCCTTCTGACACAAAACTAGTTCAACAGCAGCCAGTCCCAACCACCTATTCCTCCTGCAAAACTGATCTCATTTTACCAAGTACCAGCTTAGTCTCCCTACAGCCAACCTTGTCTTATCCACTGATCCTTTAAACTTCTAAACCTTCTCTGTTATAGAGACCTTTGAAGCAAAACCCTCCTCACTCTTCCCGGGGTCCTCCTCTTCCACCTATCCACCCACTGGGAGAAGCCTCAGGCTGTAAGAAAATGGTTTCCTCTACCTTTGTGAGAAGAAAACAAGGGCATCTTTGTCAAACTAGTTAGGGAAAGAGCAGTGGTACAGTATAGCAGAACAAAGCGTTAACTGTGCATTACTGTGGCTTCTCTCAACTTTCCAAATGGGCAATGATTTCTAGCTGTCACTGTTGCCAGACAGAGGTGCTGCATTTTTTAAAAAAAGACATATGATCTGACCTCCCTCAAATCCCTGGAAGTTTAATTGCAATCTTCATTTCCAAAGTAAAATTAGAGACTTTCCAAGCAAAACTAGAATTATAGAGTTGGGTCTTCATAAGCCAACACAGGAAATCTAGCCAAAACATCTTCGGGAAGTAGCTTTTTATTTATTAATAAAAATAATATGTATATATAAATAAGCTGTCCAGTCTTTTTTGTTTTATTTTTTGAAGATATCCAGAAAAGGAGATCCCACCAGCTCTCTAGGCAATTGGTTCTATGGATGAACTACTCTTACCACAAAGAAGTTCCTTCTGATGTTCAATCAAAATCTACCTTCCTGTAATTTAAAACCATTAGACCTGATCCTACCAGAGGATAGAAGCAGGCAGCAGAGGACAAACCTGCCACCTCCTCTGTGACAGTTTTTTTTTTTAATATTTAAAGAATACAATTATGTCACTCCTCAGTCTTAAGAACATGTCTTATTAGTTATGAGCTATCACTGTTGTAATGCAAAATATTATAGTGCAACCTAGTCTCTAATGGTCAACAAGATTTATTGGCTTTACAAAAGATGTGCTGCTGGTGAAATGCAAACTGTCAGAATTGGTTTGTTCAAACAGCCTAAAACAGCTACTTGTATTTTGGACTCCCTTTGGGAATATAATTGTGATAGCAGTGGTTAGGATGCCAATTCTGACGATCAGGTTGGAAGGTTGGCAGTCGAGGCCCAAGTGCCGCATGATGGGGTGAGCTGCTGTCACTAGTCCCAGCTTCTGCCAACCTAGCAGTTTGAAAGCATGACTTTGGTAGAAAGGTAATAGTGTTCTGTGCAGTCTTGCTGGCCACATGACCTCTGGAGTCATCTTTGGACAACACTGACTCTTTGGACTAGTAATGGAGATGAGCACTACCCCCTACAGTCTGTTATAACTAGACATTCATGTCAAGGGGAAACTTTTACCTTTAACAGTCAGGTTCAGTGCCTCCACCACAAAAATTTACAACATCAGTCATTAGGTGGAATCTGGACAAGTACCAAAACATAGTAGATTGCAGGATACAGCACACTGCTTCCTATCCATCTCAGGACTGTCTTGCCTGTTAACTAGATTTTTACTTATCAAACTATAAGAAAAGAGATCCCACCAAAATATTCAGAAGAACTTCCTGACAGTAATACCTATTTGACAGTGGAATATGCTGCCTCGGAGTCTGGTGGAGTGCCCTTCTTTGGAGGTTTTTAAACAGAGGCCGGATGGTCATCTGTCAGGAGTGCTTTGTGTATTCCTGCATGGCAGAGGATTGGACTGGATGGCCCTTGTATTCTCTTCCAACTCTGATTCTAGGTTTTGCTCAAGGCTTTTCAGCTGCTGATCAGAACCCTTCAAATGGACAGCTTGGTAGACAGCCACAAGCTCACTTTGCTAAAAAGATCATACATATGCTGATCTAGAGATGGAAACACAGAAATTATTACTGTAATTTAAAGGGAAGTGGGGGAGACCTGACCAAGTGATCTGTGCATCTGCTATTCAGATGCTGCTAACATCATTTTGTTTTGTTTTGTAGCATGAGTGCTTTCTCCTGCACCCTTTGCAGCATTTCAATAATAAATATTTTAAAATGGCTGGTGTTATTTTTCCTCTGCTGGATTGATTTCTCTTTCACACCATCAATCAACACCTTCAGACGTTTTGTTTAAGAGATCAGGCATACATATCCACATAAAGTGTTACAAGGCAGCTGGTTAAACCCCAAGAAACAGAACTCTACGCTCCTTTCAAATAACTGCAAATGAGACATTCTTTGTTAGGAGGTGATGACACCCCCCAAACATGGTTTTAATTGGATTCCAAGTAACCATTACACTGAAGCTGTAGTCCTTGTCTTCATCACAGTCCTAGATAAACCATGTGGCACAGTGCCCACAAATTCACCATAGCATGCCATAGTATTACCCATGCCATAGTATTACCCTGATTATGGACTCTGAAATTCAGAGCTTTGACACAGACCTGGGGCAGTGACAACAATGATTGCTAAATCCATTTGGAAATACTGTAGCCAATAGCCCCCAGCCTTAGCAAATAAAGGCATCCATTCTTCTGTGAAGGGGGCTATTGCAACCCACCCTGCCACTGCGTCATAATCCCTGCTGCTGTGAATGTCTTGCATAATCCAGTTAGCACATGGGCCAGAGCCATGTTTCAGGTGCAAGGGGTATTCTCCAACATCAAATATCTCTTTGAATATCAAAAAGAAAAGAAAAAAATGGTGGGCCTCCTGAAGGCAAGGTTGCAGTGTCAACACTCTCTGACACATGGTACAGCAGGGCTCAGATCACCACTGCCTGCTGCAAAACAGTTTGGGTGAACTTCTCCAATGCATTTGCACACATGCACCTACACACGCACACACACACACACACACACACACACATGTGCAACCAGGCCCTCCTACCAAGCAGTGTCACACTTGTTTAATCCCAAGGCCTCCCTCATGGCGGAGATAAGTTCCCAGAGCACTCAGCCCACAATGATGCTGAAACCACAATGAAACCGATTCTTCCAGTGGTTGAGGAAGGTACCCAAGGCCAGGGTGACAGGCAGAGGTGGCAGCTTCTTCTCTAGAACAGCCCCCACACACCAGTTACTGTCCAGGAAGCCTTTGGAGGATAAGAAATGAATGGTTCAGAAAGCAACACTAGTCTCCCCACAGTTTATAAGACCCATCTCAGCTTCTCATCAGACAACAATTTTTTTCAGGATTCTCCTCTAACCAGTTTTCTGCCCACCTTTAAAAGGCTTTGAAGCCTCAGTCGTGGTTGTAGTAAAGAATTCACACTTTGAGAAGACCTTACCACTACATGAAATAAAAAAGAAATAAAAATGAAATAAAAAAGAGGAGACAAAAGACTAGAAATTCTCTCCTCTGTTTGAAATATGGAAGAGGAGTCCTCTCCACTCATAGCCAATCTAATTATTTATGGGCTGCTTTTTCTACAATACATCGTGCCCAAACTGGTTCTCAATACAAACAAAGTACTGTTGCCATGATTATAATTTCAATATCATATTAACATCTTCACTACAGTTTGCTTATAAGATATCACCAGTTTTAAATGATTATGTTTGAAAAAGCAGAAGTTTAAATGCTGAACACTTTGTCTGAAACATTAGAACTGAGTTCAGGAAAAATGGAATACAATTATAAGGGGGGAAAGTACAGCCTACACCCATGAGAAGCCAACAGCCCAGAGCTTGGTAACTTTGGACCACAATGCTCTGAATTCCCAATCAATGTGGCCTGTGGGGATTCTAGGAATTGTAGCCCAAAAATTAATTTTCAAGCTCTGTAATAGGCAATAAACAAAGGCTTATGGGAGGAAGGGCCTGTTAAAGGCCTCAAAGCAATGATGGGAAACTTGTGACCTCTAGTTGTTCTTAGTAGGTAGGACTGACAGAAGTTGCAGCCCAGCATTGTTTACTGGGCATCAGTCCACCAAAATTTCCTCCAAGGTGAACATCCTCTATTGCTGGCTCACCTACCTCTGAAAACCATGTTGGTCTTGGGCAACGTGAGCTGATAACCAAAAGCAAAGCTTGTGTCCTGCAGTCGAGTGTTTGCCTCAAATTCCACCCCAACCTGGATCTGCAAAGAGGAGAAATAAAGATGTTGGACTTAACAAGCTGTTGGAACCAAGCAACTAGGGAAATGTGGGGAGAGGAAAACACTTTTTTGCCTCACCTGGTCATTGGCCCTATGGTAGTAGCTCGCATGTGCCCCACCATAGCCGAGGTTAAGCGTGGCTATCCATTTGAGAGCTAAAGTAAGAAAAAAGCACAGTGAAATTGCGGCATTATTAACGGGGAAGAAGGAAAGATTGTAGCACTGGAACACCTTTGTGATATAGCCTCCACTCAAGTCCTGTCTTTCCAGCTAAGAAGTGACAAAGGGAAGTGTACAGTATGGAGTCGCTTACATTCAGAGTTTATTTTCTCCTATTACAATATTCTATATGAACTTTTCACAGTTCACATGGAATATTATATCAGGTAGGGAACATGTAGTCCTCAAGATGTTACTCAAAAGATACACATGGTGCTCCTCGTACTAGCTTTACCCTCACAACAGCCCTATGGAGTCTACTGGGCTGAAAAGAAGGAATGATTGGCCTAAAGACACCCAATGAGCTTCATGAGGAGTGCTAATTTAAATCCAGGTCTCCAGTCCTGATCCAACACCCTTGTCACTGCACCATACAGTTTTCTTTTTCTTCCTCGCATCTCCATTTGCTTTTTTCCAGAAGGTTTCTTCCTCAAAAAACTACAAAGGGCGTGTTTTTTTTAAAAACTGTTTTCTAAAAGCATTATGTGACATTTAAAATTCAGATCTCAAAGTATCATAGAGTTGGAAGAGACCACAAGGGCCATCCAATCCAACCCAACCCCCTGCCATGCAGAAACTCTCCATCAAAGCATCCCCAACAGATGGTCATCCATCCTCTGCTTAAAGACCTCCAAGGAAGAAGATTCCACCACCCTCCGAGGGAGTGTGTTCCACTGTCGAACAGCTTTGACTGTCAGGAAATTCTTCCTAATGTTTAGGTGGAATCTCTTTTCCTGTAATTTCATCCATTGTTTCATGTTCTAGTCTCTGGAACAGCAGAATACAAGCTTGCTCCCTCCTCAATATGGTACCTTTTAAATATTTAAACATGGCTATCATATCACCTCTTAATCTTCTCTTTTCCAGTTTATTGATTTTAATCTGTTGTATTGTTATATTGAATTTTATTGTATTGTATCTAGCCATGTTGTAATCCCGCCTCGATCCGCAGGGAGAGGTGGAAGATATAAATAAATAAATAAACAATAATAATAATTATTATTATTAAACATCCCCAGCTTCCTAAGGCGTTCCTCATAAGACATGGTTTCCAGACCCTTAACCATTTTAGTTGCCCTTCTTTGGACACGCTCCAGTTTCTCTGCATCTTTTTAAAATTGTGGTGCATGTTTTTAAATCTGTGGTGCAGGTTTCACCTTGCAGCTTTTTTGCCATTTAATTTTTATTATTGACATGGTCCAGTCAAGTAAAAATCTTTTAGTGTACTGAGTCTTTATGTGAAAGCTCCTTCAATTGTCATTTTAAGGTAAAAATGGGATCTTTGGGAAAGTTCTCTTTAAGAAAAATTACAGAGATATGGCAGAACATAACAGAGGGATGTGTGGGAAGGAAGAGGTCTCTCCTTTAAGATTATACACACTAAATTAGTCTTTAGCAAAAGAGACTAACCTGTGTATTTCCCAGCTAGGGTGACAATGGCACCTTCTTCACCCAGTCGCCGGTGGTACACCATTTCGCCCCCTAGGACCAACCGTGACGTCACACTCTGCAGGAAATGTGCAACTACAATAACTGTGGAGAGGGACACACAGTCAGCATTAAACTGCAATGCTCATCATTCCTGTTCACTTCATGTGCTGGCTAGGATTGATGGGAGTTGCAATCAGTATCTGGACTGCCACAGGTTGCCCATCCTTAATAAGAGATGCACACAATCCCTTGGAAGCTATTAGCATATTACTAGGTAACAGACCATCCCTTCCAAATAAAGGGTCATGACATAAGCACCCCTCATTTACAGAAAGGGAAGAAACAAACATAAGAGTTTCAGCACCTAGTACACATCAGACGTTCCAGATTATAACCTCCCAGAATCCTTCCCCATTAGTTATGCTGGTTGAGGATGACAGGCACTCTAGTTCGAAACATATGGAGGCACTGATTGCCTATGAGAGAGTTAGAGAAGTGGTGGGCAAAAACATCTGGAGGGCTATATGTTGCCCCCCACCCAGATCTATAGGAACAGCCATGAAGGGCCACAGTTTCTGTTGTTCACAGTGCAACAATGGAGTATTTGGTCTCAAGAAATGCATGGAAAGGCTGGGTCATGACAGTGCCATGGTTTCTCTCAAGAATAGTTGCCAACTGTTAGCTGTTGAGCAGGGCTTGAAGAGTATGGTTGTCAAAGTGAAAACTGGAGTGGGCTCCTGTACCTCTAATAGTTGTAGGCAGACTTACTACTGAACATAAAAAAATAAAAATAATGACCATGGAGGATCTGCATAAATTCAACCTAGACAATGAGGAAATAGAAATAGTCAAAGATTTCCCATACCTTGGCCAAATACTGATCAGAACAGAGATTGCAGTCAAGAAATCAGAAAAAAACTAGGAATGGGAAGGACAGAAATTAAAGAAATACATAAGATCCTAAAGTGTAAAGATACACAACCGAACACTAAAGTTAGAATTGTCCGAGCCAATGTATTCTCCATCGCCATGTACAGATGTAAGAGCTGGACAATAAAGAGAGTGAACAGGAGGAAAATCAACTCATTTGAGATGTGATGCTAGAGAAGAGTGCGGAGGATACTGTGGACAGCCAAAATGATGAAGCAATGGGTCCTCGAACCAATCAAGCCTGAACTGTCCCTGGAAGCCAAGATGATACTGTGGCTGTTGTACTTTGGCCACATCATAGGAAAGCATAATTCATTAGAAAAAACAATAGTGCTAGGAAACGTGGAAGGTAGTAGAAAGAGAGGCAGACTGCACACCCGATGGATAGATTCAATCAAAATTATCAAGGGCCTGAATCTGCAGGACCTAAGCAGAGCAGTGAAGGAGAGGGGGTCTTGGAGATGTCTCATTCATAGGGTCGTCATGAGTCAGGGCCAGCCCCAGGGAAGTTAACAACACAGAAGAGGGTATTTCAGGAGGTGTTGTTTATCACACAACCAGATAACAAGCAACACCTGCTGAAATTCCTATTTCACAACCACGAAAGGTACAAGAGCCACATCCAGTTTTCACTCTAGCAACCTTAGAAAAAGGGTCTTTAGCAGCCTTCAGGGCTGTGTAGACCACCCCTGAAGGGGTGGCTTGCAGCCACCTCCATCTTCCCCAGATTGGGGCCAAAGCAACTGCATGCCACAGCCCTGATCTGGCCTTTCCAGGGCATGATAGCTGTGGCTTTAAGGTGTCCATTTGGCACTGTATTGTGTAAACACAGTGCCAGAGGAGCGCCATGATGCCATGTGCCGTGCCAAGTCAGGCGTGAGTCATATGGACACCACACCCCAACTCCACAGAACCACAGTCGGTCTGCACAGCCCCTTTCCCACCCAAGTGGCTATAATTATTTTACTTCTTCCTTCTATAGACCTGGCTGCATGTGAAATATAGCTGTGGTGCTCTGTCTCATATTAGAGACAGCTGCTACATTAAATAAGTCCTAGAATCATAGAATCGTAGAGTTGGACCGCAAGGGCCAGCCAGTCCACCTCCCTGCCATTCAAGAACTCTCCATCAAAGCATCCCTGACAGATGGCCATCCAGTCTCTGCTTTAAGACCTCCAAGGAAGGAGACTACACCGCTCTCTGAGGAAGTGTGTTTCACTGTCGAACAGCCCCTACTGTCGGGAAGTTCCTTCTAATGTCGAGGTGGAATCTCTTTTCCTGTAGCTTGCATCTATTGTTCCAGGTCCTAGTCTCTGGAGCAGCAGAAAACAAGCTTGATCTCTCCTCAATACGACATCCCTTCAAATATTTAAACAGGGTTAACATATCACCTCTTAACCTTCTCTTCTCCAGACTAAACATCTGCAGCTCCCTAAGTCTTTCCTCATAAGGCATGGTTTCCTGTCTCTTTCCGTTGTAAATTTCTAGGTAAAGATCCTAAAAGAATCCCATCCTTCTCTAGTGGTGATTGAATTGTAACTGTGAACTGTTCTCCCCATTGAGTGGTGATATGAGGAGCCAATGTTGTAGGGGGCTCCATCCCATTCAGCCCACAAAACTGGACTTCTCAATAAGGGGCCACATTTTTGGATTACATTAATTTGGTGTTTCCCCTCCTTTATAAGATCCCATTCTCCTTTTGTAGGGGAATGCTTATGCTACAGAAATACAAGACTGGCTCTAATCAGACTTGCCTTGAAGAGCTCTGCCTGTTGACAGTTCTCAAGAAATTCTCCTCAGACAGACAGACAAAGCTAAAAGAGTAAAAAAAAATAAATCCCACTTCAGGGAAAGGAGAGTCACAAGCTTCCCCTATCTATGTCTTTGCTATCCCCTACTTGACCCTACGACGGCCTGCTATGAAGCGTTTAATACCTACTTTGCAGATAAAATCTCTCGGATAAGGGCCGACTTAGATGTCAATTTTCCACTAGAACCAATAGATGAGGCGTCCAACAACTCCGTTGATGTCATTTTGCTGGATGAGTTCCAATCTGTGAGTACCAATGACGTGGACAAGCTTCTTGGAAGTATGAAAAAGACGACCTGCTCCCTCGACCATCTTGGCTGGTCGTCCAGGGAGGGGACGCACTGAGGGTATTCCTTCGGGATACAATCAATGCATCCCTCAGAGAAGGCTGTTTACCATCCTGTCTGAAGGAGGCGGCTGTTAAGCCCCTCCTGAAGAAGCTTTCTCTTGACCCCCTGGACAGGAACAACTATAGACCAGTGTCCTTGCTCCCTTTTTTGAGCAAGGTGATCGAGAGAGCAGTCACCTCTCAACTCCAGGTTGTCTTGGATGAAACCGATTATCTTGATCCATTTCAAACCGGCTTCAGGTCTGGACATGGAGTGGAGACTGCCATGGTCGCTCTGACCGACGACCTCCGCCTGAGTATCGACAGGGGTAGTGTGACCCTGCTGGTGCTCTTGGATCTCTCGGCGGCTTTTGATACTGTAGATCACTCCATCCTCTTGAGTCGACTGAGGGAGTTGGGGATCGGGAGCACCGCACTTTGGTGGCTCCGGTCCTTTCTCTCTGGGAGATCTCAAAGGGTGAGGCTCGGGGACAGCTGCTCCTCCGAGATTGAGCTTAATTGTGGTGTCCCTCAGGGCACCATCCTGTCCCCAATGCTATTTAATGTCTACATGAAGCCGCTGGGCGAGATCATTCGGAGGCATGGAGCTCAGTGTCTTCAGTACGCTGACGACACTCAGATATACCTCTCCATGACCAGATCGTCGGTTCAGACTTCCGATGGCGTCTCTCCTCTTAATGACTGCCTTGCAGTGGTAATGGATTGGATGAGGAAAAACAGGCTGAAACTCAATCCAGACAAAACGGAGGTACTAGCTGTTACAGGCCCGAAACCAGGTTCGGGAATACATCTTCCGGTCCTAGATGGAGTCACACTCTCCTCGAAGGACCCTGTTCGCAGTCTGGGGGTGCTCCTTGACTCGTCGCTTCACATGACTAGTCAGGTGAATGCGGCAGTCAGGAGCGCCTGTTATCAGCTTCGGCTGATACGCCAGCTGCGCCCATACCTGGATCAGAGGGACCTGGAAACAGTGGTGCACTCTTTGGTAACCTCACGTTTGGATTTCTGTAACACACTCTACATGGGGCTACCCTTGTGCCTAACCTGGAAACTTCAACTAGTTCAAAATATTGCAGCCAGGCTTGTTAGCGGAACACCTAGGAGAGAGCACATTACACCTGTGCTTAAAGCTCTCCACTGGCTGCCGATTAGTTTCCAGGCGCAGTACAAGGTGTTGGTTTTAATCTTTAAAGCCCTACATGGCTTGGGTCCATCTTATCTCAGGGACCGCCTCTCCCCATATGAACCGCTTCGGTGGTCTGGGAGAAATCTGTTGCAGCCCATGAAGACTAGGTTAGCGCAGACCTCCCAGAGGGCCTTTTCTGCTTCTGCTCCCAGGCTATGGAATGGCCTACCGGACGAGATTCGTCTCATTACATCGCTAGACTGTTTCAAAACAGCCTTAAAGACGCATCTCTTCCGGCAGGCCTTCCCTGAAACTGTATAATCTACCCGGCTCCTAAAATCTTTCAGCCAATTCCCAACACTCTATCCCCCCCTCTGTATTTTGTTGCTACCCATGCTGTGGCCAGCATTGCGGTTTTTATTTGTGTATTATGCTGTATTGTATTTTTATTGTTAGTAATTTAATTTTAAACTTAAATAGTTTAATCCTATTTTGGGGGGTGGGGAGGTTGGGATGGAATTCTTGAAATATTTTAATCAGTAATCTGTTTTTTAACCTTGTTGTACCCCACCTCGATTGTTTTACAGAGGGGCGGGTAAGAAATAATAACAATTATTATTATTATTATTATTATCATCATCATCTTTCCTTTCTGTGTTTACTTGCTATCATTCTCTATTTTCTCTCCTTGGCTTCCTTCCTAACTGACTGGGAAAAGTGAGAGAGGAGAAATAACTGGAACAGGTAGCCAGTGGTTCTTCTTTTGCTATGATTATAATGTCTACTTCCTCAGATACAGAAAATGTTGATGGGATAGCAAAAAGCCATGGTAAACCCTTTAAATTAAGGATTTCCTGTTATTTTTAAGGGTCACCAAAAATCAAAGATGTGGCTTATTGCCAAATTTCAGTAGTGCATTTGGAGACTGTGTGTAACCAGAGTGTGCTCTGAGTGTGCCTTGAACAGTCTCTGAAGCATGCTCATGTTCCTAGAGAAGCCAAGTAGGGCAACCTGCCCATCACATCTACATACACAACGTATAGGAACAGTTTCCAAAGACTCTCGTGATAAAAATGGTGGCGTTCTTGGGGAGGTCAAGAAACCCCAGGAAGGACAACTCTTAATGCTCCCACCCTGACCCTGACCAGAAGCCCTGGCCCAAAGACCTAGAACTGAGGCAAATTAGGTAGGTAACCCTCACACATTTCCTATGCCCTACATGACATGGCCAGCTAGAGGAGGCTGAGGGCCAGCCGAGAATCGCCCACCTATTAGCCAGATGCACAATGACATCTTCCTCCAAAAGCACTGGAGAACATAGAAAATGCCTGCACTAGTGATCAGAACACAGCTGGACAATCCTTGGCTGCCCTCCATCTTTCTCTGGCCATGTGGCCAAGAGCTGAGGGAAGGAATCCATTGTGGAAAATTCTCCCTGCAGAGTTTTCACATTGGGTGCGAAACTGAATTCATAATTTTTTCTCCAAAAGAAATAAGTATGATGTAGAGGCACATCACTAATACATAGACAATTATTTTCATTTTCCTACCTCTCTTCTTGGTTTACTTGGCAACTAAGGAACATAGCAGGATGCTGAAGAACAAAAAGAAAGTAAAAGACAAACACAATGCAAGTAGTTACAGCCCCTGCAAAAGACTGGCACTCACTCACTTGACTCGCTGATCAAGTCAGGGTTTCCCAATGTTAGGGTGGCTGTGTAGTCATCTCCACGGTATTCTGTATCAAACTGCCAAGTCACAAATTTAGACTGCTGAGTCTGGAACAAATTCATAAATGGGGGCAAGAGATGAGCATGGATGTATTTACAATAGGTTTACGGCCTAGTTTTGACAGAGGTGATATATCTATGCTTGGACCATACAATTTCAGAACATGACAGCAGAAGGGGGAAACACCACAACTGACTAAACTTCCATGCAACAATTGCAAGAGAAACATTACCTGGAATACAGCCTTTGTTCGTATTTGATCAACCAGAAGATAGAGCACTTGAGCACTGAGGCTGCCAACATTGTTAATATCCCCAATAAGGGTTGGAAACACCTACATTGGAAAGAGGGAGAAAAATAAAATGAAAAGCGAGAGTCAAGATCAACTGGCTCTTCAGTGTCAGCATATTGTTCAAGTTGGTGCCATCACAATAGAAAGTCTGCCAACAATGTGCAACTATAGGCATGAGAAGCAGGAGAAAGAGAAGGTGAAACAGCCCACTTTGCTTTTTATTTTATTTTAGCTTTTGGTAGCAAAAGGATAACAAAGGGCCAGCCCTTGAAAGCTGTAATGAATAAATGGTACTAGAAACATGTTTTGCAAAATCTTGTTTTACAGAAGGTACCAATGCCATTAAAGCTCTGGTCACTTCTGGTAACTTCACTTTTAGACGACTGTAATTAATTATATGTGGGGCTGTCTCTGAAAATAGTTTATAAATTTTACAGTCTCCTTTAAAACTAAGTAATTACACTGTTAACAAAAAGTAGATGATGTTGTGATATTATTTGTGCCTTGAAGTCATTTCCAACTTATTGTGATCCTAAGGCAAACCTATGCTTCTATGGCCCCAAAATTGCATTGGTCTTTTTAGCTGCAGCATCACACTGCTGATTCATGTTCTACTTGTGGTCTGCTAGGACTCCTAGATTTTCTTCACAGGTACTAAGCCAGTTGTCCCCCATCTGTGTAACTTACATTTTTTCCCTGTTGAAATTCTTTTGTTAATTTTGGTCCAGCTTTCTAATCTATTAAGGGCATTCTGAATTTTGATCCTCTCCTCTAGAGTATTTGCTACTCCTCCTAATTTGGTGTCATCTGCAAATTTGACAAGCATGTCTTCTATTCCTTCATCCAAGCCATTGATAAAGATGTTGAATAGAATTGGGCCCAAGACAGAATCCTGTGGTACCCCACTAGTCACTTCTCTCCATATAAAATGGCAAAATCAAGGTCTGCTCTTTTTTACAGTCAGTGTGGTGTAGTTTTGAGTCCTGGACTAAAACTCTGGGAAGCCAGGGTTCAATCCCAGCTTGACCATAAAAACTCACTGGGTGATCTTGGGCAATTCACACTCTCGGTCTCAGAGGAAGGCAATGGTGAACCAAATGTGACCAAATCTTGCTAAGAAAACCATATGACAAGTTTGCCTTAGGGTCGCCATAAGTGAGAAATGACTTGTAGGCCCATAACAACAATGACTTTCTGCATGCCTCACCCATGTTTGGAACTGGAAAATCCATGTTCTATTTCCTTCATGGTCTGGGGCCAGTAACTCTGTTTGAACCCAATCTATGTCATATGGCTGTTAAGAGCATAAAATAGGAAGGGGATCATTCACTGGAGAAAAGCCAGGATATAAATGTAAATTATCAAAAATAATAAAAGAAAGTATCTACACTTTTATGGCAATCATAATTTTTTGGCACATCATACCCATCACCTCAAAATTTGACAGAGCATTTTCGGTTGCCTTCCCAGCTACAGTGACCAGTTCCAAGCTGAAATTCTATATGTACGGGGAAGGGCTTCCCAAATGCAAACAACATATTGGGACATATTTAAAAGAGCTAGAACACAAGAGAGGGCTCTCTGAGACTATAATGATAAGATTCCTGGGGCAGGAAAAGAAGACAGGAGAACAGGACAGGACTACGACACTGATGCTACAATTTCTGAGAGTTAAAAAGGGACAAGCAGGAAAACAGTATGTCTCATGAACCCCTGGAGGCATTACATATGATCTGGCCACCGCTAGGCACACCACCATGTACACTTCATCTAATAATTAAAGCTGATACATTTTCCCCAGGAATTAGAATTATGGAGCACAATTCTCAAATTCCTTCTTCTCCATTCCACCCTGGCCATAAAGTGTCCTCTACTCACCTCTGTTGGGCTTAGCTGCTGGTCACCTGCGTACGTTGCACTGAAGTGGTAGCCTGACTGGCCAATTGTACTCATATGAATGGTGTGAGTCACCTGGAGAAAGATGATACACAATAACATTAAGTGAATGGGGCAGAAGATTTTTTTTCTAAACAAGGATATCCTCCTTGCTGCAGAAATATTTTTCTTTCCCTTGAGAAAAGAGTACCACTAGCCAGAAAGTTAGAGAGGCAGAATCCCCAGATCTGCAGCTTTTGAAAAGGCAGGAAGCACTTGCTTTCTCTCTTTAAAAAATCACCACCACCCTACACTTACTCCTATTCTGTCCCTCCATCATCCATCCCCCCCTGCTCCATCAGGGTAGCCACAATTCTGTACTTTGCACAACATGATACAAAAAGCTAGATACAAAATAGTTAACAGTAACACGGATACATACCTGAAAATGGCTACTGAAAGATTTATTTATGATAAGTTTGACTCCTTCCATCTGCTGGGGGAAGACTTCTGGCATGATGGGGTTGAGAAAAGAAAGTAGAAACGGTGTTTAAGTTTACTTTCATTTATTTCTAACTGTCCTTATGTAGCAACTGGTATACCAGTTCCTTCTTAGAATCATAGAGTTGGAAGAGACCACAAGGGCCATCCAGTCCAGCCTCATTCTGCCATGCAGGAACTCCCAATCAAAGCATCCCCAACATATGGCCATCCAGTCTTTGTTTAAAGACCTCTAAGTTCTTAGATTGCCTTGTTAGCAGTAACAAATGCCATACATGTTTTGCAATCAGAACACATTTTGTTTGGACAACTGAAATGCCTATCATCCCTCAATATTGACTAAGCTGGCCATAGCCATTGGGAGCTGGTCCCAACAACTTCTGGAGAACACTAAGTTGCCCACAAGTGTTCAGGTGGTTAAAGTGGAAAACCAAACAGGCATTGCTGTTTTTCATACGTGTTAACAAGTAAGAGAGTGGAACAAAATGGAAGGTATACACAGAGCTTGAATTCATTTTGGTCGCTCTCCTCTGAACTCACTCCAGCTTATCTACATCCTTTTTCAACTGTGTTGCCCAAAAGTGGATCCAGTATTCCAGGTGAGGCCTGACCAAAGCAGAATAGAGTGGCACTATTACTTCGCTTGATCCAAAATGGTGAAGGATCTGGAAGCTACGCCTTATGAGGAGATACTTAGGGAGCTGTGTATGTTTAGCCTGGAGAAGAGAAGGTTAAGAGGTGATATGATAGCCCTGTTCAAATATTTGAAAGGATGTCATATTGAGGAGGGAGCAAGCTTGTTTTCTGCTGCTCCAGAGACTAGAACATGAAACAATGGGTGAAACTACAGGAAAAGAGATTCCCCCTAAACATTAGGAGAAACCTCTTGACAGTAAGGGCTGTTCGACAGTGGAACACACTCCCTTGGAGTGTGGTGGAGTCTCCTTCCTTGGAGGTCTTTAAACAGAGGCTGGATGGCCATCTGTCGGGGATGCTTTGATTGGGAGTTCCTGCATGGCACAATGGGGTTGGATGGGATGGCCCTTAAGTCTCTTCCAACTCTATGATTCTATTATTCTAAGTGGAGCAGACAACATGTGACAAGTTGGACCAACTGTCTGATCTGTATACATCTACTTCATGTGTTCCTCTACTTTTCAGGTGAAGCTAGCTGCTTTTGTTATTTGCAGTTTCTCCATATTCATGGGGGTCTTGTGCTCCTAACCCTAGCAAATGTGGAGGGACAAGTGTGTCTGTATATGTAACCTTTAGTTAAAGTTGACCATAGAGCTGCACTGGAGGACCTAGATGTTCCTAGAGAGAACATATTAATGAAATCGGCGAATAACCAAACCCACAAATATCAAAGCCGCAAATATAGAGGGATGCGTGTGTGTGATATATATTTGTAACTTTTAGTTAAAGTTGATCATAGAGTTGCACTGGAGGACCTAGGATTTCCTAGAGAGAACATATTAATCTAATCCACAAATAACCAAACCCGCAAATATCAAAGCTGCAAATATGGAGGAATGAGTGTGTGTGTGTGTGTGTGTGTATATATTTGTAATTTTTAGTTAAAGCTGACCATAGAGTTGCACTGGAGGACCTAGATGTTACTAGAGAGAACATATTAATCAAATCCACAAATAACCAAAGCCGCAAATATAGAGGGATGAGGGTGTGTGTGTGTATTTGTAACTTTTATTGAAAGTTTATCATAGAGTTGCACTGGAGGACCTAAATGTTCCTAGAGAGAACATATTAATCAAATCCGCAATTAATCAAACATGAAAATATCGAAGCCGCAAATATGGAGGGATGAATGTGTGTGTGTGTGTGTATGTATAGCTTTTAGTTAAAGTTGACTATAGAGCTGCACTGGAGGACCTAAATGTTCCCAAGAGAGAACATATTAATCAAATCCGCAAATAACCAAACCTGCAAATATCAAAACTGCCAATACGGAGGGATAAGTGTGTGTGTGTGTGTGTGTGTGTGTATTATCTGTATGTAACTTTTAGTTAAAGTTCACCATAGAGTTGCACTGGAGGACCTAAATGTTCCTAGAGAGAACATATTAATCAAATCCGCAAATAATCAAACCTGCAAATGTCAAGGCTGCAAATATAGAGGCATGAGTGTGTATATATGTGTGTGTGTGTGTGTGTGTGTGTAATATATATACATATATACATCTGGCTGAATGAAAGTACGTGTGAAAGGGATCTAGGAGTCCAAGTAGACCATAAGTTGAACATGAGTCAACAGTGCGATGCGGCAGCAAAAAAGGCCAATGTTATTTTAGGCTGCATCAATAGAAGTATAGCGTCTAGATCAAGGGAAGTCATAGTGCCACTCTATTCTGCTTTGGTCAGGCCCCACCTGGAATACTGTGTCCAGTTCTGGGCACCACAATTCAAAAAAGATGTGGAGAAACTGGAGCGGGTCCAAAGGAGGGCAACTAAGATGGTGAAGGGACTGGAAACCATGCCCTATGAGGAGCGACTTAGGGAACTGGGGATGTTTAGCCTCGAGAAAAGAAGGTTAAGAGGTGATATGATAGCCCTGTTCAAATATTTGAAGGGATGTCATATTGAGGGGAGAGCAAGCTTGTTTTCTGCTGCTCCAGAGAACAGGACGTGGAACAATGGATGCAAACTGCAGGAAAAGAGATTCCACCTCAACATTAGGAGGAACTTCCTGAGAGTAAGGGCTGTTCGACAGAGGAACACACTCCCTCGGAAGGTGGTGGAGTCTCCTTCCTTGGAGGTCTTTAAACAGAGGCTGGATGGCCATCTGTCAGGGATGCTTTGACTGGGAGTTCCTGCATGGCAGAGGGTTGGACTGGATGGCCCTTGTGGTCTCTTCCAACTCTATGATTCTATATATATATATATATCACCCTGAGAAGGAAGGCGAGAGAGAGGGCTGCTGCTGCTTCCTTCCTTCCTTCCTTCCTTACCTACCTTTGCATTTTCGGTGGAGCTCGTCGAAGCTGCCTGGGCTGCCCAGGGCCTGCTCCCCTGCTCCTGCCCTCCTCCTCCTCCTGCTCCTTGGGCCTGGCTCCTGCTGCCTGAGGGAGAGCAGGTGTCCCATGGCGGCTCCTGGGCTGCCCCACCACCAACCAAGGTCATGGGGCTGGGGTCTCTTTGGACCAAGGAGAGCCCCTCTATTGGCAGGGCCTGGGCTCCCTGTCCCTTTGCAGCAGGGGCTCCATCCTCCTCCTCCTCCTCCTTGGAAATAATGGGCAGAAAGGCCCCCCAGGAGCAACAAGGGGCCCTCTCTGTGGGCCTCGGGCCCCCTCAGAGCCAAACCTGGGGGCCCTTCACCCCAAAACTAGGCCCCAGGCTTCCCTTTGAAACAGGGCCGCCATTATAGGCTCTCTCTGACCCAGGAAGCAAGGGTTGCCTTGGCAACCCGGCCAACCCGGCCGCCATTTTGGAGACGGGCATTTCCCCAGCTCTTAATGGCCTTCAGCCTCTCAATTAAAACCGCGCTTCCCATTGGTTAACGAGGGCTTTGAGCTTTGGTTCCGCCCCCCCTTTAGTCCTCGCTGGGTCGCGATTGGTTGGAAATCTAGCCCACGGTGCCTGTCAATCATGACTGGCTGAGGGAAAATAAGAAAGGGCACCCACTTAACCTAGGCTCACAAGTGTCATTTCTCAATATATAGTTTATTTCTAATTTATTTATTTCATGTGTCATGTCTCAATTTGTTGTTTGTTTCTAATTTGTTTATTTCATGTGACGTGCCTCAATTTGTTGTTTATTTCTAATTTATGTGTTTCATGTAACATGTCTCAATTTATTGTTTATTTTTAATTTATTTTGTTTCATTTGTCCTGCCTCAATTTGTTTTTTATTTCTAATTTATTTATTTCATTTAACATGTCTCAATTTATTATTTCTAAATTATTTATTTCATTTGTCATGTCTCAATTTATTGTTTATTTCTAATTTATTTATTTCATTTGACATGTCTCAATTGTTTATTTCTAATTTATTTCATTTGTCATGTCTCAATTTATTTTTTTATTTCTAATTTATTTATTTCATTTGACATGTCTCAATTGTTTATTTCTAATTTATTTCATTTGTCATGTCTCAATTTATTTTTTATTTCTAATTTATTTATTTCATTTGACATGTCTCAATTTATTGTTTATTTCTAATTTATTTATTTCATTTGACATGTCTCAATTGTTTATTTCTAATTTATTTCATTTTTCATGTCTCAATTTATTTTTTATTTCTAATTTATTTATTTCATTTGACATGTCTCAATTTATTGTTTATTTCTAATTTATTTCTTTCATGTGACATGTCTTATTTATTTATTTATTTATTTATCATCATCATCAAGGCAGATCATAGATTTAAAACAAACACACCTTTCACTAAAATTTGAGCCAATTAAAGCCATCTAAAATATAATTTATTTGTTATTTTTATTATTATCAAGGCGGCTCATAGATTTAAAACAAACACACGTTATGGTAAACTTTAAGAGAGTTAAATCCATCTAAAGTACAATTTATTTGTTATGATGATGATGATAATGATCATCATCATCATCATCAAGGCAGCTCATAGATTTAAAACAAAACAAACACACATTACAGTAAAATTTAAGAACAGTTAAGACCATCTAAAACAATTTATTTATTATTATATTATCATCATCATCAAGGTGGCTCATAGATTTAAAACACACATTACAGTAAAATTTAAGACAGTAATAACCATTTAAAATACAATTTATTTGTTTTTATTTGTTATTATGATTTATTATTATTATTATCAAGGCAGCTCATAGATTTAAAACAAACACACATTACAGTAAAATTTAAGACAGTTAAAACCATCTAAAATACAATTTATTTGTTATTATTTTTAATTATTTCCAGGAAATTAAAGTGGTGTCAGCCTAGGATTATTTCTGCAATACAGTTGCTTCCTTGGTTTCCTTGGTGCAGTGGAGGCCAGGGTTTGGATTCTGGTTCAGCCATGGAAACCCACTGTGTGACCTTAGTATCATAGTATCATAGGCTATGACCGCACCACTGAAATGATCCAGTTTGACACCCCTTGAACTGCCATGGTTCCATGCGATGCAATTTAGGGGATTCTAGTTTTCTGAGATATTTAGCCTTCTCTGTCGGAGAGCTCTGGGGCCACAACAAAGTACAGGTCCTAGAATTCCATAGCATTGAGCCACAGCAGTTAAAGCAGTGTCAAACCGGATTGTTTCTGTGGTGCAGATGCAGCCAATGATTCTAAGGTCAACATTCTGGTACCACTGCAAGAACTGCAATTCGAAGGCTTTCACGGGTGGCATCCATAGTTTTTTGTGGGTTTTTCGGGCTATGTGGCCATATTCTGGAAGAGTTTATTGCCTGCATCTGTGGCTGGCATCTTCAGAGGTTGGTGGCATGGAAGAGTGTGGAATATATATACACGTATCTGTGGGACCCTTGTTTGGGAGGAAGTGGTTTTCATGTTAATGGTGGAGCAGTTTGTGTGGTGTACTGTGTTGAATGGCAAAGCCATACAACTCTTCTCCAGGCTTTGCCACCCAACACACAAACTAACTCCACCATTATAAACCCACAAACCATTTCCTCCCAACCAAGGGTCCCACAGGTATATGAGATCACACTCTTCCATGCCACCAACCTCTGAAGATGCCAGCCACCGATGCAGGCAAAACGTCAGGAATAAATTCTTCCAGAACACGGCCACGTAGCTCGAAAAACCTACAAAAAAAACTATTGTGCCCAGAATTCCATAGCATTGAGCCATGGCTTTAAAGTAGTGACAAACCAGATTATTTCTGCAGTGTGGATGCAGCCCAAGGTACCTTCCTAGTGATTTTGCTCCAACTGCAGAAATAAAGCTTTATTTTTTTCCCCCCACCCATAGTAGGACTGATTCAATAAGTTGCGGGGAGAGTTCAACTAGTTCTTGACAGTATATAAAGAGAACTTGTAGCACTTTTGAGACTAAGGAGTTTATCACGTGGGAGGAATTTATCTCAACTTCGAAAGAAATGGAAGTGAGGCCAGTTCGGAATTGAGTAAATTCGCTAGTTCAGCGAATTTACGTGATTGTGTATTGACACTGCATTGCATTCAGAACTGCCCGAAATTGCCTCCCAGTGCCCGAGATTGCGTGTGATAGTTTCTCACGCAATCACGCGAAACTCCACAATTGCGTTCGGAAGGACTTCCCTTTGCCCGAAAATGTGTGTGATCAGCTTTCACGCCATCACGCAAAACCCCATGATTGCGTTCAGATTGCCATTGGATTATACTTCCAATTCCCTTAGTGTGATAAACTCCTAAGTGAAAGGAAGAAGTTTGGCAGCATGAGCTTTCATAGACTTCAGCCTACTTCCTCAGATGCATAATGCATATTCCTCATAATGCACCTAAGGAAGTAGACTGACGTCTGCTAGAGAGCTCTGGTGCCACAATTAACTACAATTTCCAGGATTCCCTAGAAGTGAGCCAGGGCATTAAGTGGCCTCAAACTGGATTATTTCTGCAATGTGTTTTGAACCCAGTGTGGAGTCAAAGGCTTTCATGGCCGGCATCCATAGTTTTTTATGGAGCTTCCGGGCTATGAAGATGTCAGCCACAGATGGTGGCGAAACATCAGAAAGGAACTCTTCTAGAACATGGCCCCATAGCCCGAAAGCTCTACAAAAAACTATGTTTTGAACCCCTTGCAGGCTTATTATTTTACAAATCTACAGTTCCCAGAATTCCCTAGCATTGAGCAGGGCAGTTAAAGCGATGTCAAACTGGGTTATTTCTGCAGTGCAGTTTGGACCTGTGTCTTTGTTGTTGTTTGCCTTCCATTCGTTTCCGATGTTGCAGGATTTTCTTCAGAGGGGACCTGCCACAGCCATCCTCTGAGGCTGAGAGAGTGTGACTTGCTCAGGATAACCCAGTGGGTGATAAATAGATAGATAAATAATTAAGATAGAAATATAACTACTGCAATAAGTACATTTTCAGCCTTATGCCTATTGCTTGTAAGCATTATTCTAAGTATAACCTTTCAGTATAATCAGGTTGTTTGCTCACATTTGGAAAAAGAACTGAAGCAAAAGGCACGGAAATAGGCCAATAATTAAAAGTTTGGCAATTCCCTGTTTATCTTCGAAATGCTCTTTCCAGCTCACTAACCAGGCAGAGTTTATTAGCAGTGAGGTGAAGGACAGGTCTCTCATCTAATCTTATCGCTGGACATTAACCTCCAACATGTCAGGTTTACTAATGGACTCGGGTGAGAGGAAGGGAGAAACCAAGTCAGCAGTTTTGGGGATTTATTTGGTAAGGTCCTTAAGAAATTCTCTAGTACAGTAGTGGTGTGTGTATGGAGGAGCTGCTGATCCAAAAGCAAAACAACCACCCCTTGCCCTCCATGAGAAAAGGCCAATTACGTTTATTTCTGATCCTTTATTTAAAGTACGGTCAGCTCTCCTTATCTGTTGATTTGAGCATCCACTGCTGAAAAATATTTTTAGGAATATATACATTCCAAAGAATAGACCTTGATTTTACCATTTTATATGAAGAGAAGTGACCAGTGGGGCCCCATAGGGTTCTGTCCTGGGTCCAGGACCATTCAACATCTTTATCAAGGACTCAGATGACAGAATAGAGGACATGCTTATCAATTTTGCAGATGACACCAAATTAGGAGGAGCAGCAAATACTCCAGAGGAGAGGATCAAAATTAAGAATGACCTTAATAGATTAGAAAGCTGGGCCAAAACTAACAAAATGAACTTCAACTGAGAGAAATGTAAGATACTGCACTTATGTAATGAAATGCATAGGTATAGGATGGGGAAAACCTGGCTGAATGAGAGTACGTGTGAAAGGGATAGGGGTCCTGGTAAACCATATGTTGAACATAAGCCAACAGTGCGATGTGGCAGCTAAAAAGGCCAATGCAATTCTAGGCTGCCTCGACAGAAGTATAGTCCCTAGATCAAAGGAAATAATAGTGCCACTCTATTCTACTTTGATCAGGCCTCACCTGTGTCCAGTTCTGGGCACCACAATTCAAAAAGGACGTGGAGAAGCTAGAACGTGTCCAGAAGAAGACGATCAAAATGGTGAAGGGCCTGGAAACCATGCCTTAGGGAGCTGGGGATGTTTAGTCTGGAGAAGAGAAGGGTAAGAGGTGATATGATAGTCCTATTTTAAGTATTTGAAGGGATGCCACCTCGCATGCTCTGGTACTCTGGGAGGAACCTGCTACAAGCCATGAAGACCAGGCTGTCGCAGACCTCTCAGAGGGCCCTTTCAGCTATCGCTCCCAGGCTGTGGAACGACCTGCTGGACGAGATGTGTCTTATTACGACTCTGGATGGCTTTAAAAAAGCCGCAAAGACGCATCTCTTCCAGCAGGCCTTTCCGGATAGTGGTTAATCCTCCCGGTCTCCAATGATACTTACCTAGCTTTCCTGGCCATATATCAGATGTCCTCAGACTCCCCAAGAATGACGATTTTAATATATTGTATTGTCATACTGATATTGTTTTAACTCGTACTGATATTGTTTTAACTCTGTGCTAGTTTAATTTCATTTTAAGGGGTGGGAGATAGGGATTGGGTCGTTACTTTTAATTGTATTTGTCTTTTACTTGTTGTACCCCACCCCGATTGCTTATTCAGAGGGACGGGTTATAAATAAAATTATTATTATTATTATTATTATTATTAGTCATATTGAGGAAGGAGCAAGCTTGTTTTCTGCTGCTCCAGAGAATAGGACACAGAACAATGGATGCAAGCTCCAGGAAAAGTGATTCCACCTGAATATTAGGAAGCCCTTCCGAGCTGTTCGGCAGTGGAACACACTCCCTCGGAGAGTGATGGGAGTCTCCCTCTTTGGAGGTCTTTAAGCAGAGGCTGGATGGCCACCTGTCAGGGATGCTTCGATTGTGCGTTTCTGCAGGGCAGAGGGTTGGACTGGAAATCCTTTATGGTCTCTTCCAACTCTAGGATACAAGGGATACCATTTTATTTTGTTGTTAACTGCCCTTGAGTTGATCTAGAGTGACCCATGGCAACCCTGAGGATGAAACATCTCCAAGATGCCCTCTTCTCCACTGCTCTGCTCAGGTCTTGCAAAGTCATATCCGTGATGTCCCTTAAAAGTCCATCCATCTAACCTGCAGCCTTCCTCTCTTTCTACTTCCCTCCACCTTTCCTAGCATTATTGTTTCTTCTAATGAGCCCTGCCTTCTCATGATGTGTCCAAAGTACAACTTCAGCTTCATCATCCTGGCTTCCAGGGAGGTTTTCTGCTTGATCCACTCTAGGACCCATTTGTTTGTCTTTTTGGCTGTCCATGGGATCCTCAGCACTCTTCTCCAGCATCACATCGCAAATAAATGGATTTTCTTCCTATCTTCTTTCTTAACTATCCGGCTCTAACATCCATCCGTGGCAATAGGGAATACAATGGCTTGTATGGTCCTAACTTTTGTGCTCAGTTGTATATCTTAGCATTTTAGGATCTTCTCTAGTTCTTTCATAGCCGCCCTCCCCATTCTTGATCTTCTTCTGATTTCCTGGCTGCAGTCCCCATTCCTATCAATGTTTGATCCCAGGTATAAGAATTCTTTTACAGTTTCTATTTCCTCAGTGTCTAGGTTGAATTTGTGTAGTTTCTCTGTGGTCATTAGTTTTGTTTTCTTCAACTCAAAGGCACACAAGAACAACCGAACAACAAACTTTGTACCACCATTTCGGGTATCAATCAATCAGTCAATCAATCAATCATCCAAAAGCTCTGGACGAAAGAAGCTCATCATTCCTCTCCCATTTGCTAGGAGCATCTTCCACAAGTGGGACAGTGGTGAAGTCTATTTTCTCTGGAATTAGTGAATGCTGAACGTTTCCCAAAGCTCTGAAGTGTTTGGTTTGTTGATTTTTTAAAACTACATCTCTTAGGAAACTCCAGGCAGAAATGGTCAAAGTTCTATTTTTCAGGCTTTACATTTTCCTAAACATCATCCACACTGCAGAACCCATACAGTTTGACACCACTTTACCTGCCATTGTTCAATACTATGGAATTCTAGGAACTATCATTTCTTGTGGCAACAGAGCAAAGCTCTATGCAAGGGACACCATTTTACTAAGCCACTGCATTTAATGGACTCTTTCATACAAGGCTAAATTGGAAGTATAATTTAAGGTCAATTTGAATGCAATCATGGGTTTTACGTTATTGCGAATTAACTCTTCGCACGCACATTCGGGCAAGAGGGAAGCCAATTCGAATGCAATCATGGGTTTTACATTATTGCGAATTAAAGCTTCGCATGCAAATTCAGGCAGGAGGGGGTTATTTTCGGGTAATGGGAAGTAATTCCGAACGGAGCAGGGGTTCATGTAAATTCGCTAAACAAGCGAATTTACATAAATCCGCATTGGCTCCATTCGGAGTTGGGAGAAATTCCTCCCCGTTTGAAAGAGTCCAATGGGTCTTGGGCATCCACATATTTTGTTATCCATGGAGGGCTGGATAGGTCCTGGAACCAAACCCCAGTGGATACCAAAGGCCCACTGTAGATAGACTGAAATCCTGGCTTTTAAGAATTACCCAAGCCTTCTGCAAGCAAGAAGAGCCCTCCCTTCAACCACCATCTTGAGGGGGAGAGAAAGGCAGGCCAGCTCCAACAGGCTTTGCGTGAAAAGAAGAAGAGCTCCCCCTCCATTAACCATCTTGAGGGAGAGAAAGGCAAGCCAGCTCCAACAGCCCTTGCCTGAAGGGAATAAGAGCCCTCCCTCCAGTCCATCTGCCTTGGTCCAGGCTGGACTTTCCCCGTTCCCCACCACCATCCCTTTCTCCTTTTGTGTCGTGTCTTTTTAGATTGTAAGCTTGAGGGCAGGGAAATGTCTAATTAACAAATTGTAAGCCGCTCTGATAGCCTTGGCTGAAAAGCGGGGTATAAATAAAAATTATTATTCTTATTCTTATTATTATTATTATTCTCATTGCTTTCTAAATCAATTCCCCCATTGAAATCCGCCCCAAGGGCCCTAGTATTTTGGGTAGCATTACGTGGCAAAGTGGCTAAATGTCAGTACTGCCGCCACTCACTCACAGCCACAAGGTTGTGAATTCAATCCCAGCCAGGTGCTCCAGGGTCGACTCAGCCTGGTATCATCCTGAGGTCACTAAAATGAGTATCCGGCTTGTACTTAGCTTACACACTGTAAACTGCTTAGAGACTGCTGTGTTCTGTATGGAGCGGTATAGAAATGTAGCTGCTATTGCTATTGCTAACATCTAGGATGAGAAAAGTGACAGAATAAAATGTGGTCACATTGCATGTTCCTTTAATAGTTTTGATAAACTTACTTCATATAGGAGTTTATCACACGGGAGGAAGTTCTCTCAATTTCGAATGGAGCCAATTTGAATTCACGTAAATTCGCTAGTTTAGTGAATTTACGTGAATTCTAATTGCGTTCGGAATGCGTTCAGAATGACTTCCCATTTCCCGAAAATGACCCCCATTCCCAAAATTGCGTGAGATACTCTAATATGCAATTACCGGTAAGTGAAACCCCATGATTGCGTTCAGAATGACTTCCCATTGCCTGAAGTTGTGTGAGATACACTCATACGCAATAACGTGAAACCCCATGATTGCGTTCGGATTGCCATTGCATTATACCTCCGAATTCCGTCGTATGATAAACTCCATAGTGGAGTATTTGTTGTCTTTTAGATGTTGGATCGGTGCTGCAATTGTATATTCTGCATGGCAGGAGTTGGACTTGACAGCCCTTGTGGTCTCTTCCAACTTTTTGACTCTATGGAGTTTATCAGATGGGAGGAATTTCTCTTTATTTCGAATGGAGCCAATTAGAGCCAATTGGAATTCACATGAATTCACTAGTTTAGCGAATTTACATGAATTCCAATTGCGTTCGGAATGCATTCAGAATGACTTCCCATTACCCAAAAAAGACTGCCCATTGCCCAAAATCGTGTGAGATGCTTTAATACGCAATAACGTAAAACCCATGATTGCGCTTCCCTTTTGCCAAAAATTGTGTGAGATACTTTAATACGCAATAACATGAAACCCCATGATTGTGTTCAGATTGCCATTAGATTATACTTCCGATTTCCATTGTCTGATAAACTCCTATGATTCCAGCTCCCATCGGCTCCAGAGAACACAGTCAGTAGTCAATGATGATGGGAGCAGGAACGCCACAAAATCAATGAGCCATCAGTTTAGGGGCTCAGGAGGACAGAAAAATAAGTTATTAACAACCAAAACCCATGCATAATATTCTAAAATGTGGTATCTAGCTAGGCCGAGGAACATGTGCTACTATTCCAGATGGTGTTTGGCTCAGTGGCAAAGGAACATGGGAATTGCAATCCAGCAACATGTGACGGCTGAAGTTTCCTCATCTTCCTTCCTATCATGCGACTGCATTGTGCCAAATCTTCCAGGACCGTGCAAAATGTTATCGCTGAAGTGTGTGCCTGAGTGGGAGGGAGACGTGACCGTTAGACCCCGTAAACCTGTTTACATGGAAATGGTCTTAGTTAGCAATTATACAACAACTTCCAAGTAAGAGCTGGTGTGTTGGCGGATTTGGGTGGGATCGGGAAAGACCTAAACACCAATCGTCAGGGAGATCAGGGCAGGTGAAACAGGCTGGACTCTCAACTATATAAAGATCCACAGCTGCAAACTCAAACACAGTTCAGCAGTGACTATCTCCTTTTAATTGATTCCTCAGGTAAGAATTACACAGTCTATTATATATATATATATATATACGTATGTATTATACACATACCGTATATACTTGACTATAAGTCAACTTTATGTATAAGTCAAGGGCAAGTTTGGGGTCCAAAATTATGCATTTTGATATGACCTGTGGATAAGTTGAGGGGAAAACTTAGGGGCATATAACAAAAGAGGGGCATATAACAAAACGGAGGGAGGACTGTATGTTTCAAAGCAAAACAATGTCAAAGAACTTACAAAATTCTGGCAGACATAATTCTTTGTGCTCAATCTTAAGACTGGATGGATGAGACGTAGAGGGGGGTCGATGTTTCCAGGACAGATTATACTCTTGCCTTTCACCAGGGGATGGTTCCTTCTTTTAAATAAGAGTTAAGATACAGTACTTACATTGACCCGTGGATAAGTCGACCCAGGTTTTTTGGGTAAAAATTTTGACCTAAATTTCTAGACTTATACATGAGTATATACAATACAGTCCTCCCTCTGTTCTCGTGGACTTGGGATCCTCGCCCCTTGGTTATCCATGAGAGATGAATGGAAGGAGTTAAAATGGGGTGTGCCTCCATTCAAACCAATAGGGCTTGAATATGTACAGTTTTTCATTTTTGCAAGGAGGTCTGGAATGGATCCCCTGCAAAAACGGAGGGAGTACTGTATACATAATAATATTTTTTTTTTGTCTTTAACCACCCTCAAGACAGTCTTAATTCATAGCAACCCTGTAGATGAGACATCTCCAAGACATCCTACCCTCCACTACTCTTCTACAGGTTCATACCTGTGACCCGCTTAATCGAGTCCATCCAAGTAGCATGTGGTCTTCCTCTCTTTCTAATTCCCTCCACATTTCCTAGCATTATTGTCTTTTGTAATGAGTCATATCTTCTCATGATGTGACCAAAGTACGACAGCCTCAATTTAGTCATCTTTGCCTCCAGGGAAATTTCAGGCTTGATCTTTTCTAGGACCAACCTCATTTTGCTGTCCACGGGATCCTCTGCACTCTTCTCCAGCACCACATCTCAGATGCACTTTTTCTCTTTTTGTCCATTTTCTTAACTGCCCAGCTCTCACATTCATACATAGTGATGAGGAATACTATTGCTTGTATGATTTTGATTTTTGTATTTAGCGGTATATCTTTGGCCTTTAGGAGCTTTTCTACTTCTTTCATAGCTGCCCTCCCATTCTTAGTCTTCTTCTGATAGCTTGACTGCAGTCCCCGTTCTGATCTGTGGAGAGCATTACATGGGGAAAATCAGGCATTTTCCCAGGAAAGCTGCACAATCTCAGCAAAGATTTTCAGATAATGTTGTGATCCAAGGGGGCTTATCCTGGGAAAATGTTTGTGCAACCTTGCCTGACCACTTCGCCCCCTGGGAACCATTTTGTTTCTCCATATTCTGTTCTAACAATGGCTTCTTGTCCTAAGTACAGATTTCTCATCAGGACTATTACATATGTCGGCACTCCCATGTCTCTGGACTCTTTCAAATGGGGAGGAATTTCTCCCAACTCCGAATGGAGCCAATGCAGATTCATGTAAATTCGCTTGTTTAGCGAATTTACATGAACCCCTGCTCCGTTCGGAATTACTTCCCATTACCCGAAAATAACCCCCTCCTGCCCGAATTTGCATGCGAAGCTTTAATTCGCAATAACGTAAAACCCATGATTGCATTCGAATTGGCTTCCCTCTTGCCCGAATTTGCGTGCGAAGAGTTAATTTGCAATAACATAAAACCCATGATTGCATTCGAATTGACCTTAAATTATACTTCCAATTTAGCCTCGTATGAAAGAGTCCTGGGAGATGGCTAGAGATCAGAACAAAAATAAAATTAAAATTAAAATTAAAAAATGAAGCCCTGGTCCAAAACACATTGCAGAAATGATCCAGTTTGAGAACGCTTTTATTGCCCTGGCGCCATGCTAAGAATTCTGGGAACTGTAGTTTTGTGAGACATTGAGCCTTCTCAGACAAGAGCTCTGGTACCACAACTAACTATGATTGCCAGGATTTCTTAGCACTGAGCCAGGGCAGTTAAAGTGGTATCAAACTGGATTATTTCCACAGTGCATTTTGGACCTACTCTATGTTGTACCAACTGCACCTGTTGAATTCCAGCCTGTTCTTTTGGATCTGGGAGAGGAGTGGCCCTTAGGAAACACAAGATAGAGGCGCGAACTAGTATGAGATTGAACATGATTTGTGATTGGTAGATCAATAGAGAATACAGAGTTTATCACATGGGAGGAATTTCTCTCAATTGCGAATGGAGCCAATTCACAATTACGTGAATTTGCTAGTTTAGCGAATTTATGTGAAATCTGATTGTGTTTGGAATACGTTCAGAATGACTTCCCATTTCCCAAAAATGACCCCCCCCCATTGCTCGAAATTGCGTGAGATACACTCATTCGCAATAACGTGAAACCCAATGATTGCGTTCGGATTGCCATTGCTTTATACCCCCAAATTCCGTCGTATGATAAACTCCTAAGTGGGACTTGTAATAAAATGTTGGCTGCATCCACACTGCAGAAATAATCCAGTTTGACACCACTTTAATTGCCATGGATCAATACAATGGGATTCTGGGAATTGTAATTTTGTGAGGCATTTAGTCTTCTCTGCTAGAGAGCTCTGGTGCCACAGAACTCCATAGCATAGAGTCGTGGCAGTTAAAGAGGTGTCAAACTGGATTATCTCTGCAGTGTGGATACAGCAGAAATACATCTTTTTGGGACACTCCATTCTATGCCCCCCCCTTTGATTTTTGGTCCCTTCCCAAACAGGTGGGCAGCATTCCCATCAACAACTGAGGATGCTCCTTGGGCTGTCTTTTTGTGGCTGGCGGAGAGCTTTGAGAATCTCTCCCAAAAGTATTTTATACTTCTGCAAACTTTGGGAGTCCCCTTCCCATGGATGCCGATTCTGTAAACTTTTTTTTCCCACTCCAAAAAGGTTTTGTAGTTCTGCAAGCCTCTCTCAAGGTTGCCAACTGTCCTTTTCGCTTGTGGATTGTGCAGCCTTTTATTTAGCACAGATACCTCAAGAACCGCAGTTTTCCATCTACTTAAAAAAAGAGGGATACAAAAACATTTCTAGTCCTTCTGAAAAACTTGGGAATCCCTGTAATGAAATAAAAAGCGGGAAGAAAAACTCAGTGATAGGTGTGCCTTACGTTGGAAATGACCTGAAGGCGTGCAATACCAAAGAGTGAAAAGTGTGTGTGATACAGAGAAGGATTGGTACTGTCTTCTTTGGACTCTTTCAAACGGGGAGGAATTTCTCCCAACTCCGAATGGAGCCAATGCGGATTTATGTAAATTCGCTTGTTTAGCGAATTTACATGAACCCCTGCTCCGTTCGGAATTACTTCCCATTACCCGAAAATAACCCCCTCCTGCCCGAATTTGCATGCGAAGCTTTAATTCGCAATAATGTAAAACCCATGATTGCATTCGAATTGGCTTCCCTCTTGCCCGAATTTGCATGCGAAGCGTTAATTCGCAAGAACGTAAAACCCATGATTGCATTCGAATTGACCTTAAATTATACTTCCAATTTAGCCTTGTATGAAAGAGTCCTTTGCCTCCCTTCACAATCTCTTCCCATCATCTCTTTCCTCCAGAAAATCGACAAGCCCTTGGACTGTAGCGAAATGAAGGTCTTTGTCCTAGCAATCCTGCTGGTCAGCATCTGCTGCCTTGAAGGTACGGTTGTAAAATTTAAACATACTTCCCAGGCTGCATCCACACTGCAGAAACCATCCAGTTTGATACCACTTTCACTGCCATGGCTCAATGCTATGGAATTGTAGTTTGTTATGCACCAGAGCTCTCTGACAGAGAAGGCTAAATATCTCATACAATGACACTTCCAGAGTACCACAGCATTGAGCCTCGACAGTTAAAACAGTGTCAAGCTGGATTGTTTCCGCAGTGTAGATGCAGCCCTAGTGAGTCTGTCTCACTCAAGAGCTTGGAAAACTTATTTTTTGGACTGCGGTACTAAGACTCTAAGGCAATGAACCTTGGACTTTTAGTACATAAAGTAGGTACTCTACCACTGAGCTAAATGGCTCTTCAAATTTTTTGGATGTTAGATAACAATTTGCTAACAAAGTACAATAAGAACCAAAACCCACAAAACAGTGATAACTTTATGGGGTCAATCCAAATGCACAAAATAGGTGCACCTTTGCCTGATGAAGAAACTAGTCAAGCTTTGAAAGCTTGCTACATGTATTTTGTGCATTTTGCTTGGCCCCGTAAAGGTATGTTGTGTGGATCTGTACTTTGCTATATGGCCAAAAGTGCTACCCTTGACTATGTTTCCTGAATTTGTTAACAGCTGCAAGTCTGTATTTATGTTTCTGTGTTCAGTTGCTCTCTGTCTTCCTCTTTCCTCCTCCTCCTTAAAAAATGTGAATACATACAAGCGGATGAGGAAAATAAAAACGATGATGGTGTCATGGACATGAAACAGCATCAGCTTCAGAGCTTGGAAAGATTCTTGTTTGATCTATAGCTCCCAGACCCCCATAGCTAATATAGAGAGTGAAGGATTTGGGGAGCTAAGAAATTCTGGGGGACTCTGGAAGTTGTATTTCAAAAAAGTAACTTATTTCACCAGCTTTACACTTCTTTTGGTGCCTTGTTTATGCTTTAGACCACCTTCAGATGTATTTTATGTATCCAGATGTATGTATCTAATGCCTTTAGATGTATTTTAAGGAAAGCCAGAGAGTAGAAAAGAGAGAGAGAGAGAGAGACTGTGTGTGCATACACATAAGTGTGAGCACATATATGTGTGTCCACACAAACATATATTTACAGATATGTCCTCATGTATTGGTGTAATGGTTTGAGTGTTGGAGTATGGCTCTGGAAACCAGGGTTTGAATCCTGGTTCAGCCATGTAAACCAACTACGTGACTTTGGGCAAGTCATGCTCTCTCAGGGGCTAAACAGATAGGCAAAAAGAGGTGCTTTCAGGCTGGCTTGAAGGTGTGGCATTTAGATGACACCATGCCTTGAAGCCAGCAGGAAAGTGCCCTCTAGGCGCCTTATGCAGAGAGAAGCCGTTTCAAAAAGAGTTTTTTTTTTCTGCTTCTTTCTGGCTTGAAGCCATGTCACGTGATCATGACATAAGCACTCCAGCTGTCTTGGGAGCCAGTGGTGCGGTTGGTGGGGTTTCAATGTAGCTTCAGAAAAGGCAGCTTCAAGCCATTTTTTCCTGCCCATCTGTTGTGCCCCTCAGTCTCAGAGGATGGAAATGGCAGACCTCCTCTGAACAAACTTGCTGAGAAAACCCTATGATAAGGTTCACCTTATGACTGCGTTGCCTTCTTTTTTCCATCTTTGCAGGTGCTCTTGTGAAACGCCAGGCAGAAACCCAGTCCGAGATCCAGGCTCTTCAAGAAAAATTGCAACAATATGCCCAGGGCATGTCCCAGTACTTTTCTACTGAGCTGTTGGCAGAAGAGAAGATAGAACAATTAAAGGCACATGGACAGTATGGGCTGTTTTTCTATCTACAGAGGGGGGCAGATGTGTTGGGGGAGGGCTGGGGTTATGTCAGGGGTCTAGCAACTGGGTGAGTGGGGGAATGAAGTCATTGCTATCCAAGTTCAAATTCTTTCCTGCTCCCCACGAAATTTTCCTTTGGTCTCCAAATTTGCAGAGAAATGAGACATTGGACTCTTTCATACGAGGCTAAATTGGAAGTATAATTTAAGGTCAATTCGAATGCAATCATGGGTTTTACGTTATTGCGAATTAACTCTTCGCACGCAAATTCGGGCAAGAGGGAAGCCAATTCGAATGCAATCATGGGTTTTACGTTATTGCGAATTAAAGCTTCGCATGCAAATTTGGGCAGGAGGGGGTTATTTTCGGGTAATGGGAAGTAATTCCGAACGGAGCAGCGGTTCTTCCGAACGGAGCAGGGGTTCATGTAAATTCGCTAAACTAGCGAATTTACATGAATCCGCATTGGCTCCATTCGAAGTTGGGAGAAATTCCTCCCGTTTGAAAGAGTCCATTGAAAATGACCCATATGTAGACCTCTGCATTTGCTGTGCTCGTATTCCCCTGGTCACTTTGCTGGCTATTCAAAAAAGACACCTAAACTGTATTTCTGTAGTGGCAGAATTCAAAGATATAGCCATGTTAGTCTATAGAATCATAGAGTTGGAAGAGACCACAAAGGCCATCCAGTCCGACCCCATTATACCATGCGGAAAATCACAATTGATGCGTCCCCAATAGATGGTCATCCAGCCTCTGCTTAAAGACCTCCAAGGAAGGAGATTCCACCACGGTCTTGTAGCATCTTTGAGGCTAACTGAAAGAAAGAAGTTGGCAGCATGAGCTTTTGTAGACTAAAATCTGCTTCCAAATGCATCTGAAATACATATTGTATTTCTATAGTATGCAAAGGGATCTTGGAGCACCTTTGAAACCAGGATTATTCAAAAGATAAAAAGAATCCAGGAGGAATCTGGGTTGAATTTCCATTGTTCGCACGCATCCTGAATGCACCTGATTAAGTGGGGGGGGGGGGGGGGGAGCTATCAAAAAACTCACTTAATCTGGGTTAATTGATATTAGGAGGTTTACATAATTGGCAGTGTGAATAACTGACCAAAATAGATCCGGGATAAAACTTGGCATGCCTTGAACATGTTCTGAGTGCATTTCCATTGTTGACTCCATCTTTATGCAAATGCTTGCTCATGTGAACAACCAATCTTGCAGAGATGCGCATTGACACCGTTCCGTAGTATGAATAACAAACCCAGAATGTGTGAATGAGATGATTTGCATCGTCACGCTAAAAAAACAAACTCGGAGTCTGAATGACCCCTGAAAGAAAGAATTTGGTAACATGAATTTTTGTAGACTTAAACCTACTTCCTCAGATGCATGTTTAGGCTGAGGAAGCAGGCTTAAAGCTACAAAAGTTCATGCTACCACCTTGAGTCCCTATACCAGGAGGAAGGCAGGGTATAAATAAATAAATAATTTTGGGGAAAATGTTTGCAAAACAGTTTTTTAACCTCTGTGGGCCCTAGGCGTCCTCTAAATGAATGCCTTCCATGCCCCCTCAAGTTCATTCTGGGGGTATTTGGAACCATAACCCTGGAGTCCAGAAAAATGGTGCTGGGGAGCCACATGGAGCCCACAGGCCAAACTTTGCCCACCTCCAACTTGCAAGGATCCTCCAGCTTGGGAATACTTGCTTCTTTGTTCCTGACAAAAATCCTTGGTATCTGAAATGTATGTTTAAACATATGTCTACATGTTTGTGGAAAAGACTAGTAAAGAGCCATTCCTGGTTTAGATGGACCTTTGGTCTGATCCAGCAGGGCATTTATTGTAATGTTACATAGGCCAAGATAGTTAGGAATAGAACTTCCATGATTGGTAGCACTCAATCTTGGGGCTGTTTTGTGTTGGGGGGGTCTCATTGTGCTTTATTGGGAAACAGAGTGTTGGATTAGATTGAATTCACTGTCTGCTCCACATTTTTTTTTCCAAATGCAGGTCACTTGTTCAGCAGGCCCAAGAACACCTGCAACCTTTGGCTGACCAAATGAGGGATAGTTTAACTCAGTTCTTTGCAACTTTGCAAGAATCTGTCAAGAAAGCTACATCGTAAAAAGCAGGCTTTTCTCAAAAATCTTCAGGACCTTCCCACCAAGAATGAGAGCAGGCGAACTCTAGTACCTATCCTACATCAAGACTGCGTGTGTCTGGATTTGTGTTTGGTTGCAATAAAGGCAAAACTTTCCTTGGTCTATAACAGGGCATGTGTCTGTTGTTTTATTTGGGCACAACTGGATGTGACTTTTAGACACTATGTGCTGTACAAGTTTTTCAGCTCCGGATCAAGAGTTTGTGTGGCTGTTTCTGAACTGATATAATTATGTATGGTAAAAGTGGGCCTAGCCAAGTAATTCCACATATACCAGAGATGGACAAAATGTGACTCTTACAATACTGTTAGACTGTACCTCCCATAACCCCTCACCATTGGCCATGTGAGCAAGGACTGATGTTAAGGTGTAGTCCAGCAACATCTGGAGGACTGCAAGTTGCAACACCCATAAAAAAAAATCACAGTGTTTGGGCCTAAGCCCAATTGCCAGCCCAACTAGAACAGCCCCATTGAATTAATTGCTGGATTCCATTGATTCAATGGGTCTACACTAGCTGGGACCAGCAATTTAGACCCTGGAGTGCTACAGGCCATGCTGGCTGAGGGATTCTGGAGGCTTTGGACCAAAAACGTAATCTTGCCAAGTTCTGGACCCATGTTCATCATCCAAAATATATACTCTGAACATCACCTCACTTCTTGGTTTTTTGGCATTGTCACAGCTAACCTCTTTCACTAGTGCCTATTGACAACTCTAACATACTTACCGCTTGATCTCCTAGAGCAGTGATTCCCAATCCTGATTCTACAAATAATTTGGACTTCAACTCCCAGAAGCCCCAGTCAGCATGGCCAATGGTCAGGGTTTCTGGAAGTTGGTCCAACAACATCTGGACAGTCAATTGTTGAGAACCACTCTTCTAGACCTCTGGTTTCCAGCTATGGGTACAAAAACAGTTGGATTAGGCAAAGATCTCTTGCTGGACCAGAACAGTGGTCCAACCAGTGCAGCCAACCAAAGGTCTCTAAAATAAAGACTGGAGAATTACTTTTGTGCACAAAAACTCCCAGAATTCCCAGTCCTGCATGGCCACTGGGGGATTCTAGAATTATTGTCCAAAAAAGTTTGGTTTCCTAAGCTTTACTCCAGAAAGTTCACAAAGCGTTTCCTTTCCGATTCGCTTCAGTGATTCGAATTAAGTGGGAACCATGGTGGCTTAAACCGCATCATTTAGAATCACAATCCGATTTAAACCATGGTGGGAACAAGGTCTCTGATTCCTTTTCCCACTCCCACCTTTCCTCTGAGAGCAGAAGTGGAAGCAGCCCAGGGAGTAGCCATCATGGACAGAAGGAGATATATCATGGGGAAATAATCCTAGAATAACAGCAGAAGGGAGAGGCACACGATGTTGGTTATCCCCAAGTTGTCCCCCACTTTAAATAGTCTGGATAGCCTTGGCACCAGCCTACCCCAGGCTGAAAATGCTGCTGTTCAATGCCAGGCTGGGTGAATGGGAAAACATATTTGATCCAGGACTTGATCAACAGTATCCCTTCCTGAACTAGCTGAGTTTATTTTGGCAGTGATCTTGGCAGCGGTGTTAAGAGTCCCTTTGCTTTCTTAGTGGGGGACTTCAACTTGGGAATTTCAACATCTGTGTGGAGACGGCTTTGTCGGGAGCAGTTCATGTTACCCTAAAAGTGAGGGAGAGGAAGTTGGGGGTCAGCCTCTCCTTGAAATTTGGGGGAAATTATAGCTCAAAAGAAAGCCTGCAAAAGGAGGATAATTTGGGGGATCTTTTCACCAGTGTATACCAGTACTAACTGGCAAGAGACCCCTGTTTCAGTAAATAGAAGGGTTTTATTTAGAAATGTTCAAAAGTGCATGGAAGCATACAAAACCAATACAACCTTAAGACCCAAACAAGGCTATCAGAAAGAAAGGTGTGGAAGGCTGGATAGAGAAGAACTGGAAATTAGGGAGGTCGATAATTACCAGTCCTGAAGATGTCCAGGAAAAGCACTGCCTTGAGTCCCTATATTGGGAGAAATGTGGGATAAAAGTAAATATAATAACAATAATGGAAAATGGAGAGGGGCTTAGATCACAACAGAGGACTCTTTCATACAAGGCTAAATTGGAAGTATAATTTAAGGTCAATTCGAATGCAATCATGGGTTTTATGTTATTGCAAATTAACTCTTCGCACGCAAATTCGGGCAAGAGGGAAGCCAATTCGAATGCAATCATGGGTTTTACTTTATTGCGAATTAAAGCTTCACATGCAAATTCGGGCAGGAGGGGGTTATTTTCGGGTAATGGGAAGTAATTCCGAACGGAGCAGGGGTTCATGTAAATTCGCTAAACAAGCGAATTTACATAAATCCGCATTGGCTCCATTCGGAGTTGGGAGAAATTCCTCCCATTTGAAAGAGTCCAGAGAGTGACGCAGAGCTAGTGAGCAGGATCCTGTGCGATTTGTCCACACATGTGGCTAGAGTACAGGATAGAATCAAATAAATGCAGATCAGGCACTGGCTAACAGTGGTCTTAGGACTTCAGTTCCCATCAGCCCCAGCCACCATGGCCAATGGTCAAAGAATGTGTGGAGCTGTAGTCTAACAATGATAATCTTTTGTGCAGTTCCTTATACAGTATTACAGCTTAGGTCCAAAACACACTGTAGAAAGAATCCACTTTAAGACTGCTTTAAATGACTTGGCTCGGTGCTAGGGAATTCTGGAAACTATAGTTTCTTCTCTGTCAGAAAGCTCTGGTGCCACAATACACTACAATTTTCAGGATTCCCTAGCACTGAGCTAGGGCAGTTAAAGCGGTCTCAAACTGGATTATTTCTTGAGACATTAGACATTTCAATCAGGATTCTGCTACCTATGGTAGCTGGGGGATTCTGGAACTTGTAATCCAAAAGGTAACTCTCCAGGTTCTACTTTATTAATGATAATAATAAATAATTTTTGTTTCTTTCCTGCCTCTCCTCAAGGCTCAAGGCTGGGTATATATATATATATATATATAAAGTGAATCTCTGTGAGGCAGTTTTGTGATGTCCTTGGAAAAAACTCAACTTTGTCAACCTTTGAACAGGACCTAGAGAATTCTGACCTTCAGTGCAAAGAGAATTTGCAAGAGAAGTTTATCTGATGGCATTTGTGTAGCACAGAGGTACATTCAGTTCCCCAAATACTGCCAATGAGATAAGATAAGATATGAAAAGGTGGGCTCTTTTCTATTATATGCGGAAGACTTGTAGGAAAGCAAAATGTTATTGGCTTAAGATTTACACGTTAAAGGTAGATTTTGGAATCTCACCAGAAATGTTTCACTGAGCATTACGGATAGAGAACTGGATCGTAAACGTGGACAATTTGTCCAATATGGAACCAGCAGCCAGATCACTGTTTGCTCAGACCTTAAGGCCAATGGGAAGGGACTGTGGGATTTGCAGCCAAAGCATAACTGGAGAGTCAGCACGCTGTAGTGCTTTGGGTATTGGACTAGGACACTGGGATGTTGTTTGTATGTGTTGCGTACCGTGAAGTCATTTCCGATTTAAAACACCCTGCTAAAGCAGAGCTTTTGTGGGATTTTCTTGACAAGATTTGTTCAGAGGAGGTTTGCCATTACCTTCCTCCGAGGCTGAGAGAGTGTGACTTGCTGCTCAGCCGGTGGGGTTTCATGGCCAAGCTGGGAATCGAACCCTGACCTCCAGAGTCATAGTCCAATGCTTAAACCATGATGCGATGCTTAGACCACCAGAGTTCAAATCCCAGCTTGGCCACAGGATGACACTGAGCAAGTCATACTCTCTCAGCCTCAGAGGAAAGCAATGGCAAATCCTCTCTGAAGAAACCTGCCAAGAAAACCTTGTTATAGATCCATCCAAGGGTCAAAATAAGACAGAAAGTATTTGAAAGTACATAACAACAACAACGAAGGATAGTCCATTCTTGCACCACAAGAAGATACTATTGGAAGGGGACAACTCTTCGGTGGAAAGTGCCACGTTTTTCTTTCGCTGATGCTGGGCAAGGAGGCTCTCTGCTCTTCCGCCCTTTTTAGGGTGACCAAATGTCCTCCTTTCCCAAGACGTGTCCTCCATTTCAGACTTCTCTCCAGGAATTCCTAAACACCCTCCTTTCCCCTATTTTCCATATCCTATATTTGATCCTTCTGTGCGGGAGGAATGTCCAAATGTCCTCTCTTTTGAGCGTGGCTATGGCTGCATCCACACTGCAGAAATAATCCAGTTTGACACCACTTTAATGGCAAAGGCTCAATGCTACATAATTCTAGGAATTGTAGTTCGTTGTGTATATATTTCTTTATTTAGATATGTATATGTTTATTTATTTAGATATATATATATATATATATATATATAAAACATTATATATATATATATATATATTTTAATTTTTAAAAATGTTTTAATTGTTTAATAATATTTTATTGTATTATGGATGGGAGGGATTAACGGGATGTATTTTAACTGTATGTTTTGTTTTTTTATACTGTGTTTCGCTCCTGTTGTAAACCGCCTCAGTCCTGCGGGAGAAGCGGCATATAAATAAAATTTATTATTAATATTCTATAATCTTTTATAGATCCATGAGCTGTTAAGACAGTTAAATAATAAAATAAATAATAATAATAATAATAAAAACTTTATTTATATACCGCCCTTCTGGCATTAGGGCAGCTCACATGATCATTAAAGGCATACAAAAAGGGTACATTGAAACAGAACTAAGTTCTTACAATATGGAAACAAATGACAGCTTGAAAGAACAAAACCCAATTAAAAGATAAAAATGTTTTTTAAAAAAAAAAAAACTTTAAAGCAATACATGTCCACATAGGTATCCCAGAATTCCATAGCACTGAATCAGGGCAGTTAAAGTGATACCAAAATGGATTATTTCTGGAGCCTAAGGAGCATGAATTCACACTTTTAGGAATGTTTTAAGGCTTTTCCTACACTTTTTCGCCCTAAAAAAAGCAGCACCACACTTTACTTCCGCCAGCAACAAACATGGGCGTCTCGCCTCTCTCAACCTTCGAAGCGACATTTCCGCCCTTAGTAAACATGGCCGCCGAGTCCTACTTTTCCCTTGCCCTTAACAAACATGGCGACCCTTTGCCGTTGGGACAGAGGGGCATGAAGCCACTTCCGCCCTTAGAAATCATGGCCGCCAGTTCCTACTTCCGGTTGAGGGCCACTGCCCTTAACAAACATGGCGACCCTTTGTCGTTTTGGCGGCGGTGCATGAAGCCACTTCCGGTGACGTTTCGGTCCTTTTTTTTCCCTTAACTAAGATGGCGGACGAGGCAACCCGGCGTCTGGTGGCGGAGCTGCCGTTGCTGAAGACGAACGCGGGCCCGAGGGAGAAGGAGCGGTGGGTCCAGCGCCTGAAGGAGGAATACCAGGCCCTGATTAAGGTCTGTGGGCCTCTCTCTCCTCAGAAGCAGCTCCTCCAGCTCAACTCTATGGTCAGTCTCTGGCAGAGGGTGATCATAGAGTTTCCCTGGAGGGCCTACAGATTCCTAGAGAGGACATCTGGAGGATGTTGACCATAGAGTTCCCCTGGAGGACCTGGAGATTCCTAGAGAGGAAAAAATGTAGTGTTTGTGTTGCTTTTTGTGTGGTTTTCCCCACTTTGATGGGGGTCCTGTGCCCTTAACCCCAGCCATTGTGGAGAGACAACTGCAATCCAGCCCTGGCTCAGTGCTAGGGGATTCTGGGAACTGTAGTTCTTTGAGACATTGAGCCTTCTCTGTCAGAGAGCCCAGGCGCCACAGCGAACTACACTTCCCAGGATTCCCTAGCACTGAGGTAGGGCAGTTAAAAGCAGTCTTGAAGTGGATTATTCCTGGTCGGGTGTTTTGGACCTTTAACTGTCATGGCTCAATGTTAAGGAATTCTGGGAACTGTAGTCCCATTGTACAACGGCAAGTTTAATAAAGAAAACAAAAGGAGAAGAGAAGATTAAGAGGTGATATGAGAGCCCTGTTTAAATATTTGAAGGGATGTCATATTGAGGAGGGAGCAAGCTTGTTTTCTGCTACTCCAGAGATTAGAACACAGAACAATGGATGCAAACTGCAGGAAAAGAGATTCCACCTCAACATTAGGAGGAACTTCCTTAAAGTAAGGGCTGTTTGACAATGGAAGATTTTATACAGAGGCTGGGTGGCCATCTGTCAGGCGTGCTTTGATTGTGAGTTCCTGCATGTCAAGGGGTTGGACTAGATGGTCCTTGTGATCTCTTCCAACTCTGTGATATTTTAAATCTTTGTAAGCTGTCCCAATTGCATTTTGTAGAGAGGCGGGATATAAATATTATTATTATTATTATTATTATTGTTATTATTCTATGATCATGTCACTGCATTGAACACCAAGGCTGACTTTGTTGACTTGGCTGGATGGGAAAGTATCGGCTTTATTCCCCTCCTGAAGCTGCATGCTCAGTAAGATAGAAGGAGTACACCGTCCTTTGGTCTAGGGCAGTGATTCCCAAACTTTAGTCCTCCGGGTGATTTGTACTTTAACCCCCAAAAGCCCCAGCCAACAGTCATGAATTCTGGGAGCTGAAGTCCAAAACATCTGGAGGACCAAAGTCTGGGAATCACTGGTCTAGGATATATGATAGCTGTGCTCCGCTGCTAGAGTCTCCAAACAAGCTCACAGTGCATTTCTAGGACAATGCAGGGTTGTTGTTATTATTTATTATCATTGTTTCCTACTCTTTTTTCCAGTAGGTGAACCAAAGATGGTCCACAATATGATCCAGAAAAAACTAAATAATTAAAAGCATCGTAAGTCATGATACTAACATACAATTAAAAACATTATCACGTTAAAAAACAAGACCTGGATCAAAACCAAAAACATATCAGTCGAGTCATTGGGGAGTACAGCTCCCTTTGTTCAAAACGTCCTCCTCAGCATCCAGTCAGTTTTATTTTATTTATTTATTTCACTTCCTTGCCACCTTTCTCCCAAAAAGGGACCCAAAGCAGCTCGCAGTTGCCAAAAGAGTATTTGAATAAAAAGATCTTTGCTCTTTCTGGATAAAGAATGGTGTATAAATAAATGCTTTGTATCGGGGATAGGCAGATGTTTAGTTGTTCGTTCTTTCTTTGTTTCTGTAGTATGTGGAGAACAACAAGAATGCTGATAATGATTGGTTCAGACTGGAATCCAACAAGGAAGGCACAAGGTGAGTATATGAGTGAGTGAATGAAAAGGCCAATACAGGATGACCAGGAAGCTGAAGGAACCAGTTGCCAGGCATTTCAGTTCAAAATATCACAGCCTTTCTGATTTATCCTTGTTTGGTACTGAGGTGCCTTCAGGCATCTCCTCCAGGCATTTTGGACCAAAGGGAGAATTTCTGGATTCATAGACTTAGACCCTGGCAGAGCCAGTGTGGCATTGTACTTTGAATGTTGGACTACGACTCTGGATTCGATTCCCAGCTAGGCCATGAAACCCACTGGGGGAACCTTTGGCAAGTCACATGCTCTCAGCTTCAGGGAATGCAGTGGCAAACCTCCTCTGAACAAATCTTGCCAAGAAAACTCTCCTTAGGGTTACCATAAGTCAGAAATGACTTGAAGGTACATGATAACAACAAACCTGTACCCTAACACATCATGGCCTTAGCCTAGACTAGAGGATAATACCGTCACTGAAAACAGAATGTTCTAATCTAAACTGCTACATTGGGTCCAGCTCAGTTTCATGTGGGGTTGGAAAGCCACAGCAAAGAGCAATTTACTAACCACGATATCCACAGGTCGAATTCTCTTTGCCATAAATTCACTCACTAGCTAGGCTTAGGCAAACCTCTCACTCACACTCAATCCCTGCCTTCAGTTGTCAGATTATAATACATTTTTTCCAGTGATGAAGGGGAGGGATCCTTTGAGCAGGTTGGTTTCCTTCTTTCGCTCCAATAGGCAGGGATTGAAGCTGCAGAGGGATGTCCTAGAAGGGAACCACCCCCTGCTCTTCCAGTCTTAGTTCCTGCCTTGCTCCAGATAGGTTTTATCTCTCCTCTCTCCTGTGTTTTCTTCCTAAATAATAATTTAAAAATCAAAACAAAACCTCCCCTTTCCTTTCCTTTCCTTTCCTTCCTCTCCCTTTAGCCAGGCTAGACTGAGGAAAGGATCCATGCAAGCAAGAGGGGAGATGGAGGACAGCCCAGGCATGTCAGGCGACTCAACCCAGGCTGATCAGGCCTTGGCCTCACAGCAGATTGTCGGCAAAGCCATGTCCTCCAAAATGGTGCGGCCAGCAGAGGGTGAACCCTTTTCTCTAAGCCAAAGCACCCCACGCCACATTCTCTCTTCCCGGGATCGGGAAGAAACTGTGCAGTCTGAAGACTCTGAGGAAAGCGTGAGTAAGACCCCTGCATCCCCCCTCTACTCCCTGAGCTATCCAGCCTCCTGGCATCCGTCACTGCAACACAAGCAGCTGCTATGGCTGGCCAGGCCCTTCCCTCCTACGCCCATGGATTGGATCTTCCCCTCCCAAGGCTTCCTGCATCAGGCCAGCCCTCTTCCAAGCCAGCCTCAGAGGCAAGAGGCAAAATTAGGACCACAACTCAGTCCCCTCACCAGCATCCAGGTCCTTTGCTGAGGACCCCCCTCTGCTTCACCAGCATCCAGGTCCTCTGCTGAGGCCATTCCAGCCAGTGAGAGGGGCAGATTCACGCCAAAACACCATCGGAGGCCCAAAACAGTAAAAAAGGTTGGGAAACTCTCCTCTGCTGCTATTTCAGCCAAGCCCAAGCCCAAACATAAGCGGGAGCCCTCATAGATCCCTCATCTGCCACAGTCAGTCTTCCCCTGGAGAGGATCAACACCATTCGAAAGGTTGTCCAGTCCATCCTTCCAAACCATTCATCAGACCTTCTGCTCTTAGCGAGACTACAGGGGCTCAAGATAGCTGCCATGCCTTGCGTTCCCTGGGCGCATTTTCATGCCAGACCCCTACAGTGTTTGCTTCTACCGTTCCAACAGTTGGTTTCAGGACAGGTACACAAGATGGTCCACCTTCCCCAAAACGTCTGAAGGTCACTCCTGTGGTGGATGTCTCATCACCTATTAAAAGGTCGACCCATATGGCTACCCAGACAGATCCAAATCACAACAGATGCCAGCATATATGGCTGGGGTGCGACTTTCAATACTCAATTGGCCCAGGGCAGATGGACCTCTCAGGAACGTCAACAAAGCATCAATTGGCTGGAGCTCAGAGCAGTCCGCCTAGCCCTCCTATCATTTTCTCACATGATCCAAAATGCAGACGTTCTGATCCGTATGGACAATGTGACAACAAAGGCCCATGTCAACAGAGAGGGCAGGAGGAGGTCCCGAACTCTGATGCAAGAAGCCACACTCTTATTAAACTGGGCAGAAAACAACCCGCGCTCTCTCAGAGCAGAACACATAAAGGGTGTTCTGAACACCCAAGCAGATTGGCTCAGCAGAAGAGACATAGATCATTCCAAGTGGCATCTCCACCCAGAGGTCTTCCTACACATAACCTGACTCCTGGGGACGCTGCAGGTAGATCGGTTCACGTAGCCGGTCAACAATCAAGTTCCGAGGTTCTTCTCTCAGTTCTCAACTCAAGGAGCAGAAAACACAGAAGCTCTCCATGCCACATGGCCACCAGGTCTCCTCTGTGCCTTCCCTCCCACGGCAATGATATCGAGGTGTCTACAAAAACTAAGAAACGAAAGGGCCACCTTGATTCTAATCGCTCCTCATTGGCCTCGAAGACCGTGGTTTCCGGAAATCCTAAATCTAGCACTAGATCAGATCAGACTGCCAGTAAGGCCAGACTTGTTAACCCAAGGACAGATAGCCCACCCAGACCAAATTTTCACGCCTGGAAATTGAGCGCCGCCTACTGCTAGAAGATGGCCTTCACCCTGAAGTAGCCGAGACCATTATCCAATCCCGGAGACCATCCACAAGATGGATTTACAAATATTCTTTTCATGGCTTTTCTTCATGGTGCAAAACCAAAGCGATTTCTCCGGTTCGATTTGCCCCAGGTGACCTGCTACTTTACCTTCATGAGGGACTAGACAAGGGCCTTAAGCCCAACACCCTCAAAAGACAGATCTCAGCCATCACATCAGCTCTCCCTACTAAAACCGCCAACCGTATGTCCTCTCATCCATATATCAAAAAGTTCCTCAGGACAGCTACCTTAATAAGGCCCCCACCGATACACCAATATCCCAGCTGGGACCTACACCTTGTTCTTGCATTACTCACCCAGGCCCCATTCGAACCTTTGGCCCAGGTTGACATTAAGCTTCTGACCTACAAGGTTCTCTTCTTGGTAGCCATCACATCAGCCAGAAGAGTTTCAGAGCTGGGAGCCTTATCCATCAGAGAAGAGCTCTTCATCTTCAGAGAGGACTCAGTATTATTACGTCTAGATCCAACTTTTGTCCCCAAGGTCAACTCTGCCTTCCACAGGTCACAAGAAATCATCCTTCCGTCGTTCTGCCCCAACCCGAAGAAGGAATTGGAAAAGACATGGCACACATTAGATATCAGGAGGGCACTCAAAATATACATCAAACGGACCCACAACTTCCGACTCTCAGACCGCCTGTTCATCTCTTTTGGCTCATCTACCAAAGGAAAGAAGGTCTCCACTTCCACACTGTCCAGATGGATCCAGGACTGCATCACGAAATGTTACAAGTCAAAAACTTCATCAGTTCCTCGGGCTATCACCGCACATTCCACCTGTAGTGCTGCCACCTCGGTAGCATTATCTACCAATGCCCCATTATTATATATCTGTAGAGCTGCCACATGATCTTCACCCTCTACCTTTGTACGTCACTACCGCCTTGATGCGTTCTAATCTGCGAAGCTTCATTCGGTAGACGCGTACTCCAAGCAGTTGTTCAATAAACTCGCCTCAGTTCTCCCTCTCAAAAACGGAGAGCTTTGGCATATCCCGCTCAAAGGATCCCTCCTCCTCATCACTGGAAAAACGAACATTGGCCTACCTTGTGATATGTTGTTTGTCAGTGATGAAGGCGGAGGAATCCTACCCACCCTAAACTGAGCCTTTTGGTTGGGGTGTGGTTATGTTCTGTTTTTCTCTACCAAAGTTGATTAGATTAGTTGTTCCTCTACTTGTTCTTTCTAAATTAAATATATCACTAATAGCTAGACCTTAGGCTATAACAACGACTGGAAGAGCAGGGGACGGTTCCCTTCCAGGACGTCCCTCTGCAGCTTTAATCCCTGCTTATTGGAGCGAAAGAAGGAAACCAACCCGCTCAAAGGATTCCTCCGCCTTCATCACTGAAAACCAACATATCACAAGGTAAGCCAATGTTCATATTTATTTTATTGTTGTAAATATCTATCTAATGAATGCATAGTATTTTTGGACACCTGGAAGTGATGCACAAATGCTAATTATTCTGATAATTCTGTTCTGTTCTTTCCTTTAAAAAAAAACCAGAGGTAAACATAATGTTCATTTTCTTCTTTCTTTTGTCTTTTGCCAGATGGTTTGGGAAATGCTGGTACATCCACAATCTCTTGAAGTATGAGTTTGCTGTTGAGTTTGATGTGAGTCTTTATTCTGTGTTCCTTTAGCAACTTTTCCCCTTTGGGACTTTTTCTGCCTTGTATGGAACCTACTCCTGAATGAAACCACAAACAGGGCAGTATTGACAGCTCACTGTAACAAAAAATCCTGACATTCTAGGTTCATGAATGTGATTAATTTGCAGATTCCAGTCACATATCCATCCACTGCTCCAGAAATAGCTATTCCAGAGCTAGACGGGAAAACAGCAAAAATGTACAGGTCAGATACTTGCCTAAAAGAATTTAAGCTCTTTGTGTGTTTTGATCTATTTGTCATTTTAAGGCCTGGATCTCTCTCTTCTTATTATAGGGGTGGCAAAATATGTCTGACAGACCATTTCAAGCCTTTGTGGGCCAGGAATGTTCCCAAATTTGGGCTTGCTCACCTTATGGCTTTGGGGGTGAGTTGTTGACATGACTGAGAATGAAGGTGGGAAGGGAGGTTTGGGTTTGTGACCCTTTGAGGGGTCCCCTGGGACTTATTTTTAAAAATGAAGAAGAGAAAGGCTTCTCCTGACCTATGTGGCCCAGATGGCCCTAAAAACATTGTGTTTAGGGACAGGTTTATGGAATTTGCACTGTGAAAACACCTGGAGATCCGCACTTTCCCATGCACGCTGTACCTGCCTAATATATTCAAATCTGTATGTTGGGATTCAGAAAGAGCATGAAAGTGGGAGCAGCACTAACAGTCTCTTATCTTACAGCTAGGACCCTGGCTGGCTGTGGAGATCCCGGATTTGATATCGAAGGGTCAGATTGAGCACAAGGAGAAAGGAGGAGCGTGAGGCATGGATGCTTAGGCTTTGACTGTTGATGGCTGCTGGGTCAGATTTGTGCCAGTGATGCTACTTGTCTTGTGCGTTTGTATGTAATGTTTGGGATGTGATTGTCCAACTTGCCTGTAAAACACAGTTCACCAATTTAAAAAATAAATAAAACTAAACCTGCTCTTTCTTAGGGTTGCTATCTCACTTGCCGCCTGCCTTTACAAAAAGTACATGACCTCCTTGACCATATCCAGCTGTACATCAAGGGTGAGCAGAAGATAGATCAGAACCTACAGGTAGATCTAGGGCATATGGTTGTGCCCCATATTACTCAATGGGAGGTGCACATCAGCATCAGTGCATCCATGTGCACGAATCACCACTGAATAATAAGGGGTATGGTTAGTCATGGACATTCTCCACTGTAATTGATTTTGTCTTCCAAGTTGTCATTTTATGTATGTCTGGTTGGTAGGGCGGAAGAACTGGTACACAAGTTTGCCCATCTCAGACCCAAAACTACCAAGTGAGTTTGTTACAGACTGACGTTTTTTGTTGTTGTGTGCCTTCTAGTTGTTTCCAACTTTTGGCAACTCTAAAGGGTTTTCTTGCTAAGATTTGTTTATAGAGGAGGTTTGCTATTGCCCTCCACTGAAGCTGAGAGTATGTGACTTGCCCAAGATCTGTTTCATGGCTGAGTGGGGAATCAAACCCAGGTCTCCAGAGTTGTACTCTCATTTGAAGATTGCCTTTAAATTAATAAAAATCTCAAATTAACATGTCTTGAAGATTGACTTTAACATGTCATATTTTTAACATGTCTTGAGGATTTACTTTATTAATTTTTGGTATGAACATTCTAATTTACCATCGAAATAATATATAATCAAAGATAAAGGAGCAGAAGAAAGAAAGAAAAAAGAAGAAGGGAGGAAGAAACAAAAAGAAAGATGAGAAGAAAAGAAAAAAAGGTATACACATAAGGCTTTGCCCCCCCCCCCCTCCAATCCAGACTGCAATGCAAAAAAGGATAAAAAATACTATTCTACCATAGAGGCAATTAAGCCTATTTAAATTACTAATAACCATAGTCACAGATTTTTACACCATAAGGTTTCTTACTGCTCAAAAAATCCATAAATATTTTCCAGTCTTTTTAAAAGTTTTAATTTGGCTTATTTAGAACCATGTTAATCTGGTCATTTAGGCTAACTCAGCAGCCTTAACAATCCATTCTTCCATTGATGGAAGGGCATTTGAATTTGTAGTTTAGTCTCTAAATTTCTATGCTCCACCAAATCGATCTAGATTCCTTCCCTCCTGTGTCTGGATGGGGCTTAGTCCGTTTGTTGTAGTTTCCCCTCTGCTTTTCTATTAAAGTTACTATACTTTCCTTCTGGTACTGTTTTCAATTTAATTTTTGTTTAGGTCTGGAATGCTTAATGCATTGGGCAGGCTTGTGATCTTCTTCCTTATCTTGGTAAACTGAGATGAAGCACACAATACAGGGGAATGTGAGAACTGAGATGAACGGATTTTTGCAAACCAATACAGGTGATCAGCTTACGATTTGCAAAGACACAAATTTATTTCTGGATGGAAGGAGGGAAGTGGCCAAGAAGCACTGAGAGAACATCATGTAGCCTTCCATCTGTAACTCGTACAAAAGGCAATTTGGGATTGAGTTTGGTGAGCAGATCTATAGGGGAGATGCCAAATCTTTTCTCAAAATGAAGCTCCTTAGGTGATCGTGAGAAGCTTACTTAGGTCTGAAAGACTTGCCTCACAATACAGAAAACATTCAGGGGCAGCTGGGATGGCCATTTGACAAATCCAAGCAAAAATCCATCAGTGATACCTTTATTGGCCAATCGAAATGCGCAGTATACTTGTTGTAAGCTCCATGGAGCTTCAAAAGCTTGCAACAAGTATACTGTGCACTTCGGTTGACCAATAAAGCGGGTTTGACAAGGAATTATTTGACTTTTTAACTCAGTTAATTTTTTAAAACATAATTTGTAGAGTAATCCCTGCTTGGCCAAGGAAACCCACTGGGGTGATCTTGGGTATGTCACATTTTCTCACCCTCCAAGGAAGGCAATGGCAAACCTATGAACAATCCTTGCCAAGAAAATAGTGTGCCATAAGTCGGAACAATGTAAAGGCACACAATAAATTTGGAATCAATCTTGGCTTTGATCGGAGAAGTATTGGGATTGCAGTCCTGCAGTTGGTGTTTGTACTGTACATTCTTAGAGGCATGGGAAACGTACTTATTTTGGGTTGGATCTCCTTAGTTATGATTACCTATGAATTGCTACTTACTGATGGCAACTGTTATTTCATACAACACTCTTTTTTATTTTTCTTTCTTTTTTGGCCCAACCTGGAAATGGAGATGAACCCCAAATTCTAAAAAGTGAGTTGGACGTTGTGATCCTAAAGAGTAAATATAGACAACTGAGCATGAAAGCTAGAATCAGGCAGCCATTGTATTCCCTATAAATTAACTCATTTGCGATGTTGCGCTGGAGAAGTGCTGAGAATACTGTGGATGGCCAAACAAGTGGGTCCTAGAACAAACCAAGCCTGAACTCTCAGTGGAAGCCCAGATGACTAACTTAAGTCTATCGGACTTTGGCCACATCATGATCAAAGCCACAGCTCACAGGAAACGATGATAATGCTAGGAAAAGTAGAGGAAAGCAGAAAGGGAGGAAGGTCACATGCTAGATGGATATGCTAGACATCTCTGTTAGAGAGGTAACAAATATGAATTTGTGGCATACTGTTGGATGGAGACCTGGATTCAATTCCTGCTTGGCAATGAAACCCACTGGGTGACCTTGGGCAAGTAACACTCTCTCAGCCTCAGGGGAAGGCAATGGCAAACCTCTGAACCCTTAAGGTTGCCATAAGCTGGAAATGACTTGAAGGCACATAAAACATACAAGCAGAGCAGTGGAGGACAGAGTGTCCTGGAGATGTCTCATCAAAAGTATCACTATGAGTCGAGATTGACTCAAATGTGATTAAAAACAACAACACAAGTGTGAAGTTGAAGACTTTCATAGCCAGCATCCATAGTTTTTTTGTGGTTTTTTTTGGGGGGGGGCTATGTGGCCATGTTCTAGAAGAGTTTATTCTTGAAATACAACTTTATAAGAGATTATAAATGTAAGAGATTATCGTGCATCCCCCAGATCCAGGCCACTGCCAAGGTTTGTAGATTGTCTACAACATTGCTAAAATCCGTCCATTTCTCTCAGCCTGTACTGCCAAGACCCTGGCCCATGCTCTGGTGGTCTCGCAACTAGACTATTGTAACCTCCTTCTGCTGCGCACATTATTACATCCGCTCACCGTTTTGACCATGTTTCTCTATTAGCTTCTCTTCACTGGCTCCCTTTCCCCTTCTGTATTCACTATAAGCTTTTGTTACTGACTTTCAAAGCCCTGCATGGGCTGGCCCTTCCTTATTTATCGGAGCTTCTCTCGCCTTACATCCCCACTTTCATGCCCTCCATTCTGGTAGTCAAAGTCTGCTATCCCAGCCCAGCATCTCCACCGCCCCTTCCAGGATTCGTCCCATCTCACTTGCTGCCCCACACTCCTGGAACCTGGAACCCCACAAGCCGCACAGGTCATCTCTACTTTAACGGGTTTCAAAACTGAGTTGAAGACCATATTATTTAGGAAGCGTTTCCAGGCATCATGTGATTGTTATCTGACTGTTACTGGATATTTGAGCTGATATTACTTCCACAACTATCCAGGGAGAGTGAGAGAGGCAGGCCAGCTCTATTAGGCCTTGCCTGAAAGAACAAGAGCCCTCCATCATCCGTCATCCGAACTCAAAGAGTGCTCAACAATGGCTCCTTTTCATCCTGGAGAGAAGTGACCAGTGGGGTCCCACAGGGTTCAGTCCTGGGCCCAGTGCAATTCAACATCTTTATTAATGATTTGGATGACAGAATTGGGGGCATACTTATCAAATTTGCGAATGACACTAAACTAGGAGGAGTAGCTAATACCCCAGAGGACAGGATCAAAATTCAAAATGACCTGAATAGACTAGAAAGCTGGGCCAATGCTAACAAGACGAAATTCAATGCAGAGAAATGTAAGGTACTGCACTTAGGGAGGAAAAATGAAATGCACAGATATAAAATGGGGGACACCTGGCTGAATGAAACTATGTGTAAAAGGGATCTAGGAGTCCAAGTAGACCATAAGTTGAACATGAGTCAACAGTGTGATGCGGCAGCTAAAAAGGCCAATGCGATATTAAGCTGCATCAATAGAAGTATAGTGTCTAGATCAAGGGAAGTAATAGTGCCGCTCTATTCTGCTTTGGTCAGGCCCCACCTGGAATACTGTGTCCAGTTCTGGGCACCACAATTCAAAAAGGATGTGGAGAAACTGGAGCATGTCCAAAGGAGGGCAACTAAGATGGTGAAGGGACTGGAAACCTTGCCCTATGAGGAACGCCTTAGGGAGCTGGGGATGTTTAGCCTGGAGAAGAGAAGGTTAAGAGGTGATATGATAGCCCTGTTCAAATATTTGAAGGGATGTCATATTGAGGAGGGAGCAAACTTGTTTTCTGCTGCTGCAGAGAACAGGACAATGGATACAAATTGCAGGAATACGGATTCCACCTCAACATTAGGAGGAACATCCTGTGGGAGATAATAGTAATACTTGTGGGAAATAATAATAATAATAATAATACTTGTGGGAAATTAATAATAATAATAATAATAATACTTGTGGGAAACAGTAATAATACTTGTGGGAAAGAATTGTAATACTTGTGGGAAGTAATAATAATAATAATAGTAATACTTGTGAGAAATAATAATAATATTCATTCAGCTGCTAAGCCCTGATTGAGATGGGAAGGGTTTGGGGCGTGGGTTCATTGGTTGGTTGGTTTCCATGGTAACGAGAGCTTTTTAAAAAAAAAAAAAAAAGAGAGTGGCTGCCTGTGACGTTTCATAAAAGCGACGAAGAGTGGCGCGTGCTGCGCATGCGCCTTCGCCGCGCGTGCGCAGTAGAGCCGCCCGAAGCCGGCGTCGGCCTGGCAACGCAGGAGGGCAAGGGAGGAGGAGGAGGAGGAGGAGGGACGAAGATGGCGGCCGACTGCACTCCAGTAGCAGCAGCAGCAGCAGCCGTTGTTGTTGTTGTTGTTGTTGTTGTTGCCATGGCGCCGCGGAGGAGGTGAGGAGTGGAGACAGGGAAGGAAGGAGGGCAGCATTATTATTATTATTATTATTATTAGGTAGTCTCTCGTTGCATCCAAACTGGAGAAATAACCCGGTTTGGCCCCGTTTTAACTTGTTGTCTGGCTCAAGGCTATGGAATTCTGGGAGTTGGAGGCTGTTGTGGGGCCCAGAGCTCAAGGCTTAGCTCTTTCTGGCTCAAGGCTATGGAATTCTGGGAGCTGGAGTCTGTTGTGGGGCCCAGAGCTCAAGGCTTAGCTCTTTCTGGCTCAAGGCTATGGAATTCTGGGAGTTGGAGTCTGTTGTGGGGCCCAGAGCTCAAGGCTTAACTCTATCTGGCTCAAGGCTATGGAATTCTGGGACTTGGAGTCTGTCCTGGGGCCCAGAGCTTGTTGTTTGGGTCAGATGCTATGGAATTCTGGGAGTTGGAGTCTGTTGTGGGGTCCAGAGCTCAAGGCTTAGCTCTTTCTGGCTCAAGGCTATGGAATTCTGGGAGCTGGAGTCTGTTGTGGAGCCCAGAGCTTGTTGTTTGGGTCAGATGCTATGGAATTCTGGGAGTTTGAGTCTGTTGTGGGGTCCAGAGTTCAAGGCTTAGCTCTTTCTGGCTCAGAGCTATGGAATTCTGGGAGCTGGAGTCTGTTGTGGGGCCCAGAGCTTGTTGTTTGGGTCAGATGCTATGGAATTCTGGGAGCTGGAGTTTGTTGTGGGGCCTTAAGGCCCCACAACAAACTCCAACTCCCAGAATTCCATAGCCTTGAGCCACACAAAAAGTTAAAGCGGTGCCATACCGGGTTATTCCTCCAGTGTGGATGCAGCCTCGGTGGGGGGGGGGTACTAAAAGAAATGGCAAGACTTGCCCACAGGGAGACATTGGAGAAGACTTACCCATAGGACTTTATTGCTAGGAGGGTGGGAAATGCAGCTCCCCGCGGAGGAAATCACACATGCCCTACAGAAAACATAGTCCCCCATGTTTCCCTAAGGGCAAGCATCCTCCTATGTTTCCCTATGGGCAAGTATCCACCTATATTTCCTTATGGACAAGTATTCTTCTATGTATCTCTATTGGCAAGTGTTCTCCAAGGGCAAATGCTTTCCCAATGTTTCCCTATGGGCAGGCATTCTCCAATATTTTCCTATGAGTAAGTATCCACCATTCTCTCCTATGGGCAAGTGCTCTCATTTATTTCAATATGTCCCAGAGAGGTGAGTCTTTAGAAGAGGGACAATCGGGGGTCCTCACTGTGGGGAGAGGCACCTGATGGGGCTGTGCATTTGCAAGTTGTTGGAGTGTGTTTAGAGTTGTATCCTCAGTGTGAGAATAATCCTGTTTGACATCGCTTTCACGGCCATGGCTCCAGGTAGCGGACTTCTTGGAATGGTAGTTTGTTGCAGCACCGTCATGTCAAACCGGATTATTTCCACACTGAGAATTCCGCCTAGGTCACCAGAAGAGGTTTGAATGTCATAAAATCATAGTCATAGAGTTGGAAGAGACCACAAGGGCCATCCAGTCCAACCCCCTGCCATGCAGGAACTCACCGTCAAAGTATTCTCAGCAGATGGATACAGACTCTGTTTAAAGGCCTTCAAAGAAGGAGACACTACTACACTCTGAGGGAGTTTCTTCCACTGTTGAACAGCCCTTACTGTCAGGAGGTTCCCCCTAATATTTAGGTGGAATATCTTTTCCTGCAGTTTGCATCCATTGTTCTGGGTCCTAAGCAGAAAACACACTTTCTCCCTTCTCAATATGACATCCCTTCAAATATTTAAACAGGGCTATCATATCATCTCTTAACCTTTTCTTCTTCATCCCCAGCTCCCTAAGTCTTTCCTCATAAGGCATGGTTTCCAGACCCTTCACCCTCCTTTGGACACACTCCAGTTTCTCCACATCCTTTTTGAATTGTGGTGCCCAGAACTGGACGCAGTGTTATTCCAGGTGAGGCCTGACCAAAGCAGAATAAGGTAGAACTATTACTTCCCTTGATCTAGAAACTATACTTCTATTGATGCAGCCTAAAATCACATTGGCCTTTTTAGCTGTCGCATCACACTGTTTAGGAGTTGTGGGGGAGTTTGGGCAATAACTAGAGACTTTTCCCTTATGAAGTAAGAGGGTCTGTGGCATGGGACGGGGGAGTGTGGCACCCTAAAGTTATAAGAAAAGCGGTATTGTTGTTGTTGACTGCCCTTGAGTCAATCTCAACTCATGGCTGCCCTGCGAATGAGATATCCCCAATACTCCCTGTCTTCTGCTACTGTCCCCAGTTCTTGAAGATTCATGCCCATGGCCTCCCTGATGGAGTCCATCCAGCCAGTGCATGGTCTTTCTCTCTTTCTCTTTCTTTCCACCTTTGCTAGCATTATGGCATTTTCTAATGAGCCCTGTCTTCTCATGACGTGGCCAAAGTACAACAGCCTCCGTTTAGTCATCTTTGCCACTAGGGAGATTTCAGGCCTGATCTGTCCTAGGACCCATTACTTTGTCTCTTTGGCCATCCACGGGATCCTCAGCACTCCTCTCCAGCACCACATCTCGAATGATTTTTTTCCTTTTTAATCCGTTTTCTTAATTGTCCAGCTCTCGGATCCATACATAGCAATGGGGAACAAAACTGCTTGTACAATTCTTACTTTCTTGCTTAGTTATATGTATTTGCTCTTGAGGATCTTTTCCAGTTCATTCATAGCTGCCCTTCCCATTCCCAGTCTTCTTCTGATTTCTTGATTGTTACGATCTATGTTTGATACAAGATACAGAAACTCTTTTACTATTTCTACAAAGCCCTCCACGGACTGGCCCCTTCTTACTTGTCTGAACTTCTTTCTCCTCACACTCCTTCTCGTACCCTCCGCTGTGGGAGTCAAGGTCTCCTGTCCCAGCCGAAGACTTCCGCTGCCCTGTCCCGGATTCGTCCCTTCTCACTTGCTGCCCCTCACTCCTGGAACCTTCTTCCCCCACATGCACGCCTCATCACTTTCCTAACCAGGTTCAAAACTGAGTTAAAGACTATATTATTTAGGGAAGCGTTCCCAGGACTGTGCCATCTGCCCCAGGATGCCTCCTTTTAACTTTGTATTAAGAAGCCGTGCCCTCCCTCCAGTCCATCTGCCTTGGTCCTGGCCCCAGAGGGAGAGAAGAACCACTGGACCTCACCCCCCTTTCCAATCACCTTCCCCTCTTCCTTTTGTGTTGTCTCTTTTGGACTGTAAGCCTGAGGGCAGGGATCCGTCTAATTTAAGATTGTATGTACAGCACGGTGTAAATGTACAGCACTATTTAAATAAAGGTTAATCATAATACTAATTTCTGTTTCCTCATTGTCTAAGTAGAATTTGCGGACATCTTCTGTGGTCATTATATTTGTTTTCTTTATGATCAACAGTAAGCCTGCTTTTGCACTTTCTTCCTTGGCTTTCCTCAATAGCTGCTCTAGGTCTGTGGTGTTTTCTGCTAATAGTATGGTGTCATCTCCAACTCTTAGATTATTGATGTTCTTTTCTCTTAGTTTCTCACCTTCCTCTTCTATGTCCAGCTTGCTCTTTTTCTGATATATTCTGCATACTGCATTCTGAATAGACAAGGTGAAAGGATGCAGCCTTACCTGACCACTTTGCCAACTGTGAACCATTCTGTTTCTCTGCATTCTGTTCTGATAGTAGCCTCTTGTCCAGCACACATTCCTCATCAGTACTATTAGGTGTGTTGGCACTCCCACGTGTATGGTATTCCATAAAACAAGTATGGTATTTAGCCTGGAGAAGAGACAGTTATGAGGTAATACGATAGTCCTGTATAAATATTTGAAGGGATGTCGTATTGAGGCTGGAACAAGCTTCTTTTCTGCTGCTCCAAAGAACAGGACCCGAAGCAGTGGATTCAAACTACAGGAAAAGAGATTCCACCTCAACATTAGGAAGAACTTCCTGACAGTAAGAGCTGCCTCAGAGAGTGGTGGAGTCTCGTACTTTGGAGGTCTTTAAACAGAGGCTGAATGGCTATCTTTTGAGGGTGCTTTGAATGTGAGTTCCTACATGGCAGAATGGGGTTGGACTGGATGGCCCTTGGGGTCTCTTCCAACTCCATGATTCTATGGTTCCATTAGGTATGGTCTCACAGCCTGATGTTTTTCATGGGGCTGCTGTGAGTAGGGAGAATCTATTTTATTATAGGCTTTAAAACTGTTAAGTAATGTATGAGCTGACTTTGTGAAAGGAGAGGTTTCCCTCATGCTCCCTCTGTGTCTGTGTTGTGTGCCTTCAAGTTGTTTTCAACTTATGGTAACTCTAAAACAACCCTATCATGAGGTTTACTTGGCAAGATTTCTTCAGAGGAGGTTTGCCATTGTCTTCCTCTGAAGCTGAGAGAGTGTGATTAGCCCAAGGTCACCCAGTGGGTTTCATGGCTGAACTGGAAATTGAATGCTGGTCTCCAGAGTCGTAGTCCAGTGCTCAAACCACTACACCACATTGGCTCTCCCCAAATCTATGTGTGTCAGAGACTATAGTGTTGGTGTATAAACAGGGTGTTGTCAATTATTAATGTTACTGATATTACCTATAGGTCTATCATGTACTGTCTTTGGAATGTTTCTGAAAGATTGCTGCAAGACCTGTAGAATTGGGCATTCAAAAAAGATGTTGAGAAGCAGGAGCGTGTCCAGAAGAGACCAAAATGGTAAAGGGTCTGGAAGCCATGCTTTATGAGGAGAGACTTAGGGAACTGGGTATGTTTAATCAGGAAAAGAGATGGTTAAGAGGTGATATGATAGCCCTGTTTAAAGGGATGGTCATATTGAGGATGGAACAAGCTTGTTTTCTGATGTTCCAGGGAATAGGACCCAGAGCAATGGATTCAAATACAGGGAAAGAGATTCCACCTCAACATTAGCAGAAACTTCCTTAGAGTAAGAGCTGTTCAAAAGTAGAATAATATGCGGCCTCGGAGAGTTCTAGAGTTCTAGAGTCTTCTTGTTTGAAGATTTTTAAACAGAGGCTGGATGGCCATCTCTTGGGGCTGCTTTGATTGTGTGTTCCTGCATGGCAAGAGGTTGGAATGGATGACCCTTGGGGTCTCTTCCAATTCTATGATTCTGTGATTAGAGATATGTCTTGAGTAGTGTGATGTAGTGGTTTATTTGTTAGATTAGTACTCTGAAGACTAGGGTTTGAATCTATCCTGAGCCCTGAAGTCCACAGGGTGACCTTGGGCAAGTCACACTCCCTCAGCTTTAGAGGAGGGCCATGGCAAACCTTCTCTGAAGAAACGTGTCAAAACCCCATTATAAGTTTGCCATAGGATCACCATAAACTGGAAATGACTCGAAGGCATAAAACAACAACCAAGTTATCAATAGGACTAACACTAAAATTAGTTTGTGGCTTTTACTGCAATGTGAATCTTTTACAAAATAGCATTTTTAAATGATGTATGGTAGTTAGATTGCCTTTAAACAAGTTTGGACCAAACTGTGACCTATTAATTTCAAACTTTGAATGAGTGAATGGCTCTGATAGGAAAATGAGCTTCCATTTATATGTCTGGTCTAGATGTGAATACATTGATGGTGAATCTTTTAGAGACTGAGTGCCCAAACTGCAACCCAAAACCACTTACTTATCATAAAGTGCCACGTCCTTCTGGCCTTCTGTTAATGAACTCTGGCGAACACTGTGTTGGGGCGACAGCACGCATGCCCATAGAGAGGGCTTGGCGTGCCACCTCTGGCATACATACCATAGGTACCTCTGGCATGCATGCCATAGGTAGGTTCACCACCATTGCTATAGACAGACATAAAGGAGGGGCTGTTCTTAGCCAGAGGGTTTGGGAGACTCTCCATAGGCATTTGGCTGGATCCTATTTGTCTCAGAAATTTTCATAAAATCATACAATCATAGGGTTGAAAGAGACCCCAAGGGCCATCCAGTCCTACCTCCTGCCATGCAGGAACACAGAATCAAAGCACCCCTGTCTGAGACCACTTTAACTGCCCCAGCTCAATGATAGGGAATTCTGAGGACTATAGTTTTGTGAGACATTTAGCCTTCTCTGTCAGAGAGCTCTGGTGTCACAATGAACTACAATTTCCAGGATTCCCTAGCAGTGAGCCAGGGCAGTTAAAGCAGTCTCGAGGTAGATTATTTCTGCAGTGTGTTTTGGGCCGCAGATAACCAATAATCTTCTGCCAATGGCAGTTCCTTGCTGAAGATAACTGGATAGGAATGTGAGAAAAGCCCAGGTAGTCAATGACCAGCAATATTCCTCTAAACAGCACATTAAGATGTCAGTCTTTAATGAAATTTAGTTATGGTTCAGTCCCACTTTGCATTTTGTTTTGCAGGGCAAATGCAGAGGGAAAGCCTCTTGCAGTCAGCCACCTCTATGAGGTTTGAACCAGGGCCTGGCCAGGCAAGAAGTCTCTTGGCTTGTGAGAGGTGGGTACCGATCTTGGGTAAGGGCCTTGCTTTCTGCTGCTTGATAGATATGTTTAACTAGAGCCTTTGTGGTCAGTTGAATTAATCACAATTTTTACATGTGCTTGGTTTCAAATGATCTCAGATTGTTTTAACTTACTTTAAACTGTCTTTATTTTTTAACTTGTAAGATTGCTTAATTTTTTTCTTGCAAAATAAATCGGTCTTACTATTTGAGACTGTTTAAATAAATTTCATTGTATTTCACTCTGAGATCCTCAAATATAGGATCGGATGTATATTTTTGAATAAATAAACTAATCTCTGTATGCCGGTTTTTCAGGGACCGTAAAATATTTTTTTAAAATAAAATTGGAAAGGGGATGGGGGTTACATAAGAAGCCATGTTCCTGATGCCCGGACCTAAATTAACTTTTTAAAAGGGCAATGACCATGTCTCTTTTTTCTCTTCTTTCTCTGTAGGGATTTTCTCTCCCTTCTCTCCACAATGCCCCAAGCATCTGAGCACCGCTTGAGCCGGGCTAGAGAACAAGCAGTCATCGCCTCTCAGCCGAAAGCCAGCAACAAACTTCCAAATGCACATCGAACCCCAAGCCAAGAACATCGCGGCTGCTGCTCTTCCTCCTCCATCTCCAATGGACTCTCTGGTTCATCCAAGCTTCGGCCCTTGCCACCCCGGCCAAGCCCTCTTGACGACAGAAGCAAGAAGCTTGAACTGGACCGAGACAGGGCGTCAAAGCATGGTGACGTGCTGCGTGGTTCTGCCTCCCGACGCGGCCCAATCAAGGCAGACCATGCCCTCAAAGTACCCAGCTGCCCTCAGGCTGCCACCATCTCTGGCAGCAGCTCCTTCACCATGACGCCCGGGGTTCTTCTTGGTGGACCAGACTCTGACCAAAGAAGAAGCAACCTGCTCCGCTCCAAATCCATCAGCATTGGTGACTTAAGCCAGGCTGGCAACCATGGGGAAGAGCAGCTGAACACTGCACTGAACCGCCTGGCCCTTCGGGACCGGAGCCCCTCTTGTATTCACAAGATTGGCTTGGGTGCCCTGGCTCTGAAGAGGAGTTCTTCACTCCGTAGAGTCAACATCACCACTGGGCTGGATGGAAGGCCTGCTGCCACGCTGCTGTCAGTCCGCACAGAAGGCTGCCTGAGGACTCGTCCCATAGACCCGCAGGTTACAGAATACGCTTGCTCTCAAGACCGCCTGCTATCGACAAGCCCGCCCCAGATCAAAGCCCCTGTTCCAAGCAAACTGGAAGAGAAGGCAACCACTGTAAGAAATGGATGAGGGTGCCCCTTAATCTAAACCATCAGGGGATGGAGGGCTCCAGGGATTATTATGGGAATGGGGGATATGTGGCCTTCCAGATGTTGTAGGATTGCAACTTCCATCACATATACACTAGCCTGGATAGGGCTTATGAGAGCTGCAGTCTAAAAACAGATTTTCTGTTATGATATCATTGATGCTATCATATCCATGAGCCATTCTGGCTAGGAATCTGGGAGTTGTAATTTTACGAAAATAACTTTTCTGGGCTTTGGTGACAGGGAATTCTACACTGGGGAGTGAGTGGCCAGGATGGCAGAGAGGGGGCACATTTCTGCTGTGTACTTTTACTTTTCTAGGATACTTGTGGAATTCCTTTTTGGTTTTGGTTTTTAACTAATCTGCTCCTGAGGGTAGCATTAGAGTTTCTTCTTTGATTATCATGGAAATTTGGGGTTTTAGCCCTAAGGCAAGTTAGTTAAAGTAAGTAAATTGCTGGTTAATAATTTTTGTAGCTTTATTTACAAGCCTGACTTTGCGCACTTGATGCTGCAAGAGAAAGCAATGGATGCTGATTTAGTTGGCTTAAATAGAGATAAGACATATTCATGAAAGGCTTAATTGTAGTGGTGGGGAACTTATGACATTGTGATATTGCTGGACTGGAAGTCCTATCATCCCTCCCCATAGGCAACGCTGGCTGATGGGAATTGCAATTGTGCAACAATTGGAGGACCACATATTCTCCACTATGGTCTATTAGCTGTCTGCCTAAATGGCAGACTGGAATCTGTTTGTTCAGAGTCAATCTTCCTTTGAATACCAAATGTTGGGGACAGCCAGCCAGCTAAAACTTTTGCTTTCATGACTTGTTTGTGGACTGAACAGTGGTTTATTTTTTTGTTTTGTTTTGTTTTTTAATGTGGGTGTTTTATGGACTTCAGCTACTAGACTCCCCAGCTTACATGATCAATGGCCTTGCTAGATGGGGATTCTGGGATCTGTAGACCAAAAGTAATTTTTCTGAACTCTGTTTTGGAGACATATCAACTGGCTGCTGTGAAGGATGCTGGGTTAGATGAACTCCTGGTCTATTTTGGATATGCTTCCTGGGAATGGTGGAAGGGTTCTTTGGTTAACGTATAGGCTGTCAGTTCATGTTCTCCTCAGACACATGCACACTGTACATTGCACAGACATGCACACACATGAATCTTGGGAATTGTCACACTGGAAGGTGGCTTGAATATCTCTTAACAAAGGGGTAGAGAACCTTAGGCAATCTAGATATTTTGGCCTACTGCTCCTATCATTCTTATGCATCATTGCCAATAATAAAGGATCTGAGGAGTTGTCCAAAGGTAACAGGAGGCTCATAGACTTCCATCTCTGCTCTGTCAGAATATGTAACCAATACAATCTTCCTTGTAATGAGTTTGTGCAAAAAATGCCACAGCAGCTGGGTTGGTTTTAAGTAGCTCGTCTGCTTTAGATGCATTTAAATGGATTTATCTGCCATTGATCCAGCAAGAGGTTGAGAGATAGTGTTTCTCTGCACCAGCCATAGATTTCTCTAAGCATCTTCATAAGCCATCATTCTTTGGGTACAAATTGTTATGTGTTTTCTCCTGGTTCAAACTGACATTGTAGTTGCATCTTGAGACCTTCTTTGGATCTTATTCACAGCTGATTTTCATTGATGAAGCCTGAGCTTTCTGTCCCTGTGGTGCAGTGTCTGATGGAGACCCTCTCATCCCTGTGGTAGGTTTTTCCTCCCTGGAAGGAGGTTTCCCTTCCCTGTAGGATGTCACCTATGGGGCCAATTGTAGCTTACTCATTATCTGAAGCAAACCTGTTTGCTCTGCTTTGGCACCCTTCAGTTGGGTTTCCTGCTTCTGGTTGCCTTCCTATTTTCAGCTGGCTGCAATAGTGTTTGTGAGAGGTTCTCCAAGATGGGACTTTGCATGCATACAGATAGCCTAAAACAAGGATCAGCAAAGTGCTGTCTGCAGACCACATGTGCTCCCCAGGGGTCAAATATATATATATATATTAAAAGAAAATTCCCCTAGAATGCCCCCAAATGCACTTTTCGAGGCACAGAGAGCATTTCCATCATGTTTGGAAGCCCACTCTCCAGTTATCAAAAACAATTTCATTGGGGTTGTTTCTGCCACATTCTGAGCCCCTTCCAGCCAATTTAGACCCTAAAAATATTTGGATATATACTCATATATACATCTAGAAATACTCCTATATACATCTAGAAATTTTAGTCAAAAAGTTGACCAAAAATCCTGTGTTGACATATCCACAGGTCAGTGTAAGTACTCTGCTTTAACTATTATTAAAGAGATACCATCTCCTGGTGAAAGGAAGATCACAATCTGTCCTGGAAGCACTGACCCTCCTTTGTTCTCTCATCCATCCAGCTTTTAGTATGAGCACAAATAGTTATGCCTTCTGGAATTTTGTAAATTCTTTGGCATTGCTTTCCTTTGCTTCATCCTTGACATCCTCTTTTACCGGCTCCTAAAAACGCCCCCGAAAAGGGCCCTCTTGGCATATCCATGGATCATATAAAAACCAATAATTTTGCTCCCAAAACCTGCCTTTGGGGTCAACTTGTAGCCATGCATATACAGTAATTTTTTTCTAGGAGTAGGCACGGCCTTCAAAGAGCTCCTATAGGGCTAATGCAACCCCATAGCCTTCCACAGCTGCTTAACCCTGGTCTAAAATAATGGCCACTCTAGACAGAATTCAGTGCATTCCGACCTGCACTCCTTTTCCCAAAGAAGTGTGACAACTACCGCCAGCTAAAGAGATGGTAGATTGTCATTGAGAGTTAATGTGGGAGTGGGCAAGTTGTGTCCTTCCAAATGTTGTTGGACTGAAACTCTCATCTGCCCTATGCCATGTAGCTAGGAGTGATGGCCGATAGAAGATGCAGTGTGGCAACATTTGGAAGGCCATGTACTTCATTATTATTCTTAAGTTAAACAGAGCATATCTTCTTTCTCAGTACATAAGGATGGAACATCCTGGAACTTGGGTTGCTTCTCCCCATTCCTAGTGGGCAGGGGTTCCTCCCCAGTATTGATGTGAGGGAGCAACCCCTTCTTTGTCTTCAAACTTTTTCTGTTTCCCTCTCCTGAAGGACAATTCCTTCCTTTCTCTCTGTCCTCCTTTTTTTCCCTCTCTACTACTTCTGCAAAAAAAGAAAATAAAATAAACCCCCCTCTCCACCTATCCAACCTGCCTCTCCCTGCAAGTCTGATTGTCCTCCTCTCCCACCTGGCCTGATTCTTTGCCACCCCTTGGGAACATGGACATCCAGGGAAGCCTTTGTCTAACAGAACGTGGGGGGGGGGGATCCATGTACATGGGGGGGTATGGGGAAGGAGGAGGCTTCAGCCATTGACTCTGACACAGGTTCCCTCCAGGGACAGACATGATGCTAGCAGCAAGACCATCCTCCATCAGGATATACCATCGGTGGAGCAAGCAAAAATAAGTGGACTATTTGTACTTTTCTGTGGCATGGCTGCTCGAGTTCCTATGAGATGAGATTGCTTATGGGCTCAGACTAAACACCATTGAAAGGTAAGTTGCAGCTATCACATCTATTGTCTCACATACCTGAGACAAAGGTGACATCACATTCTGACGTCTGAATCTTCATGAAGAGCATATCCATTTGGCCCCACCAACAGCCCACTGGTTTCCCTCCTGGAACATGCACGTAGTGCTGACAGTGGCCCCCTTTGGACCATTGTGAGAGGCATCCCTAAAGCGTCTTACCTGGATACAGTTGTTACTGATGGTCATTGCCTCAGCATGCAGGATTTCAGAGTCTTGAGCCCTGTCAGTCAGAAGGGACTTGTGCACAATAAGGCTGGACGCGGTGGTGCTACACCTGGACCCCACCTTCATTCCCAAGATCAATTCCACTTTTCACAGATTGCAGGAGGTTATCTTCCCCTCATTCTGTCCATGATTGACCAGAGAACTAGAGAAAATATGGCACATTCCTGATGTACGAAGTGCCATCAAGATTTACCTGAAGAGAAGCAGAAGGTTTCATTCCTGGGAATCATTCTAGCAACGGTCGATGGGAAGGAAGGTCTCCAAATGCATTCTAAATAGATGGATAAAGGCATGTATACTCACTACAGATTGATGAAGGCCCTGATGCCCACCAGAATTGTAGCCCATTTCACCTGAAGCACAGCTACCACAGCAGCATGAGTGACCAGTGGCACTCTGGGGGAGATCTATAGGGTAGCTCCTTAGAAATAACTTTTCACTTTCATCAGACAAAGCAAGATAGAATCTTTTGGTGGTGCCATATTTGGAAAGATGGTCCTTCAACAAATGTGCTATGCCTGAAATTGTCATCCCCACAAGCATAACCTCCTTGTTGGGATGGTTGTGGCAAGTCCCAAATTCCAAGATGTTTCATCCTTATCTACTGGGGAAAAGAATGTTGCATCTTACCTATGAAATGTTCATTTCCAGTAGATAAAGATCTAACGTCTACCCACCCGTGGAATGCTAGTGGGAAAGAGGATTCTCTCAGGGACCAAAACTGAAATCAAGGAGTGGTAATGGTGCAAGAAACCTGGTCTCCAACTTCCTAAGGAGTGGCATTGCTGGGGGGCATTAGCTTCCATCCTGGATGCCCACCGGAAGGTGGATGATTTCCCATGTTAACCTTTTTTCAATTCAACTTGTCATGCCTGTTTTTTTTCTTTTCTTGTTGAGGCTATATAAGCGACAGAAGACATAGCAGGGGTTGCTCTCTCATGTGAGGGATGACCCTCTTCAATCTTGACTTGTCTACTAGGAGTGAATAGGAAGGAGCAACCCAAGCTCCAGGATGTCTGATCCTTATCTATTGGAAATGAATGTTTCACAGGTAAGATCTAACGTTCCTTTCTGTATCAAGGTTTCAAAGGGAACTAGAAAGAGGTGGCTATATTTGTCCTGTCTTCTGGGCAAAAAGGCTATGCTTGCCACCATCTGCAGAAGAGCACATCAGTGATTTCTTGTGGCATGCAGCTTTCTGTACTATACTGTGTGCCATTTCTTATCCAAAAATTCTCTAATGAATTTTTGATTGCATTGTGAAGGCTTGTGTTGTGGCATGATTGCCACAAGAATCCACTTCTGCACATTTCCCTGTGAAAACTTCCACTTGATGCTTGGGTGAACGGGCTTTCTGGAGCCTTGAATTGAGACACTTTTTTGCATCCAATACTTGGATGCACCGGAGCTTGTAAATACACATTCAAAAAGTAATGTTGTAGGTGAAGTTCCAGGGCCCTCTATATAGTTATTAGTATAGTTTGATTTTTTAAATTATTCCTGTTTTCCTGTTATTCAAAAGTAATGAAAACTTTCCTTTTTGTTATTTAAACACACTGCTGCACACCACTGACCTTTGACATAAAACCTGTACCTATTTAAAAACTCAGGCTTAGACACAGTTATTGTATATATTCATGTATAAGTATATAAATTTAGGTTAAAAATTGACCCAGAAAAACTGAGTTGACTGGGTCAATGTAATACTGTATTTCAATTCACTTACACACACATACACACAAAATCATCCTTTAGTGAAAGGCAAGCATTTAATCTGCCCTGGAAGCACTGGCCACCTTCTACTCTCTCATCCATTCAGGCTTTAGTATAAACACAGTTATGCCTGCCAGAATTTCATAAGTTTTTAGGCATTGTTTTCTTTTGCTTCAACCTTTACATCCTTCATTCCATGCCCTTAAGTTTTACCCTCGACTTATCCAAGGGTCATATCAAAATCCATAATTTTGGCCCTCGACTGGTACAAGAGGTTGATTTATAGTCGAGTATATACAGTATGTTTACATCGCAGAACAGTTAATCTGTCTCTCTTTAGGTTAAAAAATTATAGTGGGCCCTTCCCATATGCGGGGGATCTGTTCTGGACCCCCTCCCCGAATACAAGGGAAAAAACATGTATGCTAGAGTCCCATTAGAAGTAATGGGGCTCATGCCTGTGGTGTGGGCACATGCTCCATTCTTCCTGGTGCACCAAGACTTCATCTGGCGCTGGCTTCCAGTGTATGCTGGAAGCCGCGTAATGCGTGCCCACTTATGATGCGGGTGCACTATATATAGCTTAGTTTTGTGTTTGTTGTTGTAAAAAAGAATATGTGGGAAGCACAAGGCAAATTAGGAGGGAAGAAACAGATTTTTTTCAAATGATAACTTAATATAATGACATTGTTTCCATAGAAATAAATGCATAGAACAGCATACACAGAGATAACACTAAGTCGTCTATCTCTTTTGGGAAGAGAGCCTAGAGGAGGACACCATCTTGGATCTGCCAGATTTTTTCTCCCTTGCCTCCCATATCAGCCTGCTGTGTACTCAGGTTTAATTTACTGTTAGCTTCTCCCCAGGCCAGGTCTCACTCTTGGGGGTAAAACATTAGTCCTTACCCTAGTCCCTACTCACACCCTCTTGTTTCCTGAGCAACATGATCAACTCAGATGCTTGTCCATCTGGTGCCTGCCCAAGGTGTAGTCATTAATTAATTCCCACGGGGGTGATTTTTCTTCCAATCTCTTCTAGGCTATTGTCGCTGTCCAATTTGACCTGCTTGGTATGGCTTATGGAAAGGCCAGCTGTTCCTAGAGAGTGGGAGGGATGTTTCCATTGGTCTCTGAGAAGTTAGAACATAGTGCTGTGGTGGGCAGCATCCACAATGAGCCTTGTGCCACATCTTGGCCCTTCCTTGCTTAGAGGATGGTGTGAGTCTCCTAGGGAGGTGGTAACCCTAGGCACACTCCATACTCTGAATTTGTTTTCATATACTTCCTTTCTGGCTCCATGGTTATCCAAACAGCCGCTGTTCCCCAAAGTAGTCCTTCCTGCTAATTAATCCCCATGAGAAGAACCAGGAATAGCCAGGGGAAATCGGATCAGCTAATGAACTGATGGCTTATGGGGACAGGTGGGAGGGCCCAGCCGTCTTTTTTTCCATTTGTCACAGTGTCCGGCGAAGCGTGCCTCTTTTACCATCTCTCTCTTGCTTGCTCTCCTGGCTTGGAAGGGGAGCCATGCCTGGGCTTCAGGGAGCCACTCTGGTGGAGCTGCCGCAAAAGCTCCACCGCACTTTGGCCACCAAGCGTGAGCTTCATGGCCGAGTGGCAGACATTTCAGAGTCAGTGGTCCACACAGCAGTGATGGGGTTGCTACTGATGACCAATGAGGTAACTAGAACCTGTTTTTCACATGCCAACATGAGAGCCCTAGATGTATGCTGGCCTGGGGAGGGGGAAGAGAGGGGATCTCTTTGGATAAGGCTTCCTTTGTAATCTAATGGATTTTTTTCAGACCATATGCTGAAGTGAGGCAGTTCCCTCAAGCCACAGCTGTTGTTAGTGTTTGTGATAGATAGCCTAGGCTGTTCCTCCTGAGGAGCTTAAGAGGACAGAACTCTGTGTAGTCTTTAAGCTATCCTGTGGCTCTCAGGTGCAGAGGATGACAAAATGGAAGCACAATGGGTTGGGGCAAAGCTCTTCAAACCTTTTTGGATTTACCACCACCTTTTATCTGAGCAGCAGAAAGGGGTACTGTATTATTATATAAGTCTTCCTTTTTCTTTGTTTGCTGTAGTATCCAGCTGCAAAGAAGGACGTTAGACTTCCTGTGATTTTAATACCTGTGTAAAAGAGGACAGTTTTGGTTGAAGCAGATAGCTTACAAGAGGTTCTCCGTGGGCTGAAATCCCCTCTTCTGCTCTGCACAGCTATTTAAAAGCAAAGGCTCTCCCTCCTCTTTTGTCAGTTGGCTTTGTTATCTAATCTTCCTCTTTCTTCCCATCAGTGGAAAGCTAATAGGTGCAGGAGCAAGAAACCTGTGTCTCTATATATATTGTTGGACTCTAGCTACTATCAGTCCTTACCATTGACCATGTTGAATGGAGATGCTGGGAGGTGAAATTGAACAGTATTAAAGGGCTGCAGGTTTTCCATTCTTGGATTAAAGAAAGGATAGGTATTTAGCCTGTTGGGAGGAAGGTATGCAGTATATAGCTTGCTGGTTGCAATTTTAGAAAACTGGCCAGGAGGTTGTTTTTAGCATTTAAACCACAGCTGCTGTGACTTGTTCAGTGTCATCCCCTTGAAATGGATGGGTAGCAAGTTGGAACTTTGTCATTGTTGGAATGGAGGTCTGTTTATTTGGAAATGGGTAACCTGTAGTTTGGTCAGCAGTGACAATGAAACAGCCACTACACTAGTGAGACATCTGTGCTTATGAGGCAGGAGGGAGTGCTCCAAAACTGTGTTAAAGAGAATTTTGGAGAGAAGGGCTGTAGGTTTGTAGTGGAGCACTTGCTTTGCATGGGGTTCAGTTCCCTGCTTCTCCAAGTAGGTCTGGAAACGGTCCCTGTCTTGAACCTTAAAAGCTATTGCCAGTCAGTGTCACTAGTATTAAATTAGATGGGCCATTGGATTGACTCGATAAGGCAACTTTCTGTTCGTTCATAATCATGGCACTGAGTGGGGTGAGAAATGTGTGTGTGTACATTTCAATCTGAATGTCTCAACACATCCACATGGTGACACAAGGCAATCTAAACCTCTTATTTAAGCTGTAACAGTAAGCACTTCAACCCACCCCCATGTTTTCTTTTCCTCCAGACACATCATACCCTTCTGCTGGGCTCTGGCCACATTGGTCTCCGCAACCTTGGCAACACGGTAAGTAGTGGGTAACCAGTTCCTTTCCCTGTCCCAATTAGAAAGAACTGTTCTTTGCCAGAGGTTTTCTGTAAAGGTTTCCTACAAGCCAGACAATATGCCAGGATATTTTGTTTTGGTTTCAAAAGAGGTCTTGAAATAACCAACACTGTTAGCTTGTACTCACAAGGAGGTAGTTTGTGTTCAGTAGCTCAGTCTGTCAGTCAGTCAGTCTTTTACATTGAGAGCTACTGAAGCAGTGTTTATTACTGGTTCTTTTTAGAGAGTCACAAAATCACTCATATACATCGGGGGAGGTGTGGCTGTGTGTGTTTCACAACCTCATTGTGGAAAGCAAGTGTAGAATCCAGCATTCTCAAGAAGTTCAGCCCTTGGTGCCACCGCACTTACTGACAACACCCTTCCTAAACTTGATGCCATCAGGTCCACAATCTCTAGTCTCAGCTAAAAAGGGCAGTGGAGTGAAATCATGGATATTGTTCCAAAACATGTGGAGGGAACCTGGTTGAGGAAAATTTGTGTAGGTGCCTCCTGCTGCAAGGCAGTGGTTCCCAACCTTGCATCCCAAGGATGTTGGAATTCAGCTCTCAGAATCTCCAACAAAGCATGGACAACAGTGAGAAATTCTGGGAGTAAGAGTCCAACCACCTCTGATGACTTCCCTTGGAAGATAGCAGAGATTACATAGACTAATCTTGTTTGTGTCATAGAATCATAAGAGTTGGAAGAGACCGCAAGGGCCATCCAGTCCAACCCCATTCTGCCATGCAGGAACTCTCAATCAAAGCATCCCCAACAGATAGCCATCCAGCCTCTGTTTAAAAACCTCTAAAGAAGGAGGCTCCACTACACTCTGAAGGAGTGTGTTCCACCATCAAACAGCCTTTACTGTCAGGAAGTTCCTCCTAATGTTGAGGTAGAATCTCTTTTCCCGTAGCTTGCATCCATTGTTCTGGGTCCTGTTCTCTGGAGCAGCAGAAAACAAGCTTGCTCCCTCCTCAATATGGCATCCTTTCAAATATTTAAACAGTGTCCTTTGTGTTCTGATTAACATAAGATGCCTTCTACTCAGACCGAAGAATGACTGTCCTAGTCTGAAGGACAAGGCTATTGCTGGCAAATAATGGATAATGAATATAAGTTACCTCCCATATTGAAAGCATTTGTCTTTCATTACCAGCTGCTAGGAAACATGAATGAAAGAATGTTATCACACATGTTCTGCTTGTGGGCTTCTTGTTGGGGCATCTGGTTGGCATTTGGTCTCATCTGTCCTGATTGCTGTTATGTTCATATATATTTTTATGATTTTTCGGTCTTATTCCCACTTGACAAAAATGATATCTGCCAAAGTAGGTGTCAGTCCATAAACACCCCTGCTTCATTAAATTGCTAAGCTTGCATGTCCTCAGGGCTCCATTTCTTTTCTGTTTTGGGGTGGAATAGCAAAGCAGAATGGTAACTCCTTTAGCAACGTTGTCTCTGTGAGATTTGAGAACCTTGCTATAAATTGAATTCAGGCTGTGCATTCTCAGTGTTCAAGTATACACAGTCCAGATTCCTTCTTGTTCTCAAATGTTCAAAGCTGTTATGTGGGCTAGGTAAACAAAAGTTGACCCTTCTGTTCATTATTGCTATGTGTCTTTCTGAGATGGCTTCCTTGCAAAAATTAGCTAAAACATGTTGATGCTGATGATTTGAATAATATGATGCTGCAGATGCACCCAGAGTCCTGATACTCCTTTTTTTTTAACCATCAGACAGGGATTCTTTTGCCTTTCAGATGTTTTGGACTCTAGTTCCTACAGTCATTTATTCACTTGCACCCCTGGGTGAGGCTTCTGGGAGTTGGTCCAAAACATCTGGTGGGCCGAATTTCCCCTCACCTCTGCTTTAGAGAAATGACTAGAAAAGTGGTTCCCAACCTTTTGTCCTCCAGATTTTTTGAACTTCAGCTCCTGTAATTTCTGACTGTTACCCAAGTTGACTGGGGCTTGTGGAATCCGAAGACCAAAGAAAATGAAGGATCAAAGGTTGGAAACAACTGGATTAGAACATAGCCAGACCACCCACTGACTTATTAGGCTGTTATTCCCTAATGGTGGGATTTTAGGAGTCTGCTGCAACATGCATCTCACAGTTACCCTTGTTTCTCTCTGCCCACTTCCATGACTGCTGATCACATCACCAGCTAATAGTTTTATGTGGAACAACGGAGAACATGTTGTGGGTGTCTAGTAACAGTGGGATACACAAACCTAATAACAGGGCCACCACTGCCACAGCCAGAAGCAGATGTAGTGGTTTCTTAGCAACCTTGCCATGTGTCCATCCATCTATCCTTTGCATCATGCTAGTACATTTGTCCTCATCTTGGAAGGAAAAAAGAGGAGAGCAAGGAAATTAAATTCCCAGAATTGGCCTGATACTAGGCTCTGGAAACTCTGTGAAGTAGTTCACAGTTGCAATGTGTTTGAGAATGGTCCATCCCGGGAAGATTTCCTCTTGCTAGACCTTCAGGACCATCAACCTAATGCTGAAGCTCTGCTATGTTCTCTGGCACTCTATTCAGTTCCCACAATAGACGCTCTCGCCCCCCTGGATAGCACTGAGTCATGTGATTGACGTATAGGAGACTGGGTCACTGGTGCTGGCTGTTGACCAGGCTGCGGAGCAGACTGGTCATCCACATGGGTGGAAACAACTGCATCTGGACCACTCCCCAAGTTGTCCTCTCTTACGGAGACATCAATGAAGAGTTCTTCAGTGCCTGCTCTCCCAGCCAGGGCTGCCACTGGATCATCCGTGAGGCCTCCTAGCTGTGAATCTACTGCATTCTGAAGTCTCAACATCTGCTGGTCACCCACTGGTGATTTCTCTTTCTCTTGCGGTAACACTGCATCAAGTTCAGCAGGCAACTCTAGAAACTGGTCTCCTACCCGAAGTGTCACTTGTCGCCCACTTTGACTGAGGGTCAGCTGACTGGTCTCTCTCGTTGCCTAAGTGACATGGAAGACCAGGTCATCCCCCAATATTGCAGGTCAGTCAAAGTCACTGTTCGCAGTGAAAGTCCAGTAACCTTTCAAATTCTTGAACTGAATAGGGACATGTGCTGTTGGTAGTTGTTCTGGGGGTGCCCTGAAGCTTACTGCAATTCTGATGCAGTCAACAAGCCGGGGTACACATAGGAGTGATGAAAAGCTAAAAGTTGTCTCTGTGTCCCTAAAAACAAACAAACAAACAAAACACCTTCATTATCCTGAATGAACAACACTTGTCTTCTTTTGTCAGGAACCATGCCAGGGGCAGTATCAACAGCTGAATCAGTCCCAGCTGCATTGGAATTGGACACGGCCACCATACAAATTCAGTGGCATCGCTAACTAGGGTGTCACCCAGTGTGGCAGGTGTCACCTGAGAAGGGTGTGCATTTGCCCCTTCTCTTGTTCTGTTCTTGGGCTTCCTCCCAAGGTCCTGCAACAGAGCAACTGGCTAGGGTGTGTGTTGGCCCCTCCTGCACCAAAGGGGAAAGAGGGCTCAACAACCTCTGGGGTGTCACCCAGTGCTGTCCACATATCCCCACTCCCCAGTGATACCACTGCCTGGATCAACTTCAGCTTCTGCTTACAGTGGACCTTAAGATGGTCAGATTCCCCCACAAAAAGCATTTCATGTTTGTCTTGTCATTTGGTTGGCCCTGGTACTGTGAAGAAGGTTGCTCAGCAAGTTGTGGTGGTGGTTCTGGCTTAGGGTTGTCATCTTGTGTACCTGAGGTACCTGTACCTGTATTTTGTGTACCTGTATTTGGCTGTGCAGGCTGTTCCCCATTGGTCGTGATACGCAGCTGCTGCCACCTCTTCCAGTGTTTTCAGTTCCTTATCCATCACATGGTGGACAAGATTCAAGGGGCATGGCACAAAAACTGTTCTAGGTCAATGAGAAAGTACATGTCTTCCACTGAACTGGCTTTAGCTCCTTGATACTAAATCCCCCTTCCATGTTGAAGATGCTGTTGAGTTCTGTAAAAAAAAGATCAAAATCCCACGTCTCTTCCCATGCCATAGTGACTCCACTGTTCTCAGAGCTACCGAGAATTGTGTGTGGAGTTCGTACATGCATTTGTCTTTAGGGACTCCATGATGTTCACCGGCTCTCTCAAAACTCTCTATGAAAGCCTCAAAATCATCTCTCTCTTATAGGGTGGGGGGGGCACTGCCAAAGCTGAGGTGATAATGCCTATAGCAGGATTGAGTTGCACCCCTGTTCTTCTAGTTGGGGGGCACCTAGCCTTCTCAAGGCACTGCAGTTCCAACTTCTGCCTGTTCAGAGCAATTTGGTGCATCTGCAGTTCTATCTGGGCAAATTGCATGACTTGCTCTGGGGTGAGATCAATGAATAATGTTGGCAGTGATGCCCAGACTATGCACCCTGATCCCCATGGCCAGCAGCCGGTGCTGTTGAGAGAGACTGTGCTGTGATTTCCTGGGCAGCAGATGGCACTACGACTCTGGCTGTTTTTCCATCACTGTTGTTGGTGGAACCAGATTCTGAGGCTGCAGCTCCCTCCATGGTAGTCATTTCAGGTAGAATCCCAGCGACATTCCATTGTGTTGCTTTGTTGTTGTTAACTGCCCTTGAGTGAATCCCGACTCATGGTGACCTTGTGGATGAGACATCTCCAGGATCCCTCCTGTCCTCCATTGCTCTGCTTAGGTTCTGCAGATTCTACAGGAAGGCTCATGACCACCCTGATAAGAGTCCAGCCATCTGGCTTGCTGTCTTCCTCTCTTTCTGCTGCCTTCTACCTTTCCTAGCATTATTGTATTTTCTAACAGTTAATTCCTTCTCATAGTGGGACCAAAGTGTGACAGTCTTGGTTTTGTCAGCTTGGCTTCCAGGGAGAGTTCAGGCTTCTTTTGCTCTAGGACCCATTTCTTGGCCTTTTTAGTAGTCCATGGAATCCATAGAACTCTTCTTTAGCAAATGTTTTGATTTTCTTCCTATCAACTTTCTTAACTCTCAGCTTTCACAACCATACATACATGAAATGGGAAATACGATGCCATGAACAATCCTAACTTTAGTATTCAATTATATATCTTGAAATTTCAGGGTCTTTTTTAGTTCCTTCATGGCTAGTCTTCCTAGTCTTCAGATTTCTTGACTGCAGTTTCCATTGAGCCAAAGTATGAATTGGAAACGCTTGAACTATTTAGTGTCTTCATCATCTACTTTAAAGTTATGTAAATACTCTGTGGTCATAATTTTTGTTTTCTTAAACCTTTGCACTTTCTTTCCTTTCTTCAATAATGGTTCCAGTTTTTTCCTGTTTTTTGATAGTAGTAGTATGATACCATCTGCATATCTTAGATTGTTGATATTCCTTCCTCCAGTTTTTACACCTCCTTCCTCTGAGTCTAATCCTGCTTTCTATATGATATCTTCAGCATAAAAATTAAACAGATAGGGTGATTATAGCAAAGCCTTTGATTGTATAGATCACGACAAACGATAATCTATAAAGCACAGACAGATTTTGTTTTGAAATTCTTTGGTGCACTCCATTATCCAATGTATGTTTGCAATATGATCCTTAGTGCCTCTTCCTTTCCTGAACCCAGGTTGGACTTCTGGTATTTTTTGCTCCATGTATGGTAAAAGTCTATGTTGTTGAATAGTGAGCATTATTTTTGCTTGCATGGGTGTTTAATGCAGTGATCTTGTGATTACTGCAGCCACTGGTGTCTCTGGTCTTGTATTTTAGAATGTATATCGAGCATTTCCAATCTGGGCCATTGTTTTGTTTTCCATGTGTGTGGGCAGATTTCAGTTAGAACTAGAATAGATTCTGTCTCAGTAGCTTGAAACAGATCTGTTGGATGCCATTTGTTTCTGGTGATTTATTTCTCCCAAGTGCTCTGAGTTCAGTTTCCACTTCACTTATTAAAATTGAAGGTGATACTGTGACATCTCCAAAAATTTCACCTTATATTTTGAAAGTAAAAAAAAAAGTATTATTTTCTTCTTACAACGTATATTTTAGCACTGGCCTTCTTGTTCACCAGTTTGAAAAAAACCTTGAAAGTAGTTTCTAAGTATCTGAAATAACATAAATAAAACTATGGGGCTTTTGCTCTTGTATACAGAATTAAATGGAAACATTTGATGTCAGTGCCCATCCTAGAGAGACATTAATATTTCCATACAGTTCTTGGTAAATATTTTTGCAGACTGATTAACCTTGGTGACATTGTGTATTGATGAAAAATCTTTATAGTCCTGTTCCACACTGATATACTGAACAGATAAGTCACTGATGAATAAAAATCTGTATCCCTTGGGTTCTTTACAATCCAACCTTCACTCCAAGCCAAATCTAATTAGTTTCAGAGATGTTCAGTTTCCATCATCTTGAGGAGTAGTCCAGTAATATTTGGTTGTGTTTCTCTTTTCTTCTCCCAGTGTTTTATGAATGCTGTGCTACAGTGCCTGAGCAGCACCAAACCGCTGCGGGACTACTGCCTCCGTCGGGAATTCCGGCAAGAGCAACCTGGCGCGCTGCGGACCCAACAAGAGCTGACTGAAGGTGAAAGGGGAGGGAATGATGGGATATTCCTTTTCACTCAAGGGAAGAGGAGATTACATAATTGATATGCTATCTGGACTAACTTGGTCTAACAGGATCCTTGCAGTGATCCACAATCTAAATTGGGATCTAGAGAGTTTTAATCCAAGTCCAGTTGACTACAGTTATATAAGTACTTCGGCCTCACTCAAAGTGTTATCTAATTAGAAGACCTAATTCCTCCTACTGTCTTTTTGCCTGCAGGTCATTCATAGCCTTCATTTTCTGGCCCTAACCTTGTGCATTATCATTATGTACACTGACTAAGTACCTGACATTTTCAGAGCAAATTGCCTAGGGAGTTTATCACACAGGACAAATCTCGTGCAGAAACTAGACTGAAAGTTAAAATAACCCACTTTTGTGGGTTGTTTTTCACATGGCATTTGAGGTTAATCTGGACAGAAAGTAGATTTGTGTGAATGAGAAATAACATGAAAATAACCTGAACAGAAAGCCGACAAAACCTGCTCCTTTTTACTTTCAGGAAATTTGGAAAGTAGAAAGGAGTGTTTTCTTTTGGCTTTCTGTTTGGTTTATTTTTGTGTTATTTCTCTTTCCGCCAACATGTCTGAAAAACAACCCACATATGCAGGTGTTTAGTGGATTTTAAAATCCCGTTTCTGCATGGGATTTGCCTTTGTGTGGTCTACATCTGGCAGCTTTGTGTGGAAGAAGGCACTTTAAATTACACTTGATGAGGCAGGGAGGATAATGATATTGTATTGAGGCATAAAACAACAACAATACAGACACAGTAAGTTAAAATAATTTCATAACATTTCCACTTGCCAAGGATGTGCCAGTCACTCCAGAGCTTTTGGACAGATTGGTCAGAATATTAGAGGGCAGGAATAGGGCTCCTTAGGTAAAATAACACCTACATATTATTTTCCTGCCTGCCTCTTGTGAGATTTTTTTTTTTTTTTTGCAAGGGAGCATTGTGTTGACATTCTTTTGTTGTTTTAAGGGTTGAAACATCAGTGTTCAACTCTAGTGCAGCTATCCGTGGCCTAAAGGCAACCAGAAGGCTAGGATCTAACAAACAGACCACCAGCCCTCATTGGCTTTGTTGCTGGGAAGCTTCTGGCTCTAAAATTGACTATGATCCATCACATGAAAGGCAACTTTCCATACAGCCCCTTGCTATCTGGATGCACCTTTCCTTCCTGGTCCTATTCTGTTCTGCCCTTTGCTCATTTTAGCTGAAAACTCCAAAAGGTTTGGCGCAATGTACTTCTTCTTCGTGGTCTCTGTGCCTCACACAATAGGGGTTTGCGCCTGCACAGAAGCTCCATCCGGAATGCTGAAAAGCTGAGCAGATTGGCGGGAGCCCCGCCCCTCCCATTCCCTGAGCATGCCCAATCCCGCCAATCTAGCTCCTCCTTCAGTTCTCTTTCGTCCGCCGCAAGAGTAACATCTCCTCTGGAGTGCTCTCCCTGCGACGAAAGCTGAGTAGATACAGACTCTTGTATTTTATTTTAGTTTTACCTTGTCTTTTATTTTGTTTTTACTTGTTGTTCTCTCGATTTTTCCTTGAGCTGCCCCCTTTTTTGCTTGGAACTCGAGGGTTTTGGCCCAGACGGGCCCCTCGCGATCGGACCGGCCTCTTATGGACGCCCCCTTCAAAAAATGTTCCGAGTGTGGCGGTAAAATCCCGGTTGTGGATGGACACTCAAAGTGCATTTTCTGCTTAGGCAGTTCCCACATTCCGGAGAAATGCAAGCATTGCAAGGCTTTTAACCCCGCCACGCTACGCCAAAGAGCGGATCGGCTCAAGGCCCACTTGTGGGAGAAGGCCCTCTCGGTATCCCACACTTCGGAGTCGTCTACGGACCCCTTGGGACGTCTTCCCATCTCTAAGTTCCCGAGAATTCCGAAGATCAAAAAACCTACTTCGACGTCGACGGCAGCTTCGACGTCGACGGAGGCCCCCTCGACATCGACCTCGACACCATCAACCATGTCTCGCCCCGAAGGGCAACACAAGGAGCATAGGAAACGGCCATCATCCACCGAGCTGGAAAAGCCAAAATCGAAAAAACATAAGCATAAGGAGGTCCTCACTTCGGTTGCCTCGGCCACTGCCCAGGCAGACCTGGCCATGTCCTTTCTGAGACAGCCTTCGGCCATTGACCTCTCTGTCCCGGCCCCAGTCACTGTACTCGACTCGGCGCCGGAGACATTGGAACCCGCATTCCAGCCTGCACCTACCCAGGTCTTCGCCCCTACGGGGACGGTCTCGACCTCGGCTTCGACAGTCTGGCCTATTTCGGCACCGACTTCTCTGCCGCCAAAGGAGATCTTAGCCTCTTCGGAGCGCATTTATAGGCTGCGGTTTCCATCTCCTCCACCCTGGAAGTCTCCGGAACCATTCGAGGAGCACTACTTTGACTCGCCCCACTCGTCGGCCTCTTTTCTGGCTCGACATTGGGCAGAATCCTATTGGAGAGAGCGCCATCCATCTTATCGCTCCTACTCTCCTTCGTATCGGGACCGATACCATGTCCGCGACCTCCACATCGAGGACTTCTCATGAGCCCGCTCACGATCCCGATCTCCTACTCGGTCCCGGGCCGAGTACAGGGCCCTATCACCACCGCCGGCCTCGACGGCCACGGTGTCGAGACCTCCTGAGTCAAGCGCCATCATGACTGCTGCGGCTTCGACTGCGATCGCCACTTCGACGTCGACACTCTCCACTCCGATCAGCTATGCGGACGCCTCGACCTCGACGTTTCTTACGGCGCCAACAGAGCCTTATGTGGATCCACATCAGGCAGCCTCCCAGTCGACGGAGGAATCCACTGGAGAAACGGACAACCTTCCCGAGTCTCCACAACCTGCCATTTCCTCTCCTAATGAGGAAGTTGAGGACCAGACACCCGGCTCACCCATGGAGGACCTCCACCTGTTTACAGGAATCGTCGACAGGATGGCGAGAGCGGTAGGCCTACAAACCGCACAGACGGTCCAACCCCCCAGGGATCCCATCGATGGTCTCGTGGTTCGTCCCAGGCAACCCACTGTTATTCCATTCTTGCCTTCTTTTTCGGATGTTATGGTGGCTTCCTGGAACAAGCCAGCCTCGACACCACCCGCTTCAAAGAAGCTTGACTCTTTATACCGGGTGCAGTCTGAAACGGCCCCTTTTTTGTTTACTCACCCAGCTCCTAATTCTCTGGTGGTGGAATCTACTTGCAAATCCACCGGCAAGTCCCACTCCTCCCCCATGGACAAGGACAGTAGGAGAATGGACATCTTTGGTCGCCGTTTCTACTCCTCTGCAGCCTTGGCGGCAAAAGTGGCCAACATGCAGGGTTGCATGGCTGGTTATCTGTGGTTTCTGTGGGATCGCATGGCTGCTTTCATTCCATACATGCCTCAGGCACAACAAGAAGCGGCTCAAGAGTTTTATGCTGAGGCACTCTCCCTCATTGCGCAAGAGGTGCACTCAGCTAGACATGTTGTGGACTGTTCAGCGAAGGTTATGACCGGTGCGGTGGTACTCCGCCGTTTTGCTTGGCTGAGGTCGACTTCCCTATCTGAGGAGGCTAAGTCCAAGATAGAAGATCTTCCCTTCGACGGTGAGGGTCTGTTTGCCGCTAAGACCGACGAATCCCTTGACACCATGGCCAAGGCTCGTCTTAACGGGAAGAGACTCGGGCTGACACCTAATAAGCCCCCATCTGGTCGCACTTGGCGCCAAAGGCCATACGACCCTGGATTCACCCATTCTCGCTCTGCTCCGTCATCCACTTATAGGACCCAGTCCTACACTAGGAGGCCTTACAGGCAACCACAACAGCAACAACAACAAGAACAGCAGAGGCAAGGCCAGCAACGCCAACAGAACAGCCTTCTAGGAAACCACCCTCCAAGTCACACTTTTGACGGGCCTTTGGAGGCGACACCCAACTTTCTGATTTCCTCCCTTCTCGACAAAGGAGCCATCCAACGTGTTCCACCGTGCTACAAACACCAAGGCTTCTACTCCAGGTACTTCACAGTTCCGAAGACAGGAGGAGGTCTCCGCCCTATCTTGGACCTGAGAGGCGTCAACTCATTCATCACGCCTCGCAAGTTCAAGAGGGTGACCCTGCAATCCATTCTGCCGTTTTTGCATCGAGGAGACTGGTTTGCATCCATAGACCTAAAGGATGCTTACTTCCACATCAGTATCAGGCCGCAACATTGGAAGTATCTCCGTTTCGCTGTAGATGGAGATCTTTATCAATATACCGTTCTTCCTTTCGGCTTCTCCACCGCTCCTCGAGTATTCACAAAGTGCATGGCAGTGGTCATCTCTCACCTTCGTCTTCAAGGAATAAAGATCTTCCCTTACCTCGACGACTGGCTCCTGGTGTCGTCCTCCAAGGCACAACTTTACAAGGACATCCAGTACACTTTGGACCTCCTGGCTGACTTGGGACTCAAAGTCAACCTACCCAAATCCGTTCTCCACCCTGTGAGGGTGATAGATTATATAGGCACGTCCCTGGACTCTGTGATGGGCCGGGCCTACCTTCCCACCAGACGGGCGGAAGCCCTCTTGGAACAGCTGCAATTCGTCCTCTACACTCATCGTCTGTCTGCAAAAGACATCCAGAGACTGCTGGGCCACCTGGCCTCTACCACAGCAGTGACCTACCTGGCACGTCTCAGGCTCAGGCCCCTCCAAGCTTGGTTCCTGGCTTCATTCAATCACCTGAGAGACAATCCATCCAAGAGACTCTTGTTGCCTCCTCATATCAGAGACTCTCTCAAGTGGTGGATGTCTCCCTCCAACATCCTCAAGGGGATGCCCTTCCAGACGCCAGAACTGTCAGGGATGGTCACTACAGACACGTCCATGTCAGGATGGGGCGCACATCTCAACGGCTTGTGTGTACAGGGACAGTGGTCTGCACAGGAGGCAGAACTGCACATAAATGCCTTGGAACTGTTGGCAATCATCAAAGCCTTCAGGGCATTCGAAAACCATCTCTTCCACAGAGTTGTGCAGGTAGTATCAGACAACACAACCACTGTCTGGTACATCAACAAGCAAGGAGGAACTCACTCTCCAGTCCTCTTGCATCTCTCCCAGCAGCTGTGGACGTGGTGCCACCATCGCTCCATTCATCCAGTAGCTATTCAATTGGCTGGAAAGGACAATGTGCTAGCAGACTCCCTCAGCAGGGACAAGTTGCTGCAGCACAAATGGACTCTTTCGAGTTCGGCCTTCAGTCTTCTGACGTCTCGATGGGGAATTCCCTCAGTGGACCTGTTTGCCACCCCGGAGAACTCCCAATGCCGGACATTCTACACCAGAGCGGGCAAAGGGCGAGGATCCATGGGGGACGCCTTCCTTTGCAGTTGGAGTCGGAAACTTCTATATACCTTTCCGCCCTTTCCTCTGATCTCCAGGACGGTGGCCAAGATGGCCAGGGATGGGTCCAACGCCATACTGCTGACTCCGTTCTGGCCGAGACAACCTTGGTTCACTCCTCTTCTTCACCTGGCCAAAGGTCAATACTTCCACCTGCCGAAGTGGCCCGACCTTCTGTCTCACTCCAATGGAGCGGTCCTACACTTGGACCTAGTCAACCTACGGATGACAGCGTGGAGGATCCAGCCATAGCGCCTGACCTGCTTAGGGTCCTGGCTGCCTAGAAAGGACTCCACCAAGAGATCCTATGCATATAAATGGAAGCGCTTCTGTGCCTTCACGGAGGCTAGATCCGAACCTTCCTCACCTGTGAGCCTTAGTACAGTCTTGCATTTTCTGCTGCACCTCAGGGATCAAGGCCTAGCCTTCTCCTCCCTCAAGGTCTACTTGTCGGCTATCGTAGCCAACCAGCCACCTGGCTCAAGGTCAGCTCGCCTCTTCACGTCGCCTACGTTAAAGAGGTTCTTCAAAGGACTACATCACCTTTATCCACCGTTGCCACCACTGGCCCCGGCCTGGTCTCTCTCTTTAGTGCTTACGCAGCTCACGAGACCTCCCTTTGAGCCCTTGGGCTCTGCTTCTTTGAGACTGCTGACACTCAAAGTGTCTTTTCTTGTGGCCATAACTTCAGCCAGACGTGCTTCTGAGCTGACAGCCCTGCGCTCGGACGAGCCTTACTTGACTTTTCATAGGGACAAGGTGGTCCTCAGACCGGACATCTCCTTCCTCCCTAAAGTGGTTTCTCTGTTTCACCTCTCCCAGGAGATTGTGCTCCCTAACTTTTACCTAGATCCTTCCTCGCCTCTGGAAAAGACTATGCCATACTGCTGGATGTTCGCCGTGCTTTGGTTTTTTATGTTCAGCGTTCTGCAGAGTTCAGATTATCTAATAAGTTGTTTATTTGTTATGGTGGTGCCAGAAAAGGCAACCCAGTTTCTTCGCAAAGGTTTGCAAAGTGGATTGCTCAGACCATCGCCTTGGCCTATGAACTGGCTAAACGCCGTCTTCCGGCTGGTGTCCGTGCTCACTCAACCAGGGCTACAGCTTCATCTGCTGCCTTCCTCAGAAGCGTTCCCTTGCCAGAGGTCTGCAAGGCAGCTACATGGTCACAGCCATCCACGTTTGTTCGGCATTACTGGTTGGATTCCAGATCCCGGAGAGATGCCAGTTTTGGTCGTGCTGTTCTGTCTTCTATTCTGCAGTGACCTTCCCACCTCCAAAGGTAAGCTTTTTAGTCACCCTATTGTGTGAGACACAGAGGCCACGAAGAAGTAGTACAGGTTGCTTGCCTGTAACTGTGTTTCTTCGAGTGGTCATCTGTGCCCTCACACAAATCCCACCCTACCTCCCCTCGGTCAGGTCCCTGCTCTTTTGCGGCGGACTTGAACTGAAGGAGGAGCTAGATCGGCGGGATTGGGCATGCTCAGGGAGTGGGAGGGGAGGGGCTCCCGCCAATCTGCTCAGCTTTTCAGCATTCCGGATGGAGCTTCTGCGCAGGCGCAAACTCTATTGTGTGAGGGCACAGATGACCACTCGAAGAAACACAGTTACAGGTAAGCAACCTGTACATCCACCTTTTCTTTCTGTCATGCGAATATACATTTTATTTCACAACAGCCCAATGAAGTGTTAGCCCAAGTTCCCAGCTAGTGAGCTTGGTGATGGGGTCAGGATTTAAATATTTGTCTCCTGTTTTAAAGCAGTACTGGGCTGTATGAGTCAAGCTTCCCTTTGACTTCTGTTTCCTGTAACCTTTCCTCATTCTTTTTAGTGTTTTTGTTCCTTCTATTTCTCCTCCTTTTTAAGGCATGCCTATCTATCTTTCCCTTTACAGGATAAGAACATCTAATCATAGTCAGAGACCTTCCTGTCTACCACTCTGACAACATGGCAGCTCAGCCAGTCACTGTTAGTCTGCTCCTGACACAACCTTTTATGAATCCAACTTAGCCCCTCTGTTAGTTTCACACTAGGAGTGTAACAGCCCAGCCCAATAGATACAAGATTGTGTTTCACCTTAGTCAGCCTTGTGATCTTGGACACCTTGCTTATCTCCCAGTTCCGTTTGTAAAGCAGAAATAAATGATTGCATGTTATCGTGTACTAGAAGGATAAAGCAAAATAAAAAGAGGCTGAATATTTTTTGCAGTTCGAGCATTCTCAAAGTAAGGGGAAAAGACTAACTTAAGAATGTTTTATTGTCACTCCTTCCTCAACTTTTCTGGTTTCTCATTCTACAGCCTTCGCAGATGTCATTGCCACATTGTGGCACCCTGATTCCACAGAGGCTGCCAATCCCAGCCGCTTCAAAGCTGTCTTTCAGAAATATGTGCCATCTTTTACAGGATACAGGTGAGGAAAATTTGGGTTTGCCCTCCTCCTAGCTTCCTTAGGCTTTCCTTTGTCTGCACCACTTGTTCAGGCACCCTTCAGTCCCTTCATGTTAGCCAAATCCTCTCTCCCACCACCAAAACAAAAGGACGGAGGGGGAAGGGCTGTGTTCAAAACATGACATTGAAACAAAGCATGGAGCCACTCACTCACTCACCATCCTCCCCAAAGCAGCTTTTTCTATAGCAACAAAAGAGTGGATTGCTTCTTCTGGAAGATTCTAGAAGATGTGGTTCCCTTTTTAAATAGGTTGCATGCTCTCTGCACTGGCTTACTTTTTTTTTTTTTTTTTTTTTTTTTTTTGAAATGCTGAAATATATTCAGACCTTTCAGTTTTTGTTTTTTGGCAGTAGGAATAACAACATTTTTATGTCCACCTCTGGGGACCAGGAACCATACAAATGGCCTTGCCTGATTCCATAGTCCTTTCTTTAAAACTTTGAGTCAGCACTTTGGACTGGTTCACAGACCAAAAGAGCAATTATACTGAGATGCTATCAGAGTGAATTCATTATGTGTGTCATGTTTCAGTTCAAACACTTGCTACTGCATGGTGAACCAGTTGTAGTTTTCAAATGTTCTGTGAGAGTAGCACATTCTGTGAGAATGCTTTGCAGTTGTCTATGCTCCATGTTGCCAAACTGTGAGTGACAATAAACAATCAGAAAATCCTGTGATTGATCAAATGATTCCATCCTGGGACTCAAGGTAGCTTACAAAGGTAAAACAGATACAGATTGAGATGCACATTATTCCAGATGCTTTCCAGAACTCTGCATAGTCTGTTGCTGAATCACATGTAAATTGATTTGATTAACTTTTTATTTTTAATCAAGAATGCTTAAGAAAAAAGCCATGTGTTATGAGGTTTAGGCTTTTCTATATTTGCTTGCAGAGGCCAGTGCTCTAAAACAATTTGTAGTATGTTAGAGATTGTTCTCTGCAACCATGAATGTTTCAGGGACTCTCTAGATTGAAGAATGAAGTTGGACTGTGTTTTGGTTTGTTTGATTGTCTGAAGATAAGTCAGTCATGCTTTTCTTCTTTTCTAGTCAGCAGGATGCTCAGGAGTTTTTGAAATTTCTCATGGATTGGTTGCACGTGGAGATCAATCGGAAAGGACGCAAATCACCAAGTATCCTGTTTGACACCAAGAGGGCTTCAGTACTGGAGGACTCTGACACTTTGAGGTGAGTCTGGCTTGGTATGTGGAAATGTGGTATTTTTACTGTGATCTTAACACAAGAAGTAGCTGGATAATAAATCACATCATTATTCTAGTATTTCTACCTTAGTTTGTGAGAACCTTTTCACCTGGACAGGGTAGGTATTCCAAGCAAGTGGCCTACCATTTAATTGAAGGTTGCCCCTGGAATGTGAATGTTAAATGCTGGAGGCCAGATTTGTGTTGTTACTGGGGACGCTGTGGGCAGTTCTTGACTTGAGGACCAATCTGTGTTTGCATATCTATTAGACACTTATTGCCTGGGACATATGAATTGCCTCCCTTGAAAATTTGTATTTCAGTGGATCAATGGATGAAATCTTGTGTAATACTTTGAAGCACTATGATTTCACTAATGTGAGTAGTAATCCTTGCAACTATTCCTTGGAGAGTTGCTGTGACCATTTCGACATCTGGTGGTCATTCTTTGCTGAGGAACCTCCCCACAGAACTTGTACCAGCTTGACAAATATTACAACACTGTTTATGTTCTGCTAGCATAACCAAGGTCACTGCCATGCAGAGCAGAATTGTGTGAAAGTATGTAGTAGTAATAGTAGTAAGTTGTGTTCATGCAGCATTCTGGTATTGAAAATATTTCAGAAATATCTCTGAGTTAACCAAAACAAGTCTGAGAATGAGAGCAGCTTGTCTTAGGACCATTTAGTATGGGCATTGCTGAGATAAGATTTGAATCAGGGGCTCACTGGTTTTGTGCCCATCATCCTCTCATCTTGTATCTTGCCTTTTTTTGTGTTGTTCCTGGGGATGCTACTATATGGCATCTTTGGGAACTGAGGTAAATGAGTGGGAACACTGAGGGATATTGCTGAGGTTGGGCATAGGTACCACAAAAAAATCTTGTATATCTATTCTAGAAGATATACACTTCACAGGTGCAGAATACCCAGTTATGTGAGTTCACAGATGACCACTCAAAGAACTTTAGAAGCAGGTATGCAAGCTGACTTTCTGCAAAATGCTGTGTATAAAGATGTAAATAAGAAATGTATTTTGCATATGGATGCTGCCAACATTACTATCTCCTGGTCTCTGCCGCAGTGGCCACTACCTCTTCCAAAATACCCAAGCCAGCAAGCCAATGGGTTTTTTTTTTTTTGAAAGCTTTAAGTCCAATGAAGTCACTTTTCCAAGCCCTGCCTGTGACAGAGACGTTAGAGAAACACAACATTGTTAAAACACATGCACATACATCAGACTGTGGCACTTGAATATTGATGCAAGTTGGTTATATTTGATATCTACTGTATCAGTTTGAAATGATCCAGTGAACTGTTCTTCACATATTTAAGGTCTTGTCTTGGGTTTTCTTTCTCTACAGTGATGATGAACAAGCCAACCAGATGTGGAAGCGCTACCTGGAAAGAGAGGACAGCAAGATCGTAGGTGAGTGGACATTCCTTCCAGTGGGATTCATAATCTCTGCTGGCGTGTCATGCTGACTATGGCTGATGGGAGTTGTACTTCAAAACATCCGGTGAAAAGTTGTGATTTAGAACTCTAAAAGACCAATGCCATCTTGGCTTTCAAAACCAATGGAGAACAGAACACTGCAGAATAATTGAACTCAGCATGTGGATTATGCACACAATGATCCTTGGCTTGAAAACTGACATTAGGATTCTGGGAGCTGTAGTTCAGTATGGTCACCAGAATTGCTGTGTTAAGCTTTAGATTAGCAATTCTTAATCTTTTCTTTACCATGGACAGTCTTGAAATATCTTTTGTTGCCACAGCCCACCAACACTTAAGATTTGAAAGTCTAAAGTGCATCAAATAGTTATTTAAAGTTTCTCATCAAGAGTCTTCAAAATTATTCCTACACCAATACCCTCTTTTCAGGGTTTAGTTAGGAGTCATTTCCAGCCCTAATTCCAAATGCTGGAGCTTGAACCTGGAACCTTCTCGATGTAAAACTGATAGCCTTGTGTAGTTTTTGGATACACAGTATAAGTATTATGGCTTGTCAGAAAGAAGGAATTTACAGTATACCAGAGGCTGAATTACAGCTTCCATCATGCCTCATCTTCAGCTAGGTTGGCTGGAGCTCATGGGAACTGGAGTCCAGCATCATCTGGGTAGGCATGTCAGAAATCTCCACCCACCATATCCAGGGGAAAAACAGCTTTATCCTTTATTTCTCAACTGCCCTAATGAAGGTATAGTCCTAATACACTTTTTGAAAAAGATGTTAATATTTTATTTTTGTTTCAACTTGTAATACAGGCTTGATGACTATCATCTGAGCATCTCCCAGGGGAGCCAAAGATACTATCTGATAGCAGGGCACACTATTTATCTGTATCCCTGTACTGCCTATTCTGAGGTTTGCCAAATGAGCCCAACCTACTCCTTTCATTCATTACCTCACCTCTGCTGTTTCCACCCACAGATGTTCTACGCCACACTTTTCTGCAGCGGCCTCATCCCCTCATGGCATAGTCTGCTCCGCTATCTTCCCACCGGAGCTGTCTCTGTAGCTCCTCCCCTTGCATGTGGCCCTGCCCCACTTTTAATTCCACCCCGTTTTTGCCTTTGTGGCCACACGCTTGAACAATAATTCTCCCCAGTCCTTTTGGGCACATAAGCTTCATGGTACCACACCCAGGTGTTCCATTGAGAGACTGCTGCCTGACTGAGACTATGCATCTGGCCGCATCACCAGCCTAGGGACACATCAAAAAGCAGCTGCCATCACGCATCCCTTCCACCTGGAGTTACCAAGGGTGGAGGGAGAAGCAAAGCCCAAAGCAGGGGTAGCTACCCACAGACACACTGGTGGCACAGGGTTAAATGCTGGTACTGCAGCAACAAGGTTGTGAATTCAATTCCAGGGGTTCCAAGGTTGACTCAGCCTTCCATCCTTTCCTAGGTTGGTAATTGTTGGGGGCAATTGGCTTACAGATTGTAAACCACTCAGAGAGTGCTGAGTTTAATATTAAGCAATATATATAGTATAGTGTAGAAATATAAATGTGTACCGTACTCCAAGCTCACTTCTCCTCAGGCCCTTACCAACTGATACCACCTGCCGTTTTTTGAGGGGAGGAAAGCACATGAGATTTATCTCCCTGCTACTTTGTTGACTTCAAGTCTTCACAGACCGTTTGTGATAACATAACAGCTCCCTGGGGTCTGTGGACCACAGGATCAGAACTGCTGGTTTAAGTTGTTGTTGTTGTTGTTGTGGCTACTTTTATTATTGGTCTGAACTTGTCCATAGTACAACCAACTGTGAACAGAGCTTGGAAACATTACCTTTTGGACTACATTTGGAGAATTGAGCTTGGAATATGGTACACACCTGTATAAGCATTTAGCAATAGCATTCCATCTTCCAGAATGTCTCAGCCAGCAAAACCAGTGGCCCTTCATTTTCTTCTCTCTCTGACAGACCTCTTTGTTGGCCAGTTGAAGAGCTGTCTCAAGTGTCAAGCATGCAGTCAACCACTTTTATGGGCTTTAACATTTTGAAAGTTGTAATCCAATACAGTAAATTACCTTTTTCAAGCTCTGCCTGTGATGGAGAGGTCAGAGAAACATAAAATCATTAAAACATGTGCACATACATTAGACTGTAGCACTTGAATATTGATGCAAGGTGGTTATAGTTGATACCTGCTGTATCAGATTGAAATGGTCCCGTGAACTAGAGCATATTGGATTACAGTTGCAAACATGAGTTGTAGATGTAAAAGTCTAAATCTGAAGCCATTTTGAACCACATGATAACAGAAATCTCCCCTTCATTTTCTCTCTCTCTCTCTCTGACAGACCTCTTTGTTGGCCAGTTGAAGAGCTGTCTCAAGTGTCAAGCATGTGGTTATCGGTCAACCACTTTTGAAGTTTTCTGCGACCTCTCCTTGCCTATTCCCAAAGTAGGTTTAAATGATATTATAGTGGGCTTTGGGGGAAGGGATTGGGGGGGCTCCTTCCATGGGGTTTGAAATAGCCCCTCACAGGACCCCAGACAACCACAGTTCCTAATTTTAGTCCTCTCCATCCCTCCCAAAATGTTGAGTGCCAAAAGTTGCTTTTTGTTTTGCCCCCAAAATGGACAATATCACTTATAAAGCCCTCCTCAACCTGCTCCAGGCTCAGGCAATCTTAATTTCCAAGCAGGAAGTAACCACAAGGCCAATTCTGTTTGGGACAAGTTTTTGCAGTATTCACAAGGTGAGGAGGAGGGCTAAATTCAGTTCGAGATCAGTAGCTGTTGACTATTTGGGAGACAACCCCCTTGAAAAGCAACCCTGAAAATGAGGGGGACATAGGGAACTTTGACAGGTTGCATATAGTGGTAGGTTCGTCTTACAGTCACCATAAGCCAGAAATGACTTGAAGGCACACAACAGCAACTGTAATATGGATCGTAGGTGATACTTTCTCAATCCCTGTTGTAACAAACCAGACCATTGGTCCTCCCAGGCTGGTAGTGTTGTCAAGCAACTGTTCTCAGTGTCTGCTAGTAGAAATCCTTTTAAACTGGAGATTGAGTCTGAGACCTTCAATGTGCACAACCAGTGGAATGCTACCATATCATTTCACAAAGGCAGACCTTCTCGGTGGTGGTGCCAAATTTCCAAGATGTTCTTCCTTGCATGATTGAGAGGGAGAAACTGTATTCAATTTTAAACACCTACTGGAAACATACCTGTTTATACAGGTCTTCCGCAACTGATACGTGTTGTTGTTTATGTCTTAAGTCTGGTTATTGGCCCAAGCTTGAGTAGACCAGTTGAATTTTTAAAACTCACGTAAGTGCTTACTTAACAGGTTCCCATTAATTCAGTGGGTCTGAACTACTCTAGTTCAGACTAACAATTAGTATTTATTAACCTTTTCTGAGCCTGGAATTGTACTTTTTAAAAGTAATTTATTCTTATTACTTGCTATAGTAATTTGAAAGTAATGTATTTTTATTCCTTACACATTTGAAATGTAACACATTACATTACTCATTGCATTGTTCTTAGCGATTTTCCATTTCATCTTTTAAAAACCCTTAAAATTAATAATAAAATGCCATAAAACTTAAAAAATTCCTGCCAGGATTACTCTAAAATGGTTTAAAATTGCCCTAAACCTAGTTTTGAAAGCAACTGCTATGCCAAGAAAAGATGGTGCTACTTTTGCAGTATAAAATAGCACTTTTACTACCTTGTGTTCCAGCTTCTAGTAACTCATTTAATGTAATGAGCCCCATTTTGAGAGCAGGGCAGGATATAAACCCAATAAATAAATTAAAAAATAAATACTTTCAAGGTCTGATCTTTTAGAATTTAATTTTATAATTTATTTTAATTGTACTGGATGTACATTTTAACATAATTCTTTTAGAGCTTTTATTATATCAAGCAGTATACAGATAATATAAATAAATACAAAGTTGGAGGAGTTTCATAGAGGTTGCTCCCCCCACACCCTAAATGTGTTTGGTTGACTTGTTTTTGTCATAAGTTCATTCAAAAAATCCTTGATCCATTATTCAAGGGGGAAGAGAAACTGGTTAGGATTATACAAAACTGATCTCTCTGGCTAGCAAGATTGAGGGAAGTCTCATATCACTAGATGGTTTTGCTCTTTTGAGGGATACGTGTAATATATATGAAAATATTATTCTTTGTATCCCTCTTTGGAAAACTATAGATATAAAAAGTAAATCAAACAAAACACTTATTTGCTTAATTTCACAAGCAGCCTTAAGGTTTGTTGCAATAAAGAAATGTAAGGATTGGGTCAAAGAACCTTCCAGTGAAATCCTTGCTTCTTTTTCATAGAAGAGCTTCACTGGTGGAAAAGTCTCTCTGCTTGACTGCTTCAGCCTCTTCACTAAGGAAGAAGAGCTGGATTCAGAGAATGCACCGGTAAGAATATTGTGGCCAAAAGAGATTTGTGGGGAATGGACTGCTTCATGTGCCTGCTGGCCATTTTGTACGCCAAACAAATCCCAATCTCATATTTGAAATAACTCACACAGGGCAGAAGTGTAGCCAATTCCTGTATTGCATTCTGATCATAGCATCCAGGTTTGGGTCTAGGTAAGGATACCCTAGCTGTCCTGGCTAAGATATTCTGCAAACTGCAGTCCATGGAGTCACTTTTGCCAGTTTTGGCTTCTCCAGTCTTTGTTTTCCTATTATTTTCCTCTCTCTCTCTTTCTTGAATAGGAATGTGATAAATGCCGGCAGAGGACCCGAAGCACTAAGAAGCTGACCATCCAACGCTTTCCCCGCATCCTTGTATTACGTATCCTTTCCGAAATTTAGTTTGGAGCGTCTTGCGGGCCGGTAAAAGCTGTAGGTGCTGGTCATAGGTCTTGGCGAGCTACTTGTGGGCATGCTGTAAATAAGTATAGCAGGGCAAAAACACAAAATTGTAATACTGGCCAATTTTACCAAGTTGTTTGGAAGAGTAAAGTTAAGCACTTAGCACAAAGATCTATCTATGTGTGTATTAACTGCCCTCGACTCAGCCCGGACTCATGCTGATGACCCTGTGGATGACACATCTCCAGGACCCCTTGTCTACTGCTCTACTCAGGGTCTGCAGATTCAGGCCTGTGACCTCCCTGTTTGAGTCCAGTCATCTGGTGTGGGGTATTCCTCTCTTTCTACTACTTTCTACCTTTCCTAGCATTATTGTCTTTTCTAATGATCCATGCCAAAGTAAACAGCCCCAGTTTCTTCAACCTTGCCTTCCAAGGAGAATTCAGGCTCGATCTGATCAAAGACCCATTTGTTTGTCTTTTTTGGCTGTCCATGTTTTCCTCAGGGCTTTTCTCCAGCACAGCATCTCAAATGAGTTGATTCTCTTTTTATCTGCTTTCTTTATTGTCCAGCTCTCACATCCTTATGTGATGATGAGGAATATAATGGCTTGGACAACTGTGGTGCTGAGGTGGACTCTATCTTTCCTTCCTTCTTTCTGTCCCGTCCCGTCCCATCCATTTATGTACTGTCCCAATAACTCTGAACTGTATTATCTGTATTATTTTTTAAACAACAGTGGTGACAGATAGATGGCATAAAACCATGAGGGAGCCATTATATGTTCTGCCCTAACTTCAGTTAGTTTGGGGACCAGAGACCTCCAGATCTAGGATCTGAGCTTCTGAGATTTACCAAGACCACTCCCATTAGCAATATTTGTAAGTGGCCCCTTGGCTGGCCATTCTTTAACTCTGGTTGTCCTAGATCTGAATCGTTTCTCCACCACTCGCTACTCCATTAAGAAATGCTCTGTGTTTGTGGACTTCCCACTTCAGCAGCTGAACCTGAAGGAATTTGCCAGTGAAAAGGCCGGTGAGTTGTATGCCAAATCTGGGGCAATCCCTGCCGTACTATCCTGATGCAAGATCTGATACTTTATATTTATTTTCATTTTTTTAGTTTTAAAACTTCTATCCCACATTATTAGAAAGAACTCACGACATTGAGAACATCGCATAATATTTAAAAATAAAATATCACCTCCATTTCTAGCCACTAGACTCATGCTGGGGCATGCTGTGAGCAAGTACCTTTCCAAGCTTGCCCCATGTTTACATTAAAAAACAACAACAAGGAAATAGTAGTTCTTGAAAACAAAACAGTAAGTAACTGGGTTTTTTAAAATGTTGTTTTCTCTCTCTTTTGCAGGTACTCCTGTGTACAACCTTTATGCCCTCTGTAATCACTCTGGCAGTGTGCATTATGGCCACTACACAGCCTTCTGCAAGGACCAGTCTGGCTGGCGGGTTTACAACGATTCCCGGTAGATAAATGTGCTACATTGCTTTTAAAAATGTACTTAATGACCCTTCAGTTTGAATGTTTTGAAGCTGTTTACAGCAGATGACCGTAAATCATCATAAAATAAAATAAGCAATAATTTGTAGTTAATAGCATCAAGTTGTTAAGACAGACTACAGAATTCTCGGTTTTCATAATCCTGATTTTTGCCAGCCTTGGGCACTGATGCCTTCTTCTGCATTCATTGCAGATCTTTCTGAGCCACATGTTTGGGTTTTCAGATTTTTGCAAACACTATAAACAAGACCATTTTGAAATTGTAAGAACTGGAAGCTTTCTTCTTACATTGAGGTGGGCAGTAAACAGAATCCTCTGCTCAGTAGTTCTGCATTACATGAAATTGTGGTGCAAACAAACAGAGACTTTCATGGATTTAGAAGATCGGGGAAGAAGTCTTCAGGGGATCCCAGAGGGTATGGTATAAGGAGATTTAGCATACTTCTTGTTAAACTGGATTAATAGCCTTTGCCTGCAGTTAGCATTAGAGAAATATGACGTTGAGCATACTCACAGATCAGCAATGGCACTACAATCCTTAAGAAAAAATGCCAAGAGATATCGTCTTACACTATCCCCCAAAGCCTTAACCTTGGTTAAACTCAGCTCAGTCCCTGATCTAAAATATGAAGATAACATTGTCAGCTTATCAAGATCTCTCAGCAGAGACACTTGGGAAGAAATGCTCCTTTAAACCTCTCACTAGATCTTTTCACCAGTATCATAATGTTTCTTTGCACCCATGATTATGTTAGTTCTCTTCATGTTTTAAGTGAGATTTTAAATCCATGGATGCATCTGGTTGGTTAGTTTTTATGATGAAATGTTTAACTCAGCTTTTCTATATTCAGAGCAGCTATCTAAATCAGTGCTTCCCAAACTTTGGTCCTCCAGATGTTTTGGACTTCAGCTCCCAGAATTCCCAGTTGTTGGCCACACTAACTTCTGGGAACTGAAATCCAAACCACCTGGAGGACCCAGGTTTGGGAAACATTGGTCTAAATCAGTGGTCCCCAAACTATGCTCTTTTAGGGATTTTAGACTTCAGCTCCCAGAATTCCCAGGCTTCTGGGAGCTGAAGTGCAAAACCTCTTAAAGGGCACAGTTTGGAGACCGCTGATCTAAATTAATAAAATTGTATAGAGATAAAGGTAATAAATTTGATATGATTATAGGAGGATAAAAATAGTACAGCTTAGAAGAATTTAGATGAATTTAGAAGAAAGTAGCAAAGGTGACAAAAATGGTAGAGAGATATAAACAATTATTAGATAGAAACGAATGTTAGGAATTATAAGAAAGGTGTAAATTAAGATTGATAAATGAGAAGCTAGGAAGCATATGGCTGAATGGATGGTGTAGGGAGTAGAGTAGAAATTAGTAAATGGAAGGTTAATATCAAGAGAGGGATAAGTAGGTAGTAGAATGTAAGCATGAGTGAAGAAAAGAGGGTGAGAGGAGAGTTGAGAAGATGGATAGAGAAGTGGAAAATGTAGAGAGGAGATAGAAGGAGAAGAGAAGGTTAGGCTGGTGCAAAGAAGACAGAAGAAGTTGATGGATTAAGGAATAATGGCATAATGTAGTAATGTGAAGTAATTATGGATGATTGTTGGAGGTATGTATGTTTGTTTGATGTTGATGTTGTGTAAATTGGTTAATAACATTAATTAAAATACAAAACAAATAATAAAATAAAATAAGAAGCACATATCTCCAGTGGTATCGAGCAAGTGAACCGCTTTTAACAAGCCTAAAGGTTGTCAACATAATAAGCCATAGATTTTTTAAAAGAAGGACCTATTTACCTGCCAATAATCAATTGTTGCAGGTGCTTGGGGAAAGCTTGGCATCTGTTTTAATGTGTTTCTATCTTCTCTCTTTGACAGCGTTTCTCCGATCAGTGAGAACCAGGTCCCATCAAGTGAAGGATATGTCCTTTTTTATGAGCTGGATGACATGCACTGGAAGAAGCAGTAAAAAATACTGGACCCAGCACTTTGGTCAACTGCCCTCTTACCTCAGAGACTGGTGCTCGGGGGTTTTTAAATTACAAAAGAAATTGACAAAACAGTAATAAAACAGACAAGCAACACTGTGTGGAGTTTGTTTCTAAGAGTGACCTGGGGCATCAACCTGTCCCTTCGTACCAAGTTGGGGGTTTTCTTCTGGGTTTTAAAAAGCTTACCAAGTCTTAAGGCAAGACTGGAGAGTGACGCTTGTCCCAGGGAAGGACTGAGGTTGTGGGTGAAGCCAGACACAGAGAGAATGTGTGAGGGAGCTTGCATGGGTGACTAGCAGGGCCTCCCTCCATCCCTCCATCCGACTCTTTATCCCCCAACCCCTCAGGTGAAATTATGTCCACTACTCATTTTAACAACTGTGTGACTTTGTACATAACGATGGGTTTGTATATAAAGACAGAAAAATGAAGAGATTAAACTTTTTTGTGAATAAATTTACTTAAAAAAAAGACTTTCGTCTTGTCTTTCGTTGGTGAGTAGAGTGGGATTGGTACACTCGAAAGAAAGGTACCAACAAGTCGTGCCAGACTAATCTGATCTCTTCCTTTGATAAAATTACCAGCTTGGTAGAAGAAGGGAATGCTGTAGACATACAGTAGCATATCTTGATTTCACTAAGGCCTTTGACAAGGTTCTCCTCCATGATATTCTTGCAAACAAGCTGGTAAAACATATTTTATTTTTATAAAATATTTTTGTATAATAAAATATATTTATATTTCACAGGGGTAGCTGTGTTGGCCATTTAACAAATACAAAAAAAAAAAATCCATCAGTGATAACTTTCTTGGCCAATCAAAATGCACAATGTACTTGTTGCAAAGCTTTCGAAGCTCCATGGGCTTCTTCATCAACAGGCAAAACCTTACAAGCCAAACAAGAGGGGAGAAAACCAATTGGAGATGTTAGTCAGATGCCTGCATATTGTTTCAGTCCTTAGTAAAAATGTTATGCTGGAGAAGATATCTTGCAGGCAGGCTGCTCCTCCTCCTGGCCATATGGCAATAGAGAGATTTGCAACATGGGCTAGAGAATGCTACTGTGTCTGTTAGGTGGATTTGTATTTGGTTCAACAGCCGAACCCAAAGGGTGCTCACAATGGCTCCTTTTCATCTTGGAGAGGAGTGACCAGTGGCGTCCCACAGGGTTTTTTCCTTGGGCCAGTTTGCTGTTCAACATCTTTATCAATGACTTGGATGAAAGAATTGAGAGCATGCCTATCAAATTTGCTAATGACACCAAATTAGGAGGAGTAGCTAATACTCCAGAAGATAGGATCAAAATTCAAAATGACCTGAATAGACTAGAAAGCTGAGCCAAAGCTAACAAAATGAAATTCAACCCGGAGAAATGTAAGGTACTGCACTTATAGGATGGGGGACAACTGGCTGAATGAAAGTACGTATGAAAAGGATCTGGGAGTCCAAGTAGACCACAAGTTGAACATGAGTCAATAGTGTGATGAGGCAGCCAGAAAGGCCAATGCAATTTTAGGCTGCATCAATAGAAGTATAGTTTCTAGATCAAGGGAAGTTATAGTGCCACTCTATTCTGCTTTGGTCAGGCCCCGCCTGAAATACTGTGTCCAAGTTTGGACACCACAGTTCAAAAAGGATGTGGAGAAGCTGGAGCATGTCCAGAGGAGGATGACCAAAATGGTGAAGGGTCTGGAAACTATGCCTTATGAAGAGAGACCTAGAGAGCTGGGGACGTTTAGCCTTGAGAAGAGAAGGTTAAGAGGTGATATGATAGCCCTGTTTAAATATTTGAAGGGATGTGTCACATTGAGGAGGGAGCAAGCTTGTTTCCTGCTGCTCTAGAGAACTGGACCCAAAGCAATAGATTCAAACTATACTTCCATTGACGCAGTTTAGAATCGCATTGGCCTTTTTAGCTGCTGCATCACACTGTTGGCTTGTGGTCTACTATAATAGAGTATAACGTGATTATTGTTTGTATTTTGCATTTTTATTCCATGTTCTAATATTGTTTGATTTGCCATGTATTTTTTTTTGGATATTTATTGGTATTGTTAATTGTTATTTTATAGTTTAACGTTATTTTGTTAATGTTAATTGTTATTTTATAGTTTAATGTACTGCTATGTTACAGTTCTTTTATTTCATGTTTATTGTTGTTGTTTCATACTATTTGTATTATCCCTTTTGTTGTAAGCCACACGGATTCCTAGTGATTGGGCAGCATATAAATAGACCTTATTATTGTTACTAGGACTACTTTCACATGGGAGTCCTGTTAAGCCAGGTATCTCCTCCTCAGAAATGGCTCATAGGTAGCCCTTGCATGGTCAAAGAGACCTTATTATAGCACTTTAGTGAAAGAGACGGTGGTGGTCCTCCTGAGGTAAAGCCGTTATTTTTCAAAAGGCCGGGTGGGCGGGGTTACAAAAGGGCCCCGCCCACCTCCTCGCCTGGCTTGCCCGCGTGGGGCGTGGCCTAATGGCCGCTAAGCCCCTCCCTCTCCGCCTCTTGCTTTGGTTGGAGGCAACTCGGCCAGCCCTGTGAACCAAGTGACGTCATCGTCGAAGGTAGCCAATGGCGGAGGAGGTGGGCGGAGTCGTAAGTTCTGTGACTAGGTGTGAAGGGGACAGCAGGTGCAGAAGGGGAGGCGCTGGAATGGTGAGAGGGCGCATGCGCATTGCGTGGAAAGGAGAAGAACTGTGTGAGGCGGACTCAGCGGAGGGGATTCGCTTCAGGTGAAGGTGTGCTCGCGCCGCGCATGCGCCTTCAGTCACTGGAATGCAATAAAAGAGATCGAGGAGGACGAAACCAAATAGAAGCGCGCGGGGGGGGGTTATTTAGGACAGTACCACGTGACATTACAATCATTCCCCCTTAAACTGCTATGGCCGCCTCCAGAGGAATCATGGGAATTGTAGTTTAGGGAAAGGTTTTAGAGATTCCCTCCCTGAGGGCTCCTTTGTTGTTGTTGTTGTTGTTGTTGTTGTTTCTGACTTGTGGAGACCCTGAGGCCAACCTATCCCAGGGTTTTCTTGGCAAATTGCTTCAGAGATGGCTGCCCTCTGGGGCTGAGAGAGTGTGACTAACTTGAGTGCCTCCTTCAAGCCCTTTCTGAACCTTATTATGGTGGCCCAAAAGGCGTTTTCTTTGGCCATTTTCTTCATAAAGGGTTTAAAATGGCCGCCCTCTGAGGCTGAGAGAGTGTGACTTGCCCAAGTTGTTGTTGTTGCTGCTGCTGCTGGGTGCCTTCAGGTTGTTTCCAACCCTATCAGGCAAACCTGCCCTGGGGTTTTCTTGGCAGGTTTCTTCGGAAAGGGTTTGCCATGTCTGCCCTCTGAGGCTGAGAGAGTGTGACTTGATCAGCTTGGCTGCCTTCAAGCCCTTTGCAAACCTATGGCAACCCTGTTTTGGGAGGTTTTTCTTGGCAGGTTTCTTCAGAAAGGGCTTGCCATGGCCGCCCTCTGAGGCTGAGAGAGTGTGACTTTCCTCAGCTTGTGTCCCCTTAAACCCTTTTTGAACGCGTGGCGACGCTATCGTAGGATTTTCTTGGCCAGTTCCTTCAGAAGAGGTTTGTCGTGGCCATCTTCTGAGGCTGAGAAAGTGTGACTTGCCCAAAGGCGCCCAGTGGATTCACACGGCCGAGTCGGGATTCGAACCCCAGTCCCCAGAGTCGTAGTCTTAACACTCAAACCACTTTGCCACCTCTCAGAGAGGTCACTGAAGCGGCCTCAGTGCTCAACTCCAAGCCCCAGGATCCTGCAGGAGGCAACCCTAGCAGTTAAAGTGGAATAATAGCACTATAACAGACCACTATAATAGGACTAGGCCACTATAATGATAGCACTACAGCAGAGTGTGACTTTGGACTCATTGGACATTGTAGGCTGGGGCTGCTATGCTGGTGAATAGGGAATATGTGGACAGTGTGGTCCAAAACACACTGCAGAAATCATCCATTTTGACACCGCTTTAACTGTCCTGGCTCAGTGCTAAGGAATTCTGGAAACTAGTTTTGTCAGGCATTGGCTGCGTGGGCTCCGCTCTGGACCCCACAACAAACTACAATTCCCAGAATTTCACAGCATTGAGCCATGGCACTTAAACCGGTTTATTTCTCCATGTGAATGCAGCCATTGAGTCTTCTCTCGCTGTCACAGAGCTCAGGTGCCAGAATAAATTACAGTTCCCTGGATTTTCTAGCACTGAACCAGGGCAGTTCAAGCGGTCTCAAGATGGATTTTTTTTTCCTGCAGGGTGTTTTGGACCAACAAGACAAAGGAGGGCAACCAAAATGGTAGATGGTCTGGAAACCATGAAACCCTGTGAGGAGCAACTTAGGGAGCTGGATATACAGTATTTACTTTGGAGAAGAGAAGGTTAAGAAGTGATATGATCGCCCTGTTTAAATATTTGAAGGGCTGTCATATTGAGGAGGGAGCAAGCTTGTTTTCTGCTGCTCCAGAGACTAGGACCCAGAAAAATGGATGCAAGCTGCAGGAAAAGAGATTCCCCCTAAACATTAGGAGAAACCTCTTGACAGTAAGGGCTGTTTGACAGTGGAACACACTCCCTCGGAGAATGGTGGAGTCTTCTTCCTCAGAGGTCTTTAAGCAGAGGCTGGATGGCCATCTGTCAGGGGTCCTTTGAGTGAGAGTTGAGTGCATGACAAAATGGGGCTGGATTGGATGACCCTTGGGATCCCTTCGAACCTGGTGGCTAGATGTCATGTCCACAAAGGAAGACAGTGCACCACGGATTGTAGGACAGTCAAGAAAAATCGAGGTCATTACAAAACAGAAGCTAAAAACACAGATACAGTGGTCCCCCGGCTTACGAATCCCCCGGGTTACAAAAACCCCGGGATCCGAAACCGGCGGGACCGCTACAGTATCCCCCGGGATCCGAAAGACCCCCCCGGGATACGAAAAAAACAACCGTGCGGCACCTTTAAATCAGCCGCGCGATCTGTTGCAAATAGCGGTCCCCCGGGAAACAAAAGCTTCCGGGTTACGAAGGTAATCCCGGAACAGATTACCTTCGTAACCCGGGGGACGACTGTAAAAATATAAATTCATTTCAAATAGTTTATGCACAGCTATGGTTGGCCCTCTACATTTGCATTTCTTACTTTTGTGGAGTCAACTACATATTTGCAATTTTGGATAAGATGTTCTCTCTAGGAATCTCTAGGTCCTCCAGTGCAACTCAGGCAGAAGTTGACCATAGAGTCAAGCTGGAGGACCTAGACATTCTTAGAGAGAAGACTTCTCTAGACATTTGTAGGTGCTCCAGCATGATTCTATGATCAGCTTCTGGTAGATGCTGACCATAGAGTTGCACTGGACAGGTTTCTCTTAGGTAAAAGGATCAGTGGGTTGTTTTTTTTAATTTGCAGATTTTCCACATTCAAGGGGGCTCTGTGCCTCTAACCGCAGTGAATGTGGAGGGACCACTGTAGAATCCAGAAGATGTGCCCCATTCTTTCCATTGTTGTGTTTCCATCCACCATTGCACATGACCAGGGTTCTCAATTTTTGGCTGTCTTGATGTTTTGGAATTCACCTGGCTGAATACTTAACCATTGCACTTGGTTTTCAAGATTCCTAGAGAAGTGTTCTCTCAGTCAGAAAGAATAGTGGGGGGGTTTTATTTGTGGTTTTTCCATATTCACAAGAGTCCTTCACCCCTAACCCCAGCAAATGTGGAGGGACCACTGTATATTACATATTCTAGATTTTATCATGTACTCAACAGTATTTTTCTAATGAACTTATCTTTGTTAAAGTGCCTTGTTGGGCTGCAAAATACCTACCAAACCCTGCGTGACACAAATGTTTATAATTGTACTTCACTAACAAACAAATTATTCCTTTCATTTCTCCATTGTGTTGACATTAAGGAAAAATACGTTTCAGTATTTGCATTATGTCCTCAAGCAGCCCATTGCCAAACATGTTTGCTGTCCTTTTCCTCTTTGAGAAACAATTGTGCCCTGAGCTCTGGGTGCCAGTCTAGTCTGCCCTTCTCCTGAGAAAAAAGAATTTTAGAACGATCCATCCTATTCCCCTATTTACAGCCAGATCAGGCTGCCAAGTAGACATGTTTCTTTCACAGGAACAGCTAATGTGATGTTACTCGGTGCGCTTCTTAGTCTTGTTTAGAGATATGAAGGCTTAGGCTCAAGTTGGAGGACACTTGGGACTTCCTCCTGGACGGAAGGTTGAAATGTAGGGCGTGTCCTGGAAAAGGAGGACGTCGGGTCACCCTGCTTCCAACTTATGATTCTATGAAAGCAAGTCCCTCCACATTTGCTGGGGTTAGGAGCACAGGACCCCTGTGAAAGTGGGGTAAAATGCAAATAAATAAACACTTTTCTTTTTTACTTAAGAGAATACCTCTCTAGGAAACTCTGGGTCCTCCAGCACAACTGTATGGTCAGCATCTGCCCATAGTTGACCATAGAATCTTGCTGGAGGAACTACAAATGCCCAGAGAAGTGTTTTCTGTAGTTATCTCTAGATCCTCCAGAGTAACTCTGTGGTCAGTTTCCAGCAGAATTTCTCTGAAGGACCTAAGGATCAATAGAGAGAACATATTTACCAAATCCACAAATAATCAAAACTGCGAAAGTAAAAACTGCAAATGCAGAGAGTCGAATGTATTATGCAGGGAATAAGGATTAAGGAGAGAACAATCTGTGATCTAAACCGAGGGTGAGATTTGCAGAAGGTGTTTTCACGTTGTCATCATCATCACCATTTTATGTTTGGTTTTTAGAGATACAGAACAGGTGGGTGACCATCTTCCGAGTCCCTGAGTAGTCAGATCTTTTAGCTTCTCCCTTCTGTGCCCAAAATTTCTCATGCAACGGACAGTGGCTGTCCTTGGCGGTGGGGTGAGTGGTCTTGCTGCCTGCTACTACATCTCCAAAAGTCCCCAGGCACCCAAGGTGAGTGTTTCGCCATCTGTGGATCACACTTGCTACGCAGTGTAAAAATGGAGCAAAGCCATGTTCAATGTGGCTATGGTTTTGTGTGTTTGTACAATTGCAACATGTCACAAAATAATAAAAGCAGTAGGTTGGAAGCAGCATGGATTTAATAAAATCATACAGTTGGAGGAGACCACAAGGGCCATCCAGTCCTTGCCACGCAGGAACTGACAGTAAAAGAAAAACAACCTATTTGTCCTATGCTTCAAAATTTCTGAAATATTATCTCTCTAGCATGGGGACAATATTGCTATGGTGCCCCTGTCCCTTGACCATTTTAGTCCTAGAAGTCCATTTTAGTTCCTTTCTTACAATAGGAAGTAACCCAGGAATCAACAAATATTGCAAACCTTTTGGCTTCGGGGGGTTACTTTTACCTTTCTATTGATGGTGGTGCCGTTTTGATCTTACAACCAACACAACTCACCACCATTTAACTTGAGATAGAGGGAATTAAATAAATAATTATGCTGAAAGTAAACTGGTAAAAAGATCTCTCTGAATAGATCCTGTTGGGTGACATTCACTCCTCTTCTCTTTTAAGGTCATCCTCCTGGAAAGCAGCAGCCACTTGGGAGGCTGGATCAGTTCCACACGAACACAGGATGGAGCTGTGTTTGAACATGGCCCTAGAGGGATCCGGCCCACTGGGGCTGTGGGAAAGAACACCCTTCTTATGGTATGTTGGGAATATGGAAGAGCAGGCAAGGGAACGAAGGCACAGATCCAAAACACACTGCAGAAATTATCCAGTTTGAGACTGCTTTAACTGCCCTGGCTCAATGCTGGGAAATTTTGGGAACTGTAGTTTACTGTGGCACCAGACCTCTCTGAAAGAGAAGGCTAAATGTCTCACAAAACTACAGTTTCCAGAATTGTAGCCAAGGCAGTTAAAGCGGTCTCAAACTGGATTATTTCTGCAGTGTGTTTTGGACCACAGTTGGTTAGAGCCACCCATCTGAGATGACTGGTTCAGAGAGCTTGCATCATGGCAAAACATGATTTGATTTGCTCTGTCTTTGTGACTTATGCTTTTGCAACAAAAAAGATCCTCACTTCTCTAACACTTTAGTAAAAGGCATTTTGAAATAGTGTTCTGCTAATTGTGACTTGCTTTCTTTCCTGCCTTTTCTGCTCTAACTGTAACTTTAACTGGGTTGTTGTGGGTGCTTAGTTCTAGGCCCCACAACCCACTGTTTCTTCTTTTCCCTTTTGTTCTTTTCTGCTGTTTAAATTATTCTGCATGTAGTTCTAAAATTCTGTAGGTTTCATCATTTCTCCATTGCTTGTAGGGGCAAGGAAGGGTGACACAAATCACTATTACTGTAATAAATGGTAGAATTGAAAGATATAGCTGTTAGTCTGTTGAATCAGTGTGTAGAGAGATTTTTTTAGCATCTTTAAGACTGAAATGACTGTCCCAAAGGTGCTACAAAATCTCTCTACATACTGTAGTAAATGGTTGATGTAAGTTAAAGATTGCAGTCTGCAATATGGTGAAACATTCTGGGATTGCAATTCATCCTCAGGTCTCTGAACTTGGACTTGAAGCTGAGGTTCTTCCTGTCCCTGGCAACCACCCAGCATCCAAAAACCGCTACCTCTACGTTCAAGGAGACTTGCATAAACTCCCTTCAAGTATTGGGTATGTTACTCTCCCTGAAACCCTGGAGATGACTTTGGAATGTCAGGAAACGCTTCTTTTTAACCCTAGCACTGATAATGATATTTCTTTTGTTTTCTTTTTGGGGTGGGTGGGTGTCCAGAGGCATTTTCCGGACTGTGCCTCCTTTCACCCGTCCTCTGGTCTGGAGTGGCCTGAAAGAGCTAGTAGCCTCTCCTGGCTCTGAACCAGATGAGACCATCCATGCTTTCGTGAGGCGTCGCTTTGGCCAGGAGGTACATACATACTTCTTCCTAACTGTCCTGTAGTTGCTTTTAAAAAGCATTGCTTTCTCCTCTCTTAAGGGGAACATTGGCATTTAGTAACTGCCTGGTGCTTTGCAGAAAAAATTGTCCTGATTTATTTCTGTGTGCCCCCCTATAGTTAAAGGCAAGGCTAGATAGGGGAATACATTTGGTAACATTTTTTCCTTAAGCAAGAAATCACAATAATAAGAGAAAATTTCAGAAACTGTTTTCTTCTGCCTCAGTTATTCTCCCCACAACACCTAGTCCTGCTCTTGTGCCACTGACAGCAGCTTAGAATGTAGATATTTTAGTACTTAAAGATCTTCCTCATAAGATCAGAAATATTTTGTCTGATTTTCTTCCTACTGAGTGACTTCTAAGGTCATAGAAGCAGGCAGATGAGGATGGATCCCTCCTTCCCAAATGCTTTAATTAATGTGAGGAAGCTGGAAGGGTTTCTCTTGAACGCCGAGCAGTTTATATTTTTCTGGCATTATTTTCCCAGAAGCTGTGAAACTGGAAAAGCAAGTCGAGGGTGGGACATGGTTGTCTGCCTTTATCAGCTCCCCACATTGGCTGGGAGAAGTGAAAACACACTGCTCCACCCTGTTATCTTCTAGAACGCCTCTTCCCCTTGGTACAATCAGGACAAACCATTTCAGGGGTTAAATACATTAATGAAAAGGCAGGGCTATGGTCCATTGTAAAAGTGAAATGCCATGTGCTCACCCTAGCGTCATGGTTGGGAGCCAGAGTTAAACAAAGTTTTAGTTTTGGATTACAGCTTCCAGTGTCTCCTGCCACCATGCTGTCTGGAGAAGCTGGGAGTGATAATCCAAAAAGTGACATTGCCCAACTTTCCTTGGAACTGCTGTTTCATATGTGTGAGCACCGTGCTCTTTATTTCCATAGCTAGCTGACATCGTGATTGACAGCCTCTGCCGAGGTGTGTTTGCTGGAGACTGCCGGGAGTTGAGTATGCGCTCTTGCTTCCCAGCTCTGTTCCAGGCTGAGCGGACGCACCGTTCTGTCATCATGGGCATGGTTCTTGGTGGAGGTGAGGCCTGAAAGAAAAACAGGAGATAACATTGAGGTCCAACTCCCATCATTTTATCAAAGTGGTCATGTCTTAGTTTTAGCTCTAGCACTTCAGAGCAAAAGTAGACACACAGTGTCCATAAGGCAAATAAGGATACTGGTCTAGCTCTCTTCGTGACATGTTAAATTTCTATGTGCAAGACATTTTTCTCCCTCTTACTTACTTTACTATGTGTTACAGTTCAATGGTAGGATATTTGCATTGTATGCATTGTAGAGTATTTATACCCCACTTTTCAGCCACAAAGACTCTCGGAATGGGGCCCACAACAAACTCCAACTCCCAGAATTCCATAGCCTTGATCCAAGGCAATTAAAGCAGGGCCAAACCGGGTTATTTCCCCAGTGTGGATGCAGCCAGAGAATACAAATCATCATCATCATCATCCAGGCCAATTCAGAAAGCATCCCAAGAAGACATTCCCCTTCAAAGAAGAGAGGGCAAAGCAGGCGATTATGATCCATCTCTTCTTCCCACTAGGCAGCCCTCCCAATTAGCTGCGGCCCCATTCTAGCCCATTTGCCCTGGTTAGATTGGGATCAATCCCCGTAGAATGCGCATAAGCTGTCAAATTATATATGTATATATAAAAAAATAAGCAGAAGTGCCCGATGAAGCACAGCACCGGATCAAAGCCGGTGGTTGCAGGGAGAGGAGGCATGTTCTTCCCCCTGGCCTTTACCCTCCCCTGAATTGACCCGATCATGATCGGAGCCAAGTTCACATTCGCTCGAACCGGTTTTTCCAAAAAGAAACGGTAAATACACCGCTTTGGGAAAAACCGGGTTTATGGGGATTTGCGCTACAACGGGTGTGCAAGATCTGGATTCCATAGTGTAAAAACCGGTGCCAGTATGAACTTCTCGATTTTAATCCGGGTTACAAACCGGTTTATATGGTAGTCTGAATGGCCCCTACGTCTCTTTAAGTGCAGAGAGGTTTGGGCTATTTTTTTGTATGAAGTAACATGCTGTTCTTCATTTGCTGTCTGGCCCAAACAAATACTGTTTTCCTGCCTGCCTCTATGAAGACTAGGTTACTGCCACTGTTCCTCAGCAAGCCATAGGCAATACAGTGTACTCCTCCCCTGAAAATGTGGCCATAAAGACTGAATTCTTCATTCTGGATAAACAATTTAAATTGGGCACACCTGTACATAATTTTAAACTGCTTCAGCTAAATATAGTGAGGAAGGAGCATCATCTGTTGAGCCTCTGTCTGCTGTAGAAGAATGAGGGAAGTTATTCAGCACTTCTCTCTCAACTGTTTTCATGCTAGGAAAAACCATCCCCTTGGATTCTCCACTGATCCGCCGGGCCCAGGAGGGGCGCTGGAGCCAGTGGTCCTTGCGTGGTGGTATGCAGTCCCTCCCAGAAGCTTTGGAGGATTTCTCAAAGCAGCACGGGGTGGAGATCCACCGTGATAGCCCTGTCAAGCAGTTGGAGAGATCAGCATCTGGCTCCTGGAGGGTAAGACAAATGCAAAAAAATAGTGTAGGTTTGGAGTGAACCTATGTAGAAATATCCCAGTCAGATGCTGCAGGCAAATTTTGTCTCTTCTGATCTCAGAAAGAAAATGGAAGTCCTCCTTTAAGGAAGTGTGGTTAGAGCAGCATTCTTTCCTCCGTCCACCTCCAAATGTTTTGGATTGTAACCACTGTTGTCCTAAGCCAGTGGACCAGTGCTAAGTGGGAATGGTTGTACTGATAGTATTAAGGAAGGCTTTCTTGGAGTGCTGGAGTTGGGCTAGGATTGGAGAGGGCCAGGTTCAAACTGTACTCAACCACAAAGCTCACTTGGTCTGGCTTACCTCACAGAATTTTTGTGAAGCCTTGTAAATACATTATTAATAGTAAAAATCTGTATTTTTGACACACCACAAAATGAATTTTCCAGGGATCACACATTGTTTTAAAACAATTCAATAATGGAAAAGACATTGCATTATATGATTACAGCAGCAAGACTATTATATGCCCAGAGATGGAAGGACATTGACATACCAACAAAGAGGACTGGTTAATGAGGAGGATTGAATTTGCTGATATAGATAAATTAGCAATGTTGATCAAGGAAAAAAAGCTTTGAATAATTTTAAGAAAGATTGGGATCTATTTATTACATAATTGCATTTACACTGGGGATATGAATCAGTTTTATATTTTGTAAAATAAACAGAATTAGAAATATTGTAGAGGCTTAAATATATTATATATAAGGCAGCAGAGTAATAAAGACCCATCAGTTTTGGGGGAGTCAGTGTATGCTTATTTTGTTTAATAGTTTTGTTTATTATGGATATAGGTATACAGTATTATTATATATCTATAAAACATATTTGTGATTGTGTTCAAGTTTAATAAAAATGATTTAAAAAAACAATTAAATAATACAAAAAAGTTAACAAAATCCCATGATGGGAAGGTATGTTTGCTGTAAGTGTGGGAAGTTTGGGCCAATGCCCTGGAGCTTTGATTTGCTTTTTTGAAAAGCAGAGGCCAGAAGTGAGGACACTTCAAAAGAAGAAAAAAGGATTAATCATATGAATCTGGACCTGGGAGCTGGGAATTGGTGTAAGGCTGAATGTCTTGTTTGAGACAGTCAAGTGAACATTTAGTCTGTTCCCTCTTACAAAATGTGACTATTTCTGGCCTGTAGTGCTTCAGGGTTCAGGTGGACAGTGGTAGGATTTAATGCTATCATTTTATTTATTAATTAGTGCTATCATATATAAAATATAAAATTTCTACAAATGGAAATCTAACATCTAGGTGAAGGCTGTGCTAGTGACATACTTGATTTCTATGGTTAGTGGAGAGAAAAAGTCATATGAACAGCCTCAAATGCTACAAACGTTTCTCTCCCTTCCATGAGAACTGGACATAGTTGGGCTCAGCAGAACTTCACTGTGATCCAAGGCAGAAGTTAAGACCTCAGCTTCCCTTGTATCTGAGAGGAGCATGGCTAACACCAGTTATTATTTTCTTACTTAGATAGTCCTGGAAGATGGCAGTGTGGAGGCAGATCATGTAATCAGTGCTTTGCCAGCCAAAGGTAAGGTGTCAGAAATTTCACCACTACCGTACTACTACAGGAAGACTACCAGCCTTCTACTGAGAGTTAACTGGCACAATATGTTCAATTTTAGCTGTGGTGTCTAAGGATTAGGAACCTGAATTTCTGTACCAAGTTCCATACATGTATGAAGTCCCACCACAGAAAGCACATGGTCTGATTTTAGGAGTATTCAGTCTATGATCAAAGTCCAGAATAAAATGGAATATTACAGAAAAGGACATTGCAAGTAGGCTAGACCCTTGAGCAGGACTTGGAGCACTCCCCATACTGCAGTATTTTGTGGGTTTTCCCCCCACATGTGGTTGTTATGAGTGAATCAGACATGGCCTGGTGGGAATCATTCTTCAGGCCCTAAAATATCCTTCAAGGATTTCAGCCTCACCTGCATTTTCCCCCCATTTCTGCTTTCAGCACTTGCTGTGTTACTTCCCACCTGGGCTGAGCCACTTGCCCATGAGCTGCTAAACATCCAAGCTGTTTCTGTAGCAGTAGTCAACCTACAGTATGAAAATGTGGCGCTCCCAGTTACGGTAAGAAACTTCCGTGAGGCTTTCTCCTCCAGCAGAGAGGATTCTGAATATTGGAGTCCACAAAGGAAATATTCCTCTGTTCTGCCCCAAACACAAGGTGACCAGCAATACGCAAGAAGTAAAAAAAAAGTGAAGGAGAAAAAGCATGGGATTTATGCCAACTTTGTTGTGCTTCAAAAGGGTAGGAAGCTGTTGTATTTCTGGCTGTTGCTCAGTTGCTAAAGGCATTAGAGTTTTGCCATGGAAAAAATGATTCCTGGTTTAATGGATGCCTGGACTGTTTGTGCCTGGTTAAGACGGGCAGGGGACTTGAGACAGGACTTTATCCAGTGTAGTCCCAGCGTTTCGGAATCAGCTAACAGGCTGCTTTTATTTTTCAGTACATTTTTAAAATTAAAATTTCTTTGATGTTCTTTAAAATAGAATTACAAATAAAGGATTTTAATTTTTTCCCCATAATTTTTATTAAATTTTAGCACATACAAACACTATTTCAGATCAATCAGTTTCCTCAATTCATACAACACATATATACATTTTTATTGTTCCCTTTCCCCACCACCCCTTCTATATATGTATCCATAATTTCCATATAAATCTATTTCAAACCACTTCCTTTCCCTTTCCTTACCAAGAGACTCAAAGCTTATTAGCATACATCTTATGTCACATGTGACACTATTCGGTCATTGTATCACTATTATTCCCTTGCCTCCCACCCTAATTTCTTCATCAAAAAGTAGCTTCCATATTTGAGGCTATAATGTACTAAATTCAAATTTTTGCTGCTTGGTTCATTTATTTTTACTTGTATTTAGCACCTTACATAAGAGAAAAAAGACAAGCAATTACTTTGAATAGGAATTTTCTATACTTTCCCCATTATCTTTCTTATTGTGTTGCATCACACTTTCCCTGATTTCTTTTTCTTTAACAACTAAAGTTCATAATGGTCTTTAGTTTTCCCATCCTTCTTCCTAGGTATTATTCAATATCCCTAAGACATTGAATTATTTCCATTGTAGATTCAAACAACTACATTAGTTCTCATTCCTATGTTTGCCTCCTTCCCCCATTTCTTCTCCATATATTTCCAAACCTTTTCCCATCCTTCTCTCCATTTACTCTTGCTCTCATTTCTCAATTTATCCGATATTAAATCTAGTTCCATCATATCATATATTTTAAATCACCATTCTTCCAGATTTATTGACCTATCCGATTTCCATGATCTTGAGAAAACTATTCTTGCTGCTGTCAGCATATAAAATATAGTTTTACCATATTTTCGCTTATCTTCATCTTTCAACATGTTCAGCAACATTACTTCCGGTCTGAAAGCTAATGCTATACCTAATATATTTTGTATTTCTTTTTGGATCTGTTTCCAAAATATTTTGGCCTTACCGCACGACCACCATAGATGAAAAAAGGTTCCTACTTCTTTTTGGCATCTCCAACATTTATCATTGGCAGTGTTGTACAATCTAGCTATTTTATGAGGTGAAAGATGCCACCTATACAAGGTCTTATAATAATTCTCTTTAATATCCTGACACATAGAATATTTCATTCTTTTGTTCCACACTTTTTCCCATTGATCCAACTCTATTACCCTTCCACAATTCTGTGCCCATTTAATCATCACTTCTTTTATGACTTCATCCTCAGTATACCATTCTAGTACAGTGGTCCCCCGGTTTACGAATACCCCGGCCTACGAAAATCCCGGTCTACGAAAGAGCCGGGGCCAGAAAAACGGCCCCGGGTTACGAAAAAAAAACCGGTTTAAGAAAAGAAAGCGGCGGGAAGTTCAAATGGTGCGGGGGCTGGTTTAAGGGGCCCCGGTTTACGAACTTTTCGGTTTAAGAAAGGGGTGCTGGAACGAATTAATTTTGTAAACCGGGGGACCACTGTAGTTTTGTATAAACTTTAGAGAGTGTTTTTTGGTCTGAGTGCAAAATAATGTTTTCCATCTCAGTGCTAGAGTTGGCTAAGCCTATTTGCTTTTTATCTGTTCTGTATCTTTCATGGAGTTGCCTGTATAGGAACCAATTTATATTCCAATTTTCTTCTTTTAGGGTTTCATAAGTTTTAATTTCCCTATTTTCATCTAATAGATCACTGTATCTAACCCAAGTCTCTTCTCTTTTGGGGTCTACACTATATAAGGCCTCATGCGGGGACAGCCACATCGGAATTTTTGGTGAAATTCTTCTTTTATATTTATTCCATATTCGGAATATCGAAGCTCAAATGAAGTGGTTATTAAACCTGTTATTTGCCTTGATTTTCTCATAGAACAAAAACCCATGCCATCCGAATCTGATATCCGTACTTTCTAGCTTTAGAAGTTTTTTATCATTCAGGGTCATCCAGTCTTTCAAATAAGTAATAACACTCGCCTCATAATACAAATTTATCACAGGGAAGGCCAAACCGCCTCTTTCTTTAGCACCACAGAGAATTTTTTGTTTGATTCTCAGCCGCTTGCCTGACCAGACAAATTGTGCTAGCTGTTTTTGCCATTCCTTCAAGATTTTTTCTTTCTTAACAATAGGGATGCCTTGAAACAAGTATAAGAGTTTTGGAATAACCATCATTTTAACGGCGGCTATTCTTCCCAACAAAGAAAGATTGATTTCTGACCATTTTTTAATTTAATTTTTGATTTCAATCCATTTCTTTTGATAATTATTTTTAAACAGTTTTGCATTGTTATTTGTTAAGGTTACACCTAAATATTTGACCTTTTTACAAACATTTATACCGGATCTAACAATTAACGTAGATTGTTCCTCCTGCTTCATATATTTTGTAATAGCCGCTGATTTTTCTATGTTGATTTTTAAACCTGAGACTCTTTCAAAAGATTTTAAATGTTTGATTAAACTATTTAAACTTTCTACAGGATCTTCAAGTGTTACCACAAGGTCATCTGCGTAGGCTCTAACCTTTAGGCATTCTCCTTTGACCTTAACACCTTTAATATTTTCCTCATGTCTTATATTGATTAACAAAGTTTCCAGAACAAGAATAAACAACAATGGCGATATAGGACAGCCTTGTCTGGTATCTCTATATAGTGGAATAACATCTGCTCTTTGGTCATTTACAATTACTCTTGCTGTTTGCTTTCTGTAGATTGATCTTATCCAATTTGTAAATTTTTGACCCGCTTTTATTCTTAATAGAGTTCTGATAATAATTTCCCAGTCAAGGCTGTCAAACGCTTTTTCTAAATCCAAAAAGATCAGTGCCAACTTCCTATCACTATGTGCTTCGAAGTGTTCGATGATATCTATAATATATCTTAAGTTTTCTTTTAGATGTCTGTTTGGAAGGAAGCCACACTGATCTCTTTGGATTATTTTTTGCAAAACCTTTTTAACCCTCTGTGCCATTATATCTGCAAACAGTTTATAGTCTATGTTAAGCAGAGATATAGGTCGATAATTCTTAAGCAGTTGTTGGATTTTAATTTTGAAGTCGAAGGCTTTCACAGCCGGCATCCATGGTCTTTTGTGAGTTTTTCAGGCTATGTGGCCATGTTCTAGAAGAGTTTATTCCTGACATTTCACCAGCATCTATGGCTGGCATCTCATTTCCATGCCAGCATTCTTTAAAGATGCCAGCCACAGATGCTGACAAAACATCAGGAATAAACTCTTCTAGAACATGACCACATAGCCTGAAAACTCACAAAAAACTAATATTTTAATTGCTTTTCTCAGCTAAGGCCCATTTTTTCCATCATCTCTGAGGTTACAGGAGCTGTAACTGTAATGTTTGCTTTTTACAGTTTCAGAGGAATATTTTCTTCTTATTATTATTTATTAATTTTCAAGTCTTTATAGGGTAATCAAACATTATAGTGCAACATAAGAACATATGGAACAATAACCATAGGATGTGATATTACTCGGTGATACTTAGTTTGCAGGATTTCATGGATGTGATTCGTCTGGAGTCAATTGGAATGTGTGTTGTTGTTTTCAATGTTTTAACTGTGTCTTAATGCTGTAAGTCACCTTGGTCCTGCATAAGGAGAAAAGTGGGATATAAATGAAATAATAAAAAAAAAATCCAGCTGAGAAGGGTTAATGCATGCAGCGTGGAGGAGGAAAGAAGAGGATGTTAGTTTAGAAGATTGGTGAGAAAAGAGAAGTTGAAAAGAAGCAGTTGATATCAAAAAACAAAGCTCCTGATGAAATTGTTGTGCTGCTTTCTATCTCAGTCTTATTCTGCAAGCAAGGCTCATGGGAGTTGCAGTCCATTACTTGGAGGGCCCCAGATTCCCAGTCTCTCTTTTATATCAGGTTTTGAAAACTTGCAAAGTTACTTTTAAAACTAACTAGTCATGTTTATGTAGCTGAAAAGTTTTAAAAGTAGTTACAGTGGTCCCCCAGGTTACGAAAGTAATCCGTTCCGGAATCACTTTTGTAACCCGAGTTTTTTTTCGCAAGCCGGGGCCGTTTTTCCAGCCCCGGCTCTTTCGTACCCCGGGGTTTTTGTACCCCAGGGGATTTGTAACCTGGGGAACCACTGTATTATAATTTCTCAAAACTAACTTAAAACAATTCTTTATAAGCTAATCTTTTAAAAATATCTGAATGCTACCAGCTGCTGGCTGACAGTAGAAAACAGACTCTGCTGCTTTCCACCTTAACCTTCTCATGATAAAGCATGAAGGAGGAGTATGAGCCAGCATAGTGATAACATACCCCTGGAATTAGAAAAATAACCCAAAAGCTACACAGTAAAAGAAATCAACCATCCCTCGTGTCACCTTTATTTTTTCCTGCGATGGAGGGGAGGAATCCTGAGTGGGTTGGCTCCCTCTGTTCGCTCCAGTAGGCAGGGCTAAACTTGCAGGGACGTCCCCTCAGGGAGCCACTCCCCTAGTGTCCACAGTCTAGTTCCTGCCTCGCTCCAGATAGGTTCTATTTCTTCCTCTTCTCTCTTTATCTAAAAAAACAAAAACCCTCTGCGGAGGATAGCCCCGGCATGTCCGGGGATTCCGCTCGGCCTCTGCTGAGCTCAGCGACCACCCAGATCTCCGACTCCCAGGGAGCCCCCAGGATGGCGCTGCCGGAGGAGGGAGAACCCTTTTTTCCGCACAATAAAGCACCCCGCCACACACACTCATCCCGAGAACGGGAGGAGGTGTCGCATTCCACAGATGGACTTGGGACCGTGAGTACCCTGCTCTCCATTCCCTCGGCTCTTCCCTCGCTGCCACCGGAGCTTACCTCCATTCTCTCCTCCATCATTGCCATCCAAGCGGCAGCCATGGCTGGCCAGACCCCCGCAGCATCCTCCTCCCAGGTCCAGGCCTCTGGGCCTCCTTCCTCCGTTCTGGCCCAGCCTCTGACCCACAGAGCTCTCCCCAAGCCACGCCAGCCCCGCGCGCGCTCTCCCAGTGGCCCGGAGTCCTCTCCCTCCCCTCCGCCCTCCCGCTCCTCCCTAGAGGCCATTCCCCGCTCTGAACGGGGCAAGTTCGCGCCTAAACGCCATAGGCGCGCCACGGCAGTCATTTCTGGCGGGAATAAGGAGAAGGTCGCCATTGCTGCGCGTTCCAGGGCCCAGCACAAGAGGAGAGCTCTACCTTCTGGCCATGGCAGCCATGCCAAGCAGGCCAGAGTCCATTTCTCTGCCCATTCCTCGGAGGAGTCCATGGACAGTGGTTCTCATTCCCAGTCAGTGTCTGAGGTGGGGGAGGGTGATTTTTCCGAGGACGAGGAAGATGATGCCCCCCCACCTCCGGCCTCGGCTAGGCTCCTCTCTTCAGAGGATTTCCCTATTTTATTGAAGAAGGCCATAAGGGCGCTGGACCTCCCAAGCCTGCTCCTACCTTGGATAACGACCTTCCTCAGGGCAAAGGCGACTCCTTTCCAAAACCTACCACAGCTTCTCCTGTAGTTCCCTTCCCTTCCGATTTCATGAGCATCATCAGGGAAGAATGGAACAAACCGGCCTCCGTCAGACCCAGTCCCACCGCGGTCAAACAGTTCTACACCTTACCTCAATCAGTCATGTCCAAGCTCCAGGTACCCCTGGTTGATGCTCCTGTCTCCGCCCTCGTGTCATCAGCCATCTACGCCAAGGATGGTGAAGATGCGTTAAAGGTCCCTGAAGACAAGAGAGCAGACACTGCCCTGAGGCGAAGTTTTGAGGCTTCCTCGACTGCTATCAAAGCAGCCTCTTCTATCTCCATTCTCTCCAGGGCCGCTTATGACTGGGCCAAGGAACTCATCCAAATAGTCCCCAGAGGGGATACACGCCTCAGACAGGGCATCAACAAGCTGGTCAAGGTGCTCGCCTTCAACTCCGATGCCTCTCTGGACATCATTCAGTTCAGTGCCAGGGCACAAGCGGCTTCCATTCCCGTACGATGTCAAATATGGCTGAGGAACTGACTGGTCAACGCCAGATCCAAACAGAACCTTACGCTGGCCCCCTTCGGAGGATCCAAGTTGTTTGGCGAGGCCTTGGAGCCTGTTTTGATTGAAACCAAGGACAAGAAGAAAACTACCGATGGCGCCTCGCCGTGATGACTGGAAAGGTTCCCACCAGGCCAGTCTGCCTCTCAATCCTTTCGTTCCTACCCTTCCTCCACCCGGCAAAGGGGCAACAGATTTGGGAAACCGCAGTGGGCCGACCGCAGGGGCTCCAGACAACATTTCCAGCCCAGAGGCTATGGCAGACCATCTTCCTCCAACTCTCTTGGACAGCCCACCACCGGTAAGCAGCCCCCTAACCAGCAGTCCTGACTGGCCGGCCACCCTGGTGAGGGGCAGGTTGGGTGCCTTCTACCAGGCATGGCAAACCACCACATCGGACAAGTGCGTTCTCTCTACTGTCTCAAAGGGTTACGTGATAGACTTTCTTCAATTGCCAAGAGATCACTTCATCGTCTCTCCGAAATCAAGGCGACCACACAAACACCTCTTGATGCTCCAGGCAATCAACCACCTTGTGGAAATAGGGGCTATCGAGCCGGTTCCGCCTCCAGAGAGATCAAGGGGGTACTATTCCATCATATTCATAGTCCCCAAGAAGGACAAGTCCTGGAGAGCGATCCTTGACCTGAAGAGAGTCAACAGATTCCTGTGAAAGCGCCATTTCCGGATGGAAACCTTAAGGACAATCCTGGACTCCTTGAAGCCAATGGACTTTCTGGCCTCGCTCGACCTCAGGGAGGTCTACCTACACGTCCCCATCTACCCCTCTCATCGCAGGTTTCTCCGCTTCTGTTACAACAACCTCCAATTCCAATACAAGGCCCTGCCCTTCGGTCTCTTGTCTGTTCCCTGGTGGCCCATTGGAGGCTTCAGGGCATGCAGGTATTTCCCTACTTGGACGATCTCCTGATCTCTGCTCCCTTGGCCTCCCAGGCTTCAATCACAGTCCAGTCGGTACTGCGGTCCCTCGCGGTCCATGGTTTTCTGGTAAATCATGGGAAGAGCCACCTCACCCCATCACAGTCTATCTTGCATCTGGGAGCCCTAATAGACACTGCCACAGGCATAGTTTCCTTACCTCAGGATCGAATTTCGACTTTCATCTTCCTTATCAACGGCTGATCAGCGATCAAAGGCACAAGCAGGTCCCCCTTCCTCGAAAAGTGAAGACATCCCTTCACTGGTGGATGTTTCCAAACGTCACGAAGGGACGGCCCATCTGGCAATCTCATCAAGTTCAGATCTCGACAGATGCCAGCTTCCACGGATGGGGAGCCACTTGCGGTCCGTTGCTGGCGCAAGGAAGATGGAACAACCGGGAACTGAACCACAGCATCAACTGGTTGGAGTTAAGGGCGATCTGCCTAGCTCTCTTGTCGTTCTCCCAGATCATCCTACACACCAGCGTCCTAGTCAGAACAGACAACACCACAGCGAAAGCCCATGTCAACAGGGAAGGCGGGACGAGGTCCCGCTCACTCATGGCCGAGTCCAGTCGCCTATTAAGATGGTCAGAACACAATCTCGTAGCCTTGAAAGCCAAACACATCAGGGGCCAACTCAATTCCTGGGCAGATTGGCTCAGCAGAAGGGACATAGACCAGGCAGAGTGGATGCTCCATCCACAAGTGTTTCACCTGATAACACAAAGGCTCGGGACCCCCTGGTGGACCTATTCGCATCTCCAATCAACAACCAGGTCCCGAGGTTCTTCTCCCGCTTCCCATCTCAGGGCGTGGAAGACTCAGACGCCCTGCATGCACCATGGCCAACGGGTCTTCTGTATGCATTCCCCCCAATGTCCATGATAACCAGACTCTTACAAAGACTAAGAAGAGAAAGAGCTACGTTGATTCTGGTCGCCCCTCATTGGCCAAGAAGAGCCTGGTTTCCGGAGATCATAAACCTGGCCCAAGACCACCTCAGGCTCCCGCTCCGTCCGGACCTCCTGTCCCAGGGACTCATCGCGCACCCAGACCCTCAATGGCTCAACCTTCATGCCTGGAGGTTGAGCGCAGTCTGCTGTTGAAAGACGGAATAAGGCCTCAGGTGATCGAGACCATTCTACAGGCCAGAAGACCATCTACTAGGAGAATCTACGAATACTCCTTCCAACACTTTGCTTCATGGTGTAGGGACAAAAACATCTCCTCTACGGACTTTTCCATAGGGGACCTCCTTTTTTACCTCCAAGAAGGTCTGAGTAAGGGTCTCAAACCCAACACCCTAAAGAGACAGATATCAGCTATTACGTCTGTGTTGCCAATCAAGAAGGGGATAAGCTTTCTTCCCATCCCTACCTCAAGAAGTTTCTCAGAGCTGCTTCACTACTGGCTCCCCCCATGGTGCACCGTTACCCCAGTTGAGATCTCCACCTCGTCTTAGCAGCGCTCACTAAGGATCCATTTGAACCGCTTGACCGGACAGACCTAAAGTTCCTGACATGGAAAGTCCTATTCCTCATGGCGATCACATCAGCCAGGAGAGTCTCAGAGTTAGGCGCTCTATCAGTCCGGCCAGAGTTGTGTGACTTCAAGCAGGATTCTGTGATTCTCAGATTAGATCTGTCCTTCATCCCTAAAGTGAATTCCCCCTTCCACAGGTTGCAAGAGTTAGTCCTGCCATCCTTCTGTCCTAACCCCAAAAAAGAGCTGGAGAAGACATGGCACACCTTGGACGTCCGAAGAGCGCTCCGGATTTATATTAAGCGCACTCAGCATTTCCGTCGGTCTGACCGCCTATTTGTCTCCTTCGGTTTGTCAACCAAGGGCAGAAAGGTTTCATCTACTACTCTTTCCAGATGGATCAGAGACTGCATCTCCAAGTGCTACAAGTCGAGCTGTTCCGCTTTGCCCAGGGCCATCACAGCTCACTTCACCCGCAGCGCAGCTACCTCCGCGGACCTATCCACTAATGCCCCCATAACCGACATTTGTAGGGCTGCCACCTGGTCATCTCCTTCCACCTTTGTCCGCCACTATCGCATTGATGTATTCCAGTCTTCGGAAGCATCGTTCGGTAGACGGGTACTCCAGGCCATTGTTGCTTGAGCCTCAGTTCTCCCACCCATTGGTCAGGGGGCTTTGGGATGTCCCACTCAGGATTCCTCCCCTCCATCGCAGGAAAAGAAACATTGGCTTACCTTGTGAGATGTTGGTTTTCTGCGATGGAGGCGGAGGAATCCTACCCTCCCTAAACTGAGGCTCTCTCAGTGAAGGGATGATCTGTTTTTGCTATACAGTTAGTTAGCCTGTTTAGATTTACTGTTTACTCTGTTAAAGTTTGTTGTCTAGTCTTCTCTATCTAGTTCATTTGGCTGTAACATTGACTGGGGACACTAGAGGAGTGGCTCCCTGAGGGGACGTCCCTGCAAGTTTAGCCCTGCCTACTGGAGCGAACAGAGGGAACCAACCCACTCAGGATTCCTCCGCCTCCATCGCAGAAAACCAACATCTCACAAGGTAAGCCAATGTTTCTACTTCAAACAAGCGTTTTGCTGTTGTGTACCTTCCTGTCATTACTGACTTGTGTTGACCCTAAGAAGAACTTATTGCAGAATTTTCTTGGCAAGATTTGTTCAGAAAGGGTTTGCTTTTGCCCTTCTCTGAGGCCCAAAGAGTGTGACTTGCCTAAGGTCACCCAGTGATTTTCAGTGACTGAGTAGGGATTCAAAATCTGATCAGAGTCATAGTCCAGCATTCAAACCATTACACCATGCTGTCTCTCTCAAACCAGCATTACCAGTAAGGAATTTTGTTTTCAAGGCATAGCTAGTCCTTCCAGAATCTTTACAGTGAAACAGGAATGAATACTGCCAACTGAGCCTGTTGTGTATGTTTGATCTCCCTTTGCTGTAGGGTTTCGGACACTTGGTACCATCTTTTGAGGACAACTCTGTACTTGGCATTGTTTATGACTCAGTTGCGTTTCCTGAACAGGATGGATCCAATGGGTCTGCTATTCGCCTGACAGTAAGAACTGATTTCTGGGAAGGAAAAGGGCTACATTCTTTGATGTTCCCCTGGCCACCTATTGTAGGATTCCGAAGCAAATATAAGGCACATGGGCACATTTGGAACTTCCAAAGAGACCCAAAAAGCCTATTTAGTGGGGAGCGTGGCCAAGCACTAAGCAAGATGGCTGATTAATTGCTTTGTTCTTCATCTGCCTGTATGTAAAAGATAAAATCAGCTATTAAAACATTGTTAAGCATAGGAGGGAAATATTGCTAGTGATTAGAATGGGGCAGGCAACAGAATCAGAGGTAAAGATAGTGACAGTTTCAAAGACTGTGGTCCAAAACACAATGCAGAAATAATCCAATTTGAGACCACTGTAACTGCCCTGGCTCAGGGCTAGGGAGTCCTGTGGATTGTAGTTTATTGTGGCACCAGAGCTCTCTGCCAGAGAAAGCTAAATGTCTCACAAAACTATAGTTCCCAGAATTTGTTAGAATTGATCCAGGGCAGTTAAAGCAATCTCAAACCAGATTATTTCTGCAGTGTGTTTTGGATTTGTCGAAAAGAATTATTTAGTCAGCAGGGCTTAAAGTTCAAAGCTGATCTTAAAGAACTTGGAGCTGATGTAACAGCTGAACTGAAGCCTTTGAACAATAAATTAATGGCTTAATTTGAGAAAATAAGAGTTGAAGTTACAAACGAGGCATTAAATCTGAGCATAGCTCGAGAAAAAGATTATGGAGCTGTATGAACTTGCAAGTGTTTTACAAAACCAGCTAGATGCTTTGTTAAAAACTTATGTTTTATTGGTTTTAGAGCAGTGGCATACAAAGCAGTACAAGTAGAAGAATCAGCAGCTAATTTAACGAACCAACCAGAATTAAGTACAGCCGGCCCTCCACATCCACCGATGCTTTATCCATAGATTCAACCATCCACAGCATTAAAATATTTTAAAAATACAGTGGGCCCTTAGTATCTGCTGGGCTTTGGTTCCAGGAGCTCCTGTGGATGCCAAAATCTGTGAACACTCAAGTCTCATTAAATACAGTGCTATCCTTCAAATAAAATGGCAAAATAAAGGTTTGCTTTGGGGAGTTTATTTATTAATTAATTTATTAGTATTTTCAAGCTGTAGATGGTTTGAAAAGCAGCTTAAAATTTAATGAACAAGATTTTGCTTGTAGGAGGGGCTGAGGTTCAAGTCTCCAGCACTTAAAGTTCAAAAATAGCTACTGTTGGAGGTAGTGGGTACCAGAACTTGGAAAAGTTACTTTTTTAGTGGTAGCTATGTTGGCTAAAGAATTCTTAGACATACAGTCCAAATAAATAACTTTCCCAATCTCTTGGAAAGACCCTCTTACATTCCCTCCCACTGCCTGAAATGTTGAAGAGAGATTCTACCAATTGGAGCAAACAGTACTGCGCAAATTAGACCAATTGTCTGATCTGATAGACATCTACTTCATGTGTTCCTTTGCTTTACAGGTGATGATGGGTGGTGCATGGTTCATGCCAGGTCTTGGTGACCCTGACACAGTTTCCCACACTGTGTTGCTGAGGCGTGCTGAAGCGGCTGTCAAAAAACATCTTGGGATATCTGCAGAGCCCTCCCGGGCCATTGTCAAGGTGCAGAAGGTACATATTCTGAAGGCACAAGACAGTGATTTATTTTGGTCCAGACTCAATCCCTACTGTTGTTTTATGCCTTCCAAGTTGCTTCTGACTAATGATAACCTTAAGGTGGTTCACAGGCTATTCTGAGACTGAGTGTGTGACATGCCCAAGGTAGGTTTCCATGGCCGACCAGAGATTCGAATCCTAGTGTCAAGTGTCATAGTCTAATGATCAAACCATTACACCACACTAGCTGTCGCAAATCCTATCAGGTTAAGAGTAAATGGGTAGAACAACAGAATGTCTACTAGGGTGACTGAGCATGTGTAAATAGAAAACAGAAAGAGAATAGACTAGATTGCTGTGTGGTGTCTCTCCATCCCCAGCATTTGGTCTCATTTTGGTACCAAGCTAAAATTTGACTTTTTATAAAAAGCCTTTGGGGCCTAATGACTAATACTTCGTTTTAACTGCAGCTTTTAAAATTATGCCTTGCTTAATGTGCTTTTAGAATGTTTAAATTATTTGTGTCTTTTTTCATTTTTATTGCCTTAAATTTTAAATTGGTTCACTTGATTTTATTGTAAGCTGACCAGAGATCTTGAGATCTCAGGATAGAAATATAATTGATAAAATGCAGAGGGACTGCCATATCCATAGGGATTTGCTTCCTGGAAGCAGCATGGATACAAAAAAGAAAGAAAGAAAGAAAGAAAGAAAGGCACATGTTCAAGTCCTATATAATTAAATGGTAGTGACATGAATGTGGACGCTTCAGTGTCATGTTCATGTCAACACAATTTAATAATATGGGATGACTGAGCCACAGTTAGTGGAATTCACAGATTTGGAGCCTGTGGACCAAGAAGGCCTACTGTAAGTAAATAAATTCAGTAAAATAGAGGAGTTCCAGACTTTGCCACATGTAATATTTGAAGGGATGTCATATTGAGAAGAGAGCAAGCTTGTTTTCTGCTGCTGCAGAGACTAGAATGAGCAACAATGGATGCAAGCTGCAGGAAAAGAGATTCCACCTCAACATTAGGAGGAACTTCCTGACAGTAAGGGCTGTTCAACAGTGGAACACACTCCCTTGGAGTGTAGTGGAGTCTCCGTCCTTGGAGTTCTTTAAGCAGAGGCTGGATGGCCATCTGTCGGGGATGCTTTGATTTGGAGTTCCTGCATGGCAGGGGGTTGGACTGGATGGCCCTTGTGGTCTCTTCTAACTCTATGATTCTATGATTCTATGATTCTTTTTAACTACATTTTAAAGGAAATTCTGGAGTTGGGGGTAAAGACTTTGCTAATCCTTTGATTCTTTCTGTTTTTGCAGGCTTGCATCCCACAATATGCACTTGGCCACTGGAAACACATAGGTAGGTTTTTGCTAGTCCCTCTCTTACAATAAAGTATTTGGGAAAATAGAGGTTACTTGTAGCACAGACAAGGAGCAACTGGAACAGACATGGTTTTCTATCCCTATCTCTTAGACATAGGCATAGAGGGTCCTTGCCAATTTGTCAATTAATTTGGATTCTGTCTGTGGTCACCATTGTCAGCTTCTGGTCACCTGAGTGCCGAACTCATGATGGTTAACAGCAACATTCTACTTAAGCATTCTTAAATATTGGAATCCCAGGATATTTACATGGAAAATGAGCCATCTTTTTGGTACTATTATAGGATATTTATTATATGTAAATATATAGATATACAAACATTCACCTTCATGGAAAAACACAGACAAGTCAATATCAGGGAGCTTACTGTAAGCTTCATTACATTACATTCCATGTAAAGTATTACACATTTATTATATAGCATCATATGGCTATTAAGATGTGAATTTTAATGAGAACTTTCATTGGGATTGTTTTTATCTCTAACTGGCTTTTATAATAAATGTAGGAATCTGAATCATCAGATTAGTTTATATTTTCTTTAGTAATTACGGGATTATGAGGCATTTCATAAAGGCTTTTACATAGACATCTCAACTGTACCTCTAGTATTTACTCATTCAAGTATTCATTCTTATCTGTTGAAGAAATGCACTTCTCTAACAGCTTCTGTGACTACTCAGGCATTCAAGACTTAATTTTGTGCATTGTTTGGAGCATTCATTACCACATAACCATATACGTATAATAATAATAATAATAATAATATAATCTTTATTTCTAGCCCACTCCTCTGTGGAACACAATCGGAGCGGGGTACAACAAGATTAAAACATACAAATTAAAATAATTCAACAACCCATTCCCACTCACCCACCCCTTAAAATAAATTAAATTAACATTGAATAAAATCAACAGCAAAATTTAAAAAAAACATATACATCCTCGACATAGTTCTTAAACAAGGAAGGGGATAGCAACCAAGCAAGGGGTCAGAACCTATTAATGTAAGTCTAGTCTTACCAATAGCAGCATTTTCCAGCATTTGAGGGCAGTTTATTAGCTTAGTAGTTTATTAGAACAGCACAGCTGCTATCAAACCGCCATTTTCATACGTTGGAGACATGCTGAACTGGCAATCTAGTTCCTGGGTTCTATTTTAGCTCTTTTATTCTCTTCTTCACTCACTTAGCTAAGTTTTCCAAAGGTGACCTCTATCCAATTAAAAAAAAATTATCCATAACCCTGCCTGGGATCCTGTAGAAGTTATAACCATCCTACTTGCCTCAGCTAGTGTACCTACAGGGAGGTCTATTCATAGTCAATCTAGTGTATGTGTCCTGTCCTGATGACAGTTGCACATGCTTTTTCTAACTTGTTTTCATTCCAGTATCCTGGCATTTTCATCAGACTGGAGCCAATGCCAGTTTCTTAATAATTCTGAATGATACAGGCCTTCTCACAGACTTAACTGTTTGGATCATTTCTTAGATTACATATCTTATACTCCACAGTTTGCACTAGTTTGTATTCCATATAATAATCTGGCCTGTAAAACAACTGTATTGCATACAGGAAGTCCCAAGTTTCAGACCCATGTCATCTCCTCTTACAAAATAATGTTGGTAGCAAGCTGAGACTCTGTGAAATGCATTAGAGCAAATAAAGCACTCTAAGGTGTAAGACAGCTTCATATTGGAGAGGTTAGTTTTAATCCTTTACCAAGAGTGAGGAACCATTAATCCTTCAGATGTTTTGGACTATAGTTATCATAGTCTCTTCTGGTTAGTTATGCCAGCTATGAAGATGAAGTATAAAACTCTAGGAGGGCCAAAGGTTTTCCACCCCTTCTCTATATAGTGTGTTTCGTGATAACATAATGTGCAGACTGATACTGTCCTCCAGATCCTTAAAACTACCCTCCAGAATACCAAGATGGCATTCCTTTCTGTCCTAATTTCCTGCTCTATGTACATTTTGTACACTTTGTCTCCCATCCCCACCCAATCCCACCCATCCCACTCCCCAAATGCAGGATTTGGACATTAAGTCAATTGGCATATAAGCCTTTTGTTTGCTATTGTCTTTTGCTTGGCCTTTGCGAGAATATGAAATTTCCTGCAGATGGTCCACAACTGACAAACATATATTTGCATTAAAAAGGCTAGAACTTTGCTTTTTGTTTTGAAAAGAAACTGGAACTTCATAGGGAGTTTCACTATAACATGTCTTCATGTAGCCAGAGGTAAGTTGTTCTGCATGTGCGTGCAAACATGGCATCAACCTGCTTGGGTTTGATCTCCTGTGCTCAGCCTAGTAACCACCAGAGATCCCAACTGGATCTTACCAAAGGCTGTCTGGTCTGTATCTTGTTTCCTATAAAATCCAACCAGATGCCCCTAGAAGTTCCACAAGTAGGGAATGAAGGCAGTCATACTCTTCCCCACTACTGTTCCCTAGTGGGTGAAAATTAAAAGGTAGATTGTCCCTGGTCATGAGGGATCTATCAAGCTATAATTTCTCCTGCGCCTGTTAATGTGTCTGGTTTATTTTTATAAAGCCATTACTGAATCATAGATGATGATGATGATAATAATAATAATAATAAATATTTATTTATAACCTGCCCCTTTGAGCGAGCAATCGGGGCGGGGTACAACAATTTAAAAACAAATGCAATTAAAATGCTACATCCCAATCCCTCCTCCCACCCCTTAAAATACAGTGGTCCCCCGGGTTACGAAAGTAATCCGTTCCGGATTACCTTTCGTAACCCGGAAATTTTTGTTTCCCGGGGGACCGCATTCTTTGACGGACCGCGCGGCAAATTTAAAGGGGCCGTGTGGTTTTTTCCTTTCGGATCCCAGGGTTTTGTTCGTAAGCCGGGGCCGTTTTTGCGGCCCCAGCTCTTTCGTACCCCGGGGTTTTTGTAACCTCGGGGGGACCACTGTAAGATTAAACTAGCACAAGGTTAAAACAGCAACAATAAAAACAAAAACAATACAGTGTATCCAGTCCAGATTTATGGGGAGCCTTAAGGTGAATCTGATGTGGCTGGGGAGGTTGGATAGGTGTCTTGGAGACCAGGGAAGGTTAGCCGCTGTCTGGAAAGGCCTGCCGGAAGAGATGCATCTTGGCGGCTTTTTTAAAGCCATCCAGGGCCGTAATAAGATGCATCTCATCTGGCAGGTTGTTCCACCGTCTGGGAGCGATGGCAGAGAAGGCCCTCTGGGAGGTCTGCGACAGCCTGGTCTTAATAGGCTGTAGCAGATTCCTCCTAGAGGACCGGAGCATGCGAGGGGGCTCTTATGGGAAGAGGCAGTCCCTGAGATAGGATGGACCCGAGCCATGTAGGGCTCTAAAGGTTAAAACCAACACCTTGTACTGCGCCCGGAAACTAATCGGCAGCCAGTGGAGAGACTTGAGCACGGGTGTTATGTGTTCATTCCTCGATATTCCAGTAATAAACCTGGCTGCCATGTTTTGGACCAGATGAAGTTTTTGGGATAAGCACAAGGGTAGCCCCATGTAGAGCGTGTTGCAGTAATCCAAATGTGAGGTAACCAAAGCATGTACCACAGTCTATAGGTCCCTCATGTCCAGGAAGGGGCGCAGCTGGCGTATCAGCCGAAGCTGGTAACAGGCACTCCTGACTGTCGCATTCACCTGACTAGTCATGTGAAGCGACGAATCCAGAAGTACCCCCAGACTGTGAACAGAGTCCTTCGAGGAGAGTGTGACTCCGGCTAGGACTGAGAGTTATATTCCTGGATGTGGTTTCAGGCCGGTGACTGTCAGTACCTCTGTTTTGTCTGGATTTAGCCTCATCCAACCCATTACCGCCACAAGGCAGTCATTAAGAGGAGAGACGCCATCTGAGGTCTGAGCAGATGATCTAGTCATGGAGAAGTAGATTTGAGTGTCATCAGCCTACTGAAGACACTGAGCTCCATGCCTCCGAATGATCTCACCAAGCGGCTCATGTAGATATTAAATAGCATCGGGGACAGGGTGGCACCACGAGGGACACCACAATTAAGCTCAATTTTGGAGGAGCAACTGTTCCCAAACCTCACCCTTTGGGACCTGCCAGAGAGGAAGGAGCGGAACCACTGCAACACAGTGCCCCCCACGCCCATCTCTCTCAGTCGATCCAAAAGGATGGAGTGATCTATAGTATCGAATGCCACAGAAAGATCCAAGAGCACCAGCAGAGTCACACTACCCCTGTCGATGTTCAAGCGGAGGTCATCTGTCAGAGCAACCATGGCAGTATCAACTCCATATCCTGCCCTGAAGCCGGTTTGAAATGGATCGAGATAATCGGTTTCATCCAAGACGGCTTGGAGTTGGGAGGCGACAGCTCTCTCAATCACCTTGTTTAAAAATGGTAGCAAGGAAACTGGTCTGTAGTTGTTCCTGTTCAGGGGATCAAGGGAGGGTTTCTTCAGGAGAGGAGAGTTGGAAGAGATGCCAGGAGCCATCCAGTCCAACCCCTTTCTGCCATGCAGGAACTCTCAATCAAAGCATCCCCAACAGATGACCATCCAGCCTCTGTTTAAAGACCTCCAAAGAGGGAGACTCCACCACCCTCCAAGGGAGTGTGTCTCATTGTTGAACAACTCTTACTGTCAGGAGATTCCTACTAATGTTTACATGGCATCTCTTTTCCTGTATCTTGCATCCATTGTTCCATGTTCTAGTCTCTGGAGCACCAGAAAAGAAGCTTGCTTCATCCTCAGTGTGACACCCCTTCAAATACTTAAACAGGGCTATCACATCACCTCTTAACCATCTCTTTTCCAAGCTAAACATACCCAGCTCCCTAAGCCTTTCCTCATAAGGCATGGTTTCCAGACCCTTCACCATTTTAGCCACCCTCTTTTGGACACACTCGTTTCTCAACATCCTTTTTGAACTGTGGTGCCCAGAACTGGACACAGTATTCAAGGTGAGGCCTGACCAAGGCAGAATACAGTGACACTATTATTTCCTTTGATCTAAAAACGATACTTCTATTGATGCAGCCTAGAATGGCATTGGTCTTTTTAGCTGCCGCATTACACTGTTGACCCATGTTCAACTTGTGGCTTACTAGGACTCCTAGATCCCTTTCACACATAGTCTCCTTAATTCAGGTTTCCTCCATCCCATAACTATGCATTTCATTTTTTCTCCCTAAGTACAGTATCTTACATTTCTCCCTGTTGAAGTTCATTTTGTTAGCTTTGGCTCAGCTTTCTAATCTATTAAGGTCATTTTGAATTTTGATCCGGTCCTCTGGGGTATTAGCTACTCCTCCCAATTGGTGTCATCTGTAAATTTGATAAGCATGTCCTCTATTCCTTGAGCAGTGACAGTAAATCAGAGTGGAGAAAAGTTGGACAACAGTTTCCAGAACCTCCAGCCAGCATGGCCAATGATCTCATGAGTTGCCATAAATTATGAGTTTTGGTGTTGACCCTCAGAACTGGATTAACTGGTGTCTCTTCCTTTCTCTCTAGAGAAAATAGCTACTTACCTGGTGCAACAGAAACTACCTCTGAGCCTGATAGGGGCTTCCTATGAGGGTGTCTCGGTCAACGACTGTATCGCTAGCGCTCGGACTGCAGTGGGCAAGCTTCTCGGCCAATCTTGAGATTGAAAGAGATCATCCTTTTTTTCGGCTTGGATTTCTTGTGCCAAATAGTTCCTCTTCCTTGCCTGAAGGTGGCTAGATTTCTGGCCTCCTGACTTCGCAGAAAACTCAGAAGTTTATTTCTTAGGAAACACCCCCAAGTTGTGTTTTTTAAAAGTTGAAGAGGTACTTTTGGAGTTCTTACTTGGAACAGAAATATCTTTTGTCCCTTTCTCTTGCATACAGTATAAGTTTTAGGGGAGAGGAGAACAAAATAAATTAGGCTCCTGTATACATATCTTGGAGCTTTCACAGCTGGCAAGGGAACATCACTAAGATGAGGCTTTTCCAAGAATGGCAAGCTGGGCTTGTCTTACAGGCAAAAAGGCTGTATCAGTAGAGAACAGCCTCTCTCCTCCATCCCCATTGCAGTGGCATTTAAGAAGTTACCTGGTGGAGGCTATACAAGAAAGCAGAGGTAAGCTATGTTGGCTGTAAGAAAAATTCCAAAATCTGTATTGTGGTTGTGCCTTTTTATTAGAGCACGAAAAATATGTGTGCAGGCTTTTGAAATCTTTAGATTCTTCATCAAGTGGGATATCTGAAAAAGGAGTCTGACTTATAGTCCTGTTGTTGTATCTCATGTATTGAAGGTGGTTCTCCAGACACTGTGTGTTAGGGTGCCAGAATGAAAACTGAAGAGGGCTCCTGTGGATTAAATAGCTGGGTAGAAGAGGGAATTTCAGCTGATGTGGCTTGTCACACAACCAGATAACAAGCAAAACCTGCTCAAAATTCCCTTTTTTAACTGGCTTTTAAATGTACAGAAGCCCTCTCCAGTTTTCAATCTGGCCATCTTGGGGTGTACCCCCTCTGCAGAATTAAAGCAGTCTGACACTTTAACTGCCATGACTCTATCCTAGAAGACTCCTGGGATTTGTAGTTTGGTGAGGCACCAGAACTCTCTGACAAACCAGGCTGAATACCTCACCAAACTACAAGGACATGATTCTGTAGGATAGTCATGGACATCAAAGTGGTGTCAAACTGCTTTCTGCAGTGTGGGCTACACTACTGATTGTAATATTGTTAGGTGTCAACCTGAGCAATCACTAGGTTTGCTAGAAACAGAAAGAACAGTACATTTGGCCCTCCGTATCCACCGTTTCAAGCATCCACAGCTTGAAAATGTTCAAAAAATATGGACATTCCAAAAACCAAACCTTGATTTTGCCATTTTGTGTAAGGCACATTATTTTACTATGCCATTATATTTATTGGGACTTGATTTTGGTATTCTCTGTGTGTGTTCTCCTGTGTGTGTTTGGTATTCTCCTGCAACCAAATCCCAGTGGATACCAAGGCCTACTATGTATGATTCTCCATTTTTAAAATACATATTTTAAAATAAACTATAATAAACTTGAAGCTTATCTAGTGGAACTTGTGTCTCAGTTTTGGCTGAAGATCTCAGGAGGGATTGAGTTACTATACTCTATCTGGATCAGGTGTTATGTTATCTGTGAGATGCCCCTTTATTAATGAAGATCATTGGTCTATTAAAACAGTCTATTAAAAATCTACCACAATAATTGGTAGGGTTAGGGTTAGCTTTCCTTTCTCTGCTGGAAGAGTTGCTTTGTTATTGTATAACCTTAAGGCGAATCTATCATGGCGTTTTCTTGAGAGGTTTGCCAATGCCTTCCCCTGAGGCTGAGAGTGTGTGACTTGCCCAAGGTCACCCAGTGAGTTTCATGGCTGAGCTGGGAAAGTGAACCCCTGTCTGAATTTGTACTCCAAAATGTAAACCACTACACCACACTGGCATAGAAGAGCTACCTTTATCAATTTTCTTTCCGGCCTCAGGGAAGAGCAGTACCTACAGCCAAAGACAGTGACCAAAATGACTTAGTCTTTAATTCGTGGACAATATTTTCTGTTATTTTATAAAATCAATTATCAAAAATGGGAAAGGGAACAGCAGCAGCTACAGCAAAGAGATAACTCCATAAATAGAATAAATAGCTACACACCATTGTCAGAAAACTAAAGATTGTGAGACGCACATATGAGGTGAGGAGGAGGGCAGGCTGGGGCCAGCCCCAAGAAAAATGGGAATAGGGGAAGAAGAGTGGTCCTGAAAGGCAGGCAAGTGTTGAACAGCATAGAGTTACATCTGTTTCTGTCATGTTTGTTTACAGCCTCTACTTTCCAGCATTTTTGGAGTGGTAGTGATGGGGATCTAAAAAACCCAACAGTTGAGTAGCTCCTCGCTATTCTCAGTCGGCCCATGGAGGCCTTTCCCAGTCAGATGTGTGGTTGCGGTCCCTGGAGTCTTTGGTGGCAGGTGTGGAACTGCGTTTACACCATTTATGTGATCAACTTCTAAAGGTGGGCAGCTTATTGCTCCAGAGCTAAAAAGTACAAACAGGTATGCCCCAAAGGAATCAAAACAGAGCTAATCTTGGCAAGTATTTCTTGCTGGGCTCTAAAAGAAAAACACTAAAAGTTCCAGTATCAAACCAGGTTGAGTTCTGGAAGCCAGGGACACTGGACAGTGGCACAGTCAATGAAGAGTCCAGTGCACCTGGCTAAATCGCTCCTTGAATTGCACTAGGTTTGTTTCTCACTGGTTGGATTGTGTAGGCCTGAGAAAACAGCTTGGACTTTCCCTCTTCTACAGACATCAAATTTACTGAGAGACCTTCTTCTGTGCAAAATTCCCTTCTCTCAGCTGTGATTAAGTTGCAAAAATTTGGGTGTGAACAGAAGGGTAAAGTCAAGAGCCAGGCCTATTCTGAACTCTCTGGTGGCAGGAACCCAGCTAAGGACCAAGACTTATTTTAAAAAAGAAACGAGGGGTCAGTCTGAAGCCTGGCTAAACCAGGAAATCTTTTCAGGTCCTCTTGGAAAGGCTTCATGCGGAAGACATTGGGCATCTGCTGGGGCAGGTCTGGAACCTCCCTCTTCTAAACTAGACAGGTTCCAGTTTGGGACAGCAAGGCCATTGAAGGAGCTACCCACCTTTGCTTTTGTGGAACCTGCCTTCATGCAGAGGTGGAGAAGTCCCCTCCAAGTTTACTCAAAGGCAACTGGCGTTTATCTAACTCAAGCCATTCTACGACTCAGCAGCACGTGAACTTCAAGTCAACTTCATTATCCTTTGAAAAGTGTATACAGCGATTCCCCCCAATACCAGCTAGTGGGATATGACTGATTCAAGTTGTGAGGGGTTACTCGTGTGCAGGGCACCAGACCTCTGAGCAGTGACCAAGATTTTTGATCTGCATGAAGGAGATGGAGCCCACCAGTAAGAGAACAAAACATGGAGCACATTCCCCTCAGAATTCTACAGGTGTTTTACCCTCCTGCACTTGGGATCTCTCTGTTGGCCAGATTCGCCCTTAAACACAGCCTGCCCACCACACACAGGGAGAGGGCCTCCAAAGGCCTCTGGGCCACAGCAGTAGTGCAACTCCTACAATTGGTTCTAGACACGGTGGGCAGGCAGTGGCTACAGAAGTGCTTGGACCTACCCTCTTTAGTCTGTACTTTCTCAGCGAGTATGATTGCTCATTGCCTCCCAATGTGTTGTGCCTGAGGTGGTGCCCTCAGCCAAATTTCGAGAAGAGCCCAAGCTTGCCCACCCAGCACTGCGGAGCCGTTTCTCTTTCCCACCCTCCGCTGTGGGCTTTGGAACCTCAATGCTGGCTGCAGCCTGGACCAATGTTCCAACACTGGGGACTCCAGTCTCTTCTTTCTCTATTGCAGGGCTTATTTGGATTTTCTCCGATTTTGGTGCAAGATCCTCCTTCTTTCCTGGATCCAGCAGTGTCTGGATGGTCCCGAAGGGCACGTCGCCCCAACCCATCGCCTGGGATAGCTTGACAAAGGGAGTCTTGCGTAACATCTCCTGCCGGAACTCGTGGTTGCTGCCGCCGTAGTTCCTCCCTCTGAGGCTGGGCAAGGCGCCCTTCCCACCCTTGGTGACTCGAGGATTGGTGCCAATGTCAGCTGTGATGTTGGTGTAAAGGGGGAGCAGTTCCTTGGACAGGAGTTTGTATGTGAGAGAATTCATCCCATCCTGAGTCCACGCCCGGTGTGTCCTGATCAGCAGATCAAACCTACAAAGGAGGAGAGCGAGAGACAGCTGAAAAAGACCTCCACCCTATATAGCCTAAAGCTGCTGTCGGTTGTATGCAAGGAACCGACGGCATCATAGAAACATGACTGCAGCACAAAAAAATTTAAAGAGCAAGAGAACCATAGCTACAAGCTACTACTCTTTTTAAAACAGGACCATCCAGAAGGTGGATTGCAGCCTCCTTCACTCGTAAGCCATGGCTAAGGATGAGGGATGCAGCAAGCCAAAAACATCCCATTCTTGTCTTAGAAAATCTGAAACCTCATCTTGTAAGCCAGTCAGCATTGCACTGGGCCATCACAAGTGGCAGATTTGACTCTGCTTTCTCCACCATCCCAGTGTCTTTTAGATGTTTCGGACTGCCTCTCCCATCAGCCCAGCCTGGTCAGGAATTCTGAGAGTTGCAAGCCAAAATATCTAGGGGTGGGGGCTGGGTTGGTTATTTAGATTTAAAAAAAAATTTTTTTTTAAATTTAATTCTCAGTGTATGAGAATCCTGGAATAATTGGTAGATTTTGGAGGTTTTGTTCAGAACCAGAGTAAATCGTTGCAATGAATTGGGCCTCTGCCTCAAGGTTCCTGCATGGCAGGGGGTTGGACTAGATGGCCCTTGTGGTCTCTTCCAACTCTATGATTCTATGATTCTAAGGTAAATACACCATTCTTGTCACTATGGCAGAAGAGATAGGTCATGCTTGCACACTCTGAGGATCTTGGCAGAGTTCAAGCAACGCCATTGGCCTTCATCTGGTTGTAGGGTCATAGCCAAACACTTCTTCAATCCCTCTTGCTCTACACTTCTTTATTCCCCCTGGCTGGACCTTGGTCTATGTGATTGATGGCTATACTTTTGAATTTGCAACATACTTAAGCCTGGAGAAGGTTAAGAGGTGATATGATAGCCCAGTTTAAATATTTAAAAGCTATCATATTGAGGATGGAGCAAATGTGTTTTCTGCTGCTCCAGAGAATAAGACACAGAGCAAAGGATACAAACTACAGGAAAAGAGATTCCACCTCAACAAGGAAGTACTTTCTCATGATAAGAGCTGTTCAGCAGTGAAATACACTCTCCTGGAGTGTGGTGGGGTCTCCTACTTTAAGAGGTTTTTAAACAGAGGCTGGATGACCATCTGTCGGGGGGGTGCTTTGATAGTGAGTTCCTGCATGGCAGAATGGAGTTCTGGATAGCCTTTGGTGTTTCTTCCAACTCTGATTCTACAATACCTGTGTGGATTCTCTTCATTGCCTTTGTCTCCCTTATGCTTCACCATCTTGTAGTGTCCAACAGAAACCGGAGGCCGGGATATCTTCATGCCAGCCAGACGTACTCTGGGAAAAGCAAAAATGCAAGTCAGAAGGATCAGGTTGTTCTAGGGGTGCACTTGCCTTGGGTCCCCGCCTACTACAGCCATGTTTTTCAGTAAAGCGAACTGGCCTTGCCCTGCTAGGAGGTCAGACTCCATCCTATTGCAGAAACAGGCGCCAAGTTATTTCTCTGTTGTAAAAAATGATTTTTCAACCCAGTGGCATTTGAAGAAGCAGCTAAGACCAGAAGCATGAACTGTCTGAACCAAAGCTTGAGTCTGCCTTCTCCACCAGCCTTGTGTCTTCTCTTTCCCTCTACTCAGGAATTTTGCAGGTAAGCTTGAGCCAAGGCAAAATACAAGAATTCAACTGATTTCCCTGCCGAGGTAGAAGGAGCAGTTGCCATGGCAATGGATGTGCAATCTTTGCTGAATTCCTTAAATAGGCACAAATGGGGGGTGAGGAGGAGAAAACCGCTCCTTGAGCAAATCTCTGGCTGCATCCGCGCTGCAGAAACAATCTAGTTTGAGCCCATCTTAACTGCCATGGCTCAATTCTGGAAATTCCCAGAATTCCATAGCACTGAACTATGGCAGTTAAAGAGGTGTCAAACTGGATTATTTTTGCAAGGAGGATGCAGTCTATCGGAACTAAAAAAAAACAACCACTTACATTCTTCATATTTTGTTAACCATGTCTTGCTTGTCTTTTCCAGTAATGCTTAAAGGACACACAGAAAGGAAATCCAGAAACATTGACAGGACACACTGTTCCTACTCTGATGAACAGCAATAACACTATAGAGAAGCCCCTGACTTTATACTTTCCAGATGTTTTGGGCAATGCACATCACCCCCAGACAATCTGCTGGGAATGATGGGAGCTGTCATCCAGCACATGTGGAGGGTGCCAAGCTGGTTGTGTGCTGGGAAGACTGCCTGCCCTTTGGGACACTATAGAGAGAAACAGATCAACCTGCCATCCTATTGAATAGGTATGGTAGTTTCCTCCCAGTTTTTAATAATGTTCTCAGTCACAGCCCCACTAATGAATACATAAATGGAACATGGGAAATGTTACCTGGTGGCCAGGTTTAGCCCATGGCTAGGGAAGGTGTGGTCCTTCAGATGTTGTTGAACTTCAACTCCGATCTGGCCAAGCCACTATAACAATGACCATGGATGATGGAAAAACTGTACTTCTGCAACATATGAAGGAGCATAGTTTCCCTGCCATCAGCCTATATCTGCCTCTATGTACCTGGGATCACCAAGCATTTTAGACTTCAGTTCCCATGAGCCCTCACCACTGGACATATCTACTGGAGCTGACAGGAGCTGCAGTCCAAACCCTCTGGAAAACTGTCAAAGGTTATACAATAACGAATGGAATTACTGTTCTTTGTTGTTGTTGTTGTTGTTCCATCTTACCTGGAAGCTTCAGCCTAACCCGCACCTTGTGTGGGAGGGGAAATGAGCATGCAAGGATCCAAGAGAGAGCACAAGATGGAGTGGAGAAAGAAAGAGAGAAAAAGATGATGATGAAGGCAATGAGAAGGAAGGTACCACTCCAATCATAGAGCAGGAAGAGAGGGATGGAATAAGGCTGGGGCTTCTGGGTGGGAAAAGTGTTCCAAGGGATCCCAATACAATAAAATGAGATGAGAAAAAGGCTCTGATGCTAAAGAATGCCCTAAAGTACCTGTTGAAGGTACTCTCATCCACGACTTATTTTCAGACTAAAAAAATAAAATACTGTAATGGGTGTATCTATGCCACAATTCTACACAAAGCAGCAACAAAAAGAGAGTGTTGTCTGGCCCAGACAATATCCTCTTAAAAGAAACCTGAGCTGTGCTGCCTTTGAAAGTAGGTTTCTAGTCTTTAGGCATGACAAGATGCATTTACAAGGGTGTGAGCACTGTCTGCCTCACAAGGTACCGGGATGGCTGAGTAAGACCTCTAGCAAAGGGGATGCAGGGCTAAAGAATTACAATCCACCCGCCACCCCTTACCGTCGCCACCTGAGATCCTATTGAGATCCTGACTCAAGGTGCCAAAAGACAACAACCAACAATGCAAACTCTAAGCAACTGGGAGGGGGGTGGATTGTGATAGAAAGGCACAAGGAAGGCAGAATTAAGAAAGTATGGCCAAGAAGGGAAATGGTGGCAAATGAGGGCACTCACCTGGTAGCAATGTCATCGTCCTCACCGCCCCAGCCCCAGTACTCATTGGGGAAGCCATTTATCTTCAGATACTGCTCTGGAGTGAGGGCTGACACACCACCAAAATACTGTGAATAGGGAAGGCTGGAGACATATAGGTCAGTGTTGTTAACAGAATCATGCTGCATACCAAGAGATAAAAGTCTTAAGTCAAAGGATGAATAATAGGATCATATGAGCACCATCCTCTCTGAATGAAAGGAGGGCTGGAAGAAATGCTAGGAGAGCCACCGCTGGTTGGACTAAGCCTCGTTTCTGAGACAATTCAAAGATAAAGCCGTGTTAGTCTGTAGAGTCAGTATGCTCTAGATCTTGTAGCACTTTGAGACTAACTGAATCAAAGAAGTTGGCAGCATGAGGTTTCCTAGATGTAAAATACATCTCTGGAAGTAAACTTTAGTCTAAGAAAGTTCATGCTACCAAAGAGAGTGTTGTCTGGCCCAGACAATATCCTCTTAAAAGAAACCTGAGCTGTGCTGCCTTTGAAAGTAGGTTTCTAGTCTTTAGGCATGACAAGATGCATTTACAAGGGTGTGGGCACTATCTGCCTCACAAGGTATTGGGATGGCTGAGTAAGACCTCTAGCAAAGGGGATGTAGGCTAAAGAATTACAATTCACCCGCCACCCCTTACCGTCACCACCTGAGATGTGTCTCAGTTAGTCTCAAAGGTGCTACAAGATCTTTCTACATAGAAAGAACAATGCAAAGTAAGCCCTTCCACACCCATCAACCTGGGTCTCTCATGCCATACAATTATAGCTCTTTGAGTCCAGTTTAACTGCCATGGTGCCATACTTTGTCATCTTGGGATTTAAAGTTTTGAGGGGAGATACTTAGGATTGCATAGGATGCAGCCATGGTCTTTAAAGTAGAATCATACTGCTATAATTATGAAAGGGACCCTGGTTGCAGGAGGGCATTCCCTCACTTTGCCAGCATTTCAACAGTCTCAAGAGTAATCTAGGCCAAGGTTGGGCAGAAGGCAGATCAGTAGATCTCTGGGTGACTCGGATCAGCAAGGGATTTTGACCCATTATTTAACAATAGCAGCAACAACATGGTTCTCCACCAGCCCCAGCACTAAATTGTACTAGCAATATGAAGAAAGCTTGGGGCAGATTGACCAGAAGTGGATTCTGGTACGTAAGGATCGAGAATTTTGAATTAATTTCATTAGAAGTGTGTGCTTTTGGCACCAGGCTACTACTGAGCCAGTAACCAATTACTGTATATATAAGTCTAAAAAATTTAGTCTGAAATCAGCTCACTTCTATTCTAAAGCAGTGCAATAGATGCAGTTGTGCTACAACCCCCATCACCTGCAACAAACATGCCTAGTTGCCAGAGATTATAGGCATTTTGGATCCCAGTTTGGGAATACCTATTCTAGGGTTTTGCCAGGGCTGAATGAGGCTGACTGCTTCCTCAGCGTATTATGAGAAATCAAAATAGCAGTTCCAACAACCTTGAGACCACTGCTGCCATAACTAGGTTTTATTAAGGGGGCCTCACCAGAACTAACATTGCCCATTGCTGCTTCAAACCTGGAACAGCCCTCAGCTGGTCAACACATAACCCACCCATTGACCATCTCCCAAGACCAGTGCCATCAGAGAAGCCAATCTACATATCCCCCTTTCTATCCCATTCCCTCACTTGTAGCCAAACTTGTTCATGGCGACCGAGACGTGCTTGGGGCTCCAGGGGTCACAGGCATAGGTGTTGTAGTCATTCTCTGGGATGAGGTCTACATCGTGAAGGAAAAGGCAGTTCCATTCTTCATCCTTCAAAGCCTCTTTCACACCCACGTTCAAGAGCTTGGCCCGGTTGAAAGTGGCATTCCCAGCCTACAGAAGATCAGGAGGTTGAGTGGTCCAGAAGCCACCAACAAAAACACAACACACAGTTAGCAAAGAGGGTCTTCCATGTAGCAAATGCTGCTTCAGATGCCATTAACCAATGAAAACTATCAGCTTTTGCAACATCACAGTATCTTTTTAAGTAGGAAATGTTGCAAGACTGAAACTCCCAACAGCACAGTCAGCACTATCAATGGTGAAGGATGAGGAATTACACAAATTTATAAAATAATACAAATAGTATTTGTCAATCCTATAATTGTTGGTCGCTCTCACACTACCGTGTGGCTCTATCCTATGGAATCCTGGGATTTGTCATTTCATGTGGCATTTCAAATTGTCTGCCAGACAGTGCTAATTCTTCACCAAGCTACATATTCTAGGATCCTATACAAAGGAGATTTCTAGATTGGCAAAAAGAAGTGTGTTCATGGCTGCATGAAACTCTAGCCTTTAGATGAGAAAAAGGGAAAGTGTGCCATGAAAACGCTTTTTTTGCGTTTTAGGGGAGAAGAAGCGCCTTTAAAAAGGTGCTGGTTTTCCCATCTTCTTTTTTAAAAAGTGCGGAACAACGCAGCTCCATCTAAAGGCTGTGGTGCAGCTGCTAAGCATTAAGGAAAAATATTTCCTCCATCTGTGTCATGGTAGCAGAGATGTGTCGGCAGGGTGGCACACAGTCAACTTCCTTTAACTATTGGCCAGGCTGCCTAGAACCACATAGCTCTCACTTCACCCACAAGCAAACCCACAAACACACCTGATGTACAACATAGATTCCATATTGCAGCTGCTGGCGCTGAAGAAAAGGGTGAAGGTAGTACAGCAAGTGTCGAAGGTGTGTCTCCCGGTTGCGGTGTGGGATGATGATGGCTGTCCGGGAGTGCGACTCGCAGGTGGCAGGGCAGTACCGGCCTCCTAGAGCCACCGCTGGGTTCTTCTCCTGAATCTGCTCCAGTGTTGGCACATGCCTGAAGCTCACAGTCAATGGGCCAACTGGGATTGGTAGGGTGAGAGAAAAAGAACAACAACAGATCAGAAAGGCACTGCTTCTGCATATCTGGATTCAAAAAGACTGGACTCTGGCCCTTATAAAATCCCAAATAATTCATCTAAGTTTTTAGTTTCTGTGTTACATGAGAGGAAACATGAAACAATAATTGTGCATCTTGCTAATAACCTCTCAACCCACAGGTTAAAGTGAGCTGACTTTTCTCTCTGGTGCCAAGGGGACTCTTTAGTAAAGTTTAAGCTTTAGGTAAGGTTTCTGGGAAAAGGAGGAACCAAGACACCACACATGCAAAAAGACAACAATAAGCTGTAGAAACAAATGCTGCCTTATCCTTGTGCCAAAGCCACCTGGGCTTACTGTAATACCACAACAGCAGAATGAAGCAATGAACTAAACAGCACCCAGGAAAATCACCATAACCGCCAGAGCAATCCGGGGTTCAAATTCTTCCCTTTGTTGTCATAAACATGGGGCTCAAACCAGCTACCCTGTAAGGACTGTGCATCAGTGCCCAGTTGCTGGAACCACTGGGGAGACTATAAATTAGAGGAAGGTCTGACAGATAATTTTAACTAAGATACTTTCATCACGACCTAGGATTTTCCAGGCCCCAAGGGAATCAAGAGATGCCAGACAACCAATCTCATCCCACAGTCTGCTAATAAAGGATTCTAGACACACACTTTTTCTTCACATCTTAGCCACTTTGCTCAGGAAGGTACCCAAGTTCTCCTGCTGCATCTTTGAACTAGCTGGTTAAACTGACCATTCATCTTGAACTAGCCCACTTTCGGTCAGAGTGTCAGACAAACTGAGTAGATAAAAAGCTGGAAGCCCACAAACTTCACAGTGGTGGAGCACCTGCTCTCTCTACAAAAGGTGCCAGATTGAAATCCCAAGCATCTCCAGTTAAAAGGGTCACTGGGGGCAGTAAGGTTGTTGCCCAAAAAGAAAGGGGTTGGTAGCCCAAAAAAATTTGGGGACCACTGGTCCAGTGCATAAACATATTCCTCAATCCAAGCACAAGACAAAGATTCAGGAAATCTGCTATGCCCACTTTATCTGTAGTACTAGATTAAAATGATCTCTCTCTCTCTCTCTCTCTCACACACACACACACACACACAGAGTGGTTGTGTTAACCTTGCAATACTTAGCTTTAAGGGAAATACTTTTCTCTGTAACTGCAAGAACTCAGATTTTAAAAAGCTATTCCCAAAGGAGACCCCAGAACCCATCAACTGCACAACTGTTGAATCACTATCTTCTCATTTCTTGACTCTGAAATTGAGTATCGTGACTAAAATAGCCCCAGCACCTCGGTCATCCCTTTGCTAGTTCCACAACTCAAGACTCACTGAGGTACGGTGACCGATCTGGGCAGTATGGCAGGGATCGCATGTGGTTATTGCCAGGCCATGGCTGCTGAGGCAAGAGGCTGAGGTTGGTGTAGACATCATGGGTGCGAGAGTAGTCGAAGGATGGGATGCCATCATGCCCAAAGAGGGAGGCCAGGCTTCGAAAGCCGCCAAAAGAGAAGTAAGCCATGAAGGCAAACTGGAACCCAATGAGGAGAGCCAAGATGCAAGGCCTATCCAGAATCCTTCGGAGCATGGTGCTGGGTGAGATTTCCTTCCTGGATGCTGGAAGGACAGGAATCGCACCTGCAAAGATAGAAGAGCAGGCCTTTTTGAACACCAGCAGAGAACTACAGTGAGAGAAGGCTAGTAACTCCTGGCTCTGCTTGTCAGCCAGAGTTTGAAAAGTTATTTTTTCACACGGCTACTTCCAAAATCCCCCAGCTGTGTTAGTTATGGCATTCTGGCAATCGTAGTGCAAAAAAATAACCTTTCCAAGCTTGTCTGTGGCTTTTCTGAGACACCTGATTGACCAACTGTAGGATGAAGGGAGATGATGATGATGATGATGATAATAATAATAATAATTAATAATAGTTTTATTTATATTTCCCGCCTCTCCCTCTGGATCGAGGTGGGATTCCATCAGCTAAAATTCACATCCAATACAATAGTATACAATTAAAAACATAAGATGCAGTGTAAAAACAATGGTCAACCAGTGAGTCCCAAATCTTAGTCCTTCAGGTGTTTTGGACTTCATATCCCAGAAGCCCCAGCCAACTTGGTCAACTATCTGGAATTCTGGGACCTGAACCCCAAAACATCTGAAGGCTCAAAGTTTGGGAACCACTGGTCTAGACATACAAGTAGCCTTATACTGCAGAATTCTCATTTCTACTTCTATCATATTCTGCTTGCCACGCATCACTCTCATATTCCATCACATTCTGCTTGCCATACATTACTTCTTGCCATATAACTGAAACATAAAATTCTAGACATATACATGAGTATATATAGTAAGTCCAACGAGGAATGGGTAAATGGTACATTTAACCTGGACAAGGAAGATTGAGGGGAGAAAAGGTAGCTGTCTTCAAGTATCCGAAAGTCTGCCAGACAAGAAGTTGGATCAGAATTGTTCTGTTGCTCCAGAGAGCATAACTAGAAGCAATGGATGGAAATTACAGAGAACAGGTTTTCAGTTAAACCTCCAAAGTTGCTTTGCAACCATAAAAGCTCTTTTCCTTTGGAGACAATGGACTCTCCTGCACTTGAGGTATTTCAGCAAATCCCAGACAGCTCTCTGTTGTGCCTGCGATCGTTGCATCCTGAACTGCAAAGCCCGCACTGAGGTTGGACTATATGACCTCCAAGATCCCTTCCTAAAATGTAACAGATAAACTTCATGCGGTCTCTGTCCATTACTTTTAGAATGGTTTAGAGCAGCCTTCCCTGAAAAAGATCTCTCCAGCTATTTTGCCCAAGAAATGCCAGCCTGAATAGTAGGAGCGACTAAATGTCATCATTTGCCAAAAAGTCAAAGGGACAGTTTGGGGAAGGCTGCTTGGATGTGAGGATTGGGCAAAATGCAGACCTCCACATGCTGTTCGGTTGCCACCTCCAGCATCACACTGCATTGGGGATATGGCTAAAGCTCCTGGGAGTTGCAGTCCGGCATCTGCAGGACCACACTTTGCCCACCTTTCCGCCAAGAGAGCCTAGACCTTCTGGCACAAAAGGCAGAACTGTCCATAAAAGCACTTAAGACAGCATGGAATTTATCTGTAAATATGGCACATACCTCCTTGCTCCTTGCCCGAACAAAAACAAACCGAAAATCAGGTAGCAGCAAACACAAGACATTCCTATGTGCAGCATTCCAGGCAGGCCTTGCAGCTGCTTACCAGCTAGGACCAAGCATGACCAAATACCTTCTAAACTCTGCGCTCTCAGTATTCATAGAAGGTCACAGGATTGGGTTTTCTTCTTAGTTATAGACGTGCTTAGTTTGGCAGACTTCATCGATATATAAAAGCAGCTTTATTTTTGGGGGGGTGGGCCTGTTTTCCTTTGGAAAAGGGCAGGTGCGCCACTGCTCAAGGTGTCTGTTAGAAGAGAGGAGGACTATCCGACCCTCAAGTGTGCAAGTGAGTAAATAAAGATCCGTATCTATCCATCGGTTGGGTTCTGTGTACACACACACACACACCGTAGATTGAAACCATTGCTCCTTGTCCTTGGTCCAAAACACAGCTTGGCAAATTTTAAACTGCCACGGCTTCATGCTTTGAAATTCGGGGAATCGTAGTTTGGCACCACTTTAAATTGCCAGCGCTCCATGCTATATAGAATTTGAAGCACTGTGGCTGACTCAATTTGAAACTGCCACGGCTCCATGCTTTGAAATTATGGGACTTGTCAACCGGGTACCACTTTTAACACCCCATGGCTCCATGCTATGGCATTCTGGGAAATGTAACCTTATCCCGCTTCCGGTTGCCATGTAATCCTGGGCTTTGCTCTGGTGCCACAAACAAGGGCAGTCCCCAGAACTCCCTAAAATGGAACCGCGGCAGTTTAAAAAGTGGTCTCAAACTGGATTGTCCCTGCAGTGTGGATGCCAGCCCTAAGAACCTCTGCCTTTCCCACAGGCATCCTGGGAGATTTTCATCCTGAATTCCCCTTGGTCACCTCTCCACCCTCAGCCCAAGACATTTGGGACTCCTTTGTCTGTCATATGGCTCAGGGCTATGGAATTCTGGGAGTGGGAGTCTGTTGTGGGGCCCAGAGCTTGTTGTTTGGGTCAGTTGCTATGGAATTCTGGGAGTGGGAGTCTGTTGTGGGGCCCAGAGCTTGTTGTTTGGGTCAGTTGCTATGGAATTCTGGGAGTTGGAGTCTGTTGTGGGGCCCAGAGCTTGTTGTTTGGGTCAGTTGCTATGGAATTCTGGGAGTGGGAGTCTGTTGTGGGGCCCAGAGCTTGTTGTTTGGGTCAGTTGCTATGGAATTCTGGGAGTTGGAGTCTGTTGTGGGGCCCAGAGCTTGTTGTTTGGGTCAGTTGCTATGGAATTCTGGGAGTTGGAGTCTGTTGTGGGGCCCAGAGCTTGTTGTTTGGGTCAGTTGCTATGGAATTCTGGGAGCTGGAGTCTGTTGTGGGGCCCAGAGCTTGTTGTCTGGGTCAGTTGCTATGGAATTCTGGGAGCTGGAGTCTGTTGTGGGGCCCAGAGCTTGTTGTCTGGGTCAGTTGCTATGGAATTCTGGGAGTTGGAGTTTGTTGTGGGGCCTTAAGGCCCCACAACAAACTCCAACTCCCAGAATTCCATAGCCTTGAGCCAGAAAAAGAGTTAAAGCGATGCCAAAGCGGGTTATTTCTCCAGTGTGGAAGCCCCATTGCCCACTCCCCAGAGCCTTCCTCCCCCCTTTGCCGACAGGAGGCCTCCCTCCCAAATACCTGGGGCCTCGCAGGGCCTCCCTTCTTCTCCTTCTCCAATCAGCTCCACCTGAGAAGAAGCAGCAGCCCTTCCGCCGCCATCTTGGCTGGGAATAATGGAAACAAGGTGAGAAAAGGGGCGGAGCCTGTTCACCGAAGGTGGGCGGGGAGACGGGCCGCTGACGTCACAGCGCGTGGGCGGGGCCTCAGTGTTCCAACTCTTCTTCAGGGGAACTCTAGGGGGCGCTGAAGGGCAGCCTTTGTCCCAACCCAAAGACCCCTTTTTAGCTGCCCTGGCTCAATGCTAGGGAATCCTGGGAACTATGGCCTGATCTAGATTGGCAAAAAGAAGTGTGTTCATGGCTGCATGAAACTCTAGCCTTTAGATGAGAAAAAGGGAAAGTGTGCCATGAAAACGCCTTTTTTTTTGCGTTTTAGGGGAGAAGAAGCGCCTTTAAAAAGGTGCTGGTTTTCCCCCCAGCTTCTTTTTTAAAAACTGCGGAAGAGCGCAGCTCCATCTAAAGGCTGCAAGCCTTTAAGGAAAAGGCAACTTCATGTCACAATTTCCTGCCCATCTAGAAAGCCCCTAAAGTTTGTTGTGGCCCCAGGGCTCTCCCTCTCTCTGACAAGGGGAGGCTCAATGGCTCACAAAGCTACAGTTCCCAGAATTCCATAGCATTGACCCAGTCTCCAACTGGGTTATTTCTACAATGTGTCTTCTTGGACCTTTGGCTGCCTCGCCTCGATGCTTGGGAATGCTGGGAAGTGTAGTTTTTGGGAGGCCCTGAGCCCACTGCAGAAATAATCCAGTCTGACACTGCTTTATTAGCTGCCCTTGGTCAATGCTAGGTAAATGCTGGGGTGTGTAGTTTTGTGAGAGAATAAGCCTTCGAGGGTCCAGAACACACTGCAGGAATAATCCAGTTTGAGGCTGCTTTCTTTGACTGCCCTGGGTCAGTGCTAGAGGATTCTGGGAACTGTAGTTGATGTGAGATAATAAGCCTTCAAGGGCCCCCAAACACATTGCAGAAATAAACACACAACTGTCCTGGCTCAATGCTAGGGAATCCTGGGAACTGTAGTTTTGTGAGACATTGACCCTTCCCTCTGTCAGAGAGCTCTGGTGGCAGAATAAAGCACAACTCCCAGGATCCCCTAGCACTGATCCAGGGCAGTGAAAGCAGTCTGAAATTGGATTGTGACCTGGATGGGTATGTCTGGCTGCATCCACACTGGAGAGATAACCCTTTTTGGCAGTGCTTTAACTCTTTTTCTGGCTCAAGGCTATGGAATTCTGGGAGCTGGAGTTTGTTGTGGTGCCCAGAGTGGAGCTTTAGAAGCTCTATCCGTTTCAAGGCTATGGAATTCTGGGAGTTGGAGTCTTTGTGGGGCACAAAGCAGAGCTTTAACTTGTTGTCTGACTCACTTGCTATGGAATTCTGGGAGTTGGAGTCTGTTGTGGGGCACAGAGCTGAGCTTTAACTTGTTGTCTGACTCACTTGCTATGGAATTCTGGGAGTTGGAGTCTGTTGTGAGGCACAAAGCAGAGCTCTAACTTGTCTGACTCACTTGCTATGGAATTCTGGGAGTTGGAGTCTGTTGTGGGGCACAAAGCAGAGCTTTAACTTGTTGTCTGACTCACTTGCTATGGAATTCTGGGAGTTGGAGTCTGTTGTGGGGCACAGAGCAGAGCTTTAACTTGTTGTCTGACTCACTTGCTATGGAATTCTGGGAGTTGGAGTATGTTGTGGGGCCCGCTCTGGGCCCCACAACATACTCCAACTCCCAGAATTCCATAGCCTTGAGCCAAAGAAAGACTTAAAGCGCTGCCAAACTGGGTTATTTCTCCAGTCTAGATGCAGCCAAAGACACACCCAGGTTAGGTCCCAAACACACTGCTGAAATTAAATAATCAGTCTGAAACTGTGTGTTGCGTTTTGACTTTTGCCCTTTAACTCAAGGGAAGGCTTGAGGGGGCGCCGCAGGCCTCGTCGCCATAGCAACGGGAGAACCCGGAAGCGCGGCGGCGAGGGCGGCGTGACGTCGGCGCGTGTGCGTGCGTGGCCTGAGTCCCCTGCTGCGATTGGCTGCCGGGCGTCGAGGGGGCGTGGCCGGGGCCGGCTGCGGAGGAGGCTGTTGCCATGGGGGCGGCGGTGGCTTCTTCGGCGGGGTCTCGGAGCTGGAGCCGGTGCCGGGCGGACCCTTGCGGGGTGCTCTGCCTGCTGCTGACCTACGTGAGCGTGGGCTACGCGGACTACGTCATCCTCCAGCACGTCCTCCTCCAGCCGGGCTTCCGGGGAAGGTAGGCCCCGGGCTCAGAGACTCTGCTGGGCATCCTGGGAGTTGTAGTTTATTCAACCTTGGAAGCAAACTGCAGGAAAAGAGATTCCACCTCAACATTAGGAGGAACTTCCTGACAGTAAGGGCTGTTCGATAGTGGAACACACTCTCTCGAAGTGTAGTGGAGTCTCCTTCCTTGGAGGTCTTTAAGCAGAGGCTGGATGGCCATCTGTCGGGGATGCTTTGACTGGGAGTTCCTGCATGGCAGAGGGTTGGACTGGATGGCCCTATTTGGGGTCTCTTCCAACTCTAGGATTCTATGGTCCCAGCCACACTGCAGCAATAAACCAGTTTGTGACCACTTTAGCTGCCCCTGGCTGAATGCTAGAGGATTCTGGGAACTCTAGTTTTGAATCATAGACTCACAGAGTTGGAAGAGACCACAAGGGCCATCCAGTCCAACCCCATTCTGCCATGCAGGAACTCCAAATCAAAGCATCCCTGACAGATGGCCATCCAGCCTCTGCTTAAAGACCCCTAAGGAAGGAGACTCCACTACACTCCGAGGGAGTGTGTTCCACTGTCGAACAGCCCTTACTGTCAGGAAGTTCCTCCTAATGTTGAGGTGGAATCTCTTTTCCTGCAGCTTGCATCCATTGTTCTGCGTTCTAGTCTCTGCAGCAGCAGAAAAAAAGCTTGCTCCCTCCTCAATATGACATCCCTTCAAATACTTAAACAGGGCTATCATATCACCTCTTAACCTTCTCTTCTCCAGGCTAAACATCCCCAGCTCCCTAAGGCGTTCCTCATAGGGCAAGGTTTCCAGACCCTTCACCATCTTAGTTGCCCTCCTTTGGACACATGGCTCCAGTTTCTCCACATCTTTTTTGAATTGTGGTGCCCAGAACTGTACACAGTATTCCAGGTGGGGCCTGACCAAAGCAGAATAGAGCGGCACTATTACTTCCCTTGATCTAGACGCTATACTTCTATTGATGCAGCCTAAAATAGCATTGGCCTTTTTAGCTGCCACAATAAACTACAATCCCCAGATTCCGTAGCGCTGAGCCAGGGCAGTTAAGCAGCCTCGAACTGGATTATTTTTGAAGTGTGTTCTAGTTGTTCTTTTTTTAAAATGGCTATGAGACCATGCTATGGAAGAGTTTATTCCTGATGTCTTGCCAGCTTCAGTGGCTGTTGGCACAGAAGAGAGTGGGGTATACATAAATACTGTGTGGCCCTGGGTAGGGAGGAGTGATTTCCATGTTGATATACATATATATGTGTGTGTGTGTGTGTGTGAACAATATACAGATCAGTATGGAAATCCCTCCTCCCTACCCAGGGTCACACAGTATATCTATATATCTATATCTATACACACACACACACAAACCCCCCTCTCTTCCATGCCATTATTCTCTGAAGATGCTAGCCACAAATGACAGCAAAACGTCAGGAATAAACTCTTCCAGAACATGGCCACAGAGACCGCAAAACCCACAAAAAAACTATGGATGCCAGCCGTGAAAGCCTTTGACTTCACATTTTAAAAAAATGCCTTGTGAGACTTAGGGAACTGGCCGGTTGTGCAAGCTGTGCCAGATCCGGGGTGCGGCAACTGCACACCGCAGCCCTGATCTGGCCTTTTCAGTGAGCAAAAAGTTGCTCCAAGAAGCAGCTCCTTTTTGCGCCCTGGAAAGGGCGTGATACCCTGTTTCCCAGAAAATAAGATACCCCCTGAAAATAATACCTACTAGAGGTATTCCTCAATTGCTAAATATAAGGCCTCCCCCAAAAGTAAGACCTTTCAAAGTTTTTGTATATAAATATATATACAGTATATAATCAATGTTGTTTGGTTCAACAATAAATGTGAATTCTCCTTCATGGAAAAATAAGACATTCCCTAAAAATAAGACCTAGCACATCTTTGGGAGCAAAAATTAATATAATGCACTATCTTATTTTCGGGGACAAACGGTAGCCATGGCACCAAGTTTCCTTTGGCACTACATTATGTGGACGCAGTGTCAGAGGAGCACCATGATGCCGTGCGCTGTGCGTAGCGGTGCACAGTGCCACACTGCCATGGGGCAGAGTCTGAACATGCATAATATGGACCCCACGCCCCAACACTGCCCCCAGACTGGGCTGAATGGCCGGTCTGCACAGCCCCTGGGTATGTTTAAGTATTGGAAGGGGTGTCACATTGAGGAGGGAGCAAGCTTGTTTGCTGCTGCTCTAGAGAAGAGAACCCGGAACAATGGATTCAAACTAGAGATTCCACCTCAGCATTAAGAGGAACTTCCTGACAGTAAGAGCTGTTCAACAGTGGAACACACTCCCTCAGAGAGTAGTACAATCTCCTTCTATGGAGGTTTATAAAGAGAGGTTGGATGGCCATCTTTTGTGGGTGCTTTGATTGTTAGTTCCTGCATGGCAGAATGGGGTTGGACTGGCTGGCCTTTTGGGGCTCTTCCAACTCTCTGATTCTATGACAAATTTCATAAAGGAAGGGGGAGAGTTATTGCTTTAGAGCTGGGAAACCATGGGTGGACCTCTTTGGAGGTGGTAGGATGAGATGGCTAAAAAGAGATCAGAATGTGTAATTCACTGCCAGATAACCTGCAAACATCTGCAAAATAATAGGCCTTAAAGAGACATTTGGCAAAATCGTTATTATCATTTAAGATGCCTTTCTTCCCCTTCATACACGTATTTCCACTCAGAGAGCCACACAATCCAGATTCATGAAAGAGAAGTGTATGGGCCCAAACAGACAGGCCAAAATAAAGCTGCTTCAGGTCACTTTGGAGGTATGCTGTTTAAATGATATGCACATCTTAAGAGGCCAGAAGCTGCGCTCCAGTCCTTAGGACCAGAGCTTGGCTTTGGCATGGCTTCCGGCCTTTTAGGACACATGCAGCATTTAAACAGCATACCTCCAAAGTGACTCGAAGCAGCTTTAATTTGGCCTGTCTGGGCCTTATGCAAAGTTTTTGGCCATTGTTCCATTAGTAGGAACTTCCTGACAGTAAAAGCTGTTCAAAAGTGGAACACATTCCCTCAGAGGGTGGTGGAGTCTTCTTCTTTGGAGGTCTTTAAACAGAGAGTCTCGATGGCCATCTATTGGGTATGGTTTGATGGAGAGTTCCTGCATGGCAGGGGGGTAGGACTGGATGGCCCCTGTGGTGTCTTCCAGCACTATGATTCTATGAACACAATAAGATATACAGCCCACCCTCTGTTTTCGCAGGGGATCCATTCCAGCTCCGTGCCCTGCAAAAACGGAGACTGACGTATTCAAGCCCCATAGGCTTGAATGGGGTGCACACCGTGGGGGGCACCCCATTGAGCATAACAGAGGTTGCCCCTCCATGAGGAATCAAGAACGTAGATTCCAAGTCCTTGAGAAAGGAGGGGCGACAGTTTTTCTAAGAAATTATGTGAAAAATTGTTGTGGCAGTTTCCCAGGATCCAGATTGATCTGCCTTGTTTCTCAGGCAGCATTTTCCTCAAACCACCACCTACCCACCCCGCCACACACACACCACCATAGCAGGGATCAGAGAAAACACCAATAACTAAAATATCACTGAGTACATCTAGTCTTTGGTAAAATAGGCCTTTGGTAGTCCTCCGGGTTGATTTCACAGGGGTCCTGTGCCCCTAACCCCAGCGAATGCGGAGGGACCACTGTTCATATTTTCCTAGAAATAAATAATGTTAGATTCCCACCATAATTCAACTAAAAGCCTCTTGTCCTTCCAAGAAGAAGCTCAAAGCTTCACTTGTATTGCTAAAATGATCCTCGTTTGACTATTTTCAACCAGATAATGAGTTTTAAGGATGCTTATGGTAATGGCTTGGGGATAGAATGAGCACTCAGATTTCACTATTCTCCCCTGAAAAAATATTGGAGAGGGGATCTGTGGAAAGCTTGCTGGATGCTAATGATTTCACTTCTTCCATTTGTCACAGTCTCTGGTGTCCTTTCCATGCGGTGGCATTCAATTTTATCATTGTGATGCTCCTTGCCTGCCACTCTCGCGCTGTCTTTGCAGATCCAGGTAAACCTCTTTTGTCACTTTATTGAGGCCACAGAGGCCACGTCTGCTCTGCAGAAGGGCTGCCTTTGCTTTCTCTGTCGCTAAACACAATGACCTGTGCCACTTTAACAAATGCATAAAGGTCACATTTCAAAAATAACACAACAGCCATGAATGACATAACTGTGAATGCCATTTAAAGGTAACTTTAAAGTAATTATTAGAACCAATTATTCATTAAACCAACCATTGGGTTCTAGTAACTGGATTATTTCTGCAGTGTGTTTTGAACCCAAGTTAAAAAGGTCTTTTAACAGGCTTTTTATCATTTTCTTATTTATTCTTAAGCAACAATAAGCCACAGAAAAGTAGCAGACTATACAAAAATTACATACCACTACCACATATGGCTCAGCAGTACAATATGAAAAAAAAGAGTTTAGGATTATTGCTGATCCTAAATTGAGGGTAGTCCCACTACATGCTGTGCTTGTGATGCACAGGAATGCAGGACTCAGGAGATTACATTTGAAATCCTTCCTTGGCCATGGATGGGTGACCAGCCTCAGAACAAATCTTGCCAAGAAAACTTGGTGGGATGGTTGTCTTGGGGTCACCTTAAGTTGGAAAAGACATGAAGGCACACAGCAACGAGAAATGCAGATGGCAAGAGATGAGGCAGAGGGTGACTTAAATGAACAGGCCTTCAGTTAGTTCATGGAACAAATGCCCTTCACATCTCAATCGGTTAGGCTCTAAAGCAAGGGGAACCTCCTAATTTTGAACTTGAAAAGTTGCTATTTGCCTCACATCTCCTAGATTCCCCCGGCCAGGAGCCAGACTGGTGGAGGTACTCTGGGAGCTATAATCCAAGGAACTAATTTTTCCAAGCTCTTCTTCGCTTACTTGCTGTTGAAGACTCACTACGTTGGCAGGGCATTACCTTCTTTCATTGCTCATCCCAGAGGCATCTAGTCCACCTCTGTTAAAGAGAGAATGCTGTGTCTCATTTAACAAGGCTGTTTAAAAATAATTCTTGCACCATTCAACCACTTTCCTTCTTTTTTAAAAAAAATTTAAATTTTATTTCATATCTTAAACATATACAGTACAATATATATATATATATATACACACACAAACACACACATACAGTTGGTCCTCCTTATCCACGGATTTTTTTATCCACAGATTTGTACATGGCTTGAAAATATTCCCCAAACATATAAATTCCAAATAGCAAACCTTGATTTTCCTTTTTATATATGGGACACCATTTTATTGTGCCCTTATATTTAATAGGACTTGAGCATCCACAGATTTTGTTATCCACGGAGGGTCCTGGAACCAAACCCCAGCGGATAACAAGGGCCCACTGTATGTATATGTATATATAAATATATATATTCTTACATTCTAAAAAATTATATCTAAATATATTTTATATACCACCTCAGTGCTCCCCTTCCTCGGAGCTATTTCCATTCTTATATTCCATCCAAAATTTCTTTTCATCTGGTGAAGGTAATTTTCCATCTTCTTTTCTCAATGCTTTTTCAGTAAATTTTCTCCATATCTCATTAAAATCATTTCTTTTCCATAATCCTTTCCTTACTTTCAATTTACATGTTAATTTATCATTAATTGCTAATTTCCATATTTTTTTATACCAGTCCTCCAATTCTTCCTTTATTTTTGTTTTCCAAAGTCTTCCGATGATTAATCTCGCTGCTGTAAATAAATTTGTTACCAATTCCTTTTCCTCTTTTTTCCATTCCCCAACATTATATAATGATAACAAAACTATATTTGGTTTTCTATCTATTTTTATATTCATAATATTTTCTATTTCTAATATCACTTTTCCCCCCAAATTTTGTACATACTTACATTGCCACCACATACGCATATATGACCCTATTTTTGACAACCTCTCCAACAATTTATTGAGCATTTCTTATCAATATTATGGTATGTAATCTTACTGGTGTCAAGTACCATTTCCAAATCAATTTATAGTAATTTTCTTTAATCCATATAGATGGATTTTTCAAGTGTCTATGTTCCCAAATTTTATTCCATTCCTTATCACTTATTTTACATCCTAATTCACCTTCCCATATTCCTTTCAAAGTATTTTCTTTTCTTTTATTTCCTTTATTCTCCATCAATATTTTATAATTTTTACTAATTATTCCTTTCATATTCTCATTTTCCTCCACGTCTCTTCCTTTCTGAATTATTTGTTCAAATTCTGTATGCTTTTTCCTTTCTACATTTCTTTTCTTCCAACTTTTAAACCATTGTTCTATTTGCATATAGTGAAACTAAGACATTTTTGAAGACTCACTACGTTGGCCGGGCATTACCTTCTTTCATTGCTCATCCCAGAGGCATCTGGTCCACCTCTGTTAAAGAGAGAATACCGCGTCTCATTTAACAAGGCCGTTTAAAAATAATTCTTGCACCATTCAACCTCTTTCCTTCTTTGTTCCTTCCTCATATTTAAGTACCTTTTACAAAAAGGAAAAGGTACGCAGGCAAGTGTTTTTTGTGCTTAGAAAACTTGCATTTTTGGATAATAACTCCCAGGATCTGTATCCATAATGCAACTTTTCCATGCTCTGTTTTCTACTGTGAAAACCAAAGGGCTACAATCTCATTCTTTTCTACCAGTGAATCAAGGGAAGTAATACTGCCACTGTATTCTGCTTTGGTCAGGCCTCACCTGGAATACTGGGTCCAGTTCTGGGCACCACAATTCAAAGAGGATATTGACAAGCTGGAGCATGTTCAGAGAAGAGGGCTACCAAAATGGTGAAGGGTCTGGAAACCATGCCTCATGAGGATTGATTTAGGGAGCTGGGTATGTTTAGCCTGGAGAAGAGGAGGTTAAGAGGTGGTATGAGAGCCATGTTTAAATATTTGAAGGGATAGAGCAAGCTTGTTTTCTGCTGCTCCAGAGAATAGGACCTGGAGCAATGGATTCAAACTACAGTAAAAGAGATTCCACCTAAACATTAGGAAGAACTTCCTGACAATAAGAGCTGTTTGACAGTGGAACACACTCCCTTGAAGTGTGGTGGAGTCTTCTTCTATGGAGGTTTTTAAACAGAGACTGGATGGCCATCTGTCAGGGATGCTTTGATTGAGAGTTCCTGCATGGCAGAATGAGGTTGGACTGGATGGCCCTTGGGTTCTCTTTACATTCTATGATTCTGTGGAAGCTGAGCTTCCCAGGGCTCTGTTTGATGAATTAGGAGCTTCATTTTCCTCCATGGTAGCCCAGATGCCGCCTCACCCATTGGCAAGCAAGGCTTGCTACTTCTGCAGTGCTTCCTTTTTTTGTCGCATTCAGACACAACAGCTGCAGGAAGTGGAAATGGCTTGCAGATCTTTTTATTTTTCCATAGCTGTTTGCCCCTGTCTTTGCTCCAGCTGAAGGTCATTGGTTTGGCTGCTTCAGAGGTGTCACCACACCTTGGAAAGGGACCCTTGAGCCTATGGATCTTCTGGAGTAGTTTATCTTTTTTCAGAGGGAAGCCACCAGTCATTTTGGCTAGTGGCATTTGGGACAGAAGCAAACTTGTTGTTATATCAACTAATCAGACTGCTTTGTTTGTGGTCTCCCCCTCCTCTCCAAATGCAAAAACATAATATTTATCCTGCAAATGTCCCTCGGCTGCGTCAGTCCAGAAATGGAACATTACTGTTGAGTAATGTGCCTGCATCATTTGTTAGGAGTTCATTCTGTTCCCATTTGTTGCAGTTTGTTTAGTTCATGATATACTCTGAAAGGAAGAATGTCTTGGATTCTCCTTAGCCCTTCCAGACAGAGTTGAATTTTTTCTCCCTGACTTGTTGGCTTAAAAGTAAAATAAATGTCTTCCTGGATTGGACTTAAAGGCCATTTTGTCAGCACTCCAGAAGCTGCTCATCAGTTGTGCCAGAAAAGCTCAAAAGCAGGGTTCTTTCACTGTTTGTTCTAAGCATTTGATGCTCAGTGGTATACTGCTACTGAAACTAGTGGTTCTGTTCCAAGATATATTACTGTACATCTTAAAGTAGAAGGAATAAGAAAGCAGAAAATCTATTGATGAAGGCTTATGATTCGGCCCTGTTTTTAAAAAATATATATAATAATAATTATTGCATTTAAATCACAACATACAAAACTACAAAACACACATCAACATCTAAACACAATACTGTATAAAACAACACGCATTATAGATTAACCTTCTGAGTAATTATATATAATACCACTTTACAAGATATAGATTGATTTAAGATAACAAAGCGAAGTCATGAAAATTAAGAATGATTTACTCCTACAGTATACGGTAAGACAAAGAAGTCAACTCAACTATGTTGGAACTTTATTTGAATTCTTAGGGGTGGTGGGAAAAAGAATATAATATGTAATGAAATTATCTAATTTACTGTAAATATTGCTTTTTTAAGCTATCTTTGATATGTTTGTTAGTGTGAGATGTGTGGTATAATTTGTGATTTTAAAGATGAAATGAATCAACATTAAAAAAAATTCAATGCAATACATTAAGATACAATATGAAATACAGAGTTAAGAACAGGACAAAATGTAAAATATTTGTGTTACAATGAGTTTAGTAAAACAACAAAGTAAAACAACAAAATAACCTTAAAATATAATTCCCTCCTTTACTCCCCCATTAAAAACCCTAAAACACACATATATAAACAAAACGAAACTAAATAAAGCTGCATTAAAATAAACAATTACATACAATAATGTACTTAAAATTGACTTTCCATCCTCTCACTCCAGGAAGTTTAAAGCAAAAAAGGGTAAATGTCTTTAGTAAACTTCCCTAGTAAACCTCTCTGATGCTGGTGAAGCGCCAGGAATAAACTCTTCCAGAATACTGCAACGTATCTCAAAAAACCCACAAAAAACTATGGATGCTGGTCGTGAAAGCCTTTGACTTCATATTCTCTGATATACTTTTCTACTTCACTTCTGTTCTAATAATTCAGCATCAAAAGCACCTCAAGCATTCCAGTCTGCAAGCATAATCTTTTCTTTCTTCTTCAGATAAAGTAGAAAAAAATCCACTTTTAATCTTTTTAAAAATATCCAGTGATTACCTCTTCAGTAGTATTGAGAGTTTATCCATCTCTCCAGGACTTTAATAATCCAATCTTCATTTGACAGAATAGTATTCATCTTCTACTTTTTGGTATATAAAAGTCTAGCAGCTAATATTATATAATGAACCACTTTAATTTATGTCTTGAGTTTCTTTTAAAACTCAGTCTTACATTTCCAAATTGAATGCATTAGCCTCTGCATATTTTTCCAGAAAGTCTTTGCTTTATTACAAATCCACCACATAAGGTAAAAAGTACATTGATGTACATTACATTTTTAGCATTTTTATTTGCTCTTTTATACATCTTAGATAATCTTGTTGGAATCAAATGCATCATTTTGTAAAACATTTCCCATTAAATTATAACAATGTTTGTTTTGTAAGTCCACATTTTCCCCCAGTGCTCTATTTCGATATGATATCTAGGATTTTGCACCCATTTAACTATATTCTCCTTGACCAATTTATCCTTTAAATCTAATTTTACCAATATTTTATACATCTTTCCAATCAAATGTTCACCATCTTTACATAATTCAGTTCAAATTTCAGATCCCAAGGTTCTTTTATCTGCTTTACATAATTCAACAAGTATATCACTTTAAATTAAAATCACCTCTTATAAATTCTTCATGTGATTTAAATTCAAATTCATTTTCTTCCCATTTAAGTCTTTGTAAATAATCAATTTTTCAGTGGAAACTTTATCTCTACTATATAATGCATCTTGGACAGAAATCCAAAGTGCTGTTTTAGGAGAGAAAATCAATCTTTGTAATTATTCCATAGGCTTAAAATGGCACATCTTATATAATGATCATTCGTGTCTTTGTTTACCTGTAATTCCAAGCTACCTCTTTCCCTTGAGTTATTTAAAGGCTTAAACCTTATTCTAGTTTTTTTTTAAACTTTGCTTTATAAATTTCATTATATCTTTCTGCCACTGCAAAAAAAGAGAATAATTTGTCAAGACTGGTGAAGTATGGAACAGAAACAACATTTTAGGCAATACATTGTTGAAATTCTCCCCATCAAGTACAACTTCACAATGTTCCATCTCTGAAGGTTTTGCTTAATTTCTTCCCAAATTCTTTCATAATTATTCTGGAACAAAAGTTCTTAGTTAACATTTTGGGCTTTTGTTTATTAACTATGAATCTTGAAGTTAGTCCAAAAACATTCAGTGTTTCAGTCAGAGGCAATATAGAGATGATTCAGACCTACCTTGTGATGTTGTTGAAAAGCATAAAAGGGCATTTGTTGGAAACTGAAATCAGACTTTGTATTGCAGAAGCAAGAACCCAGCAGAAGAAACTATATCTGTAGCCAATGTAGGCAGCATATCACTGTGGAGTGCATTTGAAGGCAGTATTGGAGGCATGGGGGTCCTCCAAAGGTCATTGACTCCAACTCCCATCAGCTAGTACAGCCAGGGATCATAGACAAGTTCTTCAGCCTGTGTGAGTAGAAATGTCATAAGCACAGCAATATATTGTTACACATGCATAGCAAGAGGAAAAGAGTGGCAAGTAATGGTGCACATGAGAGAGACTGAGCAAAAACAAATAGGTCTGGAAGAAAGAGCAGTCTGTTATGCTTTTCTTATTTTGTTTTGAGCCACTTAGTATTAATAGCAGATACTCGTTGTATTTGTATCTGTGGTGAGCCCTCCACATTCCCTGGGGTCAGGGGACCAAGAACCGCATGAAAGTGAAAAACCACAAATAAAAATACACTATTTTTTTTTAACATGAGAAAATACCTTTCTAGGAGTATCTAGGTCCTTTGGCACAATCTTTGGTTAACATCTGCCAGAGGGTGACCATAGAACTGCACTGGAGGAGCTGCGGATGCCTAGAGAAGTCTTCTCTCTACCAATCTCTAGGTCTTCCAGCATGACTTCTGGCAACAGTTAACTATAGATTCATGCTGGAGGACCTAGAGATTCCTAGAGAGAACATATTAATCAAAGCCCCGAATAATCAAATCCTCAAAAGTCAAAGCTGTGAATGTGGAGGGCCCATTATTAAGTATTTATTATATTTTTAACCTTTCCTTCGAGGAATTCAAGGGAGCAAAAATGTTATCTTGCTACCCCGTTAATCTCCTCACCTCCCAACAGCTCTGTGGGATAGATTAGGTTGGCAGAGAAATTGCCAGCCAAAATCTATTGAGCTTCATGGTTGTATGTGAATCTGTGCCTTTATCATCTAAATTTCAGCACTCTTAATGCATAGGCTTCTAAGAGCTGTGAGTCCTTATATACAGTTAAGCTGCTCTCTTGATGAGACAGATATACTACTCTTAAATAAATAATCTGGGTTGCCAAGAGAAGAACAACTACCCTAAATTGTGCCAGGACGTGTGTATCGGATCTCTTTAACTGGATTCAAGAGTCTATCTGAGTCCCAATTGTGTTTCCAGTCAGAGTAAGTGAAAAAGAAAGGAGCCTTCATAGACATGTAAATCAAAAATGTGCTACACTTTGTCCCAGTTTAAACTGGACTGACATGCTTTCACACCAGCTTGGCCTCTGGCACTTTTTCAGGCATGGTCCCACTCCCTGATACTGCCCTTGACTTCTCTGACCTACGGAGCAGCAGCAGTGCATCACACAAGAACAGCAGGGTGAGTTTTAAATCCTGCAGGCAATCTGTGTCTCAGAATAGGGCATAAAGTTACTTTGCCTTTAGCCAGTGGTTTGTCATGGCTACCAGCTTGGAAAAACTAATTTTGGCAGACAGAATTTCTCTGAATCCCCCAGCCAACATGTCAGAGGGTAAGGGTTTTAGCCCCTCAGATTGTTGATGGCTTGCAGTGAGTAGGAAGCTTTTCCCAACTGAAATATGCCATCATGTTAGCATGAATTTTCTGCATGTTGCCATGCTGAGTATGAGAGTAACAACTGATGCAACAGCTGAACCTCTACAAATTGACAAAGGTCAGTATAGAATTCTCAGACTTGAAGGAAGCTTTAGTTTAGCCCATCCCCGACTGATGGCTGGACTGCAAGCCATCAGTGTTACCCTGTACAGTTGGTCTACTCATGAGGAGTGTTCCACTTGCAGATAACCCTTGAAGAGGAGGCCTCTGGCATCCAACCAAGCATGGACCTTGATCCCATTTCCAGGGCTACGTAATCATTCAGCATCTCCCTCTTGTATCTTGGGAGGAAGATTTGATTGCCAAACTTTTCAGTTGCTCTCAGGGTGATATGAACCTCTCTGTGATGCTTCACTTGTGAATCTCCAGATCCCCCAGTGTGGATTCATCCAGTGGGGACATAACATATACAATATCTACGGTAACAACTTGGAGGGGGGAATTCTAGCCTTTACCTCTCCACAGTGTGCTCATTCTCCACAACTGGAGAAAATGGGAAGCTAGGAAAATAGGAAGAATTGTGGCTGCGTTCTTAGGATATTGCCATGGGTCCCACAGCTTATGGCTCCTGTAGGCTTGTTTTTCCCCCTGGCCTCACACTCTGAGCAATGCAGGGAGGCTGGATCTAGCTGCTTGCTTTCAGAGCTCCTGAAATAAGATTGCTCTCTGGAGAATTTGGGGAATTTTCATGTTGATCCTATGTTGCTTGGGTTGCTGTGTTAAGACTCACTGAGTGGAGACCCACCAAAAAGTATTTTGCCTGCTTCCTCCATAATTCTAGATCTGCTCCAGAAATATGTCCACTCACCTAAAGTTCCAGTGATGAATTCCTGACAGAATCTTCTTACTTTGATGAGAATTAGCTCCCAGTGTGCAGGTAAACTACAGTGGGGGTAAGTGAGATAAAAACATTGATTTATTTTTGCCCCATGGGCATTCTTTTGCCCCCTAGGATTGGACAGTGTGTAACCGCTGCGAGACATACCGACCACCGAGGGCGCACCACTGCCGAATTTGCCACCGCTGTGTGCGTCGCATGGATCATCATTGCCCTTGGTGAGAATACTGCTATTCTGGGCCTTGAGATTGCATGGGATGGGGATAGGCTAGCCTTGAACTGTTGCAGAGTGGTGGGTTGGATAGTATTTATAGTGTCCATGGCTCTCTTTTTTACCACTTTATGTATGTCAGAGTGTTAAATGAGAGTGACTGCCCAACAGTGAGTTTCTTGGCTCACTGGGAACTGGGACCAAGATCTTGCAAGTCTCCATCTAATATTCTGACCACTGACCCTACTGTCTGGTACACTGCACAGCCTGATTCGTTGCCAAGGGTGTGGGTCAGCTTTCTAACTCATTACATGAACTAGTGAACATAACTAAAGACCATCCATGCCTTCCTTTGCTCCCTTCTGGAGAAGTGGAGAAAGCAGCCCTTTTTATTTTAGCATGAACAGTTGTTGGGGTTTCTCTCTCTTTCTTTTTTTTAAAGCACATACTCACATATTCTCTATTGACAGGATCAACAACTGCGTTGGGGAACTCAACCAGAAATATTTCATTCAGTTTCTCTTCTATACAGGTATGTCAAAAAAGCTATATGCCTGTAACTCAAGAGGCTAGCGGTGACTGGAATGTCTTGGGGGGGGGGGGGGGTAGGAGAAGGGTATGGTGGGTAACAATCAGAATTGATCTCCTTCCTTAGTGGCCCACTATGACATTAGCCTTTGTGGGCTGTGTGTTTGCCATCACAGAGACAAAGTAGTGAGGTGTAAGCTTGTTCTGGAGGTTGAACAAGGTGCATTCCTCTCTGAAGGATGCTATGGACCTTAGTTGATTGTATGATTCTATGCTCACCTAAATCAGTCCACTACAGGTTGTAAAGTGTTGCCTTTGTTCCTTAAAAATCAGTTCAGCAACTTCTGCCTTTCACCACTGGAGGCTGCTCTTTTTCCAAGCATGCAGTATTGTATGCAAACCCACACATACAAACCCTGGAATTGTTATAGCTGTATAAAGAATTTCTTTGTCTAAGAGCTGAGCCTCCTTGGGCCTTTCCTGCCATTCATACTCTCAGGACATAAACGTGAAGATCCCATTTGAATCTGTCCTAAATCCTCATTGCCCTTACACCACTCAAAACCAGTCAGCTAACACCCTTTAAGTTCCAAGATTTTGGGAAATGTGGTGCAAAACATCTTCAGTACACGCTTTTAAATTGAAAAGATGGGGCTCTGCACAAGGTGAAAGGCTTTCATAGTACGTTCTTGGGTATTCCAAGAAAAATGGAAATGAGAATCTTTGGAGAAATAGGTGGGCCTTATGCAAGTGTTACTCCTTCTCTTCTTCCTGCAAATGCCCACTTTTCACAAATAAGATAGTCACACCTTTTCAAGAGACCTACCTCAAGGGTGGATAGAAGGTAAATAGGACCCCCTGGTAGATCTCTGGGTTATTTGCAGCAGATAGGCAAGAATTTCTGACTCTCAATTTTTTTTTTACGATACAGTGGGCCTGCCATATTTGCTGGTGTTGGAGGCACAGGACCCTTGTGAAAGTGAAAAAACTGCCAATTAAAAAACAACACTTTTTTTAATTCTGGAATCACCAGGCCCTCCAGTGCAACTCTATGACTATATCTGGCAGAAGCTGACAATAGAATTGCACTAGCGACCTACAAATGCCTAAAGAAGTGTCTTCTATAGGATTCTCTGGGTCCTTTGGTTCGACTCTATGATTAACATCTGTCAGATTCATGCTGGAGGACCTAGAGAATGCTAGAGAGAACATATTAATCAAATCCATGAATAATCAAAGCACAAAAGTCAAAGTGGCAAATATGGAGAGACATATGTAGAAGTAACAATATAGCATTTCCACCTAAATTAAGTTGCTGCAAATGAGGAAAGTTTTGGATAGCCATGGATGGACTTTTGTAAAAGGACTGTGAGTTCTGTTCAGCTCTGTGATTGAAAGCAAATTTCTAAGCTCAAAATGTTCTTAGAGGCACCCTGTTCCTTAACTCTATATGCCTGTCTTTTATATTATTGCCTTCAGTTCATAGCTCTTGTTAAAAAAAAAACACAGTGTTTCTAACAAGCATGAAATCTGTCCTGAGCTACAAAATGTCATCCTCTCATTTTTTTAAAGCTTATGCTTTCAACCTAACTGCTCATTTTTAATGTCTCTGATGTTACCTCAGAACCAGGTCCCTTTAAGATATAACTATGAGGGCTTGAAATTTGCAGAAAGCTGGACTTCTAAGGGCTGCAAACATTGTATAGGAAACTAGTTTTACAACTGTAAACCTACACAATACCATCCTGACCATATTTGGGAATATATGATAAATGGTCCTCAGGGATAATGACCAGTTGTGTTAATGCAATTTTTGAATGTTTCTTTTCTCTACCCCCTCCTTCCTGGCTTTCACTGACCTCATTCTCCTGGTTGCAAGGCTTGGCTAGCCTTTATGCCATGGGGCTGGTCTTGACCACCTGGCTGTGGCCTGCAGACAAGAGTTCAACAGGAAAAGCCGAAGTAGCAGAAGGAGGCGTTTCTGGGAACCGCAGCCAAATGTGAGTGCTCACTTCTTCCCCCTTACCAGTCAGGGAAGTAATACGACACAAGGGGGGTTGCAGGAGGGCCGTGAATTCTTCAACGTGGCCTTTGCAAAAAATAATATTTTTTAAAAAAGAAATTGCCATGTCAAACAGTTCCTGCCAAGAACAATTGGAGTGCAAGCGTCTTGGCTCAGGGCCTGGGGTGGGGAGGATTCTCCAAGCTAGCTTTTACAACAGCTGAATTCCACACTGTCAGAAAGAGGAGCTGTAGAGATTTCTTTTGTCTAACCTTTCCTTCTCCTGCTGCTGAGGATTGAGCCACACATTTGACTTATTGTAGTGTTAGCCTTCTTCTTGTTAGGCTGTTGTCTCAGGTTATAGATGTTGGAGATTAGCGGCCGCAACCTACCAGCCCCTTTTTTTCAAATGGATTTTTATTTAGAATTATTTGGTAAATTGTGCATACATAGTTCATAAGGCTGCTGTTTGTTCTTCTATACTTAATGTAGCAAGCACAGTAAACAAAATTAAACATTACTATTCTATTGTAATTCACACAGATTGGATTAATTTTGGTGGGTGGGTGGGGGATATTGCTGGCATGCAATGTTTCAGCTACTATTACACTCCTTAAGGCGTTGTTTCTCCAACACAAAAACTGGCTATAAGTTACTTGCGTAGCTGTCTCTTCTGCAGTGATTGTGAACTCTTGAGTTGCTTCTCACCTGTGGCAGCCTTTTCCACTCCTGGTGCTTGCAGTCCAAGACATTTGAAAAGCATATTTTATTGAGCTGTTTGAATACATTGAGGGTTGTCTTACATCCCAACCTTGGGAGAAAAGTGGAAAATACCTAGAAATAAATAAAGCTGAAGAGAGCTAGCACTGAATTTCTCCAATTTTGTGGAATGTTTCCATTACATGGCCAGTCACTGCCAGGAGGAGTCCTGTGGTCTTTCCAACAACGGGTGAAGTACATCATGAAGAATGGCTTTGTCGCTTTCAGCTCTTGTATGAAAGCTTTTCAGAGGGGCTAGTATATGTCGCACCTGGCTAACAAAATTCTCTATTTCTAGTGCTCACCGTATCATCTTGCTGGTGGAATCCATCCTCTTTGGGCTCTTTGTCACAGTCATATTTTATGACCAGGTGAGTTTTAGGGCAAGAATGGGGAACCTGTGCCCCCATTGCTGGTTGTTGGATTTCATCTCCCATCAGCCTCGCTCAGGATCATCAGAAATTATGTACTGTAAATTGTAGTTCCAAAAACTTCTGGCAGACCACAGCTTCTACTCTTTTTGGAGACCAGGGAAGCTTTGCAGTCAGCCCTTTAAAAAAATTAACCAACCTTAGGCATTTCCAAAATTGTGTAGGCACACAGCGAGTATGGAAATTGTGTATGTGATGTTATGGGCACTACCCTATATGAACAGCAGGTAGAGTTGATTTATACCAAGTGGGTCTGTTGGTTCATATGACCCAGTCATATCTGTTCTGACTGGCAGCAACTTTCCGGGGCCTCAAACGGGTTGTTCTCAAGTTGGAAATGTCAGCAACAGAGATTTTCAGACAGAATCAGAGAGTTGCAAGCAACCAGAGCTTGGCAATTAATTTTTGGACAGCAGCTTTTAAGAATTCTCTGGCCATCCCCCTGTCAGCACAACAAAGTGACAATTGCTGGCTTGGAAAATCTGGGTGTTGTGGTACAAAAAAGTTACATTACCAAGCTCTAAATATTAGCTCCTTGATATTAATCTAATCCATACCCCTTCATAATGTAGGTTCTACAATGCAAAATCCTGCTACAGCATCCCTGTGACAAAGGGTCATCTTATCTTTGTTTAAATAACTCAAAGTAAACCTAGGACAAGGCGGGTTGGAGATGTCAGGGTTTGAACTTGGAGCATGTTCTGTGTACAAAGCCAAACGTTTTTCTCAACGAAGCAGATTCCCTTCCATTCCAGTTGGTGCCGCTCATGGCTCTGCTTCAGCTCTATCACAGTGTGTCTTTTGGAGGGTGGTGGTGAACAGATGAGGCTTTATATTTTAGTGGTTTCTTCTAAGGACCTAAGGAAATCTAAACAACCAATCTACTGATGGTGACAGCACATAAGAAATAATGGGGTATGTTTGTACTCTGCAAATCACAATATGGTACTTTTGCATATTGTTCAATATATCCCCTGCATGCAAAAAACATATTCGTTCTTTTGTGTGCCTTTCATCTCCCAGCTGGTCTCTATCATCACGGATGAGACCCCAATTGAGCAGCTGCGGAATCAGCTCCTGAAAAAAGCACACCAGGAGGTGTTACATACGCGGAAGCCCAAGATTGCCCTTCTGCGGGAGGTGTTCGGCCGAGGTAAGTAGCTGAGGAGTAACAACTGGGTGGGTATCTTCCTGAGATGAGCCACACAAAGCAATCTCTCTTCCATCCCCCTTCCCATTTCCTTTCAGGTTTTATGATCTGCTGGTTCTTCCCATGTAACTGCAGCTCTTCTTCAGCCAGCGGTCCCTCCTACAGCTACTTGCCGAATTATGATGTGTGACTTTCTTGTATTGTCCTTGGGAAAGTTTCCTTTTCTGCTCTGCTTGCACATGTGCTGTCTTTCTCGTTCTTGATGGGAGCATCAGTTGCATCCAGATTCATTTGCTACAGTCTACAGAGGAGATAGCACCTGCAACGTCTGACTTTGCCATTGAATCCTGGAGGAATGACTATGTCCCATAAGTGTTGGATATCTCTGCCCTAGTGGATATAAGTGCTGTTGCATTTCTTCTTCATCCTTTAAGATGAAGGTCATCAGGAGAACTTTTTTCTGAACTCCTTCCTTGCTGGAGCACATTTCAGAACTGTGATGTTGCTTACAGCAAGCTCTGTGCTGAGATCCATCCACTTGAACAATTCGTCTGAGTCTCATCTTGGATCATACTGTCCTTGCCTTATCTGAGTTTGGATACAGTCATCCAGAGGGATCATGTATATATATTACCCCAACCTACAAGAACAAGGAATTCCAGAGTATTTTTAACTTTTTGCTGACTTCTAATGTGTCATTTCCAAGCTAGTATGTTTCTCTGTTCTTGTCCACCTGGTTGCTTAACCCAGAATGAAAGATTGAGTGGTAAAGAGAGAATTCCTCACAGTGGCTATCAAGAGAAAATAATGCTTCAATACACATTAACCACATCCAGTTTGTCCTCTTTTGCTTGGCAATAAGTATTGTCTGTTGGCTTTTAGTCCCCACCCAATCCCTGGTGAAATTTTTTCAGGGCTTTGAAACAGTCATAGTATGTGCTAGTGGGAAGAAAAAAGAAAAGATTGGCTACATTTTTAGTTATGCCATTAATGTTTAGCATGGTAAAAGGATAACTTTTGTCATTTTGTGTATTTCTTCCTCAGGGATTACAGTTTCCTATCATAGGATAATCCCAGTACATGGTCCTTGAAAATAAAACATTAGTCTTACAGCAAAGCTGGGAAACATCTTCAAGTGTTGTTAGACTGCACTTCCATTGGCTCTGCTGGCTAGAATTTGGAGCTGAAATCCAACATCTGGCTTACAAAGAACAGTAACATCTTTAATTTAGGGCAGCTTGCCCTATCATGGGACTTGTAAAAGAACAGGAGTTGAGTTGCATGTGCAATCTGCTACCTAGTGTATCACCTGCTTCTCTTATCTAGCTTTTTATCTTCATCCCCACTGCCCTTATGCTCTGTTTTAGTTTATTTATTATTTATATTAGGGCTAAATTCCCTAAATGCACCAGGTCCTGTGTCTGATCTTAGAATGTAAGCAAGGTCAGCACTGGTTAGTACATTGGATAGGAGGCTGCCAATGAATATCTACAGCTGTAAGCTATGTTTCAAAGGAAGGAACTGGCAAAACCACAGTATTGTGGTTACTGGCAAAACCACCTCTGAGTTTCTTGCCTAAGAAAACCCTGAGAAATGCATGGGGGCCATCATTAAGTTGACAGGCAACTTGAATACACATACACCGTATTTATTCTATTTGGGTAATACAAGCTATCCACAGTAATAAACTATACAAGTCAGACAGTTCATTCAAGTATGTGCGTGTGTGTGTGTGTGTGCGCACGCGCCTTAAAGTCTGGCACTTGTAAGAAAGGTATTCTTTCTTTTCTCACCTGGAAGGTAAAGGGTCTTCTGAGATTATGTACAATACATTCACAATAATCATAATAAAACCCCAAAGCAAATTGGCCCCTTGTTTTAGCAACATCAGCATTTTATGTTGTGGACCTCTCACAGTTGGAGGCTCTTCTGTTTGGGTGCAGGTTGTGGGCAAGTCAAGAGCTCTTCCCTTCACCAACACTCCATCAACAAGGGAGGAAAACAGGCTAACCCTAAACCTTCCATACTTTTCCTTCCAGATGCAGCCCTCCCTATAACTTTTGTTCTTTCTGGCAGACTTTGAAAGTAGTGGTTTGCCTGCCTCAGATACCTTTCTCTTACATATTCTCATCACCTTAGGATTGCTCTGTCTAAGACCCATGTTTATTAATTCAAAATGACTGTATTTGAGTCTCAGTTTTATTTCCAGGGAAAGAAAAAAAAATGAGATTTCCAGGTGGGCAGAGAAAGGTATAACAATTCTTCCTTCAGGTGCACTCTTGAACAATCAGAGCTTGGAAAGATGACTGCTTTGGGTTGCAGCATGCAGAATCTCATACTCTCTGGGCTTTGTAGTCCAAAGAATTAACACTACCAAGCTCTAAATAAAAGTTCTCAAATCTGGTTTGTGGCTTGAGCCCAAGGGCAAATCTTTCCCATTTCTGTTCCTGGTAGTTAATGCCTTTGCACTTGTTTCAATACATGAAGTTATCAAGCACTACAACTTGCACGTATTCAACTTTACCTGGTGTCTTTACCTCTGCTGTGGTTTGCGTGTGAATAGGGCTTCTCACCTGTGACACCAGTCTGTATTTTCTCTTTTTAAAGAGCTTCACCCAGACTTGGCTAACACATTTTGAACTGTGAATATTTGCCACAGAATGAATGAAGGGCATGGGGAGAAGGGGAAGAATGTCTGGGATTTAATTGTGATAATTTTTTATCTTCAACTAAAAATCTAGACAACTCGTTGTTAATGTTTTCTTTACCATGGGCCTTTAAATATTTTGTTGCCGTGTTTTGTTGTCTCAAAGGCACTACAAGATCCCTTTGCATACTGATTTTGTTGCTTTGGACTACCAAGACTTAACTCAAGATTTAAAACCCTAAAGCATATCAAACATTTACTCAAACATTTATCAGCCCTGGTGGCGCAGTGGTTAAATGCCTGTACTGCAGCCACTTACTCAAAACCAGAAGGTGGCGAGTTCAAGACCAGCAAAGGGCTGAAGCTTGACTCAGGCTTGCATCCTTCCGAGGTCGCTAAAATGAGTACCCAGATTGTTGGGGGCAAATAGCTTACAATTGTAAATGAAGCTGTTTGTTTAACAAATTGTAAGCCGCTCTGATAGTCTTGGCTGAAGAGCGGGGTATAAATAAAACATTATTATTATTATTATTATTATTATTATTATTAAAGTTATCCATTAAAGGTCTTCAAATTTGGAAAGGAGGGAGAAATAAATAATGCACATATACTCCTATTTTTATTGGAATGATTCCATACAAAATAATGATAATACCTGAACACAGAACCATGGTCTAATAGTTAGTTTTAATTAATTAATTTTGATTGATTGATTATGAGAAAGCTGATGCTTTATTACACTTACTTTTGTTATATCAGGCTTTGTAGCTGAAGCTTGTATCCTCAGTTCTGATACTATGTTTTTCATATGGTTTCTGTAGTTATTTTTAATTCAAATGAGAGCAGCGAATGCTTTTTCACACAAGTATGTTATTATGAAAGGGACCAATGCTTTCATAGTTCTCTCTGATAGTTCCAGAAAATCTGCTTGTAAGTGAGCCTAGAAATGTGAAAGGGGCTATTCCTTGAACTGCAATTGCAGAGAACCATCTGTGGCTATTTCTATGAGCTTGTCCTCCTCGGCTTCTGTGAGCTCCTTTCGTTCATTACTAAACATTAAACACATTACTAAACACATTAACTGAATATGGATGTCTAATCGAGAACAGAAAAACACTCGTGGAAATTATGCTGCAAATTTTTCAAGTGTCATGTGATAAAGTAATGTGTCCTCCTCAACTCTTCATTGGCAGAACCAAGAAAATTGGTGAGGTTTGGAAATGTCTCGTAGTTTCAGTTCAGTATTGATATTGCATTTCCAAGTTTCATCACTGTTTGAAAAACTAAGTTTTCCTCCTTGAAGATTTTAATTGAGCATATTTAAATAGACAAAGATATCTGACAGATGTGCTAATTTTACTAACCAGGACAGATCTGTCAAATGATCACTGAGGTGAAATTGCTGCTCCACGAGGAATAATCTCCCCAAAACGAGACACAACTATACCGAATGGTAGCCAATGAACTTTACATGTAGCAAAATTTGATGGTGTTCACTATCCATATCCTTGCAAAGCTGCTCTAAAGTCTTGAATTTTGATTTGATTTTATATATGTATATAAAATGGACAATTTTGACATTCATTTAAAGTCTGTTTTCTGTTCTCTCATGAGCAACAAGGGCTTGCCTATCTGTGCAGCAATGATACAACGTCACTGACAATATTATTTCCTTGGTGCTACAAGTCCAGGAAGCTTTTCAAACCCCTGTGTGTGATAATTCCAACTCATTTCAACCAATCCATGTCATGAGAAGTTATAAAGTTTTAACTTGTTTAATCTGTTAAAAAAAAACCATTTTAGCTATAATGTGTACCAACGGGGATATGATAGTAAGTATTCAAAAATATTTCTCTCATGCTCATATCTCATGTGGCACAATAAGGTCAATTTGTTTCTTATTTCTGTGCTTTCATCCAGTTGCAGAGCAAAGTAGAGGCTTATGCAAATTCTTTCTAATAACTGTTACTTGTTATTGGATAACAAATCACCAATTTGGTTCTTCACTGTGTCATTTGATGAAGGTATTCTGGAAAGATCTTTGGTAACTTTCTCATTGATAGAGTCAGAATATGATTTTCACAACAAGTAATATAATTTCTTCAACTTATGTGGTTTTCTGCTTTTTGCAGTTAGTTGAGAAACTTCAAATGAGGCCCTCACTGCATTTTCATTGTTACAACGAGTTGCAGTTTTAACACAGTTTTCTTACTTTCCTCAAGCTGCTACTTCTAACTTTCAGAGGGAAAAAACTCTGATGCTCTTTGTGGCATGTTTTTTTGTTAAATATTGAGTATTGAGATGTCTTCATAATTTTGACAGGTTCATGGCCTGGTTAGAATCATAGACCTGGAATCATAGAATCATAGAGTTGGAAGAGACCTCAAGGTCCATCCAGTCCAACCTCCTCCTGCCATGCAGGAACTCACAATCAAAGCATCCCCAACAGATGATCATCCAGCCTCTGCTTAAAAACCTCCAAAAGAGGCTCCACTCAAAATAGTGGTCCCTGGACCCCATGCCGGTCCTTGAGCGATGTTCCCAGTCCACAGCTTGTTTCCAAAAAAGAAAGAAATTGAAGCCATTGGAGGCAAATATGATATGAGACCCCATCACACTCTGAGGCACTATATTTCACAGTCAAACAGCTCTTACTGTCAGGATGTTCTTCCTAATGTTTGGATGGAATCTTTTTTGCTGTAGTCTGTTCTAGATCCTAATCTCTGGAAGCTATACAAAACAAACTTGATCAGTCTTCAGTTTGACATTCTTTTACATATTTAAACAGGGCTATCATATCACCTCTTAACCTTCTCTTCTCCAGGCTAAACATATCCAGCTCTCTAAGTCGCTCCTCACAAGGCATGGTTTCCAGACCTATCACCATTTTGGTTGTCCTCTGGATGCACTCCAGCTTCTCAACATCCTTTTTGAATTGTGGTGTCCAGAACTGGACACAGTATTCTAGGTGAGGCCTGACCAAAGCAGAATAGAGTGATACTATTATTTCCGTTGATTTAGACACTACTACTGTTGATTCAATCCAGAATCACATTGGCTTTTTTAAGCTGCTGCGTCACACTTGTGGTCTACTAGGATTCCTAGATCCCTTTCACATACTGCCTTTTAAGCCAGGTATCCCCCATTCTATATCTATGCATTCCATTTTTTTATGCCTAAATGCAGTGCTGTTGTCAAGCCAGGTGTCCCCCCCCCCCCCGCCATCTTATATCTATGAATTTCACTTTTTCTCCCCAGGCGTAGTATCTTACATTTCTCCCTGTTGAAATTCATTTTGTTAGTTTTGGCCCAGCTTTCTAATCTATTACTTTGAATTTTGATCCTATCTTTGAGGGTATTAGTTGCCCTCCTAATTTGGTGTCATCTGTAGATTTGACAAGCCTGTAGCTCTATTCCATCATCCCAGTCATTGATAAAGATGTTGAATAGCACTGGGCCCATGACTGGGCCCTGTGGTACATCTCTGTCCAAGATGAAGAAGAGCAGCGGGTGAGCACCCTTTAGGTTTGGTTACCCATAATTTTTTTTCATTGGCAGCCTGCAAATCCATCGCACATGTGAATGAGTGGTCAACTGTACCATCGTCCCATTGCATCATTCACCCACCACGCTCCTTGTGAAATGAAATGACGACTAACATGGGGTGTCACCAACAACAGCTTTTGGGGTGAGGTAACATCTCTTTTTGTACTCAGTTGGATAGGAGAAGAAGAAAGGGAAGCAGGCATTACCCTACTCATTTTGTTTCAAACGCCTGAAATATGTACAGTATTATAGACAAATAGATGGTGGGCAGGCAAGCAGTGAAAGGGTTGTTGTCCCGAACCCTGACTTCTGCACTCTTACTGGTGTTAACATCTCTCTCTGTGTTTGTGGCTGGTGTTCCTGTGATACCTTTTTGCATGAAATTTTTCCCCCCCTGTATTGAAGTCTGTCGGAAAGTGCTGCTTCTGTATTTGTGACTCATGTGCATAATCCTCCTGTCTCAAATGTCTAAAACGGCATCTGGAGAGTCAAAAGGCCAGCCTTCTTCCATCATCCCTATCTCCATTTTTCCACCCCCTTTCCACAACCAGAAATGGAAATTGTAGCCTCTGTTGTGGTTTCTGGAATCCAATCTGCACAGTTCCCCACAGCCTTGGGAGACTTAGGGACTTGGAACTGGGCCCAGGAGCCTTTCAGCACCAGGATGAGTCAAGCGATGGAGGAGGTGAATGTCTGGAAAGAAGATCTGAGGAGGCAGCAGGAAAACATGGGGGAAGGGGATGTGGTGATGGTCCTTCCTCTTGCCATGATCCTGGGGGACTTGCATGGACCTCATTTTACTGTTTGAGTGGGCTGTTTGAGTTGGCTGAACTAATCAGGTTAACAGCAATAAAAAGGTTGTAGAGAAATCTTGTAGCACCTTTGAGACTAATCCAAAGAAAGACGTTGGCAGCATGAGCTTTTGTAGACTTCAGTCTACTTCCTCAGATGCATTTGGTGGAGTGGAAAGCCAGGGACAGGCCTATCCACTCATCCCTCCACATTTGCGGCTTTTGCAGATTTGATTATTCATGGATTTTATTAATATGTTCTCTCTAGGGGCCAAAACAGACTGGCAAAACCCACCAGCTTTGGGGTAGTGGAGGTGGAGGCGTACACATAGCACATGCCTCGACACTGCCCTCAAGCCAGTGTCACGCCGCCCTGATGACCACACGGTGGGGAGCATCTTGGTGTTTCTGCGGTGTGGTGTTTACATGCACTGAACTGTAGAAATGCCGAAAAGCCACCACTGCCTTGGCAAAGGGGCCTTTTTCTTGCCATGGCCCTGATCTGGCTCTCAAAGGGGTGGCATCAAAGAATCTCTAGAAGAAGCAAGTCCAGTCTGGCATTGGAAACTAGCCTGCAGATGAAGAGAATAGATTCTACAGGCTAGTTCATCCCCAGGCTAGTTTCCAATGCCAAACAGGACTTGCCACTTTATTTCCATACACAAATACTGGTTTCCAATGCCTTTGCTAAAAAAATTACCATTGTTAAAACTGGACTTGCTACTTCACTTCCATACACAAAGGATTCTTAATTTGAATGGATATTCTCTCATACCAAAGACATATATAGGTCTGTCCCTGGCTTCCACTCCACCAAATGCATCTGAGGAAGTAGACTTAAGTCTTGGAAAGCTCATGCTGCCAACTTCTTTCTTTCAGTTAGTCTCAAAGGTGCTACAGGATCTCTCGACATACAGATTCTGCAAACTAACATGGCTGTATCTTTGAACGAAAAAGGTTCTCAGGCAAACCTTGCCAAAGTGGGCATCCGCCAGGGTAAGTAGCCTGAGAGAGATGGCCAGCTTCTCTAAGGGTTCAGGGCTGGTTCACCTTTGAACAACGCCTAGGAACTTGGCAACATTCACCACTCAGGCCTGCAATTTGGTGGTGACACTGGTTCCAAGCATGAAGGTGCCATGAAAATGTAATAAAAGTAGAGTCACAGTTGAAAGACACCACAAGGGCTGTCTGGTCCAACCGCATTGTGTGATGCAGGAATACAGAATCAAAACACCCCCGACAGATGGCCATCCAGCCTCTGATTAAGTGGACCATCAGACCTGATCCCCTTCCCCTCCTCCATTCCCTTCTCTTTTGTGTCGTGTCTTCTTAGATTGTAAGCCTGAGGGCAGGGAACCGTCTAATTAAAATAATAATTGTAAGCCGCTCTGATAGCCTTTGGGGCTGAAGACCTGGGTATTTATTATTATTATTATTATTATTATTATTAAAAACCAGGAGACCACCCTATACAGGGACAGCATATTCCACTGTCAAACAGCTCTTACTGTCAGGAAGTTCTTCCTAATGTTGGGGTGGAATCTCTCTTTCTGTAGTTTGAATCCATTGCTCCGGATCGTATTCTCTGGGCAGCAGAAAACAAGCTCACTCCATCGACAATATGACACCCCTTCAAATACTTAAAACAGGGCCATCATATCACCTCTTCACCTTTTCTTCTCCAGGCTAAAAACCCCCACCTCCCTAAGGTGTTCCTCCCAGGACGTGGTTTCCAGACCCTTCATCATTTTGGTTGTCCTCCTCTGGACACACTCCAGCTTCTCAACCTCCTTTTTGAATTGTGGTGCCCAGAACTGGACACAGGATTCCAGGTGGGGCCTGACCAAAGCAGAATAGAGTGGCTCTATTCCTTCCCTTGATCTAGACACCATATTTCTGTTGATGCAGCCTAGAATCACATTGGCTTCTTTAGCTGCTGCATCACACTGTCGACTCATGTTCAACTTTTTGTATACTAAAACTCCTAGAGTCCTTTCACATTATTATTATTATTATTATTATTATTAACCTTTATCTATATAGCACTGTAAATTTACACAGTGCTGTACATACAATCTTAAATTAGATGGATCCCTGCCCTCAGGCTTACATGTACAGTAAAGTCCTGGACTTCCATCACATGAGGCCCAGGCAGCATAGTTAATGATTATGAGATTTATAACCCAAAAACAACTACAGTAGAAGGCTCCAAGTGTGAACTGGTGGATGAAATTGTCAAGGAACAATTGCCAAATGTTTAGAGAAACGTCCTGGTGGTGATCACTCTTATTTGTTGAATGTACTGTATTTAAGCAAATTCTAAACACATGCATACCCACCCAAACTTAATTTGTTGGGGCTGCTATAATGGCAAAGTTTTTGTTTTGAGCAGTGAAGTTGGGCTATGTAACCATCAGGGTTTGTCCCAGTTCTGTATTCGGGGTAGGCCTGTAGAAAAATGCGACAAAACCCTCAAAAGATTGATACCTGTAATGGCCAATCAAAATGCACAAAATACATCATGCAAACCTTTGAAGCTCCATGGCTTCTTCATCAGACAAAAGATGTTTAAAAATCATAGCGGAGAAGAAAAGTGATGTTGCTAGAGTCACAGGCCTCCACTTTGTATCAGATGTCGTTTCTGTTATTGTCAGTGCAAGCACAGGCCACTCGGATAGCCTTTAGGGCTGAAGAGCAGGGTATAAATAGTTAAATATTACTAAATGACAAGTAATATTTTTAGAACTCTATTTGGGAAAGTAACTTCCCTGGAGATCCAGCTTCTCCCTGTCCTGTGTGAAGCCAATTGCATTTTTCTTAGGCAGAGAACATTGAATTTCTCAAGATCGAAGTTACTTTCTGTTAATACCCTGTTTCCCCAAAAATAAGACATCCATAGAAAATAAGACCTAGTAGAGGCTTTGCTGAATTGCTAAATATAAGGCCTCTCCCAAAAGTAAGACCTAGCAAAGTTTGTGTGTGTGTGTGTGTGTGTATAGTATATAATAAATGTTCATTTTTTTGTAAACCAATTGCCACCAACAAGCTGGGTGTTATTTTACTGACCTATGGAAGGATGGAGGCTGAGTCAACCTTGGAGCCCTGGGATCAAACTCACAACCTTGTGGCTTCAGTCCTGGCATTTAACCACTACTCCACCAGAGCTCCTTGATGGAGTAGGAATTTTATTACCTAAATTTTATTACCCTTTGTCCCTGGTCCCCAAATGGCCAAGAAAGGGACTGGCCTTTGCCTACAGTGCGATCCCTTCAGAATAACTGGCCTACAACAGGAACATCATCTGATACAAAATATAGGATGGTGATATCATTACATTTCTTCTCCTGTACAATATTTTTTAAAATTATCTCATGAAGGAGCCAGTGGAGCTTCGAAAGCTTGCATGGTGTACTTTGTGCATTTTGGTAGGCCAATAAGATATCACTCTTTTTGGATTTATTATTATTATTTATTATAAAGCGCCATAAATGTACAAAATTTGGGATTTTGTTACATCATCCAGTTCTAAAATTATATAATTCAGTTTGTAAAGCAGAGGCAAGGCTTTCTTGGGCCCCATTCATTCTACGAAAAAATAATCCGTGTTGAATCCCTGTTGTTCTCACACATCTTGTATGCACTTGATGGACTTTTTTGGGGAGCTGGCGAAAACTCAATTTAACCCAGGATATTCAATATCACCCCCCCCACACACACACACATTTTTCTTGAAGCCACATCTTCGTCAATGTGAATAAGCTTCTGAACCAATTCAGATCGCTCTGTAATGTTAAAGGAAGGAAGGTGGCTCCATTTTATCCCAAAATGATGGCATGTGTGAACAACACAGGGTTTACAATGACTCGAAAAGATTCGCAAACCCAAAACAAAATGGGAACAACAAACCTGATATGTGTCCATGTGGCGATCCACATTTCCTCCGGACAAAAAAAGAAATGTAAATGCTCCCAGTTTTGACTGCCAAGAAGCAGCATCGAATGGCATCCAGTGTAACACATCATACCAAGAACAAATTCATAAACAGCATTAAATAATCTGGCAGATTTTTTAATTATTATTTTAAAACAAAAATAATAACTCTCAAATCCCCAACAACAATCATTATTAATATTATTGTGCTACTTATAGAAAACTGTTATAAAACCCTTGGGCCCCAGGGGACTTGCCTCAGGGCCCGTAAAGCATTTTCTGCCATTCTTTAAATTATAATTTAATTAAATTATTAAAACTTCAGTGTCAGTCTCTTGGCTGGTGTAGGCATCGTTGGGTTAAAGGCCGTTCCTGGGCCAAACCGAGGGGTGCGATGGAGTTGTTTTTTTCCTCTGGGTTTACAGAAGTTGTATTCATCCCTTCCAGGGAGAAATATTAGGTGCTTTCAGCCCCTTTGGGGAGAACAATTTATACTGAAAGCATATCAAGACAGGCATAGTGCTGCTTTGCACAGAGATCCTAGGAAGGCAGTATTTGCTTCAGCTTTTCTGGCTGCTGCTCTTAAAATTGGGAAAGAGATCCCAGATGTCCTGGTCTCCTCCCTTGACTTTCCTGCCAAAACTCTGGTTTTAAATTTTCATTCCATAACTGGCCTGCAAGCAGCTTTAGCAGCACGCTACAAGCAATCTTTTCAGATTACTGGCTCAGGCTGCATCTGTACAGCAGAAATAATCCGGTTTGACGCCACTTGAACTGCCATGGCTCAATACTATGGGGTTCTGGGCACTGTCGTTGTGCCACAACAAACTAGGATGCCCGGAATTCCATAACATTGAGCCACAGTGCAGTTAAAATGGTGTCAAACCGGATTATTTCTACAGTGCAGATGCAGCCTCAGAGGCAGAGCTTGGACAAATTACTTTTCAGAGAGAAAAATTCAGAACCCCAACCATCTAATTTAGGATTCTAGAAACTGTACTGCCAAAAGAAACTTTTCCAAACCCTAGTCACAAAACCTCCAGGTTGAGACCCATAAAAAGCAACAGCTCCCTCCCATTTTCAAGGAGAATATCCAAATTTCTTCACTAGACCCAGTTAGTGGTTCTTTCCCAGAACCAGTAATAACTGGGATCCCATTGTCCTCGTAGCTTTAACCACTGATCTTTACTTTCATTACAGGCCTAAAGATTGAATGTGGGAGTCTGGGAGTCTGTCTCTCTCACATCCCACAAGAATTAATAGGCCTTGGGGTTTTTAAGGCTGAGATTAAATTAATTTTAAGACACCCCCAGCTGATTCATTCGAATATAACATTCAAAGACTTTTTGAATTCCTCCAGTCTGTAATAAATTAAGAATCATATACAACAGTCTCTGAAGTCTGGTTTAAGGGGGAAATATGTGTGGTCTAATGTGCATTTTTGGGACTCAGAGGCTCCAAAGGCCACAGGCAAGGACACTGGAGATTTTCACATGGGCAAAAGTGACGAAGCATAGCGGGATGTTACCGTCACTATCATCTCATGACAACGTCTGATAATCTTGGCACAATTGCACGATAGGGACGGGAGCATCCAGCTATGCTCCTGTCACTTTTGCCCATGTGAAAATCCGCAGACTGAGGACCAGACCCCCCGGATGAAGGGATGGTTGACGCAGGCCAAGACACTGAAGGAGACTCCCCTTGGGCCCTATAATAACTATAATTTCTCTGGTGCCTAATAATTGCCACACAAAAAGGCCGCACGCTCCAAAATGGCCCGGCCATTCTAGCAGAGGCTTGGTTAAAGCCAAGAGCTGAGGAGCCAAGGAAAGAGTTACTTCTAGAAAGGAAGGAGGCGCTTAAGAGGCTGAGGTAGACATCGCTGATTCAAGCACATTTCTTTCTGGCCGTTCCAGCAAAACGTGTGGTGAAAGTTTGCCACGTTTTCAAAGAGCGCAAAGGAACATTTTTGCCTACTTTGTTCTGTATTTCTGGTATTTTTTTAAAAGAGAAAAGCCCTCCACACCACTAATACGTTACATACTCAAGAGTGGTGAATAAATACATCCAATAATAAATAAAGCATAGGAGAGGTCAGGAATCGAGAACCAAGGGTACAGCTGTAATAGATAATAGGCCCCTTGAAGGCCTCAGTTAACTCAATGTTATTATTCCAGAAATTATGCCCACTTTTGTTATTATTTTCTTTCTTTCTTTCTTTCTTTCTTTCTTTCTTTCTTTCTCTTTCTTTCTTTTTAGCTGGCATTTCAAAGACTGGGAACCAGAGGCTTTTCCTCATGCCCGCCCTTCCCTATACATTTGTGGAATCTGGTCCATCACTCTATAAAGGCCTAAAGGCATAAGATCCTGGAAGCAAAGCAGGGTCACCCCTGGTTAGTATGTGGATGGGAGACCCACCACTGAGTACCAGCTGCTGTAAGCATTATTTCAGAGGACGGCACTGGCAAAACCACATCTGAGGATTCGTTGCCTAAGAAAACCCTGTGAGGTTCATGGGGTTGCCATAAGTTGACAGGTGACTTGAAGGCAAAATACACACATGCACAATTTCTCGCATGCCCCACGGGACACAGAAAAGGCCAGCCATACAAGTCATTTAGATTGCTAATTTTTCTTCTCCTCCCTTGGTCTGTGTCCTGCACGGCTAAGGAGGTTAAGGCAGAGCCATGTGTCCAGGAAAAGAGTCAATGACATGCAGCAGAAGTCCCAAACATGCATCCAAGGAAGTAGACTTTAGTCTAGAAAAACTCATGCTGCCAAAACTCATTGCTTTCAGTTAGTCTCAAAGGTGCCACAATATCTCTCTCCATGCTGCAGAAGAGTCTGGAAAGACACCATTTATCAGTCTATCAAACAGAGATCAGCATGGCATCCAGTCGTTAGCAGTCCAGGCTTCTTAAGAGATCCTTGCAGAGGTTGTGGTGTTGCCATTGTGCCATGTTCAGAAAGGAGGACGCCTTAAAATGTGCCTCTGAGGCCCGCCTTCCTAGTGCAGACACATCATACTGTCAGAACAACGTCTGAAGCCCAATCACAGCCACTTCACTGGAGGGTCTGTTTGTGGCCTCGTCGGTTCCTTAGGACCTCTAGGATGCGGGCTTTCTGTTTAAGCCATTGATTTGAGAGTCTCTTTGGAGCCTTGGGGACAAAAAAGGTGTACTTAAGACGGGGGATCCTCTGGTCAGTCACCACCAAGGCTTGCAGAATGAGAGGCTCCCTCAGTGGCCCACGGCCCGTGATCATCTCCATGGCTTTGGTGGCCCCACTGTAGCGTAGGGCAGACCCGCTACGCAGTTGAACATCCTGCTCAGATGGCACAAGGATGTAGTTGCCATTGAGGGCATAAGTGCCATCCTGTCGGCGAAGGGCCAGGTAAATACCATCACTGGCAGACGAAGAACCACTGCTCTGGCGAATCAAAATGTGGGTGGCTCCTGCAGGGATGGTGACCACGTCATTGTAGCCATACCTGGTGGACAAAAGGCAGGATACCTCAGGAAGACATTGGGATAGAGAGTAGCAAAGGCCTAGCTGTGAGATATAGGGTGCTCTACCAAGGTTTGGGGATTTATTCTTCATGAATCATATTAAATCTTTCTGGGGAAAGAGTTAGCTAATCTAGCACCCTTGCAAGGTTTCTAAAGTCCCATGTATTCCAAACCAGATGATCCATGTCTGTCTGTTATGTGGGGAGATTTTGTAGCACCTTTGAGACTAAGTGAAAGAAAGAATTTGGCAGCATGAGCTTTCAAAGGCGTAAATCTACTTCCACAGATGCATCTGAATTCATGCTGCCAATTTCTTTCTTTCAATTAGTCTCAAAGGTGCTACAAGATCTCTCCACATACTGGTTCAATAGTCTAACACAGCCACATCCATGTCTGTCCGTAGTAACTGTTACAGTCAGCCCTCCATATCCATGGATTTTTTTATCCACAAATTCAAGCATCCATAGCTTGAAAATATTTTAAAGGTTTAATTGAAGGTTACTTGAATTGAATATATATGCCATGTTTTTTTGTTCTGTTCCTGCCAGCGTTTTAATGCCAGAAGCACAAATAACACTCACTGCGGTTTGGTGAAGGAACCATAGATCTTGGTACAGGCAGAGTTGTCCCCGCCGCACACCATGCATTTATCAAACTTCTTTTTGGAACCGATAATACGATCACAGCCAGCATGGACGCAGCGTCCCTGGACACAGATAGAGCTGGATTCAGGAGAGCAGGGTGTTCCATCTGCTACCTAGAACAAAGAGGGAGCCGTTTTCACCGGAGAGACTTCTAGGAAAAGTTCTTTCCACTTCTCTCAGCTTTTCCCCATATCTTTAAAGCTTCTTTGTATTGTAGCCCATCCATCCACCATGCATATAACATAAAATGGAGGATGGTAGGGGGAAGAGAAGAAAGGACTGTAGCAGCATCTGGTTTTTATTTAAGCATGAGCTTTCATGGATATAAAACCCACTTATTGTATATACTCGTGTATAAGTCTAGAAATTTTAGTCCAAAAATTGACCCCAAAAACCTAAGTTGACTTATCCATGGGTCAATGTAAATACTATTCTTTACCAATCCCCTGGTGAAAGGCAAAAGTGCAATCCGTCCTGGAAGCACTGACCTCCCTCCACTCTCTCTTCCAGCCAAAACAGTTACGCTTGCCAGAATTCTGTAGCTTCTTTGGCATTATTTTCCTTTACGTCATCCTTTTCATCCTTTGTTAAATGCTCCTAAGTTTTATCCTCGACTTATCCATGGATCATAGCAAAATCCATAATTTTGCCCCCCAAAATTTAATTTAATTTGGGTAGGGATATGACATAGTCATGTGAATTGTTGACACTTGCTTATTGTAACATTTCATCTCATACATAAAACTCAAGCAAGTTTGCAAGATGAAAAGACTTATATACATGAGCTCGACTTATAGTCGAGTATATACAGTATGCATACCATGTTTTTTTTAAAATACTTCTACAAAATGTCTGAAAGATCTGCTGAGGTTCAAAGGCTCACCTGTGATAGTAACACTTACCTTTGGTTCAAGAACATAATAATAGCCCAGCGCATGGGATTGGCAGGTCAGCTTGCATTGGTCACGTTGAGCCACACCACTGTAGCGAGGCACCCAGTCCATTGGGGCAGGGTAGTCTTTAAACATGTCTGTGCGGTGGTTGTAGACAGCACACTGCTGTTCACGGTATGTCAAGGCTGGAAGAAAATTCACATTCAGGATCGAATTCCATATTGAATATGAGATAATAAGTAGATATGTGCCCCCAGGTTTAATTTGGGTAGGGATATGACGTAGTCGTGTGAATTGTCGGCACTGGCTTAATCTCTTACATAAAATCAAGCATGTTTGCAAGATGAAAAGACTAACTCTAGTTTTCTGAAAAGCTTGATGTGAGCATCTGGCCAGGAGCCAACTACAATTTGCCCTCCACATTTGCGGCTCTGACTTTTGTGGATTTGATTATTTGGGGTTTTGATGAATATGTTTTCTCTAGGAATCTCTAAGTCATCCAGCGCACCTCTCTCTGAAGTTGATCATGAGGTTGTGCTGGAGAACCTAGAGGTTCCTAGAGAAAACACTTGTCTATGCATTTGTAGGTCCTCCAGCATGATTGAACAATGTCTGGAAGATGTTGAACATAGAGTTGCACTGGAGGACCTGGAAATTCCTAGAGTGGTGTTCTCTTGCTGAAAAAGATTAGTGATTTTTTTTTATTTGCCAGTTTTCCACATTCAAGGGGGTCCTGTGCCCTTAACTCCGGCAAATGTGGAGGGAACACTGTAAAATCCAGAATTTGTGGCCCTTTCTTTCCATTGTTCCTTGCGTTTCCATCCATCATTGCACATGCCAAGGGTTCTCAACTTTAAGCTGTCTTGATGTTTTGGACTTCAGCTTGCTGAATACTTGACCATTGCACATGCTGGCTGGACTTTGTAGAGACAAAGTCCAAAACATCTGGAGGACCTAGTGTTCTGAACTGTTTATATTCCTGCTAAAGACTGATGTTTAAACTGTTTTCCTGGACAAGTATACAGCTGTAAAATAATAAGAACCATCTTACCGTTTCCATCAGGGCAATCCTGGACATTACAAGAGCGATACTGCGTACGTTTCCCCTCGCAGTATTTGCCGCCATTGCGTGGGACAGGTTTGTCGCATTCACGGGTGGAATATTGCACTCCTCCTCCACAGGTGCGTGAGCATTCACCCCACGGACCCCAGCGTCCCCAGCCTCCATGGGTGGGGATCTACAGAAAGGTGGGGGAAAAGACACATGCTTTGCATGAGAGAATAATAGCTAGCATTTTTATATAACAATTTTATAAAACAAACATCAGCCTGTATCCGATTGCAAATTCCAACTAGGCTAGATCCATTGAATCAATGCAATTTACTTATGTGTTGACTCTCCACTCAGTAACTGATTTCAATTATCTATTCTTGTTGAGACTAAGCAATGGGGTTTTGGCCAATATCTTGGAATAACTCAAAGATATAGCTGTGTTAGTCTGTAGAAACAATATGTAGAGAGATCTTGTAGCACCTTTGAGACGAACTGACAGTTGAGATCAACTAAAAGTTAATAGTTATCTTGGAATGACCATGTAAGATAGACCAGTAATATTGCCCTAATGTTTTAGATAAAAAGCAGAGGAATGGCTTGCCTAAGTTACCTAGGAAATTCATGGCAGGACTTTGTGCTTTGCTGTTTGGCAAAAGCTAGTGTGATGTAGCAGCTAAGAGCAAAAGGGTTGCTATGAAAATAACATTTAGGTTGGGGAGAACCATGTGCACTTGAATTACTAGGAGGAAAATTTGGGTATAACTAAAAATAAAAGCCTAAATCCTGACTAGATTAGATCCACTAAATCAACAGAATTTGCATAAGTGTTGATTTACCATTCAGCAGTTGGGTCTTCTATAGTTGGGGCTAACAAAAGGATCCAAATAAACACTTATGTTAGAACAGTAAAAATAAGATGCACTGTAGGCCTTTGGTGGCTCAATCTGATGTGACATCAAGTGTGTAGGGAGAAATGTATTACAATGGTCAATTCTCTGGCTATCTAATGTGGGGGAATGGGCTGGCACTATATTTGTGCCCATTGGCTACAACTGTTTGTCCCCTCTCCCCTTTAAAAGTCACCAGAGAACTGAGCCAATGGCTTGGGAAGTGACACCAGTCTATGAGGATATCCACCTTGAGCAGCACTGGACTAGACCTTCAAAGTGGTCTAATCAATAAATTATTTAAAGGGAGGGAGAGAACATAATATGAATGAGTGACTGAAGTAGCGACTGCCCATCGCAGTCTCCCTGCATCATAGTCCCACACCCCACACTTCTTCTAGTGCAAATATTTCACAAAGGAGATCATCACATGGAGAAAAGGATGGGAGTGAAGCAGATCGCTCCTGTCCTTAACTCATGAAGATTATCAGATGATGTTGCGCTTATTCTGTCATTATCCCATCCTTATGCTGTCCTTATCGCACGATCATGCAATTATCAGATTAACGGAAACTCCCATTAATACAAAGTGATGGGGCCATTCCACTTCACTGACACGAGAAGGATGAGATAAACATGATGTGTGTGATAATCTTTGCAGCAATCACACCATAAGGACGGGATAAGGATGGGAGCAATCTGCTTCACTCCCTTCTTTATTCTCCCTGTGAAAATCTCCTAAGATTAGCAAATTTGGTATACACCGCTCAAACAACATTGTCCATGGGGAAGAGGTTTTTGAGTCATATGTGTCCCTACTCATAGGATGATGATGATGATGGTGATGATGATGATGATACTTTATTTATATCCTTCCTCTGTGTCAATGACAATCGAGGCGGCTTGCAAGTTAAAAATTACATACAGAATCCCATGTTCCAATAACCCACCCTCCACTAAAACATCAATTTAAAATCATACATTAAAATATACAAATCAAGCGAATGGGCTGTAGCAAGTTCAGAGGAGTGGTAGATTCAGACTGGTGGCTGGGTTTTCTATTCGGGAAAGGCCTGCCGGGAAAGACAGCCTTTTTGAAGCTGTCTAAACTGGTAATATGACGGATCTCTTCTGGCAGGCCGTTCCATAATCTGGGAGCAGTTGACAAAATAGTCATCTGGGTGGTTGCAGTCAGCCAAGTTTTTATAGACTGCAACAAATTCCTCCCAGAGACCTTGAGTGCGTGGGGTGGATTATACGGAAGGAGGGAGACCTGAAGATACAGTTGGCCCTCCTTATCCACGGATTTTTTAATCCACGAATTTGAACATACATGGCTTGAAAATATTCCCCAGAAGTATAAATTCCAAATCGCAAACCTTGATTTTCCATTTTATGTATGGGACACCATTTTATTGTGCCATTATATTTAATGGGACTTGAGCATACATGGATTTTGTTATCCACAGAGGGTCCTGGAACCAAACCCCAGCGGATAACAAGGGCCCACTGTAATTGGACCCAAGCTGTTTAGGACTTTAAAGGTCATAACCAACACTTTGTACTGTGCCCAGAAGCCAATGGGCAGCCAGTGGAGCGATTTTAAGATAGGTGTGATATGATCGCTTCTGGTTTTACCAGTAACCAACCTGGCTGCTATGTTCTGAAAGTTTCCAAACTAAGCACAAGGGTAGCCCCATGTAGATGACACAGTCTACCTCAGTGGTTCCCAAATTTTGGTCCTCCAGATGTTTCCCCTTATTTCCCAGAATTCCTGACTGTTGGCCAAGCTGGCTGGAACCTCTGGGAGCTGAAGTCCAAAACACCTAGATGACCAGAGTTTGAGAACCACTGGTCTACCTGGTTTATTATTTGTACCGTGGAATGAAAAAACCTGATAGATGCCAACAAGACTTCTGTACTTACATTATATGCCTTCAGCTCCACTTTGCTGATGCAATGGCCACTCATACAGCTCTTGCCTTCCCCGCAAGGCGTCCCATCGGCCCAGGGGAAGTATTTGGTCTGGCACATGAACTGTCCGTTGATCCGGCCTGTGCACCACAGTGAGGCACATGGCAGTTGCATGTTGGGACAGTGGCGTGAATCAGGCCCAAAACTCAGCTGGCATTGTTGGTCCACATCGTAATTGCTGCCAGGGAAGACAGCTGGCAGGCTCAAGGGCTCATGTGGTTTGTCTAAGAGACAAGAACCTGAATGGAAAGAGAGAAGCAAAGAGGAGACCAGAGTGACGATTGAGTCTTTCAAGGGGAGAAAACACTCACATTTTAAAAATTTGTTCTGCTTAAAAGACCACAGTTTTATATCCCCTCTATGATAACTTGTTCAGGCATATGTATTAGAAATCATTGACATGTCTTCCTGAAGAACTAACACAATATCCCAGCAGCTTCTTATATTTTTCTTAGTTTTAAGTTCATCTTTATTACAGTCATAGACCAGAACACTTGTGTTTTTCTCTTTAGTCTGTCAGGATAAACTGGGCAACTCTTAAATGAATTGAAGTGTTCCTTTAACTCACAGCATGTGCCGGCTTTAAAATCATACAGTGGTCTCTCCACATTCGCTGGAGTTAGGGGTGAAGGATGTAGGAAAAATGCAAATTAAAAACAAACAAACACTATTCTTTTTAGTGGAGGGAACACCTTCCTAGAAATCTCCACATCCTCCAATGCAGCTCTATGGTCACCATCTGCCAGACGTTGGTCACAGAATCATGCTGGAGGACCTACAAATGCCTAGAGAAGTGTTCTCTCTACGTTCTCTAACACAATTCCTTCTGAGTTGTGCTGGAGGACCTAGAGATTCTTAGAGAGACCATATTTATCAAATCTGTAAATAATCAAAGCTACAAAAGTCAAATCCACAAATGTGGAGGACTGTAACTGATTTATGAGATTGGGAAAATGGCACTAATGGGGAGCGGGTGGCTGGCTTAGAAAGAGATGCTCTTATTTGGACTTCAAGTTTTCCTGAATGAGCTGTTAAATCACAAGTTGATCCAGGCTTTAGGCTACCAAGACACCCCTAGTTAGGCACTATGCAAAACAAGGTACCAAACTTGATGGCATTTTTGATCTGATCCAGCACACTTATTTTATGTTCTTGTGTTACTTGGTATGGCCTAGTACTCATTTTACATAGTGGGCTATAGAAAAGCAAGCATCTAGACAGTTGTGTTTCCCTCCAATGGTGTTTATCTCATGATGCCAACTTAGCGGGGGGGGGGGGGGACATGACCTATATGGCCAAGAAGATCCAGTCAAACCAAAGAGAAAGGACAAAGGGATAAACCACATTTTACCATGGCCATTGTCTAGGAAATCTGTGATGAAGCGCCCACTGCATGGTGACCACATCTCATTGGGGTCCACAGGGGTCATAACTGAAGCCATCATATGGCGAGACTTGCTGTGGTAGTTCAGCTCTTTGCAGTGCTTGTCATCGTCATGCAGCATGTTGAAGACATGTCCTAGAAAGGCAAGAGAGGGAAGTAAGGGATACTTGGTCAACACTGGTCCTCTTAAATGTTCCACTTGTAGAGTTGCAACTTGCAATATAGCACCTATTTATAAGTCTGCCATTAGCTAGTTGTGGTTGGGGTATCTGGGAGTGTAGTCCAAAGAGCCACAAATTCCCCATGCCTATGCTATCTGAAGTGAAATTTAGAGTTTGGGGATCTCATTCTTTATTTTTAAAAAATCCAAGTTTCTAGTCCGTATTTTTGGTCTTTTCACTTGCACTGACTAAATGGTTTCATAAGTATTAAAGTCAAATAGATACAGAAAACAAGTTTGCAATTCTATTATACATTTGGACTTTTCCAGAGCAGATTTTTAATACAGTGGGCCCGTGGATAACAAAATTCGTGAATGCTCAAGTCCTATTAAATAGAATGGCACAACAAAATGGTGTCCCATATAAAAAATGGAAAATCAAGATTTGCTATTTGGAATTTATACTTTTTGGGAATATTTTCAAGCTGTGGATGCTCAAATCTGTGGATAAAAAAAATCCAAGGATAAAGAGGGTCAACTGTATGTGTATTTATTTGAGTTACTATCACAGCATCGTTGTTGCTGTTATTATCGTTTATTTGTATAGGGCCATAAATTTACATGGCCCTTTACAGAAACAATCAAGTCAAAACATTTAAACCTCCCAAAGGTGTACAATCTAAAGATAATAAAATATAAGTATAAAACAATTATAAACAAATCATACAGATAAAAGACAATACTACAGATGCAGCCGACATATAATCAAATGTAAAATTATGAAATTCTAAAACCATTATCAGTGTGATAGAGTATAGTTAGAGCCTTCCTCTTTAGCTTTCATAGACATTTTGCAGCATTGTCAAGTTCCATATTTGTGGGCACTCAGTGAACAGAATATCTGAGTAGGAGCAGTTTTTGTTCTAATCAAATACATTTCTTCCTACATTCGTGTATCAGTTTTTATATTGCGAATGGTAATGGCTCTTCTCCTTCTCAAATTAATTTTGGGAATTATAGCAATATAATATATACACTCGTCTGTCCACATTTGCGGCTTTGGCTTTTGCGGATCTGACTATTCATGGATTTTATTAATATGTTCTCTCTAGGAATATCTAGGTCATCCAGCACAACTCTGTGGTCAACTTTAACCAAAAGTCACACTGAAGGACCTAGAGATTCCTAGAGAGAGCCCTCCACTAGGTATTTGCAGGTCCTCCAGTGCAATTCTATGGTCAACGTCTGGCAGATGTTGACCACAGAGTTGCACTGGAGGACCTAGAGATTCTCAGAGAGGTGTTCTCTCAGGTTAAAACATAGTGTTTTTGTTATTTGCAGTTTTTCCACATTCATGGGGGTCCTGTGCCTCTAACCCTAGTGAATGTGGAAGGACAAGAGTATTTATTTTGGCATAAGTCCCACTGAACTGAGTAGGACCTATTGTTGGCATACATAGGACTGTGCTGTCCATCACAGATCTTTCCTAGATTTCTCTGTTTAAATAAAAGGCTGTCATGCCCACTTACCAAGTTCATGGGCTGCAGTGAAAGCAGACTGGAGCCCGTCATCCTCAACAATAGAGCAGCTGCGTGTTGGGTCACATACAGTGCCAACGTCCGCCATGCCCAGAGTGCCACAGCTGGAGCGCCCACAGAGATCCTGTTGGTGAAAGAGATGTGTGTACTGTTTATAAAGACTTCCAAATATTGAAGATGGAATCATCACTTGTCAATAGAAGCCATTTGGTAAAATGTTTGTTGAGGCAAGCAAGGAGAGAAGGACAGATGGCATAATCCCATAGCTGCATCACATCAGCACATAAATCCATAAAAGTATTCAAATGTCCTGAGAATGTCTTCACACATCTTATATTTATTGCTAATTCATTTTCTGTTTATTGTTAACTTCTTAGGATATAGCCATGTTGGTCTGTAGAATCAGTATGTAGAGAGATCTTGTAGCACCTTTGAGACTCACTGAAAGAAAGAAGTTGGCACCATGAGCTTTTGTAGACTTCAGTCTATTTCATCAGATGCCATTAAATGTATCTGAGGAAGTAGACTGAAGTCTACAAAAGCTAATGCTGCCAACTTTTTATTTCAGTTAGTCTCAAAGGTGCTACAAGATCTCTCTACATTCTTAAGATCTTGTTAGGGAGAAAGACTGGAATATAAATATTTAAAACAACCACAGTTACAAGTAAGCAATCTATTATTCTGACTACTACAATTGCAACTTCTGCCTAGCTGAAAAAGCAAGGAGCATGTAAGTAAATCCACTCCATCTGATATGTACAGTTTATAGGGGTTGCAGAATTCATAATCTCCTGGGTACAGAAATTGTATGTGTGTGTGTGTGTGTGTGTGTGTGTGTAATTTAGTTTTACAGGATACATACAACTAACACCTTACCTGCCTAGTGAAGAGAATGGCTGTGTCAAAGTGCTCGGGGTCCTTGTCGCTGGCTTTGTTGAGGCCTTTCTGCCAAGTGCAGAAGTTGCGTAGCGTCTCAGCAGCATTTGATGACACCTTCAGCCCATCTTCAGCTTCTCCAATCACAACCATTTTGGTCACAACCAAGTTGACAGGGTTCTTTAGACTGGGATGGCGGAAGAACTTGGCCGCTGCTGCCATGATGGTGAGCAAGTACGGCTTAAGGCCCGCACCATGGAAACGTACCATTTCCTCATCAGCTACCACCAAGGTTTCCACATAATGTGGGATGGAAGCAAACCGCTATACAGGACAGAAAGGGGGAAGGGAAAGGTGAGCTTAGGCAATCACAAAGGAACCACATTGCAAGACCCCCAAAAGCTGTATCAAGTGTGGCCAAAGAGTTATATGAGTATCGGACATAATCATGCTGGCTGGGGATGATGGAGTTTTAAATCTAAAGCATCTGGAGGGCAGGAAAACTGATATAAGTCCATTAGATTGCATAGGGTGGATGGCATGTAGCATTTCTTATATACCAAAAGCAATGATGTATATATTAAAAAGTGACCATTCTGGGTTGTGTGGGTTGGTGGGTGGATGGGTGGGTTGGTGGGAGATATAGTTGAAAAATTAAGTTTTCAAATCTGTTTGATAAGGGCTGAAATTACTATACCTGGGGTGGGAATTGTGTAATCATAGACTCATAGAGATGGCTCCACAAGGGTCATCCAGACCAACCCAATTCTGCCATGCAGGAACTCTCAATCAAAGCACCCCCAACAGATGGCCATCTAGCCTCTGTTTAAAAGCCTCCAAAGAAGGAGACCACCATCCTCCGAGACAGCGTCTTCCACTGTCAAACAGCTCTTACTGTCAAGAAGTTCCTCCTAATGTTTAGGTAGAATCTCTTTTCCTGTACAGTAGTTTGAATCCATTGTCCTATTCTCTGGAGCAGCAGAAAACAAGCTTGCTCCATTCTCAAAATGACATCTCTTGAAATATTTAAACTCTAGTCTACATCAGGAATGCGCTAGTCTAGATTAGTTATTCTCAAACTTGGGCCTTCCAGGATTTGGATTACCTTCCCGGAAACCCCAGCCAGCTTAGCCAATGGTTAGAGATTCTGGGAAGCCCAAAACCATCTGGAGGGCCAAAGTTTGAGAACCACTGCTGCAAGTCACTGCAATTCCCCAGTTTTCCATGCATCCAGCTCTGCTTGTAGTTGCCGAACATCTGGATGCGTGAATGATTCCCACCCCTGCTGTGAATGGATTAAGCAAATCAAGTTAACAACATTGAATTGCCTTAGATGTCCCCTTGGTCTACTGCTGACTCAAAGCCTCGGCTTCAATGCAGCATGAGACCCAGCTTTTGGCTTGTGCTAACTAGGGGAAGGGCGAGGATCAAGGTCTCTCTGGACTCTTTCAGATGTGGGAAATTGGAAGTATAATCCAAGGGCAATCCAAACGCAATCCTGGGGTTTCACGTTATTGCGAATTAATTCTTCTCACGCAAATTCGGGCAAAAGGGAAGTCACTCCGAATGCAATCATGGGTTTAACGTTATTGCGAATTTAAGCTTCTCACGCAAATTCGGGCGGGGGGGTTATTTTCGGGTAATGGGAAGTAATTCCAAATGCCTTCCGAACGGAGCAGGGGTTCATGTAAATTCGCTAAACAAGCGAATTTACATGAATCCGCATTGGCTCCATTCGGAATTGGGAGAAATTCCTCCCGTTTGAAAGAGTCCTCTGGCTCTATCTGATGCTGCTTGTGCATTGCAGAAACACTGTCGGAGCTTGAACCAACCAAGCTGTACAGTTGAGGAATTTATCACACAGGGGGAAATCCTGCTCAGAAAAGGGGGTTTAAATCGGGGGGGAAACCTGCAAAAGCGGTTTGATTTTTACACAACATCATTGTTAAAGTGGTGTCAACCTGAAGAGAAAGTAGGCAGAAAGCCACTCCTTTTTTACTTTTGGCTTTTGTCTACTTTCCGTCTACTTGCCATTTGGGTTAACACCACTTGAACAATGATGTTGTGTGAAAATCAACCCACTTTTGCCCGAATTAAACCCTCGTTTCTGTACAAGGGTTTCAGAAAATTCCAAAAGCAAAAAGGCTTTTGTCTACTTTCCCATTTGGGTTACCACCAGTTTAACAATGGCATGTGTGGAAATCAACCCACTTTTGCGGGTTTCTTCCAGCTTTTAAATCCCGTTTTTGCACAGGATTTCCCCCGTGTGATAAACTCTCATGTGTCAAGAATAGTCAGAGGCCATGGCAAACAAGATGTTCTGTTGTGGGCACATGAGGGTTGAAAGTGGCATAACTTCTAGCAGTTACTAGAGTCCCAGCTTGCCCTTTTTGCCCTGACAGCCCTATCACTCCTATACCTAAATATGTAGATTTCCATGGTAGCACTCTGCATATGTTCCTGGGCATTCACTTATTTCATCATATAGTCCAGGCCTGCTGTTTGTTAGTCCTAGAAATAGGACTAACCCCAATAAAATTCACAAGCCAATTCTGTTGACCAATTTTTAAAAAAAAGAATATTCCCCCCTATCATATCAAATATCTCAATGGCTCAAGGGAGTGTCACGAAATACACGAAAACATGTATTTGACCTCTCTGAAATTCAAGCTAAGCATTAGGGGTTCTGGCTAGATTCAGTTTGGTAGTCCACCTTTTCCCAAAAAAAGAGACTATGAGTTCAATCTTGGATGTAAGGATCTGTTTTTGCCATTGTGGAGCAGAAGTTGGGCAACTGTGGCTCTTTTGTCTTGCAAAACAGTGTGTGGACTACAATTCCCATCAGCCAGGGCCAGCATAGCCCTTGCATACCCTCCAACTGTCCTGATTTGGCAGAGATTCCCAAATTAATCCTCTGATGTCCCACTTTCTCGGTTGCTTTTAAAATGTCCTGGTCTCTCCCTCTTCCTTCCCGCTCTGTGCTTAGTTTACTTGAATTGCTGCAAACTGAGATCAAAGAGCAAAAGTAATTTGGATTCCCTTAATTCAGCAGGAGAGAGGAAAGAGAAATGGCCAAAGTCATACCTTTCCAAGTATGTTCTCTGAATTTTTCCCTGCTGCTGATCCCATAATCTTCAGGTAATCCTCTTGGCTGTGATTTCTGGGAGTGGCAGTCCAAAAGTATATACTCATATATAAGTATTTGAGTATATACTCATATATACTTATATGCAAAAGTATATACTCATGCATAAGTCTAGAAATTTAGCTTTAAAAATTGACCCCAAAAAACTGAGTCGACTTATCCACGGGTCAATGTAAGTACTGTATTTTAACTCATATATATGGTGAAAGACAAGAGTTTAATCTTCTCTGGAAGCACTGACCCTCCTTTGTTCTCTCATCCATCCAGCCTTCAGTATGAGCACGATTCGTTGTGCCTGCTGGCATTGTTTTTCTTTGCTTCATCCATTTTAGATCCTTTGTTACATGTCCCTAGGTTTTACCCCTGACTTATCCACGGGTCATATCACAATCCATAATTTTGGCCCCAAAACCTGCCTTTGAGGTCGACTTATAGTCAAGTATATACCGTAATTTTTTGTCTCTGTTGTGTGCCTTCAAGTCATTTCCAACTTATGGTGACCCCTATCGCAGGGTTTTCTTGGCAAGATTTGTTCAGAGGAGGTTTGCCATTGCCTTCCCCTGAGGCTGAGAGAGTGTGACTTGCCCAAAGTCATCCAGGGTTTCATGGCTGAGCAGGGAATCAAACCCTGGTCTCCAGAGCTGTATTCCAACACTCAAATCACTACACTGTGCTGGCTATTTCAAAACAATATTTAATATATAAAAAGAAGATAGAGCAGGAGACCCGTCCTGAATATCTTAAGACTGATTCAGACAGTTCTTCCAAATGGTATGGTTGGGAGGATGGGGTCAACTTTTACATTTTCCAGAACATTTCTTCTGGAGTCTTTAACCCAAATCTCATCCTGCACAAGATATTATTCTAGCCCTCTTGTCACTGCTCTTTTGGTTTTCCATAGAATCCCTCAGACATTTGACTTGCTGCAAAATTTCAGTGGCAACATGACAAGCAGAGGTCAGCTGAGGTTTGCTCAGTTTGCAAGGCTTTGCTAACTCAGGCCAAATCTATTTATCAAGTCCAAATAGTGCAGAGTCTAGAAGTTTACAAGTCAGGCGGGAGTACCATGATCCCAGCATCTGCCACTCAAAGCACAGTGCTCCTTACCCATGGCAGCTTTTATGACTAGTAGTTTCTAATAGTTTTAGCTAGGGATGGGCAAACTATGGCTCTTTGGATGCATGCATTTTCCCAATAAATTCTTTTCAGAAACTTCCAGGGGGTATATTGGGCCATTTTTCTCTTCTTAGGGACTGTTTTAGGCTTGCTGGGGCTTCCCCTCCCTGGAAATGATAGCCCTATTTAAGTGTTTGAAGGGATGTCATATTGAGGATGGAGCAAGCTTGTTTTCTGCTGCTCCAGAGAATAGGAACAATGGATGCAGGCTACAGGAAAAGAGATTCCAGTTCAACATTAGGAGGAACTTCCTGACAGTAAGAGCTGTTTGAAGACTCTGCTGTCTTGGAGATTGGTGGAGTCTCCTTATCTGGAGGTTTTAAAACCGAGGCTGGATGGCCATCTGTCAGGGATGCTTTGATTGAGAGTTCCTGCATGGCAGAATGGGGTTGGACTGGATGGCCCTTGTGGTCTCTTCCAACTCTACGATTCTAGCATTGTATGATTCTGCTGAGCTGAGCCCAGGGCATCTGCCTGCAAATAGCGTCCTGAAGACAGTGTTGCTTCTGAGCAACAAACAAGGGGACCAGAGAGGAAAAGGCAAAGCATTCAGCTATAAAAAGACTCTGGGCCAGCATGTGGTCCTCAATACATATATAAACTCATACACACACACTGTATATACGCAACTATAAGTTGACCTCAAGTATAAGTCAAGGGAGGTTTTGGGGCCAGAATTACGGATTTCAATATGACCCACAGATAAGTCGATGGGGAAAAAAACTTAGCAGCATGTAACAAAGGATGTAAAGGATGAAGCAAAGGATAAATGATGCTAAAGATCTTTAAAAATTTTGACAGACATAACGCTTTGTGCTCACCCTAAAGGCTGGATGGATAGGATCATAGAATCATAGAGTTGGAAGAGACCACAAGGGCAATCCATCCACTCTCATTCAAAGCACCCCTGACAGATGGCCATCCAGCTTCTGTTTAAAGACCTGTTTAAAGACAGTAGAGGGGGTTGATGCTTCTTTTAGGTGCTCCAAGAAGAGATTAAGCTCTCACCTTTCACCAGGGCATGGCTCCTTTTTTGATAAGAGTTAAAGTACAGTACATACATTGACCCATGGAGAGGTCGACCCAGGTTTTTTGGATCAAGTTTTTGATTAAAATTTCTAGACTTATTCGTATATACAGTATTTTAAATATTAAAAAATAAATAAATAAATCTGGAGCTGACACTGTTTCTAGCTCCAAGGAGAAAGGAGACCCATTGGGACCAAACCTCATCCACTAGCAAAGGTAGCTGAGGACAATCTAAGGACCTCCCAAAATCAAAAAAGAGAGGCAGCTAAAATAAGGAGGTTTTCACTTCGAGGGCGAGATCAAGGCCAACATGCAACCAAGCAGCCTATGCAAAGCCGTACTTTGGCCAAACGTATCCACCCACCTCAAGAGAAGGAAGCAGTCACTCTTACCTTTGCTCTCTTCGGAGCTTCTTCCGCCTTGGCGAAGGGTTCACCGCCTGTAGCTGGCACGCTCTCTGGCATCTGGGCTCCCACGCTGCACATTGGTCCATCTGCTTTTTCCAGCACCTTCTTTCTCACCACGTGGGCACCAAGTTCTCCGGCTCTGTTTGGCGCTTCCCCTTCCAAGGGCTGGATGTGGTATTCCGCACCCCGGTACTGCAGCACTCCCCGTAAAAAGACCCCATTGTAATGGACGGCTGCAATCGAGTCTGAGTCTGAGTTCACTGTTCCGGTGAAGTAGACGCCTTGTTCAATTAGGTTGTTCAGCGCTTCCCGAGACCTGCCCAAATATTGGACCATCAAGCCCTCGGCAAAGAAGCTGGGGTCTTTCTCCAAATTTAGCACCAGTTCTTCACCAAACACTTGGAAGGAATAGGAGAGCCGCTCATTCGGGGGACTGCTTCCACCCAAGCTATTGTCAAAGATGCTATCTTTGACGGGATGCGTAGGGAATAAAGTGGCATTTATTCTCTCTGGAAATATTATTTCCTCTTGATACCTGCCAGCGTGTGGCCAGACATCCACTGCAACAACAAGACTGCAGCAGGTGGCGAGCAAAAGGAGAAACATTGGGGGCAAAAATTTTATAAATCAAGTTTGAAGGGGAGGGAAAAACGAAGAAGGATGTGGCAACAAAAAGTGGAGTGGTTTTAGGGGAGAAAGTTCATTTAAGGACAAAGCAAAGCCCCTGAGATAGACAAAAATAATATTAAGAAAGGATACAAAATATAAATGCAGATCACTGACAGCTCTCTTCTCTGTCTTTCAGGGTTTATAGCCACAAAAAAGTGGAATCTTCAGTTAACTTTGCAGGCTTGAGTCTGAAGTTGCTGGTTTCTTTTCTTAAGTTTCTAAGAACTAACAATCAAAATGCTCTTGCCAGAAATATAGGGTGGTTTATTTTTATTTCTTCTCTTGTTGCCAAGTCCTTTTCCCCCCAAGTGACTTTGTCTTCTTTTTCCACACGCTGTTAAAACAAAGAAAAAGCAGGCTTCTGAATCTCAGTGGAAAGGATGAAGTTGACTCTTTTCTCTCCGCTCTTTTTCTTTTGGTCCAATGTTTTTTTCTTTTTCTTTTTAAGAAGCAGAAAGCTATATAAACATGTATATATATATATATCTGAAGGGCTTTTCTTCCTTTGGCGTAAAGGACTGGAGATGAAAAGGCAGTGGTGGAGAAAGGAAGGGAAAAGCCCAAGCAAAATGAATGCAATTCCAATTTGTTTTAATCTTTGTCTAATAATCCTTTGGAACGTTCTGAGTTTATGAGAAAATGTATGTGTGCCTCCAGTCCTTCTCCTTTTAAATAGCTCTTTTTGGCTCCTGCTGATTGGCTGAACAGAGGGATTTTTTTAAAAAAATAGCAATGCCAGTGTTGTCGATGCACAAAGACGCAAGCTAGAAGTTGTGTGATGAACAAAAACGTATGTCCCCCCCCGCCCTTGTTCTTAGTCTTCTAAGGAAGGAGGAGGGAATAAAATGGGAAATGATGATTTAACTGTGGGCTAGGGACCAATTTAACTGGTGGAAGTTGCTGGCAGCGTTGCCAGATTCTGACACAGCACTTTGAAAGACAGAGTTTTAAAAAAACCCCCACAGTGTCTGGATATCCTCTTTTGTAAATTCCCTTCAGCTTTCTCTAACTTTTCAAATGATACCATCACGCACACACGCACATACACTCAGAGAGAGATTGAGTTCACTTTTAATAATATTAATAATAATATTTGGGGAGAACTGTATCAGATAAGAACCAGCAACTGTTTGAAAAGATTATAGTAAAGTAAAAGGATGATAGAATTCAAAGATGTACGAGGGGGTGTCCAAAAGTTTTAATGATCACCTTTTAAAAAATTTGACAGAAAATTTGTTTTGATTTGTAGTTGTTAACTTATCTCTATGTAGTCACTCTCTAGATTTACACATTTTTCCCAGCGTATCTTGCCCTCCGAATACCTGATATTGTAGAAGTCTGCCGATTGCGCCTGACAAGGATTTTACACTATAGTCCCTTCTGGCAGAACCAGTCACAGAAATAAAGGACACAATGAGCTGATTTTCTCAGCAACGTGCACTTAGGGACCAATGACGACACTGACAAAATTTCATCAACATGCCATAATAACTTCCGAGTGATAATTATTACTTTTCGATACCCCCTCGTAAGGCACAATGCTCTCATTCCCCTTCGTAGCTACACCTCTGGTAGAAAGAGTGCCCTGTACTTACCCTTCATTCTCCCTGTTGACTCCAATAGCAGGGAAATTCAATAGAGACCAGTTAGGTCTTAACACATCACATTAATCAAGAAGAAAGAGCAGGTGTCTTGGAAGTTATCCATCAATGGTAGGTGTCTGGCCAGCAGACTGAACAAACAGCACATAGGTCATCCAGTCAATGTCTCAAACGTTTACCAAACTGGGGTTAATTTTGGCATTAAAGAGCAATTAAAGCGCATTTAAAGCATCCTACAGATAAAGCTAGAAATGGCAAGTAATTGCGTGAATGATTATCACACGCAATTGTGCAAATAAAGTTATATCAGGAATGCATTGTCACTGAAATCCCAAAAGTACAAAAAGATGTGCTTCAAGGCTTCTTTGTGACCACTTTCATGGCAGGTTTTGTGCGATGTCATGTGAAATGGTTTTGCGTAATTACATGATTTTTTCTGGGATATTCACGGGATAAACTCCCAATCTCCTTCGTGTGATAAACTCCTGGCGTTGATGAAGCCTTCCATGCCTTTGCACCAGACTAATGGTTTTACAGGGGGAGTTCAATTTCAGCCTTCCCAAGTCTGGCACCCTCCAGGTGCAATAATTCTAATAATACAGTAACATGATAGGCAAGCAGTCTTTAAAGGCCTCTTCTAGAGATCATTCACATGTCTTTTTTTTTCCCCTCAGTGCGACGATGTGAATCATCTCACACATTCCGGGTTTGTTATTCATACTATGGAACTGCATTGATGCTCATCTCTACAAGTTTGGTTGTTCACACATGCAAACATTCAAATAAAAATAGAGTCAATGATGTGAATGCATTTGGAACCCCTTTTTGTAGCATTTTATCCCGTGTCTATTTGGGTCTATTCACACCAGTTATTCACACTACTGGCAATACGGATCTTTTTTAAAAAACTTGGGGAAAACCCAACATTGATTTTGTTTTTTGCAGCCCCCCCTCCCCAATTTAATTGAGTGAATTCGGGAGGTGTGTCAATGCTGGAGATTTAACCCAGATTAACCCTGGGTTATTTTCACAGTGTGAACAACCCTCTAGATGACTTTTGGTGGCCTTGGGGAAAGTCAGCATTGTGTTCATGACTCTTATTCTTCCCAAAAGAGCCTGTCATTTATGATGATGGTGATGATGAAAGTGATGAGGTTCCCTTAGTTTGTACAAGATAAGGGACTCAGACTTCTTCCCCTCCCAGGGGACCAGTTAAAGGCTGACATTTTATGACAGTGTCGCTACCTTCCCAGGCCAAGAAGGACCTTCTGGGAACATGCTGTCCTGCTTTCTGGCAGCCTCCTGGGCTTTCTTCTGGAAAGCTGGGAGAGTGGCCAAGCAGAATATGGCTCAGCAAAGCAAGTTATGCCAGGGGTGAAGGCCTTGGGAAACAGTAGGCTTTCGAAAGAGAGGAAATTAGGTTATGTTTCAGAAACATTTCTCATGGTTTGGCAATGGGCTCTACAATAATACTTCCTTCCGCCTGTGACAGCTCATATCTGTCAATCTGTCTAGTAGTCTAGATATCCTTTCCATTATACACCTGTACACTATATACTACAGTATTCACTTATACACTCATCTAGTTATTTATACAGTGGGCCCTCGGTATGTGCTGGGGTTTGGCTCCAGGATGCACCCGTGGATATCAACATCGGTGGATGCTCAAGTCCCGTTGTCTACAACAGCAGAGTAAAATGGTGTCCCGTATAGAAAATGAAAAAAATCAAGGCTTGCTTTTGGAATTTGTTTTTTAAATATATATATATATATATATATATTCAAGGTGGTTGAATCCATGGATAAAAAAACACGGATATAGAGGACCAACTATATATCCAACTTTTTATATATTTTTTTGCCTGGCAGCCTCCCTCCTACCCTTAACTAGGGATGGAAATGCATTGTTGCTGAAATCCCAAAAGTAAAAAAGATGCGCATTAATGCTTCTTTGTGACCACTTTAATGGCAAGTTTTGTGAGATGTGTGAAATTGTTATGGGTAAATACATAATTTTATCGGGGATATTCATGGGATAAACTCTCGATCTCCTTCGTGTGATAAACTCCATGGAATCATAGAATCATAGGAGCCATCCCTCCTTCCTTCTTTCTCCTCCTCTTTCTCTTTCTCTCTCTCTTTCTCTCTGTAAAACCAAATTGTTGTGAGTGCAGTTTGTTCCACGCTCTTTCCTCCCCACTTTTCACATCTGTTTCCAACCTCTCACCCTCACCAGCCCCCATGTGCCAACGTCTTTGCAGCCAAGAAGTGCTCATATTTCTTTCTTTTTTCCTCCTTTTTTTCCTTTTTTTTTTTTCCTTTTCCAGCCCCTTTTCCATTGGAAGAGTCTATAAGAGTGGGAAAAGTTTATGCTACAAAACAGAGAGTTGATCAGATGCTCACGAACTTGGAAGGAAATTATAGTTAAAAGTAACAGGTAAAATCAAAGATATAGCCATGTTATTCTATAGAATCATTATGTGGCGGGATCATGCAGCACCTTTGAGACTGACTAAGAAAGGAGTTGGCAGGATGAGCTTTCGTAGACGTCAGTCTACTTCTTCAGATGCATTTAGTGGAGTGGAAATTCACATACTAATGGCATATATATCCCTGGTTTCCATTCCACTAAATGTATCTGAATAAGTAGACTGAGGTCTACGAAAGCTCATGCTGCCAACTTTTTTCTTCAGTTAGTCTCAAAGGTGCTACAGGATCTCTCTACATACAGGTAAAATTAAGTTAGATTAAGTTTGCCACTCAGTGAGGGAGTAATGCCGCTCTTTTAGGGGGTGTAATTGTGACTTTTTTAGGTATCTTTGGGCATGCACAGACTACATGGCGAAGAAAGAACATATGGTTCAGACATTGGCTGATGTTACTACCTGGTGTTCTGTTGTGAGTATTGAAGACAAGGTGGACTGTAGGAGGGTCTGTTCGGTACCACCAGCCCTGTAGGAGTACAACATTCAGATTTATTTTTAAAAGAAATTGAAAGTCACAATGTTAGTTACTTTTAAGCAACTGGGGATGAGATTTTAATTGTAACTACAATGGAGATAAATTACATTCAGGGAGGCTTGGGAAGGGCTGTTCGACAGTGGAACACACTCCCTCGGAGGGTGGTGGAGTCTCCTTCCTTGGAGGTTTTTAAGCAGAGGCTGGATGGCCATCTGTCAGGGATGCTTTGATTGGGAGTTCCTGCATGGCAGGGGGTTGGACTGGATGGCCCTTGTGGTCTCTTCCAACTCTAAATTTCTATGATTCTATGATTCTAAGAAAAGGCACTCTTTTGAAGCCATAGAGAATTCTGTTCATTGTAGTCCAAAAAGTAACTTTTCAAAGCGGACTTTTAAAGTAACTTTCCAAGCTGTTTAAATAGGCCAGGAGTATTCTGGAACCTGAAGAAAATTATCCTACCAAGGCAAATGCATCGCCAATGACATCAACACAGTTTGTGTCCAGTTTGATTTCTTGGAAACTGGCTACAAATCTGCCTTCTTATTCTTAGACATGGTCCAACCTATCACCTCAACATCTCTCTCTCTCTTTCTTACACATAGAGCAGTATTTCTGGAGGTTTTGCTTTTTGAGTTTCGCTCACCCACCTCCTTATGAATCAAAGATTTTGTCTCATGATACAATGGTCCCAACCCTTTCACACTGGGCCAAATATCAAAGCAAGAAAAGTAGGGCAGAGATTTTCAGTCATCACTTATTCAGTTTTCAAAAGCAATCTGCCACAACACTAAAGAGGCCACAGAAATATATAGTAGACCACAGAAAATTGGAGTGGCTCAGACTGGGAGGTTTCAGGGTGGCACAGTTGCATACATGGAGGGCAGCCTGGAACAACTGTATGCATACTGTGAATGTGCAGAGGTTGGGTTTCTGAGACCCATGCTTATGCCTAAAATCTAGCCCCAAGCAGTGCAATGTCATTGTCTTGCAAGGAAACAAAGAATGGATGTCATAGAATCACAGAAACATAGAATCACAGAAACATAGAATCACAGAGTTGGAGGAGACTCCAGGACCGTCCAGGCCAACCCCATTCTGCCATGCAGAAACTCACAATCAAAGCATCCCTGACAGGTGGCCAGCCATCCTATGTTTAAAGGCATCCAAAGAAGGAGACTCCACCACTCTCCAAGGGAGCGTCTTCCACTGTTGCACAGCCCTCACTGTCAGGAGGAAATTCCTCCTAATGTCGAGGTGGAATCTCTTTTCCTGCAGCTTGTATCCACTGCTCCAGGTCCTATTCTCTGGAGTAACAGAAAACAAGCTTGCTACCTCCTCAATATGACATTCCTTCAAATATTTAAATAGGGCTATCATATCACCTCTTAATCTTCTCTTCTCCAGGCTAAACATACCCAGCTCCCTAAGTCTTTTCTCATAAGGCATGGTTTCCAGACTTTCATCATTTTAATCACCCTCCTTTGGACACGCGCCAGTTTCTCAACATCCTTTTTGAGTTGTGATGCCCAGAACTGGACTCAGTGTTCTAGGTGGGTCCTGACCAAAGCAGAATAAAGTGGCACCATTATTTATCTTAATATATTCAATCTTTGGCCATTTATTTTGGACTTCAGATCCCAGAAGCCCCAGTCAACTTGGCCAACAGTCAGGAATTAGAGGTGTTGAAGTCCAAAACATCTGGATGACCAAAGGGTAGGAACCACGGATCTAGACAATATATTCAATTGATGCAGTCTAAAATCATATTGGCCTTTTTAGCTGCCACATCACATTATTGACTCATGTTCAACTTGTGGTCGACTTCCTTTCCCAGGAATCGACAATGGGATTTCGGACTGGTTTATGGCTTTAACTTTAGTGTGACAAAAATAATGATTGGATCAGGATATCCCCAGGATGGATAGACAGGGAAGTTTGGCTGGGGACATAACAGGGCAAAGAACAGGCAGAGAGGTTGGCTTTACTGCTTTGGGTGCCAGGAGATCCTTCGCCTGAAGGTGCAAGAGGAAATGCAGATGACTTGGAGGAAGGAAGAAGCAATTGATACACCCAGCTAGATTTGATTGTCCCATTACACACATGCCGGTGTGTTAACAATAGTAGGGGTTGCTCTGTTGGAAGGAAGAGGGAATGGTCATGGAGAGGGGAAAATCATGTAGGCATTTCCATACCTATAGTATTGTGATGGCTTACTTTTCTAAGCTGGATGAATGATGACATTGAAAATATGTGACCTACTTTCCTTGCTTTGATATACTTTGCTTGCTTTGAGAGATAATTTCCTGGGGTATCAAAAAGTTATCTTTTGGTCCCAAGCCTGCCTGAAAGTAATCTGTTACCAAAGAATTGTGATTCATTACAGTTAATATAAAAGGAACAAAAATTGTGACTTTCAACTTCTTTTTTTTAAAAAAAATTCTGAATGCTACACTCCTATAGGGCTGCTGGTACAAAACAGACAGGTTTTGCAAACCCCTCCAACTTTGCTACCCAGGTTCCCTATTTCCATTTCTGTTAACTCTGAATGCCGTGTCTCCATGAACTTCTATTGTGTGTGTTGACTGTACTCTGCATTTTTCCTAAATAAAACCCTATTAATTCGCCCCAAACTTGGAGTTCTCCTCAACAGGTATAAACAGGTGGAAATGATCCTAAAAGTTACCCAGCCTCTTGCAAAAGCTAATTTCCACAACAATTAAAATAATACTGTCATGTTTGATGGGGACCCCTCAAGTCCCCCACCTTTCTTTGGGTAACACTATGATGTGAATAAATTGCATACATTTAGTATATTTGCATATGTTGGTTTACCATGATATCTTTTATATGATATATCCTGTTTTAGGCAGGGGTGAGGGAGCTTTGGCTCTTTGGCTATTTTAACCTACAGTGCCCATCAGCCCAAACAGGCATGAAATATGCAAATATATTAAATGTATGTAATTTGTTTAAATATATTAAATGTATGTAATAAGTTGGGGGTCCCCACCAAATATGACAGTATTACTTTAATTGTTTTGGTGAAATTAGCTATGCAAGAGGTTGGATAATCTTTAGGACCATTTCCACCTGTTTATACTTTTTAAGGAGAACTCCAGTTCTGAGGTAAATTAATAGGGATTTTGGGAAAGGTGTGCAGCTGGAAGCCAATCTGAAAATCCAAAATTTCCTACTCTTGGTTTAGGTCCTTGCAAATTGGAGATTTTTCAGGTAGTGTGGGAATAAGGTGAGTTTTTGGCTTGAAAGAAACATCTTACATGGAGGTTACTATCTGGGCCATATAGTAACCATTATAATGAATGGCTGGATTCAGTTTTCCAGCCAAACTGCCCTTTGTTGGAATCTGCTTTTATTTTAAATTTCATGCTTGTGGTTTTAGATCACACGCCCTAGACAGTTTTATTTTTTCTAGATGATTATGTAAAGCGCTGTGTAAAATTTACAGCACTATATATATAAACTTCAATCATAATAATTCAAAATGAGGCACCCCTGTCCAAGAGCATGGAAAAGTTAGTTATTTAGACTGTGGCTCTCAGAATATCTCTGCCATCATAGTTTCAGAGGACTCTTTCAAACGGGGAGGAATTTCTCCCAACTCCGAATGGAGCCAATGCGGATTTATGTAAATTCGCTTGTTTAGCGAATTTACATGAACCCCTGCTCCGTTCGGAATTACTTCCCATTACCCGAAAATAACCCCCTCCTGCCCGAATTTGCATGCGAAGCTTTAATTCGCAATAAAGTAAAACCCATGATTGCATTCGAATTGGCTTCCCTCTTGCCCGAATTTGCGTGCGAAGAGTTAATTTGCAATAACATAAAACCCATGATTGCATTCGAATTGACCTTAAATTATACTTCCAATTTAGCCTTGTATGAAAGAGTCCAGTGTCTGAATCCTTTACATTGGCAGTTTCAGGGACTGAACCTTGAACTTTTTGTTCAGCCACTGATCCACAATCCTATCCCTTCCCAGTCACCAGCCGTGACACCCCACAACTAACATTTCCTTCTGTCTCTACCAGTTTAGAATGTTTGTTAACATTCTTTGTCATCTTGGAAGTTTATTCCACCTGTGGCTGGGCTTATGGACAGCTCACAGGCCATTTTAATTTGTTAATTGAGACGTGCATCGTCTCCTACGTCTATCTTTATGTATGTGGTTTGTCCCTTCTAGTAGTGACACGGCCACTATGACACACAGATCTCATTGTCTGCCGTTGAGCATTTAGTTGAGGTTTCTGACCTCTGGCCGAAGGAATTCATCATCCTCCATACCACTTTATTGACCTATATTTGGAACAAGGAGAATGGGCATGGAAGAACTGTTTACACTCTCTTTTCTATTGCTTGTTTGACTCAGGAGGGTAATGATGGTGAAATGGAGGAAAGTCAGTGTTGATCACCGAAACAGCTGTGAGGATAAGTACTCTCCATCCGTTTCTGGAACATGACCTTCCTTCCGTCTGCTCCACCACCACAAAACCCATGCTGTGACCATTGCCATTTTTTGCTCCTTACAAAGGCATACAGGAAGCCATGACTCAGCCAACTCACGTTTGGCTGAGTCAAAGGAAAATCTTATAGGGGGACTGAAGTCATAAGAATAGAATAGAAAAAAAGTGAGTGCTATGGAGAAGCACAGAGAAAATCTGTATAAAAGTTGTAGTGCAGTATGTTCTGGGTTCCAAACAACCAGTGATATATGCTTCCTGCCATTCCCTCCCTCTGCTCCCCAGTTTCCATCTCTTTCCCAACAGACATTTAGTAGTATCCTGTGGCCACTGAACACACACAGTTATCACTGGCCTTTTTGGTGTCCATCCCTCCCCAAGGTCTTCCACCCACTCCTCCTCCATGAGTTCAGTAATTCTTTGAAATTTGGAGTTACCATAAGCTTGGCGATTGTCGTGGCATCACTAGGGTTGGTGTCACCCAATGCGGTCACCTATTTGACCTCCTCCAAAACCCACACCAGGTAGAATCCTTAGTCATGTTTTTGTACTGACGTTATTCATTAATTGTAATTCCTGTATATCACTGAATACAACGGGAATAATTGTGACATAAACAACGAGAAACATTAAAATTCTGCAGTTGACCCTAGGTATCCAGAGACTTGCCCTCTGTGGATTTGAGCATCCATGTACAGCAAGCCTGTGTTGTCCCCAATGGAAGCGCATGTATTTGGTCGTGCTGCCATTAGGGACATCTCCCGTTGTCCCCAGTAGTGCCACAGCCACATACATGGGCCACCACTAGTGACAATGGGGTCTCTCCCTAATGGCAGTGTGGCCATATGCATGTGCCGCCATTGAAGTCCTGTTGTCCCTAATGAACATCTGCAAATTTTGGTATCCACGGGGGGGTGGGGGGGGCAGAATGGATCCCCCATGGATACCAAGGGCTGACTGTATCTTTAAATTACAGTATGATATGCACAGCCTAAATCCATTTATATATACATAATTTAATGTGGTTGAAGTGAACATTTGGAGATAAATGATGTTTTTAAAGAAAATTGTAAAATAATAATTTTAATTAATTAATTGATTGATTTATTTTACTTTTTAAGAAACCTCAGGCCTCTCCTTTCTCCTCCCACTGAGCCTCACCCCACTCACTCCATCTCTTTAGCATTTTAAAGGGACACTGGTGAATGCCACAACCCTATTCTGTCCAAAGGCAGATGTTTGGGGAGCAGTGGCGTCACCCCATCTTTGGGTATCTCCTGGTGCAGGCCGTATCCCCTACACTCCTATACTGATAACCTCCCTCTAGAGACTGGTTGATGCCATTTTGGCTACATAACTGGCTGCTAACATCCTGAATATCAGAAATAGAAGGAATGGTGACTTGTTGAGCCTGGAGAAGAGGTTGAGGGGTGATGTGACAGCCTTGTTTAAATATTTGAATGGATGTCATATTGAAGACGGAGCAAGCTAGTTTTCTGCTGCTCCAGAGAACGAGACCTGGAATCATGGATGCAAGCTACTAGAAAAGAGATTCCACCAGTAAGGGCTGTTTGACAGTGGAACACACTGCCTCAGGAGTGTCTTTGGAGGTGTTTAAACAGAGGCTGGATGGCCATCTCTCGAGTATTCTTTGATTGAGAGTTTCTGCATGGCAAAATGGGGTAGGACTGGATGGTCCTTGTGGTCTCTTCCGATTCTAGGATTCTAGGAAGAAAAATAATGCACTGTGTTGAAGAGTTATGGAGAAAGGTGCGTTTTGGCAAGGGATGGGGAGAGGCAGTATTCCAAAGGAGTTCTGGGAAGGAAGCCATAGCACCAAGTAACTGGTGCATCATCTTAACAGGATGAAACCACCTTTCCTTTTATCTGGTTATGTGAAGAATGATTCCTGAGGGAGGAAACTGATGGACTTAATTGTTTCAGGAAATATTAATATTCCAGTCCAAGCCCTTCCTCAATCTGCTTTGGCAATTTGCAGTCTAACTGCATGGAAATTGGCTATCAGAGGTGGGGCTGGAAAATTATGAGGGTCGTCATATTTCAGCCAAAACTGGGAGGTTAAAAAAGAGAGACTACACATTTCCTCGAAGGGGAGGAAGGGATATTTGTTGCCTAACCAAAGTGCTTTGCCATAACAAGAAGAATAAGATAAAAGGAAAATTTATGGGGCAGAGGAATGTGTTTTGGTAATTTAGACATGGGAAAATTGATGGGTAAAATTGTGTTTTACAGTATTGTGCAGCCTGACATGTAGGTCAGCATGCTAGAAAGAATATCAGTCAAGTCATAGTTTATTATGGTCCATAGACCCAAAATTTAAGCATACAATCAAAATATACAAGTCATCGAATTCCCCAAAATAAAATTACCCAAACTAAAACAAGAATCACGGACGTTGCTCAGCTCTCACTCCCTTTGTAGCTGCCTCAGAGAGAAATTCGGCAACTACATGAGTGACATTCGGGCATTATATCTTCCAGCAAGAATTTTACATTTAAAAGGTCTGATCTTCCTTTCATCTTACTTAATAATGATTAGATTTTGGCTTGTTGAATCAGATTATAAAGACTACAGTGCAATAAAATATGTATCATAGACTCTACTTCCAATTTATTACCTGCTTATCTTCTTTCGGCATAAGGAACACTGGCAAATCTGCCACCAAATAGTTCTATGGAATATACATTGCACCTTGCCTTAAAGAAAAAAATGATACTTGCCCAGAGACAGGTTTACCAAATAATTGGCCATATGGAAAGGGCCCTCACAATGTATGTGCATCATACCGGGGGAACAAGAGACATAAGAAAGTTTTAGTTCCTGGTCCAAGTGCATAGCAAAGAAAGCTGCATTTATTGGCCTCTCCTCATCCCTTTTTTCACATCTAGGCTCGGATATTGCCCCTAAGTCTGTTAAACTAAGACTACTGGAGATAGCTCTCTGTGAATTGTGTTCATGTTCTTATGTCTAGAAGGAATATGACGCTAATGTTCTTCTCTTCCTAATAACTGCAACAATAGTTGCAAAAAGAATTGCAGCAAAAGGTGCATGCAATGTACAAGCGGAACATATGACTGAAATATATGACACAAAGACTAAAATTGTGTTGGTTAATCCTAATAAGAGTAGGCCCATTCAATTAATTGTTGAGTAGTTAGTCAACATATGGGTAAATTCCATTGACCCAATAGGTGTTAAGACATTTTGGCTAAAGCTTGGAGAAAGTTACTCTCTCTTTTTTTTCTTATTTTGACTGTCAGAATCTTCTATCCAGCTTGACCATGACCACATATATGGTTAGCTTGCACATTGTACTTGGGTGATTGCCCCAGATCAGTCTATCAAAAAAAAAATTACATTAAATGGTTGCCAATGTTTTGTTTTGGTATAAAATTCTTGTCCATGAAGTGGTTGCCTATTTTTGTTTTTAAATAGTAGAGAGCTGGGTATGTTTAGCCTGGAGAAGAGAAGGTGATATAATGGCCCTGTTTAAATATCTACGGGGTGTCATATCAAAGATAAAGTGAGCTTGTTTTCTGCTGCTCCAGAGAACAGGACACTGAACAATGGATGGAAGCTACATGAAAAGAGATTCCACCTCAAAATTAGGAGGACCTTCCTAAGAGCTATTTGACAGTGGAACACACTCCTTTTGTGTGTGGTGGAGTCTCTTTCCTTGGAGGCTGTTTTTAAACAGAGGCTGGGTGGCCATCTGTCAGGGGTGCTTTGATTGTGAGTTGCTGCATGGCAAGTGGTTGAACTGGATGGCCCTTGTGGTTTCTTCCAGCTCTATGATTCTATGATTCTAACATTGTAGCATGACTGATTGTGGGGAAAATGTCCACAATGGCTAAGATTTAGGAAATCATTGTGACATTCAGATTATTCAAAGATAACTTCCTTGCATTAGATAGCAGGCATCTGTATTTCACTCAATTCTGCAGGGTTTTTTAAAAAAAAGTTTCCCCCTTCAATAGCAATAGCAACAGCATGTCTATTTCTCTACTGCTTCTCAGTGAACTCATTGCTCTCTAAGCAGTTTGCAACCTGTAAGCCAATTGCCCCCAACAAACTGGAGACTCATTTTGCAAACCACCAAAAGGATGGAAGACTGAGTCAACTTTGGATCCCGGGGATCAAACTCACAACCTTGTGGCTGCGGTACCAGCATTTTAACCTCTGCACCACCCCTGTCCTTGAGAACCAGTGTTTTGAGTGTTGGACTACAACTCTGGAGACTAGGATTTGATTCCTAGTGGTCATAAAAGCCACTGGGTGACCCTGGGCAAGTCACACACTCTCAGCCTCAGAGGAAAGCTCCTCTGAACAAATCTTGCCAAGAAAAACACAACAAATTACAATGTTCAGAATTCCATAGCATTGAACCACAGCAATTAAAGTGGGATTGAACCAGATTATTTCTGCAGTGGGGATGAAACCTTATATTTACAACCCATCACATGCTTAATGATAAAATGAAATTTGTCTTCCCCTGACCTGACCGGGCTGCCTGGCTGTGGAGAACAAGGGCCATGAGTTAAAGACAAGCAATGGGATGGTGGGGATGGAGGATGTCTAGAGGAGACATCTCTAAATCATGAATGAGGACATGAAAAGCAAGCATCAGGCATCTCAAGAAGAAAACAAAGGCGGTGACGGGATCTCATAACAAAAAGCCAACGGTGCCTGCCTGTGAAGCCTGCTACTGAGCAACAGGAAAGCAAAGACTCTCCCAGACAAAGGGTTGCTCAGTACATTTTTGGCAACAGAAATGATGCCACGCTATTCAAGCCAACTAGAATTCGCCGGACTGTAAATTTCAGCATTGTTCCCACTTGATAAAGGCTTGGAAGACTTTCTGTAAAACAATATATACAGTGGGCCTTTGGTATCCACTGGGGTTTGGTTCCAGGACCTCCCGTGGATACCAAAATCCATGCACGCTCAAGTCCCACTATATACAATGGGGTACTCCCTTATATAAAATAGCAAAATTACGGCTTGCTTTTTGGAACTGATGTGTTTTTCTGGAATATTTTCAAACCGAGGAATTAGTGAAGAACGTCAAGGAGAAAAATGCCAAGGCAGGAGTAATGTTGAACATTAAGAAAACAAAAATAATGACCATGGAAGAGCTATATGAACTTATCCTAGACAATGAGGTACAAACAAATGATATGGGAACAGTAAACACAGGCATGGGATATGGGTTGATATTATTCTAGGTAGATATTCCCATTTACGACGATGTTTGGTCATTTGAATGTTCAATAGTTAGTTATTATGGGGTCGGGGCAGCAGTTGAGACATAAGGATTCCAAAACACAGAACTATCATATAGGCCCTTATCGTTCCAAAAAGGCAAAATCCTCAAGAAACCAAATCCCAAAACCTGTATCATGGCCTATGATATTCCCTGCCAGATCCATACTGCCTGCAAAACTATGCCATCTGGGACAAACATACCAGGAAAGGAAATAATATTAATTCTTTCTTTGTGATGCTTTCTCACAGCAAATGTACTCATTTGTAATGCATGCCCCTGTAACCCACTTTTCCTTGTGATTGTTGTTGTGTGCCTTGAAATTGTTTCCGACTTATGTTGACCCTAAGTTGGACCTAACATGGGGTTTTCTTGGCAGGTTTCTTCAGAGGAGCTTATTATACGACGGAATTTGGGGGTATAATGCAATGGCAATCCGAATGCAATCATGGGGTTTCACGTAATTGCGTACAACTGTATCTCACACAATTTCGGGCAAAAGGGAAGTCATTCAGAAGGCAATCATAGGTTTTACGTTTATGTGTATAAGAGTATCTCATGCAATTTCAGGCAATGAGGGGGGGGTGATTTTCAGGAAATGGGAAGTCATTCTGAAAACATTCCGAATGCAATTGAATTTCACGTGAATTCACTAAACTAGTGAATTTAGGTGAATTCGAATTGGCTCAATTTGAAATTGGGAGAAATTCCTCCCGTGTGATAAACTCCAAAGGGGGTTTGCCATTGCCATCACCTGAGGCTGAGAAAGTGTGACTTGCATAAGGTCACCCAGTAGGTTTACATGGCCAAGCCAGGATTCGAAACCAGAGTCATAGTCCAACGCTCAAACCACTGCACCACACCGATCAAACACTCTTTAGTATAAGATCGTAGGCAGAGACACATATTTCTTCTGACCCTGCTGATTCATGATCTGTGATCCTGGGTCATGCAATCTTTCTGTTTAGACAGCATTTAAAAATAAGTGTGTGGCAGTTTATGAGTGCTTTTGCTCACAGCACAGATTGTAACAGAGGCCAGAGATGGACAGAAGGATGGGTTCTGTACAGCTGCCAGCCATTTAAAACCGTTTGCCACGTGTGCAGAAAACAAAAAAGTGAAGAAAAATTCAAGCAAGACCACTCTTTTTTTTTTTTTTTAACATGCATGTAGTTATTCTTTCCCTACTTCTCTCTGCGGTTAGAAATGCCTGTGGAATGGGAGGCGGTGCAGTAACTTAAAACCTCAGTTGAACATGCAGAAATACAGTTGAGGCATCCAAAGAAAAGGAGCAAGCAAAGGTCCCAAGGGAGTGCTAACACAGCAAATAGTACTAAAGGCAGGCCGCAAAATGGGGAGGCCCTTTGCAATGTTTAGCCAGGGATATTTGCTATGAGAAAGAAAGCACTGGCTGCAGAGAGACCTGGGCGGCATCTGCACTGCAGAAGTAATCTGGTTTGACTCCACCCTGGGGCCACAACAAACAACAGTTTCCAGAATTACACAGCATTGAGCCAGGGCAGCTAAAAGGGGTGCCAAACTGGATTATTTCTACAGTATGGATATAAGCATATTGCTTCCTTTCCTAATATGCTCACCCATAGTTTTCCTGGCACTGTAAGCATGGCAGCAAATATCATAGGGTGACTTGGGAATCTGATTTCTTTTTGCCCTTTTGCAATGATAAAAAAGCAAGCTTCAAGTATTGCATGCTTGGAGAGGTCGGCAATAGGTGTTGCCACATTTTCCCTACATAAAATGTAAAATATAACAGAGGGTTTATCACACTAGAGGGCAAACAGGATTTAAACAGGAATTAAACAGGAAATGCCTTATGTTTAACATAGGGCATTTAACATGCCTTATGTTTAACATAGGGCATTTCCTGTTTAATCCCTGTTTAATTCCTGTTTAAATCCTGTTTGCCCTCTAGTGTGATAAAACGATCCAGGATATTTCGCTGCTTTAGGTGGAGTAGTGCAGCACTCGTCCAGGTTCAGGGTGACCAGATGCCCTCCTTTCCCAGGACCTGTCCTCCATTTCAAACTTCTGTCCAGGAGGAATTCTAACATGTCCTCCATTTTAAGAAAGAAAGATAGATAGATAGATGATAGATAGATAGATATCCCAACCCACCATGTTATTTTGGAATAGGCTGCAGAGACTCCCACAAGAACTCCCATATCCCTACTGGAATACAATAAATAATCAAGGATGTGTGTGCACTATATAATTATATCAGTTTCATCCCACTTTAATTATCCTGGATCCATTTTAAATTATTCTGGGATCTGTAGTTTGGGGAAGTATTAAGACTTATGTGCTAGATAGCTCTAGTCTGTCCGCCTACCCCCCCCCCCCCCCATTCCCTAAACTACAGTTCAGGCGCTGTAAGTACCAATCTAAAATATACCATTTAACTGATTTAATCTTCAATTCTTGGTATTTTGGAAACCATAGGTCTGGAAATCTGATCAGCATCCTCCAGCAAATGACACCAAAGTACCCCACCAAACTACAAATTCTATTATTCCTTAGGATGGAATCAGGAGAATCAAATGGTACAAAATCTATACAACTGGCAGCAGATACAGTTGGCTTCCCTTTCATGAATTATTCTAAATAGCAGTTCGCTTCCACTTCACTCCACAGAGTCAGGTCTTATAGGACCTAGAAAAGAACAAAAATCTTTCTTTAATTTAAAAACATAATGATGCCATTCTTCTTAGGACAAAGACATTCCTTAGGGTATCAGAATTGCTGAAGCAAAAACCAAGCAATCCTTAACTCCCACTGCAAAGGAGCAAACTGGAAAGTGGAGCTTTGCAGTGTGTTTGGCCCAAATTGCTTTCTTCCCTTTTGCTCTCAGAAAATGTTCCCAGAGTTTGGATGTTAACATTTCCAGCTTGGCAAACACAGAGCCCAGGGACTGAAATGCAAGCTCCCCATTCACATCTCACCAAGCCAAGGCTTAACTGTTTTTCCATCTGCACTGCTGGAAGGATGCATGAGTGTTGAACTACGATTCTGGAAGCCAGGGTTTGATTCCCAGCTTGGCCATGACCCTGGGGCAAGTTGCATGCTCTCAGCCTCAAGGGAGGGCAATGTGAACCTCCAACTCTTGCCAAGAAAACCCCATGATAAGTTCACCTTGGTGTTGCTGTAAGTCAGAAATGAAGGCACACAGCAACAAGAAAGAGAGAGCATAGCTGAGCCACCATGAGATGGTTAGACAGAGGAGTTTCTCATACGACGGAATTTGGGGGTATAATGCAATGGCTATCCGAACGCAATCATGGGGTCTCACGTTATTGCGAATGAGTGTATCTCACACAATTTCGGGCAATGGGAAGTCATTCCGAACGCAATCATGGGGTTTCACGTAATTGCGTATTATAATATCTCACGCAATTTGGGACAATGGGGAGTCAGTTTTGGGAAATGGGAAGTCATTCTGAATGCATTCCAAACGCAATCAGATTTCGCGTAAATTCACTAAACTAGCAAATTCACGTAATTGCAAATTGGCTCCATTTGCAATTGAGAGAAATTCCTCCCATGTGATAAACTCCAAAGCCTGGGGACAGCAAAGTTAATATACCATCCCACCAGAGCTAGGAGGAAATACTTTTTTGGAACCATAATCCAACTAGTAGACTCTCCAAACTCTATGTACAACTGTAAAGCTCACTTGCATCAGTCTACAACTGCAGCTTGTAAGTATTTGGTGAGGCATGCTTAGCCTTTCTCTCTCTCCAATTAAAAAAAAAATCCATCACATTTTTATGATAAGTCACTAAGGAGTTTATCATATGAAGGAGATTGGCAGTTTATCCCATGAATATCCAGTAAAAAATCACCTAATTATGCAAAACAATTTCACACAATGTCGCACAAAACCTGCCATTAAAGGAGTCACAAAGAAACATTAACGCGTATCTTTTTACTTTCAGGATTTCAGCGACATTGCATTTTCGATAATCATTCATGCAATTACTGGACATTTTTGCTTTATTTTCGGGATGCTTTAAATGCGCTTTAATCTTTCTTTAATGCTGAAATTAGCCCCAGCGTGATAAACTCCTAAGATATAACTTCATTTCTTTGACAATGTCACTGAAACTTTCATTACTCTTCTAGTTAGAACAGTCACGAAATGGTGGAGGAGCATGTCCCATTATGAGTATTGAGGCAATGGCAACAAAGACTGGAGGAGAATGACATTTCGACCACAGATTTTTTAGGACTTGGAGGCGTCCAGGTTTTTGAAAGCAAGAGTGGTTTGATACAATGACTGCTGTTTCCCTTGACTGCCCTTCTCTCTCTTATTTCCCTGGTATTTGATTCCACATTGCAACCTCCCTGGGGCAGAATACTGTGTTTGAAAAACACCATGGACAACAGGGATGGATACCCATCACTGTACAGTCCAAGGGCTACATATAGAATCATGGAATCACAGAGTTGGAAGAGACCTCAAGGGCCATCCAGTCCAACCTCCTGCCATGCAGGAACTCACAATCAAAGCATCCCTTACAGATGGCCATCAAGCCTCTGTTTAAAGACCTCCAAAGAAAGAGATTCCACCACACGCCGAGGGAGTATCTTCCACTGTTGAACAGCTCTAACTGTCAGAAAGTTCCTCCTAATATTGAGGTGGAATCTCTTTTCCTGGAGCTTGCATCCATTGTTCCAGGTGCTGTTCTCTGGAGCAGCAGAAAACAAGCTTGCTCCATTCTCAGTATGACATCCCCTCAAATACTTAAACAAGGCTATCATATCACCTCTTAACCATCTCTTCTCCAGGCTAAATATACCCAGGTCCATAAGTCTCTCCTCATTGGACTTTATGGTTTCCAGACCTTTCACCGTTTTGCTCACCCTCTTCTGGACATGTTTCCATTTGTCAACATCCTTTTTGAATTGTGGTGCCCAGAATTGGACACAGTATTCCAGGTGAGGCCTGTCAAAGCAGAATAGAGTGACACTATTACTTCCCTTGATATGGACAGTATACATCTATTGATGCAGTCTAGAATCACATTGGCCTTTTAAGCTGCTGCATCACACTGCTGGCGCATGTTCAATTTGTGGTTTGTGAAGTTGAAGGCCTCCATTTGTGGCTTTTTGGGGCTATGCGGCCATGTTCTAGAAGAGTTTATTCCTGACATTTCACCAGCATCTGTGGTTGGCATCTTCAGAGAATGAAGATGCCAGTCACAGTTGCTGGCAAAACATCAGGAATAAACTCTTGTAGGACATGGCCACATAGCCCGAAAATCCCACAAAAAATGTGTGGTTTATTAGGACTCTTAGATCCCTTTCACATGTACTCTTGTCAAGCCAAGTGTCCATCATCCATTTTTTCTGCCTAAGTGCCGTAACTTACATTTCTCCATGTTGAAATTCAGTTTGTTAGTTTGGCCCAGCTTTCCAAATCGGTTAAGGCCATTTCACAGGCTTCACTTTGATTTGGTTACAAATTTAAAGATACCTTCCCGTCTCCAACCATATTTGCCCAGGCTGCCTGGCATCACATAACTTTCAGTCATTTTCCCATTCCCCTGAGAAAGTTAGAATGAAAAGAAACCTCCCCCAAATATTTGCAGATTTTAGTGCCAGAAAACAATCTTCCCTTTGCAGCACTATGAAGTGTCATTCCCCAACAACAAAAGTTATACACACTAAAACTTCCAAACTACCATATTAACCAATATAACAAATTAACATTATACATACATACAATTTATGACAGATTTGGTTAGATTCTGACACCTCTCCAGGAAGTTTCCAAGAAGCGGCAGCCTTTGAAATATGTTGCAGGCCCCCCCCCCCCCCGGTACAATTTAACTCTCTCCATGAAAAAACCAGCAGTGAAGCTCCAGCCATCTCTGTTTTTTTCTTGATAGCATTTAAGCAATTTTGGCAATTCATGTGGCACCTTATACCCCTCTCAGGTTTTATTCATACTGTGAAAATAATCCAGGATGAATCTGGGTTAAACCTCCATTGTTCACACATATCCTGAATGCGCTCAGTTAAGTTTTGGGGGGGAGCTGCCAAAAGATCCATTCACGATAATCGATATCAGGTTTTCCCCTGGGTTTTTAAAATCCTTATCGTCAGTAGTGTGAATTACCAGTGCGAATAGACCTGGGATAAAATGCTGTGTACCAAAAAGGGGTTCTGAATGCATTCACATCATTGGCTCCATTCAAATGTTTGCACGTGTGAGCAAGCGACCTTGCAGACCTGTGAATCAATGCAATTCCATAGTGTGAATAATAAATCCGGAATGCATGAGTGAGATGATTCACATGATTGCACATAAAAAAACCACAAAGTGTGAATGACCCCACAGACTATGAAGCCCAGAGAAGAAAGGTGGAAGGTTTAGGGATGCAGATGGTATTCTTGCCAATTCTATTTGTGAAAGATACAGAGGCCCACACAAGGACAGGAAGATACTGCATAGCTAGATCAGCTGAAACTAATAAAGTACAAAAAGTGATTTTTATTTATGGTTGTGAAAGCTGTACAGTGAAGAAAGGGGACAGGAAGATGCCTTGGATCCCATGTTGGGAGAAAGGTGGGATATAGAGGTTTATCACATGGGAGGGAATCAGCCAAATCCCGTGCAGAAACTAGATTTAAATCCACAAAAGCAAGATCGTTTTTAGATGCCTTGAGCATTAATCTGAAATCAACCCGCACAGAAAATGGACAAATACTGCAAAAGGGAGGTTTATTTTTCAGACACACCGGGGGCACTGAGCATTAATCCAACATTAGTGGTCTCTTCCAACTCCACAATTCTGTGATTCTATAATTAATATGAGCCACTTTTTACTTTCCAGATTTTCCCGAAAGTAAAAAGTGGCCGATTTTGTCCACTTTCTGTGCGGGTTAATGTTGGATTAATGTTCAATGTCCCCGGTGTGTCTGAAAACCATCCTGCTTTTGTGGGATATTCCCAGAATTTAAATCCAGTTTCTGCATGGGATTTGGGCACTTAGCCTCCTGTGTGATAAACTCCATAAGTGCAATCAATCAATCAATCAATCAATCAGAAAATCCACTCATCTGAAATCTGATGCTGGGTGAGAGTTCTGCTGATACTAGAAAGTATTCTGACTGCTAAAAGGACAAAGGAACTGGTCTTAAAGCAAATTAAGCCAAGCCTCTCACTAGAACCAAAGATGACTAAAGTCATCTCACTAGAACCAAAGATGACTATTATGATATGATGTGTCTCACTGGAAAATATGATAAAGCTTAGTAAAGGCAGTAAGGGAAAAAAGGGAGGCGGCACTAAAACTTGATGTATTCAGTCAAGGAAGCTAAGGCCCTTGGTTTGCAGGACCTGAGCAGATCAGTTTATGGCTGTGGATCTTTGAGGTCTCATGTATAGGTCACCATATGTCAAAGCTGACTTGATGGCAAATGGACAACAAAAAATGATAGTCTAGGTGCTGTGTGTAAAAGCCTTCTAAACAACCATCAAAAATTGAATCAATTCTACAAAACAGGAAAGCAAAATTGTTGCATAAATTAAGGAAAGAATTGGGGGGGGGGGCAATTCATTACAAATTACAGAAAGAAAATATGGTGAGAAAATCCCACTTTTCTAGAAGGCCACAGGAGAACTATTTCCTTCTGGAGCGCTGTAAGGTTAGATTCCAAACTTTTTGATCTTATACCCCTTCTGCATCTAGTTAGATGATAATATTAATAACTTTATAACCACGTGTCAATGGAGGAGATAGTAAGTACTGCCAGCTGCAATCCTGTTGGAATCCTATTGCATACATAAATTCATCTACAGAAGCAGATGGACATTTCTCTCTGATGCTGAACATCCATATTGAATACAAGGCTCCAAAAGTGAAGTTGCACACTTGGTGGGGCCATTGTTCATGGAGATTTGCATGTTCGTGCAATGTACCCGTGTTTGGCAATGTTGCAATTCAGTGCAAAGGTTGCATAACATAACCAATCTGTTAACTTAGTAGTAGGGAGAGGAGCGTGTGAAATTTTGCTCTTCCTAAACTCAGTACATACATTTCAGGGTACCTCCTCAGCATAAAATGGCAGTTTTTTCTTCTTCATTAATAACATTTGCCCATTGGTTGCCTGGTCATATGTTTTGACTACACTGTGATGTGGCTTAGCCACACATGTCCAGTTTTCATCTGGAAATGTTGGAGTGTATGATTTCTGGCCACTGACAAACAAACATGTGAATGCAAGAAGATGCATTCTCCTATTAACCATCCTCATTGCCATTTCAACACTCCCAGTGGCACATGAGATAATGCTTGGATGATGTGAAAGCCTGCTCCACCTTTCGAATCAACATGGAGTTGACAATACGAAAGCATTTCAAACCCCTTTTTGGGCATACAGGGTTTTATCCCAGGTCTATTCACATTAGTTATTCACACACAATGCAGACTTTTTTTTTTTTAAGGTAAAGATAGTCCCTTGAAATGACTGTCTAGTTGTAGCTGACTGTAGGGAGCAATGCTCATCTCCATTTCTAAGCCAAAGAGCCAGTGTTGTCCGAAGATGTCTCCAGTGGTCACATGGCCAGCATGACTGCACCAAATGCTGTTATCTTCCCACTGAAGAGGTACCTATTTATCTACTTACACATTTACATGTTTTGAACTGCTAGGTTGGCAGAAGCTGGCACAAGGGATAGGAGCTCACCCCATCATGCGGAACTTAGGCCTCAAACTGCCAACCTTCCAATTTTCCGATCATCAGAAATTGCATCTTAACCACTAAGCCACTGCATCCCTATCTTTTTTAAAAACTCGGGGGGAAACCTGATATCAATTATCCCGGATTAAGGTTTTTTTTGGAAGCCCCCCACAACTTAATCAAGTGCATTTGGGATGTTTGTGAGCAGTGGAGATTTAACCTGGATTAATCCTGGATTCTTTTTGCAGCGCTCAAACTGCGAAAACATTCCGCAGGGATGTTTTAGCAGTAGATTCCAGAATCAGAGATGGCCCTGAGGAGTGGAATAAATGCCCCTAGGGACAGTTTTCTGTTGCCTGCTGATAACAGATGTTTTCTTTCTTCCCTTGCTATAACATTCTCTCTACCCCTCTTGCACAGTCTCTGGCGGCAGCAGCCATGCAGATTAAGGGACCCCTGGGTTAGCGCCAGAGAGGGCCTGCGTAGCTCAGAGCGGCTGTGACGTCTCCCAAGCTTCAGCCAAGCTGTACACTCTAGATTCTGGGAAGGAGGTTGCAAAGAAACATTTTTTCTTCTTCTTCTGGATCATAGCCCTGGGAAAACAAGGGAAAGAACAAAGTTGGCTTGGGGAACTTGCTTTCCCACCAGAGTACCATGTAAACCGGGTGAGTCCCATGTCTATGGTCTCTTTCCACGTCCTTCCAATGTGCAAGATCACAGTAAGTTGTGTGTGTACATGGGAGATTCCCTGACATTGCAACCCTTCTGACAAAATCACTTTCTTTTTGATGTTTCTGACTCAAAATCATTCTGACTTTTCCTGTCTCCAAAGCTCTGCCATCTGGCCAGTTAGTAGGAGCAAAGACAATTGTCAGAAGATTGAAGACATATCTGAGAAAGACATTAACCCTGTCGGCTTGCACAGATTTTAAGATCATCCTTAGTGTCCCTTCTTTTTAACTTCCTCCACCTTCCAAAGCAAGGCTTGTAGATGATGGGCGTGTAGTCCATCAGAAATGGAGGGGGTTTGTTTGGAAAAAGGTCCATTAGACAAAGAAGTCACACAAAATCGACAGGGAAATAGCTACTGATAGCCAATTAGAAATAATTATTCCTCCTTCTTCTTTTGTTTTCTTTTTCTTTTTTCAGTTTATTTAACCGCTTACTTATTTAAAACATTATTGAGCCCTTTTGGATTTCAGGAAAGTGTACAGGGAATAATAATGGCAGAGTTGAAACAATAATGACTAAAATATGTTTTAAAAATTAACTCACTACAGATTAAAAAATGGTACCTAAAACAAAAACATTTTTCTTTTTGGTGCCAAGAAGATAATAAAGTGGATGCTGTACATTTCTTCTTCTCCCCCCCCCCTTTTTTTATTGTCCCTTTCTTCAAAAAAGGCAAAAAAGAAGGCCCAGGAAACTATAGGCCAGTCGGACCAATACTAATTCCTTTTGCTGTCCATAGGTCTTCTTTATGGTATTTTTGTGCAGTCTTGAGATATTGTTGAGGTAGCCAGATAAATTGTTGATAATGTTAAATAATTTTAAGCGAATATTCTGTTAAAACTGTTGCTATTTAAAATCAGCAAAAGTTAAGAATATAGGAATAGCAATTTCTACCAGCAATAATCACAGCTTATTTAACGGGGGCAATCTAAACTAGAGTCATCATTGTGGTTTGCAGTTCTCAGTTGGTAAACGTGGCCTTTTTTGCTTTTCAGAATAAAGTAACCCTAATTCAGAAGAAAGACCTGGCAAAACCTTCTCTGCATATATTCTTGCCTTATGAAACCCTACGAAATTCAGTAAATATTTCAGTAGATAAAAGACATTCGAATTGGAAATCTGACAGGTATGTGACATGTAACTTTGCTGTGACTTTTTATTAATAAATAAAGAGGAGAAACCCCTTAAGAAATGCATGAGATTGCCATAAATTAACAGCTGACCTCAAAGTACATATGTACAACTCAAGATTTGTGAACTGGAAAGTGACAAGAGTTTGAAGAGGCATCTATTATGGCAGCACAAGTCTGATGAGGCAGCAGAAACAGAGAAAGAAGTATACAGAATTAAGACAGATTAATTAAATGATAGTATAATAAATAAGAGTCCATATCCTATTTCTACTCCCAACTGGAGTAGATCATTAAAGCAAATGAATTTGTCTACATGTCGACTTCAGGAACTGATCCAATAGATCTACCCTACTTAGGACTATGCAATGAGAACCATGCACTCATAGATTCATAGATTTTTGTTGTTGTTGTTGTTAACGGCCTTCGTGTCGATCTCAACCCATGAATGAGACATCTCCAGGCCCTGCTGTCCTCTACTGCTTTGCCCAGCTCCTGCAAACTCATATTCGTAGTCTCAGTTCATCCATCTAGCATGTGGCCTTCCTCTCCTTCTGCTTCCCTCCAACTTTCCAAACATTATTGTCTTTTCCAACGATTCGTGCCTTCTCATTATGTAAATAAATTTATTATTACGACATACAGCCAGCATAAAATAATAAAATGGTTACAAAAATTACCCTTTTGTACCTACAGAACAACGGGTGGAAGCTACAGGAAAAGAGATTCAACCTCAACATTAGGACAGTAAGAGCTGATAGTAAGAGCTGGCTTCTTGACAGTAAGAGCTGTTCGACAGTGGAACACACTCCCTTGGCATATGGTGGAGTCTCCTTCTTTAAACAGAGACTGGATGGCCATCTGTCAGGTTGCTTTGGTTGTGAGTTCCTGCATGGCAGAATGGGTTTGGACTGGATTGGCCTTGAGGTCTCTTCCAACTCTATGATTCTAAGCAATTTGCTACTGTAAGCAGGCACCAATCTCTGATTGGAAGGGCCTGGAACCCATGTCTTATGAGGAAAGACTTAAGGAGCTAGCCTGGAAAAGAGATGGTTAAGGGGTGATATGATAGCCCTGTTTAAATATATGAAGGGATGTCATATTGAGGAGGGAGCAAGCTTGTTTTCTGGTGCTCCAGAGAATAGGACAGAGCAATGAATGGAAGCTGTCGGAAAAGGGATTCCACCTCAACATTAGGAGGAACTTCTTGATAGTAAGGGCTGTTTGACAGTGGAACACACTCCCTTGGAGACTGGTGGAGTCTCCTTCTTTGGAGGTCTTTAAGCAGAGGCTGGATGGCCATCTGTCAGGGATGCTTTGATTGGGAGTTCCTGAATGGCAGGGGGTTGGACCATCTCTTTTCTAACTCTATGATTCTATGATTCTAACATTGCAGGCCACGTTGGATGGTAGAGACACCAGCTTCCCTTACCAAGTAAGTCACAAAAGGTTTAACTGGATTAAAGATTCAAAAGCCCTTCCTTTCCAGATGGAACTTACTTACAAGTCTTGATCCTGTTTAGTTTGCAGTGTGGTGAATTGCAGCTGGGAGGAAAACACTGTGGTCCTCTTTGAAGTGTCCTGCTTGGGACCTGGCATACATCTCTTGGGCTTTCTAGATTGGCAGAAAAGTGTGACATGAAGTTGCCTTTTCCTTAATGCTTAGCAGCTGCACCACAGCCTTTAGATGGAGCTGCGCTGTTCCGCAGTTTTTAAAAAAGAAGCTGGGAAAACCAGCACCTTTTTAAAGGCGCTTCTTCTCCCCTAAAATGCAAAAAAAGCGTTTTCATGGCACACTTTCCCTTTTTCTCATCTAAAGGCTAGAGTTTCATGCAGCCATGAACACACTTCTTTTTGCCAATCTAGAAAGCCCTTCTGTCACTCCTGGACTCACACAGGTCTGGAGGCTTTTCATTAAACCACGCTTAGCAAGAGATACATCCTAAGATCTTATTACTGTGTACTGAAAGGTACAGAAGGGATCTTTCCAAACTGCATCAAAACGGCAGATTGGACAATGAAATCCTGGACTGCTTTTGTGCTGGAATCTCATAAACAAAGAAAAATGGCAAAGGGTGCAGGATTTAGGATCTCACCATTTCAGCTTTTTTCACCCCTTAAGGTTAGGCATTTTATTCTCAAAAGGATATAGAAAATTCTTGGTAAAATTGCAGACCCCAAAGAATTGCAGGCTTCCAGTTTTTGTGGAGAGGCAAAAATAAAATCTTTCCCTCCTGTCCAACATCTGCCAGTGAAGACCGGCTGAGAGAGTGTTTGTTTGCCCTCCTTCTACCTGGACGACACCCATGCCTTGGCTCCTGGATTTAAGGAGGAGGAATGGCCCTCTTTCCCTCCTTTCAAACATCTGCAAATGAAGACCGGCTGAGAGAGTGTTTGTTTGCCCTCCTTCCCACCTGAGCTACTCCCATGCCTTGGCTCCTGGACTTAAGGAGGAGGAATGGCCCTCTTTCCCTCCTCTCCACCATCTGCCAGTGAAGACCAGCTGAGAGAGTGTTTGTTTGCCCTCCTTTTACCTGGGCTACTCTCATGCCTCAGCTCCTGGACTTAAGGATGAGAAATGGCCCTCTTTCCCTCCTTTCCAACATCTGCCAGTGAAGATTGGCTGAGAGAGTGTTTGTTTGCCCGCCTTCCACCTGGGCTACTCCCGTGCCTTGGCTCCAGGACTTAAGGAGGAGGAATGGCCCTCTTTCCCTCCTTTCCAACATCTGCCAGTGAAGACCGGCTGAGAGAGTGTTTGTTTGCCCTCCTTCTACCTGGGCTACTCCCATGCCTTGGCTTCTGGACATAAGGAGGATCAATGGCCCTCTTTCCCTCTTTTCCAACATCTGCCAGTGAAGACTGGCTGAGAGAGTGTTTGTTTGCCCTCCTTCCACCTGGGCTACTCCCATGCCTTGGCTCCAGGACTTAAGGAGGGGTCCTGCCTCCCCCCCCTTTTTTTTTTTAATATTGTGTATAGTTCACATTGTTTCTAGGATTGGGATGGAGGTTGAGAATGGGGATTATTTTCTTTTTACTTGTATTGGTATGTTAATTGTTTTGTATTTTGCTTTGTTAATTTTATTTTATGTTTTGGTTATTTATGCTGTGCACCGCCCTGATCGCAGGAAGGGTGGTATACAAATAAAATTTATTATTATTATTATTATTATTTGTTATAATTACTATGTATTTTGTTGTTGCTGCTATAACTGCTATGTATTTTTGCATTGTTAATTGTTATGTATTTTGCTTTGTTAATTTTACTGTTACTAAAATTACTATTTTTGTTGCTATAATTGTTATGTATTTTGTTACTTATTGTTATTGTTAATTGCTATCTGATTTTATTGTTATTGCTTAATACATTGCCATTTGTTTTTTAATTCATGTATATTGTTATTGTGTGTATAATCCCCTCTGTTATAACCTGCTCCGATTGCTTGCTCAGAGGGGTGGGCTAGAAATAAAAATTATTATTATTATTAAAATGTATTTTTAATATATATAAAGGAAAGCAGTCTAACCTCCCGTGGAAAGCTGTTTCAGAGGGAAAAAGCAACCATGGAGAAGGTTCTCTCTCTTGTCCTCACCAAGTGAGCATGTGATGGTGGCAGGACCGAAAGAAAGCCTTTCCCCGTAGATCTTAGGATGACGAAAATGATGAAAAGCTGTGAACGTTGCAGGCTAGGTTCTGCAAAGGACTTGGAGTGACATTTCCATGTAAATAGATTTGATCTGCATGAAATGTTCAGAATGCAAAACTCAACTGTTCTCAGCACTGAATATTCATTTTCTAATTGTGCATCCAGCATGTCAGTCAATTGAACAGTGTGTAAATAATTGGGATAAAGGAACTCTAACCCGGCTTTGCAAGACGATCCAAATTCCAGTTGATTTCATCTTTGCAGAGGACAAATAGCCTCTTTTTTTTCTACCCCAGGAATCCTTGATGCAGTCTGAACTCCATTTTTCACTCAAGTCAGGCTGCATCCACAATGCAGAAATAAACAATGCAGTTTAACACCACTTTAACTGCCATGTCTCAGTGCTGTGGAATTATAGACATAGGAGTTTATCAGACAGAGGAATTTCTCTTTATTGCAAATGGAGCCAATTGGAGCCAATTCGAATTCACATGAATTCGCTAGTTTAGCAAATTTACATGAAATCTAATTGCGTTCGTAATGCGTTCAGAATGACTTCCCATTACCCGAAAATGACCCCCCCATTGCCTAAAATTGCGTGAGATGCTTTAATTCGCACAGTAACGTAAAACCCATGATTGCGTTCGGAATGACTTCCCTTTTGCCCAAAATTGCGTGAGATACACTCATTCGCAATAACGTGAAACCCCATGATTGTGTTCGGATTGCCATTAGATTATACTTCCAATTTCTGTCATCTGATAAGGTCCATAGTAGTTATGGGAGACATTTAACCTTCTCTACAAATCCCAGAATCCCATAACAGTAAACCAGGGCAGTTAAAGCACTGTCAAACTAGACTATTTATGCAGTGTGCATGCAACTTCAGAAAAAGCCAAATTACATAACTCTTCTTCATATTTAGTCTGTATGAGTTACTTGCATCTACTGATTGCCTTAACTAGGATATCTTTTCTTCTTGTTGGTGATTTTGATTTAAATATGTGGAGTGTGAACCCTACTTTTCCAAACTGTAAGTTATTCCAGGGTCCCAACGTTTTGCCAAGGTTCAGTTTCCTTTGAAATGAGGTCACTAGAGAATTATTGAGGGTTTTTTTTGGTCATATTTGTATGCACTTAGAAATATACAAGTTGCATACCAATGGGGGCTTCAGGGAACCTGGACAGTCAGGAGAACATGAAAGCTTGCCCACTCATTTACATTGCATTTGATGCAAGAGGCCAAGGTCTCCGTCAAGCCATGTTTCCCGAACAGCACTGTCTACATCTGGGATCCCTCTCATGAGTCATTTAGGGTTTCTGGACTGGAAGAAGCTCATCCCAGACCTCCTGACCTTTAGATGCTTGTGACCCCCTCCATCTCTGCCCTAGACAAAAGCCCTGCTGAAGAACCAACTCATGCATCTAGTCTTTGCTGTCTCACCAGCTTGCACAAACAACTCTCTCACTGACACACAGGAAATTCCTTTTGGCTTCTTTTGTGCCACTAAGGGAGCAAGGAGAATTTTGTGGGACAACTCAATATGCTGATGGATTCTCTTCGTAGGGGGTTCTTTTGTGGGGAGGCTTCAGAAGGCATTATGTTCTTCCCAAGAGAGCAAAATCCAGACCACAAAGTGAAACAACTATGAGTCAAGGGTTTGAACCACATACTAATGTAGAATAATAATAATAATAATAATAATAATAATAATAATAATAATTTTATTTATATTTCCCGCTTCTCCCTTTGGATCGAAGCGGGATTACAGCAGTTAAAACAACATAGACAAATACATATATAACAATTTAAAATATATTAATCAACAATCAAAAAGAACAAAGAGAAAATTGTTACAGTGTTGCTCACGAATCTTAAAAAATACAGTCATAGAACTAAAGATGTTCTTTAATTGGCTAAAGGAGATCAGATGGGTAGGCCCGCCGTAAGAAATCCATCTTCAGTGCTTTATTGAAGGCATCTAAGTTAGTAATAAGACAGATCTCTTCTGGTAAGCTGTTCCAAAGTCTGGGGGCCATTGCAGAAAATGTTCTATAAGAAGTTGTTTTGAATCTAGTTTTAGGATGCTCTAGAATTATTTGTTCCATAGAATCATAGAGTTGGAAGAGACCACAAGGGCCATCCAGTCCAACCCCATTCTGCCATGCAGGAACTCCCAATCAAAGCATCTCCGACTGATGGCCATCCAGCCTCTGCTTAAAAACCTCCAAGGAAGGAGACTCCACCACCCTCCGAGGGAATGTGTTCCACTGTCGAACAGCCCTTACTGTCAGGAAGTTCCTCCTAATGTTGAGGTGGAATCTCTTTTCCTGCAGCTTGCATCCATTGTTCCGCGTTCTAGTCTCTGCAGCAGCAGAAAACAAGCTTGCTCCCTCCTCAATGTGACATCCCTTCAAATATTTAAACAGGGTTATCATATCACCTCTTAACCTTCTCTTCTTCAGGCTAAACATCCCCAGTTCCCTAAGTCACTCCTCATAGGGCATGGTTTCCAGACCCATCACCATCTTAGTTGCCCTCCTTTAAACACTCTCCAGTTTCTCCACATCCTTTTTGAATTGTGGTGCCCAGAACTGGACACAGTATTCCAGGTGGGGCCTGACCAAAGCAGAATAGAGTGGCACTATTACTTCCCTTGATCTAGACACTATACTTCTATTGATGCAGCCTAAAATAGCATTGGCCTTTTTAGCTGCCGCATCGCACTGTAGACTCATGTTCAACTTCTGGTCTACTTGGACTCCTAGATCCCTTTCACACATAGTTTCATTCAGCCAGATGTCCCCCATCATATATCTGTGCATTTCATTTTTGCGTCCTAAGTGCAGTACCTTACATTTCTCCACATTGAATTTCATTTTGTTAGCGTTGGCCCAGCTTTCTAATCTATTCAGGTCATTTTGAATTTTGATCCTGTCTTCTGGAGTATTGGCTACTCCTCCTAATTTGGTGTCATCTGCAAATTTGATAAGTATGCCCCCAATTCTTTCATCCAAATCATTAATAAAGATGTTGAATAGCACTGGGCCCAGGACAGAACCCTGTGGGACCCCACTGGTCACTTCTCTCCAGGATGAAAAGGAACCATTGTTGAGCACCCTTTGAGTTCGGCCAGTCAACCAGTTACAAATCCATGTAACAGTTAACTGGTCTATCCCACATTTTGCAAGCTTGTTTGCAAGAATGTCATGGGGAACCTTGTCAAAGGCCTTACTGAAATCGAAGTATACTATATCCACAGCATTCCCTTCATCTACCTAGATGGTAATTTTATCAAAAAAAGAGATCAGATTTGTCTGGCAGGACTTGTTTCTCTGAAACCCATGTTGGCTTTTTGTGATTATGGCATTGGCCTCTAAATGTTCACAGACTCTCTACTTAATGATCTGCTCTAGAATCTTTCCTGGAATTGATGTCAGACTAACTGGACGATAATTGTTGGGATCCTCTTTTTTCCCCTTTTTGAAGATGGGGACAACGTTTGCCCTCCTCCAGTCTGCTGGGACTTCTCCTGTTCTCCAGGAGTTCTCAAAGATTATTGCCAGTGGTTCCGATATTACATTTGCCAGTTCTTTTAATACTCTAGGATGTAGTTCATCTGGTCCTGGAGATTTATATTCATTTAGGTTAGCCAGGTATTCCTGTACTATCTCTTTACTTATTCTGTGCTGAAATTCCCCTATTCTGTCTTCTGCTCCATTATCCTTAGGTTGAGCACCTTTTGCCTTTTCTGAGAAGACTGAAGCAAAGAAGGTGTTGAGTAATTCTGCCTTTTCTGTGTCCCCTGTTAGCATTTTGCCATCTTCTGCACGCAGTGGCCCTACTGTTTCCTTCTTCTTCCTTTTGCTTCGGACATACCAAAAAAAGCCCTTTTTATTGTTCTTAACCTCTCTAGCCAGTCTGAGTTCATTCTGCGCTTTAGCTTTTCTGATTTTACCCCTACATGTGCTGGCTATTTGTTTGAATTCCTCTTTAGTGATTTCCCCATTTTTCCATTTCTTATACATGTTCTGTTTAAGGCTAATCTCAGTTGAAAGTTCCTTAGTCATCCATCCTGGCTTCTCGAGATATCTTCCATTTTTCTTCCTCATTGGAACTGTTTGAAATTGCACCTTCAGTATCTCCTTTTTGAGAAATTCCCATCCGTCTTGAACTCCTTTCTCTTTTAGTTTTCCTGACCATGGGATCACCCCCAGTAATTCTCTAAGTTTATTGAAGTCAGCTCTCCTAAAGTCTAGAATGCGTGTCTGACTATGCCTGGCTTCCCCTTTCTGCTGTATAACAAACTCCAGGAGAACATGGTCACTTCCACCTAAGGATCCAACCACTTGCACCCCATCAACTAGGTCTTCCCTGTTGGTTAGGATCAGATCTAAAATAGCTGATCCCCTTGTTGCCTCTTCCACCTTTTGGACAATGAAACTGTCCTTCCAGGCAAGTGAGGAATTTGCTAGACCTTGAGGATTTGGCTGAGGATAGTTGAAGTCCCCCATCACTACTACATCTCTCCTTTCTGAGTGTGTGGTCATCTGTTCTAGAAAGGCATCATCCAATTCCTCCGTCTGACTTGGAGGTCTGTAGTAGACTCCCACAGTAACATCCCTGTTGTTTCCCTCTCCTTTAATTTTTATCCAGATGCTCTCCACCTGGCCTCCAGTACTGATGTCCTGGATCTCTTCACTGGTGTAAATATCCCTCACATATAATGCTATTCCTCCTCCTTTGTTTGGCCTGTTTCTCTTAAAAAGGTTATATCCCTCTATTTCTACGTTCCAATCGTGAGACTCATCCCACCAGGTTTCAGTGATGCCTATTATATCATATTTGCTTTGTTGTGCTAGGAGTTCCAGTTCATCCTGTTTATTTCCCATACTCTGTGTATTAGTGTAGAGACATCTAAGAACATGTGTTCCCTTTACTTGCTGCCTGTGCAATTTTTTTTGCCTCCCACTGTTGGGTCCTTGCACTGTTTGCTTTGCTCCCTCTATGTCAGTTTGACTATTTTCTCCAGCCCTTTTGCCTTCCAGAATAATGTCTCCCTCCCCCATATAACTCAGTTTAAAGCCCTCCTGATCAGATTTTTGAGACTATTGGCAAAAACATTTTTGCCAATTGGCGTGAGATGCAGCCCATCCTTTGTCAGAAGTCTCTCCTCATGGAACCGCAGCCCATGATCCAAGAATCCAAACTGTTCTTGGCGGCACCATCTACGGAGCCAGTTATTCACCTATGCTATTTTCTTCTCCCTTCCTGGACCATGCCCTTCTACTGGGAGAAGAGATGAGATGACAACCTGTGCATCCATCTCTTTCAGCTTCCTACCCAGATCCTCATAATCCCTTATGATATTCTCAAGGCTGTGCCTTGCAGTATCATTGGTTCCCACATGAACCAAAAGAAGGGGATAATGGTTGGTAGGCTTGACAAGTCTTGTTCCAGATGTAGTATTATACATACTAATACACACTACATACTAATTTTACAGACTCACGTGGCTATATCTTCAAATTCTGTCTTACAATAGATTTTAAAAAGTCTTCATCCCATTCATTCAGATGTGTGTCCCGTTGTGCCATCCAGTGTGGCTGCTGCCACCATGGATTGCTTTGCTGTGATATCAGAACTAGACCATGTCAACCACATGATCAAGGCTAGGTGCCTTGTTCTGATCTCAGATCGGAGAGCCCAGGTAACAGGGGGAGGTCAGAAAGTTCTGGGACCAGTATACTCTAAGCTGCCAGTTCAGATAGCATCTGAGGCTTCTCAGACTTCTCACATGCTGTCAGAGATCTCTGACACAATAAACTACAGTTCCCAGGATTCTACAATACAATTGTTTGTGCAATTGTCCAGGGCAGTTAAAGCAGTCTAAAACTGAATTATCTCTACAGTGTGTTTTGGACCTTAGTCTACACTGTTACATTCATAGGAGTGTAGTGTCTAGGTCAAGAGAAGTAATAGTGCCACTCTATTCTGCTTTGGTCAGACCTCACCTGGAATACTGTGTCCAGTTCTGGGCACAATTCAAAAACGATGTTGAGAAGCTAGAGCATGTCCAGAGGAGGGCAATCAAAATGATGAAGGGTCTGGAAACCATGCCTTATGAGGAGAGACTTAGGGAGCTGGGTATGTGTAGCTTGGAGAAGAGAAAGTTAAGTGGTGATATGAAAGCCCTGTTTAAATATTTGAAGGGATGTCATATTGAGGATGGAGCAAGCTTGTTTTCTGATACTCCAGAGAATAGGACCTGGAGCGATGGATGCAAACAAGAGGAAAAGAGATTCCACTTCAACATTAGGAGGAACTTCCTGAAAGTAAGAGCTGTTCAACAGTGGGAGATGTTACTGCAGATTATTACTGGAGAGCCAGAAAAGATTCCAAAAAATAAGGATATACAACTGAGCACTAATGTTAGAATCGTTCAGGTCATTGTATTCTCTGTCACCACGTACAAATGCAAGATCTGGACAGATAAGAAAGCAGACAAAAATAAAATCAACTCATTTGAGATGTGGTGCTGCAGAAATACGATGGACAGCCAAAAAAACAAACAAATGGGTTCTGGAACAGATGAAGCCAGAAATCTCCCTGGAAGCCAAGATGACTAAACTGAGGTTGTCCTACTTTGGCAACGTCATGAGAAGGCACAACTCATTGCAAAAGACAAAAATGCTGGGGAAGGTCAAGGTCAGTAGAAAGAGAGGAAGGTCATATGCCAGATGGACGGACTCAAGAAGGGAAACTGTGGGCCTGACCCGAGACTAGGACCCAGAACAATGGATGCAAGCTACAAGAAAAGAGGTATCACTTCAGCATTAAGAGGAACTTCCTGACAGTCATGGCTGTTCAACAGTGGAACACACTCCCTCAAAGTGTTGTAGAGTCTCCTCAATTGGAGTTCTTTAAAGAGAGACTGGATGGCCATCTGTCGGGTATGCTTTGATTGAGAGTTCCTGCATGGCAGAATGGGGTTGGACTGAATGGCCCTTGGGGTCTCTTCCAACTCTGTGATTCTATGACCTGAGCAGAGAGGTAGAGGATAGAGGGGCTTAGAGAGGTCTCATCCATAGGGTTGCTATGAGTTAAGGTCAACTCAAAGGCAGCTAACAATAAAAAATGGTTCCTATTGATGCCCATTGCCAAGGTTCCATGGGCCATGGGTCCAGGTCCAGGTCCATGGGTCCAGTTATGGCATGGAACAGAAGCTAAAAGCCTCCTCCTGTCCCCATGCCAAACATTGACTTGCATACGCATAACCAAACTAGACTGGAGGCACTGCAGACCAATTCATATGCCTGTTTTAGATCCAAGGGTCTCAGAAGGTGAACAAAACAGTGCCCATTCAATATCCCTCTCTCATCACTGTTGAACAGCTATGGTATGGAAACCCCTGTTGAGCCACTGCAGATGACTCAGTGGCATGCCCATACGGTAGCTCTTCACCAACCATCTGTCCACCCACTTTCGGCCTTAACCCACATATTACCCCTCACAAAAACAAGGCATCTTCTCTGCAGACTCTGGTGGCGCTTCCCTGAAAATTGTCTGCATGTACAACTATGGAAACCATGACCTCACAACCATGGATGGCTCTGCCAATGGCCTGATCAAGACAACAAAGGGCTAGCCTAAACCACAAAGAAAACTGTATAAGAAAACAAAAAGGCCTTGGGAAAAAAGTGTTTACAGAGTAAAACATAAAAATAGTTTTAATGTCTAAAATATTCTGATGACGCAATGACAAAGCATTTCCCTTACATCAAAATAAGCAATGTATAAACAGTGCAATACACCGTACCAAAATGCATTAAAGACAACAAGTAGATAAATTTCCAAAATGCATTCAAAGTAAAAAGTATTGAAACATCCACACGCGTTTTGACAACAGTCTTCCTCAGTGGCAAAGGAAAGCTTAAAAATGTGAATATAGTAAAGCTAGTATATAATTCACATATAGACACACCCATATTGTAAAATAATAATCAGACAAATGTACCTGTAGTAGCAGCAAAACAATTATCCTATTGCCAAAGAGTCATCCAGTATATGTACATAGGATAGACCAGGCTTATAATAATCCCTGTAGAAAACATATACATGCATAAAAACTTGGAAAAATATTCTAAATTATTTTAAAATGTTACTTCCCCATACTTAGTATATCAGGATGGTCAAACAAATTGCAAGGCTATTGTAGATGTTTCCAAATGGAGGACTTTATCTTCCCTCCTGATTTAGAATCTACCCCCACCTGTTACAAAATAATTAAAGTTGCTTTACAGGGTGTGCATATCCTGTAAAGCATTACACATGCTGAAGACCCAATGCTACCAGAAAGAGATCCGATGTGACCGCCTCTTTAAGCTGTCAATATTCATAATATAGCGGGTCTCTTCCGGAAGGCCATTGGAAGCAGTAGAGGAGAAGGTCCTCTGGGTAACTGCAGCCACCTTAGGTTTTGCGGGAAATAAAAATAATAATTTATTATTATTATTATTATTATTATTATTATTAATTTTTGAACTAATTGCAGTTTCCAAGTTAGGCACAAGGGTAGCCCTATGTAGAGCACATTGAAGAAATCAAGTTGTGAGGTTACCGGTGCGTGTATCACAAGTTTCTAGGTCCCCAGGCTCCAGGAAGTGGCGCAGCTGGCGTATCAACCAAAGCTGAAGTTTGCACTTCCCAGAATTCCATAGCATTGAGCCATGGCAGTTAAAGTGGTGTCAAACTGCATTATTTCTGCAGTGCGGATGCAGCCAATGAGAATGAAAAAGAGAGGGGGATTTCATTTTGGATTGGTTTGTTTGGTTTATGTATATTCCTCCCTCCATCTTCCCATCTTAGTTTAATTGTGGAGGCCACAAGTGTTGTTGTGGCAGAAAGGTACAAGGAGGCAAAAAGATGGAATCTTACACAAACCAAATGATTGTGAATTTTGTATTCTGAAAAAGTGAGAAACAGTGCCCTCAAATGGCCATTGCCAAATTTATAACACAGGACTCTTTCAGACGTGGGAAACTGGAAGTATAATCCAAGGGCAATCCAAACGCAATCATGGGGTTTCACATTATTGCGAATTAGAGCTTCTCACGCAATTTCGGGCAAAAGGGAAGTCACTCCGAATGCAATCATAGGTTTCACGTTATTGCGAATTAAAGGTTCTCACGCAATTTTGGGCAAGGAGGGGTCATTTTCGGGTAATGGGAAGTCATTCTGAACGCCTTCCGAATGCAATGGGGATTCACGTAAATTCGCTAAACAAGCGAATTCACGTGAATTCGCATTGGCTGCATTCGAAGTTGGGAGAAATTCCTCCAGTGTGAAAGAGTCCACAGTTTGGAAGCAACCAGATCACGTGTGGAGTCGCAGGCTTTCATGGCTGGCATCCACAATTTTTTGTGGGGTTTCTGGGCTATGTGGCCATGTGTTTACTGGTTTGCTTCTGTAATGCTTACTTGACTTGGTTTGTTTCAATTTTAAGTGTGCCTGTTGTTATTATTATTAGAACTAGAATTTATTTCTATAGTGCTGTAAATTTGCAAGGTCTGGAAATCATGAAACACTATGAAAAGTTACTTGGGGAGATTTTTAGGCTGGAGAAGAGATGGTTAAGAGGCACTATGATAGCCCTGTTTAAATATTTGAAGGGGTGTCATATTGAGGATGGAGCAAGCTTGTTTTCTGCTGCTCCAGAGAATAGGACCGCAGATAATCAAATCCACAAAAGTCAAATCTGCAAACGTGGAGGGACAACTGTAATTCATTTCTCTTTGTACTAACTAACCAGAGTCTGGGAAATATTACTTCTCTAAACTCTTAAGTGACCACATATCTAAGTAATTGGAAAGCAAGGAGGGACAAATCCACTCCCTTTGTGGTATAACTATTCTATGGCCTGTCTACACGAGTGACTTTTATGTGCATGGATGCAATTTAGCTCACGTTTGCATTTATTTGTCTTCACTTTCTCTTTACCTGTTCTTATCTATCTGTATCAACGCGTATCTCTTTGCCGATGTTAGTGCCATCAGTGCTGACCCGTGCGAGCAACCAAACACGCATAGATGCACAGAGATGTGGTTCCGGTAAAACATAGTGTGGACAACAAAACTGGAATGCACGAGTGACATTATTTGCATAGTTGCACTGAAAAACAAAATCTGAATAACAGATTTTAGCTCTTTGAAGTTTATCACATGAAGGAGATCAGGAATTTATCCCATGAATATCCCAGAAAAATTGCATAATTACGCGTAATGATTTCACACGACCTACCGTTAAAGTGGTCACAAAGAAGCACTAATGCACATCTTTTTACTTTCAGCGACAGTGCCTTTCCGATATCACTTTATTTGCACAATTGCAGGTGATAATCATTTGTGCAATCGCTCGCCATTTGCAGGATGCTTTAAATGTGCTTTAATCTCTCTTTAATGTCAAAATCAGCCTCAGTGGGATAAACTCCTATGATTCAAACCTTTGGTTTGTCTCAGTTGACCACTAAAGGCATGGATGCAGAGCAAGCTTAGGCCACATGGGGGAAGCATTGAATCTCTCAAAATTGCTGCTCTGTATAGTTCTAAGGCCCTTTCATGGCTTTGTTCTGGTTGAAGGAGAAATTAACATGGACCCTGCAATAAAATGTTGGAGTGGAGACGCTCAAAGTGCCCAGCCATTAATGGAAGCGTGCCATTCCAGCCATCTGTCCTTTGCACCTCCTTTCTTTCTTCTCCCATAGTCAGCCCAATTTTGTCAATAAGCGTGCTTTCTTGGGTTGTACAGTGGGCCCTTGTTATCTGCTGGGGTTTGGTTCCAGGACCCTCCAGTGGATAACAAAATCAGCGGATGCTCAAGTCCCATTCGATCCAATGGCATAACAATATATAAAATGGAAAATCAAGGTTTGCTATTTGGAATATATGCTTTTTCTGAATATTTTCAAGCTGTGGATGCTTGAATCCGGGAATAAAAAGTCTGCGGATAAGGAGGGCTGGTTGTACAAGGGGGTATCCAAAAGTTTTAATAATCACTTTTTTAAAAAAATTGGCAGAAAGTTTGTTTTGATTTGTAGTTGTTAACTTATCTCTATGTAGTCACTATCTAGATTTATACACTATCTAGATTTGTGGAGAATGTCATGGGGAACTTTGTCAAAGGCCTTACTGAAATCAAGATATACTATATCCACAGTATTCCCTTCAGAGATGCCATCCTTAGTCACTGCATCAGTCCGAGACATATAGAAGTATATTTGGGTGTCATCAGCAAGGATTCGTTTCTGGGCAGAGATTAAAATAAACCAAAAAGCAAACAAACTAAACAAAACAAAATAGTTTTAAGGACAGGGTTTTCACCCTGAGATTCCTCCCCTTTCTCAGAAGTCCTGGCCTTGAGATCAGGCATTTAGCAGACATATAGCTCACCTGGTCGCAGTCTTCCCCACTCCAGTAAAGCAAGCAGTATTTCAATTAAGAAATATTACTATTGCTGCATTCACACTGGAGAAATAAACCGGTTTAAGTGCCATGGCTCAATGCTGTGAAATTCTGGGAATTGTAGTTTGTTGTGGGGTCCAGAGCGGAGCTCTGCTCCGCTCTGGGCCCCACAACAAACTACAATTCCCAGAATTTCACAGCATTGAGCCATGGCACTTAAACCGGTTTATTTCTCCAGTGTGAACGCAGCCTATGTTACTTTTGTTACATATTGTCCCCAAATAATTATCTACAGGTAAAAATGTTGCTGCTAACTTCCAAGCTCTGGTGTTTCAGTGTTGCTGCAGGCCTTCAAGTCATTTTCGACTTCTGGCAATCCTAAAACCAAAATAAATTTCAGGGTGTTCTTGGCAGAATTTGTTCAGCCTTTGAGGCTGAGAGAGTGTGACTTGCCCAAGGTCAGCCTCTGGGTTTCCATGGCCAAGCAGGTATTCAAACCCTGGTCTACAGTCCTAATCCAATGCTCAAACCACTACACCACATTGGCTCTATTTAGCTAACAGAGCCGGGGGACTGGAGAGTGTCCAAAGAAGGGCGACTAAAATGGTGAGGGGTCTGGAAACCTTGCCCTACGAAGAACGCCTTAGGGAACTGGGGGTGTTTAGTCTGGAGAAGAGAAGGTTAAGAGGTGATATGATCGCCCTGTTTAAATACTTGAAGGGCTGTCATATTGAGGAGGGAGCAAGCTTGTTTTCTGCTGCTGCAGAGACTAGAACGCGGAACAATGGATGCAAACTGCAGGAAAAAAGATTTCACCTCAACATTAGGAAGAACTTCCTGACAGTAAGGGCTCTTTGACAGAGGAACACACTCCTTCCTTGGAGATTTTTGTAGAGTCTCCTTCCTTGGAGATTTTTAAGCAGAGGCTGGATGGCCATCTGTCGGGTATGCTTTGATTGGGAGTTCCTGCACGGCAGGGGGTTGGACTGGATGGCCCTTGTGGTCTCTTCCAACTCTAAATTTCTATGATTCAATGATTCTATGATTTAGTAGATTTGCATCTGTAATATTAATTTGCCCATGTGCATCTTGAGAGCCTAAATACCCTAAAGGCAGTGGTTCTCAAACAGTGGGGCAGGACCTCTGGCAGAGTAGAGTTGCTCAAGGGGGATGCAATAATAAAATAATAAATAATGAAATGTATTTAGATCCCACTCCTTCAAATGATCGATTAAGATAAACCAATAAAATACAATATCAATACAGTAAGACACGTATTGCAAGATTTGGATGCTCTGATCCCTCCTCCTTTTCTTCCTCTTCCTAAACTTTTTCATGTGTAAAATGTACACATTACAGTTGGCCTTCTACATGTGTGGCTTGGACCTTTGCAAATTTGATATTTGCGATTTTGATTAATATGTTCTCTGTAGGAATCTCTAGGTCTTCCAGTGCAACTCTTCCAGCAGTTGACTGTAGACTTGCACTGGAGGACCTAGAAGTTCCAAAGAAAACACTTCTCTAGGCATTTGTAGGTCCTCCAGCATTCAATGATCAACATCTGACCAGATTTTGATATAATCCGTGGATAGGTCGAGGGTAAACTTAAGGGCATGTAACAAAGGATGTAAAGGACAAAGCAAAGGAAAGTGATGTGAAAGAATGCTGCTACTTTCCCACCCAGGCATTCAAAAAGTCCAGAACTGGGACTCTTTCAGACGTGGGAAATTGGAAGTATAATCCAAGGGCAATCCAAAGGCAATCCTGGGGTTTCATGTTATTGCGAATTAATTCTTCTCACACAAATTCGGGCAAAAGGGAAGTCACTCCGAATGCAATCATGGGTTTAACGTTATTGCGAATTTAAGCTTCTCACGCGATTTCGGGCGGGGGGGGTTATTTTCGGGTAATGGGAAGTCATTCCGAATGCCTTCCGAATGGAGCGGGGTTCAGGTAAATTCGCTAAACAAGCGAATTTACATGAATCTGCATTGGCTCCATTTGGAATTGGGAGAAATTCCTCCCATTTGAAAGAGTCCGTGGTAACACAGCAGAGAGAGTAGAGGACTTGGTGCTTTTTTAAGGTTCTCCTAGGATGGACTAAGATCTCACCTTTTGCCACTCAGAGAAGGGGATGGTTCCTTGGTGTATTTTCCAAACTGGACAAGACCCCTCTTTGTCCTGAATCGTGGTCCTATTTTAAGGCACCTTTCCATACAGAGCAACACATTCCCATCAGAAGATAGGCTTTGGGTCATCCTAGTGCCATACGGGTGTCAGCCTTGACTGGGCCCCTGCTCCTTAGCATTCATAGCCTAGCAATTAATCCTGCCTGTATCTTAATGTGCCGGGTCTGGATGGTAGGCTGTCCTCAATGTATCAGTTGGAATTACCCTTGTATTTCCAGCCTTCTGTTACCATTAATCGTCTTCCCTCAATAACATCTTGTGTTAGCGTACAACAGGCAGCCGAGTCTAATTGACTTTGTCACTAAGTCCTTAGGATCCCCCATGGTTAGCAGCTTAGCCACAGCCTGGGACCATAAGCTGGATTGTACCTCACCAGGCCTGCCTTGAAATAGACTGCTGTCAGGCCTTAGGCAGCCCCACGCAGCACGGGTGCAATGGTCCATTTGTGGGGGAAAGGAGCAACTCCCCCAAAGAACACCATTGCCACATTTGCCTTCTAAATCTGGGTCAGGATTCCTACAAGGGATAGGCTGAGACAATAATGATGGGTCTTGTAGGATCCTTAATGCTAGTGGGTTTATGGGTCCTGTTATGGGTTCTATTATAGGTCCTACACTTCTTTCCAAAGTTAAAGTGGCGCTTGTCAAACATGTGCAGTGTGTATTGTGAAACGTGTGCAGTGGTTTATTCTCAGCAGCTGTCACACATCAGTTGGGATTCCCATACATCACTGAAGGTAATGGCAATAGATGTGACAGAAATGACTAGCAAAATTAAAATTATACCTTTAAATAATAATATCATATGCACAGCCTTTGTAACTTTGGAAAGGAGTCTCCCAATTCAAGAACAAGAGACCGCTGAATGACCAGCGCGACAAGGCAAATCATCTCACTCACACATTCCAGGTTTGTTAGGGAACCACATCAATGCGCATCTCTGCAAGTTCCATTGCTCACACGTGCAAGCATTTGAATAAAGATGGGGTCAACAATGCGAATGCACTTGGAACAGTTTTAAGGCATAGAGAGTTTTATCTTGTTTCTATTTGGGTCTATTTGCATCAGTTATTCACACTACTGACAGTGTGGATTTTTAAAAAAATAACTCTGAGGAAATTCTGATATTATTCATCCTGGATTAAGTGGTAAGGGTTAGCAGCTCCCCCCCCCCCCAGGTGCATTCAGGATGCATGTGAACAATGGGGTTCAATGTAGATTCATCCTGGATTATTTTCACCATCTGAATTCATCTCAGATTCCCAGTGCAGCATGCACATTTATTTTCAGGCTCCAAAAGGTAAAAAAGCAAGCTGGCATCCTGAACACGAGTATTTTTAAAAAGCATCACATTACACTTGAAAATGTGCCTTTTGCTTACCTGCACACACATGCATGCACACACACACCTGCCAGCTGCAAAATAAAAAGATCAAAATAAATTTCATTACGATTTTGTACTCCAGACTCTGACAATCACAATTGGCCCTTCATATCCACAGCTGTTGTTTTTTATCCATGGATTCAAGCATCCACAGATTGAAAATGTGCCAAACAATATAAATCCCAAAAGGCAAATCTTGATTTTGCCATTTTTATATTAGGGACACTATTTTACTAGGCCATTGTATTTATGGGACTTGAGCATCCATGGATTTTGGTCTCCACGGGAGGTCCTGGAATCAAATCCGAGTGGATACCAAGAGCCCACTGAGCATCAAGCCTCACCTCTGAGTAGATGGGTTTGATAATTACTAGCCATCAAAAGCCATGTACAATATTTCAGATTTTGATTCCCTGTATTGAAACCTTTCAGGTGATGAACATCTTGAAATGCAAACCTGAGCAGTACAGTGTCAAGTGTTACTCGATCCCTTCTCTACTTTCCCATCCCTTGCCTGACCTCAGTAGTTTGCTCATTCGGTTTTTGGCACCTTTGTTTAATGCTATGTCCCCCTTCCCCCATGCCAAATGGAAGATGTTTCTCATGTTGCCAGGTTGGGCCAGACATATTTAGTTTGCTTAATCTTTTACCCGTGAATAATCTCCATGGCTAAGATCACTCTTGGTATCAAGACAAATGTCTGATACGAGTCTCCTAATCCACCAGCCAGCAGGAAGGCACTCAAGTGATCCAGCAAGGATTTTCCTCTCCCACCCGCTGCTCTCTCTATCTTGAACCCACCTCCCCCCTGAACAACTTTGAGGGAGAGACAGCTAAATGTCTCTCCATTGCTGCCCACCCAGGTGGCCACTTACGATTTCACATCTAAAGAGGTCAAGGATTTGTATAAGATGCACCTACATGTCCCTATATGTGCTTTCCAGTCGCTGGTCAACTTATGGCGACCTCATGAATTTCATAGGGTTTTCTTAGGCAAAGAAAAGAGGTGGTTTTGCCCATTCCTTCCTCTGAAATATAGCCTACAACACCTGATATTTGTTGGCAGTCTACTACCCAGTTACTAACCAGGGCTGACCATGTTTAACTTCCAAGTTCATGTGGCATCCGAGGCCTTTAGGGCAATGGCACTCAAAATTTTTACCCTTGGGACCCTCCTTTACATTTACGTGCAAATGTTGTACCCCCTACCAACTCAATGTTGTATATGGATTAAAATATTTTATTTAGTGTGCATATTTTCATTCATATATTCATTTATATTCACAGTTTACAGTAAAATTTTCAGCAAAATTAGTCCAGCGCAAAACCTGGTGATATTCTCCACTTCTCTATGGCAGGGTGCTGCTTCAGCGACATCAAGACTGGCACTCCCCAGTTGGACACTGAGAGGTTATTCAGACGTTGCTTTTTTAGCGTGACTATGCAAATAATTTCATTCATGGATTCCAGTTATGCTGTTCACACTATTTTTAAAATCAGAACCACATCTCTGAGCATCTCTGCAAATTCTATTGTTCACAAGTGTTAGCACTGTGAATAAAGATGGAGTCGATGATGCAGATGTATTCAAAACACGTTCAAAGCATGCAGAGTTCATAGAGTAGGAGGAGACACCAAGGGCCATCCAGTCAAACACCATTCTGCCATGCAGGAATTCAAAATCAAAGCATCCCAAACAGATGGCTATCCAGCCTCTGTTTAAAGACCTCCAAGGATGGAGACTCCAAAACACTTTCCCAGGGAGTGTGTTCCACAGTCAAACATCTCTTACTGTCAGGAATGTCTAAGTGGAATCTCTTTTCTTGTAGCTTGCATCCATTCTTTCATGTTCTAGTCTCTGGTGCAGCAGAAAACAAGCTTGCTCCCTCTTCAATATGACATCCCTTCAAATATTTAAACAGGGCTATCATATCACCTCTTAACCCTCTCTTCTCCAGGCTAAACATCCCCTGCTCCCTAAGTCATTCCTCATAAAGCATGGTTTCCAGACCCTTCACCATTTTGGTCACCCTTCTTTTAGACATGCTCCAGCTTGTCAACATCCTTTTTCAATTGTGGTGATGTTGAATTGTGGAGTTGTATCCCCATTTATGCCCAAGTCTGTTTGCATCAGTTATTCACATAGGAGCTTATCAGACGACAGAAATTGGAAGCATAATCCAATGGCAATCCAAACGCAATCATGGAGTTTCACATTATTGCCTGACAGACTACCGCATGCATTTTTGGGCAATGAGAAGTCCTTCCAAACACAATCTTGGGGTTTCACGTTATTGCGTGAGAAACTATCACACGCAATTTCGGGCAATTTTGGGCAATGGGAAGTCATTCCGAACGCGATGCAGCGTCAATACGCAATCATGTAAATTAGCTGAACTACCAAATTCACTCATTCCCAGACTGGCCCCACTTTCATTTCTTTCAAAATTGAGATAAATTCCTCCCATGTGATAAACTCCAAGGCTGACAATGTGAATCGATTATCCCAGGTTAAATGAGTTTTTTTGGCAGTCTCTCCTCCAAATTAATCAGATCCATTTGAGATGCATGTGAACAACAAAGATTCAACCCACATTCTACCAGTCTGGGGGTACTCCTAGATTCGTTGCTCCACATGACCTGTCAGGTGAATGCGACGGTCAGGAGTGCCTGTTATCAGCTTCGGCTGATACGCCAGCTGCGCCCTTTCCTGGACATGAGGGACCTGGAAACTGTGGTACATGCTCTGGTAATCTCACGCCTGGATTTCTGTAATGCGCTCTACATGGGGCTACCCTTGTGCTTAACCTGGAAACTTCAACTGGTCCAAAATATGGCAGCCAGGCTTGTAACTGGAACATCAAGGAGAGAGCACATAACACCGGTGCTCAAGGCTCTCCACTGGCTGCCGATTAGTTTCCGGGCGCAGTACAAGGTGCTGGTTTTAACCTTTAAAGCCCTACATGGCTTGGGTCCACCTTATCTCAGGGACTGCCTCTCCCCGTATGAACCCCCCCGCACACTCCGATCCTCTGGGAGGAACCTGCTACAGCTGGTGAAAACTAGGCTGTCGCAGACCTCCCAGAGGACTTTTTCCGCGACCGCTCCCAAACTTTGGAATGGTCTGCCGGATGAGATGCGCCTTATAACATCTCTTGATTGCTTTTAAAAAGCTCTGAAGACGCATCTCTTCTGGCAGGCCTTCCCTGACACCTCTTAGATCCCAGCTCCAAATGGGACCTATAAATTGAATTTGACCCCTTGCCTGGTGCTATTCTTTTTCCTCAATGTAAGAACTATGGAGGATGAATCATGTTTTTAATGTTGTTGATTTTAAATTATTGCTAATTTAATTTATTTTTAAGGGGTGGGTGGCTGGGAATGGGTCAATGAAGTGTTTTAATTTGTATGTTTTAATCTTGTTGTACCCCGCTCCGATTGTACTCACAGAGGAGCGGGCTAGAAATAAAGATGATGATGATGATGATGATGATGATTATTATTATTATTATTATTATTATTATTACCAGGATTATTTTCATTGTCCGAATAACCTCTGAGACTAGCAGGAATAAAAAGAAGAAGTAGCTATGATTCAGCCCCGCTAAATCAGCTCCCGTGCCCAATCCCCTTTTCTGATCAATCCACATTCCCTTCCCTACAATTATCCAACACCAGCTGGGAACCCAATTAGCTCAATCTGCTTTCCTACCACCCCAGGTGCTTATTAGAAAAGAGTCATCCCTCCCACTTTGCCCACAATGCCACCTCCCTTCCAAAGCCATTTTACTCTTCAAAAGCCATTTTGTGCGCACACAAAAAGGTTTACTTATTTACGCAAAAACATTTTTCTATCATCACTCATGGTTAAGAAACAATCATTACAGAGAGGTTTAAAACAGTACAAAAACAGGTAAACCAAAGATAATAAAATGAATATGAAATCATAGAATCATAGCGTTGGAAGAGACCCCAAATAGGGCCATCCAGTCCAACCCCATTCTGCCACGCAGGAATTCCCAATCAAAGCATCCCCGACAGATGGCCATCCAGCCTCTGTTTAAAGACCTCCTCAAAGAAACAGACTTCACTATTATCTGAAGGAGTGTGTTCCACTGTCGAACAGCCCTTACTGTCAGGAAGTTCCTCCTAATGTTGAGGTGGAATCTCTTTTCCTGGAGCTTGCATCCATTGTTCCGCGTTCTAGTCTCTGGAGCAGCAGAAAACAAGCTTGCTCCATCCTCAATGTGACACCCCTTCAAATATTTACATAAACAGGGCTATCATATCACCTCTTAACCGTCCCTTCTCCAGGCTAAACAAACCCAGCTCCTTAAGTCTTAAGCCAGGAAAAATAATGATAAAACATTATAGAGTAGTTTTTGTGGCTATGAGGCCGTGTTCTAGAAGAGTTTCGCCGGCATCTGCGGCTGGCATCTTCAGAGAATGCTGGCTTGGAAGAGACTAAGGTATATACACTGTTGGTTGAGAGGAAGTGATTTACATGTTAATCTGTGTATTGTTCTGTTGTTGAATGGCAAGGCCTCAGAGAGTCTATTTAATTAATGATCCATTATCTGCTGGGAAACCCCCCTGACCCTGGGTGGTTTTTCAGTTGCATGGGATTGGTCTTGATTTTGGTGTTTTCCAGGATGTGTAGCCAAACATTGTTTACTTTAACGGTTTTTTTCTTTCCTGTTGAAAAGTTGCCCAGGTATTTGTGGATTTCAATGGCTTCCCTGTGCATTCTGACTTGATAGTTGTTGGCATAGTCCTCCTCGCATGTCCTCCCACCCTGAGGCATTGCCATTCAACAACAGACCAACACGCAGATTAACATGTAAATTGCTTCCTCTCAACCAACAGTATATATACCCCCTCTCTTCCATGCCAGCAATCTCTGAAGATGCCAACCACAGATGCTGGTGAAACATCTGGAATAAACTCTTCTAGAATATGGCCTTATAGCCACAAAAATTATAATGTTTTATCATTATATGCTTTGATTGAGAGCGCCTGCATTGCAGAATGGGAATCGACTGGATGGCCCTTGGGGTCTCTTCCAACTCTTGTATTCTGTGTTTCTATATATGATTGGAGGATATGGAACCATAACTGGACAATGCCAATGTTCCACCCAAAATTTGGTTGCTCTGGTTCTAGGAATATCTTATTGACATTTAGCAGCCAGTAATGCTACTATATGTAGCTATATAACCAACGTACACTTGCAGTTGTTAGGTGCTGTATCTAAGTGAACTTTCCTTTATGAAGTAAACTGATATGAATTGGACCCCATAATTCTTTTAAAAAACAACAACGTAAGACAGGGTTAGTTGAGAGCATAACCGGAAAAAAAAACTAGTACCGATCCTTCCAAATCAGGACAGTTGGAGGTATGCAATTTATCGTTTCAGCCATTTCATCCTAACATAAAGTAGAGCATAAAATCTGTCTTATGCTGAGAATGCATTAAATCTGTCCCACAGACTTTAGTGCATGGTGGCATGTGTTTTGCTGAACCCAGAACAAATGAATCCAGTTTGCCAGTTGTTTCAATGTTGATTTTAGCTTTAAAAATGCAAGCAGCCCTACAGTGTAGTGTTACAATGTACATTGCTTCTGTTCAGATTGCCTGCCAGGCAGGCAGCTGTGCTCTGTTTCACAATACAGTACAGTTGGCCCTCCACATTTGCGGCTTTGACTTTTGCGGATTTGATTATTTGCAGTTTTGATTAATATGTTTTCTCTAGGAATCTCTACTTCCTCCAGCTCAGTTCTGCTGGACTCTGACCATAGAGTTGTGCTGGAGAACCTAGAAACTCCTGGGGAAAACACTTCTCTAGGCATTTGTAGGTCCTCCAGCATGATTCTATGATCAACTTCTGGCAGATGTTGACCATAGAGCTACACTGGAGGAACTGGAGATTCCTAGAAAGGTGTTCTCTTTGGTAAATGTGAATGTGAACATGGAGGGAACGCTGTACTCACGGGGAAGATGGGATCACACTCTGTGTGCATATAACTGTGTAGAATGAACATAAAAGACCAAAAAGGAAGAACAATGCACACAACCAATCCACAGAATGATACATTCTTTGTTATGTGCTGGAAGAATGATTGCCATTTTAACTTTTCTTGGAAAAGACCCTTTTTCTGACTGTAGTTCTCAAAATTCTCCAGCCAGGATTCTGGAAGCTGCAGTCCAAATACGTCATTTCCCCCAAATTTGCTGCAAAGTCAGGTAAGTACATCACACTGAAAAGCAGCATACATCGAATGCAGAAAGGCTGAGAAGATGGAACTCCTTTACTGATGGAAGACAAAAAAAGAGAGGAGGGAAATTGATGCAAGGACCTGTTAGTGAAGATGTTGTCAGTGTTCGGATTGCCATTGCATTATACCCCCAAATTCCGTCATATGATCAACTCCAGAGTAAGCAAACCAGGAGCAACATACAAGTGCAGTTCTGAGTGGCTCCATGTGCAGTGGGTCAGGTTATGATGTGAGTCTGGTGTCCAAAATCCTCTATCCCCCTGTAAAGACCCCGTTCTCAAATGGTGATGGAGCTGAACCACTGTGGATCTTCACAGCAGCTTATCAAAGACTCAGGTCCACATGGGTGTTATTTAAACCAGTGCAGAAATGCTAAGTGGCTGATCAGTATGGCTGTTGTCAACCTAATCCCTTAAGGCTCATCAATTCCTCCTTTGGTGGAAGCTTCTTCCTGATTTGATCCTGGAAAAGGCTATTTAACACAGCTGCCGCTTGGCACTCACCCGGGATGCCTCCAATCTGCTTTGCAGCCACTAGCCTCTCAGCTGCTTAAATCACTCCCTTTCCCCTCTTTTGTCCCTTTTGCCTCTGCGCCACCCCAGGCTGGTTCAACATTTTTCTGGATGAAGCAAAGGGAAAGATGACACACACACACACTTACCACAATGTACAAATGCTGATTAATGTGGGGAGTCAGTGATACAGTGGTAAACAGTTATATACTTTTTTGTCATTTTTTTTCAGGCTACGAGGCCATGTTCTAGAAGAGTTTATTCCTGACGTTTCACCAGCATCTGTGGCTGGCATCTTCAGAGAATGCTAGCATGGAAGAGGGTGGGGTATATATAGTATTGGTTAGGAGGAAATGGTTTACATGTTAATCTGTGTATTGTTCTGTTGTTGAATGGCAAGGCCTCGGGGTTTAATTTAATTAATGATCCATTGTCTGCTGAAAAATCCTCCTGACCCTGATGGTTTTCATTTGCATTTGCCGGGTCCTGATTTTGGTGTTTTTCAGGACTGGCAGCCAAACTTGGTTTACTTTCAGGTTTTCTTCTTTCCTGTTGAAGTTGTCCAGGTGTTTATGGATTTCAAGGACTTTCCTGTGCATTCTGACCTGATAGTGCTTGGCATGGTCCAGAATTTCAGTGTTTTCAAATACCATTTTATGCCCAGGGTGGTTTATAATGTGTTCTGCTACTGCTGATTTTTCTGGCTGACTCAGTCTGCAGTGTCTCCCGTGCTCCTTGATTCATGTTCAAACACTGTGTTTGGTAGTCCCTATGTAGACTTGTCCACAGCTGCACGGCATGCGGTCAACTCGTGCCGCTGTGTGAAGGTCTCCCCTGTCCTTCATTGAGCGTAGCATTTGCTGAAGTGACTTTTATCTCTATTTTTGTTTTCTTAATATTGTTACCCTATAAGGTGAGGGGGACGTGTCAGTATCTCCTTGGTGTGTCAGGGGAATTAGCTCAAATGGCATGCTTATCACGTTTGCAGATGACACCAAATTAGGAGGAACAGGAGGAACAGCTAATACCCCAGAGGACCAGATCAAAATTCAAATGACCTTAATTGATTAGAAAGCTGGGCCAAAGCTAGCAAAATGAATTTCAACACAGTTTTGTTTTTCATGAGAACAGACTCCTTGGGATTATGGTGGAATCTCCTTCTTTGGAGGTTTTTAAACAGAGGCTGGATGGCCATCTATCGAGGGAGTTTTGATATTGTGTCACTGCAAGGCAAAATGGGGTTGGACTGGATAACCCTTGAGGTCTCTTCTAACTCTGATTCTATGAACTTTATCAGATGATGGAAATTGGAAGTATAATCCAATGGCAATCCGAACGCAATCATGGGATTTCACATTATTGCGAATTAGTATATCTCACACAATTTGGGGCAACGGGAAGTCATTCCGAACACAATCATAGGGTTTCACGCTATTGTGTATGAGAGTATCTCATACTGGGAAGTCATTCTGGGGCAATAAGAAGTAATTCTGAATGCATTCCAAACGCAATTAGAATTCACGTAAATTCACTAAACTAGCGAATTCACGTAATTGCGAATTGGCTCTATTCGAAATTAAGAGAAATTCCTCCTGTCTGATAATGTCCTATGAGTGCAGGAAGATCCTGCCATATATTTGGAAGGTAAATCCCCACTCTTGGAGCCTTCCAAGAGAAGGAATTTACCAGTGTGTGGGAGTGGATAAAGAAAGGGCAGTCTGAGCACTCACTATATTAGTGCCCCTCTATTCTGCTTTGGTCAGGCCCCACCTGGAATCCTGTGTCTATAATTCTATGAGTTATAACTCTGTAATAGCTCTATAATAACTTGATAATTCTATGAGTGCAGGAAAATCCTGCCATATATTTGGAAAGCGAATCCCCACTTCTGGAAACCCTGCCCTACGAGGAACACCTTAGTCAGCTGGAGATGTTTAGCCTGGAGAAGAGAAGGTTAAAAAGTGATATGATAGCCGTGTTCAAATATTTGAAGGGATGTTGTATTGAGGAGGGAGCAAGCTTGTTTTCTGCTGCTCCAGAGAAAAGGACCTGGAGCAATGGATTTAAACTACAGGAAAAGAGATTCCACCTCAACATTAGGAAGAACTTCCTGAGAGTAAGGTGGTGGAGTCTGGAGATTTTTTAAACAGACTAGAGGCTGGGTGGTCATCTGTTGGGGATGCATTGATTGTGAGTTCCTGCATGGCAGAATTGGGTTGGACTGGATGGCCCTTGGGGTCTCTTCCAGCTCTATAGTTCTATGAGTGCAGGAAAATCCTGCCATATATTTGGAAAGCGAATCCCCACTCCTGGAGCCTTCCAAGAGAAGGAATTTACCAGTGTGTGGGAGTGGATAAAGAAAGGACAGTCTTCAGAGTCTGGAGGGGTCAAGGGCCACATAACAAGCCCTGAGGCATATATTTCCAGGGCCATAATTTGCCCACCTTTGATTTGGATTAAACAGAGATCCGGCTACACTGATGGACTAAAGGTGAGGGCTGACCATAGTGGAACCAAGTCCCAGATTCAGAGGGGAGGAGGGAAGAAGGAAGGGGTAGCCAAGGTCTCAGAATCCCACCCACCCATCTGGCTTGTCCTTTTCTCTGGTCGGCAGATCTGAGTTGCTACAGGAGCCTCAGTAGTTTCCAACCAGCTAAGTCCAATCTAAACTCCTTTGACACCTAAGATGTCAACGCCTGGAGCCAGTTCACGAGGCATCAGCCTCCCTGAGCTGTTTAAAGCCTTCTGGCAGGAGGACGATTAGCTCTCAGTAACCAGAGCGCCAAAGCCTCAAGCCTTCTGCAGCCTAGCGCTTCTGAAGAAACTGATCCAGATACAAGACAGACAGAAAAAGGCCTTTGCAGTTGCTCAAGGAGCTGGTGGTTCTTCCTGGGCTGAGAGCTGGTGATGCTTTAGAGGATGCGTCCACAACGCCAGACCTTCCCAGGTTCTGATGTTCTCAGATGTCCCTTGGTTGTGTAAGACATCCTAAGGGCAGAGAGGTAAGCAAAGCTTTTATACCTAGATAGATAGATCTTGTAGCACCCTTGAGACTAACTGAAATAAAGAAGTTGGCAGGATGAGCTTTCGTAAACTTCAGTCTGCCTCCTTAGATACATTTGGTTAATCTCAAAGGTGCCACAAGATCTTTCTACATACTGATTCTACAGACTAATACAGCTGTATCTTTGAATCCTACCAGATAAAATATAGATAGAATTTGACTAGCAGATGGGATGATCATGAGATAGTTTGTGGAGGTTCTGTTTCAGATTTTAACAGGGGGCCAGGTTGCCAAATGCCCAGAAGGAAAGCTGCTGGCCTCCATCTGTGGCTTTAAACAGCAACTCAGTCTGTGGATATCAGCAGCTGAAGCCTTGGAGGGCATGGAGAGATCAGTGCTACCCCTTGCTAATACCCTTGAGGTGTGGGTCGGCAAAGAGGCTTTGGAAGCAAGCAGTTCACACCAAGTCATGTTCTTGGAATTGGAAAGCAGGCAGGCAGGCTTTTTAGGGGTTATATATTGGGTCTACTTTTACCTAAACCACATTGTTAATCCGAACTAACGTAGCAGTCCACTGAAGCTACAGCGATTTGTTAAAGCAATACTTAACATAAAATTCATTTGCACTAGGTCTACTCTAGTTACAAGCATCAAGAAGTCCTGTTTTGGTGTGTGATCAACTTCTTTCTGGACTCCACCACAGAATCGGTCAATTTCTTACTTTGCCTGTATACTTGGAACATAAACTTATGGTTATTCAGATGGATTTTCCCTGAGATCTTATTGATATTAGTTGGTCAGACTTTGCATTGTATCCTTTGCTTTTGCTGCATCTCTCCTCATTAGAAATTCCATCCCGTTTCTTCCGGGATTTGAATCTGCCTCACCCCAAGAACTGCAATATGTTCAATTTATTTCCCTATTATATCTAGCTTACCCTGTTTCTCACATTTCGTGTTCCTATAATGTGTGTTGTGCAGCTTCAGATTTTCCTTTCACCTCTGAGAACATCAGCAGCTGAATGTTCTTTTGGCTTGAGTCCAGTTGCATCATTAGCCACAGTTCTACTTGTAGTTGTTTTATGTTGCATCCCAGTTACTTGTTGAGTGCCTTCTGAACATCATCTTCTGGCCTATTTCATTTTGGATTGGCTCATCATATAGTTTTCATAGTAGAAGACATTCAAAAAAGGTTTACTGTGCAGTACTAACAAGTGTTAGTGATGGTACCACTGCTGTTGTCTCTCTTTGCTAGTGTCACCCCTCACTACAGCTGCTGCCCATTGGCACACACAGGTCGCATCCACATTCCAGAAATAATCCAATTGGACACCACTTTAACTGCCATGGCTCAATGCTGTGAAATTCTGGGAAGTGTAGTTTTGTAGTGACATCACTGGGATTGGTGTCACCTGGTGTGGTAACTCTTGGTGTCACCCTCCACCGTTGATTTCTTCACATACCACCCCATACCAAATCTGAGAGCAGCCACAGAGAAGGCCTTCTCCTGCATTTCTACCAAATGTGGGGTGCAGTGGGATAGATAGAGGTGGCTCCTGTAGCAATCTGCAGGTTTCTGATATAAGGTACGAGTAATATTTCCATGTATCCCATAAAAAGAATTTGTTGGGTGAATATTATTCAAATCCTGGTAACTCCATCGCCTTCCATACATTTGTTGTTGTGTGCCTCCAAGTCTTTTTTGACTTATGGCAACCCCAAATTAAAAAAAAAGAAGTAATGGAAGTATACCTAAATGTTTGCCTGAATGTAGAGATCTTGTAGCACCTTTGAGACTGACTGCGAGAAAGAAGTTGGCAGCATGAGCTTTCGGCTAGTCTCAGAGGTGCTATAAGATCTCTCTGTATACTGATTTTACAGACTAACATGGCTATATCTTTGAATTCTTGTTTTCCTGACAGTCCTCTTGTTGGTACTTTGTTTGCGGTTTTAATTAATATGTTCCCTCTAGAAATCTCTAAGCCCTCCAGTGCAACTCACCTGACATCCTTTCAACTCAGGGCATTGACACAACATTGGCCAAAAATCTAGCTCTCTTCAAAGGCCCATTAGAACTTTCCATCTTTTACTGAAGAGGAGGCTAAGCATTCACTCTGTTTGTAAGGAGGCAGGCAGGCCTTAAAGTAGTCCTTTGAGTCCTGACCCACCAGAACATGAAAGTTTGTTGTTGGGGGGTGCCTCCAAGTCTTTTCCGACTTATGCCAACCCTCAGGCAAAATTTGTTCAGAGGAGGCTTGCCATTGTTTTTTTCTGAGGCTGAGAGTATGTGACTTGCCCAAGTGTACAGTTATTTTTTAAAAAGCCCTCTTGGTTGGCAGAAGGGAGCTATCCATGGTACCAAGCCTTCTCTCTCAACAGGCTCAGCAGCCTGAGGTTTGGGCCTATAACTCTTCTGAAAGGGCTCACTGCCCCCTTAATATTGCAGCCCCCAGCGGCTCCTGCAAAATCTCCTACCAATTTTTCATAGCTTCTCACATCCCAGACAAAACACACCTTGTTCTCACTGTAAAATATATATATATATTCAAGTGCGGGTAGAATCCTGCTAAAGTTGGCCCAGAAAAGGGTATCCAGCCACTTCCCTTAACATTTGCAAAGAGGGGCAAGGAGATGTGGGACTACAGCTAACCTTCCACATTTGCAGCTTTGATTTTTGCAGCTTTGATTATTTGCAGTTTGGATCAGTCTGTTCTCTCTAGGAATCTCTAAGTCCTCTAGTGCAACTCAAAATGACCTGAATAGACTAGAAAGCTGGGCCAAAGGTACTGCATTTAGGGTGGAAAAATGAAATGCTTAGATATACGATGGGGGACACCTGGCGTAAGGAGACTACACATGGAAGGGATCTAGGAGTCTAAGTAGACCACAAATTGAACATGAACCAAGAGTGTGATGCAGCACCTAAAAAGGCCAATGCAATTTTAGGCTGCAGCAATACAAGTATAGTCTCTAGATTCTAACCCCAATGAATGTGGATGGGCCACTGTATTATATAATAGTAGATTATATACTAGTATAATAAAAATATAACCTTATATAATAGATGATGATGACGATGATGATTTTATTGTCAAATAAGACCTGTTGGGTGAAGCACATCACTTTGGTTCAAATGAAATATTAATAGACATTCTCAGGCTTTGGCATCAAATATGATAATCCTTTTTAAACTTTTAAAACTTGTATAAAGTCTTCAAAGTGGTGGACGTGGACACTTCTGGGGGGATATGGGGAGAAACAGTATCTATTCATCCTCTTGTTATGAATATGCTTCTAAGTGCTCATGTGGTTTAATGTTTAGCGTGTTGGATGGAGATTTAAGAAATCCGGAGCCCTTTCACACAACACCAAGGGAGCTCTATGGTTTTACTTGAATTCGCATGACTGTTTCTGAAAATTTCAGCACAGAATAAGTAAAGAGATAGTACAGGAATACCTGGTTAATCTAAATGAATATAAGGCTCCAGGTCCAGGACCAGACGAACTACATCCAAGGGTATTAAAAGAACTGGCAAATGTAATATCGGAACCACTGGCAATAATCTTTGAGAAATCTTGGAGAACAGAAGTCCCAGCAGACTGGAGGAGGGCAAACGTTGTCCTCATCTTCAAAAAGGGAAAAAAGAGGATCCCAACAATTATTGTCTAGTTAGTCTGACATCAATTCCAGGAAAGATGCTAGAGCAGATCATTAAGCAGAGAGTCTGTGAACATTTAGAAGGGAATGCCATAATCACAAAAAGCCAACATGGGTTTCAGAGAAACAAGTCCTGCCAGACAAATCTGATCTCTTTTTTGATAAAATTACCAGCTTGATAGATAAAGGGAATGCTGTGGATATAGTATACCTCGATTTCAGTAAGGCCTTTGACAAGGTTCCCCTTGACATTCTTGCAAACAAGCTTGTAAAATATGGGCTAGACAAGGTAACTGTTACATGGATTTGTAACTGGTTGACTGGCCAAACTCAAAGGGTGCTCAACAATGGCTCCTTTTCATCCTGGAGAGAAGTGACCAGTGGGGTCCCACAGGGCTCTGTCCTGGGCCCAGTCCTATTCAACATCTTTATTAATTATTTGGATGACAGAATTGGGGGCATGCTTATCAAATTTGCGGATGACACTAAACTAGGAGGAGTAGCTAATACCCCAGAGGACAGGATCAAAATTCAAAATGACCTGAATATACTAGAAAGCTGGGCCAATGCTAACAAGATGAAATTCAACACAGAGAAATGTAAGGTTCTGCACTTAGGGAGGAAAAATGAAATGCACAGATATAAAATGGGGGACACCTGGCTGAATGAGACCACATGTGAAAGGGATCTAGGAGTCCAAGTAGACCATAAGCTGAACATGAGTCAACAGTGCGATGCGGCAGCTAAAAAGGCCAATGCTATTTTAGGCTGCATCAATAGAAGTATATTGTCTAGATCAAGGGAAGTAATAGTGCCACTCTATTCTGCTTTGGTCAGGCCCCACCTGGAATACTGTGTCCGGTTCTGGGCACCACAATTTAAAAAGGATGTGGAGAAACTGGAGCGGGTCCAAAGGAGGGCAACTAAGATGGTGAAGGGTCTAGAAACCATGCCCTATGAGGAACGCCTTAGGGAACTGGGGATGTTTAGCCTGAAGAAGAGAAGGTTAAAAGGTGATATGATAGCCCTATTTAAATACTTGAAGGGATGTCACATAGAGGAGGGAGCAAGCTTGTTTTCTGCTGCTCTAGAGAACAGGACCCAGAACAATGGATGCAAGCATGACTCAGTGCTTTGGAATTCTAGAAACTGTAGTTTGTTGTGCCACCCAAGATCTGGGATTCCCAGAATTCCTTAGAATTGAGCCATGGCAGTTCAAGTGGTGTCAAACCGGATTATTCCTGGAGTACAGATGCAGCCTCAGCCACCTCACAAAGTTGCTGGGTGGGGTGGGGTGGGGGGTAAAGTGAAGACAATAGCCAAGCATGCCATTTTGATCTCATTGGGAAAAATGAGTGTGTCTAAGCTTGCCGAGATGGGTATTGACTGATAAGGAATTTGTTTCAGTATATTAGCACATTATTTGAGTAGTTTAGCCTGTTATAGGAGCCCTGGTGGCACAGCGGTTAAATGCCAGTACTGCAGCCACAACGTTGTGAGTTTGACCCGAGGACTCCAGGCTGAGTCACCCTTCCATCCTTTTGTAGGTTGGTCAAATGAGTTCACTATTAAGCGGTATTGAAATGTATAGAGATGTAAATGCTCTTACTATTACTATCATAAATTATGTATGTTTGATGTTCTGCCCTTTGGTGCAAAGAGCATTATAAATAAACATTGTCATCATCATCATCATTATCATCATCAAAAAGTGGACATCACTAATGAAAAATACATGATTATTTGGTTATGGCTGCTAAAATAGAAAATATTGGAAATCAGATTATGTACCTAAAATAGATGAGTGGCTTATGAAAACTATAGAATTATAAGAGATGGATATTTTAACACCATTAATCAATAATGGATCAAAAGATGTGAGAGACAAAGCATGGGAACCTATCAAAAAAATATTGGAGTAAGATGTCAGACATTAAAGAAGAATTATTATAGTTTATTAATATAATAGGAACAACCATCAGAAAATGAAGGGGAAATGGGAACGGAAGGGACATAAGCTATGAGAGCTTAAAAACTAAAGCAAGGTTAAATAGGACTGGGTGATATCAAAAGAAAAGAAATGACAGGAGGAAAACATATAGGTAATAATTATGATAATAAGGTGAAGTTTATTGATTGCTATAATAATGTGTTTTGGTTTAGATGGAGTGTATGGAGATAAAAAGATGTTTACTTTTATTGTGATCTTTGTAACTTTATATTGCAAGAAATATTATATTAAGGTATTTTGGATTGTTATGTTATGTTAATAATCAATCAAATAATAATTAAAAAAATATGTGAATGAAATAATGCAACCAAAAGCCTTCCACCGACTGAATGTCTATTACTTTGTATCCCTGCCCTTCTCCACAAACATTATTCTCCCTTCTTCTCCCATCTACTCAAAACATCCCAATGCTGTGCAACCTTCTGTCCCATAGACTTTCTCTCCTGTTAGTGGCATTGCCATCTTGTGCTTCCACATCCCATAGGCCCGTGTCTAGAACATTCCCTGCTGTGTAGCCTTCCTTGCCCCACAATGACCTTACCCCTTCCAAGTGTCTCCCTTTTTTCCCCAAGCCAGGTGGCCCGGGTCTGTGAGGCCCTGCAGGAGAGTGGAGAATTTGAACGCTTGGCCCGTTTCTTGTGGTCTCTGCCACCATCTCTTGCCTTCCGGCACGCTGAAAGCCTGAGCTGTGCCCACACCACATGCCATGACTTGGAGTTGCTGGGAAGCCCCTTGCCCCCAGCCACTTGGCTGGCACCCTATAGCAACCAGGCCTCCACATACCATCTGGAACCTTTTGGGGCATTGTGCCCAGGAGAGAAGTTTTCTGGGTTTCTGCCAGACCCGTCACCTGCTCAGAAGAAGCTCCCTGGTCTGGCGAAGGAGTCTACACAAGACAGTGAACAGAAAGCAAACGGCTTCAAGGTGAGCCAAACCTAAAATTGCCCTGTTTCCCCGAAAATAAGACATCCCCTGAAAATAAAGACCTCGTAGAGGTTTTGCTGAATTGCTAAATATAAAGCCTCCCCCGAAAGTAAGACCTAGCAAAGTTTTTGGACAGTGGGCCCTTGTTATCCACTGGGGCTTGGTCCCCAGATCCTCCGTGGATAACAAAATCCGTGGATGCTCAAGTCCCATTAAACATAATGGCACGACAAAATATACAGTATATAATAAATGTTCTTTTTTGTTGTTGTTGTTGTTCAACAATAAATGTGAATTCTTCTTCATGGAAAAATAAGACATCCCCTGAAAATAAGACCTAGCACATCTTTGGGAGCCAAAATTAATATAAGACACTGTCTTATTTTCGGGGAAACACGGTATTTAAAAGAAGGAGCCAACCCCTGGTGAAAAGCAAGAGCACCGATTCCCCCATAACTCTCTCATCCATCCAGCTTTAAGAATAAGCACAAAGAGTTATGTTTGCTGGAATTTTGTAAGTTCTTTAACATTGTTTTGCTTCGCTTCATCGATCCTTTGCTATATGCCCCTAAGTTTTATCCTCGACTTATCCACAGGTCACAGCAAAATCTATAATTTTGGCCCCAAAACCTGCCCTCGACTTATACAAGAGGTCGACTTAGAGTCAAGTATATACGGTAATTACTATATAGACTTAAGCTTGTTTTCTGCTGCTCCAGAGAAGAGGACCTGGAGCAATGGATTCAAACTAGAGGAAAAGAGATTCCAGCTCAGCATTAGGAGGAACTTCCTGATAGTCCCTCCTAAGATAGAGCTGACAGTGGAGGACACTTCCTTGGAAAGTGTTGGAGTCTCTTTCTTTGGAAGTTTTTAAACAGAGGCTGGATGGCCATCTGTTAGGGTGTTTTGATTGAGAGTTCCTGCATGGCAGAAAGTTGGACTGGATGGCCCTTGTGGTCTCTTCCAACTCTATGATTCTGTAATTCTACAAACTGTAGGTCGACCTCATGTATAAGTTAAGGCCAGATTTTGGGGCCAAATTAATGGATTTTGATATGACCCATGGATGTGTCAAGGGGAACAAGCATCCAGAGTCTGAAAATATTCCAAAAATAATAATAAATAAATAAATAAATAAATTCCAAATAGCAAACCTTGATTTTCCATTTTATATAAGGGACACCATTTTGCTCTGCCATTATATTTAATGGGACTTGAGCATCCATGGATTTTGTTATCCAAGGGGAATCCTGGAACCAAACCCCACTGTACCTCCTTTTTTTCACTATTTCCTAGCACAAATTACAACTGGATGTGAAGTGACATACAGTGGAGCCTTACTATCTTGCCATCTGTGGATTTAAGTATCTGTGGGTGGCAAGCCCTGTTGTCCCCAATGGCAGCATGTACACACAGCCACACTAGCAGGCATGGGCATGTCACACCGTCAGTAGGGACAGTGGGACTTGAAGTCCCACATTTCTTGGTATGGGGACAGAACATATCCCCCGCGGGTACCAAAGTCCAACTGTATATCTTGAGTTCCTCTTTCTTGTCCCAGGACTCTTTCAAACGGGAGGAATGCTCCCAATTCCGAATGGAGCCAATGCGGATTCATGTAAATTTGCTTGTTTAGCGAATTTACCTGAACCCCTGCTCCGTTCGGAAGGCATTCGGAATGACTTCCCATTACCCAAAAATAACCCCCCCTTGCCCGAAATCGCGTGAGAAGCTTAAATTCGCAATAACGTTAAACCCATGATTGCATTCGGAGTGACTTCCCTTTTGCCCGAATTTGCGTGAGAAGAATTAATTCGCAATAACGTGAAACCCCAGGATTGCGTTTGGATTGCCCTTGGATTATACTTCCAATTTCCAAAGAGTCCCCAGATTCAAGACAGCTCCTTCCATGTTTAAAAACTAGGGTGGATAGACTTTCTGCGTGTATTTCCGGCTCCTCGTTGTCCAGTGCCGCCTGCTCAGTGCACTAACACAGATTATTTGTTCCTCACAGGAAAGGACACGGAACCTGCTACGGGAATGGTACCTCCAAGATCCATATCCCAACCCTTCCCGCAAGAGACACCTAGCCCAAGCTACTGGGCTCACTCCCACCCAAGTAGGGAACTGGTTCAAAAACCGTCGGCAAAGAGACCGGGCTGCTTCAGCCAAGCACAGGTGAGAGAAACCTTTGTACAGGTGAATGGAAGGACTGCTGCGAGAACACAGGACCTCAGAGATAAACACAGCTCCCAGTCACATAGTGAGCACCATCAGGAGCATGGTAACCTTTACTGTTTTGGATCCTAGGCCAAGATCAGACAAACAGAGGGAATTAGAGAATTGTCAGGCACCTGGCAGAGCTGGGGGAAAGTTTATTTTTTCACTACAACTCCCAGAATATCCTAGTTACAGTGGGCCTTTGTTATCCGCTGGTGTTTGGCTCCAGGACCCTTCGTGGATAACAAAATCCGTGGATGCTCAAGTCCCATTAAATATAATGGCACAACAAAATGGTGTCCCATATATAAAATGGAAAATCAAGGTTTGCTATTTGGAATTTATACATTTGGGGAATATTTTCAAGGTGTGTATGCTCAAATCCGTGGATAAAAAATCCATGGATAAGGAGGGCCAACTGTACCATGAAGGATTAGAAAAAGTGTAGCCTAGAATAGTAATTTTTCTACATTCTGTTCTATGTCTGTGTGTGTTTTGTCAAGACCAATAGCCTTGTGCCACGAAAAAGGCCAACACATTCAGTTTGACACAAACATTTGTGGACTGGCCATCTAGATTGGGGGATGCATACAATCCAAGAAATACCAAACCCCAGGACAAAACAATGGGGAAAGTATTCTAATATATCTGAAGAACACCAGCTTGGGAAAGACTTTAGTACAGTGGTTCGAACGACCTTTTCACAAGGGTTACCTAAGACCATCGGAAAATAGTAGCGAAATTACAGTTATGAAGTAGCAATGAAAATAATTTTATGGTTGGGGGTCACAGCACAACATGAGGAACTGTATTAAAGGGCCGCGGCATTAGGAAGGTTGAGAACCACTGCTCTAGTAGATATCTCTGATAGACATATGTATGTATGTGTGTCTAGTAAATTTGTTAGTCTTTTAAACCCAAAATATTCTCTTGCTTGCTTTTACTGTAAGCAACGGATTAGTGTCACATTTCCCTTGGAAGTGTAAAACCAATATATATGTATTAAAAAGTGAGTTGTACATTCATCTTTCAGTATGCCTCAGCAGCATTTTGAGAAAGAGAGATTGGATAAATTTGCTATATTCAAAAAATACAGGAGATCTCACTAGACTGCTTTCAAACAGTGGGGAGGAGAGACAGACAGAGGGCTAGATCACATCATTTTCCCCCAGCACTTTCCTGGTCTGATCCTTCTATTCCTTGATAGGCTGCAAAAGGAGCAGTCAGTCCATCCTAAAGAGCCTCTCCATTCTTCTGGAACTGAGAGCCTGAACATCCCTCCTTGTCTCCTGGGGGATAGCAGCGCACCCAGCGAGCAAAAGGAGCCCATATCACCCACTGGCAAAAATGAGAACAGCCAAGGAGTGGTGAAGAGTTGGGAAGACTGATCCACGGAATGACTTTGGTTGAATAAAACATGGCTGGATGGGACGTGAAAGTGTGGAGACTGAGGAATGGGTATAGAAGAGATGCCTAAGGACCCTCACTGACATTTTAAAAAGTGGAATGAAAACCAGTTTTAAAAGAATGACAGGTGCAGATTGCGTTTGTGGCATAATGGCTAGGAAGGGGGAGGGTTTTTTGCTGGTTTCCCTTCATTCTAGTCAGGGCCAAGCCTCCCTTTTGGCAGTGTGAAGTAGCTGCCTCAAGGGGTAGATGCTGTAGGGTTGGAGTGAGTTGCTGGAAGGACAGAGTGGCCTGCATCTCCTAAGTTTCTTTGCAGGACTCAGTGTGATGCAGTGACAAAACAACAACAACAACAACAATGCATTTGTAAGCTGTGTCAGCAGAACTATAGTGTCCAAATCACGGGGAGTCATAGTACTCCTCAAACACTGTGAGGAAAGATTGAGGGTGCTGGATACATTTAGCTTGGAGAAGAAACAAGCTGGAGATGCTTTGCTGTTGCTGTTGTTCTGTGCGTACTTCCAGGTCATTTTTGATAGTGACCCTTATTATCATAGGGTTTTCTTTGCAAGTTCTTCAGAAGAGGTTTGCCATTTTCATCCTCTGAGGCTGAGACAGTGTGACTTGTCCTAGGTCACCAGCGGGTTTTTATGCTGGAGCGGGGATGTGAACCCTGGTCTCCAGAGTTATAGTCAAGCACCCAAACCTTTACACCACATTGGCTTTCTTCTGTCTTGTCAAAAGGAAAATGGAACAAGCTTGTTTTTTTGCTTCTCCAAAGGTTAGATCCTGAACCCATGGATTCAAATGACAAATGACAAGAAAGGAGATTCTAACTAATCTTTAGGAAGACCTTCCTGATGATGGTGGTGGACTCTGTTTCATTGGAGGTTGGCTTATAGGGATGCTTTCACTGTGGTTCCTGCACTGACTGTGGGTCGGATCAGACGGCCCTTGTGGTATCTTTCACAATCTTTCTATGAGTGAGAGTCTAAGATACTGGTGCACGCTTCTCTTAGGTCTCTCTGTCTCTCTGCATCATCAAATAGAGCTGGCAAAAATGGCTTGCCATGTCTTTCAGTTGTTAACTCCAGACTGAGCTGTGCTTTGGCAGAGGGCAGCTTTGTGTCTGAAGGTGTCCTCTATTTAAAGCGCTGTCAAATCCAAGTGTTTTGAAAGAAACCAAAGAAAGGAGAGCTCAGTTAGCAAGAACCTGGTTAGAGTCTTTCCAACCCACATGTGACATAGTGAAATTCTATTGAAATGATCTGTACCTGTCAATGAGCATATGCATTTTACATCTTCTTTTTCATGGTATATGTGGTCACACTATTGCATATCTTCCAGAAATTTGAATTAAAACTCACATCACGTCCCATCAGTCTGATAAGCCAGTTAGATGGAAAGGCATCCCAGGTGGAATATTTTAGACACTGGGAGACATAAGGTTGGACAAGAAAATCCAAGCATGTCGTATGGAGGGTGGAAGGAGGAGAAATTAGATTCAGGATATGGCAGCGTTTTAGCAGCAGTTAATAAAAGCAGTGAGTATAAGGGGTGTTTGAGAGTATGAAAAATCAGGATAAAACATGGATGCCAATGGGACCTGTGGTGAGGGTTAGGATTGATTATTACTATTATGATCCAGTCATTTCTCTTTTAAATTATGTGCAAGAGATTATGTACCTAATATGTGCTGTGATCCTGTTTTGAACTTCTTTGTGTCAGCTTATTATATACAATCAATCAGTCGGTCTATCACTTTATTTACAGCCTTCTTTCCCCACCAAGACCTGGGATCGTAAGTTGGCTTATGAGATGTTTTAAAAAGACAAATACAGTGGGCCCTTGTTATCCACTGGGGTTTGGTTCCAGGACTCTCCATGGATAACAAAATCCGTGGATGCTCAAGTCCCATTAAATATAATGGCACAACAAAATGGCGTCCCATATATAAAATGGAAAATCAAGGTTTGCTATTTGGAATTTATACTTTTTGGGAATATTTTCAAGCCGTGTATGCTCAAATCCATGGATAAGGAGAGCCAATTGTAAAGCCATATCTAGCTAAAACATTGAGATTAAAATAGTACTGAATTGTCCATAGACTGTGCATTTAGACACTGAGAGCAACGGTTGCCATTTGATTTCTGGCAACTGCTTATTTCCCTCCGGACAGAAGAGCGAAAGTTTACTTTGGCCAGATATGTGCAAAAAGTCTGGTAGTTTGAAGCCATCCATAGAAGGCTGGGGAACCTTTTTCACTCTAAGGGGAGAACTCGGTTTCAAATATATCCCAGTGGTTCACCTTCTAGAAGGAGATGGGGCCAAAAGCAAAGTGATAAGCCCAGAAATATCAGCTCTAAGTTCTTACTGCCAGTAGCTAAGCCTGAAGAATGACATTTCAACCTTTTAAAATGGGGCAAGTCCTTGTACAGAAGCTGAGAAACCAACAAATGATGGCAAAAGGGGAAAGAAACATGGCCTTTTGATAAAGCGGAAGGACAGACTATAACCCCCAAGAAATAAAGTTATCCACTTCTGGAGTAGAGTGAAATCGCCAGGACCACAAAGTCTTGAGTTTAGCCTCTTTAGTGTTTATTATCCCTCAAGTAAAATGAGACATATGTAGATATATGTGCATTGTTCATATTCATCCTAGGCCTTTTCCTTTTTTTATTATTCCTTTCTCTCACTATAATTAAACTCTGTCTGATAATCTCCATGGTGTCACCCCCTCTGCTCCTTGTGGGGACAGAGACTTTATCTTTTGATTTTTGTCCATTTATAAAATGTATGAAACCACTGTGTATGTATTTATGGTGCTCTGTAAAGAAAGACTTTTTGATCTGGTACCAACACCGCTACTAAACTGTAGCAGTGTATCAATAAATGGCGATTTTGCACTAAGAAAGCTTGTAAATTTGTGTGCAAAAAGATGAGCATGCAAGCTTGTTTTGGTACAGAAAACAAATACTTGGACTGAGCATGTGCTCAGAGGCACTTTTGTTGAAATGGAACTTTTGCATCTATGGCAGACAGACCTTGGGTTTACTGAAAAATATAGGAGTTTATCACATGTGAGGAATTTCTCTTAATTTCGCAATAGTAATTTGTGTAGTCAATTCGGAATTTCGCGTGATTGCGTGAAAGATTATCTCACGATTACATGCCCAGGTAATCTTTCACTCAATCACGCAAAATTCCGAATTGACTACGCAAGGTAAATTGCGCTTTCACACGATTACGCGAAAGCTTATTATGCATTATCGCGGTTATCTCTGCTTATTTCGAACGCATTCAGGAATATGTTATTACACCAGTGGATTTTTGAATGCAAAATTGCTCTCCTGCACATGCCCACTTCTGAACCGATGCCCTGGTGACCTCATGTACTTCCAGGTCAATGAGTTTGGGTATTTCCTCCGCGATTTCCCCATCAAAGCATCCTCCATGTTGGACCGGTGCCCAAAGTCCCATGTGCGCTGAGATGTTGCTGTGCCATGCAGGAATTCCCCATCAAAGCATCCTCCATGTTGGACCGGTGCCCAAAGCCCCATGTGCACTGAGAAGTTGGTGTGCCATGCAGGAATTCCCAATCTAAGCATCCTCCATGTTGGACCGGTGCCCCAAGCCCCATGTGCGCTGAGATGTTGGTGTGCCATGCAGGAATTCCCCATCAAAACATCCTCCATTTTGGACTGGTGCCCCAAGTCGCATGTGCGCTGAGATGTTGGTGTGCCATGCAGGAATTCCCCATCAAAGCATGCTGCATGTTATGGGTCAGAATAGAAGACCCTCAGGACTCAATGCCCCATGACGTGAGTGTCATCTTGAAATCACTGTAACAGTGCCAATTCTTATCTACCCGGACAAGTGGTGCCATGCACGAATTCTATGGAATGAATGGGAACCAGGGCAGATGGGGGGTCTGTTTGGATAGCCCTTGGGGACCTCATCACAACTGGGCAAGTGAAGGAGGCATTGCTATGGCAACTGTTGGAAGCCAGCAATCACGCAAAACATATGCAAAGCACTAGATTACCGTAAAAGTGCTCCCTCCTCTCTCTGGCCACCCCTTCATGCATGGCAAAACATTTTCGGGATTAAGGAAGTAAAAAGGAAAAGCCAATGCCATGAGGGATCATGGGAATTGTAGTAAAGATGGCGAAATTGGGGATCAACAGAAATGCCTATCACACACCCCAAAAAGTGAAATGAATAAGAAATTGTCAGGGAATAGGAATTGTAAGTCCACTAGTTCACCGAATTTGCCTACGTTATGATTGCATTCGGACCGCGTTCGCACATCAAGGAAAAGTATGTAATAATCTTTCATGCAATTACGTGAAAACTCCCATTTCATTCGCAAAAAACAGGAATTGCATGTGATGAGAAATCACGCAGTCGCGCGAAACCCCATGATTGCATTTGGTTTTTCAGTAAAAAATTGGTCGTGTGATAAACTCCATAGTAGCTCTGCTCCACACCAGCCACAGCAGACATCTGTGATGTTGCAAAGGCAATGGAAAGTTCAATGATTCCCTCTTTCCTTCTGAAAGCCTTTCGCGCAATCACAATCAATTGCGCTTCCCGGATGGGGCAATGTCCGGATAAGTACAGCGTCATGTGAAAGTCCTTCCCGCATTTGCGCCAGAAGGACAGGACAAGGATGGGAAAAGGATGGGACATCCTCCATCTGATAATCTCCATGGTGTCACCCCCTCATTGACCTCTTCCTATCCCACACCATGCAAAATCCTCAGAGGAGTTTTTTGTACAGTTGACCCTCTGTTTTCATGGAGGATCCATTCTTGAGCCAAATAGTTACGACATAAACAACTAGCCCAATTAAAATTGTACTTTTAAATTATAATATCATATGCACAGCCTAAATGTACTTACATATACATAGTTTCATGTGCTTAAAGTGAACAGTAGGTAAAATGAGATCTTTTAAAATAAAATTAAAATAAAAACGTGTGTGTGTACATGCCCTCAAGTTAACGTATGGTGACCCCATGAATTTTGTAGGCTTTTCTTAGGCAAGGAATCCTCAGAGCTGGTTTTGCCGGTTCCTTCCTCTGAAATATATCCTACATGCCCTGGTATTCCTTGGTGGTCTCCCATCCAAGTACCAATCAGGACTGACTCTGCTTAGCTTCCAAGATCAGACAGAATCTGGTTCCTTTAGGTAGGTAGGGTATTCAGGCCCTGGTGAAAGGTAAAGATTTCTCCTTTGACATGATTCTTTAGTCATGTCCAACTGTAGGGGCTGGTGCTCATCTCTGTTACTATGCCAAAGGAGCCAGTATTGTCAAAGACAACTCCACAGTCATGGCACATAGAACAGTTACCTTCCCACCAAAGTGGTACCTACTTGCATTTCCATCCTTTCAAACTGCTAGTTTGGCAGAAGCTGGGACTAGTGATGCAAGCTCCCATGGCACTTGGGTCTCAAACTGCAGATCTGCCGACCTTGTGATCATCAGAACTGGAGTCTTAACCGTAAGCCACTGTGTCCATTTTAGGCCCTGTACTTAGAGAGATCCTGTAGCCCCTTTGAGACTAACTGAAAGGAAATTGGCAGCATGAGCTTTCCTAAACTTCAGTCAACTTCCTCAAATGCATCTGAAGAAGTAGACTGAAGTCTATGAAAGCCCTTGTTGCCAATTTCTTCAGTCTACTTCCTACAGTTTCTTCATTCTACTTCCCCAAATGCATCTGAGGAAATAAACTGAAGTCTAGGAAAGCTCATGCTGCCAATTTCTTTCAGCGAGTCTCAAAGGTCTTATAAGATCTCTCTGCGCACTGATTCCACAGACTAACATGGCTGTATCTTTGCATTTTAGACCCTGGATGCTACCAGCAAATCTGTAGGGTGGGAAATCAATGGGAATCCCCTGGACAGTAGAGGGAACAAATGAACCTGGGGGAAGAGGACGAAACATCTGCTTTACGCTGCGCCTGCTCTGCTCAGCCACCATCTTCCCTGTCTCAGTCTCCAAGGTGATGCTGGAAGGATGCGAATGCTCCAAGGCATACAGGCATGCGGCGGATCGGACAGCAGCCGAGGAGAAATGACTTACTTCCAAACAATTGACTCCATCTGCTTGCTGCCAGGGTGGAACTGTGTCTCCTTGCAGCTGCTTTTGTGGTAGCAGCTGTGGCAGAACCAGGGAAGCAATGCGATCCGGTGCTTGCCAGGTCCTGCTGATCTGGTTACTTTAAAATATTGATCAAGATGTAATAATAGCAAATAATAATAATAATGTAAAATAAAGATTATATAGCCAATTAGTACAGAATATAAGGCAATATATAAAAATAAGGAAAGACAGATAATAAGATATACTGCTAAAAATATAAAATAATGATAAAAAGCAATGAGAAGAACTTGGAGGGTCAAACAGTGCTTGGTCCTATTTTCACTACTCTTTCTTCCTGGCTTTTTCACAGCCAATCCTGGGCAGAACAATGATTTTCTTAGGCAATGGTTATCACAAATTATTATTGTGTTTTGTGTAGTTTTAAATATTTGTCTTTAAAAAAAAAAAGTTAGCTTTGAGTGTAGTTGATATAACAGGTGCATATGTCTCTTTGCAACAACCTGATGTATTTCCATCAGCAAAAGCTGGCTGGGGTTTATGGGACTCCAGAGTGGGTGAGTTTGCGTTTGTATCCATCTAGTCCACTTTTGCGTTTATAGAGTTTATGGTGTGTTCCAGATATTGAGCATGTGCCTTTGAATGCACAAGACCAGCCCCGAGAAAGTCTAGGTAAAGCTGGGAAATAACAGCTGCCAGTCAGTGTAGCATTTACTGAGATAGACGGACCTGATGTAGGCTATGGAATTATTCACACAATGAAAATAATCCAGGAGGAATTCGGGATGAATATTTTTTGTTCACATGGATCCTGAATGCACCCAATTACGTTATTTGGGGAGGAGGGATGCCAACAAACCCACTTACCCCAGGATAATATCGGGCTTTCCCCCAAGTTTTTACAAAAGATTTGCATCATAAGCTGTGTGAACAACGATATGAATAAACGATATGAATAGACCCAAATAGATTTGGGATAAAAGTCTCCATGCCTTTAACAGCTTTCAAATGCACTTGCATCATCAACAGCCCACACAGTCAAGAAAGTGCTGCCCCTTTCCCCAGCAAAACAGCTGCTGCTGGGAAGAAAAGAGGAAAGAGAGAGGAAAAGGGGGGAGAGAAAAAGGGATGCCGACCCACCTCTGTTCAGTTATGCAGGGACAAGTGTGACCACACATGTGAGCAACCGAACTTGCAAAGATGTGGGGTGATACAGTTCCTGGAAAGATGCAATTCCATACTGTGAATAACAAAGCCAGAATGCGGGGACTGAGGTTATTCACATTGTTTTAGTAAAAAAAACCCGACGTATGAATAAGGCCTAAGACAGCTGTGTTCCTACTTATTTTTACCAGGTGGTGTCTTATTTTTAGGGAAGAAAATCCACAGTTCAGAGGTAGAGCATCTGCTCTGCATGCAAGTCTCAGGGCTAATCTCCAGCATCTCAAAGTAGGGCAAGGAAAGATCCAGCCGATCAATTTAAACAATGGGAAGAAAGAGCAACCGATAATCAATCTCACTGCCAGAGAGGTTTTCTATCTTAAGCACACAAGGTGAAGCACTCAATGACCAGAATCCTGTGACTTATGCATACATTTGGTTCCCTGTGGAAATAGATGCATATTTCTGTCCAATGAGGAATATCTGCACTCATTGCAAGGGCACAGAGGTGGAGTTGCGCACGTGTTGCCACTGCACATGGATTGTTTTGTATACAGATGTGAAACATGCCTGCAAGTGCATCATACATTCATATACATTGTGCATAAATGTGCACACCACAACAATGCACATGCCCACTTGATTCTGCCTTCATTTGGTGTCTTGGTTCATTGGCTCAACTTTTGTCATTCAACATGCAGCTTCCATACCACAATTAATCTATAATTTCTCATGGTGACATTTATACAATCCAACCTCAACGCCCACAACTGCAGGGCCAGAATTCAGGGATGTAGGACCAGAGGTACATACTGGGAAACACCAAGCTCAGAAGTAGAATATGAGTTTCACATACAGATTACAAGACGTCCTGGTTCAGCTTCTAGGATTTGGCAAGCCCAACAGTCTCTGAAGAGCCGCTGGCACGAAATAGTACCAGGTGAGAAAGGCCAATGCTGTAAACCATATTTTCTTTTCCATAATTCAGTGGTAGAGCATTGGTAAGTCCTGTTGGAAGATATTTTTTTGCAATCTTTCTTCCCCTCCTTAGATAGATAAGATTTTCCTGCATGCAAATCTTGCTGTCTCACCTCTTTGCAAACATCCCATTTGCGTGCAAAAACTTTGCAAATTGGTAAACAAACCATGTGTTTCAGGTCACATTTGGGAAGTTTTTCTCTCACACATACATACAAAGATTTTCTCCTGAACAGTTGGGTTCTCCATCTTTTTCCTCTCAACATTTGTGGGAAAGATGGTGAGGTAAAGATTTCTTCTTTACCTGAACTATTCATTAGCTACATTAGGATATAGCCTCTATGTATATGTAGATTAAAGCCATCAGTAAACCTTTGTGACTTGTGTTGTTTTTGAGTCAGTCTTGGTTCTTAGAGAAGCACAGTTAGACAAGGGCAAGTTTTCTGCTACTCTGCTAAGTTAAAGCTAGACCCTAACAATCCTGGCTTTGCTATCTTTGATATTTCAATACAGTATTTTTGTTTCCTTAACAAAGGCTAAAGCCTTAGGAAACTTGAATTGCCCTAGACTGTGTGCATAAGAGTCTTGATCCAATTTATGTTAGCAGGTCTTGCAAATCCCTCTGCTCTGTTCAAAGCATGGAACTTTTCAAAGGGGTCAGGAACAGGATTGTAGTGGATGGAGGATTCACCAGGACTCTTTATTAGCAAGGATGATGACACCACCTGCCTTCCCTTAGACTTGCTTCTTCTGAGCTGGTCCCTATTGGCAATGAAAAACATTTTAGGCTGTTTTATTGTGGATTCCTTTGGGCCACAAAGCCCCAAAAAACCTATGGATGCTGGCCATGAAAGCCTTCGACTTCACCTTTTAGGCTGGCTTGGTTATAAGTGAGCAATTAGAGGCAAGACTCATTAGCTTTACAAAAGACCTTCTCCTGTTGGAGATGAAACCCCAGCTTTGCCAATATAGACACATGCAGCATTTTGGAAATGAGGACAGCCATGGTAAATGCTACATTTCAAATTTATCAGCAAGAAGAGTAGAAGACACATCTCAATAGCTGAGCGCAACATAGGAAGCCCCAGGTTTATTATCTAGTTAAAAAGAGATGCAGTGAAGTGCTCTCTCTGAGACTCCGTTGTTCTCTGTTGATTTTCCCACTACTGGGCTGTATGCTTTTATGTGTTTTTCTTTGACATGATTTCTGTTCTACAACCCCCGCTCCACCTCTTTCCACAAGGATATACCAAGACACATGCATGCACTTTGAAAGATCTTTATTGCCCCCAAAGCAAGGGGCTCCGTTTCATTTTATTTCAACATCTATGGGTCTGATCCCAATGTCACCAAACCCATGATTATTTTTTTTTCTGTTCACATTTTTGTTTGCACAACAGGGTTTCTTCTATATTGTGCCTGAGAGAAGGAAGAGGTGTTTTCTATCTTTTGTTCCCCTTCCTCAGGAAGCAAAAAAGAAACCAAGGTCTTGATCCAAATCACACCTAAGTCAAACAACATGGGGATATTGGAACACCGACTTGTCACACATCTGGAAATCCCAACCAGAAAGGGATGGAGGGGCCAAGAATTACCACGTTAGCCCATCTGTTCATATCCATGTTTCTTCCACAAGGTGGGAGGAAAAATGTTACAAATGGCACAGTCCAGACAGAATCTGGAATAAAAGCTCCACCTCTCCATATGTGTAGAGCAGAAGATGCTCTGCTCTGCTTAAGACATCTGATCCAGTATAGATTTTAAGGAGGACAGAGGGAGCAGGACACTGAAGGAGTAGGAACATGGATACATTCTTCTGTGACTGAGTTATACTACAACCTTACATTGGTATTAGATCACTTTGCGGTCATGGCCACCACCTTCTCCTGTCAGTTAATGCCCTGATAATTTCTATGAGGGAAGGAAAGACAGGTTATGACATCTTACACATGTAGGTGTCCCAACAACTATGTTCACATCAAACAGAGAACATGCCTCAGGGCCCCAATTGCTTACCCTTCTACACCAATCTCACTCTAGTGTAAAACCAGCCTCTGGCAATGATAGGATTTATGGCCCGATACTGTCAGGGCTATGGTTGTTTTCATCTTGATCGTTCTTCCCTTTTCCACCAGAGCCCTGAACTAATGCTACCCAATGAAGACTGGAACAGGACCAGCCCAAGATATTTCCCTGCCTAAGGACAAGGTGGCACCAACTCAGTTACATTCTACAGATGCAAGCTGAGCAAAGTGGCAGCTCAACCTGACTGCAACGTGGGTGATGGAGTGGTGTCCTCCATCGCATTTGAACTTAGCATATAAGGGGCCACAGAGTTCTCTTCTCCTCTCCTTCCACTGCCACTCCACTTGTTCAATTGCCATATGGCAGCAATACAGGATGCACCCTGTGATCAGAGCGATGCCAGCTGGAGGTTCCCCTACCTGCTTCTTGGCCTGCTCGCTCGCTCAGGGATCTTCTCCAAATGGTACTCTATGTGATGTACTGGAAGAAGGCAATTAATGAGACAGATGGTCAGCCCAGAATAGCAAAAGCAAGGATGGGGCTACCTGGCATTGCCTGGAAAGGTGGATTCTGCCACCATTGGCTCTATCTTCTGAAGCAGCCACCCCACTCCCTGCCTAATGAGTAGAGCAGCCCTGAGACACTGGTCTCATCCAAATTATTATTAATGCCACTCTTTCACATCTCCCCTTCCTCATAACACTTGGTCCATTGATCCTCTTATGAAATGTATTCCTTGACTGACTTTGTAGTCAGTCACCTTGACTGCAAGTTCTGAGCCATCTTCTGGGTGGCTGAGGGTCACTCTGTTGGAAAAGAACAAAACCAAACATCCTGTTTCCTGTAGTGTTCAAGTAAATACCTCTAGGAATCCCATCCGTTGGATATAAATGCCACAGACCACCTCATCACATGGCTTTCTGATAGACTTCTCCTGGCTATGGAAGTTCCATTCCATTATCCTAACAGCTAAGAGCCATTAATAACCTTTACCTGCCTGTAACCAACTAATACTTTATGCTACAGAGAAATCTGGGGAGATGTTGGCAATATAGAGAAATTGTGCATTTTGACCTCTGCCTGTCACAAAGGCACAGATCCTCAGTCCATTAAAAATTCTGATAGCCCATCTCCCTCCAAATTATTGGGGGAAATTCCCTCCCTCCTCCCACCCCTCTAAAGCATCTATGGGCCACCAAAGGAGTGGGTCTGCCACATCCACAACATAAGCACAAGCTCTAGCACATGTGGGCACAGAATTTGACATTCTAAGCATGATTCTAGTCCTCATGATTGTGGATGGGTGAGCATCACTAAGATAAAAAAGAAATTTAGAAGCAAGAATGGTGTCAGCATTCTTAGCCATCGGGAAGCACTGTGTAAGTTCCCACACTCTCTTTGACCCTCTTTTTCCTGGGGTGAGTATCCCTTAGCCCCAGAAACTGTTCAGCCCCAATCCAGGTACCCTCCCCACTTTCCTTCATTGGTTCTCTGAATATTTGCTAAAAAGCATATCACAGCATTTTTGAAGCAATGAATTATGAGAAACAAGCCAAGGTTGACAATTGGTGTCACCTACATGGCCACTCCAGAAAAAAAGGAGAGAAGGGGGGGGGGTATTTTTCATTTTTCTCAGAGAATCATTGGGTGTGGGGAACAGGTGGAAGGTCAGCCAATGACAGGACCTTTGTTTTAGGCCAGGGCAAAGGAAATGGGTCAGCAGAGGAGAAGGGGTGGACTTCTCTGTTTCCCTTTTCTTTTTCTCCCATGGGGGCTCAGTTTCAACCACCCATTCTCCCCTCAGATCACAGTGGGGTTCCTGATGCCCTCTCTGCATGGCCAGGCCTTTGCCCATTACGATGACAGCCCTCCCCTCCATGCACTATCAGGACCGGAAAGTACAAAGCATCTTGATAGCAAGGGGGGCTCTCCAGAGGCTCCGTCTCGGTGCTGCTGCCAACATGGCTGCCACTCAGGCTACGGAGGATTCCGCCACACCGGCGAGCGCCAGCCAGTGAGAAGCGGCTGCAGCTGAAGGGGAGGCGGGCATAGAGGGCCCGGGTGCCTCGTGAAGGCAAGGAGTTGCTGCTGACAGTTCTGCGGCAGCGCTGGCAACTGCGGAGGTAGGCTGTGCCGGCTACCACAGTGGAGTCCATGAGGACAGCCTCTGAGTAGCTGGGCACCAGCTGTTGGTTGGACCGGATGTGCCACTCCAGTTCAGTCATATCCACTGTGTTTACACGGGAGATGCGCCGGTCGTAAGCCGCCGAGGTGTCCAGAGGACTAGGGCCATCATCTGCCCCAAAAAGTTTCTCTACATGGTAATGGACGTTGGCCATGCGGTATTCAGCCAGCACTCGAAGTGGCCAGGAGAGCAGCAGGAAGGAAGCGAGCCAGAAGACCCAGCGGCAAGTGTACCAGGGTGGGCGTCCTGGGTCAGGAAAAACCAGCATGTGCTCCTTGAAGTCTACATTCTTGAGATGCATCCCCTCACGGGCCTCCATATAGTCATCCAAGCCCTCATTTTCACCAAAAAACCGAGCCCGCTGGGTCAGGTAGGCTGCTTCTGCCTCCCCAGTGGCGAAGCTGAAGCACTTGGTGAAGCGGAGCTTGGTGACGGGGTAATCTGAAAGGCCCAGCAGCTCCTTGGAGACATCCTTTACCCCGTGGCCTGAGTAGTCAAATTCTGTCTCAGCTACATGGGTGTTGACCCGCTCGTGGTAGACTTGGGTGGTGGTGTATGCATCCCCATTGCGATAACGGGTGACCTGCCGAGTGCGGCGGATGTAGTGGTAGCTGATGGCCTTCCACCAGATGCATGGTGTGGCCTGCTGCATACGCTGGACCTTCTCATACACACTGGCTGTGTCCACACGGTACTGCATCTGGCCCTTGGCAAACCGATGCCAGCACTCCACCAGGTAGACCACATAGAGCATGCCCAGGAAGGCCAGAGGGATGTAGATGTAGCCATTGGAACAGGGGCTGTCATGGTACACTATGGAGGCACCCTGGTAGGAACTGTCATAATTCAGGCGGGTTACTGTTGAGAGGCGGCACCAAGCCATGACACCAAAGCAGCCGTACATCAGCAGGGTAAGGACCAGGCATTTCCAGTGGGATTCACGGCAGAGGGAGCTGCTGAGGGATTGTTTGAGAGGGCGTTGCTGCTCACCAAAGGAGAGAGAAAGAAAGAAAAAAGAAAAATGGAAGGTTACAAGCCTGTCCCTCCCGCTTTGATGCATTGTTGTTTCTTTTTTGAATTTTTAGCTTTTATTAAAGCAGGTACATCAAATTTCTGGTACTCATGCTTACAAAAATAGTAGCCAGAATCAGGATAGTTATTTCCAGTGAGAAATAATAACCTGGGGAATGAGTGTCTGAATGATGAGTGAAGACATAAGTGAATCTACTGGTTCAGTAGGTGTATTCTAATTGGGACTAGCAGTAAAACACAGGCCATTATGAAAAAGCATACAGAAAGAATTCCAGCCAACATTATAAGGAGAAGGTACTACACTGCAGTGTTCTGGTCCGTAAGTTCAACAGTGAATGACAAGTACTCTATCTATGTAACTATATTAAAAACTATTAACTACATTAAACAACTTTTATTTCAATAGATAAATGTGAAAAGGCAATGCTACTGCTGGATCAGACAAAAGTGGGTCATGTAACCTTGAATCCTTTCCCCAGAGGGCTTTGCATGGTGCGTCCCAGGAATGTCAGAAGCATGTTATGAATGCAACAGCCAATCCCTAACAATGGAAAAAACACTCTGAACAGGGAGGTCTCAAACAGCCATAGCCACCACCACCAAATTGTATGCTAGCTTACTCCTCTCCTATGTACAAAGCTTGGAAAAGTGATCCTTAGGACTACAACTCCTCACATATGGCAGCTGGTATGGCCATAATAGATTCTAGGAGTTACAGTCTTGAAAAATGACTTCCCCAAGCTCTGCTTATGCACAAACTGTACAGATCCTGAAGAACCTGGAAAGTTTATTTGAAAAAGTAATTCCACTGTGTTATTTGTTACAAAGCCTCTGAAATCACTATGTGGTATCCCAAACTTTTAAAGAAAAATATCTCACACAAAAAAATAGCCTTAAAAATGAAACCTCCAAATAACTCGTGTAGTTTCAAGTCGCTTCCAATTTATGGCGACCCTAAGGCAAGCCTATCACAGGATTTTCTTGGCAAGATTTGTTCAGAGGGAATCTGCATTTGCTCTCCTCTGAGAGAATGTGACTTGCTCGAGGTCTCCCAGCAGATTTCCATGGCTGAGTAAGGATTCAGATCGTAGTCTCCAGAGTCATAGTCCAATCTCAAACACTATATAACATGTTGGCTCTCTCAATAAGGCAGGAAAGCATTTTAATCCCCAAGAAAAAGAAGCAAATATAACACATCACACTGGAGAAATAACATTATCAATGGCCACATCTGCACAGCAGAAATAATCGTTTGACACCACTTTAATCACCATAGGTCAATGCTATGGAATCTGGGGACAAACTACAGGTCCCAGAACTCCATAGCATTGTGCCATGGCAGTTAAAATGATGTCAAACCAGACTATTTCTGCTGTGCAGATGCAGATTGAAAGGTAGAAGCAGAATTCAAAAGGACCTTGAGAAACTAGAAAATTGGGTTGAAACTAATAGAATGAAATTTAATTTAGGCCACAAAATGCACAAATAGGGATATTTGGTTTACAGTAGTACATGGGGAAAGGACTTGGGATTATTGTTGAAGGGAAAGCATAAATACATCACCTACATTGAAAGGAGTATAGTTTCCAAATAAAGGGAGGACTGCAGAAAGCCACTTTCTGTTGCCAAAAAGAAAGATAATCCTCAAAGGAAGACAGATGAAACTCTTCAGTCAAGGACATAAGAAAAGCAAAAAAGTGACAGAAATAGAATCAGAATCCTGAATGCAAATGTTCAATGACTTGTGTGCAGAGATAAAGTGAACTACTATAATAATCAATGCAGAGAAATAAAAGAGGACAACAAAAAGGATGAACAAGGGACCTCTTCCACAAGATCTGAAAAATTGAAGAGAAATTTAAATCAAGAATGAGGATGTTCTATGACCAGAAAGGGAACACATTACATGACCAAAGACAATGGAAATAATACAGAGAAGAAGTATATAAGAGATAAATGGATGACAGATTCATTCAAGGAAGAACTATTTGAAGATGAACCCAGCATTTTATCAAGTGAAGTGGAAACTGCATTCAAAGGACTTGGGAAAAATAAATCACCAGGAATAGATGGGACAGCTATAGAGCTGTTTCGAGCTACAGAGAAATGGGAGCGACATGACTGCACTCTTCAAATATCTAAATATTTCAGAGTGGAGGGTGTAGGCTTGTTTTCTGTTGCCCCAGAGGGTAGAAACAGGTACCAATGGGTTTTAGTTCAGGAGGGTAGATTTCAGTTGAACATTAGAAGGAATTTCTTTGATGGTGGTAGGAACGGTTCTGCAATGGGTCCAAGTACCTCGGGAGTCTCTTTCTCTGGCATTTTCAAATAGGGATGTTGATAGGGATGCTCTACTCAGTGATCCCTAAATTCTGGCCTTCCAGGTGTTACGGGCATCGGCTCCCAGAAGCCAAGACCATTGGACAAGATGGCTGAGTCTTCTGGGAGCTGAAGTCCAAAACATCTGGAGGACCAGAGTTTGATAATCACTGCACTGGGTTTCCCAAACCGAGTGGGAGATTGGACTTCATGGCTTATGGGGTCTTTCCAACTAGATGAGGCATTATTTGTAAAAGGACTGTTCTTCTGCCCTCATTACCTCAACAAAACAATGCTGTAATTAACATCACTGTTTGTGTTTTTAACCTCTCTAGCAAGCCTGAGCTTATGCCATGCTTGTTTAATGATTTACACTGTGGCACCAATATAAACAATAATAAAAATGTGTTGTAGTGGAAAATGTGGTTCCCCAGATCTTCTCGGATGCCAATGCCATCATCACTGATAGGAGCTGGAGTCCAAAAAAATCTTGACTTTCCAGTCTTGGGAAATATCATTGCTTTGAATATTCCTAGTTTTGGGGAAGGCTACTGTGTTGTGAATAATCCTAGCTTTGGTGGGGCTCCATTGATACAAATGTTTTTAAACAGAGGCTGGATGGCCATCTGTTGGAGATGCTTTGACTGAGAGTTCCTGCATTGCAGGAGGTTGGACTGGATGGCCCTTGGAGTCTCTTCCAACTCTATGGTTCTATGATTCTACTTCTAGGTTTATCTATCATTACAGGCGACTTAAATGCATGCATACACACACCCACATGCACACTCTGCCCAGCCCACTTGTAGCTGTGGAAGTGCATGTATGGGATGCTGGGCTCCCAGACCATATCCAGCCATGCCCATCATATGGATCCTCCGAGTTCATTCCAGTGATGCTTGGAGTGGGCCAGCTTCCCAGGGTTTGCAGATGTAAACCAAATGACTTTAACAACAAACAAACACTCCTGTTTAAAAAATATATATTATTTTTTTAAAGCAGGTCTGGCTATTATTACTACTTTGCAACCATCATACTAAAACAACAATTACTGAATTTAAACATTTTAACTTTAACATTTTATTGGCAGTTGTTCTTTGTTAGACCAGTATCCCATGTCAGTTGATTTTTTTAAAAGCACTTTAATTTATGTAGAGAGATCATGTAGCACCTTTGAGACTAACTTCTCCAGCGGCAGAAGGAGCCACCTTGATCTGAACCTAGAACCATTTCTGCTGGAGAAGTCAATCTCAAAAGTGCTACAAGATCTCTCTACATACTGATTCTGCAGACTAACATGGCTATATCTTCGAATTCTACTTTATTTTATAGTGAAAGAAATGCAATTCAGAAACATTCCCTTCAATTAATGTATGTTCAACCAAAACAACTCTAAGAGTACTTTGCTATGTTTTATTATGCATGTTTTAATGCTTTCTAACATTAACAATTCAAAGGTATTGGGCTTTGATATGATTTCCATCTCTCAATAAAGCACCAGTGTTTTCTGGCTTAGTAGTCCTATTAGATCTGAATATATGTTATTGTCATTAGCTGCCTCCAGGTTGACTTCGAATCATGGCGACCCTGTGGAATGAGATATCTTCAAGCCTCCGATCGATCAGATCAGAACAGAGACTACAGTCAAATACGAATGGGACAGGCAGCTATGAAGGAATTAGACAAAATCCTAAAGAGTTCTAACACTGAAGTTAGAGTCATCCAAGCCATTGTATTTCCCATTACTATGTACGGATGTGAAAGCTGGACAGTGACGAAAGCAGATAGGAAGAAAATTAATTCATTTGAGATGTGGTGCTGGAGAAGAGTGCTGAGGATATGGTGGATGGCTAAATAAACCAAATGACTGGGTCCTAGAACACACCAAGATGACTAAATTGAGGTTATTATATTTTGGCCACATCATGAGAAGTCATTAGAAAAGAGAATTATGCTGGGAAGGTGGAGGGAAGTAGAAAATGAAGACTACATGCCAGATGGATAGATTCAGTGAGACAGAACATGGGCCTGAGCCTACAGGACCTCAGCAGAAAGGTAGACGATAGAGGGGCTTGAAGATATCTCTTTCCACAGAGTCACCATGAGTCGAAATTGACTTGGAGGCAGCTAACAACAACGACATATATTCAGATTTAATAGGAATAATAAGCAGGAAAACACTGGTGCTTTATTGAGAGATGCAAATCAAATCAAAGCCTAATACCTTTGAATGGTTAATGTTAGAAAGCATGGTTCTAACATTAAAACATGGTTGACCAAGCTATAAAATACATAAAATAATGTCTCATAATACTGACGTAATAGGCAGGATATAATTTTTTTCATTAAAACATTATTGGAAAAAAAATGGTTTAAATATAAATAACACTCTTTGGGTTTTTTTTTAAAAAACGATCCTGCACCTTCCTCTGGGCCCTACCCACTGACCCTTTCTCCCCTCCCTTGGTAAAAGCCTCTGGGAAAGGGGCCAAATGCAAATGGATTTCAGAGCAATCCTATGGGGAGCAAGAGGTGGGTGCAGAAGGCTGTGTTCAAGCAGCCCATCCGTTTGCCTGAATAACACAATGCAGGGAAACAGTGGGTTTATAGAATAAAAGGTGGGGAATAGAGGGATCCTTGATGGGAAAGAGGAGAAGGTTTTTAACCAATGTATCCTACTCTTGTCCAACCATCAGTGTTCAGTGGAAAAGAGAAAGAGATGGAAATGTTCCCCTGGGATCTTCCCTCCCATTTCTGAGGTCCAAAACACACTGCAGAAATAACCCAGATTGAAACCACTTTAAATGCTCTGGCTCAGTGCCAGGGAATCCTGGAAACTGTAGTTCATTGTGGAACCAAAGCTATCTGACAGAGAAGGCTAAATGTCTCATAAAACTACAGTTCCCAGAATTCCCTAGCATTAAGCCAGGGCAGTTAAAACTGGAATATTTCTGCAGTGTGTTTTGTATCAAAGGAATTTATTCCACAGAGTTTGTCCCATCCAGAAACGGGATTTAAATTGGGGAAATCTCACAAATGCGGGATCTTTTTCAAACACATCAGAGGCACTGAGCATTAATCAGACATCAATCCGCACAGAAAGTGGACAAAATCGGCCACTTTTTATTTTTGGGATTTTCCCAAAATCTGCACAGGATTTGGGCAGTGTGATAAACTCCTTAGTCATTTATCCTTTTGGGGGACACAGAAGTCCCAGTTTCCAGGCCCATCAGTAAGACTCTTTTCCTTCTCTGAGACCAGAAACTTATCAATATGGGAAGCGGCCATAAAGAATGGCTCCCTTGCTCGCAGCTCTTTCAGTCAGATTCAGCCAAATTCAATTTCAGAAAGGTTCCTGGGGACCATGTTCCAGTGCTGGGCAGGGCTAAAAGCAAAAGACTGTTAGCTATGCATCATTCTTCACTCTTTTAGAACGGGGCAGAAATTCCACCCAAAATCTGAGAAGCCACCAAATGGTAATGTAATGGAGATGGGGACGTGGCTATGTGGAGAAGCCCAGAGTTTTGAAATGGGAGAATTCAGAAAGGAAAAACTCTACTCCCAGAACTGTCAAAATAAAAACAGAATCAACTCATAACCAGCCTCTTCAGACCTGATGCCCTTCAAACGTGTTGGACTGCAACTCCCAAAGGCTGGCTGAAGGACTTGTGGTACAATACATCTTAAATGTGCTGGGATGTGTAAAGTCACAGGAAAGACTTGGTGTCTGGTGTCCTTCCTGTCTTTGGGCCTGAATCCCTCTATTTCTCTGCATTGGCCATATCACTCGCTGTACAGTAAAAGGAAACAACCCTTTGACAAGTTTGGTACCCTCTTGAGATGTATGGTAGCCTTCCAAGGATAGCAACAATTTCTAAAAAGGAGTCTCATCTAAAAAGCAAGAAGGTAAAAGGAAAGCATACAACTTAAGTCTGCTCCTTAACAGGCTATCTTTCTATATGGTTGTTTTTATCAAAAGTGAATTTTGAATATGTGACCCTTCCCCCACCTACACACTCAGGGCTGCACTCCAAGAGTAGCTTTACCACTTAATGGACATACTATAAATACAGTGAATCCTCCACATTCGCTGGGGTTAGGGATGAAGGACCCCCATGAACGTGGAAAAATCACAAATAAAAAAGAACACCTCTCTAGAAATCTCCAGCTCCTCCAGTACATCTCTATGGTCTGCATCTGCCAGAAGTTGATCCCAGAATCATGCTGGAGGACTTACAAATGCCTAGATAAGTGTTTTCTCTAGGGACTTCTAGGTTCACCAGCACAACTCTATAGTCAACTTCTAGAAGAGTTGCACTGGAAGACTTAGAGATTCCTAGAGAGAAGATATTAATCAAAACTGCAAATAATCAAATTCACAAAAGTCAAAACTGCAAACGTTGAGAGCTAACTGTAGTCCTGCGTCTGCTTCCTCTCTTCACAAAAGTTAAGAGAAGTGGCTGGAAACCCTTTTCTGGGTCGACTGGGTATTCAGGGAGTGATAGTTTTGTGAGACTTTTAGCCTTCTCTGTCAGAGAGCTCTTGTGCCACAACAAACTATACCTCCCAGGAATCCCTAGAACTGATAGGAAAATATAAGATATGGAATAATGCAACATGGCAGTCATCTGTGCAACTTTTTACAGTCAGACCAGGTTGTGCTGCATCTTGTGTATTTGGGAGGGGAGGAACAATGAAAAATTGGTAGGAGATTTTGCAGGGGCCGCCGGGGCCTCTGCTTTGGGCCCCACAACAAACCCCAACTCCCAGAATTCCATAGCCTTGAGCCAGGGCAGTTAAAGCGGTGCCAAACGGGGTTATTTCTCCAGTGTGGATGCAGCCTCAGAGGAGTTTTAACCTAAACTTTAAAGGAACCATGTGGAGTGCTGCTGAGCCTATTGAAGGGTCAGCACCATGGACAGCTTCCTTCTGCCAACCATGAGGACTTTTGGTGTGCAACAGTGGGCAAGTCAAATGCTTTTAGCTGCAAAGGAAGACGATGGCAAACCTCCTCTGAACAAATCTTGCCGGGGAAAACCCCATGATAGGTTCGCCATAGGGTCACCATCAGTCAGAAATGACTTGAAAGCACCCAACAACAACAAACTTTCAGTGTTCTAGTGGGTCAGGACTTTAAAAATTACCCAAATTGGTTAGTTAGCTTGGATCAACCCTGCTGTTTGTATTTTTGGATTCACCTTCATCTTGGGGTTGTGTAGTTAAGTGACTTTGGATGAGCAACTGTGTTGCAAAACCATTACACCAGTGGACACTTTATATTCTTGGAATATCAGCATTACATTTCTATGCAAACCAGAAGATCAAGAAAACAGGGATTTCCCAGCTGCAGGCAGGGATGGCCAAAGCCATCAGCACAAAGGATACCCCAAGTGGCCTTTCCCTTACGCCACACTTGTTTTGGACTGGGGCACTTCAGGGGCCAGAATAAAGCCTTGAGGATCCCTGGATGTTGTTCTTCCTTGGACATAAACTGCAGCTTAGCATGGTAGAAACCTGGCACTATTTTAGGGTCTGCCTGCCCCCTTTCAAACAGGGTGAATGCTAAACCTCCTCAACAGTATTAGATGGAAAGTCCTATTGGGCCAGTGTAGAGAGTCAGTTTTGGGCCAATGTTTTGCCAGTGCCCTAAGTTGAAACGATGCCAGGTGAAAGGCAGAGCACGCTTGTTTTCTGCTATGGACCCAAACCAATGGATTCGAATGGCAGGCATGGCCATTCCAAAGAAACATTAGGAACAATTTCCTGATGGTATACGAACTGGTTCGCTGCCTTGGAAGGTGATGGACATGATTTCTGGGAGGTTATTAAGATGGTCACTTATGAGAGATGCTTTAGTTGTGGGTTCCTCCACTAGCAGGAGGTTGGACCTGACAGGATCGTCTCAAGCACTTATATTTTAGAAACAATGTAGAGAGATATTGTAGTACCTTTGAGACTCGCTGAAAGAAAAAAGTTGGCAGCATGAGCTTTCATAAACCTCAGTCTACTTCCTCAGATGCTTTTTGCATCTGAAGTCTAGGAAAGCTCATGCCGCCAACTTCTTTCTTTCAGCAAGTCTCAAAGGTGCTACAAGATCTATGTACTGATTCTACATAATAACATGGCTACTTCTTTGAATTTTAGGGACAAAGTTATGTTGGTGTCATATGCATGTGTAAGTTTCCCTACGGAAGTGGTTGTGTATTATTCTGTTTTGGCCAGGCCTCACCTGGAATACTGTGTCCATTTCTGGGACCCACAATTCAAAAAGGATGTTGGGAAGCTGGAGTGTGTCCAATGGAAGGCGACCAAAATTCTGAAGGGTCTGGAAGCCATGCCTTTTGAAGAGAGACTTAGGGAGGTGGGGATGTTTATCCTGCAGAAGAGACGGTTAAGAGGTGATATGATAGCCTGGTTTAAGTATTTGAAGGGGTGTCATATTGAGGCTGGAGCAAGCTTGTTTAATAGGAACAATGGATGCAAGCTACAGGAAAAGAGATTCCAGCTCAACATTAGGACAAACCTCCTGACAGCAAGAGCTGTTTGACAGTGGAACACACTCCCTCAGAGAGTGGTGGAGTCTCCTTCCTTGGAGGTCTTTAAACAGAGGCTGGATGGCCATCTATCGGGGATGCTTTGATGGTGAGTTCCTGCATGGCAAAATGGGGTTGGACTGGATGGCCTTTGGGGTCTCTTCCAACTCTATCATTCCATTATTTCTGTTCCATGAGGAACAGCTGTATTCTACTCATGCCAGTGGAAGTGAAGATATGGCTCCACTGGATATAGCTGGGCTTTGCACATGGATGAGCATCCACACTAAACCAAGTTGCACAGATATGCACTGAGCACAGGTGTGCATTATGCATCAGTTGCACAACATCTAAACTGACTAAGCAACACTTGCACAGTGTGATGTAATTCCATGAGTGTAAAGTTACACACCATGTCCTCAGTGTAGGATGGGGACCTACTTAGTGCTCTGAAAACTGGCTGATGCCGCTACCTCCTTGGCAGATTTCAACCAGGGCTGGTAAAGGGAATTGGAAGGGAAGGGAACTTGGGTGGCGTTGGGCAAGTTGCATGCTCTCAGTTGCATGCTCTCAGCCTCATGGGAAAGCAATGGCCAACCATCTGTGAACAAACTTTGCCAAGAAAACCCGGTGAGAGGATTGCCTGAGGGTCACCATAAGTCGGGAACGACTTGAAGAGACACACCACCAGGGAAGGGAACCAGATTCAAGACCACAGAAAAGCATAACGGAGTCCTTTTGAGCATCCAGAAAATACTTCCCATGGGCTGCTTGGCGGAGTGTGAGGAACAGTGTAACCCTCTTTCACAAACCTCATCCACAAGCACACCCCATTCCTAGACATTTATGGAGCGGAGGAAGAAGGCCACATGATGCAGTGGTCTCCAGAGAATCTTCTCAGATGGATCATGGAGACCCTCTCAAAATACTCAGGCCTACCTGAGAAGGCCAAGTATGGACTGCCTCTCTATCTCTGTCTCTCACATATTCTCCTTGAAAGGAAGAGACATGTGGAAAATGGTTGATTCAACTCTAATTTTGAAAAGGGAATGAATCTACCCGACAAACTTGGTGACAGAGGAGAGTGGAAGGAGGAAGTGGGGAAGGAAGAAGCGACTTAGGAAACTGGGTAGGTAGGTTTAGCCTGGAGAAGAGATGGTTAAGAGGTGATATGATAGCCCTGTTTAAATATTTGAAGGGATGTGTCACATTGAGGAGGGAGCAAGCTTGTTTTCTGCTGCTCCAGAGAATAGGACACAATGGAGCAATGGATGCAAAGGAAAAACAAAGGAAAAGAGATTCCATCCCAACATTGGGAGGAACTTCCTGATAGTAAGGGCTGCTAGAAAGTGGAATATATAATCTTGGAGAGTGATGGAGTCTCCTTCTTTGGAGGTCTTTAAGCAGAGGCTGGATGGCCATCTGTCAGGGATGCTTTGATGGAGAGTTCCTGCATGGCAGAATGGGGTTGGACTGGATCAGGGCCCTTCTTGAGGTCTCTTCCAACTCTATGATTCTAGGAATTTGTTGTTGCTGCTGTTAATACAGGTCTCCACGTAGACTCAAACTTACACCAACCCTCAAGGAAGAAGGAGGGGAGCCCTTTCCAGACAGTGAGGGGGCTTTCTTGGTACCTTTTCCTCCTCTTTGCCTGCATCTAGACTGAGGGAAATAATCCATTTTCATAACACTTTGACTGCCCTGGCTCAAGGCAGGGTGCCACAACTAACTTCCATTCCCAGAATCCCATAGCCTTGAGCCAGGGCAGTCAAAGTGTTATGAAAATGGATTATTTCCCTCAGTCTAGATGCAGCCTTTGTTGTCTCCTCCTCTTTCCTTGGGAAGCAATCCTTCCCCCTCACAGTCTCCAAATCTGCCTCAGGAACTGCAGCCACCAGCAGGAAAAGCAGCAAAGCGAGGCGAGGAAGAGAGGAGGAAGCCTGGGCCGTTGTGGTGCAATGCAGAACTTTTCTCTCCCCCCCCCCCTCCACCATCTTCCCCGCGTTGCCTTGACACCCTCCTTCCTTCCCTCGTTTGTGGGGAAAGGAGATTATAAACACCCACCAAGAGAAACACCTTTGAAGACCCACAAACGGCTTAACCCTCCCCCCTCGCAGCCCGCGTTTCCAAATTGGTGGGAAGGGAATCCATTTTGGGGGGGGGGGGTCAACCTGCCCCCCCCTTTCCCTCACAAACGTTCCTTTTCCCCTCAGAAATGTTTGTGAGGGGACGTTTCTGAGGGGGAAAAAACGACAGGTTGGGGGGGGTCAGGAGGAGCCCCCCAAAGCAGACGTTTCTGAGGAGACAATTGTGAGCGGACAATTTTGAGGGGAAAAGGAACTTTTGTGAGGGAAAAAGGAACGTTTATGAGGCGACATTTGTGAGGGGAAAAGGAACGTTTTTGAGGAAAAAAAGAACGTTTATGAGGCGACATTTGTGAGGGGAAAAGGAACATTTGTGAGGCGACCTTTGTGAGGGAAATGGGACGTTTGTGAGGGGACATTTGTGAGGGGAAAAGGAACGTTTGTGAGGGAAAAAGGAACGTTTATGAGGCGACGTTTGTGAGGGGAAAAGGAACGTTTGTGAGGGAAGAAGGAACGTTTATGAAGCGACATTTGCGAGGGGAAAAGGAACTTTTGTGAGGGAAGAAGGAACGTTTATGAGGCGACATTTGTGACGGGAAAAGGAACATTTATGAGGCGACATTTGTGAGGGAAAATGGGACGTTTGTGAGGAAAAAAAGAACGTTTATGAGGCGACATTTGTGAGGGGAAAAGGAACGTTTGTGAGGGAAAAAGGAACGTTTATGAGGCGACCTTTGTGAGGGAAATGGGACGTTTGTGAGGGGACATTTGTGAGGGGAAATGGGACGTTTCTTATACTGAAAAAGGAATGTTTCTGAGGGGAATAATTGTGAGGGGAAAAGGGCAGAAAGGCGGGGGCAGAGGGAGCCCTTCTTCGCCTTCTTTGACAGACCCATTTTAAAACCCGGCGGAGCTTTAAGGCGCGAAGCGGCCTCTGCAGCAAAACCGGCGGTGCCTCCCCTCTGAGGGGATAATAATACTGACAGCCGGGGGGCCATGTTTGGCCCCCCCCCCGCTTTCCCCACGGGCTTTGTGAAGAAGAGCCCGCGGAGAATGTCCTCCTTTTCCCGGACGCGTCCTCCATCCCCGCCTCCTATCCAGGAGCTCTTCCAAAACGCCCTCTACCACCTTATTATTAAGAAATGACTAAAAAGCACGGATTTTGCTACAGAGGACCGTGTTTGAGCTGGTCGTGTTTTTTGTCGTCCTCCAATCCTGAGCATGACTAATAATGTAGATAAAAATAATAAAACTTTTATTTCTGTCTCACTTTTTTGTAAGAACAATCAAAGCGACCAAGAAGCAGCACAGGAGCGTTTTGAGGTCGTGTGTTTAGGGACGTCCTCCATTTCGAGGACCTCCCCCCGGTTCCCCCTCCCCCAGGAAACACGGATCGATCAATAGAAGAGTGTTTGGAGGTTATATTAAGAACGTCCTCCCTTTCTCCTGAGACGTCCTCCATTTCGAGGACCCTTGCCCACCTCCCTCCATCCTCAACCTGAAGAAACACGGAGTGTTTGTATTGTCCTCCATTTGGAGGACCCCTGGCTCCCTCCGTCCTCTATGCTGAGGACGACTAAGAAGCACGGGCTGAGCCACCGAGGAGGACGGAGGGAGTGTGTTTGAGGCCGTGTTCGGGGTCGTCCTCCATTCCGAGGGCCCCTGCTGCTGCTGCAGCTCTTCCAGAGGCCTGGGCTTACCTCCTCCCGAGGGGGCCCCCCAGCCGGGGTGAGGGTGGGCAGCTCCCCGGCCCCTGGCTGCTGTTGCTGGGGCTCTCCTCCTCCACCTTCTTCCCCCGCGGTTGCTGCTGCTGCTGCCACGCCCGGCATGGTTCACGCGTGGCGCCGCCACCAGCCGCCCTGGGCGCATGGTAAGGCCAGGCCGGGGGGCCCGAGCGAGGCCGCAAGCAACACCAGCAGCAGCCCCGCCAACAGCACGAAGAAGAGGAAGACGACGACGCCCCCGGGCGCCCAGCGCCGACATGAATGAAGGAGACCCGCCGCCGCCACGGCTCCCACCGGCGGCCCGTCGACGGCCTCACCTTCTCCGCCTCCTCCTCCTCTCTCTCTCCCAACCGGCTCCGCCCTCCTCCGCCTGGGCAGGAGAGGAGAAGAAGAGGAACCCCAAGCAGGCCCCGACGACGACGACGACTGCTCCCCTCACACTCCTAGGCCCAGGCCTCAGGACCAGGCCCTCAGGCTGAGGCGCCACGAATAACAACAAGGCTCCGTCCTGAGGGAAACTCGTATTGCCATCCCCTCAGCACTGAACACCTCCCGTCCCACACACCAGACACAATCCTTTTTAATTATAAATGTACTATTATTATTATTATTATTATTTTATACGATGATGATGATAATGATGATGTTTCTTTATATCCCGCCTTCCTCCCACTACAGGGACCCAAGGCAGCTTACAAATATAATACAGCACAGGAGGATCCCGACGACAACGACGACGCCTTCCCTTCCCTCACACACCTAGGACCAGGCCCTCAGCCTGAGGCGCCACTAATAACAAGCCTCCTGAGGGAAAGTCGTATTGTCACCCTCTCAGCATCGAACACCTCCCGTCCCACACACCAGACACAATCCTTTTTATTATAAATTATTATTATTATTATTATTATTATTATTTTATATGATGATGATGATGTTCTTTGTATCCTGCCTTCCTCCCAGTACAGGGACCAAAGGCGGCTTATTACAAATCTAAAACAGTACAGGAGGATCCTAAGACCCCCATGACGCCTTCCCTCACACTCCTAGGCCCAGGCCTCAGGACCAGGCCCTCAGGCTGAGGCACCAGTAATAACAACAAGGCTCCGTCCTGAGGGAAACTCGTATTGCCATCCCCTCAGCACTGAACCCCGCACACCAGACGCAGTCCTTACTCCTGTTTATTTTTATTATTTTATATTATTATGTTTATGTTTCTTTATATCCCGCCTTCATCCCACTATAGGGACCCAAGGCGACTTACAAATATAATACAGGAGGATCCCAAGGCCTGACAACTACAAGGACGCCTTCCCTTCCCTCACAACAATCCTAGGCCCAGAGCTCAGGACCAGGCCCTCAGGCTGAGGCGCCACTAAGAACAAAGAACTACTGTCCTGTGTGGAAACTCATGATGTCACCCCCTCAGCGTTAAACACCTCCCATCTCTCACCACACACAATCCTTTCACATGTTGTGTGAAAATCTTAATTGCGAATGTCCAATTTTCAGGGAATAATCACTGTTTTTACTAACAATTGTCCCTGTGTGATGGATGGATGGATAGATGAAAGAGTAGGGGGAGGTCATTGCTTCAGATTTTTGGGGTTAATTTTTTGACTAAAATTTCTAGACTTATACATGAGTATATACAGCATACACATACATACACACACACTACTCTCTCCCATGCCAGCATTCTCTGAAGATGCCAGCCACAGATGCTGGCCAAACATCAGGAATAAATTCTTCCAGAACACGGCCTCATAGCCTGACACCCCCCCCCCCCCCAAAACAAACACAAAAAACCACCTTTGGGTGAGAGTATTTGTTCTTTATTTCAGGGCTTCTGTGAGTCACTAGGGACAGAGCTAGCAGCCTAGCTTTTTATAACTGCTGCCAGAGGAGCTCACCTCACAGCCAAGGAAGAGTCAGAATACAGAAGGTAAGCTGGGAGCTGTGTTCGAGGGATTCTCCTTTACTTTTTCTTTTCTTTTTCTTTTTCTTTAAATGGTTTGTGGAGGGCTTTTGCTTAGAGCAAATGAATCCTAGAATCCTAGAACTGTAGAGTTGGAAGGACCATCCAGTCCAACCCTCTGCCGTGCAGGAACTCTCCATCAAAGTAAACCTGACAGATGGCCATCCAGCTTCCGATCAAAGACCTCCAAGGAAGGAGACTCCACCACACTCCGAGGGAGTCAGAGACATGTTTGGGGAAGGAGCTAGCAGCCACTAGCTCTCTATTATAGCTGTAGTCTCAGTCTCCTGAGCTCAGCTGACAGAGCTTGCAGAACAGGTGCAGACAACAAGGGGCGTTTAATGGGGGGCTTTTTGAGAGGGAAGCCCAGAGTACTGTTTCACTACATATTAAAGACCTCTGAATCTGGACAGCGAGGGAGCTACTACAGTCACCTGCAACACTTGTGGCATCTTTGTGTTCTTGCCTATGGAGGTGGGTAACCTCACCTGCACCAAGCGCAAGTTGATAACCCTGTTGGAAGAGAAGATCCAGCACCTGGAGGCCTGGGTATGTACAGTTCAGCCGAGTAAGGAGCAAGATCCTAACCAACAGGGATGGCCTGATATGTGTTTGCCATGGCTCTGGAGTGACCAGCTCTGGGGCGGCCCCAATCTGCCCTGACACTGGCTCAAATAGGAACAGAAAAGATCCGCCCGTATTTGGGCTGGTAAAAAAGCCACCTTTGGCAGCCCCGGTGCAGCCCCAGGGCAGCTTCCAAGTGCTCCGGGAGCATGTGGTGTGTAAACGCCATGTCCCCAGAGCATTTTGAATCCAGCCCCGTGTGGTCAGCAAGGGAGGCTTCCAGATGTCTTGGGGGCATGAGGTATCCAAACACCCCACTCCCAAGCCACCCAGCTTTACCAGGCCATCTGTTCAGCCCTTGGAATCAGCGTGTCTGACTATGCCTGGCTTCTCCTTTCCATTGTATAACAAACTCCAGGAGAACATAATCACTGCCACCTAAGGATCAAACCGCTTGCATCCCATTAACCAGGTGATCCCTGTTGGTTAAGATCAGATCTAAAATAGCTGATCCCCTTGTTGCCTCTTCCACCTTTTGGAGAATGAAATTGTCTCCCCGGCAAATGAGGAAATTGATAGACCTTAAAGTTTTCGCTCAGTTTGACTTCCAACAAATATCCCCATAGTGGAAGTCCCCCATCACTACTACATCTCTCCTTTCTGAATGTGTGCTCATCTGTTCTAGAAAGGCATCATCCAGTTCCACCATCTGACTTGGGGGTCTGTAGTAGACTCCCACAATAACATCCCTGTCCTCCCCTTTAATTTTTATCCAGATGCTCTTCACTTGGCTTCCAGTATTGATGTCCTGGATTTCTTCACTGGTGTAAATGTCCCTGACAGATATAATACTATTCTTCCTCCTTTCCTGTTTGGCCTCTTTCTCTTAAAAAGGTTATACCCCTCTATTTCTACATTCCAATCGTAAGACTCATCCCACCAGGTTTCAGTGATGCTTCTTATATCATATTTGGTTTGTTGTGCTAGGAGTTCAAGTTCATCCTGCTTATTTCCCATGCTCTGTGCATTAGTGTAGAGACATTAAAAACGATCTAAAGATATCGAAGACCACCCCCTCTACCTGTCTATGTAAAGTTTCCCCCCCTCCCACTTAGGTCCTTACACTATTTACCTTGCTCTCTCTCTCTCTAACAGTTTGACTATTAACTCCAGCCCTTGATGTACTCCTGCCTTCCAAAATACTGTCTTGCTCCCACACATAATTCAGTTTAAAGCCATCCTGATCAAACTTTTGAGGCTATTGGCAAAAACATTTCTGCAATCCATCCTTGCCAGAAGTCCCCCATCATCAAACTGCAGCCCATGATTATGGGAAACACAGGAGTTTATCAGACGGGAGGAATTTGTCTTTATTTCGAATGGAGCCAATTGGAGCCAATTCGAATTCATGTGAATTCGCTTGTTTAGCGAATTTATGTTCATTCCAATTGCGTTCAGTATGCATTCAGAATGACTTCCCATTACCCAAGAATGACTGCCCATTGCCCGAAATTGCGTGAGATGCTTTAATATGAAATAACATAAAACCCATGATTGCGTTCGGAATGACTTCCCTTTTGCCTGAAATTGTGTGGGATACTTCAATGCACAATAACGTGAAACCCCATAGAATCATAGAATCCTAGAGTTGGAAGAGACCACAAGGGCCATCCAGTCCAACCCCCTGCCATGCAGGAACTCCAAATCAAAGCATCCCCATTGACAGATGGCCATCCAGCCCCTGCTTAAAGACCTCTAAGGAAGGAGACTCCACTACACTCTGAGGGAGTGTGTTCCACTGTCGAACAGCCCTTACTCTCAGGAAGGTCCTCCTAATGTTGAGGTGGAATCTCTTTTTCTGGAGCTTCCATCCATTGTTCCGTGTTCTAGTCTCTGGAGCAGCAGAAAACAAGCTTGCTCCCTCCTTAATATGAGCCACCCCTTCAAATATTTAAACAGGGCTGTCATGTCACCTCTTAACCTTCTCTTCTCCAGGCTAAACATCCCCAGTTCCCTAAGTCATTCCTCATAGGGCATGGTTTCCAGACCCTTCACCATCTTAGTTGCCCTCCTTTGGACCCGCTCCAGTTTCTCCACATCCTTTTTTGAATTGTGGTGCCCAGAACTGGACACAGTATTCCAGGTGGGCCTGACCAAAGCAGAATAGAGTGGCACTATTACCTCCCTTGATCTAGACAATATGCTTCTATTGATGCAGCCTAAAATAGCATTGGCCTTTTTAGCTGCTGCATCACACTGTTGTCTCATGTTAAACTTATGGTCTACTTGGACTCCTAGATCCCTTTCACATGAACTTTCATTCAGCCAGAAATCTCCCATCCTATATCTGTGCATTTCATTTTTTTGCCCTAATTTTGCAGTACCTTACACTTTTCTGCATTGAATTTCATTTTGTTAGCTTTGGCCCAGCTTTCTAGTCTATTCAAGTCATTTTGAATTTTGATCCTGTCTTCTGGATTATTAGCCATGATTGCGTCCAGATTGCCATTAGATTATACTTCCAATTTCTGTCGTCTGATAAACTCCACAGTCCAATAAAAGAGGGAGGGCAGAGGATTTATTTATTTATTTATTTATTTATATTTATTTGAGTATTTTTACCCCACCGTTCAGCCTTAAATTGTATATTAATATAACTTTGGGATGGGCAAAGTGCACTACTCCAGATGTTGGACTGCAGCTCTAGCTTTCCTAGCAAGGGACAACCAATTAGCGTCTAGGAATACCAGGCTGGATTTCAGAGAAAGGCAATGGTAAACTACCTCTGAATATTCCTTGGCTAAGAAAACTCTATGAAATTCATGGGGTTGCCATAAGTCAACATGTGACTTGCAGCTACAGACACACACACACACACACACACACACATTAAATAGATGAGCAAATAAAAACAGCAAAAAAGGCTAAAAGAGTTAAAACCATGCACATTTAAAAGAGAAAGGGGGGGAGAAACTCACAGCTTTTAATAAAGAGTTATGCTGAAAAATTGACCCAAACCCAGTTTGGTTTAGTCCCTCCCTACTACTGTTGCATGCCTGTACCATCTCCTTTTCTGTAACCTGGGTCGCCCCAGCTTTAAGTTACACTTTAAAAGAAGATGTGGCTTCAGGTTTCAAGCTGTTTAAGTTCACTGGTGCCACCATGGAGTTTGTCTGAGCTTATTTTACAGGCCATATGCTTTCGATCACACATTTAAGATGTCCTGAAGGGTTTTTGTTCTTTGAGCACAGATGGTAGGAAGTGTTGGAAACAAACGGGAGAACCAGAACATCACTTGCCGGGGTGGAGGTCTGCAGTTCCTAAACAGATTGTGGCAAACAGAGCCTGAGACGTATCCCAAAGGTTTACTGAAGAGAAGGCGAAATTAATTAAGATAAAGCCAATATATAATCTGGGTGAAGGGAGATGGAATTAGTCATGCATTTTCCATTAAATGCCAAGGGAAAAAGAAGTCTGTGCATACATATATTTCTCTGCATTGAAACCAGGAATGAAAAGACCCCAAGATCTCACATTTCTTTCACCTGATGGTGCTGTGACAGGAGGGACTGGTAGGAAGACATGGGAGGCTCTTGGAAACAGGTGGGGCCTGATCTGCGTGGTGAGTAACCAGGAAAGAGAGTATGGGATCATGGTGGATCACTCCATCGTAATGTCAGCTCAGTGTATGGCATTAACATCGCATCCTATGCTAGAGATCATCAGAAAAGGATGAGGAGAACAAATTATGGAAGCCCATGTTTTTAATTTTGCAAATCAAGTATAAGGTCACATTTGGAAAGTTAAGGAGAATTCTATGGAAAAAAAACTGTTGGGGAAAAAAAGAATGGAAGGATGAAAGCAGAAATTCTTAAGGTGATGAATTAACCCACTAGCATTGCTGCAATGCTGTACTACTACGCGATACTACTAGCAGAAACTTGGAACAATGACAGATTTTTTTATCCATGGATTCAAGCATCCACGGCTTGGAAAATATTCCAAAAAGTATAAATTCCAAATAGCAAACCTTGATTTTCCATTTTGTATAAGGGACACCATTTTACTATGCCATTGTATTTAATGGGACTTGAGCATCTGCGGATTTTGTTATCCACTGGGGGTCCTGAAACCAAACCCTAGGAGATACCAAGGGCCCAGTGTATTAAGGAAGATCAAAGAAGAAAGTGCAAAGGCAGGCTGAATTCTCAACAAAATGAAAACAAAATAATGTAAGATCAAAATGTATTCAAGCTAGACAACAAGGCCATCAAAATAGTAAAAGAATTTCCCATACCTTGGATCAAACATTGATCTGAAAGTATACTGCAGTCAAGAAATTAGAAGAAGACTGGAAATGGGAAGCGAAAGTATGAAAGAACAAGATCCTCAGGAGTAAGGATACACAACTGAGCATTAAAGTTAGAAGCATCCAAGCCAATTGATTCTCCATCACTACGGATAGACTTGAGAGCTGGACAGTGAAGAAAGCAGACAAAAATCAATTCATTTGCAATGTGGTGCTGGAGAAGAGTACTGAGATACCATGAACAGCCAAAATGACAAACAAATGGGTCCTAGAACAGAACAAGCCTGTACTCTCCCTGAAAGCCAAGATGATCAAACTGAGGCTATTGTACTTTGGCCACATCATGAGAAGGCAAGACTCATTAGAAAAGACAATAATGCTAGCAAAGGTGGAAGGTAGGAGAAAGAGAAGAAGACCAAATGTCATGGGTAGACTCAACCAGGAAGATCATGGGCCTGAAGTCTGGGATGACATAACAACAATAACAACTGCTGCAATATGTCAGGAAGAATGGGATATACACATGCCATCTTCAAAAATGTGCACAGGATTAAATCTAAAGGGCTTAACTTACAGGCAGGTCCGTTTTGGTTGAATACTGGGAGAAATGTGTTTGCTCTAGTTAGGGCCAGTAATTGGATTTTGGCCTTTGTTGGTTTTGTTCCAGCAAACAAATTTTTAAAACTGTTTTATGGAAATTTTTAAAAAATGATATTTCAATTAACTAATTAGAAGTACTTATAACATATTTTGGGAAGCCTATCCCTATCAAGGTGATTTAGGCAAAGGAATAATGTAAGATTCTTACTTCAAAGGAACAATCTAATGATATAGTCTGGTCTGGAAGCCATGCCCTCTGAGGAGAGACTTAGGGAGCTGGGGATGTTTAGCCTGGAGAAGAGAAGGTTAAGAGGGGATATGGGAGCCCTGTTGAAGTATTTGAAGGGGTGTCACATTGAGGAGGGAGCAAGCTTGTTTTCTGCTGCTCCAGAGAATAGGAACAATGGATGTAAGCTACAGGAAAAGAGATTCCACTTCAAAATTAGGAGGAACTTCCTGACCATAAGAGCTGTTCGACATTGCAACACACTCCCTTGAAAAGTGGTGGAGTCCTTCTTTGGAAGTTTTTAAACAGAGGCTGGATGGCCTCCAGGCCATCTGTGGGAGATGCTTTGATTGTGAGTTCCTGCATGGCAAGGTGTTGGACTGTGGTCTCTTCCAGCTCTATGTTTCTATGATTCTAGGTATTTATTGTTACCACTGATAATACATGTCTTTACGTCAACTCCAATTTATGTCAACCCTCTCCTAGGGTTTTCTTGTCAAGATTCCTTCAAAGGAGATTTGTCATTGCCTTCCCCTTAGGCTGAGAGGGTGTGACCTGCCCAAGATCACCTAGTTGGTTTCTGTGGCTGAGCAGGGATTTGAACCCTGGTCTCCTAGAGCACAAGGCCAACACCCAAACCACTACACTACTGTAGTTCCCAGACAGGTAAAAATGTACCATTGGTATAAAAAGCTACTCTGCATCACACAAACAACTTACAGACTTGAGAAGAAAAAATTAAAAGGAGCAACGAAGAGGAAGGTTCTTAATGTTTTCTGAAAATTTGCACGGAAAGAGTCGCACGTGTCAATCAAGCTGTGGGGCCACCATGGAAAATCAGGATGGACAGCCTTCCAGGACCTATGGCCCATCTGCTCCTACTCTGGACTTCCTACATCAGGCAGAGGTTTGGACTGAGTAACCTACAAGCCTCTGACATAATAATCCTGACTGAAAAATTACATATCCTTTCTCCATTTGTCTCCTTCTTCTGTTTGTCACTGTGTCAAGTCTCAGGCTGTAAGATCCTCGGGACAGAAGCTTCTCCCCTTCTCTCGAAAGCACCATGCACGCAAATGGTGTTGCAATAACAACACATTTGCACTTTTAAACCACCCCGTAACCAAATGACAATGATAATAACAGAATTTTTGAACACCGTCTACTAGTCATGACAGCTATATTGCACCTCCAGCATCAGCGGTAGTATTCCTATCATTACTGACTAATGGAAAACATAAATAGAAAGACGTAGATGCTTTCATGGCCTCCCTGTGGGCGTCTGGTTGGCCACAGAGGGGCAAACAAGGGTCCGTAGCCTAACCCTCCAGCTGGGCTCTTCTGCTCTTTCCAACCATGATAACTAGGAGTGGAACCTCCTTGTTCAGGGCAGTTTACCACCAAATGAAGACATGGGAGTGCCAACACATCTGATATTCCTGACGAGGAATCTGCGCTCAGGGCAAGACGCTACTGTCGGATCAGAAGATGGAGAAACAGAATGATTCCCAATTGGCAAAGGAGTCAGACAAGTGACTCTTTCAAACGGGAGGAATTTCTCCCAAATCCGAATGGAGCTCATTCGGATTCACATAAATTCGCTAGTTTAGCGAATTTACGTGAATCCCCATTGCGTTCGGAAGGCGTTCGGAATGTCTTCCTATTACCCGGAAATAACCCCTCCTTGCCCGAAATTGCGTGAGAACCTTTAATGCGCAATAACGCAAAACCCATGATTGCATTCGGAGTGGCTTCCCTTTTGCCCGAAATTGCGTGAGAACCTTTAATGCGCAATAACGTGAAACCCCAGGATTGCGTTTGGATTGCCCTTGCATTATACTTCCAATTTCCCACGTCTGAAAGAGTCCAAGGCTGCATCTCATCACCCGACTTGTTCAACTTATATGCAGAACATATTGTAAGAAAAGCAGGTTTGGAGACAGAAGAAGGAGGAGTGAAAATAGGAGGAAGGAATATCAACAGTCAGCAGATGACACCGTAATACTAGCAGAATAAAACAAGCAGATGACACCATAATACTAGCAGAAAAGCTAAAAGACCTGGAACAACTATTAAGAAAAGATCAAGGAGAAAGTGCAAAGGCAGGCCTATTGTTGAACATGAAGAAAACAAAAATAATGACCACAGAGAACCTACACAAATTTGGATTAGACAAAGAAAAAATAGAAATAAAAAAATAATTCTCATATCTGGGATCAAACATTGATAGAAATGGAGACTGCAGAATCAGAAGAAGATTAAGGACCTTATCAGACGTCGAAAATTGGAAGTATAATCCAATGGCAATCTGAACGCAATCATGGGGTTTCACGTTATTACGAATTAAAGCATCTCACGCAATTTTGGGCAATGGGGGGAGGGGTCATTTTTGGGTAATGGGAAGTCATTCTGAACGCATTCTGAATGCAAAAGGAATTCATGTGAATTCGCTGAACTAGTGAATTCACGTGAATTCGAATTGGCTCCATTTGCAAGAAAGAGAAATTCCTCCCGTCCGATAAGGTCCTAAGAATGGGAAGGATGGCTATGAAATAAGATCCGCTCCGCGCCCCACAACGAACTCCAACTCCCAGAATTCCATAGCCTTGAGCCAGGGCAGTTAAAGCGGTGCCAAACCGGGTTATTTCTCCAGTCTGGATGCAGCCTGGATTTTCCTATCTGAGGCAAGGCATGCTCCTAAGAGGTCACTCACAATGACCTTTGGAAGGCCAGGTGAATTCCCCATAGGAAGGACATGGGTCCAAAACACAATGCAGAAATAACCCAGTTTGGGACTGCTTTAACTGCCCTGGCTCAATGGCTGGGGAATTCTGGGAAATGTAGTTTTGTGAGACATTGAGCCCCCTCTGTCTGAGAGCCCACAACAAACTATAATTCCCAGGATTCCCTAGCACTGAGCCAGAGCAGTCAAAACAGCCTCACACTGGGTTATTTCTGCAGTGTGTTTTGGATCCCTGACTCCAATGGCTGAAATGTTAGGGAATTCTGGGAATTCTATGTTTGTTTGTTTGGGAATGGTCGCTTTGTGAGCTGTTTTGCCCTCTCTGCCAGAGAGCTCTGGTGCCGCCACAAACTACAGTTCCCAGGATTCCATAGCACTGAGCCAGGGCAGTCAAAGTGGTGTCAAACAAATTGTGCAGTGCAGACACATTTTTTAAATAGCCTTCCACTCTTAAAACGGGGCCGGGTGCTTTAAATGCTGTATCTCTGCCTCTGTCCTGTTGCCTTTTGGGATTTGTAGTTCAGTGAGGTTGAGTATGCTAAGTGGCCCCCTTTATTAAACTACAAGTCCCAGAATGCAACAGGAGACAGGCACAGCATTTAAAGCCTTTTTAAGAGTGTCAAGCCATAAACTTGAAACTTAGGCAGGCCTATAATAATAATAATAATAAAATATTATTATTATAATTAATTATTTATTATAATAAATTATTATTATTATTATTATTATATTATTATTATTTATTATTATTTATATCCCGCCTTTTCCTCACAGAATCAAGGCGGATTACAACAACAGCAAAATATCAAATACAAACAATAATATATCCCCCACTAACAGAATAACAATAAAATAATCACACAAAAAGCAGAAATATAATCTGCTTGGAGCAGGAGTTCCCCTCAAAGGTGCCCTCTTGGCTCCTTTAATTTGGACTTCAATTCCCAGAAGCCTCAGCCATGTTTAGCCAACAGCTTGGGATTGTGGGAGCTGAAGTCCAAAGTCCCTCCTAAAGAGGCTTCTCCGCAGGAGGGATCAACTTTGGAACGCTGGAGACAGATGGACACGTTCCCCAGCCAATGGCCGCGAAGGACTCCGCGAAGGCTACGCGTCTGAGCCAATGGGGGGGAGCGGGGGGCGGGGCGAGGCTGGGGCTTTGAGGACGTGGCTGCTGGAGCAGCCTGGCCTGGCGGAAGCTGACTCCAGGGGGGCCTCTGTCCCTCCTCAGCTGCTGAAGAGGCGGCTGCTGCTGCTGCTGCTGGGCCTTTGGGACGAGGAGGCGCCATGGCTTTCCCTCCTGGCTACGGGGCGCCAGGTAAGGAGCCCTCCATTTTGAGCAGGACTTTGCCTTGCCCTAAAGGCTGCATCCACACTGGAGGGATAACCCGGTTTGGCACCGCTTTAACTCTTTCTCTGGCTTAAGGCTATGGAATTCTGGGAGTTGGAGTTTGTTGTGGGGCCTTAAGGCCCCACAACAAACTCCAACTCCCAGAATTCCATAGCAACTGACCCAAACAACAAGCTCTGGGCCCCACAACAGACTCCAGCTCCCAGAATTCCATAGCAACTGAGTCAGGCAACAAGCTCTGGGCCCCACAACAGACTCCAGCTCCCAGAATTCCATAGCAACTGAGTCAGGCAACAAGCTCTGGGCCCCACAACACACTCCCAACTCCCAGAATTCCATAGCAACTGAATCAGGCAACAAGCTCTGGACCCCACAACAGACTCCAGCTCCCAGAATTCCATAGCCCTGAGCCAGAAAGAGCTAAGCCTTGAACTCTGGGCCCCACAACAGACTCCAACTCCCAGAATTCCATAGCCCTGAGCCAGACAGAGCTAAGCCTTGAGCTCTGGGCCCCACAACAGACTCCAACTCCCAGAATTCCATAGCAACTGACCCAGACAACAAGCTCTGGACCTCACAACATACTCCCAACTCCCAGAATTCCAAGAAAAAGAGTTTTCAAAGACCAATCAACAACAGAATTAGAGGACTGTTCTGGGTCTATGTTTTTTATCGCTGCTGCTGCTGCTGGTGAAATGTAAGGTTTCCTCTTGGGATGCTCTGTTTTGTTGCATTCCTCCCTTACTCTCAGCCTTCTCAGCAACAGCAGCCAAATTTATTCCGCAGTTGTCAGGAGAAACGCACAAAAGCTGTCCAGCGTTTAACGTCCAATCAGCAGTTAAGTCCAAAAGCGATACGTCAGGTTTAAAAGACAGGTTTAAAAAGTCGTAGCAGTTTAAAACCACGTGCTTGCAGTGCCATAGGAAGGCAAGAGAGGGGATGAATTTGTGGCTTTTCTCCGAGAAACTGATAGCATTCCTGTTTCTTTTTTGATCCTCCTCCTGCAGGTTCCAAGCATAGGGCAAGGATCCCTCCCATGCCGCAAAACGCCAATGCACCGCAGCTGTTCGATGACACCAGTTCGGCGTATGGTCCGCAGAAGACGGGTTACCCCACTCCAGGGATTGACATGGGCTTCAACCAGATATTTGCTGACCCAGTGGCCAATGTTGCCATGGCCTATGGCTCCACCATTGCGTCTCAGGGGAAAGACATAGTGCACAAGGAGGTAAGGAAGAGAGTACACTTGTCCCTCCATATTCCCTAGGGTTAGGGGCACAAGACCCCTGTGAATATGGAAAAACCACAAAATAACAAAAACGCCATGTTTTTACCTGGGAGGACACCTCTCTAGGAATCTCTGGGTCCTCCAGTGCAACTCTGTGGTCAACGTCCGACAGACACTGACCATCAAACTGTGTTGGAGGAGTTACAAAGGCCTAGTAGAGTATTTTCTCTAGGAATCTCTAGATCATTTTGTGCAACTTTTAGTTAAAAGTTGACCATAGAGTTGCCCTGGAGGACCTAGATATTCCTAGAGAGAACATATTAATCAAACCCGTGAATAATCAAATCCGCAAATATCAAATCCGCAAATATGGAGGGATGAGTGTAGTCTTATTTCTGTAAGGGTGACTGTGATAATAGTTATTCTTTTGCTCTAGATGATTCATGACCAAATGTGGAGCTGCCCACTCTTTTAAATAATGGCTGAGATCCTGTCTTAGAAATACCTGCTCCATGTAGCTATGTCTCACCCACCCGAAAAGCTACCTTGCAAGCCACATAGCCCCCCAACACTGCCATTTGTGGGTTGTTGGAGAGAGAAGGGATCATCCATGATGTGTCCAGTTGTATTCCTTTGGCTGGACGTGCTGCAACAGTCACTGGCTGAGCTTTCTGGGATGCCCTTGCAGATTATACCTTTCTGTGTATCCCAGTAAAGAAAAATAGCTGGATGTATCACTGCTCATCCCCTCAGTCTATGGTAACCCAGGGAAAAAAATGGCTGTGTTGGGGAAGCTGGATCTCTTACAAGATGGGGTTGTCAGGGTGGGGGGCTTTTGGTTGTTGTGTGCCAGAACAGAATTTCAACCTACGCAATGACACCAAAAGTGAGGTACAGTGTTGGAAGGCAGGCTGCTAGCTGTTTCTCACAATACAGAAAACATTCAGGGGTAGCTGTGTTGGCCATTTAACAAATACAAACAAAAACCCATCAGCGATACTGTTATTGCCCAACCAAAATGCACAATATACTTGCTGCAAGCTTTTGAAGCACCATGGGCTTCTTCATCAGGCAAGATGAAGATGAAAACCAAGCAGGAGAAAGAAAAAGAATTGAAGATGTTAGTCGGATGCCTGCATGTTGTTTCTGTCCTTAGTAAAGATGTTGTAAAAGATATCCTCCCCATCATGACATCTTTACTAAGGACTGAAACAGCATGCAGGCATCTGACTAACATCTCCAATTGCTTTCCCCCCCTCCTGTTTGGCTTGTAACATTTTGCCTTATGAAGAAACCCATGGAGCTTTGAAAACTTGCAACAAACATATTGTGCATTTTGGTTGGCCAATAAAGGTATCCCTGATGGACTTTTCTTTGTATTTGCTAGTTGTTATTTTATTCTTTATTTATTTATTGTAGGTATGACAGAGGTGTGGTCCAGGGGCTGCATGTGGCACCCAAGGCTGCTTTTTGTTGCTCCCGAATGCCTGAATTTGTTGAGTGGCACTTTTATCACATTTGTAGACCAAGGAGAGTCCTTTTCTTGACACTAGAAGTGAACTGAAAGTGACTCCTGCTTGATTCCTGTTCTTTTTTTTTACAGGGATTTTTTACACGTAATTTAAATACCAAAATACGTATTAAACAATTTGTTGAAACAGTCTTCTTTTAATTTGTCAGCACAGCTACAGTTTAAGACAATGTATGTAGACTTGAATGACATCAGTTAGGTCCCAAAAAGGGGTTGTTGTTGTTGTTTTGCAAAAAGCCCTGTTTTTATTTCACACTGGGGTGACACAAGCATTGGAGCAAACTGAGCTTCTAAGGGGAGCATATTTCACAGCCAGTGTGTGCTCTTATAGAGGCCATTTCTCACATTTTGTTGCATTGTATTGCATCCATTCTTGGGACACCGGTGTCAACATATAATAGTAGAATATTGCATTTGGAAAGGACCACCATGCAGGAATACACAACTGCAACACTCCTGAAAAATACCCATCCAACCTCTGCTTAAGGAACTCCAACCACCGCCCTCCAAGGCTGTTTATTCAGTGTCACTCAGTTTTTACAGTTAAATTAAATAGGCCAATTACATTCTTGCCTTTCAACAGGGAATGGTTCTTTTTAAAATAAGAGTTAAAATACAGTACATTGACCCTTGGAGAAGTTGACTAATTTTTTTTGGGGGGGGGGTCAATTTTTTGATTAAAATTTCTAGATTTATACGTGAGTATGAGCATTAGTCTATCTTTACCAGTTACAGTACTGTTTTCTTTTGGGGGAAAGACTGAGGCAAGGAAGGTATTAAACCAGTGGTTCTCAGCCTTCCTAATGCTGCAACCCTTTAATACAGTTCCTCATGTTGTGCTGACCCCCAATCTCGGTTCCTAAGACCTTCGGAAATACGTGTTTTCTGATGGTCTTAGGCGACCCCTGTGAAAGGGTTGTTCAGCCCCCAAAGGGGTCGTGATCCACAGGTTGAGAACCATTGTATTAAACAATTCAGCCTTCTTTTTCCCCCTCTTAGTATTTTACTATCTTTTCTACACAATGTTCTTACCGTTTCTTTATTCTTTCTTTTGTTAAAGGGGGCAAAAAAACTTTTAAAAATTATTTTTTACCTCCATAATGAGCCTGGAGTCATTCTGGGGTTTATTATTTCTGGTCCAACTGCAGAAATGATCCAGTTTGAGTCTGCTTTAACTTCTCTGGCTCAGTGCTAAAGAATCCTGGGAATTGTAGTTTATTGTGGCACCAGACCTCCCTGACAGAGAAGTCTAAATGTCTCACAAAAGTACAGTTCCCAGAAGTTGTCATAAGTCAGAAATGACTTGAGGGCACAGAGTACAAATATAATAAGTAACCAATGCATAAGTAAGAGTTTTATGTTGAAATGTATACGTTTGCCTTCTGAGCACTGCCTTCTCTGCTTCTTGCTTTCATCAGATTCACCGGTTCATGTCCATTAACAACCTGAAGTACTTCTTTGCAGTGGACACCACTTATGTGATGAAGAAGCTGGTTCTGTTGGTTTTCCCCTACATGCATCAGGTACAGAAGTGTATACCCATGGTCTTGGTTTGGGTTTAATGAGTGGAAGGGCATCCATGGAGAAGCCTACACTGCTGGGTTCCATCCTCCACTGTGGGTGAGGGATGAGATCTGGCCACTGTTAATAATGCTCTTGCTTCATCTATAAGAAACTTCTGCAGTGACTTCAGATTTGTATGGCAAGGGAGGAGAGGTGACTCTCCAGAAGAGCATTGTGGATCAGTCTAAAGGCCTCTTTCACCCTTCGTTCTGTTCCCACAGTGGCCAAAGAGAAGGGCCCTGTCTATAGTGGCACCTTGAGTCTTGAAGGCTCTGCCCCACGATGTATGCCTGGTGCCAACTTTACTGGCACTTTATCAGGCTGAGACAGGTAGGTTTACCTGGTCATTGATGAACAACAAATTAATATGATTAGTTCTCTGAATTTTTTTTTTTGTTACTATCTGCTGATATCTGGATGGTTTGAGTGTAGTGGTTCCCAACCCCTTTTTTCACTTGTGTGCCACTTAGCAGCCTATTTCCATAAATTGTACCTTCCTTGTTAGCAAAATGTGTGCAATTAATATAATTGTTATTTCAAATGTATATGCTGTAACTGTAAATAAATAGCCCAATAACGGAATTAAAAAGCAATTGAATAATAAGGTGAACAGACAGTGCATAAAAACACATACATCACATATTTTATGCAGACAAATATTTAGTGTGATCCTTGAGCTTCCTTTGAGGCACATAGGTTTTGGCAGTCATGTTCAAACTGATGTAAGATACAGTCTAAAACCTGGAAGTGCTTTCAGTTTACTATGGTATCTGTTTTTTTATATAAAGATATAACAAGAGAAAGCCCTTTCCACCAGCTCCACATTTGAAGGTGGCAACTGAAACTTAAGCATCTTGTCAGAAAGCTGTTCATATTCTCTGCTGATGTCTGCCCAAAAGTGAATAATGGATTTTTCTTTGAATTTAACTTTTAGAGTAGTATCAGTTAGAAGCTCAATCAATTTCTGTTTTCACTTGATTGGTAATCTGCCAGCTTGGAAGCAGTCTTATACAAAGGGATTGTATAATTCACCAGCATAAGAACTTCAAATCAATGCAAGCAGCACTCCTAAAAAGTAACTACTTTATTGAAAAGAAGGAAATGGGTTAGAAGCAAACTTCCATTGACCAGACTGAGTAAGAACTACATATACAATACTTTTATAGGCCTTTACCAACCTCCCTCCCCCCAGAGTCAATATGATCCAGGATTGGATCTCTCTTCCCACGCGCGGGTGAAATCTATGATGTAATCCCAAGTCCTCTGGTCCGGGGAACTTGGCACAGTCTTCCAAAACAATTAAGTTCCCAGGCACCAATATCTCTACCCAGGCACCTGTGACCTTGATGTAACACCACCCAACATGTTTATGCCTATACATTTCCCCAAATGAACAATGTGAATCTATGTGTACCAATATAGCAAGAACTATAGTCTCAATCTACAGCAATATATATTGTTCCCCTTCTACAACAACTAAACAACACTTATAGTCTATATCTCCCCTTAATCCCCCTCCTTCCACTGAAGGCCTTGGCTTCAAACCTCGGCTGGCAGAGCAACTCACCTACACATTCCTAACTAACAAGCTTGCATTTCCAAAGCAGTTCCAATTACACTCATGCTCTGGTCTATTCCAGCATCTTCTAGATTAACCCCTTACAACTCAATCCCATAATCATAATGGCAGGAATCCTAAACATAATAACTAAACAGGATTCATGACAGGGATTTGCAAAGCAGTTCTTTTCTCCAGGTTTTGAGAAGTACTTCTCAAAATATGATTTTATTTAGATTTTAATATTTTTGCACATTTCCAGAGAGAGAGAGAGATTACTTTGTTTGCAGGAAACTGTATAAAGTTTCAAATATTTCAGGTTGGCATTTTTCAAAACCTCCAAAATCTGTTTTTTAAAAATCATAGATTCAATTTTGTCTGAAACTTTGAAGATGATTATTGAATTTAGATTGTTTATTTGTAGAAAAATGTCTGATAAGTATGCAAGAGCCTTCAGGCAATCACAGTCATGTAACTTGGAAGCAAGTTGGAAAGAATAGTCTTCAGCAAAAACCCTGGGCTAAGTTCGAACTACTGAACTTTACCATGAGAGAGCCGCCTAACTTCTGTATGAACAGCAGGTAGAATGAAGATTTAAAGTCTCTTTAATGCTGTCATCTCCAACATCCTCCCAAGGAATAAATTTAAGGGCCTCTTGATCTGATTTCACCATGTTTTGACATTAGTTGGCCCTCCATGTTTGCAGGGATCTGTTCCAGACCCTCCCTCCCCCCCCCAAAACAGACTTGCCAATATTCAAGCCCCGTAGGCTTGATTGAGGTGTGTGCCTGAGCGTGCGCGCACTGCAGGAGTGCACCCCATTGAAAATAACAGAGGTCGCTCCTCCATGAATATTCAGGACCACAGATCTCAAGTCCATGAGAACGGAAGGTCGATTGTATTTCCAGTGTTTGAGGTACAGCCCATCTGTAGCTAATAGTCCTTTGCCTAACAAGTGAAGACAGTGGTCTTATAAGCCAAACCTCTGCCATTGATGCCACCAGCATAGCCAGTCATTCATCAGCAATATTGTCCTGTCCCTGTGTAGTCCTCTGACTTTCACAGGTAGAGTTGGCGAGAGTACCACCTGCGCCTCTAAACTCTTTACTTTCCTTCCCAGGGCTTCATATTCCAAGGTGGTCCAATCAGAGATGCTCTTTGACATGGCTTTGGTCCACACGAACCAAAAGAAAGGGGTACTGCTCTGTGTTCTTGATGAACTTCTGCAACTTGTCAATGGCATCTTGGATTTGTGTGCCAGGAAGATCACACACTTCCCAATTCATCTTGCCTGGCTAAGACACAGCCTTGAGCAATGCATCCTGAACTACCAGAACCTTTCTTTTCTTCTTGCTGTAGTTTGTGGTTAGGTTGTTTCCTTCTTTGGCATGCAGTGTCTTTTGCTGCTGGCCTCCTATTTGTGCCACTTCACCACTGTTAATCCTCAGGAAACATAGGAAGCAATTGCTTGGCTGGAGTGGTTCAGATGGTCTGCTCCTGATGGTCAATGCCCTCCAGGATGCTCCGTCAGTGTTAACTGCTCTATTCGTTTTTATTGGCAGTTTCTTCCTATTAATATTGTAGGATCAGTTCTATCTCTGTTGTGTCCAGTAATGACCTAGTTAACCTTTTTAGGTTCAGATCTGCAAGACCAAATGAAATGGATCCCAGAGCACTGAAGGAACTTGCTGGCGTACACTCTGGACCACTTCCCATCATTTCTGAGAAATATTGGAGAATAGGCGAGGTGCCAGATCACTGAAGAAGTGCAAAAATTTCCTCATTTTCAAAAATGGCAAAAAAAGGGGAAAGAAAAACCTACAGAATTGCAGATCAGGCATTATTGGGAGAAAATTATATTAGAGTGGATTATACAGAATCCTGTTTGCAAGTAGCTAGATGGCAATGCATAGGGAGTCAGCCTGGGTTTGTCGAGAACAAATCCTCAGTCTTCATGTGCTTATTGTTAGCTGCAGTTTATTCTTTGAACAGGTTTTTTATTATCTTCTTTTGTAAAAAGCCTAGTGTGTTTCAGCCTTTATTATTTGGCCATCTTCTCACAGAAAGCACAAATACCTATTAATGGAGAATTGACAAAACCTTGTGAGATTCAAAAAACGAACAAGGCAAGAATGTCCATTGTCTCCACTTTTGATTATTTTGCTTCTTAAGGTGCTGAACAGAAATATAAGACAAGATAAAAGACTTGAGAATAAAGATTTTAAAAAGAGAAGCATAAATTTAGGGCATCTGTTGATAATTAGGTGAATTTTTTGGAAAATCCTTTATATGGTATAGAAATGTTAATGAAAAAATAAAGTATTTTGGTGCATTATTTGGTGCATAAGACAAAAGTTATTGAAGCTGAGCTGATGAATATGAATTGTATGGTATTTCAAAATAATAATGTTAAGACATGGAATGAAATTAAGAAAGGCATGTTAAGATGGGAGAAGCTACATCTGTCACTATTGGGGAGATTTTCTGTGATAAAATTGAACATTTTGCCTAGAATGATGTTTCTGTTTCAGGCTAAACCTGTTTTGACAACTAATGTACCATTTAAGCAATAGCAAAAAGGTAGAACCAAGTTTGTATGGCAAAAAAGTACAACCACAAGTTAAATATAAAGATGTAAAAGAAAGAGGAGATTGGCTATACCAGGTCTAAAACTGTATTCTGTAGCCAGTAGCTTGGTTTGGATGAAAGTATGGATGATGTTAAGAAATAAAAGATTACTATAGATAGACGGGCAAGAGACCTGAGGTTTGGGTGGTATGGTACAATAAAAAGTTAATGTCCTTTATGGGTCTCAGCATGGAAAGCCTTTTACAGAAGAGAAACAATAGGTAAAGAAATATGGCTAATGTATCAAGGAGAATATTAAAGTCAATCAAGACAGCAGTTAATAGTGGAGGATCATAGTTTTCAATGGTTTTCTTATAGTTGTTGGGGAGATTTAAAATGGATAAAAACACGTCTATAGTTGATGGCTATAGTTTTCAATGGCTTTGTTTCTTATAGTTATTGGAAACATTTTAAATGGATAAAAAGTTCTACAGTTTTGAACAAAATAAGTCAAAATGTGAAATCCAGTTCTTTACAGATGGCAAACATGATTCCTAACATGTATACATTTCTGTTGAAATTTGAAATGAAAGAACAAGTTAAAGATTATAGTTTTTGTGTATCTGTGTAAGTTAAAGATTGTATGATCAGATCGGCAAAAAAATTTGGTTGTAATATACAGATGGATCAGTGGGAAAATATGTGGCCAAGGGGATTGTTGGAGAAGTATTCTCTCTAGGAATTTCTAGGTCCTCCTGCACAGCTTTTGGTGGACATTGACCATAGAGTCAGACTGGAGGACCTAGAGATTCCTAGAGAGAACATACTAGTCAAATCTGTGAATAGTCAAAGCCCCAAAAGTCAAAGGTGCAAGTGTGGAAGGTCAACTGTATTTCAGGCAGGCAGTGTTTGATAATGTATATACAAATGTGATGATCTTTCTTCTTTCAGAACTGGGAGGTTCGCTACCATCGAGATGTGCCTCTTACTCCCAGACAGGATGTTAATGCACCTGACCTCTATATTCCCAGTGAGTATGAAATGGCCTTTGAAGATGTTGTATACTTTCTTTTCTTTATATAGTTTACCTGGGCTAACACCTAGCTCCGACTCCTAGCACTATGGCATCTAAAAAGGGCAATGCTATTTTAGGCTGCATCAATAAAAATATAGTGTCTAGATCAAGGGAACTGATAATGCTTTGGCCAGGCCTCACCTGGAATAACACTGTGTCCAGTGCAGGGCAGCACTGTTCAAAAGGGAGGCTGAGAAACTGGAGTGCATCCAGAGGAGGGTGACTAAAATGGTGAAGGGTCTGGAAACCATGCCCTATTAGGAATGCCTTAGGGAGCTGGGGAAGTTTAGCCTGGAGAAGAGAAGGTTACGAGGTAATATGATAGCCCTGTTTAAGTATTTGAAGGGATGTCATATTGAGGAGGGAGCAAGCTTGTTTTCTGCTGCTAGAACATGGAACAATGGATGCAAGCTACAGCAAAAGAGATTCCACCTAAACAGTAAGGGCTGTTTGACAAAGGAACACACTCCCTTAGAGTCTGGTAGAGTCTCCTTCCTCAAGAGTCTTTAAGCAGAGGCTGGATGGTCATCTGTCAGGGATGCTTTGATGAAGAGTTCCTGCATGGCAGATTGGGGTTGCACTGGATGGCCCTTGTGATCTCTTCCAACTCTATGATTCTATGACTCCCAGCTCCAACAACTGAAAGTAAAGTACAAACAAAAGGAAATAAATACATGGGTATGGGTTTCAGAAGAAAACCCCAGAAGTAAGCTTCAGGATCGGTTTGAAGAAAAAGCACATGTAACTTCTTTTTTTAATGTTGCTTTCTTCTGATAGAGAATTGTAACAGAGAAGATTGAAAGAGGCAGTGTAGCAGGTTGGGCCTCTGCCATCAGGCAGATGGGTTTTCCCGTCCATCATGTCCAAATGTCCGCTGTTGTCCAGTGGTATTGAAAGAGTCAACTTGTATTTAGTGGTGGTCTTTCATATTTTTGGCATTAGCTTGGCAGCTTGAGTGGACTGAGGGAATGATTCTTTTTCATATTACCAACTTGCTTGCACGTAACTTTGAGAGGAGGTAAATAGATCACACTTGCACACTTTTCTTTGTTTTCTTCTGCTGTGTGTAACCAATCTTCCATTGGCTCTGCCTTGCAGAGCACACCCCCAACCTAGGGTAGTCTGAGCAGAATTAGTTGTTATGGGGCCCATTAACTGTGTGGGGATGCTGGACTCCATCAGAGAAAAGGCTGGAAGGCTTCTGTGCTGTAGCTCATCTACTGCTTCATTTGCCACCAGCAGAGCATATCTTATAGCAGTATTGTGTGCTAGCATTCAATAGCAAACAAAGTTACAGAGAGGTCTGGAATTGTGACCAGTTCTGGAGCAGAAGTGGCAGTAAGATTTTGTACCCAAGATGGTAGTTCATATTCCCTGCAGGGTGGACTGATACTATCCTGATAGTGCAAATTAGGGCAACCAAGAGTAATAAAATCTTAATTTTGTATAAATTGGTAGCTGCTAGTTTATACAAATTAAGATTTTAATAGTCTTGGTTACCCTAATTTGCACTATCAGGCTGGGATTTGGTTGGTCATAACTATGTGGCTTGATCCTATGCACTTTTACTTTGAAGCTAATACTCCCAAGTAAATGTGCCTATACTACCAAATAGTTTCCAGACAAAGTACATTGTGTTGATTATTACTTTTAAAAACCCTACACGGTTTGGGTCCAGGTTACCTAAAGGATTGCCTCCTCCCGTACAATCTGCCCTGAATACTTAGGTCTGGGAAATTATTATTACATTTATTTATTTATTTATTTCTACCCCCGCCCTTTAGCCCTAAGGGCTATCAGAGCGGCTTACAATTATTATTTTAATGAGACGGTTCCCTGCCCTCAGGCTTACAATTTAAGAAGACATGACACAAAAGGAGAAGGGAATGGTGTTGGGGAAGGGGATCAGGTCCAAAAGTTTTTCTCTCCCTCTGACGCCAGGACCAAGGCAGATGGACTGGAGGGAGGGCCCTGCTTCTTAATCTAGAGTTTGGCCAGTCCTTTCGCTCCCTCCTAGGCCAGATGGTGTTGCCATGGAGAGAGGGCACTTCAACTTGAGACCAGGTCCGATGGTCTTGCTAAGATGGTGTTGTTTGCTCCAACCAGCCAGGACTAGACTGGCAACAGTTTCCCAAAGGACCTTTTTGTCTGCTGGAAGAGATATGACAGCTGAAAACGCTGAATTTAATACAGTTTTAAAGACATATCTCTTCCAACAGGTCTACCCAGTCAATTTTAAATAATGACTTTTTTAATTTGTGTATTCTAAAGAATATGCTCTTATGAGTGTATTTTGAATGGCTTTATAGCATTGTGTTTTAACTGTAGGTTTTATGTGCTTTTAATTGTGTTTTGTATTTTAACGTGCTGTACCCCGCCTTGAGAGGCTGGAATTAAATAAATAAATATGAAATGATGATGATGATTTTCAGGTATGGCCTTTATTACCTATATCCTGCTTGCTGGGATGGCTCTTGGTCTACAGAAAAGGTAAGAACTTGGGGTGCTCCACCCCCATTTTATTGACATTATTGGGAATAAAGTTAAAAATTGGGGTGTTAACGTAGAGGGAACGATTTCCTGACTAGGGATGTGTGAGAAATGCATTTTCATGTGAAATTACCCAATTTGTACCTCTCAGAAATGATGTATATAGATCCAGCCTTGAAATCCAATTCGCAACACACATCATTTGGGGGAAAATGTTCGTGTCTGAATAACTGTCTTATTGGTTATTCCACAATTGCAACATTGCTCAGTTTCAAATGTCTGCTGAAAACATATCTATTTATGTGGACATTCCCTCACTAGTAATGTTATTCATGCTCCTTTTCTACCACTGATTGTTGCAGTTGTTTTTCTTAAGAATTTAACATAAAGTACATTGGTGCCCCCACATTTTCTTGGGTTAAAGGGACTGGATACCTACGAAAATGGAAAAACTGCAAATAAAAAACCACTATTTGTTGTACTTGAGAGAACACTTCTCTAGGTCCTCCTGTGCAACTCTGTGGTCAGTATTACAGCAGACGTTGACCATAGAATTGTGCTGGAGGACCTACAAATAAATGCCTAGGGAAGTGTTTTTATAGGGATCTATAGTTTTTCCAGTGTGATTCTAGAGATTCCTAGAAAGAACATATTGATAAAATCCACAGAAGTCAAAACCGCAAATGTGGAGAGCCAAATGTATTGTCTTTAAAATGATTGTAATTCCTCTTAAACACTATTAGTACTTCCATTTTTAAAAAATAAATAAATGAACTGTCTATAAAGTATACAAATAGAGATCTCAAAACTATCGTGATATACTAGCATTAGAAATAGATCGATTGATCGTCAATCTCTATCTATCTATCTGCATATGGAAAACTGCACATTGGATAATGAGATGCAAATACATAGTTTAGAAAAGGGGGAATACTACTACTACTACTACTTCTTCTTCTTCTTCTTATTATTATTATTATTATTATTATTATTATTATTAATTTTATCCCAACTTTCTCCCAATATAGGGACTCAAAGCGGCATTTTGAAAAACACTGCTTCCCTTTTCTTACTCCCTTGTAGGTTCTCTCCGGAAGTTCTTGGAATGTGCGCAAGCACAGCCTTTGTGTGGGTGGTCATTGAGGTTCTTGCACTCTTGCTGGGTCTGTACTTGGCAACAGTTCAGAGTGATCTGGGCACTTTTGATTTGCTTGCTTACTGTGGCTACAAATATGTTGGGTAAGTCCAGGGCTTGGAAAGTTACTTTTAAAAATGTAATTGGTTTAATTTGTTAAAAGAACCCCATTCAGTAACTTGTTAACACTGTAGAAAAGTAGTTTATTACATTACTTATCTAGAATCATACAAACATAGAGTTGGAAGAGACCACAAGGGCCATCCAGTCCAACCCCCTGCCATGCAGGAACTCACACCTGTTTAGTTTCTTTTTTACTTACTTTTAAAAAGTAAGATTTTAGGGGGCAAAAACTCTGAATGCTCCAAGAAAGTATTTTTAGCCTCTAAAAACGAGTAAAAATAGTAAGTAAACAGTAAGAGGTATTCAACAGTCTTACCCTTGTAGAGTGGTGGAGTCTCCTTCTTCTGAGGTTTTTAAACAGAGGCTGGCTGGCCATCTGTCAGGGGTGCTTTGATTGAGAGTTCCTGCATGGCAGAACGAGGTTGGACTGGATGGCCAAGGTCTCTTCCAACTGTTTGATTCTTTAATTCTGTGACTCTTTACATGGTGGGGATAATGATACCTGTCGCCATTTGGTCATTTGGCCAAAAAAGCAGTGCATTACAGGTTATGTTATTTCTAACACATTACATCAAATGGGATCATATGGCACCTTTGAGACTAACTGAAAGATAGATGCTGGCAGCATGAGCGTTCATTTTAGCCTGATAAAATTGGCCAGAAATACACAAAAAGCAAATAGGGAGATTTAACCTTACCCTCATCATCTATAAAAACTTTAATATCCAAATAGAAGATTCCATTAAAAAAATTATTTGGAAAATAAAATGCCTAATATCATGGAAGCCTTATTATAGAATAGTTTAAAGGCAGGGCTCTGTGCACTTTTTATTCAAAAAAGAAAAAACTTAAGAACGACGCTAGATTTTATTTAAGAGATAGCAAAAAAGAAAAAAAACATTAAGAACAGAGCTGTTGAAAATGACATTACCCAACTATCACAGTTGCTTAAAGATACCAGCAATAAAGCGATAATCAGCTCCTCCAAAACAAAAAGCAAAATTAGCAGGAAAACCAAAACATATTACTACAAATTTAGCATTAAGAATTTTCGCCTCGTTCAAGTGACCTGGGCATCCAGGAGGGTCAGGATGTCCTCTGTACACTACATAGAAAGACCATCTCACAGTACGCGCCAAATATTCTTTCTCCTGAATTGAGGTATGCCCATGCTGATCTAGACCTTTTCAATACACCTAGAGAGCCCCAGGTCGAGAAGGCATATATGTTAACATCTTTGAATCTTGGTATATCATATCCCCATGGCATCCTTGACAGTGAGACCTGAGCATTTATTTTACCAGGTTAACATCCCATTCTTCCTCAAAAGAGGTCATAGTGGTATGTGACATCTCCTTTCTTGATCCTTTATACTGTCTTGTGAGGTAGGGTTAGGATGAGAGTGACGTTTTGAACCCGGAACTCTCCAGATCTAGTATGGCACCCTAACCACTGCACCATACTAACCCTTGAAATTTCTTTGTCTCAGAATGATCCTTGCTGTGGTCGGCGGTCTGATCTTTGGGAGCAATGGCTATTATATTGCCTTGGCCTGGGCCTCTTGTGCACTTATGTATTTCATGGTGAGTACCCTTTTGTGAGAGAAGAATTTGGTGGGTACGACCACTGAGCCCAACACAAGCAAGCATTTGAACAATCTGCTATTTCTCCCTCACCATTTATTAAGGGCCACACTCCTGTAACTGCAAAAAGTAATCAAAAACCTATAGTTACACTATTAAAAGAGTGAAGTGTGATACCGGTACCTCACCAAGTTACAACTTTAGGACAACTTAGGTTGCATCCACACTGCAGAAATAGTCCAGGTTGACACCACTGGAAATCTGGGAGCTGTAGTTTTGTGAGACATTTAGCCTCTGTCAGACAGGTCTGGTGCCATAACAAACTACAGTTCCTAAAATTCCATAGCATTGAGCCATGGCAGTTAAAGTGGTGTCAAAGAGAATTATTTCTGTAGTGTGGATGCAGCCTTAGTCATAACTTGTTCCTGGGGGAAGAAGGAACTAAATGCAAGTCATGTTTTATTTCTGAGCTTTGTGTAAGACGTTACAGGTGAGGATGGGCAGAATTTTCTAGAGTTCCCAAAAACAAGTACAGAAATGAAAAGAGATCTACCTGAACATTAGGAAAAATTTGTTGACTGTAAGAGCTTTTCAACAGTAAGACAGCCTCAGAGAGTGGTGGACTCTCCTTCTTTGGAAGTTTTTTTAGAGCTTGGATGGCAATGCTTCAAGTGCTTTAGTGCATGGCAGAGATTGGACTGTGTGGTCCTTGTGGTCCCTTCCCACAGAACCATAAAAATCCTGCCCATCTTATCCTGTGTCTGCTCTTCTTACAGCAGCTGGCCAAGTAAAATGTAAGCCACCACTTTGTACTGAGTCATATCCAGTATAGGCTCAATATTGTTAACACTGACTACCAGTGGCTCTCTAAGCAGAGCCAGACTGTCCTTTAGGTATAGTGAGGCCCCTGCATCAAGTGGTGAAGGAGGGAGTAACAAAATGTCATGACAGAGAGGGAGGGCAGTATTGCCAGGGCTTCGCTCAGTGCAGGTGGCAAGAGAGCTTGGGCTCCTGATGTTTCTGGGATTTCAATGTCAATGAACAACTCTGAGGTCTAGTGCTATAGGTAACAAGAAGTGGGGGGAAATTCCCCACGGTGGACAAATTTACTGTTGTTATTAATTATTTCTATGCTTTGCTTTTTGCACCAAAGCACTGCATAACAAATCATAAAACAAAACAATAAATCAAGAGAACAAAAAAATAAAGTCATAAAAAAGTGCATTAAACGTCAATGTAAAAAGCTAGGTGAAAGAGTTGTGACTTGCAACCACTACTACCTAATTCAGAAGCCAAGTGACTGGAAACCAGTTACAATTTTTTTAGATAGATGGATAGATAGATAGATAAATTCTCTTTGTCTCTCTCTGGAGACAGCATGCTGCATAATGGGAAGGATGAGAACGCTTCCCCCCACCAAGCCCCTACTGAGGGGCTCTGATGGCTCTCATTAGATCTATTACTACAAATTTTAATAACTGGACAATTGTCTAAACAAGTAGATTAGAGCACCCAATGTCCTCAACCATTCAGGCAAGGGCTGATGGAGGTTGCAGTCCTGTATCTGATTAATGGGAAAAACTCCCCCTCCTGTCCAATAAGGCCAGGTAAAGGAAACAAGAGCAGCCTTCTTACCAACCCTCTGATACTCACCTTCTTTGCTTTCCTCAGGTACGTTCCTTACGGATGAAGATCCTCCCTTCCATAGTTCAAGAAGGCTTGAGTCGGCCGAGCGGGCGGGCACAGATGTACATCATGCTGGCTGCTGCGGCTTTCCAGCCTCTGATTCTCTATTGGCTGACGGTGCAGCTGGTGCACTGAAACTAAGTGGAGGATGCAGAGGTGGAGGAGAGGACTGCTCCACAACCAGTGGAATGCTTTACTGGGACTCCTCTTCCTGCCTTTTTTTGCACACTTCTCCAGATTTGACAACGTGTAGGCTCAACTCTCCATCCCCATCCCCAATACAGTCCTGGCTTTGGAGGAGGAGGAGGACAAATGGACAGATCTAGTACTCTAACCCCAGGAGGAGAGGTGCAGATAAACTTCATCAGAGGAGACGCAAAGACTGCTAAAATATCCAAGCTTAGGACTGGCCCAAAGGTGAGGTCCTAGGGCTGCAATTTCATTTCTAGTAGTGGTGATACACCCCTCCTGGCTTGGGTGGGGACACAGAGAACTGGGCAGGACAGAGCTGCTCAGGAGTCTTTCTAGCCTGTAGGAACAATTTTACCATTTAAGTCATTAAGAGCAGAATTGCCCCTTTGCCCCTTCTTCTTTTGCCATCTCTCTCTTCAACCCACTGCCAAACTTCAGCTGCCTCACTTATGTAAGGGCTCATGCTTGACCTCCTCCCAGAGTATCAGCAGCTCACCTTTGTAGAGCAGACCAGCAAAGCCTTTTGCCCAAGGAGCATGCTTGTGTTAGCAACTCCTTCTGGAATGCTGAGGCATTGTCACATGTGTCACTTTATTTTCATTCACTATATATTTCATTCAATATATATTCACATGTATATTGAACATTGTCAGTTTGTGTTTTTAAAGGCTCTATTTCTGAATCCAGACTGACAGTGAAATGGGTGGATAGCTTTAAAAAAATAAAGATCCACAAAGCCAAGACATGTTTTAGATTTGCACCCCATCTCTTTCTGACAGAGCTAGTTGTCAGAAACAATGAGAACTGTACAAAAATTGTACAACTTCCAGGAAATGTGATCAGCAGCTCATGTCTGTGCATTTGTGTCTCTTTATGATTTCTCCTCCTGTGCGACTGCCAGTTTCAATGTCTTTTTCCCTCCACTCTGGCAAAGTTTCTGTGCCACCCTAGAGGATACATCTGGCTTTTTCTTGTTCATATGTCAAGTGTGACCATACTGGCTTGGAAATTTGGGGAGCTGGTGCCCAAAGAAAGTAACTTCCTCTGATGTGACTTATTTTTAGGTAGTTTCTTTGCATCATCAATTCTTTCACAGTCTTTCCTACTCAGCAACCCTTCCAATTTATCTTAAAACTATACTCATAGTGACCAGCAAGTGGCAGCAGCCACCTCAAAGACCTGCTGAAAAGAGGACTTACCTGTCCTTAGCAGTACAGACAGCCCCCTGCATTTGCGCATTTAATTTTGGAGGGTTTGATTATTTGTTGCTGCATCTACTTTTGCCCTATGCCATTTTAAATAGGGGTGGCAAGTCTTGCAAAACTTAATAGGCTTGTAAGTGCCTATTAAAAATGGTGTAGGGCAGCACCAAGCTCTGCTAGCCACCTGCTTCTGCCTTGCAAAGGAGCCCCATTGCCTCAAAGGCATCCATGGTGGGTTGAATCCATGGATCGTAATATTTTGTGTGCTTAATATGGTTTGGGGTGCCTAGAGATATTCACAATTTTCCCATTTTCACAAAGCTCCTGCCCCAGTGTTTGTGGAGGGCTGACTTTACTTAGTTGTGCTAAAAAAAGCAAAACCTGGCTTTCACCTTTAGAAAAAATACCTTGTCCACTGGAATGGAAAACCATTTTGTTTTACTGTTTTAATTATGCGGAAACGTCATGCAGCAGGAGCAGAATCTGTTCTTGGGGGAGATGAAGGTTTAAGTACTCTTGCAGCTGCAGGCTCGCTTCTCAGCTTTGTAAACTTAGGGCCAGGGCAGTGAAGCTTTTTAACACACTGGAGATTTTTACACTTTTTAAAACTGTTTTGCAACATCAGCCAATCTCTCAGCAAGTGCCTGAAATAGAGAGAACCAGGCTAGAGCCAGTGCAACAAAACATCTTTGCAACATCTTCACCGGTTGTGATAAATGTGGTCTGAGTGCAGAGCCTTGTCCCTCCAGAGATTGTTGGATTTAAAGCACAGCTGTTGCCCAGGAAAGGTGGGAAGTGTACTCCAACATCTGGAGAGCCACAGGTATCCCATCTTCTGGCATACAAGTTACTTCTCTACTAGTCCCCCTTGGAATGTTCCTTTTATTCTTGATAATGTAGGTCAGCAATTTGCAAGATCTGGTCTTCCAGGTGTTTTGGACATCAGCTCCCAGAACTCTCAGCTATCTTGGCCAATGGTCAGAGATTCTGGGAGCTAAAGTCCAAAACACCTGGGAGACTAGAGTTTGGGAATCATTGAGTACATCAAGGATGAAGGAGGTGTCCCTTCATGTTTGACTGCAGCCCTCATCAGTCAATTGCTGCATTCAGACAGCTCTGGGAGGACTCCAGATTGTACACCCTGATGCTTTCCAGTGTCTAAATATACTGCCTTCCTGTGTCATTCCAGATTCTTGAGTTTTTGAGAGTTTGTCATTGCCTTTGGGGGGGAAAAAATCTATCTTGAAAATAGCAACATTCATTTCAGGCGTGACTCTCATAGCACTGTTCCCTCACCTAGATTGGAGGTTTTGCTTGCCATGATGTGATGCAGACTTGCCTCTCTCAAAAGGTTGCCCCTTTCCTATGGTTCTACAAAGTTTTCAAACAGATTTGTGATGTTGAAACACACCTTGGTAGATAACCCTTGTCCCAACACAGGGTCCTCTCCAAAGAGTTGGGCAACAACCTCCATCATTCCTGAGGTTATGCTGGCTGGGGATGATGGGGGAAGCCCTACTCAACTTAGAGAACACTGATTATGGAAGGTCAAGTCTGTCAGTTTCATTTGAACTTTATAGATTTTGGCAAATACTGATTTTAAAAACCCAGGTGGCATTAAATTTCATGTACCAGTTTGGAAAAATTGGACTAGAGTCAGGGCTCACCCTCATCTCCCCAGCAGTGCAGAGGAATGAGGATAACAGATGATAACAAATTCCCTGTTGTCACTGCCTCTTGTTTATGTAGGTGTTTGGTGGCCACTACTCTTGACAAGGGAGAAGGAGAAATAAGACAAATAAAACCTTACTTTCATCTCTGTAGTCAGTCCTGTGTTGTTTCTGTGTAAAAAAGTCAAGGATGTTCTAACAGGAAAAAATTGAGTGGCTGGCATCCTGTTAGTTAGTTGTAATATTTTGGGTCATCTTTATGACATTGCAACTCACTTTTTTACTCCTTAAATCAGCACTCTTTCTAATCTTGCAACAAGCCAAAGACTTGCCCCCACACCACTTGTAAGTTGCACAGTGAACCTCAGCAACATGGCCCCTGTGTTGGGAACTTTTTGAAAAGGAGGTGATCAGTGGCGGCACATTCAGCTATTGTCCTTTGGCTGGATGTGCTGCCAGAGGCACTGGTAAGAAACTCCATGGATCCTTGGATGAAAAGGCAGAAGGCATCTCTGCATCACATCCAGCTAAAGGAAAATAATTGAATGCATCACCACCCTTATTCTCTGGCAACCTGGAAATTGCTATATTTGATATGGGGAAGCCGTGTGGTTTGCAAGGTGAGGTTGTAGTTACATTGATGACCAACACTTAGAAAAGAGAGATGTAGTAGCAATTGGGTGATTTCAACACCCTGATATTTGCTGGAAGTTGAACCTGACCCGCAGTTCCTATGGGGAAGAAAAATGGGAGGCATCACAAGAAACCAGAATGGATGACTAAAGAGCTTTCAACTGAGCTAAATTCTAAAAGGGACATGTCTAAGAAATGGAAAAGGGAGGAAATCACCATAGAGGAAGGCAAAGAAATAGCTAGCATGTGTAGCGGGGAGAAGGAAAGCTCAGGCTTGCTAGAGAGGTTAAGAACAATAGGGGGGGTGTTGTTATGTCCATAGCAAAAGGAAGGTGGAAATTATAGTACAATTGCATGCTGAATTGCTGATGATCAAGTAGGAGAAATACAGGACAGAATAGGCAAAGAGGTAGTGCAGGAATAGCTGCTACTCTAAATGAATTCAAGTCTCCAGGACCGGATGGAATGTAATATTGGAGCCAATGTCGATAATATTTGAGAACTGGAGAACAGGATAAGTCCCAACACAGTAGAGAAGGGCAAACATTGTCCCCATATTCAAAAAGGGTGGCAAAGAGAATCCTAACAGTTATTGTCCAGATCATTAAACAGATGGTCTGTAAGCATTTAGAAAGGGATGCCATAATCACAAAAAGTCAACACAGATCTCAAAAACAAATCAGGACAGACTAATTCTCTTTTTTTTTTTTTTATTAAATTACCAGGTTGGTAGATGGAGAGATCTTGTAGCACCTTTGAGACTAACTGAAAGAAAGAAACTGGCAGCATGAGCTTTCATAGACTTCAGTCTATTTCTTCAGATGCAAATGCTTCTGAGGAAGTAGACTGAAATCTACAAAAGCTCATGCTGCCTATTTCTGTCAGTTAGTCTTAAAGGTACTATGTACAAGATCTCTCCACATATTGATTCTACAGACTAACACAGCTATATTTTTTCTACCATGTTGGTAGATGAAAGGGATGCTATGGATAGAACCTAGCTTGATTTTAGTAAGGCAGTTAGACAAGGTCACTCATGATGTTCTTGCAAGCAAGCTAGTAAAATGTGGGCTAGACAAGGCAACTGTTACATGGATTTGTAACTGGTTGACTGGCCGCACCCAAAGGGTGCTCAACAATGGCTCCTTTTCATCCTGGAGAGAAGTGACCAGTGGGGTCCCACAGGGTTCTGTCCTGGGCCCAGTGCAATTCAACATCTTTATCAATGACTTCGATGTCAGAATTGGGGGCATACTTATCAAATTTGCAATGACACCAAATTAGGAATAGCTAATATCCCAGAGGACAGGATCAAAATTCAAAATGACCTCAACAGATTAGAAAGCTGGGTTAAAACTAACAAAATGAATTTCAGTACAGACAAATGTAAGGTACTGCAGAAAAAAAATGCTTAGATATAGGATGGGGGTTACTTGGCTTAACAAGACTACATGCGAAAGGGATCTAGGAGGCCTAGGAGACCACAAGTTGAACATGAGTCAACAGTGTGATGTGGCAGCTAAAAAGCTACTGTGATTCTAGGCTGCCTCAAGGGAAGTTTAGTTTCTAAATCAATGAAAGTACTAGTGCTACTCTAATCTGCTTGGGTCAGACCTCACCTGGAATACTGTGCCCAGGTCTGGCACCACAGTTCAAAAGGGATGTTGACAAGCTGGAGTGTGTCCAGAGAAGGGCCACCAAAATGCTGAAGGGTCTGGAAACCATATAGCCCTAAGGGGAGAGATGTAGGGAGTGAGTATGTTTAGCCTGGAGACGAGAGGGTTACAAAGTGATATGATAGCCCTGTTTATGTATTTGAAGTGATGTCATACTGACGATGGAGCAAGTTTGCTTTCTGCTGCTCCAGGGACTAGGACCTGGAGCAATGGAGTCAAACTACAGGAAAGGAGATTCCACCTCAATGTTAGAAACAACTTCCTGAAAATAAGAGATGTTCAAGACTGAAAAACACCCCGTTGGAATGTGATGGAATCTCCCTTGGAGGTTTTTAAACTGAGGTTGGATGGCCATCTTTCAGGAATATTTTGATTGTGTAATTCCTGCATGGCAGAATAGGTTGGATCAACTCTGTGATTCTATGATCTCCTGGTGCAGAATCCTGGCCAGTGAGTAGCTGGCACAGTACAGTGCATGGGGAATGGGGTGTGTGAAGTGTCTTTGTGATAAGTGCCTTTGGAAATATGCCCTTTGTCATATTAGCATTTTCATCCCATTAACCCTACCATATGTGGGTGCATGCATTAGGTGGAAACAAGACATTGTCAAGTAGTCCATAGATTCTCAACTTGTAACCTGACAGATTTTTTGGAATTCAATTTCTGAGCACCCCTATCACTGTGACTGACAGCAAGGGATTCTGCTCTCCAAAATATCTGGAGGGATAGACATGTAGGACTACCGTGAATGTGGTATTCAAGCCAGATTTAAATTGGGGACTAATCCATCCCACCTCTCCCTAGCAATGGACTGCAAATGTTAAGTCCTTAAACCAGGACTGGGAATTATGCAGGCCTTGATGTTGTCAGATAGAATCATAGAATTGGAAGAGACCACAAGGGCCATCCAGTCCAACCCCCTGCCATGCAGGAACTCCAAGTCAAAGCATCCCTGACAGATGGCCATCCAGCCTCTGCTTAAAGACCCCTAAGGAAGGAGACTCCACTACACTCCGAGGGAGTGTGTTCCACTGTCGAACAGCCCTTACTGTCAGGAAGTTCCTCCTAATGTTGAGGTGGAATCTCTTTTCCTGCAGTTTGCATCCATTGTTCCGCGTTCTAGTCTCTGCAGCAGCAGAAAACAAGCTTGCTCCCTCCTCAATATGACATCCCTTCAAATATTTAAACAGGGCTATCATATCACCTCTTAACCTTCTCTTCTCCAGGCTAAACATCCCCAGCTCCCTAAGGCGTTCTTCATAGGGCAAGGTTTCCAGACCCTTCACCATCTTAGTTGCCCTCCTTTGGACATGCTCCAGTTTCTCCACATCCTTTTTGAATTGTGGTGCCCAGAACTGGACACAGTATTCCAGGTGGGGCCTGACCAAAGCAGAATAGAGTGGCACTATAACTTCCCTTGATCTAGAAACTATACTTCTATTGATGCAGCCTAAAATTGCATTGGCTTTTTTAGCTGCCGCATCACACTGTTGACTCATGTTCAGCTTATGGTCTACTTGGACTCCTAGATCCCTTTCACATGTGGTCTCGTTCAGCCAGGTGTCCCCCATCCTATATCTGTGCATTTCATTTTTCCGCCCTAAGTGCAGAACCTTACATTTCTCCGTATTGAATTTCATTTTGTTAGCACTGGCCCAGCTTTCTAGTCTATTCAGGTCATTTTGAATTTTGATCCTATCCTCTGGGGTATTAGCTACTCCTCCCAGTTTAGTGTCATCTGCAAATTTGATAAGTATGCCCCCAATTCTGTCATCCAAATCGTTAATAAAGATGTTGAATAGCACTGGGCCCAGGACAGAACCCTGTGGCACCCCACTGGTCACTTCTCTCCAGGAGAAGTCAGATTGCAGCTTCCTGCAGCTCTAGCCAGCATAACCAGTGGTAAGGAATAATGGGACTTACCTGGAAGGGTGCATGATTCCTACCTTACTTTATCATTGCTCTGCTTGCTCAGTCTCATTTTTTTCTCTCCCATTTAAGCCATTTCTCCTGTCATAACTTTTTTATGGAGCCTAAATACCAGGGATGAGATGGCTCAGTGGTTAAGATGCTGAGTCTCACTATTGCACATTGGCAGAGGAGCAGTTCGAGGCCGAAGTGCCACGTGGCGGAGTGAGTTCCCATCACTAGTCCCAGCTTCTACCAACCTAGCAGTTCAAAAGCATATAAACGTGTAAGTAGATACACAGGTATCACTTTGGTGGGAAGGAAACAGAGTTCTGTGCAGTCAATGCTGGCCACATGACCCACAGAGTTGTCTTGGACAATGATAAATCCCTTGGCTTAGTAACCAAGATGAGCACCACTCCTACAGTTGGACACAACTTGACAGCTTTGTCAAAGGGGGAAAGCTTTACCTTTTAAATATTATAAAGGCACCAGATCCTGCCTGATCTTGGAAGCTAAGCAGGTCCACCCTAGTTAGTACTTGAAAATGAGACCACTGACAAACCCCAGATGCTGTTGGCTATATGTCAGAAGAAGCAACTGGCAAAACGACCTCTGAGTATTTCTTGGCTAAGAAAACCCTATGAAATTCTTGGGGGTCACCATAAGTCAACAGGTGACTTGAAGGTATACACACAACATTTTAAACACAGTTTCTCATTTCAGTTATCTTTAGATTTCTATACATACTCTCTCTTTATCAAACTTATGAAGGTTTGTTGCCTAGACTGATGTCTAGGCTTCAGCCTGCATATACACAGCAATTTTCTGCTTGCCTTCTATGCTGCCTTCCATTTTGAACTACTAGCCCAAGGCTGCTGCCTTTTGAATGCTGGGCATGAGGTGCTCCAAGTCAGAAATTCAAACATATTTTAATTTTTGATTGAGCTCAGTAGCTGACTTTCTGGTCTGGCCCACAATCATGAGTTTGTGGCATGACTAATGAAATGTGAGGAGCAGAGGAACAATAGCCACCAATAAAGCCATGTTTCAACAAGACCGAAAGAAGGGAAAGCTGAAAATAATTGTCTATGTTTAGCCTTGGAAAGGAAAGGGGTAGGAGCAAGAATGGGATCTGCAGACAGATGGAGATGCTGTCAGCCTTCAAACACTAAATTTGTGTTCTGTATCTTACCAAGCAAAGATCCGCATATATTAATGGATATGGGAACAGTAGGCTTTGCATAGTACTGTGAAAGGGATCTAGGAGTCCTAGTAGACCATAACATGAATCAACAATGTGATGCAACAGCTACAAAGACCAATGAGATTTTAGGATGCATCAATAGAAGTATAATGTCTAAGATAAAGGGAAGTAATAGTTCTACTCTATTCTGCTTTGGTTAGGCCTCACCTGGAATACCGTGTCCAGTTCTGGGCACCACAATTCAAAAATGATGTTGAGCAGCTGCAGCATGTCCAAAGGAGGGTGACTACAATAAAGGATCTGGAAACCATGCCTTATGAGGAATGACTTAGGGAGCTGAGGATGTTTAATCTGGAGAAGAGAAGGTTAAGAGGAGATATGATAGTCCTGTCTAAATATTTGAAGGGATGTCATGTTGAGGATGGAGCAAAGGAAAATAAATTCCACCTAAACATTAGGAAGAACTTCCTGACAGTAAGAGCTGTTGGACTGTGGAACACATTCCCTTGGAGAATGGTGGAGCCTCCTCTTTTGGAGGTTTTTAAATAGAGGCCAGATGGCTATCTGCTAGGGGTGCTTTGACTTGTGAGTTCCTACATGGCAGAATGGGATTGGACTGGATGGCCCTTGGCATCTCTTCCAAATCTGTATGATTCTATCTTTTATTTTTTTTCCTCTCAGCTATCTATTCACAGCACTTCTATAATGGAGTCTTAAACACTGCGTTTGCCCACAGCTAACATGTTCTTTCATATAGAATTGGCCCACAAGGTAAGGAAACACTGGATGGCTGCTCAGGATTCTTTGGGCAGAGGTAATGCTCGCAATGGATTCTGCAATGTTACAAGACCACAGGAGTGAGCAGTTTTTGCTTGAGTTCTCAAAATGTACACTTCAAATCAAATGTGTGTAATGCGGGGAGGGGGATTCCACTCATGAACAAACAGAGATGAAAATTACCACTCTGTCCAGTAAATCCTTTCCTATTTATAACTGGAGCCAAGGATCAGTTGTGTCCCAGTGCTACTGTTTTGTTCACTTAAAAACACATACAGTGCTGCTTCCTATTAATTTTTAAATGCTTAATGTGCTGATGCAAGGATAGAAAAACCCAATATTTTATTACAAAGCACAGGGATGTGCCCCAGGCACAAAAAACAACAACACACATCTGTGTTCTTTTGTGTACTTGCAATGGGGTAGTTGGGGCTGATTTTATCCTGTGGCAAAGCACCTGGTTTCTGTGAGAGTCTGGGGGAAAGAGAAGCTGGAGACTCACCTGACTGGATAAAATCTGATTTGTGCTTGGTCTCAAATGAAGCAGAGGTCTCTCTGCTGCTCTAAAAAGTACCTGAAGGCAATGATTTTTTCTAGGTGAGTTGGCTAGCTTCTTTAGGAAGGAAAAATTCAGATGGACTCTTACCTTCCAAGAGCTGTAGAGAGATCTTGTTGCACCTTTGAGGCTAACTGAAAGAAAGAAATTGGCAGCTTTCCTAGGCTTAAGTCTCCAAATGCATCTGAGGAAGTTTAGTCTACAAAAGCTCATGCTGCCACCTTCTTTCTTTCAGTTAGTCTCAAAGGTGCGACAGGTTTCTCCACATATCTGATTCTACAGACTAACATGGCTATATCTCTGAACTCTTCCAAGAGGGTTCCTAAAATTTCTGCATTAATCTAATAGTTTAATAGTGCATAGTAGTAGTTTTCTGTGGAGCTTTCGGGCTATGTGGCCATGTTCTAGAACATGGCCACATAGCCCAAAAGCTCCACAAAAAACTATGGATGCCGGCCATGAAAGCCTTAGACTCCACAGTGCATAGTAGTACTTGGGAGACGTCTGTGCAACGCTTACAAATGAATGAGAGCGGCCCGTTCCTTATGAGTCCATCTTGAGTGAATACATTCTCCCTTGGAAATCTTTCATACTTGGCACCTCTTCTAAGGACATCCAGGTCACGGCTGAGCAATCTGTGGGACTCTAAGTGATGTTGTACTGCAACTCCCATGTTCCCAACATTGGCTATGTTGGTTAGGGTAAATGAGGCTTGCAGTAGAATATTCTCTGGAGCGTCACATGTTCCGAATCTTAAACAATGTGGTTCTACCATTTCATCCAAATCTCATCCTTCTGACCCACTGCAGCAAAAATAAAGTGCACTGGGTGGGGATCACAGTTGAAGGACCATGGAACCTAATGGTTTAAAATGAAAAGCTAATGTCTGATAGACTGATAAATTATCTGACTTGAAGTTGGCAACTCAATCTGCAACTGATCTTCAAACACTTAGCAGAAGGTTCTGGAAGAACACTGGGAGCCTGAGTCAAAAGGTTTCTTCAGCTGAAACCCAACTGAAAGCCAGATGCAAAGTACTTAGGTCAGAAATTTGTGGAACAAATGTGCCAGAGCACATGCTGGGCCCAGGCATATTTTCAGTACCAGAATGGGGACTCGCACACAAATCTACTCCTGTTTTCCTGCTGCCAGACTTTCTTATCTAATTTACTGTAGCAAAGGGGAAAAAGACAGATCTTCCGTCGTCATTTTTTAAATCACAGGGTGTTAGAAACTGTTGCTAACCATCTAGGAATCAATCTACCTATGAGCACATCTCCATCTACCTTCTTTCTACCACTGGCATTTTAGCAAATACAACTCATGGAAGGGCTGTAGTCTCAGCCTCACTTTCTCTGTCTGCAAAATAAGGGATACGAATATTTCACATTAAAGCAAAGACTGACAACTGAGGGACCATAGGGCCCACACATTTTCCCTAACCCTTGGCTATCTCTTCTCCCTTACCTAGAAAAAAAAACACTTTGGCCAAAAAAAGAAAACTGACACTCTTGGATGCCAACAAAAGGGATTTTAGGAAACTCAGAGAAAACATCTGGTCCCTTCCGCTTTCATTTGCAGAGATATTATGTCAACCAAGGGTAATGGTGGTGGAAAATTGGACCTTGGACACTTTGTTGTCACAGGATTTGGAAGATTTGTGAAACATGTGGCTCTCCAAATGATGTTCAATTGCATCTGCCTTAGGCTGCATTGCCAGTGGAAAGAGATGGTGAGTGTTACAATTCTCTGATCTGATGAATTTACAACTACTGTAGATAAAGCCCATTTGGCTTTATCTACAAAAGCGCTATTCAAAATGTGTAGTATTACAATAATATATAAACATTATTGAAATGAAATGAATATTGTAGTATTAAAATAACGTATAAACATTACTAAAGCAGCATTGCCAGATTTTTCCTTTTCTTTTAAACCAACCTTTCTCCTCCATTATGAACAATTCAGTCTGAAGCCATTTGTCTACAATGCATCACTCTCTTGACAGACATTATTGCTCCTCTTGTTTTATATAGACATTTAACATTTTTGTTGTTGTTATAGTGTTTCGTATTTACCTTTTTCATAGAAGCATACGATCGCAAAGCTGAAAGGTACCACAAGGACCATCTAGTTCAGTGCACTGCATACACAACTCCAACACTCCTGAAAGATGGCAATTCAGCCTCTGTTTAAAGACTCATTTTGAATGTTGTTCCTATCTATTCAGGTATTAGCTCCCTCCCCAATTTGGTGTCATCTGCAACAACATGGGTCCCAGGACAGGACCCTGAGGTGTGTCTCTCCAGAATGAAGGACCACTATTGGTGAGCACTCTTTGGGTTTGGTCTGTCAACCAGATCTACCTAACTGTTTAAGCCCACAGTTCATCGGTTTGCCTCCAGGAATATCATGGGGACTTTGTCAAAAGACTTACGGAGATCAGGATATACTACAGAGATCTGTCCTGATCTACTAGGTTTGTAACTCTATCAGCAACAAAAAAGAGAGACAGGATTAGTTTGGCATGACTTGTTTTGGGGAAACACATTAGCAATCATAGCATTTCTATGTGCACCCAGATCAACTGTTTAATGATCTCTTCTAGAACCTTTCCTAGTATTGACATCAAACTGATTGGTCAGTAAATGCTTAGATCCTCCTTTTTTGCTCTTTTTACTCTGGAGACATTTGCCTTCCTCTAATCTGCTAATCTAATCCTCTCTTGTTCTTCAAGAATGCCCAAAGAATGGTGACAGTGGTTCTGAGCTTACATTTACAAGTCTTTTTGGTACTCTTGGGTCCAGTTCATCTGGCCCTGGAGATTGAATTCATTCACAATAGCTAGCTCAACAGTTCTCTGGCAGCCTGCAAACACAGCAAATGTGAAAAGGGTGTGCATGTGTATGTGTGTGTGTGCATACACCATTGATGATTGACAGGTTCCTGCAAAAGAGCCATGCTAAGCGTCTTTTTTTGTATGTGCATTTCCCACTGAGCTTCTCCGAATCTTCCATTGTTGGCACAGTAGGCACATGCCCCTTATCAGCCATAAGGTGTTCAGAGGCCAGCCTGCCAGGCTCAGGGAAGAAGGCAAGAGGAAGAAGAGGCTGCTGAAAAGGTACTACAGATGCCTTTACGTGCCTCAGGCCAGGCAGGGGTTGCTTTCTGATGATCTGCTCAATTGCCCAAACACCCCAGCATCCCGATCTAGAGAGCAGGAGGGCCAACAATGAGGGAACACAATATTGAAAAGCAACCCAGGAAACTCTTCCTGGCTTGAGGTGTGCAGAGACCAGCCTACAAGGCTCGAAAAGGAAGAAAGGAGGACACTGTGGCTGCTGAAAAGGCCCTACAGTTGCATCTTGCATATTTCCCGTTATGCCTTCCTTCAACCTCAGGCATAGCAAAAATTGGCTTTTTTTTAATGCATTTACCACACAGCTTCTCCAAATGTCCCATTTTTGGCACAGTAGGTTCATGCCCCTTATCAACCACAAAGCAGTTTCTCAGATGGAGTTGGAGGGGGGGCGGAGTGAAGAAAGAAGGTGGAATCATAGAACAGTAGAAGAGACCCCAAGGGCCATCTAGTCCAACCCCATTCTGCCATGCAAGAAATCACAATCAAAGCATCCTCGACAGATGGCCATCGAGCTTCTATTTAAAGACCTCCAAGGAAGGAGGATGTGAGAGCTCATTTGAAAGAAGCCCTGGTGGCACAGTGGTTAAATATCAATACTGCAGCCACAAGGTTGTGAGTTTGATCCCAGGCAGGACTCCAAGGTCCACTCAGCCTTCCATACTTTCATAGGTCAGTAAAATGAGTACCCAGCTTGATGGAGGCAATTGGATTATACATTGTAAACTGCTTAAGGAGTGCTAGTTCACTGATAAGCAGTATAGAAATGTACTTGCTATTGCTATGAGACAGCAAGAGGAAGGAGCCAAGGAAACTGATAGGGAAGGCAGGGGAGCAGGACAGAGGACAGAGGGAAGAGCAGTCCAGAGTTGCCAAGGAGGAGCCTGAGAACGCACATGAGAGTCCAGCACAAACCCTTTCTCCCCTCCTCCTGACACCTTTTCTGTCCTCCTATGACATTTCTGCAAGGATCGGTGGATGCTCCTGCTGCCAATCTCCTCACACATGGTAGAAAGCCTTCCATTCTCTCTCCGCTTCCCCATCCATCCATCCATCCATCCATCCATCCATCCCAAGGCCAGATTGAAAGGCACAAGAACCTGCCTTCCCTACCAAATTCCTTGTTTCCTTCCTCTCACTTTTCTCCACCACTGCCTTCTTTTGCCACTTGATTTCAACTTTTTAGATCCCTAAAGGTAAAGGTTTCCCCTTGACATGAATGTCTAGTCATAACCAACTGCAGGGGGTAGTGCTCATCTCTGTTACTAAGTCAAAGAGCCATTGTCGTCAAAGATGACTCTGTGATCATGTGGCCAGCATGACACATGGAACACTATTACCCTCCCACCAAAGTGGTACCTATTTATTTAGTTGAGTTTGCATGCTTTTGAACTGCTAGGCTGACAGAAGCTGGGACTAGTGATGGGAGCTCACTCCATCACACGGCACTTGGGCCTCAAACGTCTGACTTTACAATTGTCAGAATTGGCACCTTAACCTTTAGATCACATAATTATCTCTCCCTCTCCCAAAAGACACCAAAGGAAGGAAACAAGAGAGGTGGCACATACATGTCCACAGAACCATGGAGTTGGAAGAGACCTCAAGGACCACCAAATCCAACCTGTGCCATGGAGGAAGACACAAGCAAAACACCTGCAACAGATGGCCATCCAGCCTCTGTTTAAAAAACCTCCAAAAAAGGAAATTCCACCACCCTCCAGGGCAGTATATTCCACTGTCCACAACTCTTACAGTCAGGAAGTTCTTCCTAACGTTGAGATGGAATCTCTTCCATCATGTTGTGCCTCAGAGTGTAGCTGTGATGGCACTATCTGCATCATGGAAGCAAGTGGTGGGCGATGGTAGTTGGAAGAAAGAGAGGATGGTGAATACAGCTTAGGGCTCTTTTTCTCCCAGCATGTGTGCTTTTGAGGTGCTGAGAGAGGGGGAGAGGAAGGAAACAAGGAAAGCCCACTCATGACTGTGGAGCTGGTGCTGGAAATCTGGAGTGGCTGCAGAATGATCCATGGAGAAAAGCCTCCTCTCCTCTGCCACTTCCTCCCTTTCCCTAAATTCCCTCCATTTTCCTGCTCCCATCACCATCCCATCCTTTTCCCCAGCGAGTTAGCAAGGAACGTGTGACCAGCCAGGCCCTTGAAATATTCATGTTTTTCCAACTTTCGTTGGGATTCTGTGTCCCTAACCCCTGCAAAGGCTAAGAGCCAACTATGCTACCCTGAGCAGAGGAAGTTGTGCAATGTCTCAGTATAGATGTGACGGGGTCACAGGAATAAATAGTTTGAGAATCACTGAGCTATGTATTCCTTTATTACCTCTTCACTTATTCTGGGATGCATGGTTTATTCTATTTTCACCAGTTACGGCACCATTTTACTTTCGGGAAAACAAGGTATAAAAACTCAGTATGGCTGTCTCTCTGCCTTGTTAGTATTTCACCAACTTTTCCATATAGTGGCCTTACTATTTCCTTGTTCTTGCTCTTTCTCCACACATAGCACCCACACCAACAAAACCCCATTATTTTTAATCTCTCCAGTGAGTCTGAACTCATTTTAAACTTTAGCTTTTTTGACCTTTCACTTACAAGTATTCCTTTACAATTACAAGTATTATTTGTATTCAGCGTCTTAAAATTTCCAAAAAAACTTTTGACAACAGTCCCTGAGGGAGTGATGGAAATGGAGTGTCCATTTTGTTTTTTTAAAAAATTTAGAGGGAGGGAGGAAGGAAGGAAGGAAGGAAGGAAGGAAGGAAGGGGGTAAAGAAATTAATAGTATGAGGGTGATGATTCTCACCACTACCAGTTTCACAATTTCGGTTCCTATCTGTCCCATTTTTGTTTTGTTCTGCTTCACCTACAAGCACGGCAGAGTTAGGTTTCTCCCCAACAACATATTTCTCCCCAAAGTAGAATGTGTGCAATCAGCAAGAGATGCAAAATAGGAAAAGACTGCTGGAGGCTATTGCAATAAAATAATTGTTGTTGTTAGTCTTATCATTATTGAACCAGGCTACAGACAGAGTAGTCAACTTACTTGCCTCTCTCTGTTCCTAAGCCTCTTACTACAGTGAATCTCATCATCAACCTCTTGTGAAAACTATTCCCCACTGGTTTCTGAAGATCAAATTGCAAGTAGAGCAACAGGAGTAGGCCAAACTGATTTTTCTTCTTCTGGTAAGTTAATAACACTTGGGTTCAAAATGCACAGAGACAGGCACACAAAACAACAAACCAGGTCTGGTGTGGATGCTCCCATCCCTCTGTGACTACTGTAAGTCTAGAAATTTTAGTCAAAAATTGACCCCAAAAAACTGAGCCGACTTATCCATGAGTCAATATATGTACTATACTTGAACTCTTATTTAAAAGGAACCATCCTCAGGTGAAAGTCAAGAATATAATCTGTTCTGGAAGCAATGCCGCCCCCCCCCCCCTTCTGCTCTCTCATCCAACCAGCATTTAGTGTGAGCACAAACAGTTATGCCTGCTGGAATTTTTTAAGTTCTTTGGCATCATTTTCCTTTTCTTCATCCTTTAGACCCTTTGTTACATGACCCTAAGTTTTACCCTCAATTTATCCATGGGTCATATCAAAATCCATAATTTTGGCTCCAAAACCTGCCCTGAGGTCGACTTATAGTCGAGTATATAAGTACATTCAGCAGAATGTGTTTGCAAGAGACAGATTGGCCCAACCCAGGGGTGCCCAAAGTGCAGCTGTCCAGATATTGTTGGACTGCAAGTCCTATGGCTGTAGCCAGTATGATCAATGATGATGAATGGTGGGAGCAGCAGTTCAATACCTGGAGGGCTGCAATTTGTCCACCACAAGCAGCTCCAGTACAGAACCTCCCATCCCATCCTATCGCTTCCAGTGTGGCCTGAAAACTAGTTTCCAGGCTCTCTGGAGAAAGTTTTTGGGGTGGATGGGAAGGGCACTCCCCTTCTAGTTCCTCTGACAAGTTCCATGACTGGATGCACCACACTGGACTGTGGTGCATACAGATGTAGATATAAACTCATTCTCTGAAAGATTGTGCATGTCTCTCTCTCTGTGTATACACATATATATGCACTCTCTCTCAAATTAATCAATTTATAAGAAGATTCATAAAGTAAGAGGATTACCATGTTCAGATCCCAATCCGTAAAAAATCATTTATGCTTAAGTCTCATGAATATAGTAGTATTTAGCATGGCTTAGCAGAGCTGGCGTAGTGTAGTGGTTTGAGCGTTGGGCTCTGGAGACCATGCTTCAAATCTCCACTTGGTCTTGGAAACCCACTGGGTGATGTTGGGCAAGTCACACTCTCTCAGCTTCAGAGGAAGGCAAAGGCAAAGACAACCCCACCCCTGAGAACAAATATTGTTAAGAAATCCCCATGACTAGAAGGCACACAACCACCTTGGAGCATTGAAAATAGAAAGAAAGCTTGGTTGAAATTATTTTTGACTAAAGATAAAAATATTATATACCGGTAATATAGTATTTGTAGCCCCTTTGGACGACAGAAGAAGCTTACTGAGATAGCTTAAAAGATTTATTAACAAATTCTAATGCAGAACTGGTTTTCAAAGAAAGACATGGGGGCACTTGCAACGTAGGAAGTTGCCAAAACACTGAATCAGAATGTTGTTCCATCTTGGATCAGCATCCAGAGCTTGGAACTTTTTACTTTTTCGGACCCTGGCTGCAATTTTGTTGGCTGGTGTAACCAGGCTGGCATAGGTGGCAGCAATAAAGATAGAGGCTTCTTTCACTCTACAGAATTAAAGCACTGGGACATCACTTTAACTGCCAAGGCTGAATTCTATGGATTCCTGGGATTTGTCCTTTAATGAGGTACTAGATCTCTCCGGCAGAGAATTCTATATACTCTGATGACAGATGTTTGAAATGTTTAATTACCCTATTTTCTGCAATATATCTCTTAATTTCTAAACTACTGTATATAATCATGTATAAGTCTAGAAATTTTAGTTAAAAAATCGACCAATTCCCCCCCCCCCCCTCCTCAGGTTGACTTATCCACAGGTGAATGGAAGTACTTTACTTTAAATCTTTGTTTTTAAAGGAGTCATCCTCTTCTCTGAGTAAAGTAGCAAAAGGTGAGTTTAATCTGTCCCAGGAGCACCTAAATGAAGCACTGACTGCCTTGACTTTCTCCGCCATGGTGCCACTTCTAACCTTTTTGAATGTCTGGACCAAGAGGAATCAGGCTCTGAAGAATGTGAATAAGACATCTGTGTATGTTTGTCAGCTCAAAATCAGGCAAAGTTATTACAGAAAAGTTAAAGGCTGTAATCACTGCTAATGGAGTCACCATTTTCTTTGCTTTGTCTTTTCATCCTTTTTGACATGTGCACATTTTCTTAGACCCACCTGTGCCTTGTTGCCTCCCCCACACATCACACAGTCACAATTTTACCATACTTCCCCCCTCATCCATTCATCCATCCTTTAGCGTGAGCACAAACAGTTATGCCTGCTGGAATTTTGTAAGTTCTTTCTCATTGTTTTCCTCTGCTTTGTTCTTTAGATCCTTTGTTACAGGCCCCTAAGTTTTACCTTTGACTTATATCAAACCCCATAGTTTTGGCCTCAAAACCTTCCTTGACTTATACATGAGGTTCACTTATACACAATACTTGTACAACTATAAGAGTGTGACCTCACTATATAGTAGAAAAGAAATGGAACATGATTGAAGAATTGGCTCTCCTTGTGTTGTGCATGTGGGGAAGGGAACAGTTGTGCCATATGTCAGCTGGGAACAGCATTAAGATGGAGTTTTTAAACAAAGGCTACCAAAAATGTCTACTTTAGTTACATCTGAGGAACGTGGAATGTTGCTTTAAAAAATACAACTAACTAAGGCTGCTGCCACACTGCAGAATTAAGGAAGTTTGACACTGATTTAACCATCATAGTGCCATCCTATGAAATCCTGGGATTTGTAGTTTGTTATGGTAACAGAGCTCCAGAATTCCATAGCATTGAGCCATAACAGCTAATGTGATGTCAAACTGCATTAATTCTGAAATGTAGATGCAGCCTAGAACAGCAGCTATCTTCAGGGCAGTGATGCCCAAACTTTTGTCCTCCAGGTGTTTTGGACTTCAACTCATCCTCTTCTCTGAGTAAAGTAGCAAAAGGTGAGTTTAATCTGTCCCAGGAGCACCTAAATGAAGCACTGACTGCCTTGACTTTCTCCGCCATGGTGCCACTTCTAACCTTTTTGAATGTCTGGACCAAGAGGAATCAGGCTCTGAAGAATGTGAATAAGACATCTGTGTATGTTTGTCAGCTCAAAATCAGGCAAAGTTATTCAGTAAGGCCTTTGACAAGGTTCCCCATGACATTCTTGCAAACAAGCTTGCAAAATGTGGGATAGACAAGTTAACTGTTACATGGATTTGTAATTGGTTGAGTGGCCGAACTCAAAGGGTGCTCAACAATGGCTCCTTTTCATCCTGGAGAGAAGTGACCAGTGGGGTCCCACAGGGCTCTGTCCTGGGCCCAGTGCTATTCAACATCTTTATTAACGATTTGGATGACAGAATTGGGGGCATACTTATCAAATTTGCAGATGACACTAAACTGGGAGGAGTAGCTAATACCCCAGAGGACAGGATCAAAATTCAAAATGACCTGAATAGACTAGAAAGCTGGGCCAGTGCTAACAAAATGAAATTCAATGCGGAGAAATGTAAGGTTCTGCACTTAGGGCGGAAAAATGAAATGCACAGATATAGGATGGGGGACACCTGGCTGAATGAGACCACATGTGAAAGGGATCTAGGAGTCCAAGTAGACCATAAGCTGAACATGAGTCAACAGTGTGATGCGGCAGCTAAAAAAGCCAATGCAATTTTAGGCTGCATCAATAGAAGTATAGTTTCTAGATCAAGGGAAGTTATAGTGCCACTCTATTCTGCTTTGGTCAGGCCCCACCTGGAATACTGTGTCCAGTTCTGGGCACCACAATTCAAAAAAGATGTGGAGAAACTGGAGCATGTCCAAAGGAGGGCAACTAAGATGGTGAAGGGTCTGGAAACCTTGCCCTATGAAGAACGCCTTAGGGAGCTGGGGATGTTTAGCCTGGAGAAGAGAAGGTTAAGAGGTGATATGATAGCCCTGTTTAAATATTTGAAGGGATGTCATATTGAGGAGGGAGCAAGCTTGTTTTCTGCTGCTGCAGAGACTAGAACGCGGAACAATGGATGCAAACTGCAGGAAAAGAGATTCCACCTCAACATTAGGAGGAACTTCCTGACAGTAAGGGCTGTTCGACAGTGGAACACACTCCCTCGGAGTGTAGTGGAGTCTCCTTCCTTAGGGGTCTTTAAGCAGAGGCTGGATGGCCATCTGTCAGGGATGCTTTGACTTGGAGTTCCTGCATGGCAGGGGGTTGGACTGGATGGCCCTTGTGGTCTCTTCCAACTCTATGATTCTATGATTCTATGATTCTAACTCCCCAAAGACCCAGCCACAGGGCAACAGTCAGCAATTCTGGGAGCTAAAGTCCAAAACATCTAGAAGACCAAAGGTTAAGGACATGCATTTTTGCAAAGTAACTTTCCAAGCCCTGGAATACTTGGGTTGACTAGATTAGCCTTTCATTGATTTCAGTGGACACGAAAAACAGTATTCAATTGTGGTTGCTTTTTTAAATAAGAGTTGACTAACTTTTTGTTTCATTTTTACTCTTTTGGCTGTCTCATTGTTCTATTTTTTGTTATTGTTTAAAAGGGTTGTTTGTTCTGTACACTGCAACTTTAGGACCTTATGGCCATTTTTAAAAAATAAGCAAATGTATAAAGAACGTATAAAGAAATACCTGGGAACCTGGGACCCGAGCAGCAGCTAACTATCTTTCAGGGTCTTGAACTTGCATTTTTGAAAAGTAACTTTCCAAGATCTGGCATACTGGGTTGGCTAGATTAGCCTTTCATTGTTTTCTGTGGACATGAAAGATACATTTTGTTTCACTCAGCATTCAATTGTGGTTGCTTTTTTAAAATAACACTTGACCAACATTTTGTTTCATTTTTACTCTTTTGGATGTCTTATTGTTCTATTTTTAAAACTCTTATTCTTGTTTTAAATGGTTGCTTGTTTCATACACTGCACCTTTAGGGCATTACGGCCATCTCTAGTTTTACAAATAAGCAAATGTATAAATAATGTATAAAGAAATACCTGGGAAACTGGGACCTTCTGCATGCAAAACAGGTGCTCTATACCTACTGAACTATGGCCTGTACTAACTTGCACAGGTTTGCCCTCATATGGAATTTTAGAAAAAGCACAAGGGTGCCCTTATCGGCTAGGGCAAATGACAGCATTGTCCCAAATAAGAATGTTGTCTCCTTCCAATGAATTTTCATTCAATTCCCAAATTACTAATCTTGCAGTAACTTAAAACTTCAGTTGAATGCTTGGGAAAAACAGTGTTGGCATTTGAAAAAAAGGAGCCAGCAAAGTGACCAAGGGGATGAGAATACCTTAAATATAAAAAGCAATAGGTATGGATGGTTTTCAGTGTCTCACTCTCTGCAATAATAAAAAATTGGGGATTGAAAGTGAATGCCATTGGGAGGGCCAGAATTCTTGTTTGAGGGCAATGGATTTTGTTCCCTCTGGTAGCTACACCCGTGATGAGTGTCCAAGAAGTCCAAAGGTAGAAGAAGTATATTAATGTTTAAAGATATAACTGTGTTAGCCTGTAGAATCAGAATGCAGTATCTTGTAGCACCTTTGAGACTAACTAAAAGAAAGAAATTAGCAGCATGAGCTTTTCAAATGCATCTGCGGAAGTAGACTTTCGTCTAGGAAAGCTCACACGGCCAACTTCTTTCTTTCAGTTAGTCTCAAAGGTGCTACAAGATCTCTCTACATACTGTATTAATGTTTGTTGGCAACAACAGGTAAATGGAGCCTTCATGTACAGAAGGAACCTACCTCTTAGAATACCCAGAAAATCAAATGATGTAGTAATGTCTCCAATGCCATGTCCTGCTTTTCAACCACCAGAAATATAGCAACAGCATCTTCATTTATATACCACTTCATACCACACTAGGCAGTCTGTAAGCGGTTTAAATTGTGTAAACTAAATATTTAGCTGACTGCTGATGAAAGCATGAAGATGTTGCTAAACTACAGCTCCCAGTGACTATGCTGGCTAAAACTGATAGATGTTGGAGTCCGACAACATTTGGAGGGCCACAAATTCCCTGTTGCTGGAGTAGACCAGCTTTAGGCTCTGCTTACATTCTTGTTTTGGATGAATTTGTATCTGTTTTGTGCTGTTTTTATGGGGGGAAGAGTACTTTTCTACCAAAAAAAGGTGATATAACATCAGGATTCTGACTTCCACAGAAAGGGATGTAACACAGAGGCCTCTTCCTTCCTTCCTTCCCATCTGCCAGCAGCAAGGCCTGAGGAAATTGTGTGTATGTGTGTGTTTGTGTGCGCACACATGCGCGCGCAGGCAGAAAGCCAAAGGAGAAAAAGATAGGCCTGGGTGTTGCCATGACAACAGAGTACCTCCACTACTTCCAGTCTCAGCATCCCTTCAACATCTGACAACATCACAATTCAGAAGAAAAGAAAGGGCAGCCGAACATATTGAATACTGACTCCCCGTAGAATGATTATTTGGGGGGTTGGGGTTGGAAGGAAAGATGGGACAAAGCTTCCCCACTGCCTCACACACACACCCACGCAAAAGTCTTTCGCAACTGTGCCACTTATAAAATGGCTGCCAAATTTATTCTTTATAGTTATTGTTTTCCTTATGGCTTTTTCTTTTTTAAAGAGAATTTGCTCAGTTATTATCACTACACTTACAAAAAGATGGGCTAATTGTATCTCGAGGGCACTACCCCCAGACGTTAAGACTGGATGGGTGGGTGCGGGAAGGGGGCTCCCCAGATTTTAAAAACCCCAAAAAAACCAAAGCTGTAGAAGAACAGAAGCCCCCATCTAACAAATGTCCACCCTAATAGCTGGAGTTGATAAGAACTTTGTCTTGCTTTACATACAGATTCACCAGGTCCTGCCCCCATTCCCCCAACACAATGTTTCACATGGAATACAAAGTGGGAAGTCCAGTGACATAGAAAGATCACAGGCTTTCTATTGAAAAATACAGAATCGTTGGATGTTACTCCTGGGGCTGGAATGTGAGTGGGGAGTATGGTAGCCCCCATCTGGTATGAGGCAGCAGAATATCAGTGTCCAAGGCAGCCAGAAAAGGACAGTCTTGCAGTGGTATTGGCTTCAGACATGGTGGCCTCAGGCCTGTTGCGAGTCCATCCCACCCACCACAGTCCTAGCACAGAAGGTTGTCATAGTCCAGGTGAGGCGTATGTCTCAAAGGAATAGTTGGGAACCAGTTTAAGGATTCCCGCCCGTCTTCCGTAGGCTCTGTTAGAAACTCACCAGCGTATAAACCATACTGAGAGGCAGGAGATGGGGAGAAAGGAGAAAGGGAGGGAGGGAGGGAGGAAGGAAGGAAGGAAGGAAGGAAGGAAAAAAGAAAGAAACCATCACAAGAGAGAAACCATGACCAAGGCAGCAAACAAAGATGAGTGACAAGATTTTTCTCCTTCCAGCTCACAGTGAAAGAATCTAAGCAACGTCTAGCAAGTACCAGTACTAGTTTAGTATTTCAGTCTGCTTTTGTTGGATGGTTAATTCTGAAACTGTCAATGGAAACATTCATATAAAGCTAAGCCAGAACTTCCTATATGCCAGAAATGATTTGCTTCAACTTCTGTCAAATTTTGGGATCCTGGATTTTCTAAAAAAAATAAGCCAGGGCCACAAATCAATGACAGGTTGACAGGTTGTGAATATTAGTTGATTTGGGAAGCAATAAACCAGGATCCCATGTTCGGGTATAAAATGAATCAAAGGACTCCAAGGAAAGCATCCTATTGGCTGCTACTGGAATGCAATTCTTCCAGTGCAACTCTATAGTCAACATCTGCCAGAATCATAGGATCACAGAATCATAGAATCACAGAAAGGGATCTAGGAGTCCTAGTAGACCACAAGTTGAACACGAATCAACAGTGTGATGCAGCAGCAAAAAAGACCAATGCAATTTTTGACTGCATCAATAGAAGTATAGTGTCTAGATCAAGGGAAGTAATAGTGCCACTCTATTCTATTTTGGTCAGGCCTCACCTGGAATACTGTGTCCAGTTCTGGGCACCACAATTCAAAAAAGATGTTGAGAAGCTGGAGTATGTCCAGAGGAGGATGACCAAAATGGTGAAGGGTCTGGAAACTATGCCTTATGAAGAGAGACCTAGGGAGCTGGGGATGTTTAGCCTGGAGAAGAGATGGTTAAGAGGTGAGGTGATGTGATAGCCCTGTTTAAGTATTTGAAGGGGTGTCACATTGATGATGGAGCAAGTTTGGATGTATAATGGATGCAAGCTACAGGAAAAGAGACATTAGGAGGAACCTCCTGACAGTAAGAACTATCCCTTGGAGAGTGGTGGAGTCTCCTGGATGGCCATCTGTCAGGGATGCTTTGAGTGAGATTTCCTGCGTGGCAGAATCGAGTTGGACTGGATGGCCCTTGTGGTCTCTTCCAACTCTATGATTCTATGATTCAATGTAAATCTTCAACTGCATAGTTACATTGAAGACCCAGAAGAGTGAAAGATGTACCTTTCACTGGTTGCACATTGGCACCTGCATGGCACCAGTACAGTTCCAGCCCTGGCCACTGATTAACTGGCCATCCAGCTGCAGTTACATTGCTTGAGACAAGGCATTGAAAAAGTACTTTTGTTGGCAACACTCAAAAACCTTTTAAGTTGACATAACCTAAGAGGATTCCAACCTAAACTGGTAACAATGGCCCAAATGTATAAACAGACACTCACCTGTGGCAAGGAAAAATTACTTGGCTTTGTATCATATTGTTTAATCTAAACTAATTAGTTGAACTAATTGTCAAATGGAGAGTCAAATCAGAGATAAATCTCACTGATTCAACATCTCTAGCAGGGAGTAACTATACGATTCAAACTTTTATATTTAGAAACACTTTGATATTTTTCAACCTGAAGGGCATCAGTTTGACACTAATTTAAAACAGTCTGTGGGTGGAAGTAATGGAGTGTCCACTTCAGAATAGAATAGAATCTTTATTACAGTCATAGACCAGCCCAGGAGTGTCCACTTTGACATATCTTTCTCTCCTTATGTTGCATTAAGAGGGAAAATGATTCATTGATATAAAATTATACATGTGATAGAGGAAGTGAAGCGAGAACCTCTACTTCCTCCAATATTCTGAACACTAGGATTTGGAGCCATACCCAGTAGGGATTCATACATTATCTCCACATGCTGTATAAATGTGGGAAGAAGAATATGGGGGCAGTCCCTCTCTCTACAGTTACCAACGCCATGCCATGCTTATGCACTTCCTGGAGGTATCCAGTTGGCCACTATGAGAACTGGGATACCAACCTAGATTATGGGTCCTTGAACAGATCAAGCCTGAAATCTTCCTGGAACCCAAGTTGACAAAACGGACGCTGTCACACTTTGGAAACATCTTGAGAATGCATGACTCATTAGAAAAGATAATAAAGCTAAGAAACATAGAGGGCAGAAGAAAAAGAGGAAGACTGCATGCTACATAGACAGGCTCAGTTAGGGAAGTCATGAGTCTGAATTTGCAGAGCCAAAGCAGAGCAGTGAGGACAGAGGATATTGGAGGTCTTTCATCCACGGGATCACCATGAGTTGGGGTCAACTCAAGAGCAGTTAACAACAACAAGTTCTGTGACTCTTTCCTTATATTGTTATTTCTCATGATGTGGCCAAAGTACAACAGTCTCAGTTTAATCATCTTGGTTTCCAGGTAGAGTTCAGGCTTGATCTGTTAAAGGATCCATTTGCTAGTCTTTTTGGCCATCAACAGTATGCTCAGCACACTTCTCCAACACTACATCTCAAAAAGTTGATTTTCTATTTATCCGCTTTCTTCACTTTCCACGTCTTGCATCTGTAGATGGTGATAGAATACAATGGCTTGAATGATCCTAACATTAGTGCTCACCTGCATAGTATAATCTTTATATCCTGTATATCTTACACAATAGAATTTTGTCTAGTGATTTCATAGCTGCCCTTTCCATTCCTAGTCTCCTTTTGATTTCTTGACTGCAGTCTCTATTCTGACTGATGGAAACCTTTTGCTATTTTGATTTCCTCATTGTTTAGGTTGAATGTATGTAGCACCTCCATGGTCATTATTTTGTTCAGCATTAAGCCTGACTTTGCACTTTTTTCTTTGACCTTCTTTAATAATTGTTCCAAGTCTGTGATGTTTTCTACTAGTAGTATGGTGTCATCCACACATCTTATATTATTAATGGTCCTTCCTCCTATCTTTACTCTTCCTCTTTCTGAGTCTAAGCCTGCTCTTATGATATCCTCTGCAAACACGTTGAACAAATAGGGTGATAAAATGCAGCTTTGCCTGACCCCTTTGCCAATTGGGAACCATTCTCTTTTCCACGTTCTGTTCTAACCGTAGCCTCTTGTCCTAAGCATAGATTTCTCATCAGGACTATCAGATGTAGTGGCACTCCCACGTCCTTAACAGCCATCCATAGTTTGTGTGTGTGTGTGTGTGTGTGTGTGATCTATGCAGTCACATCTTCAAGAGTCCTTAATATTTTATCCCATCAATGTTTCCAGAGGCAACAAGTTTCATTCTCTAGAATTCCTTGCTAAGGGAAGGCTTGCCTAATCCTATCTCTACCTTAACCTGGCAGGTAAAGATATTCTCCTTAGATAGGTTTCTGACCCATAAACGGACACTGTTCAAGTATCAAGACAATTTTAATTGATTGGCTTTTTAAAATCAATGTGACCTTACCTAGATTTTAGCTTCCATTTTATTATATTTTTACTTACTCTATTTAATTATCACGTTTATTTTCCATTTTTGTTATTTGAGTCAAGGTCATTTTGGTGTCTGGAGCAAAGGACAAAATGTCTCCTGTTCTCCCATTTCACACAAAGCGAGTATTTTATTAGAGGAGCGGGCTATAAATAAACTTTATTATTATTATTATTATTATTATTATTATTATTATTATTGAATGCCATTCAATTTTACTTCAATACTGGTGATGTTGAAGCATCCTCTATCATACCTGTTGGTAGCAGGTCAGTCTTGAAGACCATGACAGGCCTAGAGCCTAGAAAAGTTACCTTTTGGGGGGGGGGGGGTTACTTCCAAAATCTCATAGGAAACATAATCGGTTGCCATGTTGGCTAAAGGAGTATGGGACAGACAGTCCAAAATAGAAGTATGCACAGGTTTGTTTTCTAACAGAAGGAAATGGTGATACTATTTCCCAGCATCTGCAGCCTGAGGCAGTTGGCCCAGGGAGGCCTGGCCTTTTGTTATTTATTGCTGTAGCACTTTGTGGTACACATTTAAATAACATTAATGATACCAAAGCTCACCTGTACAGATAATAGAAGAATGACAACAGATAAAAGGCCAGTTTGCACCAGGACTCCTTCTGGCAGTAGTTTAAGATGTCAGCATTCATGATGGAGACAGCATCATACATGACCTCTGACCCATCTGCTGGGCGATGGAAATACCTGGAAAGAAGGGAAGAAAGGACAGCTGGGTGGCAATCTTTCACGTCTCTTCCTTGAAATTTCAATTTAAAAAAACAAAGGCTGCAATTGATTCCTTGACTTAATTAACTGAAAACCTTCCACTAGGCAAAAAAGGTGTGCCTGACCAATTGAGCAAGACTTTTTAAATTTTATTTTTTAAAAACAATGTAAACCCCACCCCCTGAAAACCACAGGTTATAGGCATCAAGAAACATTCTTCCTCTTCTCTCTTACATGGTAAGGAATGCCTGTCCTGTGAAATTAAAACATTTTGCATGCAGCTTTTAATACAGCATCCCCAGCCTGTCCCCCTCATTTGTTGACTGGAGGGATGGTAGACTCCTCCAATATAAGAAAAAAGTGCCAGGTTAGCAAAAGTTGATTCCAAGAAGAAAACAGAGAATGACTGGCATCCCGTTCATTAGTGATGCAATTCATAGGCTGGACTTATGATTTAATTGGAATTCACATTTATTGTTAATGACTGAATGTGGACCCAAAAATCTACCTGGAAGTGCCACAACCACAGGGTTTCTGGGGCACTGAAGATGGGGTGATGGGAAATTACATCCAGCGTTCTCCCAATTACAGGGAGCCTGGAGACAAGCAGTTGTAGCAGGACCCCAAGGAGTTTCTCCAGCTGCCTGTTCTTGATGTGTCCTGTAAACAAGAGAGTGCTGCAGATATCATTTCCCAGTGCCCTGATCTGCAGGGCCTCAGAAACCATTCAACTGGGATGCTGCCAGGCTGAAAAGATAAAGAGTTTGTTTGAGGGTGGAGGTGGCACTGTCAGATTTAACTATGATGATGGAGCTCTGTCTCCATATAGTATGTGGCCATTGTTCTCCTCTTTCAAGAATCCTACTTTATGTACAAGTATTCCAATGTATGCAGGTTTAAGCACTTAAAATCCATTATTAACTGATTGAGATTTTCTTAACTAGGTGGCGGGTTTTTTCTTCCTTCTCTTTCTCTTTCTTTCTTTTTGCAAGTCTCCATCTCTGTATGTCTTGCATGAAAAGATAAATAACGTGTTGAGTGGGGAAGTTTCCAGCATATGGTCAATGAAAGCAAAGACACTGATATAACTGACTGGCAGACACTGGCAATGTTTTAATTATTAAAAGAATAGTAGAATATTAAATATATATTGACTTAGTTGAATTCAAGATTTCACCATCTAACATTAATATTAAAAGAGCTCTCACATGCAACTCATCCTCCCGACATAACATTTCTGGGCAGGTGGATAGGAATTAAAATGTGGCAGGCTAAACAGGGGCTGAAGCCAGAACTCAATGCCAGGTCTCAGGACCACAGCTCACTGACAGCATACATACTTAACATGCAAATGTTTCCCTGTTGCTGCTTTTTATTGTCTTATTTTGTTTTATTCCATGTTTTTAACTCTACTGTGATTTAATTTTGTTCTTAAGGGGGGTGGTGAGGGAAGGGACGGGATATTTTAACTGACACTGTTTTAACTTTTGCTGTAACCCACCCCGATTGCTTGTTCAGAGGGGCGGGCTAGAAATAAAACTTTATTATTATTATTATTATTAAATGTCCCAGGTTCAATCCTTGGCATCTCCTGGAACATTGCAGAAAAAGGTCTCCTCTGAAAATCTGGACAAAAAGCCACTGCCAGTTTATCAACAGATTAGGTACTGAAACAGATGGTCGCCTCTGGGAGACCAAGCAACAGACAGATGCAGAGATCTTAAACAGCCCACTGCCTTTGGCAACTTTCTACGGAAGAGGATGGCAGTAGGACTTTGGTTTTTTCCTTAGTCCACTGTTGCTTCTCAAAGATGCAGCACTAGGTCAACGACAAGGCCCCAACATTTTAGGGTACAGGCACACCCTGGTAATGGACACTCATTTTTGGCTGCCCGCTAAGCCCCCCCCCCCCCCCCAGATTTGTTGAACACTGGTAAAGTTTTCTTTTTAATATAAAAAGGGCAATGTTTCTCCCTCTCCTCCTCTTCCAACCCCTGTATAATTTCCTTTTAGCGCTAATTTCCAGGACAGATACTTCAAACCTACAGAGATGTCCAGGAATAGAAAATAATCTAAGTATTCTTTCAGGCTGATCACAGTGCAAGGCATATAATGTCCCCTCAAGCTATTTATCTTGGGAGTTTTAAAAACAAGTCATGCTAACATAATTTTAAAACTAAAACATTGTTAGGTGGGGTTTGGGGGTTGTTTGTTTGGTGGTGGTGGTTTTGTTTTTCATTTTATCCAAGGTTCAGCTCCAAACCAAACATTCTGAAGCCCTGCAGTCAAAGGGTTACATATCTTTTAACATTAGTATCTCACTTTTCCTTTTTGAAGATGTTATATTTTAAAGATAGAGAGTATATAGTTTGTATAGCATCTATCTTGCATAAAGAAACAGATTAAATTGGCTAATGAAAGTGATACCTACAATGAAACAAAATTGAAAATCTTATCAACAGTCTCAGTTATTCTGATATTCAATGAAGAGCTTCTAGGGACGTATGTGAGAGTTACCATATTTTTGCTGGCCTATTTTAAATCCAATAAAGCTAGTTAATTTTGCCATTGTGGCATATTAATGCAAGCTCACTTTCCCTTCTACAGTAGTTGTATGAAGTGACAGCATTGCACAGTCTTACAATGGCCATCATATGGCAGATTTTATCAGCTTTTTAGCAGAATAGAATATTTTCCTATGCCATCCTGTAACCAATTTAAATAGATCAAATCAAATCAAATCAAATTTTATTGCTTTTAACCAAAGGTTACACAGTACAACAATACAACAATACAACAAACATATAACAATGCATATAAAATATATCTATAATAAGCATCTCATCGCATATTTAATACAAAATTTCTAAACTTGATATTTAAAATAATACTTGTTATTATACCTAGTGAATGTTTGTCAAATATAATCATCACCTTTGCAGCTTATGGCTATCTCTGTTATATATTTTTTTCCTGATTTTTTTAGCTGCAAGGGCAAACAAAGCTACTTTCCAGGTCACATATTTATTCAGGTCCACTAGAAGGTAAGAAACCACATCCTGTGGGTTCTGACCAGGACTAGTTTCTATTACAGGTGTAATGATTCTTTCTCTTGGTTCTTTATAGAGGGGGCAAAATAGCATGTAATGAACAAGGTCCTCTGCTTCTTGGCAACCGTATATACATACAAGTTCCTTTGTTGGAATACCTCTATGTTTTCCTTCTCTGTAGGCTGTGTCCATCATATTTAATCTTAGTTCGGTAAAAGTTTTCCACAATTTTACAAATGTTAGATTATTAAAATAGTCTGCATGATTACAGGACTCCTTGAGTTTATAGTATAGAGGGGCACATGAGGACAAATAAGCAGTATACAGGTCCTCTTGTGTAGATATTTCACTTATTGTGTTCTTGATGGACTTTATCTGCGCCTCTAGTTGGAGTTCTTTAATTTTAGCTAAAGAAATTCCATATTTGATAACCAGTTGTGCAGCATGATGTACCCAGTTTTTATTAGGCAAGCTGTTGTTTAGCTCTATCAAACATTTCTTTGGAAGTCTGTCGTTATCCATTCCCTGAACTTTAAGCCAGCAGCATAAAATTCTCTTATCTATTTGGCTCTCTATACTAAGAATGTTAGTTTCCAGTGGCAATATCGTAGCCAATGAGGTTAATCCGAGGCGCGATTATTGCTAATTGAAATTTAAATAGATGTGCCTATATATACTACTCAGTGTAAAAATACCCGTTTCCCCAAAAATAAGACATCCCTAAAAAATAAAACCTAGTAAAGGTTTTGCTGAATTGCTAAATATAAGACCTCCCCCAAAAGTAAGACCTAGCAAAGTTTTTGTATATAAATATATATACAGTATATAATAAATGTTCATTTTTTGTTCAACAATAAATGTGAATTCCTCTTCATGAAAAAATAAGACATCCTCTGAAAATAAGACCTAGCGCATCTTTGGGAGCAAAAATTAATATAAGACACTGTCTTATTTTCGGGGAAACACGGTATTTCTGGAATAAAGCTTTACTTTTTGGAGCTCAGCACCAAATGCGATTTTACCAGCATACTACAGAAAGGAACTATTACATTCCTATGATCTGGTCACTATTAATGTAATGTAAAGTTGTGTTTGTCTCCCCCCCCCCCCCCCAACAGCTGTATTAGACTGGTATAACATAAATAATTTGAATGATGAAATAATGGCAATAACAGGACAAAACATTAGCTCCTAAAAAAATTCCCAGTGCTCCACAACTATCGGTATGAGTCATGATCGGCTGTGGCACATGAGACATCATTCTTGGTTCCAGTGCTCTATAGGTGAGCTTGGAAAAGTTACTTTTTAAATTACAGTGGTCCCCCGGTTTACGAATACCCCGGCCTACGAAAACCCCGGCTTAAGAAAGAGCTGGGGCTGGAAAAACGGCCCCGGTTTATGGAAAAAACCCCGGTTTAAGAGAAGAAAGCGGCGGGAAATTCAAATGGTGCGGGGGCTGGTTTAAGGGGCCCCGGTTTACAAACTTTTCGGGTTAAGAAAGGGGTGCTGGAACGAATTAATTTTGTAAACCGGGGGACCACTGTACGCATCTCTTTTTGTGTGTATTATACTTTACAAAAAACTAGCTGGGGGATTTGGGAAGCTGTGGTTCAAAAAGGACCCCCCCCCCCAAACTGTGGAACTTGCTGCCCAAGACAGATCAGCAAGAGCTTCTTGTGCTCTGCAGCTTAAGGAGAAAAACCGAAGGCTGCCTTTCCTCCTAACTTAAGGAAAGAAACTTGACAGCATGGAAACAGGAGTGGATCTCCCATTCTGCTACAGAAAATAAATCCCTGGGCTCAACATGTGCTCAGAAACACTTTCCCCCCAAATCTATATTTATCATCTGAGTCATTATTTTGCACCTGGCTCCTGTTGGGTTTCCAGTGGAAAAGAAAGCAGGCCTGATGTCTACTGTTTGCTATACTACTCAGCATCCAGTGCTCCAGTACCTTTTAATAATAATAATAATATAATAATGGTTTATTTATACCCCGCTCTTCAGCCAAGACTATCAGAGCGGCTTACAATTTGTTAAACAAACAGCTTCATTTACAATTGTAAGCTATTTGCCCCCAACAATCTGGGTACTCATTTTAGCGACCTCGGAAGGATGCAAGCCTGAGTCAAGCTTCAGCCCTTTGCTGGTCTTGAACTCGCCACCTTCTGGTTTTGAGTGAGTGGCTGCAGTACAGGCATTTAGCCACTGCGCCACCAGGGCTGTTTGAAGATTTGTTGCAATTAGAGTTGCCAGTTCCTCCCATTTTCCCAACAGGAAGCTTCAGATCAGATTCATCAGTCTAGCCCAATATGGTCTTGTGACATACGGGAGTCCCTCCATTTATCAGAAATTTGTCCTAGATAACTAAGGGTTAAAATGTAGGAAGAGCTACTGTCAGGTGACTGAGATAGCAACTGGCATGGAGTGTGGTATAGAGTCTCCTTCCTTAGAGGTCTTTAAACAGAGGCTGGATGGCCATCTGTCAGGGATGCTTTGATTGGGAGTTCCTGCATGGCAGAATAGGGTTGGCCTGGATAGCCCTTGTGGTCTCTTCCAACTCTATGATTCTATGAACCTTCAAGATGGTTCTGAGAGGAGGTTTTTTTAAAATTCATGGCCACAACATAAGGTTTTTGTCTTTCCGTTGGCCTTCATCCCCAGCTCTTGCTAAGCAGACCATGAGGGACTTCTAGCCAGCCGCTCTGCAACTGGGAGGCTGGTGGAGCCAGTTAATGGAATCCAGGTTCCCAGCTATCTAGGAACATCAAGGAGTACAAATTCCATCTGATCTGTCAGTAAGATAAGGAAAATGTACCAGGATTTTGATTTATTTTCCTGATTTGGCTGAATTAATGTCTCTGTAACCTGTACTCTCTGTATGTTCCCGGAGGACAAGTTAGTCTTTCATGTAGTGATGCCCTTTTGCTATAGAATTCCCTTACTTAGAATAAAGCTTTTCTTTAATGTATTCTGCTCTTTTGCACTCCTCTTTCATGTGCCTTAGCTTGGCCAGTTCTTTCCTAGGTTGGCAAGGGAAGTACCAATGGAATTCCTCAGCAACGTCCCAATTCATTGCCAAGGTGGGAGTAGCATTCATCAGGTGGTAAGTGCATTCTTTAGATAAAAGGTGGTCCCAAAGGGTCCCATCCAGCTCAGCAGGAGATGAGGTTGACTCACAGGGAACTCTCACAAGTCTCCTCTGACCACCAGGAGCTTTCCGGGTTCAGTGGCATAGGATTTTTCCACCAGTGCTTCTCAGGTTGATGTGAGGACCCTCAATATGGTACCCCTTCAAATGTTTAAATAGGGCTAGCATATTACCTCTTAACCATCTCTTCTCCAGGCTAAACATACCCAGCTCCCTTTCTCCTCATAAGGCATGGTTTCCAGACCCTTCACCATTCTGGATGACCTCCTCTGGCCATCCTCCAGTTTGTCACCTGACAGTAAGGGCTGTTCAACAGTGGAAAACGCTCCCTGGGAGAGTGCTGGATCTCCCTCCTTGGGGGTCTTTAAACTGGATGGATGGCCATCTCTCAGGTATGCTTTGATTGAGAGTTCCTGCATGGCAGAATGGGGTTGGACTGGATGGCCCTTGTGGTCTCTTCCAACTCTAGGATTCTATGATTCTATGAACCCCCTTCCCAATTGAGAACCATTTTGTTTCTCCATATTCTAACAGTGGCGTATTGTTCTAAGTAAAGATTTCTCAAGAGGACTATCAGATGTATTGGTACTCTCATGTTTTTAAGAGCTTTTTGTGATCTATGCAGTCAAAGTCTTAGCTATAGTAGTAACTAATATATATTATTTTGAGAATTTAACTGTAATACCTATGGTTTCACTAACCCATGCTTTATACTGCTGATGAGTTTCATTTCAAGCAAGAAAAATCTGATTTAGTACAACTAATTGAACCTTCTGTATCACTATAACAAGGGTGGGCAAGTGCAGCTTGTGGCCATATGTGCACCTCAGGGCCTTTTTTGTAATCCTCAAGCAACCCTAAAAATTGGGGGGAAATACTTCAAAATGCCCCAAAAGCTCTCTAAGGGGGGTATGGAGGACATTTTCATGTTTGAAGTCCCCCCTCTAGGAGCAACAGGGCATCAAACAACATTTAAAAAAATATTTTGAGGGGAAAATAGAGCCTGGAAATAACATGAAGTTTCTATTGTTAAAAAAAAGCCTCTCCAGGGCCTAAAGTGCATCAGGAAGACTGAAATTTAGTTTTGCGGGAATGGGTGGAGTGGATCTCCCGGGAGGCTACCTTTCCACATTTGTCCACTCTTGCACTAAAGGATGGAAGTGAGTCTGTGGGCACATTTAAGCTTAAGAATATTTTTCCTGACTGCTTGTACCTGTGAATGATTGAGAAACAAGAAATTCTGCAAAACAGAAACAAGCTTAGTGGTGCATTTAACTCTGCTATTCTGACATTACTCTAATGCTTGTCTCCTTGGAAGAATAACTGTCCTAGAATATCCTAAATTTAGCTCCTCTAACATAATTGATTGCAATACAACAGCCCAGATGGATAAGTGTGTGTGTGTGTGTGTGTGTGTATCTGGTGTGGAAAAAATTTCTATGGAAAAATAAACAGGTATACCCACACCTCTGGTAAAAGGTAGGGAGTGGTAAAAGTTTAAAAAGTGGATTTCTGAAGGAACCTGGAAGAAGGGGCAGAGTCACACACAAGCTGATTATATGTGGGCTAGACAATGCAACTGTTAGGTAGATAGTTTAAGAAGACTGTCAAGACGGATCTCTTCCAACAGGCCTTCCATGAATAGCTCACTTGATCACTTGTTGATACGGACCCCTACACACAATACCTTAGGACGGCCATCCCTCTGTTGCCAATCAACTATTTTAATGGCTAGATGTTATTTTATTATTGTTATATAAGAATTTTTATATTATTGTTGGGGGGAGGGATAATGGGTTTTACTTTGTATTGTTATATTTTATCACTGTTGTAAGCTGCCTCGATCCTGGTGGAGAGGCAGGATAGGAATAAAATATTATTATTATTAGTAGTAGTAGTAGTGACTGGCCCAATCCAAAGGGTGCTTAACAATGGCTCATCTTCATCCCAGAGAGAAGTGATTAGTGGGGTGCCACAGGGTTCTGTCCTGGGCCCAGAGCTATTCAACATCTTTATCAATGACTTGGATGAAAGAATTGGAGGCATAGTTATCAAATCTGCAGATGGCACCAAATTAGGAGGAGTAACTAACACCCCAGAGGCCAGGATCAAAATTCAAAATGACCTTAACAGATTAGAAAGCTGGGCCAAAGCTAACAAATTGAATTTCAACATGAAGAAATGTAAGATACTGCACTTAGGTAGAAAAAAATGAAATGCACAGATATAGGATGGGGGACACCTGGCTTAAGAAAACTACGTATGAAAGGGATCTAGGAGTCCTAGTAGACCACAAGTTGAACATGAGCTAGCAGCATGATGCGGCAGCTAAAAAGGCCAATACAATTTTAGGCTGGTTGAATTTCTATTCATGCATAGTGCCTAGATCAAGGGAAGTAACAGTGCCATTCTATCCTGCTTTGGTCAGTCCTCACCTGGAAGGGCAACACAATTCAAATAGGATGTTGACGAGTTGGAGTGTGTCCAGAAGAGAGTGACTAAAATGGTGAAGAGCCTGGAAACTATGCCTGATGAGGAGAGACTTAGGGAGCTGAGTATGTTTAGCTTGGAGAAGAGACAGGTGATATGATAGCCCTATTTAAGTATTTCAAAGAATGTCATATTGAGGATGGAGCAAGCTTGTTTTCTGCTGCTCCAGAGAATAGAAGCCAGAACAATGGATGGAAGCTACAGGAAAAGACATTCCACTTAAACATTAGGAGGAACTTCCTGACAATGAAAGCTGTTCAACAGTGGAACACATTCCCTCGGAGTGTAGCGAAGTCTCCTTCTTTGGAGGTCTTTAAACAGAGGCTGGATGGCCATTTGTCTGGGATGCTTTGTGATTTCCTGCATGGCAGGGGATGTACTTTGTGGTCTCTTCCAATTCTATGATTCTATGATTCACACAGGTTGGGATGGGCAATACAAGGTCCTCCAGATAATCCTGGACTGCAAGTATCATTTTGCAGCATAACCAATGGTGAAGGGCTGTGGGAGCTGCAGTCCTGAAATATCTGGAGGACCACACATTATCCATCTCTGTCTATAGCATTTGTTGTCACCTAATTTTATTGTTGTTGTTATTGTTGTGTGCCTTCAAGTCAATTTATGACTTATGGGAAACCTAAGGTAACAGGCTTTCTTGGCAAGATTTCTTGAGATTGGGTTTGCCATTGGCTTGCCCTGAGCCTGAGAATATGTGACTTGCCTAAGGTCACCCAGTAGGTTTCATGGTTGAGTGGGGAAATGAACCCTAGTCTCCAGAATAGCAGTCCAACACTCAAACCTCTATGCCACGTTGGCACTTGTCATTTGTTAATTTTTAGCTTTAGTTATTGGAGTTGTTTTGAATATCTGAAAGATATTGGAGAAGCTTCCTTTTTGAAAGAGAAAACCAAATGGTTTTTTTAAAACAATAGATAAAACCATACAAACTTTGCCAAAAAAAACCAAGGAAAAATACCAAAGTCAACTTCTAAAGAGCTACTGTTTGCATCTTTATTTGAAAATGAAAGTCTTAATTTTGCAGCTAAGTCCTTATCCTGTATAAGACATTTTAACAGTGAGCTTTTTGAAAAAAGTTATTATTTAGCTTCTTGCACAACTGAAATACGGGTCTTGTTTTGAAAATCAGATCCAGTGTAAAATTCATCTCACCCTGAAGTGCAAGACCAAAACATCAGGTGACAGAGTGGTGAGGTTTGAATTTGTTCTCACCTCCACAAGTGGTAGAAAAGCAGTGGGATGTTAAGTCCCAGGGTCACCCATTCAGCCGCACAGAGAAACATTAGACAGAAAAGCCCATGGATGGAGTACTCAGGAACCACAAGCTGCAAGAGAAATGCTCACATCAAAAATCAAATCAAACCAGGCTTTTTGATGTTCTCCATACAGTGTCCTTCAATAGCTGGTAACAAGAACACCACCACTTCTGACAACATTATAAAACAAGATTATTAGAAACGTATGGCTCAATAACTACTAAAATCACAAATTATTTAATCAATGCAATCCTCAATACAGTGGTCCCCCGGGTTAGGAAGGTAATCCGTTCCGGATTACATTTTGTAACCCGGAAATGACCGCATCCCGGGGGACCGCTTTAGCGGACGGACCGCGTGGCCGATTTAAAGGGGCCGCATGGTTTTTCCGTTTCATTCCCCGGGGATCCTTCGGATCCCGGGGGAATTTTAGCGGTCCCGCCGTTTTCGTACCCCGGGGATTTCGTTCCCCGGGGGGTTCGTAAGCTGGGGGACCACTGTATATAAGATGTGCTCAGGCATTGTCAAAACACACCTGCTCGTTCCCATAACCTTCTACACATAATAAGGATATTCAAAGGGACAGCTGTGTTAGTCTGTATAAGCATAAAAATACAAAGAAATCCTGTAGCGCCTTTGAAACTTGAGAGAAAGACATTAATAGTATAAAACTTTGTAGACTGAGTCTACTTCATTAGATGAAAGAGGGTGAGAGCCTGAAGAGAATTATTCTACTTTCTGTGGCAACTCTCTGTATAATACAGAATTGCAATTTTCCAGTTATCTAGCACACACCCCTTCCACCTGAGGATTACTTAAACCACACTGGAGCATGTCCAAGTAGGCTACAGAAACGTCTGTTAACTAAGAAAATTAGACAGTTTTCTCAAGAATAAAGTTAACAATGGCTATTAGTCATATGAGACATCAGTCCACCTGAATATCCATTACTGAAAGGAGTCGTTGTACTCATGTCTTGCTAGTGGGCTTCCCAGAAGCAGCTAGGTTTGTGAACATAATGCTGCGCTAGTGAGGCCTTTGGTCAGCAGGCCTTTCTTGAATAACATTCAGGGTACTGGGCCATCATTCACCAAATTTTACCCAGTGTCACAATTCACCTGCTACAGTCAGACAATTCTGACAACGAGGAGGAAGCAGGCTACCAGGAATCTGTAGCTCCTGATAACAATGCTCTACACGTAGAACCAAGAGTTGCTCCCCAGCAGGAGGCTGCAGATGCTGAAAGACAACTGCCATCATTCATCCAGTGAGGACAAAATAAAGAAAGATTGCATTGCTCCCAGAGATTATTAACTAGGAGATGCTGAACTAATTAGGCACTTAGGGTCCTGAAACAGCTGCCTACAAATCTCCCAGCCTCCTCCTGGCAGCCTGTTGCTTTCAACAGTCCTTTCTTGGCAACTAATAGTACTGTACTTTCTAGTGTTTCACTTCTTGTTGGCTTGCTCAACAGCTCTTGTATTCTATGCCCCAGATACCAGGGACACTTGCAAGCTGGAGCACAGGACACACTGGCTCAGATAACATCATCTTCAGCTGATAAGCTTACTATGGCCCCATTCCCACTACATTTGGATTCAAAGTGTGAAGCGGGCTATACCACCCTTGTTCACACTCGAATCGATTTACGATCCTCATCGGATCGATCAGTGGAGGAAAGGACTGGGTTAAAAGGAAATAACCCAGGCTTTCCTGACACTAGTTTCAAAGTGGTCTTTTTTGGAAAACGCGATTCTGAAGCGTTTCCAGTAAATGGGAATGCTGGTCAGAATCGTGTTTTTTAAAAAATTTGGGTGGGGGTATTGATCGCAAAAGCAATCTTGTGCACTTGCGAAAGATTGCATTTCCGATCACTGTAAAGGAAAAAAAACGCTCTCACACCCACCCACCCACACACTAATCCCCTGTTCCTTTGGGGGGGGGGAATCCTTCCTTCCCTCTTCCCCCCTTCCTTCCTTCCTTCCTTCCTTCCCTCCCCCCTTACTGGGGGAGAGCTGCCGCTGCCTCCGCTGCCTCCCTCGCTGCTGCTCCCAGCAGCAGCACGTCCTCCTCCTCCTCTTCCACCGCCGCTAGGCCCGTCCTGCTCCCATCAGCCCTGGGAGGAGCACGGGCCCCGGCAGCAGCACAGCACAGAGCCCATGCTCCTCCTGGGGCTGATGGGAGCAGGACAGGCCTAGCAAAGGAGGAGGAGGAGGCACTGCGCTGCTGGCTGCCACTGGGCTCCCGGGCCTTCCATTCCCTGTTGGGAGGCCCGTGGATCCGGGAGCAGCGGCAGCGAGCAGCGCAGCGCCTCCTCCTCCTCCTCCGCTGAGCCCGTCCTGCTCCCATCAGCCCCGGGAGGAGCACGGGCCCTGGCAGCAGCACGGCTGGGGCCCGTGCTCCTCCTGGGGCTGATGGGAGCAGGACAGGCCCAGCGGAGGAGGAGGATGCGCTGCTGCCGGGAGCAGCAGCGAGGGAGGCAGAGGAGGCAGCAGCAGCAGAGAGCCCTCCCCCGGTAAGGAGGGGGAAGGAAGGAAGGAAGGAAGGAAGGAAGGGGAAGGGAAGGGGGAGGAAGGAAGGAAGAGAAAGGAAGAGGAAGGAAGAGGAAGGTAAAGGAGAAGAAGGAAGGAAGAAATCCGCCCCCCAAAATGAACTGGGGATGTGTGTGTGTGTGTGCTTTCCTTTACAGTGATTGCATTTGCAATCAATACCACCACCACCCCCAAAAAAGATTGGGGGTAACGGGCTGTCATCCTTCCCTGTCAGCACCAGTGGGAATGACAAGCGTTCCCAGCTGAGAAAGCGGTTCCAAACAAGGACCCTTTTCATAGTGCGAACGAGGGGCTTTTTGAAATCGCTTTCATAAGCGGAGCACAGCCCGGTCCCAATGTGTTTTTTTCCACAAGTGGGAATGGGCCCGTTTTACTCCTCTGCTTCTTCATCTATTTACTTACTGGGAGAGAGGATGAATTAAGGAGAAAATTGGTAATGCTAGGAGCTGTCCATTTGGAAGGCACCCTGACATAGTAGATGCTAAGACCTGAAAGGAGTGGCTGGATAACTATAAGAAATTAAAGAAGTTTCAGTCTCAATTGATGAAGAATACAGATGAATTGTAGGGCCCTTTAATTTAGTAAGTGATTGGCAGCTATAGATTTTCCAGGAGTTTTAAATTAAGGTTGACTTAGTTCTTAATGGTAAAGTTGCATTAACTAGACACCGAGCTAATTCATCTCACCATAGGGTTCCAAATATTCTTGTCAAAACTTCCAGGGATGCAATAGTGGTTCAATAAAGAATATTAAAAGGTGTTATATGAACAAGAACAACAACAACAAAGTAATATAGGAGACACACAAACTCACCTTTCTCAAGAGACAGCAGATACGTTCAATATTTTTCAACCTCTCTCTCTGTACAGAAATATAAGAGAAAATAAACAGGGGGTCAGACTGAAAGGTAGAAAAGGTATAAGATGGAGGAGGAAGGAGACAAGGACTGGGTATGTGTCAATGTAACCAAAGGGTATTCAATAAACTGGGGGTATTAAATCTGCCCACTGTGCTTCAGGAAACAGTGGGCAGAAAGGGAGATCAGAAATGAGAAGAGAACATGTAGGACCTGCAACAATATTTCCATGACTATTAAACTGTGGGATGCCAAAGGGATCCTTCTTATTCTCTACACCAGTGGCCCCCAAACTGTGCCATTTAAGAGACTTTGGACTTCAACTTCCAGAAGCCTCAGCCATGTTAGCCAATAGTCTGGGTTTCTGGGAGCTGAAGTCCCTTAAAGAGCACAGTTTGAGGACCACTGTTCTACTGTCTTCTATATGAAGCCACTGAATAGAGTCATTATGGGTTTTGCGGTTATTATCAGTATTATCAGTATACGGATGATGTTCAGCTTTACTTCTCCTTATCACTGGAGCCAGTTAGGGCTGCACAGATACTAAACCACTGCCCAGAGTGGTTAGAGTAGAGGAAGCCCAATAGAATCATGGAATCATAGAATTGTAGAGTTGTAAGAGACCACAAGGGCCTTCCAGTCCAACCCCCTGCCATGTAGGAACTCTCCATCAAAGCATCCCTGACAGATGACCATCAAGTGTCTGTTTAAAGACCTCCAAGGAAGAAGACACCACTACACTCCGAGGGAGTTTGTTCCATTGTTGAACAGCTCTTACTGTTAGGAAGTTCCTCCTAATGTTGAGGTGAAATCTCTTTTCCTGTAGCTTGCATCCATTGTTCTGAGTCCTCTTCTCTGGAGCAGCAGAAAACAAGCTTGCTCCCTTGTGTGAGACTGCCATTGAAGATGACTCAGAAGTACAGTTAATACAAAACTGCAGCAGCTAGAATGCTGATAGGATCAACGTATAGAGTCCATATATACCATGTTATAAAGGAATTGCACTGGCTCACAATACATATCTGGACTTCAGAATATTTAAGGCCCTAAAGTGTCTGGAAACCTTGAGAACGGAGGGGTCTGTGAGGATTTTCCTACCAAGATCTTTATTTAGTTAGGGGATTTATATCCCTCCTTTTGCCCAAAGTAGGATTCAAGGCAGCTTACAACAATTTAAAAACATAAAACTAAAACATCGATTAGAAATTTTAAAAATTGTTAAATGTTACTAATATTAAAATGTAACAAACACACATATTAAAGCCAATAAAAACCAATAAAACATTAAAACAGCACAAAACACTACACAAGTAAAGTTCATCCCCCAAAAGCCTGGCTAAATAAAAATGTCTTCAGCTGCTGGTGAAAAGAGAGCAAGAGGTGGCTGGCCTGACTTTCCGTGGAAGGTCCCACAGAAGCCACCTCATTTGAGATTTTTCCACTCTTATTCCATCAAGTGTGAGGGTTCTCCTCAGGAATCTCCCAAATCTGGGGTTTCTACTCCTTAACTAATCAAAGGTGAAGACTTGCATGGTGTTTACTGCAATGACCAAGAGTGAGGGCTTGCCTCACTTCAATGTAAGAACTTCTTGCTGTCCCTCTTGTGTGACACCAACTATGGGGACCATTGCAATAGCAAGTACATTTCTATAGCACTTATCAGTGAACTAGTACTCCCTAAGAAGTTTACAACGTGTAAGCCAATTGCCCTCAACAAGCTGGATACTGATTTTACCAACCTATGAAAGGATGGGAGGCTGAGTGGACCTTGGAGCACTCCTCTAGGATAACTTACAACATTGTGGTATAGGACTGGCATTTAACCACTGTGCCACCAGGGCTCCATTGGACCATCCAAATGCCCTCAAGATTCCTATGGACACCTCACCTCTATATTCAATGCTGACAAAACAGACATCTTTTCTGAATCCAACCTTTCATGCAGATAGCACTGTCAGAGGCCAAAAGTGTATAAAGCCAAAAACAATTATTTATTTGTAGAGGTTAAACATAAAAAGGTAAAGATAAAGGTAGTCCCATATTAATCTGCTCTGGTGGTCATGTAGCCAACAGGACTGTACAGAGTGCTGTCACTTTCTCACCAAAGTGGTACCTATTTATCTACTTGCATTTGCATGCCTTTGAACTGCTAGATTGAGAGAAGCTGGGACTAGTGATAGGAGCTCACTCCATCATGCAGCACCAGGCCCCAAACTGCCAACCTTCCAATTTTCCAGTCATCAGAACTGGCATCTTAACCACTAAGCCTCTGCATCCCTCATAAAGCAGCATAATTATTTATTACTTTTAAAACATCACCAGTCATCATGGGGATTCCTCTCTGTCCCACCTAACAATACATTATTGAGGGCATGGGTGAGGAACTTCTCAGCCATGGTGCCCTGATTGTGGAATGCCCTCTCCTTAGAGGCCCAACTGGCACTAAAGCTGACCTCATTTGGGTACTATGTTAAAACTTGGGTTTTTTTTACAAAACTAATTCAGGCCTAAAAACCTCACCTTACATGATTTTAATGTTAACATTAACTTTTTAAATTATGCAATCTTTAATATTTATTTTAGAAAGTTTACATTATTTTATTATAATTTTTTTTACATTACATTTTACATTTTAAATTGTTCTAATTGGTTTTACTGTAAGCTGCTCATATCTTCTAAAATGTAAATGAATAACATAACATAAAATAAAATGTGTGTGTGTGTTTTGTGTGCCGATGTCCATATCAAAGTTCTCCCCAGAGGCAATGGCCTGATCCCTGGCCCTATGCCATGAGACATACTCCCTTTGTTACAACTCTGGGCTGGCCAGATCCATGCCATAAGGGGATGGTCAAGGTCACCAGTGTAGCATCAAGGCATTCTTGCTGCCAGAGGGCACATTTGTCCATCTGCCTCATGCAATGGGCCCCGTCTTCCTGAATGCCAGTGTGCAAATCCATCTCCCTTCCTCTTTGCTCTGCCTCCCTTTCCTTTCCCTTTCATGGGTGCACTCCCCCTCCAACTCCAAATGTGCCAGAAGATCTCTCATGTGTGCCATGTTCTGTTCCATGAGGCTTTCAGTAGCCAAGCTGGCAGTGGCATTCTGGGAGCTGTAGTGTGTGTTATGTGCCTTCAAGTCATGTCCTACTTATGGCAATCTTAAGGTGACAAACAGGTAAATAATTAAATCCTAAAGAATATGGAGAAAAGCTCAATAGGATTTAAAATCTTTTGAAAAACCACCATGGGTTCCTACTGTTTAAAAATATGCAGAACCGGCCACATTCTAGCTGACAAGGACTCCTACTGTTCTGCCCCCTCTTGCCCCAAATCCTGACACCAGCAAAGTGATTCCAACAAGAGGTGGCATTAGGCTGCTTTCTCAAATACAAGATGCCACATAATCTGCCAGGACATGTGGGGAATACATCTGCCAGCAAATGGGGATAATGAACTATTCAGAAATTATATTTATCCAGTCCGCTGCCCTTATCTGGTTTGCAGCCCTTAATCCCCAAATTGTATTTTTAACTAATTGGCAGTAATTATTTTATAAGCTTCAGCAGATGCCTCTCAAATCCTGAACCCCAAGAGGTCAGCCAAGAGGTCAAGTACGGTAGCATTGGGCTTATACTGCAGAAACCCTTCTGCTTACCTAGGTCCAGAGGAGAACCCCTTGTCCTTACCAGTCTAAATTAACCTTTATATTTCTACGGAAAGAGTGCCTCAATCTGGCCTCCCTTGTCATAACAATCTTCTCGCTCTTATATTCCTTGGGCAGAATTGCTTGTGGGTGACGTAGCACAGGAATGATAAATGTTTTCTAGAGAAGGGTAAGCCAGACCACTGTGTTAGGTCAAAGAATCATAGAGTTGGAAAAGACCCATCCAGGTCAACCCTTTGCCATGCAGGAACTCGCAATCAAAACACCTCTGACAGATGGCCATCTAGCCTTTGTTTAAAAACCTCCAAAGGAGGAGACTCCACCACACTTTGAGGGAGTGTGTCCCAGTGTCAAACAGCTTTTATTGTAACGTTCCTCCTAATATTTAGATGGAATCAATTTTCCTGTAGCTTGAATCCATTCTTCTGGGTCTCTGGAGCAGCAGAAAACAAGCAGGAACTCGCAGCCAAGACACACGACAGGTGGCCATCCAGCATCTGTTTAAAAACTGCCAAAGAAGGAGACTCTACCATTCTTCAAGGGAGCGTTGAACAGCCCTTACTGTCCTAATGTTGAGGTGGAATCTCTTTTCCTGTAGTCTGAATCCATTGCTCTGGGTCCTGTCCTCTGAAGCAGCAGAAAACAAGCTTGCTCCATCCTCAATATGACATCCCTTCAAATACTTAAACAGGGCTCTCAAATCACCTCTTAACCTTCTCTTCTCCAGGCTAAACATCCCCAGCTCCCTAAGTCATTCCTCACAGGGCATGGTTTCCAGCCCCTTCACCATTTGGCTGTCCTTTTCTAGACACATTCGATCTTCTCAACATCTTGTTTGCATTGTGGTGCCCAGAATTGGACACAGTATTGCAGGTGAGGCCTGACCAAAGCAGAATAGAATGGCACTATTACTTCCTTTGATCTGGACACTATACAGTCGGCCCTCCATATTCACAGTCTTGAGACTCACAGTTTCATAGAATCATAGAATCATAGAGTTGGACGAGACCACAAGGACCATCCAGCCCAACCCCCTGCCATGCAGGAACTCCAAATCAAAGCATCCCTGACAGATGGCCATCCAGCCTCTGCTTAAAGACCTCTAAGGAAGGAGACTCCACCACCCTCCGAGGGAGTGTGTTCCACTGTCAAACAGCTCTTACTGTCAGGAAGTTTCAATTATTTGCAAGGTCAAAGCCACTAACGCAGGCATTCCTCCTCCCTTTCCCTGCCCGATCTCTCCTTGGGAAGTCCAGGGAGAGATTCCCCCCTAATACGCTTCTCTTCCTCGATAGTCTTCCTGGGATGCCTAAGGAGAGGATTGGGGAGGAGAACGTCTCGGAGGCGCCAAAGTACTTCTTGCCTTCTCCTCCCCATCTTCTCCTTGGGATGTCCAGGAAAAGGATGGGGAGGAGAAGGGTCTCGGAGGAGCCAAGGCACTTCTTGCCTTCTCCTCCTGGATTCTCTCCTTGGGATGCCCAGGGAAAGGATCAGAGAGGAGAAGGATCTCAGAGGGACCAAGGCACCCATTGCCTTCTCTTCCCCATCCTCTACCTAGGATGCCCAAGGAGAGGATCGGGGAGGAGAAAGGGCAGGGAAAAGGGATGGGGAGGGGGGAGAAGGAGCACGCACTCCTGCTCCTCTTCCACTGCTCACCCTTCCCTTTAACTGGTTTCTAAGTGTGGAATGGAGTTATTCACGACTTTTCCATATTTGTGGGGATTTCATGCCAATACAAATAATTGGGGTTTTTGCTTTTACACTCTGCATATTGTTTTTGACTGTAGCTGGGTGATTTTTACCCGAACTGTGCAGGGAGTTGGCCTTTTCCAAATATTATTACTGGCCAACAGTTGCATTACACCATCTCCAACCCCCCCCCCCCCCAAAATGAAGGCAGATCCCGTATACTGTATGACATTTTCTCTAAATAACTTTGTTTTTGTTGTATGTGCCTTCAAGTTGACTCCAATTTATGGTGACTACAGCATAGGATTTTCTTGGTAAGATTTCTTCAGAGGAAGCTTGCTAGTGCTTTCCTCTTAGATGGAAGAGAGCATGGTTTACTCAAGGTCGTCCAATGGGTTTCCATGGCTGAACACTTTCAAACACTTGTCTCTGGGAGTCCTAACCAACACTCCAACCATTACACCATTCTGGCTCTCAAGAACTGCCAGCCCAAGAATTCCTTATGCAGAGACAGGATGGTGGGATAGTGGGGGAAAGGGAGAGGAAGGGGAGAGAATACACTTTCGATACTGGTCCCAGCACAGTGAGAATCGGGGTGGATGCTATCTTGAATATAACAAAATAGTCAGCAAGCTCTGGCAGGACACTTCTTCACTCTGCAAGTTGTGTTTTTAAAAAGCAGGGGAATAGGGGTTTGTGGCCATAGCAGAAAGGAGTCTTTCCCCCACCTCCACGTGGGTCAAAATGCAGAAAATGTAATTACAGTGTTAAGGAATAACCGTATTCTTTCTTGACTCATGAGATTGTATACATGAGAATGGATCTGAGTATGTGTATGGAAGGGGACTACTTCTAAAAGGTTGTTCTGGGCCCTCAAATTCTCAGGATCCCTGTGCTCCTAACTACAAAGGGTACTTACTGTATTCTTTCTGTATTCTTTCAGATCCAGGGGGACAGCCTTTGCTGCACCGTATGTTCTGTGCCTCTGTGATGCACAGAAAGAAATCAAGGTCAAAGAAAACTATTTATACTTGTAGGCCGGGAGGGGTAACCTAGAAGGCACGTCACCTCCTTGGTATGATGCCAGCCATACCTCTTGTGTTTTGGAAGTAACAGGGACATCCCAGAATTTAGCCTACTTTTTCTTCCCCTGCTCTATGTGTTATCTCTCATTCCTCCTCTGTTGTCTGCTTTTCCTCCTTGCTTCTCCAACCAACCTGGATGTTGCTTTTCAGGGTTTCTTCCCGGCTGTAAGGAGCTGTTTGTGGCCAAATGTAATAATCAAGCGATCTGCAGAGCCCTTAAGCTCCCCTTTCGTTTTCCAAGTGATATACAATCGCTTTTTTAAAAAAAACAGAACAAAATAAAACAAAACCTTGATTGTTACAATGTTCTTCATTCCCCTAATACACAGTTCCCAGAATGTGGTGGCATCTCTTCCTCACTCCCTGGCTGATATTGGGATCTGTAGTCTAATATACCTGAGGAGGGCCTGATTTCAGAATGACTAGTCCAAAGGATAGCAAGGGAATCTGTAGAACCTGAAAATGCTATAACTCCAATAATCCTTTACCATATGCTAGTGGAGGTAGATAGTAGGTGAAGAGCATCTAGAGGGTTATATGTTCCTTAATCTGGAGCTAGAACAAGAGCTTTAAAAACTTCTTTTTGTGCAACAGCTCTCCAAACCTCACAGGATCTGGGGAGTTGTTCTCACCCTCCCCAAAGGAATTTTTCCAGGCTCTCAATGATGGCCTCCACATTTGCAGCTTTGACTTTTGCAGTTTTGATAATTTGCAGTTTTCATTAATACGTTCTCTCTAGAAATCTCTAGGTCCTCCAGCACAACTCTGCCAGAAGTTGACCATAGAGTTATGCTGAAGAACCTAGAAGTTCCTAGAGAAAACACAGAAAATGTGCCCCCTGGACTGCACTCGTAGGTCCTCCAGCATGATTCTGTGATCAACTTCTGGCAGATGTTGACCATAGAGTTGCACTGGAGGACCTAGAGATTCCTAGAGAAGTGTTGTCTCAGGTAAAAAGAATAGTGTTTTTTATTTGTAGTTTTTCCATATTCACAGGGATCTTTCATCCCTAAACCCAGCAAATGTGGAGGGACCACTATTGGAATCCTAGAGTTACAAGGGGACCCATAGCCCACTGAGTCCAATCTTCTCCTCAGTGCAGAATCTCCAGCTATAGTATTCCAGCAGGTAGCTGTCCAGCCTCCTTTTGAAAACATCAAGAGGAGACCTCAGCACTACTCTAGGCAATCAGTTCCATTCTCACTGCCAAGAAGTTACTTCTACTGTCAAGATGTTCCATCAAAATCTACCTGCCTGTAATTTCAAACCATTAGACATGGTCCTACCCAGGCAATGCACAAAATGTTGGTTTTTACCTACATGGTTTGGGTCCACTACCTCCAGGACCACCACCTCCCATATAATCCACTCTGCACACTCTGGTCTTCTGGGGGACATTTACTCCAGTCAGCCAGAACTAGGTTGGCAACTGTCACCAAGAGGACTTTTTCTGCAATCATTCCTAAACTGTGGAAGAACCTGCTGGAAGAGATTCAATAGATGACTATGCTGTCTAAATTTAAAACAGCATTAAAGACTAGAATCTTCCAGCAGGCCTATCTAGATGATTTTTAAATTATGAATTTTAAATATGAACTGATCATTTTAATATGTATTGGTCGTATTTGTTGTTGTGTGCCTTCAAGTTGCTTTCAGGTGATCCTAAGGCCAACCTGTCAGAGGGTTTTCTTGGTTCAGAGGAGGTTTGCTTTTGCCTTCCTCTGCGGCTGTGCAAGTGTGACTTGCCTAAGATCACCTAGTGGGTTTCCAAGCTTAGCATGAATTTGAACCCTGCTCACCAGAGTTCTAGTCCAACACTCAAACCACTACACCACAATGGCTCTCAACAGAATCATAGAATTGGAAGAGACCACAAGGGCCATCCAGTCCAACCCCCTGCCATGCAGGAACTCTCTCATCAAAGCATCCCTGACAGATGGCCATCCAGCCTCTGCTTAAAAACCTCCAAAGGAGAAGACTCCACCACTCTCTGAGGGAGTGTGTTCCACTGTCCAACAGCCCTTACTGTCAGGAAGTTCCTCCTAATGTTGAGGTGGAATCTCTTTTCCTGTAGCTTGCATCCACTGTTCCGGGTCCTAGTCTCTGGAGCAGCAGAAAACAAGCTTTCTCCCTCCTCAATATGACATCCCTTCAAATATTTAAACAAAGCTATCATATCACCTCTTAACCTTCTCTTCTCCAGGCTAAACATCTCCAGCTCCCTAAGGCGTCCCTCATAGGGCACAGTTTCCAGACCCTTCACCATCTTAGTCACCCTCCTTTGGACCCGCTCCAGTTTCTCCGCATTCTTTTTAAATTGTGGTGCCCAGAACTGGACACAATATTCCAGATGGGGCCTGACTAAAGCAGTATAGAGTGGCACTATTACTTCCCTTGATCTAGACGCTATACTTCTATTGATGCAGCCTAAAATAGCATTGGCCTTTTTAGCTGCTGCATCACACTATTGGCTCATGTTCAACTTGTGGTCTACTTGGACTCCTAGATCCCTTTCAAGCATAGTATCATTCAGCCAGATGTCCCCTATCCTATATCTGTGCATTTCATTTTTCTGCCCTAAGTGCAATACCTTACATTTCTCCACATTGAATTTCATTTTGTTAGCATTGGCCCAGCTTTCTAGTCTATTCAGGTCATTTTGAATTTTGATCCTGATCCTACTCCTCCTAATTTGGTGTCATCTGCAAATTTGATAACTAGGCCCCCAATACTGTCATCTAAGTCATTAATAAAGATATTGAATAGCACTGGGCCCAGGACAGAACCCTGTGGGACTCCACTGGTCACTTCTCTCCAGGATGAAAAGGAACCATTGTTGAGCACCCTTTGAGTTCAGTCAGTCAACCAATTACAAATCCATGTAACAGTTACCTTTTCTAGTCCACATTTTACAAGCTTGTTTGAAAGAATGTCATGGAGAACCTTTTCAAAGGCCTTACTGAAATCAAGATATACTATATCCACAGCATTCCCTTCATCTACCAAGCTGGTAATTTTATCAAAAAAGAGATCAGGTTTGTCTGACATGACTTGTTTCTCTGAAACCCATGTTTGCTTTTGTGATTATGGAATTATCTTCTAGATATTCTCAAACTCTCTGTTTAATGATCTGCTCCAGAAACTTTCCTGGAATTGATGTCAGACTAACTGGACGATAATTGTTGGGATCCTCTTTTTCCCCCTTTTTGGAGATGGGGACAACGTTTGCCCTTCTCCAGTCTGCTGGGACTTCTCCGGGTCTCCAAGAATTCTCAAAGATTATTGCCATTAGTTCCGATATTACATTTGCCAGTTCTTTTAATACCCTTGGATGTAGTTCATCTGGTCCTGGAGACTTATATTCATTTAAATTAACCAGGTATTCCTGTACTATCTCTTTACTTATTCTGTGCTGAAATACTCCTATTCTGTCCCCTGCTCCACTGTACTCAGGTTGAACACCCTTTGCCTTTTCTGAAAAGACTGAAGCAAAGAAGGTGTTGAGTAATTCTGCCTTTTCTCTGTCCCGTTAGCATTTTGCCATCTTCTCCACACACCAGCCCTATCATTTCCTTCTTCTTCCTTTTGCTGCGGACACACCCATAAAAGCCCTTTTTATTGTTCCTAACCTCTCTAGCAAGCCCGACTTCATTCTGTGTTTTAGCTTTTCTGACTTTATTCCTACACGTGCTTGCTATTTGTTTGAATTCCTCTTTGGTGATTATCCCGTTTTTCCATTTCTTATACATGTTTCGGTTAAAACTTAGCTCAGTTGAAAGTTCCTTAGTCATCCATACTGGTATCTTGAGACGTCTCCCATTTTTCTTCCTCATTGGAACTGTTTGAAATTGTCCTTTTAGTATCTCCCTTTTGAGGAACTCTCATCCGTCTTGAACTCCCTTCTCTTTTAGTATTTCTGACCATGGGATCACCCCCAGTATTTCTCTAAGTTTTCTAAATTCAGCTCTCCTAAAGTCTAGAATGTGTGTCTGACTATGCCTGGCTTCCCCTTTCTACAGTATAACAAACTCCAGGAGAACATGGTCACTCCCACCTAAGGATCCAAACACTTGCACCCCATTAACTAGGTCTTCCCTCTTGGTTAAAATAAGATCTAAAATGGCTGATCCCCTTGTGGCCTCTTCCACCTTTTGGACAATAAAATTGTCTTCCAGGCAATTGAGGAATTTGCTAGAATTTGAGGATTTTGCTGAGTTTGACTTCCAGCAAATATCCAGATAGTTGAAGTCACCCATCACTGTTATATTTTTCCTCTCTGAGTGCGTGGTCATCTGTTCTAGATCTTATATATTCTTTTAAACAAATGTTATGTATTGTATTTTATTGCACTCTGTTGTTTCCTGCCTTGATCTGTAGGGAGAGACAGGTAAATAATAACAACAACCACCACTACCCTCTGGGGCAGCAGAGAACAGGACTGTACCCTCCCCTCTGTGAAGTATTGAAAGAATGCAATCATGTCACCTCTCAGTCTCTTCACAAAGCTGAAATGTCCAGCTCCTTCGATCTTTCCTCATATATTTTTTATCTCCATACCTCTTAATATCTTTGTTGCCCTTCTCTGAACATGCTCCAACTTGACTGTATCCTTCTTAAAATGAGGTACCAGAACTGAACGCAATTCTGCAGATGAGGCCTGACCAGTGCAGAATATAGTGGGACCATTATTTCCCTCAATATGGAAACTATGTTTCTATTAGTGCAGGCTAAGATAGCATTTGTCTCCTCTGCTGCAGCATCACACTGCTGGCTCATGTTCAACTTATGATCAACAATAACCCCAAGGTACTTTTCACACGTAGTACTGCTGAGCCAAGTAGTCTCCCATATGTGAATTTAGTTTTTGTAACCTAGATGCAGAATTTTGAATTGGCCTCTGTTGGATTCATTTTATTAATTTCAACCCAGTTTTCTAATTTATCAAGGCCCTTTTGAATTCTGTTCCTGTCTTACAATGTGTTAACCACCCTTCCCAGTTTTGTATCATCCACAAATCTAATAAGGATTCCCTCCACCACATCATTTAAATCACTGATTAAAATATTAAAAGAGTGCCATCCTCAGGACAGAACCCTGTGGCACTCCACTCAAGGCATCCTTCCAACCACTAATAACAACTCTTTGAGAGCACAGTTTTCCAACCAATAATAGTTCCATCTGATGGTGTTTCCTTTTTATATACTAATTTTATTGAAAACGTAACTTTATAACATAAATTTACATATTAAGAAAGACCACTAAATGGAACACAACATAAAACACATATAACATTATAATACAATACAGGATTAATTTTTTAAAAAGTGGGTTACACAGGTTACCCAATTTGCCAGTACTGGTGATAGTCATTTACCTCCTGCAAATCATTGCCAAATTTACTTCAATTTATAACCCATATTAGTATCTGCATAAATCTTCTGAAAAGCATAATTTTTCACTTCATTTGATCATATTTCCATACTTACTTAAAACATTATTATCAATTTTCTCTCCAGAACAAAGAGGAGCCTTTGGTGAACACCTCTGGATTCAGCTGGTCAGTTAGTTACAAAATCCACCTAACCTAGTTTGTTTGCAAGAATATCATGGTAGACCTTATCAAATGTCTTACTGAAATCAACCTGCCATCTAGCCAGCCTTTTACTAGCTTGTTTGCAAGAATACCATGGGGGCCCTCATCCAATGCCTTACTGAAATCAAGATATGCTATATCCACAGCATTCCCTTCATCTACCATGTTGGTAATTTTATATTAAAAAATAGAGATCAGATTAGTCTGGCATGACTTGTTTTTGAAAAACCCATATTGCTTTTTAGTGATTATCACATTCATGTCTAAACGTTTACAGACATAATCACGTGCATTATATCAATAGGTTCCTTCAATACTATAGGATGCAGTTCATCTGGCCCTGTAGATATGAACTCATTTAGGTTAATTAGGTGATTTCAGATTTATCAGTCTTTATTTGCAATCTTGATCCCTTGCCAAGGTCTCTCCTGATGCTGGAAGCACACAGTCCTCTTTGGGGGTGGGGAGAGAAGCAAAATTGGTATTGAGCATTTCCGCCTTTTGTGATCTGTTGACATTTTATCATCCTTGCTAAGCAACAGCCTTGCCATTTCCTTTGTCATTCTCTTGCTTTGAACATTTGAAAAAAACTCATTTTGTTGCTCCTTGCTTGCCTAGCCTGTCTCAGCTCCTTCTGAGTTTTAGCTTTCCTTAACTATTCCTGTAAGCTACACATCTGAACTCTACCTTAGTGATTCATCCTTCCTTCCATTCTGTAAACATTCTCTTTATTCTTTTTCATATCCCACCACCTTGCCTTACATTGGTGGCCTGTGTAAACTCCTACCACAGTGGTTTTTCGGCAATTATATTGGTTTTGTTTTCTTCACAAGACGATGTGGAGAAAATGTGGCCCCTGGACTGCATGTGTCCTCTGGGCTACTGTCTTTATGACCCCCTGCCAGGATTATAGATCCAGACATGATTTGCTGGGTAGATATTAGATATCATGTATACGCTTTGTTTGTAATACTGGATGCTGGGTAATGCTGGGTGAAATTAATGGTCTTCTTTCTTGGAGCTGGCAAATGAGCAGATGTGAGGGACGGAAGACCACACTTTGAACTGTCAAGGCCAATTGGATGGGAAAGCTTGGTACAAAGTGGGAAGAAGAGATAGTGTTGGGAATGGGAATGTTTTAGTTTAAAGACAAATGGGTGGTGAGTGTACAAAAATGTTTGCATTGCTAATTGCTTTTAATATACACTGTAACCAGAAGCACCTCAGGTCTGACAATAACACCATGCTGTGAACACCTTTACTTTCTGAGTAAAGCTTTTCTGTTTTACTGAAGCTTGTGTCTTTGAAGTGATGTGAGCCAGAACACGAGATAGTCTGTCAGGACTCCTCTTACAAGCCTGAATTGACACAGAAATATATCTGGAAATGGGCCCTCTAGCCAATGAATTGGAAATAGAAGAGAAGCAGACACAAGGTGAGCTGGAAGCTGCTGCATCTACCACACGTATGGCTGAAGAGTCCAGCCTAGGCATGGTTACTCAGAGGGAGGAATGGAGATGCACACAAGGGGCAGCTCCCTCCACCAATTTCTGAACCTCCAGGGCCACACCAACCAGGGGTGGCCAGAAGCACTGGTACTGGATGGCACCATCTCTCCAAACAGAGCATCGAAGAGCTGGAAGCTCGTCAGACTGGAATGCGCACATCATGGAGTACTTTACCTCGAGAGGCCTAGAAACCACGGAAAGGGAGGCTGAGCAAAAACTCTGGAAGTGGAAATGCTGTGCTGTTTTGTGCAAGCTCTCTTGCTTAGAGAGGGATGGTGATAACTAGTGGGATGGTGCTGGTAGGCGGCTGAGGAGCAGGGACTGGCTGGGCAATTGGGCCAACAATTACCACTAATGATTCCAGATGGAAGGTGGTCACATGCACTGGTGGTCCCACAGCTGCATGGCAAGTAGTGCTTAGGAGTCACCTTTAATGGGAGCACAGAAAAACTGCCATTTTTCCTCAGTGGGGTGGCAGGCCTTATAGCCAAGTGGAAACAGAACTTCCTGTCTGAAGCAGCCATGTTGAGGTACATTATCTTGAAGGAGAAGCAACAGAATGGCCGGTGCACCTATACAACGAGGCAGCACCCACACTGAACAACTTGCAAGCTTTCATGATAAGCCTATGTGAACGTTTTGAGGATCCATTCTGACAGGAGAAAGCTTGCATGCACTTTATGACCCTGAGCCAGGATTCCCCTTCAAGTGGAGTATGCTGAAAAGTTCTAGCAGTTGGCAGCAAGGGTCCAAGGACACCAAAATCCAGCACTTCCGAGATGGCCTGTGCCCAGATGTCCTTGAGTGGGGATTGTCAAGAGACAACCCTGCCACCCTGATGGGATAGGTGTTTCTGACCAGTGAAGGAGAGATAGTTAAGGAGATTGTGAAATTTGCCAAGCAGTGGCATGGGATGACAGTGAAGGGAGTAGGCAAGAGAGGCCACCCAGGGACATCTTGTTGTGATGTGAACAGAACTACCAAAATGATGAGAGAGCAGTACGTGCCTTTAGGACTGTGGGTATGGTGTGGTAAGGAGAGTCACCTGGTGGCCAGCTGTCTGGGGAAGGGGATGCCCACTCAGGCGGAGCAGGGAAAAGGAGAGCAATAGTGGCAGGAGCAACCAAGAAGAGAAGCAGAGACAGCATTGGCAGTGGAACTACAACCAAATGAGCACCTTTCCAATGAGAACCAAATGGAGAGCTTGGCGAGTGATGCAGAGTCAGCAGGAAATGATAAGAACCTGCCTTAGAAAGTGCAAAAGGACAGGCTGGGGAGAATATGTGGAAAAATGAAATGCATAGATATAGGATGGGGGACAGCTGGCTTGAGGAGAATACATGTGAAAGGGATCTAGGAGTCCTAGTAGACCATAAGTTGAACGTGAGTCAACAGTGTGATGCGGCAGCTAAAAAGGCCAATGCAATGTTTCTTAGTAGTTGTTCCAAGTCTTGCTGGTTTTCTGCAAGTATTATGGTGTCATCTGCATATCTTAGATTGTTGATATTCCTTCCCCCTATTTTTGCTCCATTAGCCATGATAATTGGTTGATTAGCCAAACCCAAAGGGTGCTCAGCAATGGCTCTTCATCATGGAGAGAAATGACCAGTGGTTCTGGTTTGTAATCTACAATTACAGGCCAACAGTTGGCAAACTCAACCATTCCAAGCGGCGGTCCTCTTAGATGCCCTCTTTCTCTTTGCCTTGAATTAATGGCAGCAGCTCATAGGTGAGGGCATGGCATTTGTCCTGCCAGCGAAAATGGGTTCTGTCTTGGGCCGAGTGCTCTTCAACATCTTTATCAATGACTTGGATAAAGAAGAGAGGGCATGCTTATCAAATTTAAAGATGACACCAAATTAGGAGTAGCAACTAATACTCCAGAGGACAGATTAGAAAACTGGGGCAAAACTAACAAAATGAATTTCAGCAGAGAAGAAATGTAAGGTACTACACTTAGGGAGAATATAGTGTCTAGACAGAGGAAAATAATAGTATCATTCTATTCTGCTTAGGTCAGGCCTTACCTGACATACTATGCCCAGTTCTGGGCACCACAATTCGAAAATGATGTTTACAAGCTTGAGCATGTCAAGAAGATGATGACCAAAATGGTGAAAGGTCTGGGAACCATGTCCTCTAAGGTGAGACGTAGGCAGCTGGGTATGTTTAGCCTGGAGAAGAAACTGCTAAGAAGTAATATGATAGCCCTGTTTAAGTATTTGAAGGGGTCTCACATTGAGGATGGAGAAAGCTTTTTTCTGCTGCTCCAGAGACTAAAACACAGAACAATGGATGCAAGCTATAGGAAAAGAGATTCCAATTAAACATTAGGTGGAACTTCCTGACAGTAAGAGCTGCTTGACAGTGGAACTGAGACTGTGATGGAGTCTCCTTCTTTGGAATTTTTTAAACAGAGGCTGTATGACCACCTCTCAGAGGTGCTTTAATTGTGTATTCCTGCATGGCAGGGCGGCGGATTTGATCACCTTTGAGGTTTCTTCCAGCTCCATGATTCTATGATTCCTGTCCAGATTAGATATTATGTGTATGCTTTGCTTGTCTTACTGGATGACATGTTATGCTACACAAGTGGTGATGCTGGATGAAAAGAATGAATAAATGAACAAACAAACGAAGAAACGAATGAACACCATCAGGCTCTTGTCCACTGCTCTTGTCTTGTGGCATTACAGACAGGTAAAGAGGACTTCTGGTAGTAAAGAGTGGAGGATGCAGTGGTCCCCTCCTCTCCTCCTGTGACTGCCACCATCACTGCAGGAAGCTGCTGAGCGACACTTTTAGGGCGGGATTTCAAAAGGTTCCTGTGGCGGAATGTTCCCAACTCCTACCATTGCTTTGTGTTCTTTCAGAGGCTGATGAAAGCAAGTGCAATTGCATTGCAACCATCCTGCTGACTTCTGAAAAGCAGCTCTTTTTCCCTCCCTTCCTTCCCTGCCCACTCACTGACCCTCCCTATTTCCTCTGGTCTTGGAATACTAGCTTCACCCTATAAACCCAAACTGCATACATAAAAATGTTGAAGAAGGTCTGTATAGAAATGAATATAATATTTAGCAACGAGAATAAAAAAAAAAATCTGGCTTAAAACTGTCTTTTAAACCTCTGCCGCTGCTATCCTTGATTTGATGGTTGCTTTTATTTGATAATAAACTACCTTGCGGGAGAGACCAGAGTTCATTTGGGAGAATACCTAATTTACATGATGAGGCTAGTTCTATATTCAGTCTCCAGCCTCTCCAGTCAAAAAGGATCAGGCAGCAGGTGGAAGAGAAACCCTGCTGGAAACCCACTGAAGAGTGGGTGCCAATCAGAGCTGGCACATCTGGGCACGGTGAACTAACATTCTTAACAGAGTTGCCTTCAAATGGAGGGCTATGAGTGCTCCAAGTCCAATGGCAATGGCCAATGGAAGATATTCTGCATTCTCTTCTTAATTTAAAGATCCCCCTCCCATAAGAAAACAACAAAGTAATTGCTAATACCAACTAGTACCAACTAAAGACAGTGGCATCATTAAAAGAAATAAAAGATACTGAAGTAAATTGTTTTTAGATGTACCCAAATCAGCATGGAATAGAGGAAAACTACTCATAGGGAGTTTGTGACCAGATCAATCTCTTAATTTTGGGCTGAGCACATGCCCCCATCATAACTAGCCCATGAGCCACCTCTACAGCTGTTATGTTCACTGAGATGGACATTTGTTGTTATGTGCCATTAAGTTGGCTTCTATTTATGGAAATCTTATGAATGAGAGATCTCCAAAAGTTCATATTATCAACAACCCTGAGTCATGTCTTAATGTAGCCATAGACTGCATCAGAAGCTTTTCATTCTTTCTTTTTAGAAACAGAACAGTTTTCTTAGGAAAAAAGTGGTGACTGTGGGGATGCTTAACTGCTAGGACACTGCTGCTAATGTTTCACATAGAGCCCATCTAGACATGAAGGCAGCTATGAATGCAAACTGTAGCTGGAATACTATAAAGTGGGTGGGGTGCAATGCAAAAGAAAAGCAAAAGAAAAAAGAAAAGAAAACAGAGCTTAGGGAAGGTTTGTTGTTGTTGTTGTTGTTGTTGTTGTTGTTGTTATTTGGATGATATCTCCCAGAATCCCCCCAGGCAGGAGGGAGTTGCAGCTCAGAAAAGTCACTTTCCTAAGCCCATGAACAAAAAAAAGATGCTGAAAACCAGCTTCTTCATCTAGTGTCTGTCACACTGGAGGTTGTAAACTAGAAATAACCTGCAAGCAGGGAAGGGTCAGACAGTTTTGCAGCCAGAATCCCAGTGAGAGAAGGCACCACTATCATTCTCCATTGTCGCAATTTCTGTGTTCAGAAATCTTAGAGTTGGAAGGGGGATCATATGCAATTGAACCCAACCAGTAAGATCATCCTCAGTATGTTGTTCTGTGCATTTTTTGAAGACATCCAGAGAAGGATATCCAGATATTTGCTGGAAGTCAAACTCAGCCAAATCCTTAAGGTCTAGCAAATTCCTCACTTGCCTCGAAGACAGTTTCATTGTCCAAAAGGTGGACGAGGCAACAAGGGGATCAGCTATTTTAGATCTTATCTTAACCAACAAGGATGACCTAGTTGATGGGGTGCAAGTGGTGGGATCCCTAGGTGGAAGTGACCATGTTCTCCTGGAGTTTGTTATACAGTGGAAAGGAGAAGCCAGGCATAGTCAGACACACATTCTAGACTTTAGGAGAGGTGATTTCAATAAACTTAGAGAAATATTAGGGGTGATCCCATGGTCAGGAATACTAAAAGAGAAGGGAATTCAAGACGGATGAGAGTTCCTCAAAAGGGAGATACTAAAAGGACAATTTCAAACAGTTCCAATGAGGAAGAAAAATGGAGACGTCTCAAGAAACCAGTATGGATGACTAAGGAACATTCAACTGAGCTAAGTTTTAACCGGAACATGTATAAGAAATGGAAAAACGGGATAATCACCAAAGAGGAATTCAAACAAATAGCCAGCACGTGTAGGGATAAAGTCAGAAAAGCTAAAGTGCAGAATGAACTCAGGCTTGCTAGGGAGGTTAAGAACAATAAAAGGGGCTTTTTTGGATATGTCCGCAGCAAAAGGAAGAAGGAAACAGTAGGGCTACTGTGTGGAGAAGATGGCAAAATGCTAACAGGGGACAGAGAAAAGGCAGAATTACTCAACACCTTCTTTGCTTCAGTCTTTTCAGAAAAGGCAAAGGGCGTTCAACCTGAGTACAGTGGAGCAGAGGACAGAATAGGAGTATTTCAGCACAGAATAAGTAAAGAGATAGTACAGGAATACCTGGTTAACCTAAATGAATATAAGTCTCCAGGACCAGATGAACTACATCCTAGAGTATTAAAAGAACTGGCAAATGTAATATCAGAACCGCTGGCAATAATCTTTGAGAACTCCTGGAGAACAGGAGAAGCCCCAGCAGACTGGAGGAGGGCAAACGTTGTCCCCATCTTCAAAAAGGGAAAAAAGAGGATCCCAACAATTATCATCCAGTTAGTCTGACATCAATTCCAGGAAAGATTCTAGAGCAGATCATTAAAAAGAGAGTCTGTGAACATTTAGAAGGCAATGCCATAATCACAAAAAGCAAACATGGGTTTCAGAGAAACAAGTCATGCCAGACAAACCTGATTTCTTTTTTTTTTTATATAAAATTAGCAGCTTGGTAGATGAAGGGAATGCTGTGGATATAGTATACAGTATTTTGATTTCAGTAAGGCCTTTGACAAGGTTCCCCATGACATTCTTGCAAACAAGCTTGTAAAATGTGGTCTAGAGAAGTTAACTGTTACATGGATTTGTAATTGGTTGACCAGCCGAACCCAAAAGGTGCCAACAATGGTTCCTTTTCATCCTGGAGAGAAGTGACCAGTGGAGTCCCACAGGGCTCTGTCCTGGGCCCAGTGCTATTAAACATCTTTATTAATGACTTGGATGACAGAATTGGGGGCATACTTATCAAATTTGCAGATGACACCAAATTAGGAGTAGCAGCTAATACTCCAGAGGACAAGATAAAAATTCAAAATGACCTGAATAGACTAGAAAGCTGGGCCAACGCTAACAAAATGAAATTCAATGTGGAGAAATGTAAGGTACTGCACTTAGGGCGGAAAAATGAAATGCACAGATATAGGATGGGGGACATCTGGCTGAATGAAACTACGTGTGAAAGGGATCTAGGAGTCCAAGTAGACCATAAGTTGAACATGAGTCAACTGTGTGATGCAGCAGCTAAAAAGGCCAATGCTATTTTAGGCTGCATCAAAAGAAGTATAGCGTCTAGATCAAGGGAAGTAATAGTGCCACTCTATTCTGCTTTGGTCAGGCCCCACCTGGAATACTGTGTCCAGTTCTGGGCACCACAATTCAAAAAAGATGTGGAGAAACTGGAGTTTGTTCAAATGAGGGCAACTAAGATGGTGAAGGGTCTGGAAACTGTGCCCTATGAGGGACGCCTTAGGGAGCTGGTGATGTTTAGCCTGGAGAAGAGAAGGTTAAGAGGTGATATGTTTAAATATTTGAAGAGATGTCATATTGAGGAGGGAGCAAGCTTGTTTTCTTCTGCTCCAGAGACTAGAATGTGGAACAATGGATGCAAACTGCAGGAAAAGAGATTCCACCTCAACATTAGGAGGAACTTCCTGACAGTAAGGGCTGTTCGACAGTGGAGCACACTCCCTCGGAGTTTAGTGGAGTCTCCTTCCTTGAAGTTCTTTAAGCAGAGGCTGAATGGCCATCTGCCGGGTATGCTTTGATTGGGAGTTCCTGTATGGCAGGGTATTGGACTGGATGGCCCTTGTGGTCTCTTCCAACTCTGTGATTCTATGATTCTAAGTAAACCCCACCAGCAATCCAGGTGATTTGTTCCATTGTCAGAAAGCACTTACTGTCAAGATGTTTCTTCTAATGTTCAATCAAAATCTTACCACCTGTAATTTAAAACTATTAGAGCTGGTCCTACACTGTAGGGCAGCAAAGAACAAGCCTGCATCCTCCTTTTTGTGCTTTAAATACCTTGAGATATTTAAAGAGTGCATTCATATCACCTCTGTCTTCTCTTCATCAAGCTGAACATGCCCAGTTCCTTCAACCTTTTCTTATATATTTTGTTCTCCATACTTCTGATCCTCCCCGTTGGCCTTCTCTGAACCTGCTCCAATTTTTCTTTAAAATGAGGGGTTCAGAACTGAATGCAGTAATCCAGATGAGGCCTGACCAGTGCAGAATTTAGTGGGAAAGTTACTTCCCGTAACTTGCAAACTACAATTCCATTAATGCAGGATAAAACAGCATTCATCTTTTTGCTGCAGCATCACACTATTGACTCAAGTGCAATTGATGATCTACAACAATCCCAAGGTCCTTTTTGTATGGGTTGCATGAACAGCCATTTATCCCCCAACCTATATCTGTGCATTTCGTTTTTGTGACCTAACTGTAGAATTTTGCATTTGCCTCTGTTGAATATCAGCTTATGTTCTGCACAATTTTCTAATTTATCAAGGTCCTTTTATATTCTGTTCCTGTCTTGCAATGAGTTAGCAACCAATCCCAGTATTGTATTATTCACAAATTTGATTCCCTCCAACCATCATCTAAGTCACTAATAAAAATGTCAAAGAGTACCAGGTCCAGGACAGAAAGCTGAGGCACTCCACTTTAGACCTCCTTCCAGTCTGAAGTGCAGCCACTGGTGACAATGCTTCAAACACAATTTTCCAACCATTCATGATGGTTGTTTCAATTTATGCCACATTTAATCAGTTCAGTAATCAAAATATTATTGGATGCTTTGCTGAGTTCTGAATAAATGACATTCACAGCATTCCCAACATCCACTAAACTAGTGACCCGATCACAAAAAAATTTGGCAGGATTTGTCTTCTACTAGCACATGCTGGCTCCTACTTTCCATCACAATAAAGGTAAAGGTAAAGGTTTTCCCTTGACAATATTGTCTAGTTGTGACTGACTGCAGAGGGTGGTGCTCATCTGCATTACTAAGCCAAAGAGCCAGCATTGTCAAAGACAACTCTGTGAGCATGACTGCACAGGACACTATTACCATCAAGGTATTTGCAGAGAAACTTCAGAATAATTCATTCTAACATTTTTCCTAGTGTTATGGTCAGGCTGACTGGCCTGTAATCCCCTGGATTTTCATTTTTGTCCGTTTGGAAGAGAGAGACCATGTTTGTTCATCTCCAATCCTCCGGCACCTCATCCACCCTCCAATGTTTTTACAAAAATGATAGCATAGAATCATAGAATCATAGAGCTGGAAGAAACCTCAAGGGCCATCCAGTCCATGCAGGAGCCTCGGTTTAAAGACCTCCAAAGAAGGAGACTCCACCACCCTTTAAGGGAGTGCGTTCCACTGCCAAACAGCTTGTACTTTCAGGAAGTTCTTCCTAATGTTGAGCTGGAATCTCTTTTCCTGTAGCTCACATCCATTGCTCTGGATTCTATTCTGTGGAGCAGCAGAAAACAAGCTTGCTCCATCCTCGGTATGACACCCCTTCAAATACTTAAACAGGGCTATCATATCCCCTCTTAACCATCTCTTTTCCAGGCTAAACATACCCAGTCTCCCTAAGTCTCTCCTCACAGGACATGGTTTCCAGACCTTTCATCATTTTGGTCATCCTCCTTTGAATATGCTCCAGCTTGTCAATTCCCTTATCAAACTGTGGTGCCCAGAACTGGACACAATATTTCTGGTGAGGCCTGACCAAAGAAGAATAAAGTGGTACTATTACTTTCCTTGATCTAGACATCTCATATCTATTCATTTTTTTCTGCCTAAGTGTAGTATCTCACATTCTCCCCTGTTGAAATTCACTTTGTTAGTTTTGGCTCAGTATTCTAATCTATTAAGGTCATTTGGAATTTTGATCCTGTGGTTAAATGCCTGTACTGCAGCCACTCACTCACAAACCACAAGGCTGCGACTTCAATACCAGCCAGGACTCATGCTTGACTCAGGCTTGCATCCTTCTGAGGTTGCGAAAATGAGTACCCTGAAGAAAGAGAGCCCTCCCTCCATGCCATCTGCCTTGGTCCAGGCCTCAGAGGGAGAGAGGAACCACTGGACCTGATCCCCTTCCCCACCACCATCCCCTTCTCCTTTTGTGTCATGTCTTTTTAGAATGTAAGCCTGTGGGCAGGGAACCGTCTAATGAAAATTAATAATTGTAAGCTGCTCTGATAGCCATTAAGGCTGAAGAGCGGGGTATAAATACTATAAATAAATAAATAAATAAATAAAACCCAACTTGATGGGGGCAATCAGCTTAAAATTGTAAACTGATTAGAGACTGCTTGGGTGGTACAAAGCAGTATAAATGAAGCTGCTCTTACTCTGGGGTATTCGCTACCCTTCCTAATTTGATGTTGGCTGCAAAGTTGATAAGCATGCCCTCTAGTCCTTCAGCCAAGTCACGGATAAATAGGCTGAATAGCACTGGGACCAGGACAGAACCCTGTGGCCCCCCACTGGTCACTTCTTTCCAGGATGAAATGGAGCCATTGCTGAGCACCCTTTGGGTTTGGCCGGTCAACCAATTGCAAATCCACCTAACAGTAGCATTGTCTAGCCTAACTTTTACTACTTTGTTTGTAAGAATATAATGGGAGACCTTGTAAAAGGCCTTACTGAAATCAAGATAAGCTGCATCCACAGCATTTCCTTCATGTACCGAGCTGATAAATCAAAAAAGGGGGGTAAAATTATTCTGGCATGACTTGTTTTTGAGAAACCTATGCTGAGTTTTTGTGATTGTCGCATTCCTTTCTAAATGCTTACA